>OZ020560.1:15127805-16515319 GCA_963971465.1 Lepidochitona cinerea | reverse complement strand
ACCAAATCGTGATAATGATTATTCTAAACCAACTGGAGTGTGTCTTGTGGATACCGACAATACACAACAGGTAGTGACATGTACTTGTGGACATCATCCACCTAAAGACCTTAGTAGACAACAAAATGAAGAAGATTCATTTAAACCAACAGGATTATGTGTACTGAATAATGATAGTACTAAACAAGCTGTTAGCTATGTTAAACCACCTATTAAAGATGAAAAATTGGAATTTAATGATGGTGTAATGAAAGTTTTCAAACCATTTATTCACGCTGGATCTGTTTCACTTAATAGTGATAATTCTAATGCTGTCCAAATTAAAATACTTAGAGATACAGGCGCATCTCAATCTCTTATGTTGTCTACAGCGTTGCCATTTTCAGAAAGTTCTTACTCAGGCAACGATACTTTAATAACAGGTGTAAATTCTACTGAGTCAGTCTCATTACATAACGTGTATTTAAATTCGGACATTGTATCCGGCCCTGTTAGTGTTGGTATTAGACCTTCATTACCATTTGATGGTATTCATTTGTTGTTAGGTAATGACCTAGCTGGTGATAAAGTAAATGTTGAATCCACTGTATCTAGTAAACCATGTACAGTTATTAACACTGATCAAAACAAGCAAGAAAAACCTAACTTGTACTCTTCATGTACTGTAACAAATGTTATGAGTAAAAATAATGTAGTCCTATCTCATGACAATAGTCTTGATAACAATTATGCTGATTTAGAGGACACGTTTTTAGCTGATTTGTTTAAAACCAATTCATTTTGTGATTTAATCACTGATTGTTCATTTGGAAAGCAAGAATGCTTATCTAACAATCTTGTAATTATTGAAAAATCTGAAGATAATTGTATTTCAAATCCTTTGGATACTGACGTTGTGTTAGACGCAACTATTTATTATTGTGAGTCAGATTCTAGCATAGGTGATCCTAATATTGTTGATAAGGACTTTAGTGATCTTAATTATTTAGTTAAGACTCCTGATCGGCGCAAAGCATGTCAATCATGTCATACCAATAGAAATGACGTTAACAGTGAATCTATTTTACAAATTAACGTAGTTTCTACTGACCCTGGCAATTCTTTCGTCGAAGAGTCTACATTCAAGGATTTTGGAACACCAACGTTCCATTTCAAGTTACCGACACAATTGGAGGACTCTGAAATTCCTAAAACTATTTCCGTAAAACGGTGTCGTTTGGAACCTTATCAACAGGATAAACTGCAAACATTGATCTCTGACTTTTCACATTTATTTCCTGATGCTCCATCTAGGACTTCTGTTAACTTTCGTGATGTTTGTGTTGAAAAGTCTTCGCCTATAAAAGACCACCTTGACAGAATTGAACTCTTCCAGAGACTCAGTAAAGCCAATTTGAATATCGGTCTTGTAGAAAGTGTGTTTCGACGTGTCACAGACATTTATCACGGATGTGTCTTCGGTCAGGGTCAGGTCACACCAGTTCAACTTAAGCTTAAAGTTGACGTCATTTCAAATGTTCTGGTGCCTGATTGTAAAAGACAACTGAAACGCTTCTTGGGTATGGCTGGATATCTTAGGAAGTTTTGTCAAAATTTCTCTTCACTTTCTAAGTCTTGGCTAATTTGCATAACACAACCGTAAAATTTATTTGGTCTGATAAATGTCAAGTCTCTTTGAAAAATATTAAAGCCATGCTCTTTAGCGATCCAGTTTTCTTAGCACCTGATTTTTAATTCATTTAAATTAGAGTGTAATCAACCTATTATTGTGTTTGGTGATCCTAACCCCATATAGTGTTTTGAATAAGTTTCGGATTGTTTATCTAGATTGTAAATAACACGATCAGTATATATTTCTATTGTACTTTTTTGTTAAAGAAAGTTTTTTGTCAAAACTTTCTTTCTCTGAAGGGGGAGGGTGTTACGTACAGCTGAACTGTTAACATATGTATCTATTTCGATTGACTTAGAAATTTCTCGATTGTGACGTATTGTCTGTTTGCTAACTTTTAACATTGTTTCAATCATGACCTATATTCCCAACTGTTACTATGACGACTCCTTGGAAAGTTCTGGTCTCTATAGTGAGGTAATCTCAGTCCTATATTTTTAATTCATAACCTGTTGTAATGCGTAGATCCAAGAAGATTCTAGAAATACTCTATTTGTATGCAAATGTTCAGATCTTTCTGGAACTATTGAGAGTGTATATAAGACGTTGTTTTATCGTTATTACTCAGTCAGTTTTCCAGCTGGTCTCGAGTCTATACAAGCTATATTTTGTTTTAGTTCAGATTTATATCTGGACTCTGTATGATACAGCTAGTAAGCTGCTATCTTGAATACGATATTCGTCTTATGACAGAGAGTCAGTTTTCCAACTGGTCTCGGGTGCTATACAAGCTAAATTTTGTTATAGTTCAGATTTATATCTGAACTCTGTATGATACAGCTAGTAAGCTGCTATCTTGAATACGATATTCGACGTATGAGTCAGTTCAGTTTTCTATCTGAACCCAGTTTACTATCTTTGAATAAGATATTCGGCCTGCTTTGTCAGTGATACCTGACTTGTGAATTCTGTCAAGAATTTATTCTGTGGATATACCACCAGTGTGCAAAACCAGTGTGTTTTCAATATTCTATCCTGCGGATTCACCATTGTGTCTTCAAGATTCATTTTGGGAATCTATATTTCGTCGATTCGTGGTCATCGGATTTAAACCAGTGAACTTTGTGAAGGATACAGATTTCTAGGAACTGTAATTACTTAAAGGGGCATGAGCTGCCAAAATGTTGATATTTTGACGTAAACACAGAATGTTGAAATTATCGGCTATTTTTCTCAAGACGTATAATTCAGAAGCTTTTAAATGCTTCTAGTCCCGAAAATGTACGTTAAAGTATTGTTTTGAACTAACTTTGGCTTAGAATGAATGAATGGTCGTCCCGGTTATTTAAATTTTGCTACTTTTCGAACACGTTTTCGGTTAGTACAGGGCACATACTGTATGAATTTTCCTCATTCCAACGCCAATCATTTAGTTTTTCGATGGCCTTCAAAGCCTCTTACTGTCATGACGATCAGAAATTATGAAAAAAGTGTGAATTTCGGCAGCTCATGCCCCTTTAACTTGTATAAGTAAGTCATTTTGATATATGTTTTCTTTCCAACGTTTATGTAATATTTGCCTGTAAATAAGTTAGTCCGTTTGCTTTTTAATATAAATCAAAATTTGTACATAAAATCTGCTGGTTTGTTGTTACTTCTTTTTATTATCATTAGGTATCGTAACAAGTGGCATAAGCTGTAAAAATGTTGATATTTTGAAGTTAAAACAGAATGTTGAAATTATTGGCTATTTTTCTCAAGGCGTATAATTCAGAAGCTTTTTAGTGCTTCTAGCCTCGAAAATGTACGATAAAGTATTGCTTAAACCTACCTTTGGCTTAGAATGAATGACTGGTCGTCCCGGTTATTTAAATTTTGTTTACTTTCGAACACACTTTCCGCTCGTACAGGCCACATGCTGTATGGATTTTCCTCATTCAAACGCCAATCATTTAGTTTTAAGATGGCCTTCAAAGCCTCTTACTGTTGTGACGATCAGAAATTATGAGAAAAGTTTTGGCAGCTCATGCCACTTTAACATAAGATTTAATGAAAAAAAATATCTGAAAATCGAGACCTTTTTCTTTTTCAAATACTTGCTAGCGTCATTCCACATGCATATTGCAAATATGTTTCTTTTGTGGGAAAACGTTTTATATAGAACGTTTGGTGGAACACTTTCCGCAATAATAAAACTCTTGTTCTTTTGAAAGCTTTTTGTCACCTTTGAAACATTTGTTTATGATATTCGTTTTACAGAAAATATTTAAATTCTACAAACGTTCTTCCATCCACCACTTATCTTAAAGCAGCTGCCAAAATGTTGATATTTTGACGTTGGAACAGAATGTAGAAATTATCGGGTTTTTTTTCAAGACGTATAATTCAGAAGCTTTTTAGTGCTTCAGAATGTACGATAAAGTATTTTTTAACTAACTTTGGCTTAGAATGAATGAATGGTCGTCCCGGTTATTTAAATTTCCGTTTACTTTTTGATGATTATTCCGGTTCGTTTAGTCCACATACTGTATGGATTTTCCTCATTCCAACGTCAATCATTTAGTTTTTCGATGGCCTTCAAAGCAATGAACTATATGCGTGGAATGGACACGTCTCATTGGCTGGTTTGGATCTGACTTTATAAAATGTGCCGCCATAGATGGTTGAAGCGCGCGTGCATAACAGATCTCAATCTAAACTGCACCATCTTCTAATAATGGCGGCATTCGATGCAAATCAAATACCACGTGACCTCCATTCCACGCATATAGTTCATTGCGTCAAAGCCTCTTACTGTTGTCACGATCAGAAATTATGAAAAAAGTTCGAATTTTGGCAGCTCATGCCACTTTAATCAAAGAAATCGTAACAGTGCGGATTTTCTGACGCAACATGCCCATTTTCACTAATTGGAATCGTTTTTGAAAAATTCTCATGAGGTTTGAGCTCACTGGTGAAAAAAATGTCTCATTGTTCTCACTGTGTGCCTTGCAAAGATTTCACCTGATTTGGTGTAACCGCATTTTGAAAATACGTAAGAACACACCGTCTTTATTTGTGTATGGGGAATTAGGTAGAGAACCATTGTACATAGATGTATATGTAAAAATGATTATGTTTTGGAGTCGCCTGGTCCTATTAGGACAAATTATCTTGTCAAACATATAAAGTTCTTTCAAATCGTAATAGTAGAGTTACGTCCCCTTGGATTCTGAAAATTCAAGCTATTCTAAATGATTGTGGCCTAACCTATGTATGGGAAGACCAGCTTCGGTCGGTTAACCATAAATGGCTGCAACATATAGTTAGACAGAGGTTAACGGAGCAGTTACATAAAATGCTGAACTATGAGGCAACGCTATCTTCTAAATATTTTTACTTATGTATTAAAAATGATTTTATTTTTGCAAAATATCTAATCGATTTACAGCCAAAGTTAAGTAGAGCTATGTTGATATTCAGAAGGTCAAATCCCTCACTGCCGGTGAAACCGGTCGGTGGCATTCTATACCCCAAGAAAATCGTTTTTGTCAACTTTGTAACCTATATATTAGAGATGAATTTCACATATTGTTTATCTGTCCGAGATTAAATCATCTACGGACAAAGTATATACCGAAATATTATTTTAACTTTCCGAATGTTCATAAAATGTATAATCTGTTCAATAATCCAATCCGAAAAATCTATTTTTATTTATGAAGCTTTAAAACTGTATGAAGACAATTTAAAAAATATGACTTGACACTGCTACCCGCCATGTAATAACCATTGTAACTCATTTACCCCTTATACCAGTTAAACTGGTCAGGGAGAAATAAAGAATTGAATTGAATTGCAATTGTCTCATGACATCGACAGAAACATGTAAAATTTTACTTGTAACGTTTAAAAGAACAGCCAGAGAATTTAGAACGCAAACGTATATTAGTATACATTTTAGAGAATTGAATGGTGATTAATGTAATACGGAATTCCCAATTACTCGTTAATTGTATATTTTTGGCTGAAAATCGACCTATAATCCAAAGTCAAATCAAACATATTTTTTCAAATGAGTAGAAGCATTATGTGAAATATAAACAATAATACTCGGCTAGTTCCTTTCACGACAGCCATCATGGTAAACTCACATTCTAATAGCGAAAGCCGACTTTGTACGGAATAAAAAAGCAGTAACTTTGAAAAAACAGTAATATTTTTTTCACTTCTATTGCATCTTCCAGAGATCGTTAAGTTGATATACTGAGAAAATTCACGAAATAGAGGCATTATCCGTCTTTGATAAATCATACAAATAGAGTGCTGGTGGACATTTATTGAAGTTGCTTGAATTCCAGATTAAACAAAACCCAAAGTCCATTAGCTATAGAGTGTAGTTTCGCTCATATAGAATGTATTCATAGTGTTTTTGAAAATTGTGAAGCTATAGAACAGCATAGTGATACTGTTATATGATAGTGTATTATTTATGCCACCCTACCTATCATTCACAGCCTTCTGAATTCGCTATCAAAACGTCTATTATAAAACATATGTTATGATCTACGCTTTTTTCGTTTTACATATGAAGTATTTCCCTTTAAGGTAAACCTCATTTTTGTACTTAATCATTCAGAATAAAAACACAATTTTTTAATCTTAATACAATTCAACTGTATTAGATGATATTTTAGTGATCGTACCTTGGCAGGATTCGGTACAATACAAATTCCCTAAGCACAAGGATAATCCAGTTCGTACAAACTGCATCAAGCCTTAATACCTTTTTGTACTAATTCAGGTATTTACATGTGATACAACATAGTACGCTAAACTGATAACGTATGTTTAACAACATTTTCCATACACTTTGGATTTGTATCAACTTATCATTGAAATAATCTTCTACAGTAAATAAAATAATAATTAAATTGTCTTCAATTTAAAGTCTAATAGCATAAATCTTAAATGTAGCGCAACGGAGATAGAAAGGAGGCATGTTAGCTAATATAGTAGGCACAGCTGTTTATGAATTGTTCTTGTCTAACTTAATATATGATTGTCGTATCTAACTCAATATAGCTTTCTGTGCTTTACAAAAGAAACCTGCTAATGGAAAATAATTAAGGCATCATCACGAAGTTAGTTGTTCGTGGTGATGCCTTAATTATTTCTCATTAGTATGGAACCCAAGTTCAAAGACAGTTTCAAACATTTCTTAAAAAGAAACCTGGTTATACAGTACATATTGATTTAAAATATGAATAATAGAAATATTAGAGAGAAACCCATACTGTAATATATAGTATCAAGTGTGATACATTCCGATCACAACACAGTGTTTAATATGTTACTTAGGACACCATAATCCATAGAAACGCGGAATCCAATCCACTATCATTATCTCCACTGACCTTATTTGGCAGTATATCGTCACAACGTATCTAAGTGTTGCAGTTGATCACGCAAGCTTTTCATCTATCTCTTTTTAAAATCTAAAGCGATAAGCGCTAAGGTGAATTTATTGTCGGAGCTATCTCGAAATGTTTACTTAATTAGCTATAGCTAACTCAAAATGTTGAGATATTAAGTCAAAATTTCGACATTTAAAGCTTTTCAGAATTTTCAAATATAAACTGAACAATTTATTTGGAGGAACACGATGCAAGGTCATGTTTCTTCTAAAATGACATGTTCTAAAATGACATTTACATGTAGGCCTACATTTAGAATCCGGATTTATAAATAAAAAACTTCCAGGAAGATATTGAAAGCTTAGTCAGATTAAGATTGGAAGCCAGGTCCCACTTGCACAAAGCGCTCTTAACTTAAGAGGACTATTAGCATATCTCTACAACATGGCAAGTTTACGAGCACTCTTAAAGGGGCATGAGCTGCCAAAATGTTGATATTTTGACGTAAACACAGAATGTTGAAATTATCGGCTATTTTTCTCAAGACGTATGATTCAGAAGCTTTGTAGTGCTTCTAGTCTCGGAAATGTACGATAAAGTATTGTTTTGAACTAACTTTGGCTTAGAATGAATGAATGGTCGTCCCGGTTATTTAAATTTTGCTACTTTTCGAACACGTTTTCGGTTCGTACAGGGCACATACTGTATGGATTTTCCTCATTCCAACGCCAATCATTTAGTTTTTCGATGGCCTTTAAAGCCTCTTACTGTCGTGACGATCAGAAATTATGAAAAAAGTGTGAATTTCGGCAGCTCATGCCCCTTTAAGTCCCATGTTATAGACATAAACTAAGAGTACTCTTAGTTAAGAGCGCTTTGTGCAAGTGGGCCCTGGGCCTGGCCCTGCAGTCTACTGCATAACACAGTGGGTAAATGAAATACCGCACATAATACAAACAAACATTATCTTGAAATAGTATTAACAAACAAGGTATTTGCTATCAGTACTGGTTTTGCACTGGACTTGTTATATTCTTTACACTTTGGCTATACTAAAAAAACCAGGAAGAAAATTCCGCAAATATTTATTTGTATTCTTTATTTCTTTTAATAGAATAGTCGATATTTTTCACAACCTCAGTCTATACCATTGTGATGGGTTGCTTGACAGGAACCGGGTACAAAATCGAGAAATTTAGAAAGAATATTGTTTGTCAGATCTGCAATGGAACAATTTTACTTTTTGAAGAATTTATCTTTGCGTAACTAATCCAGTGTTATCAGTAATAGATATGGATTAAGGACAGAGTTTATCTGTTTTAAAATGATTTAAAAAGGATATTCAAACTGCTTGTCTATTAGAGAAGGGTAGGCTTACATCACACTGCCCCATTATCGCCTTAACGAATGCCGCCTTAATCCAAAGACAGAATTTCCAGAAGAGCATCATTATACAAAAACATTTGAAAAACATTAAATAACTATAAACATGAAACCTCTGTATTCTTATATTTCAAAATATAGGGAATGCGCAAATTCTAGTAAAGCATTGTTCATTTCACAATTTTACTCTTTTGTAGAAAGTATTCACGCGGGACTAACCAGTTCTAAAGCTCTGTTAATTATAATCAATTAAGGAATAAGGAAGAAGTATATTCAAGATATATGTTCCTCCTATGACCAAATGAAGCTGACAAAGGGCTTACCAAAACGATGTTCAACCCTAAGGGTAACAAGATTGCTTGGATAATAAATGGACAAGCTAACACATTCGCGTCGACATAAACCGTCGAGATCATCCATGTAAAGAATTCTCTGATGGGCATTTTTAGTTTAGAATAATCTCCCTGTGCCCGTTGTTTTAGTGCTTAAAAATGTATACAGCGGAATTTTGAAAAGCATAATGTATTTCAAAGATCAAACCCCGGGTTTCTTGTATTCAATTTGTAAAATCTTGCTTTGTGGCACAATTTTACGGCTTATTGAATGTATCCTCGTGAAACAAATCGATTTTAAAACTCTACTAATTATCCTTAACAAAGAGTTAGGACTGAGAATATCTGGAGAGTTTTTGCTCTCACATGCCTGTATATTATTTGAGACTCATCAACAAGATGTTCAATCATGGGATATCAAGATATGCTTGTATAATAGGCGAAGGGTGGGCTTTTGTCACGTTGCCATATGATCGCCATATCGACCGTCGAGTTTATCCATATGCAGGGCTTTCAGAAAATCATCAGTTTAACCCTTTCCACTAGTTTATCCAAAGCCGTGCCTGGTCGGAAGTTGGGATGGATTAATACGAAGCTTAATAGATAGAAATTATCTCATGACGATTTGATTCCTCGAGAGAGATGATCAGTCACAGACAATTCCAAGAAGATGTGTGCTTGATATATTACCAAAGGGTTTATATATTTATGATCACTAAAACACACGGGCACAGGGAAAATCTTCTTGTGTAAAATAACCATATATGTAAATGGAAACATATCTCGTAGGTCGATTGTACAGTCCATGATAATTTCAGATATTTAGTAGCATAATGTATCGATATCAAAAAATCAATAATCTGAGATATATTGATTCAATCTTTACAGTATGGGAAAAGTAATACACGTCAGATAAATTGAGTCAAACGGATATCTTATTCATTAGACGCCTGATATATTTTATCATTTTGGGATTACAATTGTCACATATTCGTTTACTATAAACATTATTCTTTCCTAATCACAAAATATTAAGATACACTTGAACAGCACGTTAGTATAACACTTTGGCAGTTGTCAACATATTGCCAGGGTTTGTAATTTTATTATACAACCAAGACGGATTAACCAATGGAGAGCTAACGATCGTACCACGTGCCAATAACGTATCAGTCCACATTGGAGTCGAGATCCCTATTGGAGTTTCATATTGGAGTTGTATACTGGCAACAATGCCGTATAAGGTCAGCCTCTCGAATAACATTCGAATCTGACGTCATGGAAACTCTCATTTGGCCACGTGCTTCACCCCAGCAAATAACCGATATGGCCGGGAAACATTTCTCACCGCCACAGAATCATTTAATTTAGGATTGGTTGTTTATGAATAATGAAAAGGTTATTTTTTTAATTTACATCCAATATTGCTTTAAAGTTTAGGCCTACTCGTCGCCGTTGGATTAAAAGCCAATATCGCTCATATCGCTGATACCCTCCTCGGCGTCTCGGCCTATATGGACTTTCAATTTAACGGCGACCCTTACAATGAATTACCAATATTGGATGTAAGGTCATACAATAACCCCATTATATGACCTTTAAGTGAGATACTGACTCACAATGTTAAACGGAAGACGGTAAGTCGATTTAACCCAAACAAAAGTTTCATACTACATTAGTGAACAAGAAAACAGAAAGTTGGGTTTGTAAAAGGGTACAATAAGGTGAATAATTACTTATGGATAACAACTTCTTGGTTTATTGGGTGACGATAACATTTCTTCGTTTGTTGGGTGACGATGTTATCCATAAGTAATTCTTCACCTTATTGTAACCTTTCAACTTCTAAATGCCATTGACAGATTTGTAAAAGGGTGCCTATATTTATTTATTTATTTGATAACCTGTGCATAGGCCGACTGTTGGTACTGACTTTCTCAATAAATCAATAGTCATCTTGTCTTGAGTATTCCTACTTATCGCGACAAATATCACAAAACGAAAGGATGGGTTGATGGCAACCCGCTTTGGTGCTTCGGCTAAAACGAATCAGTTGCAAAACAGTTTAAACATCGTTGGACATCTGTCTGCATGACACAATTACCTGTGACCATCCACTTCATGCTGTATGTACAAAGAAACATTTTTGTCCACCCGAAATATCACCAGCTGATCTTTTTTCCTTCAGTTCCTATTGTCCCGAACACAAGAGTGTTTGAAGTTCATCTAAACAATAAATGATGAAAATCCTTGTTCTTTCTCAAACCCACTTCCATCGTATTATTTTGATAATATATTTCTTATATTGTAGCCAGGTTGGTGATCAAACTCAACGGATGTTTATTGTATTTTTCACTAACATTTTCCTTGTTTCTCATTTAATTAAAATTCCAGTGAGAAAAAAATCGCAGAAAGATACCCTGTTATTGCAATTGACAGCAAGGATTATTTTTTGTTGATACCAAAATACACCAAAATGAATGCAGTATTCCAACTGTTCAAACATATCCCTGACATCAATTTCCTTGGCCTCTGAAAATAGTCAGTCGCAATTCATTTCCGGACAGTTTAATATAGATGAAAAAGTTAAAATTGTCTTTCAAACGCAAACCTTTTTAAGCTGAATTTTTCAAATTAATATTTATAGAATTCTATGTTTCTATGGAGAGTTTCGCTAAAACTGCGTTTTTAACACATACAGATTCCAAGCAGATTTTATGAAAGAGGGGCTGTGCCAAACAAATTAGTTTTTGTATTATTGTTTTTACTGATTTTCTAAAGACGTTTCCTTTCGTTCAACCTAATTAGAATCCCTACTCGAGCTGCCAACTTCGCTAATGAACAGATTCATTACAGACTCAATACTCTAAATCACCGTCTATATGTGTAAACGGCATATTGGCTATATCCTTTAACACTGCCAATGACACATGCTTAGTTACACAAGTCATACGTCACTGAGAACATTGTAATGATAACAAATTAAGACATCACCACGTAGTAAGTTGTTTGAACAACACGAGCTTTCGACACCTGAACCGGTGTCTTCGTTAAGTGTAACTGAGTGTCAACTTACTACGTGGTGATGTCTTAATTTTTTATCATTGGTATTGAACCACGTTTAAAGAGAGTTTCAAACATTTCTTGAGAACATTGTAGTTAGCCTGAACCATATCCGATAAAGTACATATGAGCCGAAAGCCTTATAATATAAATAGTGTATAAATTATTGGATGGAAGAGGAATCTTGTTAGATTGATTGATTGTTTGGTGTTTTACGCCGCACTCAAGAGGAATCTTGTTTGAAGTGGAAGCGATATCAAGCCCTTTGTAGTGACACACCGGAATGGCACACATGCTTTTGGTTAATTTGTTCCTCATGTGACGTCATAAAACAACAGGTCTATTGATTCAATAGTTCGGTTTATTTGATGTCAAATGAAATCCAAGCGAATTTTACTTTGGCCTGTTCACGTCAAGTTTTAGAAGCACTTCTTACGGATGCTTACTTGTAATATTAATAACAGGATTTTATGTGTTATGAAAGATATGAAGTTCATTGGAGGCGCCCATCATACTATCGTCTTAATTCACAGATTGTTTGATTTGTATCTTTTTACATTTACAACAACTGTGCAGAGACATGCAATGTGAAATGTCTCTGCAGCCCACAGATTATAGTCACAAAGTCAATTAACCAGACGGACGTAGTCGTACATTTGAGTAAGTCAATCGATGATCAACTTTTGGATTTACGGCACAGCCAATACCAATGGGACGGAGACGCATTCCACCTCAGCTGAGTTTTGCATGATATGTGCCTTAAACAACAACGACCAGACCCTCTTATGTTACCTGAGCTGTGTTAGTTAGCTGAATTCCTGGGATATTGACAAATTCAAGGATAAAAAAATGCATCTGCAAGGGGATATTAGTATTTTTAATATGCTAGCATCTTAAAGAAAATGTTCGTTTAATATAAAGAGTGCCGTTTCATCATCGCCTAATTACTCTCATTTTGTCTAACAGTGTGTAAAAGGAAAGCTCACCGACACCATCATAACATGGTATATATGTATTGTAATTAATTCATTAATGAGCCATGCAGTGACCTGTCATCGACAATACCAATTGTCTTCGTTAAGATCCCATCCAACAGGTGAGATCAATACCATGTGGTAGGTGGTTGTACCTGGATGCAGTACCTTATAACACGGCTTTATTAGCATTCAGTCAGAGATATTTGTCGTTTGAACATAGATCAGTGATCAATTCCGTCCTGTGTTATTTAACTATTATACCACATTTTCTACAATGCGACCAGTAACACTTTAGGATCTTATATCAGTTTTATAACAGAGATTTTGGATACTGAAAATTTTTTCGCTGAACTACATTGGATCTTTCATGAATAACGCCTGTGTACTGTGGATTGACATTTTTGTTTGGAGGCATGTTAAAGCGGTGAGTACATCATATTGTATAAAGAATTCGTCATGTGCTGATCTAGATTGTCTGCATCTTGTCCTTGTATAATTTTATGGAGAGGCAGTTATGTCTGTTATTCTTTAGAGCCTCTCTCTCTCTTTTAAAGGGGCATGAGCTACCAAAATTCACACTTTTTTCACAATTTCTGATAGGCACGGCAGTAAGAAATGTCGGTAAAGCCAGTAACCCGGTCGAACCAAACAAGTGCATAACGGACAAAATTCAAATAGCCTGAATGTATGAGTACATTTAGGCCATCAAAAAACTAAATGATTGGCGTTGGAATGAGGAAAATCTATACAACATGTGGCCTATACGAACAGAAACAGTGTTCGAGAAGTAAACACAATTTAAATAACCGGGACGACCATTCATTCATTCTGAGCCAAAGTTTGTTCAAAACAATACTTAATCGTTCACTCTCGAGACTAGAAGCACTAAAAAGCTTCTGAATTATATGGTTTGAGGAAAATAGCCAATAATTTTAACATTCTGTTTTAACGTCGAACTATCACCATTTTGGCAGCTCATGTCACTTTAAGATATTTAAGGTCGGTACTTCAGTTGGCTAGTTGTTTTGACAGATGGCTGTTACCTGTCAATACTACAGCGTAACAGATGTACCTACCTCTGACAAAAATCATATTGTTGGAGGACATACATGTATATTTGCAATCGATACAACAGACGGGTACCTTGTACAAAATAGGATCATAAATGTCATTTACAACTAAACCTGAATCAACTGACTTTTATCCTGCAGTTTGTAATTCAGCAACATGGACTGTTTGAGAACGTCTTTTAAATCTAGAAAATATGTTATCAGTTAAGGACGCATTCGTCGCCGCATCGTCGGAACCCACGATTAAAACATACGCTCGCGCTTGTCCCCGTGGGACAAGTGGAACTAAATCCGTCATTTCTAATTTAATATGCGTGTAGACTTTGATTCGTTGATTCGTTGAAATTTCACCAATCAGAATCGGCGTTACGTAATCATTCAAGCAATGTTCAAAGCTAATATGGACGACTTTTCGGTTTATACTTCAATCGATAAACGTGTCTCCAAAACTGCAGAGGCCCAACGTTTAGAAGATAATTTTGATTGGCCCAACAGTAAATGGGTGTTCCCAGAAAACGAGCCTTTGAATCGCAGTTGACCCAGGGATAAAATGTGAGCTTGTTGAGAATTTAACCCTAGGCATCCGAGGATGTCGTCGCCGTAGCCTTTCTGATATTTGCGAAGATAGCGATTGCACACAAATTTGCCACCGAAATTAAAAATGGAACATATATTGAAATGTCCTATTATGTTTAGATATGGTAAAGTCAAAATAAAGAACTCCAATCCATCGATCAGAAACGTATAATTTAAAGTTTCAGATTTACTCTCATTCGACGTGTTTTTGTTTTGTTTACGTTGAAATAAAAAATGTCGGTAAAGCCAGTAACCCGCTCGAACCAAATATGTGTTTAACGGACAAAATTCCAATAACCTGAATGTATGAGTACATCTTAGGATTTCTGCTGCTTATAAAAACTACCTGAACGTACACCGCAAGATTGGCATTTTGTAAAACTCCTAAAAATGACAAACAATTAGCTGATTCTGTTTCAGCGAATTTTTTTCTATATTTGGAAGCCGCCCTGAAGACAGTGTTTCAGAACGTTGTTTTAATATATAAACACCTTTTATTATCAAATTTGGAATTCAAAATCTAATTACAAGAAAATGCTGAAATATGATGGTTTAGCTGATGATTTATCTAATACATGTATCTGTTTGACTGACCGGTGGGTCTTTATAAGTGATATGTATGAATGTTTCTTAGAATGGTGTGATACCAATATTAAATACGACTCTGTGTGGAGAGCAGCGATACCAATTTTGTTCCGTGGTGGGTCAGGTTTTACGGCAAGAATTTAAAACATTTTTATCTTCTCAGTTTACTTGAAGCCATATCTTACATCACTTTGAAATGAATAAGTGGATTGGATGGAATACATCTGGCTACAAATTGATTCCTGTGAGATTTGAACAGCCTTAGATTGTTTCAATACGATAGGTATCTAATCGTCTACCCGAGGGATTGACCATGTATGTATTATACAGGAGGGTTGTCCGTTGAACAATCAAATCGGATTACAGCACTGTGTGTAACTGAGGGAACCATTCCAGGTAATTCTTTAAGAGACGGACAAAAACTCTGCGTAGAACCAAGAAGAACTTTAGAGGGGTTGCCTGAATAAAGAAATGATGAATCGCGTGGTGTCCTGACACAGTCCTGGTTGGAGACTTGTGAAACCTGTACTGCTTTAACAAGTATTTTGAAGTTGAGATCGTTTATCACTCAACATCTCATCGAGAGTTGGCGATCTCGGTTATTCTCCCATGTCTGTAGGTAGAACGTTGGACGCTCAATCCGACCAGCCTTCCAGCCATGGGTCGCGGGTTCGGATCCCACTCAGTCCCAAAAAATTGGAAAATTTTCTGACTGGGTTTTCACTCTAACGACCTATGTGGAATGGTTGCCAGTTACCAGCGGAAGGTCGTGGGTTTCCTCCGGGCACAGAGCTCGGTTTCCTCCCACAATAAAACTGGCAACGCCGCCATATAAGTGAAATAATCTTGAGCGCGGCGTAAAACACCAAACAATCAATCAATTAAATAGTTTGTTCGAAGATGGCACTGAAGTTAAAGATCTACGCAAAGGGGAGTGACTTGTAGTGTTAAACGAAGGCTTTCTTTATTCCATACGACTGGCTAGCAACATGTTGAATGTTACAAAATCGAACCAACTTCAGCATATTACTAGTCGTCACTACAAATCGTTCAGGGAAAACTAAATAAGCGGTAAAACTCAGATCATCTCTTTCAAGAAGAACCAGATCATTCAACATTGTGTTTTTCAGGAATGGTCTGATTTAGTACCCTCTCATATAGGATCGAATCATACGCTTCAAGTGGGGTTAGCATCACCACGAGGCGGATGTCTCGAATAATGACATTTGTTGTATCAAGAAGACTTTATCAAATCTCGATCTATGTAACTAATCATAGTATAAAATCAAACTATTTTAGGATGAAATCTTCTTGAAATTGCACATTTGTTTTTCGAAAAATGAAACAATTACTTTTAATAATACCACTGACATTTGACTACGTATTTTCGGTTGAAGCGTGTGATCCGATTCTATTTTGGATGGTGGTATACCAGGTCATCCTTTGAAAGGTATGAACTATAATGACCTGGTTCTTCTTGAAAGGGGTGGTCTGCAGGAGTGGAATCAGATGGAATGATAATACTATTCTCTTTAGTAGCTGGCAAATTACACAGCTGTTTAATTCTTGCTTAATGTTTCGAATATAATTGATATCAGCCAACTAGAATGCCGTCCTTCGCAGTCCTTCAAAGCATCACCAGAAAGACTCGAGTGGAAAATGACGTTCAGGGTTTAAGATTTGAATAGAATGCAATGACAGAGTTAATCAAATCTATTGATGTAGGAAGCAATCGAAAATCTAATACCTCGAACAGTATCTCGAGAAAAAAGGTCAACTGAAATTGATTAAATTCGGGGGAGTTTTTTCATCAATATAAAATGCTTTTCATTGATAGAATCAATGACCCAAACTGCTGTCTTTATTGATTAAATACTGTGTCGTGGAGCAATATGGTGTTGGCAAAAATTGAATTCGCCATTACACCTCAAACAATTCTGGTGCCTTCAATCTTGCACATTTCATTCAATGTTTATGAGCTTAATGACATCGCCTGATTCTTTAAAGCACTTTATTAAAATTATTGATTTCAATACAAAAAATCAAATGAAGAGGTAAAAAGAACTCGACTGAGTTTATTTGGTTTCACACTGCTTTGGTCGAAGTAATTTTGATTTTCTTTCTGTTCTTGAATTTACCAACGCCTCATTGCGGGTATTTGATGTTGAAGTCCGTGTATAGAATATTTGAATCAAACAGCGTAGGGACTGGAATTGTTTTAATTGTTGCGAACTAACACCCTGTAACTTTTTGTCTACTTTAATGCACACGTGCAAAGACACCTATGCACAATGATACATACGAACGTTCACGGTTTTCTAATTTCACTGGTTATTAAGTGGTAAAGTATATGTTCACTGACATGAAAAGTCAACACAGTTCTACCATATACTACTAATAAAACATCCTACATGTGATTCAGCGTTTATACAGGCAATCGACCTTACAGAATCACTTTATCAACGCCTGAAGACCAAACATAAGAGTATTTTAGCTTTATTTCCGGAGATCAAACCATTTCGTATTTAATGGACACAATTGTGCTTAAGTAGTCCTAGTTTTCCCTCAAACGTGTTATTTTTGGTCAAACCATTAATTTACAAGCATTGGCTCCTTCGTTGTTATTTTTTTTTTTAATTTTATAAAAAAAACATCCACGATTAGAACGCTTGAATTTGTTTGAAATTAGTTTTTTGTTTTGTAAAAGGACATCCTAGTAAGCGTTTTTTGAGGGTCAGATCGAACCTTCAAATAATAGTAACCCTCCACTACCTTCAATAATAATTGATTTAAACTGAAGATAACCTTATGGTGCTTTTGGGGTTCGACTAGTTCAACTTGATTAAACGCCCATTTTTTAGCAATATATCAAACCACGTATAAATAATCTTGCCGTTTGCCAAAAGGTATTTCCCATACGTAAATCTATACGTGTGAGAGTGGTGGATTTTGGTATTCTAGTGACTACGAGGCTGTAAGCAACTTTTTTTTTTTTCTATCAACCTCTTATCATTGCAACAGCACAAGTCTAAAATTCTTCAACTCATGGTTTTACGAATGTACCGATATTGCTGCGTAGTTTTGTGACTGGGAAAGTCTTCCGTTGATATAGTTATAGTCAGTTCCTGTATTCTTCTTTATAGCATTCGCTTCCACGGTATATTGATTTTATCGATTTATATCTAACTTAATCACGAAAAAACCTAGAAACTAAGACAACAGACATGCTGGTCATGTGGCGTTGACGTTGTTGCAAAGCCAGCTATTTACAATGGTATATATGTATCGTATATGAACAAAATGGAACAAAAAGCTGACACAGTTTGGCTCCGTTGCTTGCAAAGATATTGAGTATATTTTCACTAGTATGTAAACTAACCACTGGATATAATTATAAATAGAATTTTAGTTTTCTTGAGAACAACACAGCGGTCATCTACAGTAGCTAACAACATCTCTGGATACAAGTATGACATTTATAAAGGTTGAAAGAACATTATCAAATTGCATATAGGAGCTCGATTTTCAACAATGATCATAATTATTTTATTCTTTATGATGAGTTGGACTATAAAAAAACAGTTGTCCTATGTTTAGGCAAAGGTGAAAGTTCAGTCGTGTGCTTTTGGTGTGACTTAATTTGAGATATCAATTTCTGATTATTCGATTATTTCACAGAAAATGTAGACTCTACGCTACATCGAACGGCCTTTAAACAACCCTTCCATTAAAAAATATACATCCAATAGTGACATCAGAACATGGTTAATGGAATCAGTTAACACTTATCAATGCCTAAATTCATTCAAGCATATTAAAGTGGCATGAGCTGCCAAAATGTTGATATTTTGACGTTTAAACAGAATGTTCAAATTATTGGCTATTTTTCTCAAGACGTATAATTCAGAAGCTTTTTAGGGCTTCTAGTCTCGAAAATGTACGATAAAGTATTGCTTTGAACTAACTTTGACTTAGAATGAATGAAGTTTTTCGGTGGCCTTCAAAGCCTCTCACCGTCGTGCCGATCAGAAATTATGAAAAAAGTGTGAATTTCGGCAGCTCATGCCACTTTAAAAAACAAATACTTATCGGGACATAATCATTGATGCTGAAAGAGACTACCAGTGTTCGAGTACAACTGCTTTTACTTTACTTTTAACCACATGAACAAACGGGCGCGAGGTACAGCTGAGATTTATCCGTAACTACTTGAGTAACGTAACGCTAGTGGCTTTTAGGATGGCTCTAATGCTACACTACTGCCTTGGTAGGAGTTCAGCTTTTTACTCTCACTAAATCCAAAGTAATGCTTCAGTTTGGAATTGACTTATAAGTAGTACTGATGGAAATATGGCTTGATTCTATGGCTTGATTCTTCGGAGATGTAAACAGTCTTGGTTTGTTCATTAAGACGCTCTGTGTCAAATCGTCCACCGGGTTTTCAAAGGATGATACAGCGTGTCTGTCCATTGAACCTCAATTTGTGTGTAACCACACTTGCTGTATTGTGTGTTATTGAACAGAAAAATGGATAGATGATGGGACCGACTCCAGCCATTTTCTCTCTCTTTGAGATTTTTAAAGCTCGACTAATGCTATTCTTTCATGGAACATTGAGCAGATATGATGAAATGATATGGAAATACTAAAAGGTAGACCTGGGAATGACATTTTCCTATACCTGAAAAAGAAAAATTGGATTTCTTCGCATTTTTGAAGACGTACAGAAAAATTTTGTTTTTGTCTTCACCTGTGAAATTTTATATTAATGCCACCTAGCTGTCAGGTGTCCCTCTTATTCCTATGTAAAATTGAGCTGTAACTACATACCAAATATGACACCCGAAACCCCTATCAGCTGCACATCGATCCGTATTATTTTGTCATTTTATTCAAATCACTAGCTCGCACAAGATCGACACACGTGTATTTCTTGTACCGTGTTATGGACGTCTGCAACTGCTAAATCTTTTCATTCTGAGTTCAAGTCAAGAGAATTTTATCGTATCAGAGGATAACCATGTACATGTGATTGGCCTTGTTCTGTTTTAAGACATTGTAGCCGTAAGTATATTCTGTTCAGTTCTCTTCTTTTCTTGTTATTTATCTTACAGGAAATGAAAAAAGTAATATCTCAATGTGCTGTTAATATCACTACAATTTAAAAGTGAACCAAAAAAAGTGTTACAAAGTTTGGAAACATTTGTAAACTGCTTTTTAAAGGGCGACATTGTCTCAAATTACCATGACAGAATTTCAAGAGATATGGTCTTCATTGTGGTCATTTTACCATCCAAAGCAGCAATATACACTAGCTTCTCCGTCTGGTAACCATCTGTTAATGTACTGGCCTATGAAAAAATGGTCAGTTACTGAACATAGGTAACATTAAATAAATCGATTTGAAACTGTGAAAGTCAGTTTGGAGAACAGTGATACCGCTTTTATGGTCAGGTTTTACGACACGATTCGGTTTTGGCGTTTCAGTTTAGCTACAACGTGTCTTAGATCACTCTGAAAGGAATTTATAAGTAGATTGGTTGAAACATAGCAGGTTTTAAATTGATCCCTGGGAGATTTGAACAGCCTTAGATTGTTTCAATTCGATCGGTATCTAATCGTCTTCCTGAGGGGCCTACTACCAAATGCCTTATTCAGACAATGTGAAGAACCCGCAAAACTTTTATGATTTTCGTAATTTTTAATTTCTAGAATAACTATGACAGAATTCGAAGAAACATTATCATCAATTGCTTTAATTTCTAACATTGGTCCGAAAAGTGTGTTGGTTATTTAAACTTCGATGAGTATTTCGGCCTTATCATTTTCAAATTCAGGCTCTTTGAAGATCGTTTTGCAAAAATTAGTCATTTGACCATCTAAAACCGCAATCTACAGGTGACTATTTTTTACCATTTGTAAATGTAAAACAGAGAATTGACAGAGTTAAGCTATGTACGCTATACGCCAGACAACAACAATAGCAATAGAAATTCCGTACGTACGTCTTTGAATGTACTTTTTGCGAATTGTCTACCTGCAGTCCTTTGTCAGAGATTGATTTCTTATTTTCCTATTGATCTGACGGTTAACGAAAAAAAGCCATGAACTTGTACCAAATTGACCTGCTCGTGTACCCAACTAAATTGTATCGGCTGAGACCTAAATTGGACCTAAATTGTATCGGATGGTTAAAGGCACACTTGCCGTGGAAATCAGGAATATTGTTTACATTAAAAAAGAAAGACCGTTTTCTGTATTTTTCCCAGACAATATAAGTTAGGAACTTTCTATTTTTACCAAAATTTAAAAGTTTGGACGTCACTTTGTATTTTTAATTTGAATTTGAAAATTTAAATTGTTAGGTACCCGGAACGTAAACAAACCAAACTGCTCGCTGGGGCTCATTTATGTTTCAGTCGAGTGAGTGAACTAACGGCACAGTGTAATTTTACGTAGGCCTATTTATCTGAGAAATACAGACTGACAATCGGTTAACAGCGACTGGAAAAGCCTGCTGATAATTGTTTGAGTGTAAACCACAGATAAAAAGGCCTGAAATGAGGGTAATCCAACACGAAAGTTGACCGACACCGATCGTTGTTGTTGTAATCAGGCTTCGATTCTTCGTTTGTTTTTCACCCCATTTCTACATTCTAAAGCTAACTAGACATGTTTTATGTGTCCTATGTTTAAGTTTAGTGGTATTAGTCGTACTAAGCTCATGTAAATTGGTTTTCTTAGCAAATTTAAACAGGCTACGGCGGCAAGTGGGCCTTTGAATCGCCCGGTTCTGCTCGTAGACACTCGTCATCACACACATTTATGGCTCTTTTTAACATTGTAAGGTGCCAAGTTTAGTGTCTCCTGAATGGCCTGGTGAATTGTGAATATATAGATCTGCGGGGGTTGGTTTTCGATACACTGACATTTTCGGTTACATTCATCTTCAATCTTTTTGACTGAAGCTGCCAAGGCAAGACATTACAGTTTCAATTACAGTCATCTTAATCGATCTAGGTAAGAAACTGTTTCTTTCTAGTACGAATGGACACGTCAATAAACTAAACAACCAACCCACCATGAAGTTCATTATATTGCCATAAATAGTTTTCAAGCAGTTCAACGGGTCGGGCGAAGATCCGCTAGTTGGTTTTGATGGATTAGGGATGACATATACATTCTAATGATGCCGCGCGAAATAAACTCAATAGAATAAATTTGATGTTCGAACTAACGTAGATAAAAATCGAATATGTTTGTATATTGTATAAAGATGAATCTCAGTGTATTATCATGATTGTCGGGCTTACGCTTAGGTGTTTAGCTTCAGTGAATAAGGCCACACTTATCCAGACTTGATTTTTGTTAGAATGAATACTCCAATTCCTGTAGGAAAGTACAAAAAGAAAGCAGCTAAATAAAGTACTCATCTTTATGGACATCTTTATTCAGGCGTTTGCTTCAAAACCTTGACAGACTAATTGATCAGGGAATGGTACACAATCCAAAACCATTATCACTAATGATAGACTGAATAAGAGCTAAGTATATCCTTGAATGTCCCTCTTTCGTCACATAGCCAGGCAGATGAACAAACATACGTAAGACTTATAGTTAATCGATGTTCAGCTCTGCTCGGCCAATAGAGTCGAGGCGGGCCTTCATCCCAGTACCCTTAATACCGGCTTGTAGAGTCGGGATTGCCAGGCTAGTATGTTCAGACCGTTACTAAGCACGGCTCGTTATAGGTGGAGATGTGTCCATTTGTAGTTTAGATAAAAAGTATCTTGTTACGATTTCGTTCGTTTGTACGAAGCCATTGGATTTTTTTTCTCACGAAATTAATATTGCTAATGTGATTTTGGCCCGTAAGTAGATTGTCAAGAAAAAGGCTACAAAGTCTTTTTTAGCAGATTTTGTTAAAAAAAACTTAACTGATATCTAATTGGATGGATTCCTGGTAGTACCTGTTCTTATGAACAGTGATTGACGTCCTGACTAAACAGTGCTACATGGATGTCATGATCGACATGATCAAACCTGGATACTTCCTTGTGGGTGACTCGTTTTGTTAAACTGAACATTTTCATACAGATGATAGTGAAATTAATAGATAAGCTTTATTTAAAATCAGTGCAACAGTAAACTAAGTACAAACACTATCAATTTTGAGCTATCCAGTCTAACGCTCCACAGTGACCACCACTGATATTGTACTGATCGTTATACTGCAATGTATAGGATTACAGTGCTCGGCAAATATCATATCAGATGAGAATAACAGTGATGTAAATGGCAGTCTAAAATTGTATTTGTTGTTGGTATGAAAAAAAATTGTCAGTGAAGACTGAGACTCGATGTACAAAACAACATTCCGACAATTTTAACGAAAGGATTAAGCGAAACAATGAAGGATCTCTTACCAAAGTCATCACTGGATACAACCACAAATATTGGATTATTACAGATGGATACCTGCGTTAGGGCATTTTACATTGTTGTGTCCAAATTCATCGCCATTTGGTGAGTACAATAAAACTTATTGACTTTTCAGAGAAATCAATCAACATATACTGTATATTTGATGATAAATATTATCCTCCCAGGACGCCATGGGCAAATGCACTAGTTTAACCGTTATATTGTGTTTTAGATCTGTTTAGATCTTTTGAAAGTCTTGTCTAGCCATGCTGAATTTATTGGTAAGGGACAAATATGCCAAATCTTTCAATGGCATTTAGAAGTTGAAAGGTTACAATAAGGCGGAGAATTGGTTTAATATGGATAACAACTTCTTGGTTTATTGGGTGACGATGTTTCGATGTAGATATTACATCGTTACCAAAGTCGTCAGCCAATAAAACAAGAAGTTGTTATCCATTAGTAATTCTTCACCTTATTGACAAATATGTCTTCAAAATTGTCGGCCTTCTCTTGCGTCTCTGGAGAGCATGATACAAATTGTTTTACCTGTATCGAATAGCTCATGTGACATACGGTAGCCAAATTTTAACCTTCTCTTAAACTCCGAGTTTAAAGAGATTGTCGAAAAACTAAGTTATTTTGATACAACCTTTTTGTAGGCTTACAAATGATTGGCATTTCAAATATATCATTTAATTGTCCGCCAGACGGAGAGGATACGTATATCTCAGGTATATTGATTGCTATTGATAAACAGGCTTAATAAACCCATACCTTACATGGCTACAGAAAAGCCTTCAGCTAGATGCGGAAAATTTATAATAGTGAAGTATAGAGCATTGAATTTATTGATTAAGTTATGTTTTACGCCGCACTCAAGATTATTAGTCCCCTACCAGCGAAGCCGAAGGGGACTATAGGTTTGCGCTCCATTCGTCCGTCAGTCCAGCAAGTCAGTTTTCCGGACTTTTTTCTAATCTCCTGCAGATACTTAGTTGATTTTTTGTATGTCAGTCCACCATGGTAGTTTACAGATCAACTTAACGTTTCGTTCCACTCCGGGCATTTTTACCGAAGTTATCACCCTTGGACCGCGGGTAAATATGACATTCATCGATCCTCTACTAAAATGGCTCAGGTGACACTAATATAACTTTGGTAGTGCCAATCAATATGTACCTGTTTGCTACTTATTTAAAATAACTTCGCTGGGTGACTGTGTTTTCTTTATCGGAAGGGAAAAGTCAGCCTGGTCTCAGACTGACTATTCAACAGCGAGGGAACCAGTTATTCAGGGTTGAGGAAAAAGTAAGTTTTTGATATTTTTTTTCAAAAATTTCTACACACAAACATGTTTATCGCAAATAATGGACACTATACAGCAACCTAGTCAGGTTCTTACTTTATTTTGTACAAAAGGGGACTAAAAGGACTTTTCTGTCTATCCACGTTTAAAGATAGTTGCAAACATTTCATTTTAACTGATACTTATTTGATAAAGTCGGTGGTTATTATAGATGTTGTCTGCTTACACTTTGAACTCAGATGAAATACGAAACTGACAAATTACTGTCTGTCAGGATTCTCGGGTGTAACATTACTTTAATGCTAAACTCATTCAGTTTCCATGAAAAAGCATACATTTAATAAATTCGCTGTCTACTCGCCTCATTAAATGAAACCACATAATGCTTTCTTGTAAATACAGAACGAGTATTTTTAAAAAGGGGGGATTATTTTAATCGTTATCCCTGGAAAGAAGTAACAGAAAATAGCTGCCTATCAATTGATATATTAATGATCACTAAAACACACGGGCACAGGGAAAATCTCTTGTCTAAAATAACCATGGAGACAAGTTTCTATCGTTGGTTACCACATTGCCTTAAAATAGACAACACGAAGTTTAGTAGGCATCAACCGCCTATGTTTGCAGATGGAAAGCGTGCGAGTATTTCAGTAACATTTGGACGTGTCCTTTTAAATCTAAAATACTGGATTTAAGACCAATGATACAGAGTAATGAATGGAGAGGCAAGTGGCCTCTAAATTGTCTTTTCTTGTGACAAGATTCTCTTTGATATGATTTAAATTTGCTCCATTTTTTTCATTTCTTACCTCTTCTGGGTTTCGTTTGGGACAAAAGCACAATTTTGTGCCGATTATAAAACCTGGCAACACCGCTATATAAGTGAAATTAGCTGGAGTCTGGAGTAAATCAATAATCTAATTAATCTCTTTAATATCTGTTATGAAAATTAACATTTTAATAAATAAACCACAAGATCGTTTCTTGATGATACTGACAGACACTTACTTGTCGTTTATCTTCTTGTGCTTAGTTTTGTTGAGTTACTTTTCTACTTCCATTCTTTTTTTAAGCATTTGGATATTTTCCCCAAATCCCAATACATTTATGATCAAAGCATCTGTTGATAGAGTTTTCCTCCCTTTAAGGCATTGAAGCAAGATTTTCTGCTTTCAGGCTTTTATAACACAAACAAAATAGAGAACAACTGCTTCAAGGACGAATTGCAAATTATATATCCACTTTAAAGAAATGTCGAACTCATATGCGATATATCCACTTTAAAGAAATGTCGAACTCATATGCGAGTTTATAAACTAAGACTGTTGAAATTGAAAACCCCCAAAGTTAGCATTTTCCTACTAAGAGAAAACAAATTTACTCAACAATAAAAGCTCGGCCACAATATTAGGAAAATATTTTTTGAGTACGTCTAAAAAATCGTTCCACCCAAAGAATTAGATACATAGATAAAATTGGTTTATCTCTTTTTCTAATCAATTGTAACCGTGTTATCAAGACAAATGTTCCATTTCGTTTGTTGGATAATTAGATTCGCAATGTTTGAAGGGTTTAGTTCGCTGTTTATCCCAAAGACTGAGAGATAATTTAATCTTATAGGAATCGATTTTAAACTGTGTAGCTTGCAAAGTTTTATATGAAGGGCACTCGAATGGTTAAAACGTTATGATGATTTCAAATTTGAGTACACCCCACGTACCAATTTAATAAAAGATATACGGCTGTGGCTTTTGTCATTTTTTATCTTTCTGTCGTAACATTTGTACATTTGTCCAACTGAAAAGCACACGTTTGTCAAAGGTCAACTGGAATCCACTTCCACATGTCTCAAGAAACCCTAGCAAGCTGTTGGAATGACTTTTATCAATACTTTCGATGAATTGGAAACGCCTTTGGCCCAAGTATAACACCCACGCGAATCATAGGACTCTGTAGAAAGGGGCACATTATAGCCAACCCAAGCAGATTTAATCAAGGAAATAGATGTAAAGACAACTTGAAAAGCAAATTTTCTGATTGCTTCTTCAGGTAAAACTGTAGTCTTAATTCAATCTGAGTGGACTTCTGTGTATCGCTGATGTTGTGAAATACTCCCAGTTAAGATTGAGCATTATCCATTATGTTGGTAAAGTGAATTGTTTCCAAGTAAAGATTGCACGAAAATGGATTCATGTAGTTGTTTAGATTTACCCATGAAAATTCATTGGTTAGTGGTTTTGTATACATACATGTATACATATTTTCACAAAGCATATTTTCGAATTTGAAACAGTGGCGTAGGAAGTACCTTCTGGACCATCTTCTCCTGCCAAGGTCGGGGCCTCGGTGGTCCAGTGGGTTAGAGTTATTGTTCCTCAGTCCCACACAGACCTTCCATCGATGTGGCGCGGGCTCGAATCCCACAAAGACCAAATCCAAATTGAAAAAATTCTTAGTGGATTTTTCACTAGGTCGCTGTTTGTAGAAGAGCTTGTCGTGGGTTTCCTCCGGGCAATGAGCCCGGTTTCCTCCCCCACTAAACCTGGCAACGCCGCCATATAAGTGAAATAACCTTGAGTGCGACGTAACACATCAATCAATCAATCAATCCAGCCAAGGTAAAATCTTCATATAACCCTTCCGTGAGGGCAGAAAAGACAACTCTTACATTCCACCATTGTACGCTGTACGATTTACGCGTAGGGGTGCAAGGTGAAACACGGAATGGGGCCATGGAGATTTTAACTTGGCTCGAGATGATAATACCTTACATGGCGTATTGCACATATATGTACGTATGTTGTATTAATCCATGAGCGTGAAAGAATTAAAGGTGTTCAGTTGATATGTTGTATATTCGGAGGACCCGTATCATAACGAATTTTATCACTAAATCAGATTCAGTCAATGTTACGTCACCATGATATCACGTCACCGCTTTGTCGAGTGATGTTTGAAGTCAATATTTTTTCATGACTACATCGACGTTTATCCAGATTTACCTTTCCTACTAGCAACAGGGGACGGATTAAGTTTCAAAGAAAAGATCCTATCTTTATACGGTTTGATTTCATGAGGATGCGATTAGGCTTAATTTGCTTTGATACGATGACTGTTGGATCAATAACGGACGAGTAATAGATACTTAGCCGTTCTTTTTCTGGGTATTGGTGATTTACAATGTTCTAAGGGGCATCAAAGCTTAAGATTTATTTCCAATCATTATGAATAAGGGAACTAGTACTAGTACTAGTATTAGGCCTATTAGTAGCAAATGGGCGTTCAAAGGGTCTTCATTCGGGGTTAAATTGATGTGCAGCCCATGTAATACAATGATAGGTATCTATCGCTATCGTTACCGTTATATCATTCGTTAGGTATATATCAATGCCGCCTCAACAGGTGTGTACATATTTCCGTGCAACAGATGAGATCAATTATACGTGTCAGATGTTCTAATCCACGTTCATAGGAGAAATTAATATACCATATGACCTCTATGTGAAGCGCCACCGATATTCGATTTTCTGGACTGAATGTCATCGCCGGATATTTGTATAATAAACTGTTTGCCAGGCACAATGTGAACCACGGCGAGTTAGACGCTGTTCGCAGATACATTGTCCGAGAACCCGATGTGACTGCAGTATCATGTGTGTAGTTGAGAAACAGAACAGCATCTGCATTCGTTGACACAAAGTTAACGAGAGTGTTCTTTGCCTTGAGCCTAATGAACTTTTAAGCAAATCCTTAGGACACCAACGACCTTTAGAGTGTTCACTGTTGAAAAGACTGACAATTTAAACCATATACCCGGGCCAAATAGGCATGTTTCCTTGTTAAGGTGTTAACATGAGGAAGTTAAATGTAGTCAAACAAAATGGGACGTGTGTTCACTAACTTTGGATTATGAACACCTTACTTTTCTTAAGGTGAGTAAAAATGTTAATAAATCGATTTTTGTCGCAATGACAGAAATGCATATACTTTTGTCACAATCCTTTATCTAGTATAGCTTGTCTATCATTGTACGCTTTATTATTTCCTCAAACCCAATTCGCACTTACAATAAAGCAATGTACTTTCTGTAGATAGCGTAGCCGTAGGGCTGTTTGTGTATATACCCATAGCGCTAGAACTGGTAAGTCAAGGCCGTCCGTGTGTCCCGTTTCGTGTCTGGGCCATATCTTAGTTATTATTTTGAGGATTGGTTTCAAACTTGCCTGACATAAACTCACTTAAAGGTTGCTGTGCATTGTCACTTCTTTTCCTCAGAGGTATTTAGTAAATGTACTTTGTTTCTTGAAATTATCACCATTGCCCATGTCGGTTGCCCGAACCATATCTCGACATTAATAAATAAAGCCAGTGTCGTATGTCTACACGAGAACACCGCCATGTGAGATGCGTTATATACATTTTTGTAGGGTTACTTAGATACATCATACCATCACTCGGGATCGGGAATGAAACAACCATACGTTTAATTAGTTCCCCGTATATCAGCTTTGTCAAATGAAATCGTATTACTTCTTATTGACCGTGGCACATGCTAAGACACAGAACAGGAATCCTTATTCGTCGCCAAGCAACATAAATAGTCATCTGTTAATAATTGTACTATTTGTACCATGCTTTTCGTTCTGCTATTGCCGTCTAAAATGACCCAAAGAACGAACAAATCCAAACAAGCGAACGTACATGTTACACTTGACGAAGACACTAATAAAGTTGTCGAAAGCTCGTGTTGTTCAAAAACAACTCACTACGTGGTGGTCTTATTTTTAGCATTAGTATGGATCCCACGTTTAAAGAGAGTTTCAAACATTTCTCACAAGCGCAACGTAATTACATGTAGCAATACATTATTAGTGAAACATTTGAACACATAATGGTTCGAAGTCCGTGTGTTACCAATACACAATGTTACGTTAGGTGAGGCCCTTATACATGAAATGATGAGCTGCATTTTGGTTTTACGGCAGTAGATCTAAATAAAAGGGAAATTGAATCGGACTACTGTTGTCAACGGCCTTTAGCTTTAAGTCGGGTGAGGTATTAGATGGACAACTTTTTTTGTCGACCCTTCAGTTCGTATTCAGAAGTTTAGTATTTTTCAAATATAGTCGAGAATTATTTCCTGGAAATTAAAAAAAACATACACCCCGTCAGTTTGTCGCCGATTTGCATCATTAAATGACAGCAAATAATGTTTACGTAAAGTGAACCCGCAAAAGGAAATAGGTAACTTGACGCGTCGACCGTCGCCATAGCAACAGCAATAGTCCTGAATCAATATCTGTACTTTTTAAAAAAAATTCTTCTTTCTATTGTTACATGAAATTTCCACCGCGTAACGAAATATGCCATTTTTTTCAATGACAAAGCAATTTTTGATGAAGTTGATTTGCCAATAGGTCAACAACACAGTAGACACCTGCAATGAAAATTGTAGAAATGGTGTGGGTACCGAGTCATGTTGGAATTGACGGAAACGAACAAGCTGACTCTTTAGCTAAGCATGCACTTACTTATCCATTTGTTCATATGGAAGTCCCTCTGTCGATAACTGAAGCTATGGTCTATTCAAAAGGATTTTTCAATAAACTTTGCCAATAAGAATGGGAAAATTCGCACAAAGGTCGTTTCTTGTATGAGCTGTTACCGAAACTACCTATGCCAAATATAGAGTTACCAATAAGAAAAAGCCAAATTCTAATTCACCGTTTATTGTCAGGGCATATAGCTGTCAATTCTTATTTACATCGTTTTAGCTTACACGGAACAGGTAATTGACCTTACGCGACGCTCCGCCTACTTATGCTAATGAGGTCACCTCGGACAAACATTGAGAGAAACATGGCCGCTAGTGTGGTTGCTGGTTGAACTGTGCACGGTTCTTACCGATAACTTTCTGTCTGCAGTTCTCCAGAAGCGCACGACTGTATTATAGTATAACAAAACTGTCTGGAGAATATATATGCACGATGTACTGGTGAAAATATCGTTCACAGCGAGTAAAATCCATGTGCCTTCGAGTATTTCGGCAAGGTGAAGACTGAAGGTGTTTTCGATGATTACTCCGTCGTACGAAAAAGTGAATCATGAGATTTCAACCACCGATATACATCTGACAGTGGCGCTATGTAGATGTGCGATTGGGTAAGTAGATTACAAGAAAGATAATTAATGTATTCTAAGTCATTGAATAAATACTTAAGCTTAATGCTGTTCGCTTACGGCTTAGTGACGAAGCGCCAAATGGTTGATACCGATACAACAACAACTGTCAATGTATTGTACCGGTATTTGTAATCCTGCGAAGATATGCCTCGTAGACCTGCTGTCATCAGTTTTTCCTCTTACTAATCAAATGTTTTGTAAGTCATTTGGTCTGCATAGTAAATAGATCATTTTCGTATTATGAGAACTAAGTCGTTCAGCTGTTAGTGTTGATGTATAAAACTTATAATTGAATGAATACTCTCAACACAACATTTGTTAATGTCAGTCATAATTTAAAAATTAATACTCCAAAATGATATATAATGGTCGATATGTGATATTACAGAATAATAACTCCAAAGGATTAAACTCACAACGTTGCTGAGCCCAACTTAGAGTAAAAAATTACATGTCAGAGCACACTTGTAATTTGCTTATTTTGCTTTTTGTTTCCTTATAGGCCCCCTTGGTATTGCCAAAAGGCGACGTTTCCTTTAAACAAGAGGTGCCTCGGCCCAAAGTAAACGGAGACTGGCAGGAAAGTGGAGGAAAATACAACTTACCAGTGTTCTTTGATACCAAAAGAGGTTGGAGACTTTGACGGTCTCGAGTTTTCCAAAATTTAAAACCCCAAAGCTAATAGGGATTGAGTATCAACACAAACTCCCTTTTGATGACTAGTTTATGGAACGCTTACAGATAGAATCACCGGCAAGGTGTTCTTCTAGGAGACTCAGACTAGGCATCATATTCATGACTGGCCTCAAAATATAACCTGACTTTTAATTTCTATGAACGTTTTTTGATGCAAAAGCCATAATTGTGAAAACCAGATTCTGCACATTTTGCCAACAGAATAAATAAGGTGTAGAGCTGATTCAACATCCTGAACATTTGACATAAATACTCGTCAACTTGTACTTACTGTTCTCCATTCTGTGATTGAATTGTTTACCAGTATTGAAATAATTCAATCTTATCTCGATTTTATGCAAAATATATTTTTGTTTTGAATTCACAGATTTTTATTTTGACTTTGTTGGCATGAAATAAAGTTGAGCAGGATAAATTAAAATACCATAAATCCAATCAGGCAGATATGCATTAACCATGCTTAAGGAAGTATGTCTTTATATATGTACCATGGCGTGGAGGTAAATAATTAAATTTAATATGTGTGATATGTTTTTCTTTTAATAAATTTGTTGGTCACCAGTTTGAAAACTTGTGCTTACAGCATTGTATCCAGAGTGTAGATTCCATAGATGAAATCTAACTGAGGTTTTAGTGAAAGACCTACAATCTGAAAAGCTGCTTGACTTCCTGAAGTTCCTGGTATATTTTAGTTGGCCGCCATCCTGTCAAGCTTTAGATTGATGTACAGATTTATTGCTAAATGTTTTATTTTCGGTATGCTAAAGATTATTTCCCTCTAGATAGTGTTTGCCAAGTTTAATTTAAATTGGCATGAGCTGCCAAAATGTTGATATTTTGATGTTAAAACAAAATGTTGAAATTATTGGCTATTTTTCTCAAGACGTATAATTCAGAAGCTTTTTAGTGCTTCTAGTCTCGAGAATGTAAGATAAAGTATTGATTCGAACTAACTTTGGCTTAGAATGAATGAATGGTCGTCCCGTTTATTTAAATTTTGTTTACTTTTCGAACACTATTCCAGTTTGTATAGGTCACATACTGTACGGAATTTCCTCATTCCAACGCCAATCATTTAGTTTTTGGATGCCCTTCAAAGCCTCTTTCTGTGGTGAAGATCAGTAATTATGAAAAAAGTGTGAATTTTGGCAGCTCATGCCACTTTAATTTAGGTCACTAAGTAATACTAGTACCTTCTCGGCATGCCCAACAACAAAACAAAATATTGAAAAACCTCACAATCTGAATCAGTGAATGTTCGTATAAACGTCTTCGCATTTTGGGGTATTCTAAAACTTAGTAAAACTAAAAGTTTTTATCCACTTTCGACAGCGAAAAATAGGCAATATAAAATGTGGCTTTAGCTACCGTACCCTAAGTATAATTACTAAAATAGACTATCTATCTATACTGCTTGATCGTACCGGTACCCTATGATACGGTCGGAATATATCGACTGTCCGAGGGTAACAACCGTTAACATCAGTGTGTAACCGTTCTTTTTGGTGTGGAAATGATCAATTATCATCATCCGACTAAATACTTTGCCGTGTCAAAAAGTAAATAGCAGATAAACGTAATTTCGTAAGAATCCGTTTGACACGCATAGCATTATTCGATCGCCATTTTTCGCTTTTGTTTGTCCGAGGTCGGTCAGGAGCTGGAGGTGTGGCGGAATTCCGGCAAGCTGATTGGTCGATTCGCTCGTGAGGGGCGGAGTCTGCGAAGGGTCAATTGTGATCACTGCTTGGTATAGGACACGATTGAACATTTTTTGTTTCATTGTCCGCTATTCAATGACAGTCGTGTCTGCTTAATGTCAAGTCTAAAGGCATTTGGGATAAGAAACCCTTCCCTGAAAACGTTTCTTGAACAAAAAAACAATCTGAAAAACAATCCATATATCTCAAGTAGAATTTTAGTCCTGATTAATGATTAAAATATATTTTAATCACCACTTTGTGAAGAGTATGTTTTTATAACAATTTTCTCTTATCTTCAATATATATATATATATATATATATATATATATATATATATATGTGTGTGTGTGTGTTTGCGTGCGTGCGGGTGCGTGTGTGTGTGTATATATATAGATATGTGTATATATTTATATGTGTGTATATCTATGTTTTAATTAAAGATGCATTTTAGCCCAGTTAACACTAACGAGTGATATTATCAAAGTTATGGTGCAAATCATTCAATAGAATGGAGCACCAGCCCCCACTTAAAAAATAATAATAATAATAATAATAAAAATTGTAGAGAGAAGAGCATTCACTGGGCCTGTGAACATATTATTTCAAAATAAAACTGTTACAAAAGCATTACAGAAAAAATCTCTGGTCACGCAACCGTAGTTTGAATATGATTATATAAACAAGAACGGTTCAATAGAAACCAACAGAAAGTTATATTGGTCCCATAGCCGGTTGGGGAAACCGGAATCTGTGCCAAACTTTCCACAGGTTTATTTAGTATGTATTTGGCTTTATATTAGCTCACTGTTATCGAAGTAAATTGTTGACCAACTCTACTTAGTCGTCATCCATAATTGTTTTTTGAGTGAAACTCCACTAAGACAGTTAGCGATTTGTTGGGCTGAGTGCGATTTGAACCGGCGACCCACCGATGGTTGGAAATAGGTTGAGGTTTTAACCCTTGAGTACGAGATGAAATGTTGCATTTTTTTTTACTTTCAATATTAAGGGTATTGATAAGAGTCTGAAATTGAATTATTGAATTATGTTTTGTGCCGCCTGAAAAGTTTTCTATTTGAATTTGTAGAACGTAATTGACTTAAGACATCTCGTAGTCTTGCACTCAAAAATAATTGAGAAAAGTTTCCACGACTTGAATTCACTGTACATGTATTTGATTTAAAAAATATATATTCATGCTTCATGTGTAAGAAAAAAAAATTAGTTTTAGAGGGATTTGTAAAATAGTTTTGTTTAAATCAACGGCAAAGTGGCCTGGTAACAGGCCAAGGGATCGACGGATGTTTGAGTGACTCCATTCAGTTTCGTTAAAATCCTCAAATAGTTTAATTTATAAAAATGCAGATACTGCGCACCATAACGTTTTAAAAGAGAAAATAAATAAAATTGTAGACTTTATGCCCCGTAAAAATTAATATATATGCCAATTAATTTTTTTTTAAAAACACATTTGTAAAAGATAACCTAAATATCTTCCAACAAATTCAGTTCAACAAATCCACTCCAACTGATACATGGAAGTTTCCTATTATTGCTCAAGTGACGATAATTCCAATCAATAGCAATTATAACACCCACGTGGATTAAATGACTGTGCAGATTGAAATATATTCGATTGAACTGGAGTGGCAGATTTAATCAAGGAAATTGATGTCAAGACCAATATTTCTGATTGCTTTATCCAGGTAAACTGTCGCCTTAATTCAACCTGAGCGCACTTTACTGCAAGCATATTGTGGTGAAATACTTCAAGCTGGCGAAAACACTTTACCATTAGTGAATAGAAGTAAACCAGTTTCGATTGAATCATTGATTTTGTGTATGTGTGCGAACGCAAGAAGGTGGGAGTGTCTGCTCGACGAAATTATTTATTTATTGTTGTTTTATTTATTGATTGATATTTATTTGGTTATTGTGTTAAATACTAACATGCTATTCAAACGGGTTATTACAATGAATACTAGTTTTTTTTAAACTAAATATTGCTTTTATTTAGCAAAAATCTGGCAACATGCGAATACCTTTGGGATACCAGTCTAATAGACAAAATGTTGTCCATGCCAATTTTTAGAATACCAAACTCTCTTGCTGATTTTTTTCCGTCTTCGAGATTTTTAGGATGGGTGCCAGAATCCGATCTAAGGGTTGAAGTCTTAATCAACCGTGTTGTTTCTTTATATTAAGAGTCTGTGATCTAAGAATGTAGTAAATTGTGCGAATATAGACGAGAATTGACGGAGTTTAGCTGTGCACGCTATACGTCAGACAACAACAATAGCAATAAAACTTCCGTACGTACGTCTTTGAATATACTTTTTGTGGATTGTCTACCTGCAGTCCTTTGTCAGAGATTGATTTCTTATTTTTCTACTGATCTGATTGTTAACGAAAATGAAAACCATGAACTTGCAACAAATTGACCTGCTCGTGTGCCAAACAAAGGAATATGTTTGTATCTTGTATAAAGATGAATCTCAGTGTCTTATCATGATTGTCGGGCTTACTCTTAGGTGTTTAGCTTCAGTGAATAAGGTCACATTTGTCCAGACTTGATTTTAGTTAGAAAGAATACTCCAATTCGTGTAGGAAAGTACAAAAAGAAAGCAGCTAAATAAAGTACTCATCTTTATGGGCATCTTTATTCAGGCGTTTGCTTCAAAACCTTGACAGACTAATTGATCAGGGAATGGTACACAATCCAAAACCATTATCACTAATGATAAGCTGAATAAGAGCTAAGTATATCCTTGAATGTCCCTCTTTCGCCACATGGCCAGGCAGATGAACAAATATACGTAAGACTTATAGTTAATCGATGTTCAGCTCTGCTCGGCCAATAGAGTCGAGGCGGACCTTCATCCCAGTACCTTAATTCCGGCTTGTAGAGTCGGGATTGCCAGACTAGTATGTTCAGATCGTTACTAAGCACGAGTCGTTATAGGTGGAGATGTGTCCATTTGTAGTTTAGATAAAACGTATCTTGTTACGATTTCATTCGTTTGTACGAAGCCATTGGATTTTTTTTTCTCACAAAATTGATATTGCTTATGCGATTTTGGCCCGTAAATGGATTGCCAAGAAATAAGTTACAAAGTCTTTTTTAGCAGATTTTGTTCAAAACTTCATGGATATCTAATTGGATGGATTCCTGATAGTATCCGTTCTTATGAACAGTGATTGGCGTCCTGGCAGTGCTACATGGATTTCTTGATCGACGTAATCAAATCGAGAGACTGTACCCCCTTGTGCGTGACTCGTTACACAACGTTTTATTAAAGTGAACATCTTGGTACGGATGAATAGTACAATTTATAGATGAGCTTTAGTCAAAACCAGTGCAACAGTACACCAAGTACAAACACTATCAATTTTGAGCTATCCAGTGACCAGTTATATCGTACTGATCGTTAGACTGCAATATATAGGATTACAGTGATCGGCAAATATCATATCAGAATACAATAGGAGTGATGTAAATGATAGTCTAAAATTGTATTTGCTGTTGGTATGAAAAAAATTGTCCGTGAAAGTGATGCTGATGTAAAAAACAAACAACATTCCGACAGTTTTAACAAAACGATTAAGCGAAATAATGAAGGATCTCTTACCAAAGTCATCAGTGGATACACCCACAAGTATTGGATTATTACAGATGGATACCTGCGTTAGGGCATTTTACATTGTTGTGTCCAAATTCATCGTCACTCGGTGAGTACAATAAAACTTATTGACTTTTCAGAGAAATCAATCAATATGTACTGTATATTTGATGATAAATGTTATCCTCCCAGGAAGACATGGGCAAATGTACTTGTCAAACCGTTATATTCTGTTTTAGATTAGGTATTTTGAAAGTCTTGCCCAGCCATGCTGAATCTATTGAAAAGCGACAAATATATCAAATCTTTCAATAGCATTTAGAAGTTGAAAGGTTACAATAAGGCGAAGAATTACTTATGGATGACAACTTCTTGGTGTATTGAGTTAGTTCTTACATCGTTATCAAAGTCGTCAGCAAATAAAACAAGAAGTTGTTATCCATAAGTAATTCTTCACCTTATTGACAAATATGTCTTCAAAATTGTCGGCCTTCTCTTGCGTCTCTGGAGAGCATAATATAAATTGTTTGACCTGTATCGAATAGCTCATGTGGCATACGCTAGCCAAATTTTAACCTTCTCTTAAACTCCGAGTTTAAAGAGTTTGTCGAAAAACTAAGTTATTTTGATACCACCTTTTTGTAGGCTTACAAATGATTGGCATTTCAAATATATCATTTAATTGTCCGCCAGACGGAGAGGATACTTATATCTCAGGTATATTGATTGCTATTGATAAACAGGCTTAATAAACCCATACCTTACAGGTATATCGATTGCTATTGATAAACAGGCTTAATAAACCCATACCTTACAGGTATATCGATTGCTATTGATAAACAGGCTTAATAAACCCATACCTTACAGGTATATCGATTGCTATTGATAAACAGGCTTAATAAACCCATACCTTACAGGTATATCGATTGCTATTGATAAACAGGCTTAATAAACCCATACCTTACAGGTATATCGATTGCTATTGATAAACAGGCTTAATAAACCCATACCTTACAGGTATATCGATTGCTATTGATAAACAGGCTTAATAAACCCATACCTTACAGGTATATCGATTGCTATTGATAAACAGGCTTAATAAACCCATACCTTACAGGTATATCGATTGCTATTGATAAACAGGCTTAATAAACCCATACCTTACAGGTATATTGATTGCTATTGATAAACAGGCTTAATAAACCCATACCTTACGTGGCTTCAGATAAGCCTTCAGCTAGATGCGGAAAATTTATAATAGTGAAGTATACAGAATTGAATTTATTGATTAAGTTATGTTTTACGCCGCACTCAAGATTATTAGTCCCCTACCAGCGAAGCCGCAGGGGACTATAGGTTTGCGCTCCGTCCGCCCGTCACTCCGGGAAGTCAGTTTTTCGGACTTTTTTCTAAACTTCTGCAGATACTTAGTTGAGTTTTGGTATGTTAGTCCACCATGGTAGGTTACAGATCAACTTTACGTTTCGTTCCGCTCCGTGCATTTTTACCGAAGTTATCACCCTTGGACCGAGGGTAAATATGACATTCATCGATTCTCCGATGATAGTAATATAACTTTGGTAGTGCCAATTAATATGTACCTGTTTGCTACTTATTTAAAATAACTTAACATCGCTCAGACGCTGGGTGACTGTGTTTTCTTTATCTTAAAGGGGCATGAGCTGCCAAAATGTCGATATTTTGACGTTAAAACAGAATGCTGAAATGATTGGCTATTTTTCTCAAGAGGTAGAATTCAGAAACTTTTTAATGCTTCAAGTCTCGAAAATGTACGATAAAGTACTGTTTTAAACTAACTTTGGCTTAGAATGAATGAATGGTCGTCCCGGTTATTTAAATTTTGTTTACTTTTCAACACGTTTTCGGTTCATACAGGCCACATACTGTATGGATTTTTCTCATTCCAACGCCAATCATTTAGTTTTTCGATAGCCTTCAAAGCCTCTTACTGTCGTGACGATCAGAAGTTATGAAAAAACTGTGAATTTTGGCAGCTCATGCCCCTTGAAGGGAAAAGTCAGCCTGGTGTCAGACTGAAAATTCAACAGCGAGAGAACCAGTTATCGAGGGTTGAGGAAAAAGTCAGTTTTTGATAAATTTTTTTCAAACATTTCTACACATAAGCATGTTTACCGAAAATAATGGACAGTATACAGCAAACTAGTCAGGTTCTTACTTTCCTTTGTACGAAAGGGGACTAAGAGGACTTTTCTGTCTACAGATCAATAATGTACCTGACCCTCAATAACTGGTACCCCTCGATAACTGGTACCCCTAGGCTACTCATTAATACCATATAGTAGGGGACTATATATTGCTATGCAATACTTTCAGAATGCTTGTTTCATTATATGGCGGCGCCGCCAGGTTTAGTGGGAGAGAAACACAGGCTCTCTTTAACCGGATTACACCCCCCCCCCCTTCCTCCTTTGGCGAGTACAACTCTTCAGTGAACGAGTGAAAATATACTCAGAAAGTTATATCCATTCTTATTGGACATGAGTTGGATTCGGACCTTCGCCGCATCGATGGAAGGCCCGTGTCGGACTGAGTGGCTATCATTCTGCCACCACTCATAACTCATTTTAACTGATACTTCTTTGATAAAGTCGGTGTTTATTAAAGATGTTGTCTGCTTACATCTTGAACTCAGATGAAATATGAAACTGACAAATTACTGTCTGTCGAGATTCTCGGGTGTAACATTACTTTAATGCTAAACTCATTCAGTTTCCACGAAAAGCATACGTTTAATAAATTCGCTGTCTACTCGCCTCATTAAATGAAACCACACAATGCTTTCTTGTAAATACAGAACGAGTATTTTTAAAAAGGGGGGATTATTTTAATCGTTATCCCAGGAAAGAGTTAACAGATAAAGGTTGCCTATCAATTAATATTGTTAATGTATTACAAAAAGATTCCAGAAAATTCTACTGACCAAGGCTAAGCTCCTGTCAGTCGTCAACATAATGAAACATCATATAGGTTTAGTTTATTACAACAATTTATGGGGTATAACGGTCTAAATGATAAACCTCTTTTAACACAATTAGAAAATTGTCTCCATGATTATTTTAGACAAGAAGATTTTCCCTGTGCCCATGTGTTTTAGTGTTCATAAATTAATATCGTGGGTTACCGCATTGCCTTAAAAAAGACAACACGAAGTTTAGTAGGCATCAACCGCCTGTGTTTAATCTTTGTGATGTTTTAATGTGTGATATTTTATATAGCAGATGGACAGCATTTTGACGTGTCCTCTAAAATACTGGATTAAAAAACCAATGATACAGAGTATTGGATTTAAAAGCTATAAGAGCCACTTTTAACGGCCATGTGGCCTCTAAAGTTTCTTTTCTTGTGACAAAATTCTCTTTGATATGATTGAAATTTGCTCCATTTTTTTTTTCATATCTTACCTCTTCTGGGTTTCGTTTTTGCCAAAAGCACAGTTTCGTGCCGATTATAAAACCTGGCAACACCGCTATATAAATAATATTAGCTTGAGTGTGGCGTAAAACAATAATCTAATTAATCTCTTTAATATCTGTTATGGAAACAAACATTTTAAGGAATAAACCATAAGGCCGTGTCTTGGTGATACTGACAGATACTTACTTGTCATTTATCTTCTTGTTCTTAGTTTTGTTGAGTTACTTTTCTAATCCAATTCTTTTTTCAAGCATTTGAATATTTTCCCACAATCCCAATACATTTATGATCAAAGCATCTTTTGATAGAGCTTTCCTCCGTTTAATGCATTGAAGCAAGATTTTCTGCTTTCACGCTTTTATAACACAAACATAATGAAGAACAACTGCTTCAAGGACGAATAGGGAGCGGGAGTAACGGGACAATTCCACAAATTTCCTGTCACCGGCGATGTCATTACGCATGTTGGGAGCCTTTATCGTTCGAATGTGACGCTCGATTCAACCGTCAATCGAACTGACAACGTCATCAAAAAACGTCATCTTTCACCGGATATCGCGAAATCTCTCGGTAGACTCCTAGGCCCTATTGCAAATTATATATCCACTTTAAAGAAATGTCAAACGCCAAAACTTAGGCTGTTAAAATTAAAATCCCCCAAAGTTTACATTTTTCCTACTTAGAGAGGACCATATTTTTTAAACAATAAAGCTCGGCCACAATATTAGTGAAATTTGTTTTGAGTACGTCTAAAACATCGTTCAACCCAAAGAATTAGATACATGGATAAAATTGATTTATCTCTTTTTCTAATCAATTGTAACCGTGTTATCAAGACAAATGTTCCATTTCGTTTGTTGGATAATTAGATTCGCAATGTTTGAAGGGTTTAGCTTGCTGTTTATCTCAAAGACTGAGAGATAATTCAATCTTATGGGAATCGATGTTAAACTGTGTAGCTTGCAAAGTTTTATATGGAGGGCGTTCAAATAGGTGAAACGTTATGCGGGTTTCAAATTTAAGTATAATTTAAATACACTGATAACCACATATTTACCACAGTGGAAATTTCAATATAAATCTGGAATGTCTAACAGATTCAAAGAAACTATTTAGTTCGAATATATTCGGAAACATAAAGTGAGTCCCAACTTGAAGAGCCACGAGCTACCAAAATCCGGACTTAGGAAATAGAAAACAATATTTCAACAAACGGAAGAATGTTCATTCGCCTTAGGCCCAAGTTCGACCCAAACACCCGTTTACCATATATTCTTGAGACTAGGTCTCACAGATTTTAATTTCTACTTCTTGGTTAGTCAAATCGTTGTTTGTCTGGCATTTGCTCGTCTGTATGCTACAATATTTCGTCTGCACATTGTTTAAATTCAGAAATATAAAATGAGATCGTATATAATATTATTGTCTGACATTCAAGGATTATTGCCTATGATTAATTCCTTTTCAGAAACAAATGTATAAAATTCAAAGAACAGACCAATTTAATAAAAGATATACGGCTGTGGCTTTTGTCATTTTTTATATTTCTGTCGTAACATTTGTACATTTGTCCTACTGAAAAGCACACGTTTGTCAAAGGTCAACTTGAATCCACTTCCACATGTCTCAAGCAACCCTAGCAAACTGTTGGAATGACTTGTATCAATACTTTCGATGAATTGGAAACGCCTTTGGCCCATGTATAACACCCACGCGAATCATAGGACTCTGTAGAATGGGGCACATTAGAGCCAACCCAAGCAGATTTAATCAAGGAAATGGATGTAAAGACAACTTGAAAACCAAATTTTCTGATTGCTTCTTCAGGTAAAACTGTCGTCTCAATTCAATCTGAGTGGACTTCTGTGTAACGCTGATGTTGTGAAATACTCCCAGTTAAGAATGAGCATTAGCCATTATGTTAGTAAAGTGAATTGCTTTCAAGTGAGATTGCACGAAAACTGATTTATGAAGTTGTTTAGATTTATGCATGAAAATGTATTGATTAGTGGTTTTGAATATATATTTTCAGTAAGCATATTTTCGAATTTGAAACAGTGGCGTGAGAAGTACCTTCTGGACCATCTTCTCCAACCAAGGTTCGTTCCTCAGTCCCACACAGACCTTCCATCTATGTGGCGCGGGTTCGAATCCTACTCAGTCCAAATAAAAATATAATTTTTTTTTTTCACTCGGTCGTTGTATGTGGTTTGTCGTGGGTTTCCTCCGGGCAATGGGCCCGGTTTCCTCCCCCACTAAACCTGGCAACGCCGCCATATAAGTGAAATAACCTTGTGTGTGACGTAACACATCAATCAATCAATCAATCTGTCAATTCAGCCAAGGTAAAAAATTTCATATAACCCTTCGGTGAGGGCAGAAAAGACAGCTCTTACGTTCCCAGCACTGTGCAGTTTTCGATTTACGCGAAAGGGTGTAGTACTCCGCCAAGGTGAATCACGGAATGGGGCCATGGAGATTTTAACTTGGCTCGAGATGATAATACCTTACATGGCGTATTGTACATCTATGTACGTATTTTGTATTAATCCATGAGCGTGAAAGAACTAAAAGTGTTCAGTTCATATGTTGTTATAATGAATTTTATCACTACATCACATCACTGCATTGGCGAATTAGATTCAGTCAGTGTTACGTGCTTTGTCGAGTGATGTTTGAAGATCGACGTTTATCCAGATTTACCTTTCCTAGTAGCAACAGGGGACGGATTAAGTTTCAAAGAAAAGATCCTATCTTTATACGGTTTGATTTCATGAGGATGCGATTAGGCTTAATTTGCTTTGATACGATGACTGTTGGATCAATAACGAACGTGTAATAGATACTGAGCCGTTCTTTTTCTGGGTATTGGTGATTTACAATGTTTTAAGGGGCATCGAAGCTTAATACTTATTTCCAATTATTATGAATAAGGGAACTGGTATTATTATTAGTAGCAACTGAGTGTTCAAAAGGTCTTCATTCGGGGTTAAATTGATGTGCAGCCCAATGATAGGTATCTATCGCTATCGTTACTGTTATATCATTCGTTTATGGGTGTATATCAATGCCGCCTCAACAGGTGTGTACATATTTTCGTGCCACAGATGAGATCAATTATACGTGTCAGATGTTCTAATCCACGTTCATAGGAGATATTAATATACCATATGACCTCTATGTGAAGCGTCACCGATATTCGATTTTCTGGACTGAATGCCATCGCCGGATATCTGTATAATAAACTGTTTGCCAGGCACAACGTGAACCACGGCGAGTTACAGGCTGTTCACAGATACATTGTCCGAGAACCCGATGTGACTGCAGTATCATGTGTGTAGTTGAGAAACAGAACAGCATCTGCATTCGTTGACAAAGTTCACGAGAGTGTTCTTTGCCTTGGGCCTAATGAACTTTTAAGCAAATCCTTAGGACACCAACGCACTTTAGAGGGTTCACTGTTGAAAAAAGTGACAATTTAAACCATATACCCGGGGCAAATCGGCATGTTTCCTTGTTAAGATGTTAACACGAGGAAGTTATTCAAGACATTAAATGTAGTCAAACAAAACGAGACGTTTTTTTTTTCACTAACTTTGGATTATCAACACCTTAATATTCTAAAGGTGAGTAAAAATCTTAGTAAATCGATTTTTGTCGCAATGATAGAAATACATGTACTTTTGTCACAATCCTTTATCTAGTATAGCTCGTCTATCATTGTACGTTTTATTATTTCTACAAACCCAATTCTCTCTTACAATAAAGCAATGTACTTTCTGTAGATAGCGTAGCCGTAGGGCTGTTTGTGTATATGCCCATAGCGCTAGAACTGTTAAGTCACCGCCAAGGCCGTCCGTGTGTCCCGTTTCGTGTCCGGTCCATATCTTAGTTATTGTATTGCATGTTTTAACATCTTAAGAAGTTAAGTAGTTCTCAATCGTACTAACATATACTCCTGTACAGAGACATTCAATATATTGTTACATTGTGTTCAAACATCACAGTTTTCTTAATCGATCAAGGTAATAATTACTCACTAGTATGGCGTACATCATTCATACGAATGGACGCGCCAATAAGCTAAAACAACCAACTAACCAACCAACCATATCTTAGTTATTATTTTGAGGATTGGTTTCAAACTTGCCTGATATAAACTCACTACAACGTTGTTGTGCATTGTCACTTTTTTTTCCTCCATGATATTGAGTTAATGTACATTTTTTCTTGAAATTATCAAACTTGCCCATGTCGGTTGCCCGAACCATATCTCGACATTAATAAATAAAGCAAGTGAATGTGTCGTATGTCTATTCATTCACGTGACATGCATTATTAGTAGCGTTACTTAGATACATCATGCCATCACTCCGGATCGGGAATGAAACAACCATACGTGTAATTAGTCCCTCGTATATCAGCTTTGTCAAATGAAATCGTATTACCACTTTATTGACCGTGGTACATGCTAAGACACAAAACAGGAGTCCTTATTCGTCGCCAAGCATCATAAATAGTCATCTGTTAATAATTGTGCCATTTGTACCATGCTTTTCTTTGTACTATGAACGTCTAAAATGACCCAAAGAACGAACAAATCCAAACAAGCACAACGCACATGTTACACTTGACGAAGACACTGGTATAGGTGTCGAAAGCTCGTGTTGTTCAAAACAACTTACTACTTGGTGATGTTTTATTTTTTTATCATTAGCTTGAAACCCACGTTTAAAGAGAGTTTCAAGCATTTCTTACAAGCACAACGTACTTAGCAATACATTATTAGTGAAACATTTGAACACATAATGGTTATAAGTCTGTTTGTTACCAATACACAACGTTACGTTTTTTCTAACAGGTGAGGCTATTATACATTTATGAAATGATGAGCTGCATTTTGGTTTTACGGCAGTAGATCTAAATAAAAGGGACATTGAATTGGACTACTGTTGTCAATGGCATTTAGCTCAGGTGAGGTATTATAGGTATTAGATGGACAACTTATTTTGTCGCCTGTCAGTTCGTATTCAGAAGTTTAGTATTTTTCAAATATAGTCGAGAAATATTTTCTGGAAATAAAAAAAACATACACTCTGTCAGTTTCTCGTCTATTTGCATCATTAAATGAAAGCAAATAATGTTTACGTAAAGTGAACCTGCAAAAGGAAATAGGTAACTTGACGCATCGACCGTCGCCATAGCAACAGCAATAGTCCTGAATCAATATCTGTACTTTTAAGAATTTTCTTCTTTCTATTGTTACATGAAATTTCCACCACGTAACGAAATATGCCTTTTTTCAATGACAAAGCAATTTTTGATAAAGTTGATTTGTCAAAAGGTCAACAACACAGTAGAAACCTGCGATGACAAACGTAGAGATAAAAGCTCAATTTTATGTTTTATTATTCTGGATAAAATAAAAACACTTAACAATAATTAGGATTATTATTCCACGTGTTAGTGATATGGTTTCACTTTCACGTTTAAAACGATGGGACATAAAAGTACATTTGTTTTTATCATTGCTGCAACTCATCAATCCAATTTGAGGAAAATCCTTACAGCTGCGTTCACTGGGCCTGTGAACATATAATTTCAAAATAAGGCTGTTACAAATGTAATACAGAAAACAAATATCTGGTCACACAATCGTAGTTTGAATATGATTATATAAACAAGAACGGTTCAATAGAAACCAACAGAAAGTTTTATTGGATGAGGAAACCGGAATCTGTGCTAAGAGCAGCGCTAAACTTTCCACAGGTTTATTTAGTCTTCATTGTCCGTTTGGCTTTATATCAACTCACTGTTATCGAAGTAAATCGTTGACCAACTCTACTTAGCCATCATCCCATAAGTTCTTTTGAGTGAAACTCCACTAAGAAAGTTAGCGACTAGTTGGGCAGAGTGCGATTTGAACCGGTGACCCACCGATGGTTGACTGGAATAAGATTGAGCTTTAAACTTTTGAATATGAGATCAGATGTTGCATTTGTTTTACTTTCAATATTAAGGCAATTGATAAGAATCTGAAATGGAATTATTGAAGATTTGTTTTTTTTTTGTCCCTCCTGAAAAGTTTTCTATTTGGATCTGTAGAACATTGGCTTATTAAAGTCATCTTGTAATCTTGAACTACAAGTTCCCACGACTTGAATTCCCTATATATGATTTAACAGATATATATATCCACGCCTAACGCGTAAGAAAAAGAAGTACTAAAGATATGCAACTAGATTTAAAGCGGTTGGTGAAATGTTCCTGTTTATATCAACGGCAAGGTGACTTTTCAGTTTCGATAAAACCCTCAAATAGTTTAATTTATGAAAATGCAGATACTGCGCACTAATACGTTTTAAAAAGAAAATAAATAAAGTTGTAGACTCTATATGTTCCGTAAAAAATAATACATATGCCAATTTAATTTTTTAAAAACACATTTATAAAAGATAACTTAAATATCTTCCAACAAATTCAGTCCAACAAATCCACTCCAACTGATCCATGGAAGTTTCCTAATATTGCTCAGGTGACGATAATTCCAATCAATAGCAAGAGACAATTATAACACCCACGTGAATTAAATGACCGCACAGATTGAAATATATTCGATTGAACTGGAGTGGCAGATTTAATCAAGGAAATGGAGGTCAAGACCAATTGAAACTCAATATTTCTGATTGCTTTCTCCAGGTAAACTGTCGCCTTAATTCAACCTGAGCGCACTTTACTGCTAGCATATTGTGGTGAAATACTTCCAGCTGGCGAAAACACTTTACCATTAGTGAATAGAAGTAAACCAGTTTCGATTGAATCATTGATTTTGTATGTGTGTGAACGCAAGAAGGTGGGGTTGTCTGCTAGACAAAATTATTTATTTATTGTTTTTTAATTTATTGATTGATATATACATGTATTTATTTGTTAATTGTGTTAAATACTAACATGATATTCAAACGGGTAATTTTAATGAATAATAGTTTTTTTAAACCAAATATTGCTTTCCTTTATTTAGCAAAAATCCGGCAACATGCGAATACTTCAGCCAAAATAGCGAAAAGTTTGTCCATGCCAATTTTTAGAATACGAAACTCTCTTTCGTGTACCATTCTTGGATTTGTCCTGAATGTTTTAGCCAATGCGAAAAGCGTAAACGACCTAGCCTAGTGTGTTGTCGATTTAATGCTAATGTTAATGTCACGTTTGGTCATGTCTGCTTAAAGCAAGGGAAGAATCAAGTTACTGAGAAGGAGGCTATCTGGATTATTAAGCCGGATTTCAGAAGGATTGGATTAGCCTTCGTTTACATTGACTGACAAAGATTAATCATTTTTTTAAACATATGTGTTGACGACAACAGAGCAATAGTGGTTTAAAAGAAATTTGCTTTGATAATCGCTTTAGTCTCAAATCTTGAAAGTCTGCCGAAATGCAAGAACTTTGCATTGGTTTGAAACTGCAGACGGCCAGTTTGAATAATTTTAATGATTACCATACGGATATCTTAAGAACATCCTGAAAGGTGGAAAGTATTTGAAAGATGCCTTAAAATGTCAACTACATGTAGATAATTGAGGAAATGAAAGTGGAGTTCCACACATGGGTATTTCACTTTAGCGGGAGTACGTATGAATCATTGATTAATGAATGAATTAAACACACACCTTTACAAGTTGGCAAAGTCTATTTCTTGGAAATCAGGAGATATTTTATTGTTACAGACAAATAAAATATGAGCAGTTGTAAACAACATGTAACACTCTAGATCATTCGGTCAAGGACCGTTGTGCAAATAGACATCCGTTTTCTCACTTCCGCTGCACGTACCAAGCATAAACGTATGGAAAGGGAAAGTTTTGGGATTCAAACGTTACAAACTATTTATCCTTTGGGTTTGAACTTAGACCCAGGAAGATGTCATGCAAAAACTATAATAAGATTTTTGTTCAGTATAACAAGGCCAGCGTCCCTATGGCCACGATTATAACAGAAGAATGCAAAAGTAAAATGGCTCGACCTCTGACCAAAAGGCCAGTCATTGGTTATAAAAAGAACAAATGTTTGAAAGATGTTAAAACTCCCTTGTCCCTCTTCTACCTAGGTTTTTCTGGGGGGGGGGGGGGGGGGGGGTGGCAACATTTTCTCTTACTTTAAAGCCAAGTTCCTGTCAGTTGTCAACCAAATGAAATATCATGGGTTTACAACAACTTATGATTGGATATAAAGGTCTAAATGATATACATTTTAACACAATCAGAAGCTGGTTCTTTTAGGCAAGAAGATTTTCCCTGTGTCCCTTTCTTTAATGTTCATAAACACATATAAATATGATCGCATACACAAATAGCTCAATCTGGTATTTATCAGATAAAGCCTGTAGTTTTACACAGGTGAGATATGAGATTGACATCTTATTTTGACACCCATTAGTTAAGGTCCCAAGGTGTAATATTAATGCTCCGTCAGTTTTCCTGAAAATGACAAGGATATTCAATATAATTAACTCGTTTACCTTTTTCTGGCCTATATAGCACGTTTCTGAGAAAGAGTATTTGTATACGGACAAGGTATACTTTCATCTGTTCATCCTTCTGTTATCCGCCGGTCTGTCGTCAGGCAACCGGAAAATAGTCATCTAATGATTGTTTTTATTTGGTAAATCTTAATTTTTTTTCTGTTTAGCTTATATTATTTCTACTAATATTTTTAACATTGGAAGGTATGGCTCCTTTCGGGGATGTTTGGTTAAATAAATCGTCTTCTTGTTGTGAGATAGATTCCATACAGGTATTGCAACTATAGAAAGCCGAGGATAGATCATAACACTTATATCGACACTGCAATTATTGAAAAGTAGCTGGGATGTTAGAAGTTCATACCTTTACATCAGTAGATATTTGAAACAGACATATTCTCGATGAATTATGGTCAATTTCCTATGAATAGTTTAGCGCACATTAATAACTTACGTTAACATTTTAGATAAAGTATGTCATTGACGTGTCCTGTTTTCAAACCTTCAAATCAACAGGGATATGAAATGGACAAGCTTTATTTGTATCCATCACATTCCCGTTAGTTATCCTGCAAATAAAAGAGTTGTTATTCCATCAGTCCATCATCTTCTGGTATAAGCCTTATTGAGTGTACTACCGTACTACCTGGTATATTTTAATGAAGCCACAAAAAGAGCTCCTGTCACTATTCTTATAGTATATATTGGATATCAGTTATTTCCAGTTAACATTGATATAAATAGATAAAGCCTTCAAAAGAATGTCTTGTGTTTTACACCTACACCGCGGGTAAAATAGGAAACACACATCTAGTTCTGACATCCGCCGGTTAAGATTTACCCTTGGGGAGTTCCTGAAATACATTCTGGCTCTTATTCCTGGAAATGAAAAAGCCATACCTTTAATGACTTTGTTCTCTGTCTAGCGATTTGATTAAATGAAGCCGTATAATGCCGGAGTTAACTTACGGTATCGGTCAGTTTCAATCTTTATACATACTGCCTTGAAATCTAGCTACAAAATTACAGTCTTTCTTAAAGATCCACTTCATGCACTTTCACAAACTCCAAACAATTCGATCTGTTAAGTTTCTCAATATTTTCAATATGTGGTTAAGGAACCGTGGCAATAAATAACACAATTTTAAATAAAGAATTGTGCAGATCTGGGGGCCTCAGTGACTAGTAGGTAGAGCGTTGGACGCTCAATCCAAACAGCCTTCCACCAATGGGTCGCGGGTCCGAATCCCACTCAGTCCAAAAAAATTGGCAAATTTTCTGACTGGGTCTACTCGGACGACCTATGTGAGATGGTTGCTAGTTACCAACGGAAGGTGGTGGGTTTCCTCCGGGCATTGAGTCCGGTTTCCTTTCACAATAAAACTGACAACGTCGCCATACAAGCGAAATAATCTTGAGCGCTGCGTAAAACACCAAACAATCAATCAATCCTTTTACCATGTATTGGGCAAGAACAGTGTAGTAGTTTCAACTGAAGAAGAAAGATGACAACTTATATATAACACGGTACACAATTAGAAACTTGTCTCCATGGTTATTTTAGACAAGAAGATTTTCCCTGTGCCCGTGTGATTTAGTGTTTATAAATATATATAACACAATTCAAGTGAACTGGATTTTAATTCTATTTAATTGTCGATCATGGAACACTTGTAAGTTAATCATCGCATTTCACGTTCACAAACCAACAAAGTCAATATTGTTTGCTTTTGAAATAACTTATTTTTAAAAAGTCTCACAAACTACCAATACCTAGAGTGTACTTAAAGTCCGCCAACAAGTAAGAACTTTCATGGGCCCGGTCTTACAAAGATAAAGTAAGATGCGTCGGACGTAATCTTGTGTTCAGCTACACGAACCTATTCCTTGCTTGATTGCAGTTCACATTGAAGGCATGTGTGCATCTTTGGGCCAGTCTTCACAGATAGACCCCTAGGGCCAGTTGCAAAAAGCTGTATTTAGCTCATGCTTAAGTACATCGCGTAACAAAGGAATTTGATTGCGACGTCGCCTAGATAAGTCAGACTTAAGCTTAAGCTTTGTGCAACCAGCCCCTGGTTCCAATTCAGATACAAATGTGTGTTCTTTTTTTGCATAATCAACGTATGAAATTGTGGCCCAAGGACGCCACAAATTAATTACGCCATCAGTTATTATCATGTTAAGAATAAACGTCCAGCAGCAACCTTATATTGAAGGGCCTGGGATGCTGTCGTTGGTGACAATGCCTTATCGAGTCTTTCTTATATATAAAATGTTTTTTTTTTAAGCAGAGCCATGTTTTTTAATAAAACGCTGTATTTTTTGTGCAGTGTGAGAAAAAGATTATCCAACTCGAGCCAATGTATTGCAATGAATATCACTCTCGTTTATTAATTTCCAATGTCACTCGCCAGAGGCTCGAGTGATATTCATCGTAACAAACTGACTCTCGTTTGATGACCTCTATATGGTATATCAAAGCATATAGGCATGTTTGTTTTCATCTTTTAGCAATTTCAAATAAACGTTCCACCCAGCTATTTCTCTTAGAATGTTTATAGGTGTATACCTCAAAGGTATTTGTCTTTAAAAATAACGAATCTAAACATTTACAACAGGCGAGTCGTCTTGTACGATCAAGCCTGTCTGACAACTGTAGGTCAATTCTTATCCTACGGAACCCACCCGGAGGCCCAATGACCCAAAGCACCTTGGAATACCTGTGGGTATATTTTTATTTCCATGAAACCCACACAAGGGCTGATTGTTGTTTTTAGAAGGTCATTCAAAAATCACTAACCGACCAGATATTGACAAAAAGTCACCATCAAATCACCATTTAACACTATGCATTTCCGTAAAATTCCTTGTCTTATTTGTATATTTCACATTAGGCGCAAAAACCAATGCCAATGGCTCAGAAAGGGGTTCTAAAAACTAAAATACGTACCACTCTGTGGAATACATGCAATTAACAATGTGAGTGTGAGCTATAGTCACAACAGGAAATATATGCCTTTTACTTATGTTTGCCCAGTAAATATAACATGAAAATATTTGACCTCTGACATGAGCTACACGTTCGGCTTTGTGGTCAAAAACAGTTCAACAGAAATTTAAACAATGTCTTTAATGGCTTTTGTGGAAGTTGAGAAACACCTTTGTGTTAGTTTTGTTGTTGCCCCGCTTTGTACCAGTATTACTTTGATATATAACATGCAAATGTATTTCTATAGAAAGGCTTTTTTATATTTATATATTAAAGCATTTATTGATTTCTACAAGCTTTGTGGGTATCACATATGCATTATCCGGAAACCTGATATTTACAGAAGTAAGAAAATCATATGCAAAATAAACTTTCCTTGTAATATAATAACGTTTTTACTCTCTTACTAAAGAACTCAAAACGTTTGTGCTTACTGATCCGAAACCGTCAATATTGTTGTTTATTTACTTAAAGTGAAGGTGATCTTAAAATATGGTAAATTGTGTTTGTACAAGCGACAATCTCACAGATCCGTGACGACATTTGAGAGCACATATTGATCAACTTCTTGAGGTAGTTGTTCACGTTTCATAACGAATCAATTGTCTATATAGTCACAAAAAAACACGAACGGTCTAGCGGAAAGCGAGATTTATCACATCAACACCGTAAAGAATAAGTTTGCGACATAAACACTAGGGACGCGAGGTGAGTCAATCATCCTCGGATACCCAGGTTTAAATTATCAACAAGCTCACCTTTTACGATTCAAAGCCACGCTTTCTGGGAACGTCTTTGTTTTGATCACTGCCTGGATCCACAGTTTTGTGGCGGAACCAATCAAAGTCTACATGTATATTAAATTAGAAACGACAGATTTGGTTCCACTTGACCTACGGGTAAAGTGAGCGTCAGCGTAAGTTTTAATCGTGGGTTCCGACGATGTGGGTCAATAAGAAAACTAAACATTTTGAAACACTGTGCGCCGAGATCAAGTTCTAATGTCCTGGACCATTTCCTCGGTATTTTTACTGATTCTAAAGCCTTGTGTTTCCAGAGCCTTACAGTTTACCGGTGATCTATTTATGGAGATCGACACGTCCCCTGATTCTTGAATGTATAGCTCAACCGGGATACATGAGTTTATTTTTGTATTTTTTATATTTCTTAACACACACTTCTGAGACTGATACGAACGAAAAAATCTTTAGCTGTACTGTTTGTGAAAAGTAACCATTACTTTCCAAATTCTGTTTTAACGGAAAAATAGAAAAAAATGGATAGCTCATGTCACTGTAAGCTAGGTAGCAAGTACCGGTGTGTGTCGGCCAGAGTAGCAGAACATTAGTTATTGATATTTGACCCTGGGTGTATGAAGCGTTATAACCCTTCTGATAATCATACGTCCTGAGCCGGGGGCGAAGGGTGCATGAGGAACAGAAGGGTCATAAAAGATTCATACATCCAGGGTAAAATATCAATTACGAATTTATTATCTCATAACCCCAAGATGGAGAATTCTCGTAGACTTGAGGGATGATAATAGAAGACTGGAGAAAGCACAAAAACCGATGATGTCATTTGCTAAGGCTGTTGCCTAGACGGTTTAATTGAGTGTGAGATTTATTTAAAAATCAAAAACATAGATGGTATCCATAGTTGGAACTTTGATGAATATTTTGAAATCTTCGATAACAGATAAGAATTTTGATATGTGTTATCTGATATAATACCCACTAAGTTTAGCGATTAGTTTGATGGGAATAGAAAAGTTGGCCAATTAGCTTCCACATTTTCTTATGTCAACAGAATGATATAGTGTATAAAGTTGGGAAGACTGTATGTGATTTGCCTTATATTAGTAGTGTAGCGAAAATAGGTTTTCTACACGTCTTTCCTGTGTTTCATTTGCGGTCAAATATGTTATGTTCCGCTACTTATTTATAAGAGAACGTGTCTTTTGAAATGTACACATGTTCAAAATAACATGGCGTTGTTGTTGTTTAAGAGATCGTTTTGGTGCACAATATGGCTTGAAATACACAGTTATTGTTACGTTAAAATGCTCATGCACGATATGTTTCAAGAGACCATAAACTTAACTTTCGAGAATTCATGTCTTACCAGGAGATGGTGGTTTAATGTACTTGAAATACGATAGTTTGTTTCCTGACAGATCGGTCACAAATCACGATACTCGCCATGTTCGGCGCACAGTGATTTTTCACAGACTTCGCAGTGAGTTCGCGACGATTACGGACATATTTCAAGTACTATGATTAATATTTCGATCGGGTTTTGTTTATCCGATTCTTTCTTTGAAAAGAATATCGTTATTTCGGAGTGTAAATGGACAAATGTCACTCGTTGAATTGTTTTAAATGACAAAACTTTTGGATCGATGTTGACAAACTATCAGACAGCGGAGCGTCAGCCAATCAGCGAGTCGGATTTCGACACGTGACACAGCGTTCTATGCTGGACGCCTATAAAACGCCAGAATTTCTTCGTGCAACGTTAGATGGCCTCGGCACGTTGAAGCGAACACTTCGTCAATACTTGTACATATATGATTTAATAATGAAACGAACTGATTAACTTTTGTAGAAGGAAACATAACTAAACAAAGAAGCACCAAAATACAGCATGCAAATGAATAATTCCAAAGTTTACCAGTGGGAATGATCGGTACCTAATCCACAAGTGGGACTGACTGGTACTAAGTTCACAAGTGGGAATGATCGGTACCTAATTCACAAGTGGGAATGATCGGTACTAAGTTTACATGTACAAGTGGGAATGATCGGTACCTAATTCACCAGTGGGACTGATCGGTACTAAGTTCACATGTACAAGTGGGAATGATCGGCACCTAATCCACAAGTGGGACTGACTCGTACTAAGTTCACAAGTGGGAATGATCGGTACCTATTTCACAAGTGGGACTGATCGGTACTAAGTTTACAAGTGGGAATAATCGGTACCTAATTCACCAGTGGGACTGATCGGTACTAAGCTCACATGTACAAGTGGGAATGATCGGTACCTTATCTACAAGTGGGACTGACTGGTACTAAGTTCACAAGTGGGAATGATCGGTACCTAATTCACAAGTGGGAATGATCAGTACTTATTTCACAAGTGAGACTGACTGGTACTAAATATAAGACTAAAAGTAATTTAAATCCACAATCACAGATTTTTATTTCATGAACTGTGGGAATATGTGACTCTAGTATAAAGACAATAATAGTCAAATTTAATCTCCATTTCATTGTTTTAATTGATGTTAAATAAATATTTAATGTTATTATTTCAAGTTGAAATATTCGACTGGACATTCTGATTTATTTTGGATAGATAAAATATCAGTCTTAGCACTACGAATCCCAAATAGTAGCGGTGTCTCCGGAACATTTATCATCTTGAGATACAAGATGTTATCTTAATTAGGCTTCGCTCGGCCCATTATTTTTAAGATTAAGACATCGAAGTTGTTGGTCAAAGTATAACGTCATTTCGCATTGACCAATTAAATTAGGAAAAGTAAATTCCGCTACAGTATCAATACTCTGAATGGTCATTATCCTATTCCATCGGCCAATAATCGTAAAATATCCAATAAACAAATTTACCCATTCATTGATGTACCGATTCATTAATTTCCTCACCAAGGCAATGATCACTGTGTTATTGCCTCGAAAGGTGCACCTTCTTTACACTTTACATTAAGCCGGGAGAAACACACTTTAAAGTCCATTAATAAAGCGCACTAATTTGTCGTTCCATCGGTACCAAACACATATTTTTCACACACGAGTGAAGTTAATTTAAGATCACAACAAACAATATAAATTGATACACTTCCCAAGACCTATTTCAATCTTATCCACTTCAAGTCCTTCGGTACTAGCCAATATGACACATACGTTGTACAGCAGTTTTTGCATAGCGACATTTTCCTGTGGGATGGTTGCCAGTTACCACCGGGAGGTCGTGGGTTTCCTCCGGGTATAGAGTCCGGTTTCCTCCCACAATTAAAACTGGCAACGCGGCTATATAAGTGACATAATCTTGAGCCCGGCGTAAAACACCAAACAATCAATCAATCAATCGCTTATAATTCAACCTAAGTTTCACGAAACTAAAATCTTCTGAGAGGAAGGCTTTGAATAGAGTGATATTGACCTGGGTTTACATAGAAGGTTTTGAAAGTTGACCAATTGATTTGTGCCTAGTGTTCTTATATGGTATTTTAGAAACTTCACAATGCACCATGAAATAATAGAAGGAGAGATAAATTTAACCCAATACTACTAAACTTAAACGTGTTTCTTGTTTTATTCTCCTTTAAAGGCCCACTTGCCGCCGTAGCCTGTTTAAATTTGCTAAGAAAACCAATTTACATGACTAATAGGACACATAGAAGATGTCTAGTTAGCTTTAGAATGTAGAAATGGGGTGAAAAACCAACGAAGAATCGAAGCCTGATTACAACAACAACGATCAGAGTGGGTCAACTTTCGTGTTGGATTACCCTCATTTCAGGCCTTTTTATCTGTGGTTTACACTCAAACAATTATCAGCAGGCTTTTCCAGTCGCTGTTAACCGATCGTCAGTCTATATTTCTCAGATAAATAGGCCTACGTAAAATTACACTGTGCCTTTAGTTCACTTACTCGACTGAAACATAAAATCGCCAATGGGGGCAGTTTGGTTTGTTTACGTTACGGGCACCTAACAATTCAAATTTTCAAATTCAAATTAAAAATACAAAGTGACGTGCAAACTTTTAAATTTTGGTAAAAATCGAAAGTTCCTAACTTATATTGTCTGGGAAAAATACAGAAAACGGTCTTTCTTTTTTAATGTAAACAATATTCCTGATTTTCGCGGCAAGTGTGCCTTTAAGTCTCGTGATGTAAGTTCGTGAAGTATGTCTAAACAATGGTTGATGAATATCAAATAGAACAGTTATTGTGCCTAGATGGTGGACATCGGATGCAGCAATTGACCTATTCTGAATTTTTTGTTACACTTATCGTGACTAGTTTTAAGTAAATACTTGACATCGTCAAGTTTGTTGAAGTTGGCTGTTCTATCAAGTAGAGCAGTTATTATGTACCTAGATGGCCTATTCTGAATTTTACTTTTTCTCTTTCTCTTTTTAGTAAATACTTGACATTGTCAAGTTGGTTGCAGGTGTAATGAGCCAATAAGAATCAGATATCCCCGTGCGGGGGATGAGAAAGGCCGATAATGCCTTATCTTTGTCATGTAAGATGGAGATGACACAAAACAATCGAATCAGTTCAGCAATAAGAGAACAAATAACTGCCAGCAATCACCAGCAAATAGTCAGACAAAAAATAGGTTCACCCAAAATCGATAGATATTCTCAGCAATGTATAATCGGAACAAATAGCGCAAACCCAGGGGTGATAGGACTCGTGGCATTTGAATCATGCAAGTATTTCAGTTCTCGAGGTCACCATTGTGGAGGCCTGTTAAGACGACGGTATCTTTTCAGCAAGGACTAAACAAATGAAGCTCTCATCCATTCGTCATTAGGTCGGTTGCACTCAAATTTAACAAAGCTTAGAAATGCATGTAATTTGATTTACCGTTGACTTCAGAAAAGTTTCAAAAATCTGTGTTTGGCTACCATCGGAGCAAAGTCATTGCAGGTTGAGTGAAGAACTACACTTCATGCGAGGGTGAAATAAATGCATTGTTCCGTAGAAAATTTGGCTTTAAGCTGTTCTTCCAATCATAACAAGTATTTTGAAGAGTGTATTTTGAACAGTTTTATTGGTGTATGTGTTTGTGCAGAGTTCCGAAAGGTTAATATGGGTTACTTGTTCATAATTGATACAAAAAATTAATTGATGACATTTTGGGAATGTTATTATCATACCCGTATTTTCTAGCACGTAATTGACCTTTTAATGGATTTTTGAAATTGTTCTAGTATTTTATTAGATAAAACACCACGAAATAATTGTTAGACTGGTGAGTGATTAGACGCATTTAAAAGTTGTAGCGACAATATGGAAGCGTCAAAGAGTTTTTGTACACTATACAGTGGGTTTTATTTACGGAGTTTTCACACTTTTTCTAGGCCTAATTTAAACGATATCTGAACAAAGATTTATCGATAACAGCTGATGAATTATGCCATTGTATCTTCATTAAGTGTCCTTTATGTTTTTCTTTTATCCACAGTAAAAGCAATATCTGAAGTAATGGCTAAGGGATACTAAGTTGGAACATACATTAGACGTTTCTTGGAATCAAAATGCCGCCAGAAAGCTTATTACGGATTAACTGGGGATTAACACATGCAGCATCTTTCTTGATTGGATTTACCGTGTTATGCATCAAGCCATTCTCAATAGGTGAGTATACGTAGCCTGTTATTTCTAACTAAACTTTCTAGCGTTTTCTATTGATTTAGCAAACCTCCTTTGGACTGCATTCAGCCTAAGACAATAATAACGAAAGTTTGCTTCATCAACGCTTTGACCAGTGTCTCGCATAAAAACTACTTTTATCTCTATATTTTCTGCCAATACAATACTTTATTATTTATACATAAGTGAAAACTAGGGATTTCCTTCACTCAGAAATGTTATAATTCACTGCAGTGAAATAACACTTTTGTTATTTAATGCACGCGACGAAGCCTATGACGTCGTCGGACCTACTTCTTTCTTGCGTACCGACGTCTGCTGTACAACAACAACAGTACATAGGATTTCGATAGGCTAAATGAAGCCTTTTTAGTCATAATTAGCATTAAGATAAATAAATTACAGCTGAAAACACATAATTGATTTAATAGAGGATCGGCTTACCACTCTAAGTCAAAGCGATAAAACAAAACTTCAAAATCGATCGTATGTTGGCAGAGTTGTGTGACCTGCAGCATGGCTTCGGAGAATCGGACCACTGCGTGTAACGAATAACTGTACTTGCCATTCATTGACGCGTTTAAACAATGTAAAGTAATTTCAAATATCATTTTTTATCCTGGTGACTGATGCTCTGCAGAGTTAAAATCCATGGAGTTCGATTTAATTTCTCTTTACATCAAATATCGCGAAAAACTCAGGGAGAAAATGGCCATTCAAATGACCACAAATCTGACAGTCGATAGTCACGTGAGAAGAACAGACATGCTGTTGTTTCATTGGTCAGCGATATATATTCCTACGTTTGCTGAAAACCTAATCCGTCATAAATTTGTCAATACTTTCTTTTTTATAAATGATAAATTTATACTTCATAAACAATCTCCAGCCTAAAACATGATAGTATAAATAATAAACAGAATATTGTACAGTTGTGTTTGAATAGCTTTTATATTTTTTCTCTTGAAAGGCGGAGGGATAACCCACTTGACGCTTCGCGTCTCGTGGGTTATTCTCCGGCTTTCACTCGAAAAAATATAAGTGCTATTCAAACACAACTGTACAATATCCTCTATTTATCAGCAATGTCGATGCCTTAACAATGAAAATTGAATGACCTTTTCATTATTTACTAATCTGTTGTCTGTATTGTAGAGTAGATAGTCATATATACCATTTCGAATCCTCGATGACAGGGTTCCCTGTTGGTTGATTTTAGCTGAAAAGACTTTCTGTTTGCCTCCCGGGGGGACTTACAAGGAAAATGGATTTTCAAGGACAAGACAACGCATTTATCTAAATCCTTTTCACTTCCTCTGAGAAATAGGATTTTTAAAGGCGATTTATATAGAGTAAATGGAAAATGATAGGATTTCGCTGATTTGTCAAACGTCCCTTTCATAAAACAGATATTGCAAAATTGCAGAAATTTTTTTTTTTCAGTTCAATTTTTTCGCCACAGAACATAAATCAATTTTAGTTTACTTCGCTGTTAGATTCCTTGTCTTCTGAGAGGAAACGTATGTTCTGTGGGATTTTTTTAGCGACCAGCGAAGAAAGATTATTTTGTTTCTTTATACAGACTAAATTGAGAATGTTCACAGACATAAACATTTCAGGTGGATGAGAGATCGTGTGTTAAAGGCGTTTTCTTTATTGTCCCTTCTCTTTTAAATTTTATACAGCTGTCCTTATCGTTATGCAAAGAGTGAGTGAGTGATTTGGGTTTTACGTCCTGCTTAACAGTATTTCAGTCATATGGAGACGTCTCCTTGTGGCAGGGCAGATTTCCACTGCTCTCTTATTTGGAGCTGCCTCACCGAGAGGACTTGCCGAAGACAACCAGCAAGCCCCCTCACCCAGTCACTGACACCGGGCCAGCCAGTCACTGCTCTAACTCCTATTGCTGAGCGCCAAACGAAGCAGCAACAGCTCCCAATGTTAAAGTATTTGGTCTGACTCGACCCAGGCTTGAACCTGGATCTTCCAGCCCTGAAGCAGACGCTCTACCAACTGAGCTATCGGGGCTGGTTTTTATGCAAAGATGGTGATAACTAACAAAAGTGAAATACTTTCTGTACAAACCACATTGCTTGGTATGGTTTTCTCTGTCAATACGAACTAAGTGCTTCGAGATAGTTATTGTTATTGTTTTGTCTCACTACACCTTCCCTAACTTGTATTGAGCGATATGCCTATAATTCGGTGGGGGTCTTAAACAGCCATTGGGGGTATTTTAAACACGATTAAATCAATTGTTGGGGGTAGAAATTTGTCACTTTTATTAGAAATAGCTTTATAGTCTGTTGCACATAGATCGCCGGATGTAAACAGACCGAAGTACACCAAACTACCAGATATCCATCCACCTAAACTGGTCTCATTTCACTTCTAAAATCATTTTCTGACAGAAACTCGACCTCCGTCCTTTCATAAAAACTACCAAAATGCACAGAAAAATCCAGCTACCAGGGGCTTGTTTCACAAAGCAGTTGCATCGCAAACGAAGCGTAGTTGCCAATGGATACCATAGTGAAGAGATACGGAGTCATGACAACTGAGATTGGTTGCACTTTGCGACGGCTTCGTGAAACGGATCCCATCAAAACGTTATAAAACATACATATATAAATATCCGGAACTTCTTTTGTCCGAACCAATTTCCGAAAGTAGTGGCCAAATAGAAATGAGTCAGCATAAATCACTACGGTCACAGGTGCTTACTGGAGAAAACACAAAAATCGATGATGTAAAACTTAACCAAACGCAACATGTGAATTTATTGCGCTTTACTGATTTTGTTATCTGGATTGGCCAGGTACATAACGGTTAAATTAGCAAATAACTGATTTCAATTAACAGAAGTATTATTAAACATGCATGTTTGTATATAGACCATTTTGTTTGACTTTCGTTTGTTTTTTGGCGCTATGCCTTTTTGACAGTAAGGACATCATGTAGTACGTGTACTTGGTTAAATAAGCTTTTAAGCCCCACGCAGGTTTAGTTAGCTCCAATCGACAGTAAATCGGCGATCAATCAGAAGAATTTTTGTTTTACCTGAGCAGCCTTTAGACTCATTGACCGATTGGTCGTAGACTGACCAGTCGTACGATCATTAAAATATGACAAGTGCTATTTTCTCCCGATAAGAGTTACAGTCGCAGGCAATCAGCGACCTTTACTTTATCACGTGATCATTTTTTCTCGGTGATGAAGTTTTTTCTCTCGTCATTCCTAGGCGGGTCAGTCTGCATAATATAATGTATAACACCAATGCTATGTAACTAACTAAACCAAATTAAAGTGGCATGAGCTGCCAAAATCTTAATATTTTGACGGTAAAACAGAATGTTGAAATTATTGGCTATTTTTCTCAAGACGTATGATTCAGAAGCTTTTTAGTGCTCCTAGTCTCGAAAGTGTACGATACAGTATTGTTTTGAACTAACTTTGGCTTAAAATGAATGAATGGTCGTCCCGGTTATTTAAATTTTGTTTACTTTTCAAACACGTTTTGGGTTCGTACAGGCCACATACTGTATGGATTTTCCTCATCCCAACGCCAATCATTTATTTTTTCGATGGCCTTCAAAGCCTCTGACTGTCGGGACGATCAGAAATTATGAAAAAAGTGGGAATTTTGGCAGCTCATGCCACCTCTAACAAAAGATGGAGGTGTTCTTCTATAAGACATGATGTTTACCAATTTATTTATTTAACATTATATTGACATTAATTTTTGAGTCATTGGTACAGTACTTTTAGACTAGAAGATTTTCCCTGCGCTTTAGTGTTCATAAATAAATCAAATAAGGGCACTGTTAAGGCAGTTTAAAAGGTAGGGTGTTTCCACAAATGTAGCCAAAGGAAGGGAATGGAGTTGTCGGCCAGGATATCCGGAGGCTATTAATATTAGAACATATACTCATAAACTGTTTTAGAGAAGCTGTATGCGAAATCAATTAAGAGATGCGTTAATACTAGACTATAAATTATAGATGCGATACATCCTATTGGAATGGATAGCTTTCTTCTCAACGTAAGGAAGTGAACTTAACACGATGAATGCATAACGTTCAGGTATTTTGAACCACTTTTATCAGCTTTGTTTATAACTTTTAAATTAAATGTAACATTCATGGTCATTAATATCTGTGATGCTATACTACAAGTTGAAAATATTTTGCGAAAATATTCTCAAAGAAATGAGTGCTATATCATAACCATGGCAATATTTATCAAAAATTCCCCCTTTAAATTTACAGTGGACTGAAGTTGCTTTAGAATTGGCACGTGCCGAATATACCGAATGACATTTTTATTCAAAGGAAACAGAAGACCTGACAAAACTACATGCCTGCTCTTCCTATCATAAAGATTGTTCGACTTTGTAAGCTCGTTAATTGCGAATGTACGACTGCCTTTAAACAGTATAAATTTCTTTTGATGCTCTTTGTGTCTGCTTTGTTTCTATAGTAACTAATAACGTAACTGTTGCTACCTTTTGTTTATGTTGGAAATACCCGGAAAGTTTATCGTTGTATAAAAGTAATCGGAACAGGCGTCTGTTCTCAAGAACTTTAAGCCGGATGAACCCTGCGCCTGGTTGTAACGTAATTGTTGAAGGTATATGTTGCATGTAAATGTTAGAAGAATGTACCGAATACACCAGAATATATATTTTGGATAATGATGTCTGTCTTTCATTGCTAAGAACACTTTGTCTTTAATTCTAAGACTATTCCAAAGCAATCATAATCTGGATTCATGGCTGATATGCACATATGCATTGAATTTTATTTCACTCAAGAGACGAGAGGTAGCCATAGTACAGTACATAACATAGCGTTATTATGTTCATAAAATCGAGTTAATTTACCTGGGTGTTAAACGGTTGACTTACCTGTTTTGTACGAGTCGAGCATTTCTATTTCAAGCATTTAAACATACACTCACGTGTTCAAATGTGCGATCACAAACTGAATTCTCTGCTAGCAAATCATCACATAAAAGACATTTTTTAATGGCGTCATACAAATGTAATACACTGTAGAAAGCAGGTTCTCTGGAAATCACAGCAGACCACAAGTTTCTAAACTACATGTAACAATGCTTTTTTCACGCAGTGCTGAAATAATATCACGAACCCATCATCTGAAAATTCCTCTAATTCTTTGCCCTGTTCGCCATATTTTGTTAAATATCTTCTATGATACATGAAGAAAGGTTATATGTAAATTGTTTTCGTTGATTTTGTTTTTTTTTTTGCAAAAAAGCCCAGTCAACATTTTTAATTCAAATCCATATTTTCAAGATTCTTGTTCACGTCGTCTAAACATTTAGGTAGCTCGTGTTATATTATCTAATCTAGTAAACAGTAAACGTTCCTCTCCGCTAAATATTTATTAAAGTGGCATGTTAATATTTTCCCATTAAAACAGAATGTGGAAATTATCAACTTTTTTCTCACGACCCGCGATTCAAAATGTTCTTAATTCTACTAGTCTCGAGAATGTACGTTAAAGTAATGAGTGAACTATCTTTAGCTCAGAAAAAATAAACGTTCATCCCAGTTATTCAAATTTTGTTTACTTTTCGGGCACTACATCGGCTCGTATACAGGTCACATACTGTATGTTTTTTCCTTATTCCAACACCAATCATTTAGTTGTTCTGTGACCTTCAAAACTTCTTACTGTTTTGAAATGAGAAAGTTTATGAAAAAGATCGAATTTTGGCAGCTCGTGCCACTTAAAGGAAAATCTCACAACAAAAGACCTCGTAAATCATACAGCGGCCTTCAGTTTGGTCCTCTACACGTATGCCTTATTCTCATTATAATTTAATACCCGTTTTTTTTACAACTATCGTTCGCAAAAGGCAAAGGTACACAGTACAAAGGAATAAACAATGATATATTGATATATCCATTTGTCCAGCGTACACACTTTCATGCGTGTCAAATTTCTAATTTTCCGTTATGGATACGTGAGTCTGTTGGTCTGTGTCTTCCTTAATATCAGATTAACAAAAGCATGGGAAATGATTATGAACTATTAGTAAAGATATATGATATGAAACATCAAAGCCATCGATATACTGTTAGTTTCCTTTCTTTCGCAATTATTTTTGTGAAACACTTTGCCATACTTGTATATAGTCGGCAGACATTATGATTCTGAACATGTTAATTACCAACTTCACACTCAAGATGCGAAGTGACATGATTGTTTTCCTAAATTCTGATTGTCACAACAGTAAGAGGATTTAAAGGCATCGAAACAATTTAATAACGATTGACGTTGGAATGAGGAAAATCCATACAGTCCTACAGTACTTTACGAGCGGAAATAGTGTCCGAGAAGTAAACAAAATTTAAATAACCGGGAAGAGCTTTCATTCTTTCTGAGCCTAAGCCACTTCAAAACACTACTTTAAAGGCACACTTGCCGCGAAAATCAGGAATATTGTTTACATTAAAAAAGAAAGACCGTTTTCTGTATTTTTCCCAGACAATATAAGTTAGGAACTTTCTATTTTTACCAAAATTTAAAAGTTTGGACGTCACTTTGTATTTTTAATTTGAATTTGAATTGTTAGGTGCCCGGAACGTAAACAAACCAAACTGCTCGCAGGGGCGATTTTAGGTTTTAGTCGAGTGAGTGAACAAACGGTACAGTGTAATTTTACGTAGGCCTATTTATCTGAGAAATACAGACTGACGATCGGTTAACAGCGACTGGAAAAGCCTGCTGATAATTGTTTGAGTGTAAACCACAGATAAAAAGGCCTGAAATGAGGGTAATCCAACACGAAAGTTGACTGCCACTGATCGTTGTTGTTGTAATCAGGCTTCGATTCTTTGTTTTTCACCCCATTTCTACATTCTAAAGCTAACTAGACACGTTTTATGTGTTCTATGTTTAAGTTTAGTGGTATTAGTCGTAGTAAGCCCATGTAAATTGGTTTTCACGTTAAAGTGGCATGAGCTGCCAAAATTCACACTTTTTTCATAATTTCTGATCGTCACGACAGTAAGAGGCTTTGAAGGCCATCGGAAAACTAAACGATTGGCGTTGGAATGAGGGAAATCTATACAGTGTGTGACCTGTACGAACCAAAAACGTGCTTGAAAAGTAACGAAATTTAAATAACCGGGACGACCATCCATTTATTCTAAGCCAAAGTTAGTTCAAAACAATACTTTGTCGTACATTTTTGAGACTAGAAGCACTAAAAAGCTTCTGAATTATATGTCTAGAGAAAAATAGCCAATAATTTCAACATTCTGTTTTAACGTCAAAATATCAACATTTTGGCAGCTCATGCCACTGTAATCTAACGCTATAATAACATGTTCTCGTTCGTATAGTTTTTATTGTTATATTAGCAGACGATACCAGGATCAATTTACCTATAAATTTAACTGTTTGCCAAAATTGTATATTGACATTGTGGAAAGTTGAAAAACACCTGTAATTATGGATTTTTACAGGATTGTTTGTTCTTTCAATCCACACACATATTTCAGCACACCTGCTACTTGTTTTCAGGACTATTTTTTTCCTATTCTTGTCAACCCTTGATATAAAGTGTAAAATTTGAAGCACACCAAACAGTTAACCTGTCGAAATTCTTACAAAATTCTTTCGTAGTATCGTTTGCGGAAATAAACAATAGTTCGCTCTTGATGGGTTTTATCTATCGCATTAATATATATTTACCTTAAGGCGGTTTTGCTAACGCCACGCATTAGACAATTACCAGGAAAACGTTTTAACGCGTAAACTTATTAGTTATTGTGAAAGATATTTCCAATGGTTAATGTAGCGTTTACCGTCCTATCCATCAGGTGTATTGCTTGTATTTCCGTGATGTAATTTATTTAATTTGACAATAGCAGAAAGGGTAGACGATGATTTGTAGATATTCCGTTTAGTTTGTCAAAATCGTTAAGTGAATATTTCCCCTGGAGCATCCCTGCTGATAAAACTGCGCGTGGATTTGGCATACAGGAAATAAATAAATAAGTGATAATTAACGTCAAAGTGTTTCATGCTTATATGAAAAATATATATTCACTCTCTTGACATAGCAGTCCTGTGTTATATCTTGAGGAAATCAGCAATAAAATTGATAACAAAGGTAAAAGCGTTACATATTGGAAAAAATAGGACTTATGTATTTTTTGTGAACCTGTCTCGGAGGCAAAATATGCCATAATGCCATAAGTTCATGTATTTAATTTACTAATGGGTCACTATCGTTATCTGAAGAATCCTGTTAGAAATTGTGTCCTAGTTGTCAGTGTGAAATGACATTAACCGCGTCTTAAAGAACTCATTATTTCTATGAGTATGCACACGTGCTGATTATACTGCTATGTATTTTATAATATAGCTGATCTCCCTGTGAGTTGGAAAAGTCAACAGAAATATATTTGTATTGCTAGAACGCTGGACGATTTTTTGACAGAGACGAGCGACTTTTGCTTGATTCACTTAACCTTCTGTCCGAAGTCAAATTGTTACAACGACCCAATGTCCATTGCTAAATTGAGTCGGACGATTTGATTTTCCGATTCCTGTCCCGTTCACACAGGAGTTCATTAGGCAGCTGCCTGTACTCCAATTGATCAGCGGCGGTTTGTTTGTCGGTGAATAGTCTCTAAGTAAATAGAATCATGACCTTACAAGAACCCAACGTCAACACTATCAACCAGTTTGGATGAGTCATAATTGAATACATAGGCGGCTATATTGACACGGCGCGAATTGACTCCACTGAAGCTCACACGGCGATCGGACCAGCACATTCTACGCTTAGTGAATTTCCGGCTGTATGCTTAACGTCAGGAAACTTCTAGTTCTCGCAGACTAGAAAAGTAAATGGATCTAGCATCGTAATATGGCCATATCGTCTGTTGGGATTGACGACTAAGGAATACATTTCATTGCAATGTAAATAATTCACAAAACGGAAGACTGTCATGAAGATAACGTAAGTAATCAATAGATATCATAGTTTTGCAACTACAAGAGATTCAGTTGGTGACAACAGAACAATTTACATTGTTACAAAAACGATACAAAGAAAACAAAACGGAGATATTATTGTGATATTTTATTGAACTACTATATTGCTTCTATGTTATCATTTTCTCTAGTGTAGAAGTATTTTTTTTCGAACAATATTTGATTATGAAGATTTATGTTAACTGCATAAGCTTGTAATATTATAAGGAATCTCTAAGTGGCGTATTTTCTCCTAATTTTCGTCAGTTAGCTGACTCAATCTAGGAAAAAAGCTTCAGGTATCGCTAATTTATGTAACATACAGATGCTCACACGAAGTAAACCGTGTGTTCCAATATATTTCCTACGCGGATATGAAACAGTCATTTCTAAAACATAAATGAATGAACTGTTCGAAACAATTATGTTAAGTAAACAATAACATTCCGAAGAATTTACCATGTCACTTTTACTAGCGAGATTCTATGGAAAGCAATGCATTGATTTTCACACCTGAAATAATGTAGGGGATGCATGATTGGCGAGATAAAACGGCAGCAGGTGTGCGTAACACAAGCCTGAACTGCAAGTTTCTATCTTCGGGTTATGATTATAAAAACTTGTACATGTTTCTCAACGTTAGCTAAAATGTCAGAGAAACTGTATACAGCGGATAATTACGGATCTATGGTTGATCATACAAAAAAATATATCCGATAGCTTTCGGGATGCCGACATGTATTGTCGTGTCAGTTATTTGTGCCATATTCTTATACAGTGGGTGAAAAGATATGGTGAAGTTGCACCACCATACAGGTTTCGGTTATGCATTTAAATTCTGCATTAACACTTGAATCCACTCGATTATCTGTTATTATGTTTTGTTGCGGCCATGTTAATCTTTCAGAAATAAAAAATGTTTTTGGATGTTAGAGACAGTACCTCCATCTTTTGGTTAGATGGTTAGGTCGTTAGATAACTCTCTCAAAGTATTATTTTGGATGTTATCAAACTGACATGCATTCCATTTCCCGTCAACAGTTTCCCAGCAAATATAAATGATGCTGACCAATAGATTGGGAATTTGTAACATTTGCAATTTTGTTATTGACATTTAAAGTTCAAGACTTCTGTTGACAAAGGCACAATGGAAAATAATCAGTGGGCTGTTTTCCTAACAAATTTGCAATCGACGTAACTCAGTAACTTGGTCGAAAAACGTAATGTTAAAAGTAATTTTTTCCCAAAGGTTCGGTTGTGATGTATACTTGCTGAAAGACTGGCATTTAATTTGCTTAATCACACAAATCTATATATTTCTAAGACCAAGCTCCTGTCAGTCGTCGACATAGGTTTAGTTTATTACAACAATTTATGATCGGGTATAAAGGTCTAAATGATATACCTCTTTTTAACACAATTAGAAACTTCTCTCCGTGGTTGTTTTAGACAAGACGATTTTCCCTGTGCCTGTGTGTTTTAGTGTTCATAAATATATATTTGGACAAGTTGTCGAGTAGATAAGCATACAATGCTGGCGATACCTGTAGTAAACTTACGGCCATCCTATGACAGTTATGCCATACAATCGACTTACGTCGGATGAAATCTGTTTATAAACAGTCTCAGATGTTTAAAGAACATGTGCTCAGACTTACACAATTCTGAAACCGTCGATTTCGACGAAACATGTACCTGACACGTACCAAACAGAATATTAATAAAGATATATGTGACAAAACACCACGGGGTCTATAATACAATTATCTCAGCTATTCTTAACCTTGTACGTCGGATAACTTTCATTTTGTTTAACCAATAACCATTTTTTAAAACGACACAAAGGGAAGTAATTCGATTTGCTTCTGCCTGAGATAATCATCAACATATAATAGAAATCCACATATGGACATAAGTATATCTTATTAATGTTATAAATATTTTTGAATAATGAAAACCACATCTTTTCCGTTGTATTTGATTAAGTACAGCAATGTATCAGAGGCTTAGAGGTTAGAGAGTTATTGATGAATTATTACGATACATATAGGCGTGCAACTAAATCAGACACTTACCTGGAAGAATCAGGCTAAACATTTTATGGCAAATTTTAATTAACAAATGTATGCCAGCTGTTAATTAACTTCGTGTTGATAGATTAATTAATTAAACAGAGAAACAGACTGACTTTTGAAATGTGTATACGTTCCAAGTCTACGATTTTGAGTCAAATCGATATTCGTGGTGTTCGGTTGTATACAATAAATTGTTTGCAGTATATTTTCAGTCTCTTTTTCTGCAGACATTTTGAAATCTGTTAACGTAAGTGATATTGTATCGTATATTTCCTTTCTTGTTTGAATATAATACAAGCACACTTTGCTCTAGGAAAATCGGTTTCACTAAAATCAGTTTACCAGTTTTGTTTTTGATAAAGAGCAGGTTACTGTGACCTTTGGCGCAAAATCATCACGGATGTTATTATCCAATCAGAATATAGTATTGTTCTCTGACTATACATATGTTTATAAACACTAAAACACACGAACACAGGGATAATCTTCTTGTCTAAAATAATCATGGAGACAAGTTTTTAATTGTGTTAAAAATAGATCGCTCGAAACGTACATCATCTTTTACATCAATATAAGAAGCCTCATCTAATATAAGAAGCCTGAAATTGAATTTAGAAAAATTAGCACTCGACAAAATATCATGGATGTCTTTGATTTAGTATTTACCTTTTTCTGTTGAAAGTCGTTAAAGGAGTGATATAAGATTATTTTTGTCGTTGAAGGGTTACACAGCCTCAATCGATAATTATTTTAATTTCATTGTTCATTATTTGATTTCAAAACCGTCGAATTATCATGAAAAGCTGCTAAATGTGTCACTCATTTCAACTTTTGCTTTGCCATGGGGGATACATTTCATAGCCATGTATCTTTCGTGCCAATAGTAAAAATATACATGTAACAGGTCTACTTTCTGTCTGATAATACAAATGAAGATAATATCATGTTCTTACTTTGGGTGAACAATTCGACATGAGAAATGACATCGCACCAAGACCATACAATTACTAAACTCGATTATACCTACTGTGTGCCTCAAGGAATCGAGTCCAGACAGTAATACCTGACAATGACATTCAGCGAAACTCAATGTAGTGGTATATTATTACATTTATGAGGGATAAGGCCTTGTCGTGTTCAAATACCAACCCTACCAAACGATAATTATATATATAAAAGACCATATTACACTCTGGTACTGAAAAAATGTGTTTGTGTGATATAGATATGAATAAAAGCTTAAAAGTGTGCCCTTAGAGGACATCACTGATACATTTATACCTAAATTTACAGTGGACTGAAGTTGCTTTAGAATTGGCACGTGCCGAATATACCGAATGACATTTTTATTCAAAGGAAACAGAAGACCTGACAAAACTACATGCCTGCTCTTCCTATCATAAAGATTGTTCGACTTTGTAAGCTCGTTAATTGCGAATGTACGACTGCCTTTAAACAGTATAAATTTCTTTTGATGCTCTTTGTGTCTGCTTTGTTTCTATAGTAACTAATAACGTAACTGTTGCTACCTTTTGTTTATGTTGGAAATACCCGGAAAGTTTATCGTTGTATAAAAGTAATCGGAACAGGCGTCTGTTCTCAAGAACTTTAAGCCGGATGAACCCTGCGCCTGGTTGTAACGTAATTGTTGAAGGTATATGTTGCATGTAAATGTTAGAAGAATGTACCGAATACACCAGAATATATATTTTGGATAATGATGTCTGTCTTTCATTGCTAAGAACACTTTGTCTTTAATTCTAAGACTATTCCAAAGCAATCATAATCTGGATTCATGGCTGATATGCACATATGCATTGAATTTTATTTCACTCAAGAGACGAGAGGTAGCCATAGTACAGTACATAACATAGCGTTATTATGTTCATAAAATCGAGTTAATTTACCTGGGTGTTAAACGGTTGACTTACCTGTTTTGTACGAGTCGAGCATTTCTATTTCAAGCATTTAAACATACACTCACGTGTTCAAATGTGCGATCACAAACTGAATTCTCTGCTAGCAAATCATCACATAAAAGACATTTTTTAATGGCGTCATACAAATGTAATACACTGTAGAAAGCAGGTTCTCTGGAAATCACAGCAGACCACAAGTTTCTAAACTACATGTAACAATGCTTTTTTCACGCAGTGCTGAAATAATATCACGAACCCATCATCTGAAAATTCCTCTAATTCTTTGCCCTGTTCGCCATATTTTGTTAAATATCTTCTATGATACATGAAGAAAGGTTATATGTAAATTGTTTTCGTTGATTTTGTTTTTTTTTTTGCAAAAAAGCCCAGTCAACATTTTTAATTCAAATCCATATTTTCAAGATTCTTGTTCACGTCGTCTAAACATTTAGGTAGCTCGTGTTATATTATCTAATCTAGTAAACAGTAAACGTTCCTCTCCGCTAAATATTTATTAAAGTGGCATGTTAATATTTTCCCATTAAAACAGAATGTGGAAATTATCAACTTTTTTCTCACGACCCGCGATTCAAAATGTTCTTAATTCTACTAGTCTCGAGAATGTACGTTAAAGTAATGAGTGAACTATCTTTAGCTCAGAAAAAATAAACGTTCATCCCAGTTATTCAAATTTTGTTTACTTTTCGGGCACTACATCGGCTCGTATACAGGTCACATACTGTATGTTTTTTCCTTATTCCAACACCAATCATTTAGTTGTTCTGTGACCTTCAAAACTTCTTACTGTTTTGAAATGAGAAAGTTTATGAAAAAGATCGAATTTTGGCAGCTCGTGCCACTTAAAGGAAAATCTCACAACAAAAGACCTCGTAAATCATACAGCGGCCTTCAGTTTGGTCCTCTACACGTATGCCTTATTCTCATTATAATTTAATACCCGTTTTTTTTACAACTATCGTTCGCAAAAGGCAAAGGTACACAGTACAAAGGAATAAACAATGATATATTGATATATCCATTTGTCCAGCGTACACACTTTCATGCGTGTCAAATTTCTAATTTTCCGTTATGGATACGTGAGTCTGTTGGTCTGTGTCTTCCTTAATATCAGATTAACAAAAGCATGGGAAATGATTATGAACTATTAGTAAAGATATATGATATGAAACATCAAAGCCATCGATATACTGTTAGTTTCCTTTCTTTCGCAATTATTTTTGTGAAACACTTTGCCATACTTGTATATAGTCGGCAGACATTATGATTCTGAACATGTTAATTACCAACTTCACACTCAAGATGCGAAGTGACATGATTGTTTTCCTAAATTCTGATTGTCACAACAGTAAGAGGATTTAAAGGCATCGAAACAATTTAATAACGATTGACGTTGGAATGAGGAAAATCCATACAGTCCTACAGTACTTTACGAGCGGAAATAGTGTCCGAGAAGTAAACAAAATTTAAATAACCGGGAAGAGCTTTCATTCTTTCTGAGCCTAAGCCACTTCAAAACACTACTTTAAAGGCACACTTGCCGCGAAAATCAGGAATATTGTTTACATTAAAAAAGAAAGACCGTTTTCTGTATTTTTCCCAGACAATATAAGTTAGGAACTTTCTATTTTTACCAAAATTTAAAAGTTTGGACGTCACTTTGTATTTTTAATTTGAATTTGAATTGTTAGGTGCCCGGAACGTAAACAAACCAAACTGCTCGCAGGGGCGATTTTAGGTTTTAGTCGAGTGAGTGAACAAACGGTACAGTGTAATTTTACGTAGGCCTATTTATCTGAGAAATACAGACTGACGATCGGTTAACAGCGACTGGAAAAGCCTGCTGATAATTGTTTGAGTGTAAACCACAGATAAAAAGGCCTGAAATGAGGGTAATCCAACACGAAAGTTGACTGCCACTGATCGTTGTTGTTGTAATCAGGCTTCGATTCTTTGTTTTTCACCCCATTTCTACATTCTAAAGCTAACTAGACACGTTTTATGTGTTCTATGTTTAAGTTTAGTGGTATTAGTCGTAGTAAGCCCATGTAAATTGGTTTTCACGTTAAAGTGGCATGAGCTGCCAAAATTCACACTTTTTTCATAATTTCTGATCGTCACGACAGTAAGAGGCTTTGAAGGCCATCGGAAAACTAAACGATTGGCGTTGGAATGAGGGAAATCTATACAGTGTGTGACCTGTACGAACCAAAAACGTGCTTGAAAAGTAACGAAATTTAAATAACCGGGACGACCATCCATTTATTCTAAGCCAAAGTTAGTTCAAAACAATACTTTGTCGTACATTTTTGAGACTAGAAGCACTAAAAAGCTTCTGAATTATATGTCTAGAGAAAAATAGCCAATAATTTCAACATTCTGTTTTAACGTCAAAATATCAACATTTTGGCAGCTCATGCCACTGTAATCTAACGCTATAATAACATGTTCTCGTTCGTATAGTTTTTATTGTTATATTAGCAGACGATACCAGGATCAATTTACCTATAAATTTAACTGTTTGCCAAAATTGTATATTGACATTGTGGAAAGTTGAAAAACACCTGTAATTATGGATTTTTACAGGATTGTTTGTTCTTTCAATCCACACACATATTTCAGCACACCTGCTACTTGTTTTCAGGACTATTTTTTTCCTATTCTTGTCAACCCTTGATATAAAGTGTAAAATTTGAAGCACACCAAACAGTTAACCTGTCGAAATTCTTACAAAATTCTTTCGTAGTATCGTTTGCGGAAATAAACAATAGTTCGCTCTTGATGGGTTTTATCTATCGCATTAATATATATTTACCTTAAGGCGGTTTTGCTAACGCCACGCATTAGACAATTACCAGGAAAACGTTTTAACGCGTAAACTTATTAGTTATTGTGAAAGATATTTCCAATGGTTAATGTAGCGTTTACCGTCCTATCCATCAGGTGTATTGCTTGTATTTCCGTGATGTAATTTATTTAATTTGACAATAGCAGAAAGGGTAGACGATGATTTGTAGATATTCCGTTTAGTTTGTCAAAATCGTTAAGTGAATATTTCCCCTGGAGCATCCCTGCTGATAAAACTGCGCGTGGATTTGGCATACAGGAAATAAATAAATAAGTGATAATTAACGTCAAAGTGTTTCATGCTTATATGAAAAATATATATTCACTCTCTTGACATAGCAGTCCTGTGTTATATCTTGAGGAAATCAGCAATAAAATTGATAACAAAGGTAAAAGCGTTACATATTGGAAAAAATAGGACTTATGTATTTTTTGTGAACCTGTCTCGGAGGCAAAATATGCCATAATGCCATAAGTTCATGTATTTAATTTACTAATGGGTCACTATCGTTATCTGAAGAATCCTGTTAGAAATTGTGTCCTAGTTGTCAGTGTGAAATGACATTAACCGCGTCTTAAAGAACTCATTATTTCTATGAGTATGCACACGTGCTGATTATACTGCTATGTATTTTATAATATAGCTGATCTCCCTGTGAGTTGGAAAAGTCAACAGAAATATATTTGTATTGCTAGAACGCTGGACGATTTTTTGACAGAGACGAGCGACTTTTGCTTGATTCACTTAACCTTCTGTCCGAAGTCAAATTGTTACAACGACCCAATGTCCATTGCTAAATTGAGTCGGACGATTTGATTTTCCGATTCCTGTCCCGTTCACACAGGAGTTCATTAGGCAGCTGCCTGTACTCCAATTGATCAGCGGCGGTTTGTTTGTCGGTGAATAGTCTCTAAGTAAATAGAATCATGACCTTACAAGAACCCAACGTCAACACTATCAACCAGTTTGGATGAGTCATAATTGAATACATAGGCGGCTATATTGACACGGCGCGAATTGACTCCACTGAAGCTCACACGGCGATCGGACCAGCACATTCTACGCTTAGTGAATTTCCGGCTGTATGCTTAACGTCAGGAAACTTCTAGTTCTCGCAGACTAGAAAAGTAAATGGATCTAGCATCGTAATATGGCCATATCGTCTGTTGGGATTGACGACTAAGGAATACATTTCATTGCAATGTAAATAATTCACAAAACGGAAGACTGTCATGAAGATAACGTAAGTAATCAATAGATATCATAGTTTTGCAACTACAAGAGATTCAGTTGGTGACAACAGAACAATTTACATTGTTACAAAAACGATACAAAGAAAACAAAACGGAGATATTATTGTGATATTTTATTGAACTACTATATTGCTTCTATGTTATCATTTTCTCTAGTGTAGAAGTATTTTTTTTCGAACAATATTTGATTATGAAGATTTATGTTAACTGCATAAGCTTGTAATATTATAAGGAATCTCTAAGTGGCGTATTTTCTCCTAATTTTCGTCAGTTAGCTGACTCAATCTAGGAAAAAAGCTTCAGGTATCGCTAATTTATGTAACATACAGATGCTCACACGAAGTAAACCGTGTGTTCCAATATATTTCCTACGCGGATATGAAACAGTCATTTCTAAAACATAAATGAATGAACTGTTCGAAACAATTATGTTAAGTAAACAATAACATTCCGAAGAATTTACCATGTCACTTTTACTAGCGAGATTCTATGGAAAGCAATGCATTGATTTTCACACCTGAAATAATGTAGGGGATGCATGATTGGCGAGATAAAACGGCAGCAGGTGTGCGTAACACAAGCCTGAACTGCAAGTTTCTATCTTCGGGTTATGATTATAAAAACTTGTACATGTTTCTCAACGTTAGCTAAAATGTCAGAGAAACTGTATACAGCGGATAATTACGGATCTATGGTTGATCATACAAAAAAATATATCCGATAGCTTTCGGGATGCCGACATGTATTGTCGTGTCAGTTATTTGTGCCATATTCTTATACAGTGGGTGAAAAGATATGGTGAAGTTGCACCACCATACAGGTTTCGGTTATGCATTTAAATTCTGCATTAACACTTGAATCCACTCGATTATCTGTTATTATGTTTTGTTGCGGCCATGTTAATCTTTCAGAAATAAAAAATGTTTTTGGATGTTAGAGACAGTACCTCCATCTTTTGGTTAGATGGTTAGGTCGTTAGATAACTCTCTCAAAGTATTATTTTGGATGTTATCAAACTGACATGCATTCCATTTCCCGTCAACAGTTTCCCAGCAAATATAAATGATGCTGACCAATAGATTGGGAATTTGTAACATTTGCAATTTTGTTATTGACATTTAAAGTTCAAGACTTCTGTTGACAAAGGCACAATGGAAAATAATCAGTGGGCTGTTTTCCTAACAAATTTGCAATCGACGTAACTCAGTAACTTGGTCGAAAAACGTAATGTTAAAAGTAATTTTTTCCCAAAGGTTCGGTTGTGATGTATACTTGCTGAAAGACTGGCATTTAATTTGCTTAATCACACAAATCTATATATTTCTAAGACCAAGCTCCTGTCAGTCGTCGACATAGGTTTAGTTTATTACAACAATTTATGATCGGGTATAAAGGTCTAAATGATATACCTCTTTTTAACACAATTAGAAACTTCTCTCCGTGGTTGTTTTAGACAAGACGATTTTCCCTGTGCCTGTGTGTTTTAGTGTTCATAAATATATATTTGGACAAGTTGTCGAGTAGATAAGCATACAATGCTGGCGATACCTGTAGTAAACTTACGGCCATCCTATGACAGTTATGCCATACAATCGACTTACGTCGGATGAAATCTGTTTATAAACAGTCTCAGATGTTTAAAGAACATGTGCTCAGACTTACACAATTCTGAAACCGTCGATTTCGACGAAACATGTACCTGACACGTACCAAACAGAATATTAATAAAGATATATGTGACAAAACACCACGGGGTCTATAATACAATTATCTCAGCTATTCTTAACCTTGTACGTCGGATAACTTTCATTTTGTTTAACCAATAACCATTTTTTAAAACGACACAAAGGGAAGTAATTCGATTTGCTTCTGCCTGAGATAATCATCAACATATAATAGAAATCCACATATGGACATAAGTATATCTTATTAATGTTATAAATATTTTTGAATAATGAAAACCACATCTTTTCCGTTGTATTTGATTAAGTACAGCAATGTATCAGAGGCTTAGAGGTTAGAGAGTTATTGATGAATTATTACGATACATATAGGCGTGCAACTAAATCAGACACTTACCTGGAAGAATCAGGCTAAACATTTTATGGCAAATTTTAATTAACAAATGTATGCCAGCTGTTAATTAACTTCGTGTTGATAGATTAATTAATTAAACAGAGAAACAGACTGACTTTTGAAATGTGTATACGTTCCAAGTCTACGATTTTGAGTCAAATCGATATTCGTGGTGTTCGGTTGTATACAATAAATTGTTTGCAGTATATTTTCAGTCTCTTTTTCTGCAGACATTTTGAAATCTGTTAACGTAAGTGATATTGTATCGTATATTTCCTTTCTTGTTTGAATATAATACAAGCACACTTTGCTCTAGGAAAATCGGTTTCACTAAAATCAGTTTACCAGTTTTGTTTTTGATAAAGAGCAGGTTACTGTGACCTTTGGCGCAAAATCATCACGGATGTTATTATCCAATCAGAATATAGTATTGTTCTCTGACTATACATATGTTTATAAACACTAAAACACACGAACACAGGGATAATCTTCTTGTCTAAAATAATCATGGAGACAAGTTTTTAATTGTGTTAAAAATAGATCGCTCGAAACGTACATCATCTTTTACATCAATATAAGAAGCCTCATCTAATATAAGAAGCCTGAAATTGAATTTAGAAAAATTAGCACTCGACAAAATATCATGGATGTCTTTGATTTAGTATTTACCTTTTTCTGTTGAAAGTCGTTAAAGGAGTGATATAAGATTATTTTTGTCGTTGAAGGGTTACACAGCCTCAATCGATAATTATTTTAATTTCATTGTTCATTATTTGATTTCAAAACCGTCGAATTATCATGAAAAGCTGCTAAATGTGTCACTCATTTCAACTTTTGCTTTGCCATGGGGGATACATTTCATAGCCATGTATCTTTCGTGCCAATAGTAAAAATATACATGTAACAGGTCTACTTTCTGTCTGATAATACAAATGAAGATAATATCATGTTCTTACTTTGGGTGAACAATTCGACATGAGAAATGACATCGCACCAAGACCATACAATTACTAAACTCGATTATACCTACTGTGTGCCTCAAGGAATCGAGTCCAGACAGTAATACCTGACAATGACATTCAGCGAAACTCAATGTAGTGGTATATTATTACATTTATGAGGGATAAGGCCTTGTCGTGTTCAAATACCAACCCTACCAAACGATAATTATATATATAAAAGACCATATTACACTCTGGTACTGAAAAAATGTGTTTGTGTGATATAGATATGAATAAAAGCTTAAAAGTGTGCCCTTAGAGGACATCACTGATACATTTATACCTACTCACACCTAATCTTAAATTAATAAGCTTAACAACTGAGATTAGCATTTCACTCAAGAGTAATCAAAGTTCAAAAGAGATGTACTGTATTACATAGCAAAATGTACAGTAAAATGATTTTGAATATTTTTACTTAATACAATATACGGTTGGAAAGTCAAAGAAACGACTATTACAAAATATTTAAGTCAAAAAGAAACCCATCTGAAAACATGGCAACATATCGGTTGGTAAGCATTGTTGTTTCCACACAAACGTTTCCAGAACTACTTTCCTTACTTTGTATGAGTCTTTAGTACGATTGTAATATATTTTGTATCATATTTTTCGTTTTCTGGAGATCCCATTTTTTACAACAGTGGACAAAAAGAGACTGGCTACACGCTACTGAGTGTACGGCTCCTACATATATCGCCATCATTGAAGGTCGTGTGCTTATCTACTCGACAATATGCCCTAGGATATACATTTGTCGGATCTAAAGCAAACTAAATGTCATTCTTTGATCAATATAGATCACAACACAAGTCCTGTTGCCTGTCAAGTAATGGAATCCCAACAAAACGCACAGTTATATCACAGCCTACAACCACAACCAAAATATCATGGGTATATTTCATAAAGGCGTTTAGACACCTTACACACTAAAGTTGCAATGCCTTACACACTAAAGTTGCAATACCTTACACACTAACGTTGCAATGCCTTATACACTAAAGTTGCAAGGCTTTACACACAAAACTTGCAATACCTTACACACTAAAGTTGCAATACCTTACACACAAAAGATGCAATACCTTACACACTAAAGTTGCAATGCTTTACACACTAAAGTTGCAATGCTTTAACACTACCCGTGTAGTTGACTACATGTAAGTTGGTTGGTTGTTTTAGCATATTGGCGCGTCCATTCGTATGAAAGGTCACTCGTACATGTATGTGCAGTCGGAACTCCCTTCGGCTATCTTCGCTCGTTACCGGTCGGCTTTCACGCAAGTAAATCCCCGAAGTTATCAGGTTGTGTATGTGCTGTTAGTGGGCTAAACAACTTTTATGAAATACCTCCTGTGGAATATATCCTAGTGTTTCTGTGGAATGGGATAGGTCTTGGACTAGTGAAACTAATGAGTTGACCTTTTATTTTCAATGGGATTTAGAAATTGAACGGTTACAATAAGGTGACAAATTACTTATGGACAACAACTTCTTAGTTTATTGGGCGACGACGTTTCGATGTAGTTCTTATATCGTTATCAAAGTCAATGATAAATATCCAATCATGAATAATTTATGTATATTTATGAACACTAAAACACACGGGCACGGGGAGAATCTTCTTGTCTATTTTAACCATGGAGACAAGTTTCTAATTGTGTTAAAAAGAGTGGTTGAGAGAATTACAAGATGAGACAGGTACTGAATAATAGAAATTAGTTCAATATAATAAAATAATTAAATTATAATAAAACAATTTTGGAGGATCAAATGAAAAGAGCAGATGTATATATATAACATCTTGGCCTCAGTTCATGCTGGGTTTGGTTTTTCCTGATGTGGATGTAGTAGTTTTCTCTTCTTCCAATCGTGTTGGTTAACATATAGTGTTGTAGGGGTTTCCCATTTAACGTTGTGAGTAGGATTAGTAATTATGTGTGCAGAAATTGCAGATTTTTACTCAAGTTTACTAACAGATGTTTGTTGTTCTGTTATGCTGCATGTTTCACAAATGCAATGAGCATCGCAACTGCAATTGCTGCAATTCTGTACACTACTCCTTTTGGTTCTAATTCTGTTAATTGCGTGCCTCTTCATGTGGCTTGTGCATGTTTTTAAGCATTTTCGTTGATTTGAATGTAGCATAAATACCTGTTTTAGTTTTAATTAGACGAACAAGTTCATGACTGGCGGATCCAATGTATGGTATGCTGATTGTCTACCATAAAAGAAATTGAATCTTCCACACTAAGGACAAATCAGAATACAGTTACGGGACTTAAACTAGTTTTATGGCCTAGGATTATTATCGGTTTGAAAGGTGTCTGCTGTTAGCCTAATTGACATTGTCAGGGAATCGTCAGCCGCATTGGCACATTGTTTGGAAATAAAATCTGCTTAACGACTGTCTGTGGCAACATAGCTGCACTAGACCGTTTATGACCCTTAGTCTCTTCCTCGTCAGGTCATATAATTCACCCTGGGAAGGGTAAGATTATTTATAGTTGTACCGATGTGTACTCTGGTCAGTATAGACCACATAGACATGCACGGCTTATTAACATTAAAGATCATCTGTCAAACTTCAAGCTTAAATCAAAGACACTAGCATATTTTGTTATTTACATAATTATTTGCTGGTTGGTGAAAACGGTTTTGATAAAATAGATTTCTTTGTACAGCTTGTTAACATTAAAGATCATCTGTCAAAATTCAAGCTCAAATCAAAGACACTAGCCCGGATTTTCGGTCTAAAGGGCGACTTATTTTATAAATGGCTATGACGAATACGGAAAAAAAATTCGACAGAGCCCAGATTTCTCGGCTACAAAGACACTAGCATATTGTGTTAGTTACATAATTATTTGCTGGTTGGTAAAGACGGCTTTGATAAAATGGATTTCTTTGTAAAGGTCTGTGCTGCAGAAAGTTTTAGCTTTTCTGGTTTATTGACAAAAGATAGTTGACAATTGTCCCAGTTACAGCTTGAACTTGTACACGTAAGTTTCTCCAACAAATTTAAAGCCCTGTTTCCATAGGCCTGGTTGTATCACTGTAAACAGTTGGGATATTAACCTTGCATTTTGGTATGGTTTCCTGGATCCATAATCTTGCTTCTAAATTAGTTATAACCCATTTAACTTGAGATTATACTTTCTTCTTGATCCATATCAACATTTTATCGACCACTATGGTAACGGTTTCACAGACTCTTCTTTCTTGAAAGGATTGAGGAAGAAATGTTTTGAGCAGATATGTTTAAGATCTGATTTTGTACAAATGATCTATCTCAAATGATATTTATCGGTTACCAAATTACGGATCGTTTGTCTGTGTTCACTTTTTATCTTCTGTCATTAAGCCCTGCCCTCTGTAAAAGATCTGGTACAATTTATTTAAAAATAGTTTTATTGATATGATTTCTCTGATATTGATTTGGATCGAGCTTACATGTATACCGGTGTGGAGTTGCTGTTACTGTCATGTATTTAGACCCTCTCATAAATCATCTGTTCGAGCCCCGGTTATGTACAATTTTCATTTCCTCGTATCAATAATACTGATCCGTTACGGAGTAAGTTATACAACTATCTTCCTTTGTTATTAAATCTTGTTATCCGTTGTACTTACCACGGAGTACCATCTTCATTAATCATATATCAGTGACATTTGCCACCGATGAATAATAAAGGATGGTAGCTTTGGTTCCAATAGAATAGTAAATCCCGTATTGGCACATCTATTAGTCAAAACAAATCGAATATTACTCTCATATAGATGATGCACTCTCAGGTTTTGAGCCAACAGTAGTCTTCATGGCCTATTTAATACTATATAAGCATGCATTATATGTATAAAATCGTGCATATCTTCACAATTTTATGGAAAGATGAGTCGTCACATGTGGTGAAAATCCATGCAAGATTTAACACGATTACAACTTATTATACAAGTTCTTTCTTATTGCACTTCGTGTGGACTTTTGACTTGATCGTGTACTGTGGAAGAGTTGCTCACTGAAAGTTTCCTTCCGCCAAAGAGCCCTCCTCCCCCTCACAACTTATCTGGCAACGCCGCCGTATAAGTGAAGTAATGTTGAGTGTTTATAGGAAAAGGGGGCCGTTTCACGAAGCCGTCGCACAGTGCGATTAATCGCAGTTGCTATGACGTCGTATCTCTTCACTATGGTAACCATTGGCAACTACACTTCGTTTGCGATGTGATTGCTTTGTGAAACGAGCCCCATGTGTTTAATGAATATTAGGAGGTGCAAGTTTACAACATTCTTCTTCGATTGATTGATTTTTCCCTATGAGAATTTAGATGTATTAAAAAAAAGCATGCGTTAATGTAATTTTTGAGGAACCTTGTTTGTTTTATGTGGGTGATATACATTTGTAGCTATGGGTATCATAATCTTTGCAAAAGTTTCAGACATGTATGGGTAACATTTCAGGTTGATAAGAAACATTCTTTGTTTATTTAGCAATAACAGGAAAGATTCTGGAAATATTTCAGAAATATTTTAAGTGAAGATATTATTCAAGGATGTGCGTAGATAGTGGATGAACTGTTTCTCAGAAGGAAACACCTCGGCTAAAATCTAAACGTCTCAGGCAACATGTAATTCTTTTTCGTGAATGGTTTGCATTAAGTATTAAGTATTTTCCAAAACATATGTTTGTTTTTTTTCAAGAGTAAAGTGTATTTTACGGCAATGCTGAAGCATTTGATGACAAAAAAGAGTTACTTTTTGAGAAACACAACGAACAAGTAGCTAGTTCTGTTTCAACGAAATTTTCCCTTTATTTGGCAGTTAATGCCACTGTAAACAATGGCTGAAGTAAATCTGCAGTGAAACCAACAATGCGCCGGGTCAAATTGAATGCGACTGTTTGATTTTACGTTCCCTGTCCCGTCAATAACAGATTTGCCTATATTTCAATTGATCAGTGACGGTTTGTTTGTCGGATACTAGTCTCTAAGTAAATAGACTAACGAACGGACCAGCAGACAGTGTCAACATCACTCTCTACAGCTTGCGGGGAATATTATTATTGACAGGGTGCGAAGTAAATCCGTTGTTTCCAACCTGGCGATTGGCCGAGCACGTTGTCTGTAGAATAAGTTCCGGCTGTTTGTTAAAATCCCGAACAAGGCAGGTCTTCCAGACGAGAAATGTAAATGTCCGTTCGTGTACCGTGGTCTGGTCATTTCGCTGGTTATAATCAGTAGTTAATAAATTCACTTGGGATGAGCCGACGTTATCAAAAAACTGGACCAAAATATTATCAGAGATTAAGGTATGTTCTGTAGTTTCTATAGACTTTATCCTACTTACTTGAATCCAGCCATATACGGTTCCTTCTGTTTAATGTCGTTTTCTGAAACACGCATTTTTGTCACTTTCAATCGTTATATATGAAAAGGTAGCCCATGTCTTTCGTTATTGGTTTATTGACACATTTTAATTTTGTTACATATAGCTCAGCCGTTGATTTTTTATTCAGTGAGGGGTTTGCATCGTATGGTTTACGAAATCAAGAAGATGTATCAAGGACATTTGGGTTTTAGACACGTGGCTATGGCAGTAGATTTAACGGATTTTCATAGCTTTGAATTCAAATACGGAAATTATGATGTGTGAACAAATAAACAATTGATATCAAATAGGAGAGTTTGCAGTCATGCATTCTATTGGGGGAATGTAATTATTCCATTCGGTTAAGCCATATCATTTCATTAGTTTGTACCTTGGTGTAACGGAATTAATAAACTACATTTACTTATTAAAGTCAATATCAATACCTTTCACTATTGTCATATAAACCAATAATGCCCTTCCCAACTGATATCGTCCTATTCATAGATATTATCGTCTAATCTCAACTCGGTGTATACAGATCGGTAGGGTTGCCTGGAGACGCATCGTTAGTGACACACACTTGTAAATGTGACAAGCCGAGTCCGTGATGTAAGGAGTTGAATTTACCGATCAAGGACAGAGAGGAGTAGACAATCGATAGATCGTCTGAAACAGGACTCATTGTTTTAATGTATATGTGTCGTCCTTTATAATATATCATACTTGTTATAGTTGAGCATTTCATTTATCTGCTTTGGAGCCGGGGAGGGGGTGGGGGGAAGGGGATGATACATTGATTTCATTTTAGTTCCACATTTTCAATCCACATCTTGGAAAAGACCAATTAAGGTCCTGTATTCTTATTACCAACGGTACGTTTACGTTTACACTATACGCCGAATTCTGCCCGGGTCCGAGACGATTTCCGTGCTAAAATATATGTTGTCTACATCCGTTCATTCGTTCACATCAACTTGTTCCAATAGTCCTGTATTGTTCTTAGTCACATGTGTCCTAGATATTTCAACTATAGAACATTTCTTATGAAATTGTATCTAGTTTTCTATATTTATAATTAACCCATCGAAAGAATTTGTCACTGTTCGGCTGTACAAATTTCCCACTGTCTTCGTGTTTAATGGTTTGATACCTTGGAATTTGCCTGTGACTTTCCGCTCTATGTGCTATCTGTGGTTTCATTTTAATAGACGGTCGTTTTAAGGATTTAGTTTTTGATTTACGTTGTTAAAAAGAACGACTGAAGATCTAACTTCGCGATAATAAAAAATCAAATAACATTATAATCATATTTTTCATCCCATAAAACTAGCATCTTTATCTCGCGGATCCATCATATATACATTCATGTACATAAACACTGAGTAAGCCTTTTACATAATTTGAAGATACTTTTAATGATTTTTCATCGCAGAGCTCTTATTTTGCAGAATTCTACTTTGAAAAAAAGCTTTTAGATGTATACAAATGCAAGAGTGTCTTTAAAATGAAAATCGACATTTTATACGGGGTACTGGTACGCGTCTGGCTTTTTAAAGTGGCATGAACTGCCAAAATTCACACTTTTTTCATAATTCCTGATTGTCACGACAGTAAGAGGCTTTGAATGCCATCGAAAAACTAAATGATTGGCGTTGGAATGAGAAAAATCCATACAGTATGTGGCCTGTACGAACCGAAAACGTGTTCGAAAAGTAAAAAAAATTTAAATAACCGGGACGACCCTTCATTCATTCTAAGCCAAAGTTAGTTCAAAACAATACTTTATCGTACATTTATGAGACTAGAAGCACTAAAAAGCTTCTGAATTATACGTCTTGAGAAAAATAGCCAATAATTTCAACATTCTGTTTTAACGTCAAAATATCAACATTTTGGCAGCTCATGCCACTTTAAAAAAGTCTATATTGGCTACATTTTGCGCTCTCCAAACAGTAGCAAAACTCCTAAAGCCTAGCGCACACGAGAGGCGCCGGCTGAGCTGCCGGCCACGCATGCCTTGTAGCTCAGCCGGCGCCTCTCGTGTGAGCTAGGCTTTAGACTTCAGACCACCAGTGTGACAAATTGCGCAACAGTAAATGTTACATAATATTACACCCATTTTATAACCATCTACAATAGCCGAGAACCCCAATTAATAATAAGTTCATATAATGGTGCCATACGGTGAGAATTCATTACTTCTTGCATAAACTAGCTAGAGGGTGAGATTTCTTTCAATCTTACAGAGACTGTAAAATACATTTAGCTTTAACAACTGTTTGTATTTAAGGATTGCTTTTATAACTATTCCATAAATGACCTGATCGATGTACCAACACGTCTTACTGAGTCGCCGAAGACAGACAACTTGACAAGGGTATGTCTTTATCTTCCCTCACCGAAGACAGTTTACCTAATACATCTCCTTCAAGAAAGAACTCTCTGGGGGTTTGTCCCATAAGCATTTGGTCTAGACGCCTATTTCCTCCCACGATTCAGTTCCCTGGTATAGTTGTATTCTGACCACAACCGTCACTGTTTTAGTTGTAAGTAGGGATGCTACTGGCATTGAGTTGGCATTTGATAATAACGTGGCTTTTACAGAGTCAATGGCATTTTAAAGACCAAAAGATGGGACCTGAACTGGTTATGTCTTCAGTCCTAAAGTGTATATATAGCGTTAAATCGACTTTTGTGTAAAATTATCCTTATTATTAGTTTTAAAAGGACGCCGTCCGACCGGGACACATTACAGATTACAGAAACATCGCCCATTTTACCATCGTGCACATGGAAGGAAGGTTTTGTAATAATCACTGGTAAACTTCTTTTACTGTTTAATTCCTTTGCAACTGGTCTGTTCTATGTCTTTTTTTCAACATCAATCATATAGTTTTTAGGGTACTTTAACGTAACGTCACGCCAAGAAGGTCCAACGCCATTTGTGATTATAGTAACGATCGTGTGAAACATCTGGTGAGACAGTTTTCAATTTTATTTAATCTGAGTGGGGTTGGATGGCCTGTTTCAGACAATAACTCTGCCGATTGAGCCACCGAGGCACCCCAATAGGAAAGAATGGCTTCATAGATACCTGCCTCAATAGTTTTATCAGATGTGATAAGTGAAATGTGGGGAATAAATCAGTTCGTCCCTATAAACCCTGAGAGAAGAACTAAATGACAACAAAATATTCCAAAGAAGCTCTCGACAGAGACAGAATGAATAGAGAAGTATACCACCCAAAGATCGAATGTTCTATTACAGCCCATTGGTGTAGCTACTTGATTAAGTACAGATTCTGCTTTTAGCTGAGAAAGGGTTAATTTAAATGTCGAGAATGCTACGGCTGACAGTAAGCCCATTGTGAGGTCTCAATGGTTTCAATATTTTAAATGACACCAAAAGAGATGAGACCTGGGGGGTATTTCATAAACAGGTTTAGACGGCTAAACTGGCCTAGCCGACTAGAATAGCAATGCTTTAACATTACTGCTTAGTCGACTATCTGACCGTAGTCGGCTATATGTGGTTTATGAAATACCCCCCAGGCTGGCTTCGGGAATAACTTCCGCACACTTTCTTGTAAAGCTATCTTTTATTCTGAAGCTGACGTCGTTTAGATGTTGCATCTTATAAAACAAGTCAATAGACGTCAGTAAATAAAGGAGTTGCAATTCATGGCTGAGTATTTTCCATTCAAACCTAATTCCAAGGACTTCGTTCTGGCTTCTGTGAAATGTCTTTCGGTTGACACCAGTAAATTGTTTCCCAAATTACATTAACATTTTAACTTTCAAGAAGTTTTTACAGCCGGTTTGTAGGATTTAAAGCTTGTATTTTTGTTAGTATGTAGATTTTAAAATGCAAGTTACTGGTTGTCAGAGTTAGTCAAGATTGTAAATGACCCTGTTTCACAAAGCGGCGTAGCGTAAGTTTTTACGTAAGTGCCTTAGCAACCCATACTGTAGAGATGCGTTGGTATGAAAGTTGCGCAAACATACATCTACGCCGCTTTGTGAAACAGGGTCCTGGTGTTTTTATTTTTTCCTCTAAGCCTATTCATGTGTTCTGCCAGTTGTGAAGAATTGTTTTAAGCTTAAAATCGTCTAAAAACGTATTATATAGAAAATAGCATTCACTAATGACCGAAGTGCTGGGGGCTGTTTTTACAAAGCAGGGGGCCGTTTCACGAAGCCGTCGCAAAGTGCGATCAATCGCAATTGCCATGACTCCGTATCTCTTCACTATGGTGTCCATTGGCAACTACGCTTCGGTTGCGATGCGAATGCTTTGTGAAACGAACCCCTGGCGTAACTTTACGTCAACCATATCTACTATGACAACGTATCTCTTAAGTATTGTGACGCCATGGTAATTACGTCGAATCTCTTGCGACTGCTTTGTAAAACGGGCCCCAGGAGAAATAGGTCAATGAATTAGTCACAAGTAAAATGTCCCCGTGTCTTTCAACGCCGGTTGGTTTGTAAAATTCATAGGACACATTGACCTCGGGTAAAGTATTTTGTTATTCATAAAAAAGGAAGAAAAAAAATTAATTAATTCATCCAGGGCACTATTTTTGCCTCGGTAGTTTATTATCACGCAAATTGCTGCATTGTAATTTTCATGTTGGATATTCTTATTTTCGAAACAGTTAGAAATATTATGTCCGTTGGATGACTTATTTAATTTATGAATCAATATCCGCCCATCAATATTACGACGTCTGCTTCCGGCGTTGTCCTTCCTGTTGTAACTGATACATTATCAATATACTTGCAACTGTAGACGTCAGAAGATGGAGATGAAATGGCCGACAACTTGGCATAAATATCCAGCCCATGGTTTGTTTTCAAAGCTCTAGAAAATCAAACAATTAAAAGTACTCTCCTTCCGATCGATATCCGGGTCTGATAAAGTCGTGTTATCTAACGCCTACCATTAAAGTACAGTCGTGTTATCCAACTCCTACAGTTCTTAAAATACTTATCGCACTCGAAACTCAACTTATTTTGCTCGGTGATGGATGGCTTCAGACTATTAAACCAAAGTGAAATTGTTTATCTACATGCCCTGTTTTTTTTTAAATGAAGAAGATTTGATTGACAGTTAATGCTAGGAAGTTGATTTTAAATTCGTTCCCTATCTCTTCTGTTCATGACAATATTTACGCAACGTTAAGTCAACGACACGTGGCACACTGATGACGACGTGCTCGAAATGTAAAGTTCTAGCGATTTAGACCATGTGGCGTTTTTTATTGAGTTACTCATCTAACAGAAGTCAGTGTGACCCGTGATTCCGGGGTCAAATTGAATCCGATGGCTTGAACTTAACAATTATGGATAAAGCTTGTATTTCAATTGACCAGTGACGGTTTGTTCGTCGGCGAATAGTCTCTAAGTAAATAGAATCACGAACCGACCAGCAGACAGCGTCAACATAACGCTCTTCGGCTCGGAAGAATCATAATTGAATGCAAAGCCTGATATATTGACACGGCGCGAAGTGAATCCGTTGTAGCCAACATAGCATTTGACGGAGCACGTTGTATGCAGAGTGAGTTCCCGGTTGTTTGTTTAAGTCCGGAAACCGATGGTTCCATCAGACATAAAAAAACAAGTTTTCATTGAGGGGTCTGATCATGCCCCTTACGCTCAACGGAACATGTCAAACGAACCAATCCAGTTGGAAAGCCAAATGAATCGTTAGATACTCACTGAAGGGTTTCCTCCTAAACTTGGTAACACCGCCATATAAGTGAAATAATCTTGAGTGCGGCGTAAACATTATTCAATCAATCAATTCATCCATCCATTCAGATGTGACGGATAGGTGCTAAATAGATATTTAGCAATTTTATCATGTTTAATGGCGTCTTTCCTCTAAGTGTTATACTCAGCTACCGTTAATTAAAGATGAATCCAAAGGAGTACAGTCGTTTATGACAAAGGTCGGGGCTTTTCTTAGGGCAATGAGCCGGGTTTCCAACAATCTTGAGTGGGACGTAAAACGATCCTTTTAAATTTGCTTTCAACTGTTGATTGTGTTAACAGTAGGCAAATTTACAGTTTTGCGGAATACACATTGTACATGTATAGCTGATGTCGATTGTCATTGTACTCGTGAAATCCAGCAATTATTTACAAATTAAGCAAACCTGTTTATGGATGGATTTTCTGTCAGAATTTCTTCTCTCCTTGAATTTACCTTAGGGTGAAGAATTAGTAATTGTTAACAACCTCTTGCATGCTTTATTGGGCGGATGTAGTTCTTACATCGTTAAAAAAATGTCATATTGACCTTGATATTGGTATAAGAATGGTGTTTCATTTTCTCAACTATGTGGGATGGTTGCCAGTTACAAACGGAAGGTCGTGGGTTTCCTCCGGGCATAGAGCCTGGTTTCCTCCCACAATAAAACTGGCAACGCCGCCATATAAGTGAAATAATCTTGAGCGCGGCGTAAAACACCAAACAATCAATCTATCTTTTTCTCAAGGGGCCTCCGAGACTCAGTAGGTAGAGCGTTGGACGCTCAATCCGAACAGCTTTCCACCAATGGGTCGCGGGTTCGATTCCCCCAAAAATTTGAAAATTTTCTGACTGGGTTGTCACTCAAACGTCCTAATGTGGGATGGTTGCCAGTTACCACCGGGAGGTCGTGGGTTTCCTCCGGGCATAGAACCCGATTTCCTCCAACAATAAAACTGGCAAGGCCGCCCTATAAATGAAATAATCTTGAAATGAAATAATCTCGATTTTCTCAAATCGTCAAGTATATTACTTCATGAATTGCATCTTCCTCTAATAAACCCCATAGAATATAACCGCACGCATGAGGCTATTTGTATCAGCATTTCATGAATTAGCACTTAGCTTTATTGGAAATAATGAATTTCTTCTATATAAATCCAATATCACTGCCTTTCATTATTGCCATATAAATCAGTAATGTACTTACAAATATGATATCGTTATCGTCATTTTTATAGATATGATCGGACAATCTGGACACGATATACGCAGTTCGATTTGGTTGCCTGGAGACGCATCGTTAGTGACACACATCGGTAAATGTGACAAGCAAATATATAAAATCCGTGATGTAAGGATTTGAATTCACAGACCAAGGATAGAGGCAAATTAACAAGCGACATTGTGTGTGAAATAAGACTTTTATTTCGTCTATATAAATTATTCTTATGTGTATTTATCTTGTTTTTAAACGAGTTATTTACAACACCGACGCAGCACTTTAACGGAATGGGATTCTGGATACAGTCAGTGTTTTCAAATCGTTCACGTTTAATTATTAAATACCTTGCCTTAAAGGGGCATGAGCTGCCAAAATGTTGATATTTTGACGTTTAAACAGAATGTTGAAATTATTGGCTATTTTTATCAAGACCCGTGTTATGCGGAATGATACAGTTTTCACAAGATAAAATGGTCATGATAATAACATGTTATTCGGCGAATATTGTGTCAAAAACAGTTGATATAATACCATAAAATGTGTCTGTATTCCAGCGACAAACGTATCCCTCTTTCAGAGTTCTTATGAGTTAAACCATTCACAAAAACTGTACGTACATCATTCCTTGTTGACATTTTGACTCGAGAAGACTTGCTCGCTATGTTATCCGTAAAGTGTCCAATATATTGTTTAATATCTTCATTTTTTTCTAATTTGTCTTCAATGCAACACATGTGCATGGCATATGATCCTTTCCAACATGTATACCGTTACATCTTATTCTAAAAACACAGTCTACATGTATAATGTATATATCGAGGCTACAAGAACCACGTATCTCCTGACCCGGGGGATGAACGTTGAGACCAATTCTACTCGTGCCTTAGGCAAATCCCGTTCGAGAACCACCAAATAACTATTCACAATTAAACAATAATGTAAGGCCTTGCCCCAGTAACTTGAAGGATGACTTAACTGTTTTCAGCTGAACATGTTCACATCCATTGCATTAACTCAAAGGCGAGTATTAATTTATGTTACCGGTACACAGACTATATTTGACCTATCCATTTATCTTCTGGCTCGTAAAATCAATGCAACTTGAACTACTTTTTCTCATCACGGGTTGCTTTTGTTTAATAAATGACCAGACGGTTCCTGACTTATGGCACCTGGTTATAATGTTATATATACTTTTGAACAATAAAACACACGGGCACAGGGAAAATCTTCTTGTCTAAAATAACCACGGGGACAAGTTTCTTATTGTGTTTAAAAGGGGCATATCATTTAGACCTTTATACCCCATCATACATGTATTTGAGCAGGTCTGATCTCTGGTATTTAATACTGACCTCTGCTATTTAATACTGACCTCTGGTATTTACTACTGACCTCTGGTATTTACTACTGACCTCTGGTATTTAATACTGACCTCTGGTATATACTACTGACCTCTGGTATTTACTACTGACCTCTGGTATTTAATACTGACCTCTGGTATTTACTACTGACCTCTCATATTTAATACTGACCTCTGGTATTTAATACTGACGTCTGCTATTTACCACTGACCTCTGGTATTTAATACTGACCTCTGGTATATACTACTGACCTCTGGTATTTAATACTAACCTCTGGTATATACTACTGACCTCTGGTATTCAATACTAACCTCTGGTATATACTACTGACCTCTGGTATTCAATACTGACCTCTGGTATTTAATACTGACCTCTGGTATTTAATACTGACCTCTGGTATTTAATACTGACCACTGGTATATACTACTGACCTCTGGTATTTAATACTGACCTCTGGTATATACTACTGACCTCTGGTATTTAATACTAACCTCTGGTATATACTACTGACCTCTGGTATTCAATACTAACCTCTGGTATATACTACTGACCTCTGGTATTCAATACTGACCTCTGGTATTTAATACTGACCTCTGGTATTTAATACTGACCTCTGGTATTTAATACTGACCTCTGGTATTTAATACTGACCTCTGGTATTTAATACTGACCTCTGGTATTTAATACTGACCTCTGGTATTTAATACTGACCTCTGGTATTTAATACTGACCTCTGGTATATAATACTGACCTCTTGTATATAATACTCTAGACGATAACTTCGTCTGAGAAATCAGTACTATATTAGAGTCGTGTTCGATGTCACTGCTATTTGGATAATACTTTGAAGTGACATAAGCTGGAAAAATCTTAACTGTTTCGCCTTAAAACAGAATATTGAAATTAACGCGGACTGCTCGCTCAGAATCCCTGACTTACGACGAGTACCTGGCAACCCTTCCGCATACCTCCAAAACCTGCAAATTGCTCTGAGGTGAATTTTTCGTTTCAAAGCACATCGCCGTTATCTTCCCTAATAGGCAGTCAAAACCCCGTCACTCTCTCACGGATAACAACGTGATCATTGTAGCCTGGCTGACATTCCTATATTTGGTTCGAGCAGCTGTATCAAACTAATGACTGTCACTCAGTAATGTTAGCCATGCTTGAGGCTTTAATAGGTATTTTGGTCGGCTGTTTGGTTACAGGGGTTGGTTTAGGGCCCGTTCTCACTGTGCGATTTGTCGTAAGGACTTCAAATGGATGCATTTGATTGGTTCACAAATCTTATCGACCAATTAAAAGCACCCATTTCAATCGCATCCTACAAGTCGGTACGACATATCACACTGTGAGAAGGGGCCTTAAGCTAGATGCCGGGACATTTACGGGCTACCAAAAACCGCCTTTTCGGTGAGACATACATATTCTTCTTTCACGTTACATATTTAATAAGTTGTATCACAAGCTACTCCGGTTAAAAGCATTAATATTTATTTATAGTTAGCTATGGTAAGCTTCAAACTTATCTGTTGTTAAACTTACTTATGATTGTAGCTGCCGTGCTTTTAAGTTTCTTCTATAAGCTAATTTAATGTAACTATATACGTTATATAGTAGTTAATTAAGCTTGTCTTAACATTGCTGGAAGATTGCAAGGGCGTTCAGAGTATCGTTCAGCTATTACACACTTTGAAACACACAGTCCTTGAACTTGCAATCCCAATTTAAAACCGGAGGTCTCTTGGGATGTTTGCAAAGAAAATTACCTCGTTAGTTCGTCCGGGTATGGCGATGTAATCACTGGAGACCTTCACGAGTCATTCTATCGTCATGGCTTGAAGTATTCTTCTGTAGCTTCTACGTTAGAAGATGAAAATCTGTAGTCAAACATTATTATGCTAGTTTGCTTTCTGAAATGGTCTAAATCCAAAGATATCTATTGTAGATCATATAATGTGTTCAAAATGGAAGCAGAAGCAGATCTCTTATCGAGAGTGTCCTTGGGCTGTATTTCCCAAATACAATTGCTAAAACCAAGGTAACCAGCATAGGTTTAACACAAACTGCCCTGACAAATAAAAGCTATTGGGTATTTTGAACCCAATTTCAGCAATTTTCTTCCTTGTCCGTTTACAGTTGTTGCATTATTCGTGATCCCCAGAACACTAAGAATATGATAATCCGAGAGGTAATTGTGTGGTGGGAAACTGTATCAGGGCTAATCTTTATCACGTCTTGTCTGGCAAAATGTCACCAAGTGCGGATAATCCCTATCCTTGGTACTCTATATGACAATAAAGTCTGGCTAACCAATGGCTTAGAGTGGCATAAGCTTCCAAGATCCACGTTTTTTTTTCATAAACTTTGATTGTCAATTCAGTATGAGAGGGTTTGAAGATGATTTTAAAAATTTGCTTGTGCCGGAAAATATCAACATTTTTTAAGCTTATGCACCTTTAAAAAGGACTATTTTACTGGAATAGCAAACATATCTAAACCCGTTTGTCTTCTCTTTCCTTCTCAGTCAATGCTTTATCGATGTGTTCGTTAGATGGAAACTACAGGTGTTTAGCATCAAAAATGTGTTAAGATAGAACATCTAAAGTAGTTCAGATCTTTTATAAAAAAGATGTTTCTATTTCAGTATGACTTATAACGCATCCACTCAACCTAACTGCAGCCTAATGATCGTCTTGAATTGGCCTAAACGATAATGTTAAACCGAAAACCTCATGTTACTCAATTAGAACTGCACATGTGGTAAGTGAATGATCCGTGGAAATAAGAAAGCCTGAATGGAAATTAGGCTTTTCTGATGGTAAATACAAAACTTGACAGCCTTACCGCATAAACCAGCAGTAACTTGTATCTCAGTTATCATTCATGGGGATGTCAACCAACGCGAAAACTTTCTTTTTACTATTTCATAAGTTGATTGCATCTTTCGTAGCGTAATTGGTTTGGTTGTTTTAGCTTATTGGCGCGTCCATTCGTATGAATGATGTACGCCATACTAGTGAGTAAATATTACCTTGAGCGAGTAAGAAAACTGTGATGTTTGAACACAATATATTGAATGACACTGTGCAGGAGTATATGTTAGTACGTTTGAGATCTACTTAACCTCTTAAGATTCCTAGCGTAATTACAAAACATGATTCATGCACTTTCCTTCGATACAGTACCTTTGTGGAATTTAAAAGGGCTTTCCAACTGTTTCAAATAATTTTTTTATTTGGCAGTTTTTCATTACGCTTCTGTGCAATCAATTGTTAATGAGTCTATCCTTACAGAAAGAATATATTGGAAAGCTGTTTAAGCTGTATTTATTTGTTTGGTTCAGTACTGTGTCGTCTTAGCTCCCACTCATTGTTTTTTTTTTCAAGAAAAATTGGATAGTTCATACGACCGGGTTTCAATACTCCTACGTATTAGAAGCTACCGATTGTGCAGTATTGGAGAATCCAACTAGAATGGTCCTTGTTCATATATATTTTGAAACATACAAAAAGAGAGCTTTGGAGTTTACATAGTGGACCAACGGTAGTGCGAATTAACAACCAATTATTTCCTGCAACGGGAACAGCCTAAAGTAATCACCTTGAAGTTAAATTGGGCGTACCTGGTCCTCGCACCATTCCGGCGAACCAGTGTACATATTGGAAAGATATTTACTGATGCTAACTTCTACGTGTTATACTTGTGTAATGGTATTCAGATAAAATATACACGAATTTTGTTTAAGATCGAGCGCCTTTGAAAACATGAAAATGATTCACAGGACGTTAGATTTTACAAAATGTTAAACAGCACGTTCAGGCCTCTTGTTATCTCAACCAAACTGCAAGTAATTGGCTGGGTATAAGATATCTCAAGTCCTCGGTCGTTATCTCTATGGTTAGAAGATTAATGATTGACTGTACATCTGGACAGAGTTTTTTATATAGAAAAATTGGCTATGTCAATATCTTGGCTAGAAGTGTATTATGATAAGCGTTATATAGTTCCTGGTATGTGTATCGTTACATCTTGATTTACGCAAACGTGCCCCTTTTTCTGGTTGCATAATGTAGCCACAGGTTTGGGGTGAGTTGGCTCGCAAAATTACCATAAAATACATCTTGATCGGAATATTTTGTCGTCATGAACATACCAATAAAGCTATCAGTTAATTCTCTTACGAGATTATTTAACGAAGAAGTCACACTAGACCATCCGATTTTATGAACAGATTTTAGAAATAGAGTAACATATTTACAGGCAAATACTTTACAAACAGTGGAAATAAGGCATATATCAAAATGACTTACTTTTACAAACTATGCTCTAACAGCACCGAGATACATACCTGCAGTCCGAGAACTCACAAAGTTTATTGGTAGGAATAGCAGTATAGATCCGACGATCACGAAATATAAAGCATATATCAAAATGACTTACTTTTACAAACTATGTACTAACAGCACCGATATAGAAAACTGTAGTCCGAGAACTCACAAAGTTTACTGGTAGGAATAGCAGTATAGATTCGACGATCACGAAATATGAATCCTGGAAAAACACAGGTTTTACACTTTGGCCAAATAGAAGATTTCACAGAAGACATGAATGATATTGATTGTAGTCACTGTAAGTTCACAGGCTGATAATTATTACTCCATATAAGAATAAGCAAATAAATCGCATTCAAATTAAATTGAATTCCTATAGCTTACTGATAGCATTCTGTAGCATTATGAGCCGCTGTAAACTAAATATACAAATTCTGCCTTTTAAATGGACCCTTATAAATTCCAAAACCATCTAACCACTGAGTATCGACATAAATTTGTGTAATTATAAAAACTTGACATCTTTAATCCTCTAAGAGAAGCCATGGCCCTATCTAGGTAGTTTTTTTTTATATACTTCAAATGCTCAGTTTATGTTGATAATCAGAATTTATGAAAAAATCTGTATATTAGCCTCTATTGCAAAAAAAATATTTTGTGACAATAAATCAGGAGCTTTTCGGTTTTTTTTTTTTTTTTTGCAAAAGTTCAAAGTAAAATGTGTTTAGCGACTCAGGACTGATTGTACAATAAGGTAAGGTTTTGAAGTAAATCCAATAGTGCTAGAATGAACTGGTGTTCAATAAACAGTGAAAATGTTCGTCGTGGTATTTTTTCAAAAGGCGAAATTAATTAAGTTTCAATTTAGTTGGATTTTTTTATTGAGGCAAGATATAACTGGACCAGCCCCTGTGATTGATATACTGGCAAGTAATAAAGTATGATTGACGTGTGTTAGTTGTTCCGGAGTTAATGGCTGACGACGTAAATGGTTATATCGACCTCGGGTTACGTGTTCAAGCTTCTAGAATGTCAGACAATTGAAAGCACTTTCTTCTAGATCGATATTAGCGTCTTATCGATCAGGCGTCATTAAATGAACTGTGAGGTTCACATGACTTTAAGAAACTTAGTTATCTTCGTGGGAAATGGGCAAACGCAAGCTTACGATATGTAGTTTCCGATTGAAATAAAATCAGTTATTCACTGAGCGAAAAATCCAATTAATGAATCAACACCGACCATTCGGATTTCACGATGTCTGCTGTCTTTCTCATTCCCGTCATAAAAAAGAGGAATGTAGTTTGGTTGAAGATAGCGTCACTTGCTTCTGTGGACATCAGCTTATAGCGATGGAATGGCCGACAACTTCGCATACAAACACAGCTCCTACATCGTTTCCGATGTTCTGGAACTATTCCGAAACTATTGGAAGTACTTCCTTTTGATATCGATGTCCACCTCTCGTCGACCAATTTTGTGATGGACTATGGTTCATAAATTTACAGCTATAAATTATATACCGCTTACAGTTCTATAGGTTGAGTGATTATACCTCATAGCTCGTTCGCAGAATAAATGGATTTACCCTGTCATCTATATCAGTTTAAATACGATATGACAGAATATTTGATATACTTTGAGGGGCCCTGCGGGTCAGTCAACCGAGCAATAATCGCTCAGTCCGACACAGGTCTTCCGTTGATGAGTCACTGATTTGAATCAATCAACTCAGTTAAGAAGGAAGTTTGAGAAAATCTGAGTGTGGGTTTTACTGGTAGAAGAGTGGCGAGGTAATTGTTAAAGGTTAAGAGGGGCAAAGGGCCCGGCTTCCTCCCCCCCCCCCCCCCTACATCTGCAGCATAAGACGTCAATCAACGAATCCATTCAATAGTTACGCGCAACAAAATTGATTGTGTTAATTGACCATTTATATATTATATTTTTCAACTTCCTGTATAACATGATATAAAAGACCTCTTTGAATATAGGAATACCATAGCTGCACCTTTGATCTTCACAATACGTTAAGGACTTCCTTTTTGACTAATGTCCTTGTCAGACTAAATTATAATCGGGATTGATTGAATTACCAGCATGGCACATTATAGAAAGCAAAGGTACATTATCGTTAGAGGCTGGGGATATTTGCGATCCCTGACGATGATCTATACTGACATCAAACTACTCTGTGACCATATCGTTGAAAATCTATTTTGTCCTCCATGATGACAGTTCCTACGTGCCTTCTTGTCTCTCTTTGAAACAAATGGTTTGATCGATAATTAATGTACTCATGGTTTGTCATGAAATTGACCTTCATCGTCACAGGTAAAGTTTTGGATCAATGAGCATGCAATTGTAGATGGTTTTGTTTTGTATTTCCTTTTGGACGTTCAAGTCCTTGTAATCTTTAGAAAGATGTGGTTTGATTCACCAAAGATTTGTCAACATATGTCAAACACAGATGGAATATAAACAGTAACTATTTTTAACTGTATTGAAGCCTCCAAAAATAAAGCAGGATTTGGGGTGTTGGAATTAGCTTTTTTTATAGAAATGAAACGTTTTGGTGTGATGTTTTAACTAAACCATTCTTATAGACAGATATTTAGACAGAGATGAATTGAATGTTGACTTATGTTCAAGTATGTCCTGTCTTAATATCCTCTTCAGGCTTTAACTTGTTGTCATCACCTGCAGTTACGTATTTCTTAGAGAGCAAAATTTTAAACATTCCACTGTGGCGTTATATGTCATGTTCCTTTAATTTCAAACTAAACAAGTGAGTCATTATGATTCCTAATTGGTGGCATTACTTTAAATATTAAAGCAGTTCTTATTTGTATTTCACAAAAGAAGGTCGTTCAATCATTAGACACAAAACTCCGTGTCTTGCATAAGTTAATGTTTTCTACAGACCGAAAGTCCTATATTGAGCAATCAATATGATGGGAAGGAGAAATCGTGCTTATCACGTTAGATCTAACCTCTTCTATCGCTGTTCTTGTCTGTGAAAAACCATTAATGGTTAGCTCAATTTCTATCTGGCTGAAGTATTAATGCGCGTCGATGTTGTTTCGTGTTTCAGCTTGCCTCCAGCCACCGCGTAATCTCACCGTTGATCGTGTTGGAGTTAGCGAAGCCTGGCTGTCTTGGGAAGCGGATGGCGAAGAAACTGTGCAATATTTTGAGTTAACTTACGAACAGTCTGACACCCTAGTAGGAATTTACCGTGTTGTACAAGGTGTTAGTGGATTACAACGACGGATTCTAGTAAACTGTCTCCGGCCCAACAGCTGTTATACAGCTTACATGGTGACAGTGGCTACAACAGACGTTCGAAGCAACCATAGCAATGAAGTGGTCTTCACTACGACGTCAGGTAAGCTGTTCTTCAATTCACATGTCTTAGTCTCGAATTTACCCGGTATTAAATGCAAAAAATTCGTTTATCTTCATCCAGATATTTCTCTGGCAAGTTAACAAAGGTTTACTTTATTACAACAATTTATGATGGGGTATAAAGGTCTAAATGATATACCTCTTTTTAACACAATTAGAAATTTGTCTCCGTGGTTATTTTAGACAAGAAGATTTTCCCTGTGCCCGTGTGTTTTAGTGTTCATAAATATATATTTGTGTAGATTAGATTCGATAGCCCACAAGACGGAGACCCACTGATAATAAAGATATAGCCAAAATACAGATTTGACAACCAGGAAGCAGAAACGGTCTTATAAAACAAATGTAGAGGCCTATAATTTCACAATTTCCTATTCATTCCAGAACTTGGAACTATGATATGCATTGAAGAACTATGATGTACATTCCAGAACTAAGGTGTACATTTAAAAACTATGATATACATTCCAGAGCTTAGAACTATGATGTCAATTGAAGAACTATGATGTACATTCAATAACTATACGTATAGAATTGAGAAACTGATGAAAGATTTGATATCTTGTACTGCTTCCTTTTAAATTAATATTTCTTAGATAATGGACAGTTGCAAGACAAGCATAAATCATAATAAAATCAAACAATCTACCTGTCAAGGTGGTTAAATTTTGAGCTAATTCTGCGCGATTGTGAAGCCTTTTTGGGGGGTTTTAGTTTATTAGGTTGTTTTAATTTTTGTCTTTTGCTCTAAAAAAAAAGACCCCCCCCCCCCCCCCAGCACCACACACACACACACAAATGTATTTCTTACGTACATTACAGTAGTTTCTATTCTTGGTCTTGCGTTTTCCTGGCACGTGAGATATTTAACACTATTTTTACTTGCATACTTTTCTTAAAATAATCTACACGCTGTTCTTTGGTGAGGAGAAGTTAGCGATACTGGCCTGCCACGGGTGTCAAAACAGCGTAGGTGTTGAAATAGGTTTTGTAGAGCTATTAAGAAACGTGTACATATTTCAGCAATTGTTACTTAAGCAACTCAATTTGGATATACTGCAACAGAGATGAAGATGAAGGATGTCTGACTATCAAATTATACAATTAAACAACAATCTACATTGTATGCCAGTAACACCCACACACGTTGTGAACTAAATTGTCCAGACGTTTTAGTAGTACCTGTTTCATTCATTTGTGCCTGGCTGTTTCTTTCTTAACATGCTGCATCGAGCAAAGTGCCCAAAATCAAAGGTAACTGCAGTATTAGAGTTTGGTATCAGATAGAAGGGATTACACTTGGGTTGAATAACCCTTTACTAAAATATAAGCAATTGTGACTAAGCAAACTCTTTCTTGATTTACAACTTCTGTTATATTTGGGCGCAACATATGCTTGAAAACCATGTCAAAATAGACATTGAAACGTTGCGCCTAAATATAACAGAAGTTGTAAATCCAGAAAGAGTTTGTATAATGTTATACTTTCAATTTCTATATGCCCCTCAAACAAATTGTGACTAAGGTTTTAAGTTCTAAATATTAAGAGTTACTTTAGTAACTTTACAATATCAAGTTCTAAGTACTCTTTCTATTTGTCTACTTGCTCTTATTATCCAATAGTGCTTCCTTAACTGGCTAAGTACAAACTCTTTTCCTGAGTGGGCAGAAGCTTTGTGGGCATCTTGAATAATTAGTTGGCCAACGAAATGATCTCTGGGTATGGTTCACTGACAGTGGGGACATTCTAACATATATGTACATCTCGATGACATGAACCGAAGGGCGTTTTGGGTAACATTAGACTTAACAGGCATGAGCTGCCAAATATCATGAACACTTTGCTCAAACAGAATTAGCTACGCTGGCTAGACATTTTTATCAAGAAGTACCAATTAAGAGCTTACCGATGATATCAGTATCCGAGATGTAAGTTAGTTTTTACCAATGAACTATATGCATGGAATGGTCACGCCACATTGGTTTAATTGGATCTGGCGTGTTAAAATCTCCGTCATAACTATGAGATGTTGTCTCTCGTAACGCAAATAACGTTTTTCTACGAATTTATATCACGAACGAACGGTCAAAATGACGTCACAAGAGTGATTTGTCATCGTGTTGTGGCGTTAATAAAGAAGTGACTTCGCTGTCTTTCGCTTACTCTGTAACGTCAGATCAGTAGTGCCATCCCATAATAATGGCGGCGCTCGCTACAACTCAAACGTCACGTGATCTCAATTGGTTTTTACAAGCAAGAAAACCTCTAAAATATACTCAAACATACCGGCTATTTGAATTGTGTCCCTATTAGCACACCTCCATGGCTCCTACATGTTACTGGCTTTACTGATATATCTTATGTTAACGCCCATCCTCAAGGCACTTCAAACCATCAACATCTCTTCACAATTTTAATGTATGAAAAAATTCCGAATTTTGGTAGCCCAGGCCGTTTTAAAGCTTTGTCTCTTTTCGGGTGCTAACCCCGGACTAAAATTGAGATATTTTTCTCGAACAAAATGGTCTGTTATTCCATGTCGAGGGGAATTAATTTGTATCTACAGTGATCTATTAGGACCATTGGCCCACCCAACGTGTTGTCGATGAATAGGATTTATTCATTTTTATCAACCACGATATAAAGTCTAGCATTTGACGATCAGCGCCGATTATTGCATCACATGTCCAAAGTAGGGTACATTTGGATATGCTGCTATTTGTCATAACTGCTGTCCTCATGTTGAGAGTTATAATGCTGGGCTACTTGCTGATAACTAACATTTTGATCTCCAATGGATCTTCAGCTATGGCAAAAAGTCGGGTAAACGGAAATCTGATACAAAATATGATACTGAGAAAAGAAAGCGAAAATATGTAATTTGGTTCCTAGGTAGAAACACAGGGGTTTAAGCCTGATTAGTGGATCCTTCAAACGCAATGACTGGCGGTTGCCTTAGAGGTCGAGCAATTTTACCTTCAAGCATTTTGTATTCCTCTATTTTTCCATGTGATAACCTACACGATGTTAGAGCGAGTCGCAATTTTGTGCCTCTGCCATTTGATATTTGTTACGTGTGTTTCAAACATTCCTGCCTATAAAGTAAGCAATATTATCTCCTAATTAGAAGAAAACTCGTTTTTATCCCCCCCCCCCCCTCCCCCCCTGGCACTAATACGCTTCCGTAGCTGGTACGTGTACATTGAGTTTACATCGCGTCTTAAGTATAAACGTTCTTTAAAGAGGTATAAGTCCTGCGGTTAAAACTACTGTCCCATTTCAGTGGTTTACTTTTACAATATCAATGTTTCGCTTATGGGCTTTCGCTTTTCTTGCCAGTCTGTTCGGCGAGGTTTGTAGAAGATGACAGCTTAATAGCCAGTTAGAGCCCAGTTACTGGTGGCTGTATCAGATTAGAAGGAAGTTTGCTGCTCGCAAACCACCAAAGATAAACAACGCTTACCTAAACGTATATTTAAGAGAGCTGAGAAAAACATAGCATAAACAAACAGCATTCATATAGGCTCTGATTTCTAAACAGTTTACGAAATTTGTAAACGGTGGCACTTTAGCTAAAACGTTAGAGAGCTTTAAATAACCATTGGCTGTAGAATCCATCCAGAATCCCTTTGCAAACCCCAATGTATAGGACTTGAAGGTTTTGCGAAACAGGCTCACGATTTTGGACAAAAATCCTGTAGATTGAGATGCCCACAGCCATGATTCCTGTCTTCAGAGGTTCATTATTTATTTAATGATAACAAATTAAGAACATGTATGTAGGGTATGGACTGAGGCGGTCAGTAATTCGCTACAGCTGTATTTTGTTTTTTTGATCTGTAGTCGAGTAACTTATGAACTTAAGAAATTTAACCATATAAGTATTTGCGTTAACTGCGTGGGTTTTATAGAACGTGAAGGTAACACTACATGTATTTTGTGGATATTTCTGGATTCGTAGACCCTTTAAAGATAAGGTTGGTTGGTTGTTTTAGCTTATTGGTGCGTCCATTCGTATGATTAAAGATACGGATTTTGACTCCAGTCAGAATTCTTATACACTTGTGGTTAGCACTGTCTTTCTGATGCCTTATCACTTTGGCAATTCTAGTAGATTAGTACATCGGACAGTTTGACTGCTGAATTAAATGGCCGGTAGACCCCCCGCCGTCCTGCCCCCACACCCGCACACAGTGCACACACTGAGAAACATATGTTTAGGTATGAGGTAACATGACTGAGACTAAATCCTGATGATCATTTATAATTGACGTAGAAACGATCTGAACAAGGCTGTTTTATTTTACCATGGCATTCATTTGGCGTTTGATTGGGTATCTTAAGTAATTAAATCTTGATTAGATATATTTCTAAACCCGAGGTTAATTAAAAAAAACATTTGCAATTCCAAACGCAGTGCATCTATTATTACTTTTCACGAGCCTGTATGGCGTAATGTCATCTGTTTATCCGGGTTTAGTCTGTTTTTAACACAGTGCATTGACGCTTTCCATAACAACATTGCTTGAGATAATTTTGTAATTTGTTTTCCACTGTATGGCTGGGGGGGAATATGAGTTACAATGCAAAAAAAAATAATTACCATTTTATAGATCAGCAATGCCCATCTAAAATGAAAAATATGAACATGCATATTCAACATATTTTTGAAAATTATTTTTTATTGAATCTACTTCATATTTAATGAATAAATAAGATAAGCTTTTACTGAAGCGCATTGGTAACCTCAATACGGTCAACTTAAACGTTCTCTAACAGCTATCTTGAGATTGGTCAAGATAAGAAGTCAATTGTGTGTCAACAATTCTCTTAATGTTCAGAACAGTGTAGTCAAGAGATGCTTTAGTTGTCTCTGTACAAACCATCAACAATAAACACCTCTTAGTCTAAGGCAGCGGTAAAATGCGTATGTAGGAGAGCTGAAATCACATTAGTCACACATACTACACAATAAGAAACTTGTCTCTGTGGTTATTTTAGTCAAAAAGATTTTCCCTGTGCCCGTGTGTTATAGTGTTAAAAATACATTAATATGGTCGATGATTTCTGAAGAACTTAACAGATTTGTAAACGGTAGTAAGTCGGAAGTCGGTGTAAGTTTATGAATACTAAAACACACGGAAAATCTTCTTGACTAAAATAACCATTGAGACAAGTTTCTATTTATGTTACAAAGGGTATATCATTTAGACCTTTATATCCCATCATAAGTTGTTGCCCTATATAAATATATATATTTTTAAACACTAAAACACACGGGCACAGGGAAAATCTTCTTGTCTTAAATAACCATGGAGACAAGTTTCTTATTCTGTTTAAAAGGGGCATATCATTTAGACGTTTATACCCAATCATAAGTTGTTAAAATAAACCACAACCTATCATATTTCATTAGGTTGACGGCAGGCAGGAGTTTGGCCTTATATATACATGTATCTTTAAAAGCAAGAGCAGCTCCATTGTTATTTCAAAGAGAGTAGATTGACAAAAGTGGTCACTTCGTCCGCGCCATGTTGAATTTGAACTGACACGATTTGATTATTAGGAACCTCCTTTCTGTAGGGGGCGCCCTACAGTCGAATCGTGTACAGTCGGAACACCCTTCCGCTAGGGGGCCAGCAGAACATGCCGGCAATACTGATTGGACGAAGTTACCACTCTTGTCAATCTACTCTCTTTGGTTATATTTCATGACCAGTTTGGATTCCACACCTGCCGTAATTCGACTTTTTGGATCGTGTTTCATTTCCAGCATCCAAACGAAATAAAAACTAGAAAAACTGAACAAGACATAACGTTTTGACGTCATCGATAGCTAATGTTTCATTTTGTATTGAATTGGAACACTTTCCACAGTCACGTTTACAAATGTTACAGAATTTATTATATTTTTGGTTGATATTATTCATTTCTCTAGTTACGAGTTATACCGTGTATTTTGACACTCTTTATCCAAGAGTTTGTAGCTGGAAAAGAGTATTTATAAACTGTTTGGCAGAAATTAATTAAACCAAATTGGCACCTGAAAACAATCGCTTTTTTTCAAAAAAAGTTTATAAATATTAATCAAACGGAATAACATTTTGTATTAATGTTTCATTAGTTAAGGAAGGTTTTTTATGAATTATTTGCTTACAATGTGACTTCCATTATTTCTTCCCTGACCATCGGTTAAAGAGGTTGACAATATTTGTACTTTTCCCACGAATACTGTAATAACAATGAGGGTTTTGAGTTCATGAAAACTTAATGATTGACGTAAGAATTGGCTGACAGTATGTGGTATGTACTAAGCGAAAAGGTTAAAAAAATCGGGACATACTTCACTCATTTTAGGCATGTACCAGTAGCCTTAAATAGATTTGAATTTCTACTTGTTGAGAAAATAGCAGATGATTTTATTAAAGTGGCATGAGCTGCCAAAATTCGCACTTTTTTATAAATTTGATTGTAAGAGAAAAACTAAACGAGTGACGTTGGAATGAGGAAAATCCGATTAGTATGTTGCCTGTACGAACCGAGTTAGTGTCCAAAATTAAATAAAATTTAAACAACGGAAACAAACGTGCATTCATTCTAAGCCTAAGTTAGTTCAAAGCACTCCTGAGATTGGTTGCACTAAAAGCCTTTGAATTGTAAGCCTCGAGAAAATAAGCTGATAATTTCAATATTCTGTTTTAACAACAAGATATCAACAGCTCATACCACTTTACATGAAGAGAAATATCGCCCATTCATGTTTTTCTGTAAAGTGTGGGTTTGATAGCATAACGTCAATATACTTGAGCTCAGATATCAAAAGGCAGCTGAAATTAACGACTCCACAACACAATTCTATATTTTGGACAAAATGCTTTCGACATATCCACATTTAAAATAAATAAAAAACTGATATTAATTTGAGCGAGCAAGTATGGTGGTCTGGTGACGTCATAGATATGTAGAGTTTCATTTGATATCTGGGTAAATAACTGGGGCTCGTTTCACAAAGCAGTCGCATCGCAAACGACGCATAGTTGCCAATTAATATCATAGTGAAGAGATACAGAGTCATGGCAACAGCGATTGATCGCACTTTGTGACGGCTTCCTGAAACCGCTCCCTTATCTTTTATTAATATACTACATTGAAGTTTCCTATCAATTGGGTTCAGGTATCACTCAGATTGTTGATCAAAGGTTTCCTTGTTTTCTGTTATTCCTCCCCCGTGTGATTTGCATCTCAACAAGAGTTAATGACATCTTATAAACTTGGGGAAATCAAATGTGATTATCTCAAATCTATGATCGTATGAAACCCTTTTTTCAGCAGAAATCTCATTGTGACTTCTCATTGTGATGGATAGATAGAACCGAACTATTGAAACATTTGATACTGAATATTCAGAAAACCAAAATTCCGTATATGTATTTTTGTATAACGTGTATATGGAAATGCGGAAAGACTCGATGCAAACTCGATGTATCTGTGCCAGATCGTGGAGCATCTTTCGGATAACCTCAGAATTCTCTACTACAAAGAGCAGTCAACAATTTACCTGGTATTAGACCTAAACATGATGTGCCCGTGGCACAACTAGGTCATTTGGTCAAGGACCATTTTGAAATCATGCCCATTGAAAAATCCCTTTTCTCACTTCCGCTGCAGATACCAACCACAGCCGTTTGGACATTTTCTGGGTTTGAACTTGGGCCCGGGAAGATGTCGTGAAAAAACTAAAATACTAAATTAAATTCAGTATAACAAGGCCAGCATCGTCATGGCCAAGATTATAATAGAAGAATACAAACTACTTTAAAGGAAAATGGCTCGACATCTGTCCAAGACACCAGTTTCATTATCACGGATCAACTCCCTAGTCTTCTACCTAGGGTTTTCTGGGGGGACCAAAATTTTCACTTTCTTTTCCTATGATCCTATAGGGTTCAATTTCAGTCTACCGATATACTTACCAAGCTCCTGTCTGTCATCAACCTAATGAAATACCGTGGGTTTTAGTTTATTACAACAGCTTATGATTGGGTATAAAGGTCTAAATGATATACCTCTTTTTAACACAACTTGTCTACATGGTTATTTTAGACAAGAAAATCTTGCCTTTGTTGGTGTGTTTTAGTGTTCATAAATAGTTAGAATGTAAAACTAACTCCGAACTGTTTCTTATTTCTTTTCCAGAAGGTTCACAACCAATCCTGCCATCTCATTACACACCAAAGACTGGAGAATTACTGGTGGTTGCCTTTGTGATAATCGCTTGGGTTGTAGCAGTCATGGTATTCCTAAAACGATGGGCGAGTATACGAATATTACAACCTATGGAACCTCGTTACCGCCATAGCCCCAAAAATCTGGAAAATGTAAAAATTGTAAAAAGACCCCAAGACAGTGTAATTTATAAAAATTATGGCCGAAAATTATCAGTGACGATTGTAGAAAGGGAAAAAAGAAGACTTCAAAGGATGCATACTATTGCTACGTTACCTACGATAGAAATGGAACGTGTAATAACAGAAATGTGACCTTGTTCCTCAAAGACAGTGTCTCGTTACGTCACTGAGTGTATAAGGCCAAAGGAGCACCGTCTATTACAAACAATGATATATTTTCTATGTGGACTGATGGGCCCGGATGATGGGTGAATTTACATTAGGAGTACGTCAAAAACGCTTTAATGAGCTGGAACTTGTGTTGTGAATTATTTTATATCGTCCAAACGTTCTGTAAACTGTCGTCTGCACATTTACAGAAATGGTGTTCACTTGTCTTTAGTATGCAAACAAACCAACCCTTTAGACATAACGGGCATAAAAAGTTGATGAAGGTCCACCCGTTTTGATAAAACAAACTGAAACGCAAGCTGAATACTATTTTGTGTTCGTATAAAAGACCAAATATCCATTTGTCGTATAGAGCTTTATATAAACCGTATTAATGTTTTTGTAAAACTAATGAAATTCTAAGTGGCAGAATGGCAGCATATGGGATGGTCAACTATATTATATTACTTTTAATATATTTTACTAATTGTTCAGTTTAAGAGTGTGTATGAGCGTTTAAAAATCTCTAGGCGCCAAAGAATAACGTGCCTTATGTACACTTGTGGATGAACTTAAGCAAAGTAAAATCAGCGTTATATTCAGACAAAGAAACATAAAATGTCATATAAGAACATATGTTAAACAATCTTCACTTAGTGGGCTTAAATGCTTATCATAGAATCGTACTTTTCTCTTAAAATGGTTATAAAGCTAAATGTGGCTTTTAACGTTATACATCATCTATCCAAACTCCTGCCTGATTTCAATCTTATGGAATTTCGTGAGTTTTGGTTTATTACAACAACGTACGATTGGATGTAGGTGCTTGGGGGGCATTTTAACACAAGTTAAAACCTATCTCCATGGTCATTTTAGCCAAGAAGATTTTGCTTGTGCCCCTGTATTTTAGTGTTCATAAACATATACATACGGAATTGGAATTGTTAATAACAAACAAAAGAAGCTAACCTATGTCCGTGGCATTTAAAAATTACACAGGGTGTAATTGTATGCATTATAACTTCTTAAATATTATTTAATAGATTTCTTTTGCAGGTATTTTGTAATGATATTTTAGGATTGATTGTTTGGTGCTTTACGCCGCGATTGTTTCATTTAAACGGCGGCGTTGCCAGTGTTATTGTGGGAGGAAACCGGGATCTATGCCCGCAGGAAATCCACAACCTTCCTGTGGTAACTGGCAACCAAATATCTTGGGATGATAACAAGTAACGAAACAAGCAGAGGAAACACAGTTGAGAATCATTAAATACATATTTAAATGAACTGGTTCAAAAGTTTTGCTTTTGAAACAACTTTTTTTTATTATTTCAATTGATACTGAAACTGTGTCTCCGATTAACAATCATATCAGGTGCAAATAAATTAAAATTGAAGGGCATTAAAAAATATGTGTATTTAAAATAATTGTTACTTTCTATTAATTGGCAGGTTAAATTTTATTTAACGCTCGATTCTTATACAAATGCCAGCCTATGTTTTACTTAAGCTAAAGTTTTGGTCGTCGTGAAAAAATTAGCTGATCATTATTTCTTAATTTATTTAATTTTAACAAAACATAGCTTTTGGCAACCATTTTGGTTTTAGTATCACCCGCCGGACTTTCATTTTCGTTAACCATCTACCAGGGTATTTTGCAGATTCTTGTTGTGAAATTATGTTCATAATATGTGGTTATCTTGAAAAATAAGCGCATTTCAGGTGCCCACTTTAATCGGACATCGCAGCTTTAAGGGCAGATAAATGTTGCTTCGCTGTCTAGCTTCTAGTAAAAATATTGTTGACATTATGGGAGTATTCTATACCCGATGCATATGCTTGTTGCAAAAGTCATTCTGGTGTGGACAAAGTAGTGGGTGCTTACATTTACAGCTGGTCAATCTACGCACAGTGTAGTACATTCCCCACAACAGATATAAGCTGTAGATAATGTCACAACGGGAGAAAGGTAAAGATGTAAATATTTTATGATTTATACAGGAAGTTGCCGAGAAAGCGGAAGTTGAACAGCGAACCTCATTATGAGATTTTAAAACCGGAAGGATTTCAAGCATACATTAATTATAACTGCGTGAGCTGGTTTGCCAATGGCACTGTATACAAGGTTAAGAAAATTGTGCAATTATTTTTTTCCTTCAAATTCTATTGACTAAAACTGAAGAACAAGTAATATATTTTTGTGTGTATCTTAACTTACATATATGAAAATGGTCTGAGTATATGTACATGTACTGTGTCTAGGTTTATCTGGAGAAACTGTTATTCGTTTTCACTTTTCTTAATTTTTGCAAAAAATTGTTTTTGTTTAGACGACTGTGTGTAAAAATAAAGAATATATTTCACAATAAATATTATTATTTGTTTTCTGTACAACAACGGGTCTGTATGCCTTTTTATAATCACTTATATCTAATGGATTATTATGGGTTCTATTTGAGCATGACTCTCGATATGTTAATGATTTGAGAATTGGGGATTATTTGATTCTATTTTATTAAGCCAGATAATCCAATAATCGTCATTGGCCAATACAATTTGAATCTTTGTACGTTTATAACATTGCAAGATAAAATCGCAGAAAATTAACAACTTTAAATGGCCTTTCATATGATTTTCAACTTTAATATGCACGGTCTTTCATTTCAACCTTTTTTAGTATCATGCCTGTAGAAACCCAAATAGGAGGTGAGCATCCCCACGTGGTTACAAACATGCCCACCAAGTTTTGTGGAAATCCGATATAAACTGTAGGAGGAGATGCGATGACAAACTCCCCCTGTGTATATATTCACACAGTGTCAATAAAGGGTAATAACTCCAAAAAAAATTGAATCAACGCAACTCATATATTAAAGAGGTGTGCATCCTCACTTGGTAACAAACATGCCCATCGATTTTCGTGGAAATCCGTTAAAAACTGTAAGAGGAGTTGCATTGACAAAATTACTGACAGAAAACCCTATCGATATACCCCCCCCCCTCCCCCGCATATAATGAGATTTAATATTCTACCGGGTACCGTACTACCTCCTAGAGGCTGATTGTTCGGGCTAGCCTACCTCCATAAATAAACTTCAAGGTTTCAAAAAAATCCTTTAGCAATCTAGCATCAGGTAAATTCCAATTTGCAATGCCGACCATCCTATAGTAAATCAGCATCAAACGGAGCAGTAAAAGTGACATTGACATTTATTTTCTCGACATGCAAAAAAGCAATGCATCGAATTAGTAAGTCCTAATTAGGAGATGAAAAACAAATGCATCGAATTAGTAAGTCCTAATTAGGAGATAAAAAATAAATGTTTCAAATTAGTATCTCCTAATTAGGAGATAAAAAATAAATGCATGGAATTAGTATCTAATTAGAGACATTTATTTATTATCTCCTAATTATGACTTACTAATTCGATGCATTGTTTTTTCGCATGTCGAAAAAATAAATGCCAATGTCACTTTCACGGCTCCGTACCTGTGTGAATGCAGACTTGTATTGTATTGTATTGTATTGTATTGTATATTTATTCACCAAATAACAAACTAAAAGTAAATTTGAAGTATAACAGAGATTGGTGGGAATAAAACCACTGGGGGCTTGATCTATCCCAAGATATAAGTATCCAAATTCAAAATGATTGAAGATGGTAAAGGTGAAATCAAATAATTAATTTACAAGGCATATTTACAAGACAAACCAGCATTATCCACTCCACAATTCAATGACAATACAGCATATCACTTACGTTTTTGACTAGGTAAAGTCAAAAAAGAATAACTGAGGACTAAAACTTAAGTCAATACTTAGTTTTGTTTTATGAATACCGGACCTGATGGCCATCTCTCTGTCAACGCACGGGTTGTAGATTGAACCAATAGGTTTCATTCCAATGCCAATCCCTTAGTTTACATCTTGACAATCAGAATTTATAGGTTCGAATTTTGACAATTTTGAGTTACTCTCTGGGTATCCCATTATTAAAATTAAGTGATATTCGAAGTGTTAGAATGCTATTAACTCAACCCCATTAACTAAGCGGCTTATCCATATCTCACTTCCATTGGGGATGTGAATTGACGAGACACGGGACTATCTTATAAATGGTGTGAAAATTATTGATGCTACACGTTCGAGGATTGAGGGTCGAGAACTCTAGATAATGGATTATATCACCTAGCTATTTATATATTTACATCTCAATTGGCTTGAAAGTGTATCATTATGACACTTTGATCACAAGCAGTACCTGGTTCTACCGACACTTCATGAATTAGGTGTTTGGTGACTGATAACTCCCAGTAAAGTACACAATTAGTTTGTTTATAATTATGGTATCTTTTAAAGGGACGTGTCTAGAGAGACTGAAAAGAAGATCGCTAAAATGTGTGTGTTTTTTCTACTGTTGTTTATATGAATACGAGGTTCCAGATGGCCATTGGTATTAACAGACATCATGTGGTACATTCTCGGCTGTTTGTTTAATGGCTGTCAGACAGAAATCAATAGCATCAGGGAATTTCCTAAACAGCTCTTTTGATGTACATGTACTTGTTTGGTAGAAAATTAACGAGGCCTTTCACTCGAGGTTGATTACTTCTTAAATTTCTTCTAATTTGAGAGTCAATGTATAATCGCGGGACACTTAGGCGGTGTGTCATTTTGATGGTGAAATGCATTGACGCCAATCTGACGGACTTTCAAACCGTGAAACGGCTCCCTGATCACAAACACCCAGGATCACAAAAACTGCAACCCAAAGTTCTTGTTACAAGAAATATATTGGTGAGACATGCCGGCCGCTTCCCAAACACCTTAAAGAGCACAAAACCACTCTAAATCTGCTATTTCTGACCACAGTTAAGCTAACCCCAACCATTCAATTCAATGAGAAAATGTAAAAACTCTTAATGTAAACATTTCTCACACAACCTCTCGTAAATTGACTGAAGCTGTTTAAATTAGAAGACACAATCCACTAATTAACAGAGATCAAGGTTTCTTTACTCCTTATGTCTACAATGATTTAATTCTTTAGACACCAACTGTGCATTTGTTAATTATTTAATCATATCCAATACTTTATCACTTTGCCTGTGTGTTTTGTTTTTCTCACTATATCTGGTAATCCTACTTAAAGCTTTATGTTTTCCTGTAATTATTCAGTCAGTTTCTGTTTTCAAACGTTATGTAATTTTCTGTCCTTTATTATTCATCTGTTTACTAAGCTGTTACCGCTTTACATAGTGATGTTTTCATAATTTAATGAAGTTTTCATTAACCTTAAAAGTTTTCATATCCAGTGCACTGCTTAACTTAATGTTTATTTACATACACCTTCACTTGTATAAATATAACAGAAGTTGTAAATCCAGAAAGAGTTTGTTTAATGTTCAGTTATGTTTAAAATGTTTTAAATCATACGTGGAACTCAAAACCGAATACAACAACAACGATCAGTTAGCTTTATTCAGTGCCGCGTTATCATCATGTCAGGTCCTTTGTAGTTTGCAGTCTGAAATTTATCTGCGTGTCGTTTGTATCCCTCAAACCACTTTCTTCGTCTGCATTTCTCCAGAAAAGTCGGTAAAATAATAATTTACTGTTAGGTCCTTGACACGGTTGAAATCACCAGGCTGCGCATGGGACCTGAAAAGTCCACGTTTCTAACCTCATTATGTAACGCCTGCGTTGCAAGATTTTAAACTCTGAAATGTGTGAGACATAATCAAATCTAAAAGTCTTTATTTGTATGAATGGTTTCTTTTATACGAAATCCAAAACACTTCACAACATTAAAGTTAGTAATCTCGTTATTTTGGGATTACACTTTCTTGAAAATATGGTAGAAATTCTTCTACCGATTTTGGGGTGACGCCCGAAACAGGAATCGAACCCGCGTCCCAGAGTATGGCACATATCGCCAGCAACATTGAAGTTGTAATTCTGATTTTAACACCAGATGGCAAATAAGTCTTCCTAATCCACTTTTATTCTGCAGTTAACAACGTGAGCTGCCATGCCAATTTCAAAACATGTTGTGCAAATTTTGTCTTCATGATAAAATTGTATAAATGTATTCAAGGGATTTACAATAAAAGAAACTGGAAGCCTGACCGAAACACGTACTGGTGACTGTCAGCGTCTGAGATTTTTGTCATAAAAGAGATACATGTATGTAAATCATAAATATGAAAACTCATCGACGTGTCCATAATCAGTGTTATTAAATTAGGCAAACTTTCCTTTATTAAGAGTTTACAAGGAAAATACAAGGAATGCAATTTGTTTTATGACCTTCATACAAATCGATTTCACAGAGAACTTGACAGACCTTTTAGCTTTTCGCTGGAAATTGATTTATTTCTACAATTTGAAAATGTATTAGATGATTAATAATTTTCTTCTTATCTGTGTTCTTCTGGTTTTCGGAAACATGCTGAGATTTAGTGAGCAATTCTGATGGCATTGGGAAATAAAGTCAACACAACGATAAATCTCATTAGGGCTTTGTTGGAAATAGCTTTGCTGCTGGGGAAAAGTATCGTCACTTCCTTGTATCCGCACTATTGAGTCTCCTTAAGAGGCATACTTGGCGCTAAAGTCATGTTTACATTAAAATAGCTGACGGATTTCTGTATTTTTCCCAGGTAGAATAAGTTAGGCACATTATATTTTTGCCAAAATCATTTTTAAACATCCATAATTTGATTCTTTTGTGGTCTTTGGGCTGATTTACACAACTATTTTCAATATGAAATTGTAAAGTTGATTTGTTACGCAATGTAACGAAACACGCCCATATAGACATTTTAACTGGGCATATACAATATTGTGTTACATGCTTGATTTCAGTGGTTTTACTTGAGGTTAACTCGTGTAAATTGGCTTTCTTAACAATTGTAAACCTGTAACCAATCTACGGATAATTCGATTCTATCTCACAACATGGGCCCCCTGGAAGTGTCGCACACTGACAGTGCACAGTCCTGCATGAAGGTAAGAGAAAGCATCAGGTCGAAAAAGATGCTTACTTCCTGGACAATTGGGGAGTCCTACAAATAAAACAGACCATTTCTATATAGCCTTATTTATCTCTCAAAAGAACCTTTTAAGATTTTACATCACATTTTCATGTCACTCAGAAACGAGTCTCTTGGTAAATGGGTGAAGTTATGAAATGTGCTTCAAGCAATATACTGAAAACCGCAAATATATGATCAAAAGCATGTAAAGCGCGTTGTTCCTGGTATAGCTTGAAAATCACTTATGATGTAACGTATCCGTTGGTCCAATTTGTTTCAAATAATCAAGACTTGAATGAAGTCAGTTTACCAAAAGGAGTTAGTTGTACACGAAGTAATTGGGCTCACTGTTTGTCTTTCTAGGAATATTCAGATACTTGGTTTCACAACTTGTCTTTTTCCCCCAAGTATTGATGGGTCGCGGGTTCGAAATCCACACAGTCCACAAAAAATTGGAAAATTTTCTGTCTGGGTTTTCACTCGAACGACCTATGTGGGATGGTTGTCAGTTGCCACCGGAAGGTTGTGGGTTTCCTCCAGGCATAGAGCCCGGTTTCCTCCCACAATAAAACTGGCAACGCCACCATATTAGTAAAATAATCTTGAGCGCGGCGTAAAACACCAAACAAGCAACCAACCAACCCCAAGTATTGTGATCATAGTAACGCGCGGGAATTGACCGTGGCCATATTTTGCTTTCTGGTATTACACTTAAGATCTCAGAAACAGCAGAAATAGTATGTACATGAGCGTATGGTATACTGGTAATAAAGTTTCAATATAAACAACCGTCTGAAAGTTATTAGAAGCTATAAAAATCAACACAAAACTGTCATGTTATAAATGTTATATTTGTGTTTCATTTCTGAAATTGGAGAATATTGTTTAAATTGCATGATGGTTATGCGCATATTAAATGTACTGGGATTAATTCACCCATTTGTTTGAAACAGTGCAGAAAAAATATTTTTTTCAAAAATGTATTTAAAATACCTTTGATGGCACAGAAATGTGTTCGTCCGTTCGAATTTTATTCATATATGCGTATGTTTCTATCTACTTGGACACAAGCCAAACATGTGTGAAGACAGTGACATAAAGAAAGAAAAACAATGGACAGTTCAAGTGTAGCATGAGCAGCCAAAAATGGTGAAATTTCCGTTAAAGGAGAAATCACTTTTTGTATGTAATTTTGGTCAAGACGTATAAAATAAAAGCTTTCCGCTGATATATCAATCTTCGAAATGAACGTTTGGGTGGTTTTAAGCAACAAACCGACCACACTTGCTCTCGAACATCCAGTTTTTTTTTTGCAAGTCTAGTTTGTATGGGTTACTGGCTTTACTGGTATTTTTTTATTTCAACGTCAGTACTTTAGGTTTTCAAGGTACTTCAACAATGACAATCGGAATTTTTTAATCAATCCAAATTTTGCCACCTCCTGTCCTTTTTAGTGCCCCGCGTGTAATATTTCATAACAATGATTTTATCTTGGTGGCACGGGCATAAATCAACATAGTGGTGGCCAATACATCATCAATATACATATAATTTTGCCTTAGAGTTTGAACATTTCGGTCTAACGTTTCTTGACCTTTTTAGTATAAGTTCCATTGTAACCAGCATTGCTTTATCCAGATCTGTTCAGTGACACACATGGCCACCTATCGAGGTAAAAAGGCAATAATGTTTTAAGCGTTGACACAACCATTGCATACCTGAAGAGTAATGTAAATATAGAACCATACAGTGTGCAAAAGTTGACCTTATTGGAAATCAAGACAATATAAAATGTTTGAGACGACTGAAAAAATATAATCTATTGAAATGCATTAAGTTTAATATCAAAAACCTTCATAATTAATGCATTAAATGATCTTGCTCTAAAGTACATTACAAAATGCCATTTCCGTGTATCCAACAATTGATCAAGACAAGATCCGGATTAAAAACTGTCAATTATATAAAAACTTCCGTGTTGCTATGATACGGGTTGTTTCTGTAGTTGACATGGAAACATGATGGAAAAGAACAAATGACATATCGATAAATAGTAGGGGATCGATGGAGAATTTGTATAGGAACCTTTAAACCCCACAATAGATAATTGTCAAATGTTTGTTTTATTCAGCTGTGGTTTCATTGCCTAATAGGGGAGATTTATTTTTAAGTTCAATTGAATTTCTGTTTTGCTTAAAGTGGCATGAGCTGCCAAAATTCACATTTTTTTTCATAATTTCTGATCGTCAAGACAGTAACAGGCTTTGAATGCCATCCAAAAACTAAATGATTAGCGTTGGAATTAAGAAAATCCATGCTGTATGTGGTCTATACGAACCGGAATAGTGTTCGAAAAGTAAACAAAATTTAAATAACCGGGACGACTATTGATTCATTCTAAGCCAAAGTTAGTTCAAAACAATACTTTCTTGTACATTCTCGAGACTAGAAGCACTAAAAAGCTTCTAAATTATACGTCTTGATAAAAATAGCTTACAATTTCAACATTCTGTTTCAACGTCAAAATATCAACATTTTGGACACTCATGCCACTTTAAACTGAAATGTGAATATATGAAATTAACCTGTACATCCCGGTTATTATAATTTTGTACATCATTAGCACGCATCTTCAGTTCGTATGGATTGCGGGCTTCATCTTTAATTTTTATTTCACCGTTAATCCTTTAGTTTAAAAAAAAACACTTCAAACATAGGCTGTACAACTTCTATTGATACACTGTAATTGGAATTTTTAAACAGCTCTAAATAGTGGCACCTCATACCACTTTAAGAGAAAACAGTTTTTTTATTAAATATCGTTTAAGTACCCATCTGTCTTTAGAGAATTCCAATCGGACAAACGTCCTTTTATTTTAAGAATACTTATGAAATCAGAAAATTGTTCTTCAGATAAACATTAAATATTAGATGTGTTCATGTGTTCAAAAACGGGTGGTTTTTTATCCATCTTCGTGTATCTTTTCTATATTTACGTCACATTGATAAAAATCGAAAATACAAATACTAATCATAGTAATATCGATTTTAATCATTAGTTTACGACACTTGGTTCGTTCATACAATTCATTTTAATAGAGCATATTAAACAGAACACTTGACATTTATGAGTGCTGTTAATCGTGAGAAAGTTACGACCAGGTCATTCGTATAATATAACAGTTCATGATTGGGTATAAAGGTCTAAATGCTATACCTCTTTTTAACACAGTTAGAAACTTGTCTCCGTTGTTATCTTAGACAAGAAGATTTTCCCTGTGCCCGTGTGTTTTAGAGTTCTTGAATATCTAACAGATTCAACACTTAGGCCTATCTAACGTTGTATGAAGTACTCTGAAAATGTTGATATTTTCCATTAAATTTTTTTCTTAAAACGTTTGTCCTTAAAACGTACATTAGTCCTTTACGCTTACTTAGACGTGAAAGGAATGAACGGTAATACCGAGTATCTGCATCACTTTGTACAGACCACGTACTGTATGAATGTTTCCTTTATACAACGGCAGTCATCTAGTTTTCCGACAAACGTCTTCACAATGAAACTTAATGAAAATTGCGGATTTTGACAGCTGACCCCACTAGAATACATAAAACTCTGCCTTGTCTACCTTTGTTCTACCTTTCAATTGGGTATTTTTCTGAGGAGAATTTTTATTGAAGCTTGACCGCATTGTGGCGAAAACCGCTCTTACGATTTTCCCTTCAAAGTTCCAGAAACTTTTTTTTATTTTCAAATGCTTAATAAATCGGTTTATTGCAAAAGTTTGAAAAATTGTGACAAATTTAACGTGATGTTTATCATGAGCCTTGACAGGATTACTTTTACCACTGTCACGTGACCAAATCTAGTTTGGCATTTTTGTTAAAGGTCTGCACTGAATGATAGGCGTGTATATTCCCGGAACCATACATATTCAATTTTTGATAAAGGTTTGCAATGCAATTGTTTTAGGGTGAATTTGGAGTTTAATTTACTGCATCAGTTAAGTTCTACCAGAACTCAATACTATTTCATGTGTAAGTATGGACAGTGTGAGAGGTAAATATATATTTGTCTTAATATACACGTTGCTATCGATAAGAAAGTGTCTGATACCTAAACGATACAAGACCCCACTCGTTTCGATACATTTTCATCTTGTTATTAATAATTGTCCGAAAACATATTTGGCTAATGTCATATGTTGGTTTGGCAATGCCAGATAATCTATTTGTATATTTCCGTTCTCATTATTTATTCAATGGATTGGGTCTACTTGTCAATTTCCATATACCTGTCTGTATACAGGTGTTCGTCTTAATACTTACCAAAGGGCAAAGATAATGTTTAAAGTGGCATGAGCTGCCAAAATGTTGATATTTTGACATTAAAACAGAATGTTGAAATTATTGGCTATTTTTCTCAAGACGTATAATTTAGAAGCTATTTAGTGCTTCTTGTCTCGAAAATGTACGATAAAGTATTGTTATGAACTAACTTTGGCTTAGAATGAATGAATGGTCGTCCCGGTTATTTAAATTTTGTTTACTTTTTAAACACGTTTTCGGTTCGTACAGGCCCCATACTGTATGGATTTTCCTCATTACAACGACAATCATTTAGTTTTTCGATTGCCTTCAAAGAGTCTTACTGTCGTGAAGATCAGAAATTATGAAAAAAGTGTGAATTTTGGCAGCTCATGCCACTTTAAGGTATGAACCCTGGAAGCGGTATCTGTCGAAACTCTATGTTAATTTATCCGTCAGCAAGTCTGGAAGATTCCTTAATGGATTTTCTTACTGTAGTTTGGAGCAGGGATTTTAAAATTACCATCTTTACACAGAGAAAAAACAAAGAATTAATTTCTGAGGTAATTGTTAAGATGTTTTTATATTAAACGTGCGTTGTGTAGATTTCGTTCAATTTCATCCTGACGTCATATGTCTCGGGTTTCGTTATGTCTTTGACTCAATCTCTTCCCGTAGGAGTCTCCGGTTGACAGATGTGATAGATGTACTCTTGACATAATCTGGTGGTCGTGTTTAGATGCTAGACGATATAAAGGTCAGTGTAATCTGCAACCCTTTATCCTTGTCATGGATGACAATTAAATTGGTTTACAGCCCAACATGATTTCTTTCCCAGTTGATTCCCAACGCGATCTATTAAAAGAGTGTTCTATGCGAAGAAGAATAAGGTATATTTTGCCAGTAGACGTGAGCTGGCAACTTTTGGAAAATTTTCGTTGAACAGAACAAATCACCTGTCATGATGAGCATTAGAATTCGAATAAGAACATATTAGGATCAGGTTAAAATGACCAGGGCCAGCAAGTTGATAACTAGTGTTATTCAAGTATGTCTGAATTCTTGCATACCAAATCTTTACTAAAGAACAACGTGAATTTTAAACTTGGATCTTAAATGCAGTAGAACTGGGGTTTGAGTAGGGCAACAAAAATATGGGAACTGTACGCGTTTGACTTTCTTAACAATCGGAAATGTTCAAGATTTTAGACGTCTTTATTGTGTTTTGATAAATTCGGCAAATGTTTCTTGTGAACATCATGAAATATTGGATGGCATTAACTCTTACTTGTAGATAACGAATACATCACTGATTTTCTTGAAATAATTCGAACACGAAAATCGGCCATTACCGAACATTATTTCTTATTAGGTTTACCTACAACCAAACTTTATGTCGTAGTTCTTGTCTATGCTGAGGTTAAAAGTAACCTTTGGGTATACTGAATTCCCCTGAGAGAAAAATGGATTAAGTCGATGGATAAGAGCTCGAACTGGACCAAATTAGGTCAGTGCTAGTGGAAAGTGGTTTGCTGTCGAGCAGAGACTCCGTAAAGATAGGTCCTGATGCATTCAATTACTGATGGTTGGTGTGGGGATCTGGCCACATATCTCACTCCAAATATAAATTTCAGTAAATGTTTAAAGAACTCAGGTGTACACACATACCCAAATAATTTAGTTGGTCAATCAAATTTGTAGCTATAGGTTTAAATCCATTTGCAACAATTGTGACTTGCAGACGATATGGACCCCTCTGACGTAATACTGGCACGTTTGGAAACTGGCACGTCAATCAGATAAATCATTTAGTCTGCTTGACCTACCGGATTTCTTAATATAATTCCAATAATGTTCATAATACTGGATTCTTTTTACACAACATGTTTTGATATTTCTTTTTAAGGAAAGCAGTGATATTAATAACGACTTTTATCATTTTGAATTCCCAGCGGAGTTTACAATAACAACTACTCGTATTAAAACCGGTATAAAAATTATCAAATATTTGACAGTTTCGCCGGATTTTTTTACATTCTACTCATGGGCTGTGGTGTTCTGTGGGACGAATGTTTCTCGCCATTACAATTTGAATGTCATAGGTTCTCTGGAGAAAATTCAAACGCGAAAATTGCTTTAGTTTATACCATAAATGAAGTTTATACAAAGTAGACTCGTCTAGCAATTCCCCTATGGTAGGATTTAGACGAGTGGTAAACGTTACATTAGCGTCTAACGAAATTCCGATCGGAGGGAAATTGATTATAACTCATTTGCGGACAATATGTAGATTAGTGGTAGAACAAGTCTTATGTATCTGAAAACTAGGAACAGCCTCCTTTGTAAATCATGTACAATGTCTCGCTCTGTGTCTCGGACACCACTTTTCTGGAATACTCTCTGGCTCAGCATTTCATTTTGACAGAAAACTTATGGCTGCCTTTTCCTTGATGTCAGGTAACAAGACTTTTCAATATTAAATGAATAAAAGGCAATATTTACAAACATTAAAGTGGCATGAGCTGCCAAAATGTTGATATTTTGACGTAAAAACAGAATGTTGAAATTACCGGCTATTTTTCTCAAGACGTATGATTCAGAAGCTTTTTAGTGCTTCTAGTCTCGAGAATGTACGATAAAGCATTGTTTTGAACTAACTTTGGCTTAGAATGAATGAATGGTCGTCCCGGTTATTTAAATTTTGTTTACTTTTCGAACCCGTTTCGGTTGGTACAGGCCACATACTGTATAGATTTTCCTCATTCCAACGCCAATCATTTAGTTTTTCGATGGCATTCAAAGCCTCGCACTGTCGTGACGATCAGAAATAATGAAAAAGTGTGAATTTTGGCAGCTCATGCCACTTTCATTAAACCATAAAAAGAATTATAAAGGCTTAGCACCTACATAGACAAAAGTTATTTTTCTTTCGATAACATTTTTCTTTCGATATTTTGAAATTTGACACATGTACCGTGTTGTCCAAAGCTATTCTCACCGCTACAGTTTATATGTCATAGGTTCTCTAGAGAAAATTCCAACGTGAAAATTGCTTTAGTTTATATCATAAATTAACTTCTATCTAAAGTACATGTAGAACCGTCTATCGATTCCCTCATGGTATGATTTAGACGAGTGGTGAAGGTTACATTAGCGTCTGACGAAATTCCGATCAGAGGGAAATGGATTATAACACATTTGCGGACAATATGCAGGTTAGTGGTAGAACAAGTCTTACATATCTGAAAACTAGAATCAGGGACCAGCATCCTATGAAAATCATGTACAATATCTCGCCCAGTGCCTCGGACACCATTTTCTGGAATACTCTCTTGCTCAGCATTTCAGTTTAATAGAAAAATTCTAGGCTGCCTTTTCCTTGATGTCTGGTAACAAGACGTTTCAACATTAAATGAATGAAAAGCAAAATTTACAAACATTAAAGTGGCATGAGCTGCCAAAATGTTGATAGTTTGACGTAAAAACAGAATGTTTAAATTATCGGCTATTTTTGTAAAGACTTATAATTCAGAAGCTTTTAGTGTTTCTAGTCTCGAGAATATACGATATAATATTGTTTTGAACTAACTTTGGCTTAGAATGAATGAATGAATGAATGAAAGCATAGACGGTTCAAATCTGGCATGAGAAGCCTAATATGGGGAAATTTCCGTTAAAGGAGAAATCACTTTTTGTTTGTAATTTTGGTGAAGAAGTACAAAATAAAAGCTTTTCGCTGATATTAATCTTCGAAATGAACGTTTGGATAGTTTTAAGCAACAAACCCACCACAATTACACTCGTACATCCAGATTTTATGCCGTAAATAGGAATTACAAGTTTAGCTTGAATGTGTTACCGGCTTTACTTAATTTTTTTTATTTCAACGTCAATCCTTTTCAAGGATATTCAAATTCTGTATTTCTCATGACAATCGGAATTTATGAAAAAGTCCAAATTTTGCCACCTCCTGTCCATTTTAGTGCCAAGCGTGTAATATTTCTGAAGAATGATTTTATATTGATGGCACGGGCATAAATCAACATAGTGGTGGCCAATACAGCATCAATATACATATAATTTTGCCTTAGAGTTTGAACATTTCGGTCTAACGTTTCTTGACCTTTTTAGTATAAGTTCCATTTTAACCAGCATTGCTTTATCCAGATCTGTTCAGTGACACACATGGCCACCTATCGAGGTAAAAAGGCAATAATGTTCTCAGCGTTGACACAATCATTGCATACCTGAAGAGTAGTGTAAATATAGAACCATATAGTGTGAAAAGTTGACCTTATTGGAAATCAAGACAATAAATGTTTGAGACGACTGAAAAAATATAATCTCTTGAAATGCATTAAGTTTAATATCAAAAACCTTCATAATTAATACACTAAATGATCTTGCTCTAAAATACATTAAAATTTGCCACTTCCGTGTGTTCAACAATTGATCAAGACAAGATCCGGATTAAAAACTGTCAATTATATAAAAACTTCCGCGTTGCTATGATACGGGTTGTTTCTGTAGTTGACATGGAAACATGATGGAAAAGAACAAATGACAAATCAATAAATAGTAGGGGATCGATGAAGAATTTGTATAGGAACCTTTAAACCCCACAATAGATAATTTTCAAATGTTTGTTTTATTCAGCTGTGGTTTCATTGCCTAATCGAAGAGATTTATTTTAAGTTCAATTGAATTTCTGTTTTGCGTAAAGTGGCATGAGCTGCCAAAATTCAATTTTTTTTTATAATTTCAGATCGTCACGACAGTAACAGGCTTTGAATGCCATCGAAAAACTAAATGATTGGCGTTGGAATTAGGAAAATCCATGCAGTATGTGGCCTATACAAACCGGAATAGTATTCCATAAGCAAACAAAATTTTAATAACCAGGACGACCATTCAATCATTCTAAGCCAATGTTAGTTCAAAACAATACTTTCTTGTACATTATCGACACTAGAAGCACTAAAAAGCTTCTGAATTATACGTCTTGATAAAATAATTGGCAGCTCATGCCACTTTAAACGGAAAAGTAAATATATGTAAATACATGTATTTCCTGGTTATTTTTCTGAGGTGATTTTTTGTTAAAGCTTGACCGCGTTGTGGTGAAAACCGCTCTTACGAAATTCCCTTCAAAGTTCCAGAAACCTATTAATCGACGAAGACATCGTGTCTTGCCGAAACAAAAAAAATCACTTCTGTTATCGGAATCAATTAGTTCTACTCTTTTTTTTATTTTCAAATGTTTAATCAATCGTCTTATTGCAAATTTCTGAAAAATTGTGACAAATTAAACGTGATGTTTATCATGAGCCTTGACAGGATTAATTTAACCCCAAATCTTTTACCACTGTCACGTGACCAAGTCCAGTTTGGCATTTTTGTTAAAGGTCTGCACTGAATGATAGGCGTGTAAATTCCCGGAACCATACATATTCAATTTTTGATAAAGGTTTGCAATGCAATTGTTTTTAGGATGAATCTGGCGTTTAATTTACTGCATCAATTAAGAATTACCAGAACTCAATATTCGTTCATGTTGGAAGTAATGGACAGTGTGAGAGGTAAATATATTGTTTTCTTTAAATAAGCGATGCTATCGATAAGGAAGTTTGTGATACTTAAACGACAGAAGACCCCACTGGTTTCAATATATTTTCTTCTTGTTTGAGGGGCATATAGGAGTTGGAAGTATAACATTAAACGAACTCTTTCTGGATTTACATACCCCTTCACCTGTATATATATTCTCTGTTCCTTCTATGTTGATCATATGCTTGAAAACGATGTCCGAATAGACATTGAAACGTTGCGCCTAAATATAACAGAAGTTGTAAATCCAGAAAGAGTTTGTTTAATGTTATTTTCTTCTTGTTATTAATAATTGTCCGAAAACCGATTTGGCTAATGCCATATGTTGGTTTGACAATGCCAGATAATCTATTTGTATATTTCCTTTCTCATTATTTATTTAAGGGATTGAGATTACTTGTCAATTTTCATATACCCGTCTGTATACAGGTGTTCGTCTTAATAATTACCAAAGGGCAAAGATAATGTTTAACTGACACTTGATAATTTAGACTCTGCAGAATTGTCTCTCAAAGGTATTGTTCTACTATAAGCAGTTCACTACTGACGTAAGGAAACGCATAGAGCGCATTGAGCTAATTTGAACCATGCTAGCATTTTCAGCTAAATTTGTGACGGGTTTGAATAACATTACTTAAGCCTAGCGCACACGAGCTGCCGGCTACGCGTGGCTGAGAGCTAAGCTGTTTCCCCCGTGTGCGCGTAAATTTTGGTGAGATTTTCGCCTCTCGAGGCGGTGAGGAAAGTATTTAGCATGTTTGATATTTTCTGCCTCTCGTGGCAAGAATCTCACCGTGTGCGCACAACGTAAGCTGCCGGCTGAGCTGAGAGGAGGGATAGTCCAATCGCGCGTACTTATTCAACCATGTGACCACTTAGAATATTACGTAACACGGGTAGTGACACATGTGCAGGTCAGTGAACTTCGGTGACAAGGAACTGGCCTCAGGCGAGAGCTCACCGTCTGCGCTGAAATTTTTAGCTGCTCCCTTGGTCACGCGTGCCTTGCAGCTCAGCCGGCGCCTCTCGTCTGCGCTAGGCTTTATGGTATGAACCATGGAAGCGGTATCTGTCGAAACTCTATGTTAATTTATCCGTCAGAAAATCTGGAAGATTCCTTAAAGGATTTATGAACAGGATTTTAAGCTGTTTTTTGTTTGTTTATGGACTAAATGTATATTTGAAAGTTATAGAATATCAGAGCTAATTGATTACTATCTAAAACCTATAGCGAATCGGCATCCTAGCTTTATCAAAAACACGGATGATTTATTGGCCACATTGTCTGAGAAATCCATCCCACAAGATGTGATTTTGGTCACTCTGGATGTGGAGTCTATGTATACAAACATTGACATAGATTTGGGGCTTAAATCCATAAAATCAGCATTCCAAAGATATCCTGACCACCGTCGTCCGGATAAAGACATTTTAGAATTGCTGGAACTTAGCTTAAAAGGTAACGATTTTGAATTCAATGGGGAGATATTTCAGCAAATTAAAGGGTGTGCTATGGGGAAACGTTTTAGTCCTAACTTTGCCTCTATTTTTATGGCTGAGTGGGAGAGTGATATTCTTCACAAATGTCACAAACAGCCTTTTATTTACCTTCGGTATCTGGATGACATTTTTATCATTTGGCAGCATACGTTGGAAGACCTTCATATTTTCATTGATACTCTTAATTCTCACGACTCAAGCATTAAGTTACAGCCTACTATTGATCAAAATTCTGTGGATTTTTTGGATGTAACTATTTACAAGGGCCATACATATCATACTACTGGGCATCTAGATTACAAAGTATTCTTCAAACCTACTGACACTCATCAGCTGCTACATGCATTCTTTTAGATTACTCCGAAGGATCAAATCTAACACAGTAAGACAAATCATGTTTCCCCCTTCAGCCCCCGAAACGCTTACCTCCCCTTCACGGGTGTACCATTACCGTCCAACATTTCTCTCAGGTACATCAATGAAATGCCTTAAGACGCGATGCAAACTCGATATATACGTACCCAATCGCGGAACCTTTTTCGGAGAACAATCTCGCGACAAATATCAAATGGCAGAGAATCTTAATTGCGACTCCTCTAATATCGTGTATGTTATCACATGTAAAAAATGTCGCAAACAGTATGTTGGAGAAACTCAGAATTCTCTACGACAAAGAGCAGCCAACCATTTATCTAGTATTAGAATACTAGATAATACTAGATGATGTACCTGTGGCACAACATTTCAATACTCTAGGTCATTCGGTCAAGGACCATTTTGAAATCATGCCTATTGAGAAAATCCCTTTTCTCACTTCCGCTGCAGATACCAAGCACAAACGTTTGGAAAGGGAAAGTTTTTGGATTCAAACGTTACAAACTATTTATCCTTTGGGTTTGAACTTGGACCCAGGAAGATGTCGTGAAAAAACTATAATACCATTTGTGTTTCAGTATAACAAAGCTAGCATCGCTATGGCCAAGATTATAGTAGAAGAATACAAACTACTTCAAAGTAAACTTGCTCGACCTCTGACCCAAAGGCCAGTCATTGCTTATAAAAAGAACAAGAGTTTGAAAGACATACTGGTCAGGGCTAAACTCCCCTGTCTGCCTTCTACCTAGGTTTTTCTGGGTAAGGGGTGAGGGTGGGTGGGGGGCAAATTTTCACTGTCTTTTCCCATGACCCTATAATATATAGTCTGACGATATTCTTACCATAGCTTAAGATACGTAAGCATTGTCAATGTAATACAAAGTGTTCCAGAAAATTCTACTGACTAAGACCAAGCTCCTGTCAGTCGTCAACCTAATGAAATATCATAGGTTTACTTTATTACAACAATTTATGATGGGGTATAAAGGTCTAAATGATATACCTCTTTTTAACACAATTAGAAACTTGTCTCCATGGTTATTTTAGACAAGAAGATTTTCCCTGTGCCCGTGTGTTTTAGTGTCCATAAATATATATATTTGCCTGTGCCAGGGGCTCAAAATAACCATTGTTTTAAAACAAAAAACTATCCACACATTTGTACACGGTTGGAAGCAGTCTGCAGCATTGTTGAACTTTCTTGATATATATTTTACTTTTATCATCTAATATTACCTTCCATCTTTAACACTTCATTAGTTTTCAGCCTAAAATTAATTTTATCGTTTGAATTCTGTCTTTTAACGTTTAAATATTTTATTGCATGCAATATACAATAGGCTAGGTGTTTCCCACCCTAGATTTCTTCTCCCAGCTTATATTGTTACTCTTCAGTTACTGTAATATCCTTTTGATTTAGTCTCCTTTATTCCAAAACCACAGGATATTTATACCCCAGCTCTCTCTAACCATATGACCTTTTATGTCTAGACTTAGCCATACCTCCAATGGTTATGAGTATAAACTAACTTCATCAAGCTTCCATGCTTTAGTTAAATGTTTTGATAACTTAATCTACCCTTGTTTACAAAAATACTCCTTAATTACCCAAGCCCTTTTTATTTCCTGTCAGTTTCCCATATAAACACAAGAAATTCAACATAACTTTAGACTTGTTTTCTGAAGCCATTGAAAAAGAACAACCTATTCGAAAAGCTACTGGCGACCGTGTGCGAACCCGTTTACTGCTAAGTATTCTTTGCTTACTGTAAAACGTTGTATATATTACTCGGAAAAATGACGTCATACACGACCTTCGATGTGTACAAACTGCCACGAAGACGTTCGGAGACAGCAGAAATCGTTTATTACGTCATCGCTGTGGGGGTACGTACACAACGGAGGTCGTGTTTGACGTCATAAGTCTCTGAGATAATTAACTTTCGTAAGCATTGTAGATCGGCAAACGTAGCTTGAATTTTGTATGTGCTGCGACCGAAATTTAATTTTCTTTTTGGTTAGACTTTTAAAGTACATGTTCTACAACACGCTTAACGCTAATTAGAAAATATTTCCAAAAAATATACAGGAGCTGTAAATGGAAGGTGAGATTAAATCATAAATAAGATGACAAAACAATAGTAAGCCTAAAACAATAAAAATATGTAAAGAGATAAAAAAAAGTTATAAAAGAAAGTAATATATACAACGTTTCATTTCTGTTTAAACCTCAAAATATCAACATTTTGGCAGCTCATGCCACTTTAAGGTGTGTTTCTTTTAAACGTTCCTGGTGCAGATTTCGTTCAATTTCATCCTGACGTCATATGTCTCGGGTTTCGTTATGTCTTTGACTCAATCTCTTCCCGTAGGAGTCTCCGGTTGACAGATGTGATAGATGTACTTTGACATAATCTGGTGGTCGTGTTTAGATGTTAGACGATATAAAGGTCAGTGTAATCTGCAACCCTTTATCCTTGTCATGGATGACAATTAAATTGGTTTACAGCCCAACATGATTTCTTTCCAGCTTGATTCCCAACGATGTATACCGCGACCTAAAAAGTATTCTATGCGTAGAAGAACAAGGTATATTTTGCCAGTAGACGTGACGTGAGCTGCCAACTTTTGGAAAATTTAGGTTGAACAGAACAAATCACCCGAGCATTAGAATTCGAATAAGTACATATTAGGATCAGGTTAAAATGACGAGGACCAGCCAGATGATAACTAGCGTTAATCAAGTATGTCTGAATTATTCTAGAATAAACTGTGACAAATTGTGTTAACAAACATATCTAAATACATTTGCCGCTTCTCTTATATAAGTCAGTTATGTTATAGATGGAAATGTTTTATTTTAAAAAAGCCAATAAATACCTTTCTGTACATTTGATCTGATAACTTCAATTTCTCTGATCATCCACCAAGAAAATTAGATTTATGAGATGCAAATAATTTGACGGAAATGATAAAGATAAAGTAATGTTCCGTTACTGAAGGCTATAAACTTCCGAATCCTTGCATTCCAAATCCTTACTAAAGAACAGTGTGAATTTTAAACTTGGATCTTAAATGCAGTAGAATAGGTGTTAGAGCAACAAAAATATGGGAACTGTATGCGTTTGACGTTCTGAACAAATAAAGATTGACTTCAATGTTTCTTCGGTTCATCGAATTATGAACGAACTTGCCCCTGTGCAAACTAAATAAATCCGCGAAGCGGTTTATGAAAAGTTTGCACAGGGACCAGTTCCATGAACCGAAGAAACATTGAAGTCAATTCATATAATTTAACTACTATTACATATACTACGTAAAACAATAAAAGATATTCACAGTATGTGATATATTTTATTTTCAAGAATCAAAACAAACCAACGCGCGCAAAGCTACACTTGATGTCAAAGATCTCTGCCAAGTGACGTCACATTTACAGGCAAAGCGACTATGCAACGTGATGACGTCATCTAGCGTCATAGCGTTAAGTTTATCGGTGCACTGTGCTGACATGAGTGCAAATGGTTTCGTAAGCTGACATAACAAGTTGTTCTTTGTTTCTTTGAAATCTGATCGAAATGAAAAATAAATATAAGCAGGTATTAAATCAACATATTTTCAAACACATTGCTTTCTCCGTTTCAATAAATAGCAGTAGGCCTAATGTTGTTTTGTCGGTGATTCACGTTTATCGTTGTAAAATAGTCCGGAGCTGGTTCGTTCATCGGATTATGAACGAAAGCAGATTAGCCAATCTAATTGTAGTATTCTTTGAACACACTGGAAATTAAATTATTCGGAATAGTTCAAGATTTTGCACGTCTTCATAGTGCTTTGGATAAATTCGACAAACGTTTTTTGTGAACATCATGAAATATTGGGTGACATTAACTCTTACTACTAGATAACGTTTACGTCATTGATTTTCTTGAAATAATTCGAACACGAAAATCGGCCATTACTGAACATTAGTTCTAATTAGGTTTACCTACAACCAAACTTTAGGTCGTACTTCTTGTCTATGCTTAGGTTAAAAGTTACCTTTGGGAATACTGAATTCCCCTGAGAGAAAAATGGATTAAGTCGATGGATAGGAGCTCAAACTGGACCAAATTAGGTCAGCGGTAGAGGAAAGGTATTTGCTATCGAGCAGAGACTCCGTAAAGATAGGTCCTGATACATTCAACTACTGGTGGTTGGTGTTGGGATCTGGCCACATATCTCCCTCCATATATAAATTTCAGTAAATGTTTAAAGAATTCGGGTGTACACACATACCCAAATAATTAAGTTGGTCAATCAAATTTGTAGCTATAGGTTTAAGTCCGTCTGCACCAATTGTGACTTGCAGACGATATGGGCCCCTCTGACGTAATACTGGCACGTTTGGAAACTGGCACGTCAATCAGATAAATCATTTAGTCTGCTTGACCTACCGGATTTCTTAAAATAATTCCAATAATGTTCATAATACTGGATTCTTTTTACACATGTTTTGATATTTCTTTTTAAGGAAAGCAGTGATATTAATAACGACTTTTATCATTTTGAATTCCCAGCGGAGTTTACAATAACAACTACTCGTATTAAAACCGGTATAAAAATTATCAAATATTTGACAGTTTCTCCGGATTTTTTTACATTCTACTCATGCGCTGTGGTGTTCTGTGGGACGAATGTTTCTCGCCATTACAATTTGAATGTCATAGGTTCTCTGGAGAAAATTCAAACGCGAAAATTGCTTCAGTTTATATCATAAATTAAGTTTATACAAAGTAGATCCGTCTATCAATTCCCTTATGGTAAGATTTAGACGCATGGTAAAGGTTGCATTAGCGTCTAACGAAATTTCGATCGGAGGGAAATTGATTATAACACATTTGCGGACAATATGTAGGTTAGTGGTAGAGCAAGTCTTATATACCTGAAAACTAGGAATAGGGACCAACATTCTATGTAAATCATGTGCAATGTCTCGCTTTGTACCTCGGACACTATTTTTTCTGAGTTTAATTAGTTAGTGTCTTTTAGAAAGTGAGTATAACAGTATTCTCGTTATTTTGGGATTACACTTTCTTGAAAATATGGCAGAAATTCCTCTACCGATTTGTGGGTGACGCCCGAAACGGGAATCGAACCCGAGTCCCAGAGAATGGCACCTATCGCCAGCACTAGATGCCGGCTGCCTTATCCATTCAGCCAACCGGCCTCCTCGGGTTCGTTTTCCGTTTCAGGCGTCACTCAAAATCGGTAGGGGAATTTCTGCCATATTTTCAAGAAAGTGTAATTCCAAAATAACGAGAATACTGTTATACTCACTTTCTAAAAGACACTAACTAATTAAACTCAGAAAAAATAGTCTCCTAGGTACAGAGCGAGATATTGCACATGATTCTGCCATATTTTCAAGAAAGTGTAATTCCAAAATAACGAGAATACTATTTTTGCTGGAATACCCTCTATGTCAGCATTTCATTGTGACAGAAAACTTCTAGGCTGCCTATTCACGGGCTGATGTCAGGTAACAAAACATTTCAACATTAAATGAATAATTGGCAATATTAACTAACAATTATTAAATTATAAGAAGAATCATTAAAGCTTAGAACATATATAGACAAAAGTTATCAAATATTTAACAGATGTAACGTGTTGTCCAAAGTTATTCTCGTCATTACAGTTTAAATGTCATAGGTTCTCTGGAGAAAATTCCAACGTGAAAATTACTTCAGGTTATATCAGAAATTAATCTCTATGTAAAGTAGATTCGTCTACTAATTCCCTTATGGCATGATTTAGACGCATCGTGAAGGTTACATTTGCGTATAACGAAATTCCAATGAGAAGGAAATTATTTCAAAACGTTCAATCTATCGGTCGGTTGAGGAGCAAATGTTACCTATCCGAGAACTAGGAACAGGGATTGGCATCTTCCCCAATAATAATATGTTCGATTATTTATTGCTGATGTGATAACATAGTATATAATTTTCAACAAAATATATTCTCACAAGTGCATAATGTTGGCTATTAAACGAATAATTGACAATCTAGTTCACTTCAAACAGTATGGGGGCCTCGGTGGCTCAGTTGGTTAGAGTAATGGTATTCCCAGTCCGACACAGCCTTCCATCTAAAACTTAAACATTTCTGAGGGGATTTTCACTCTATCGCCGAATGTGGAAGAGTTGCCAGAGGTACTCGTCGGGGGTTGCCTCCAGGCAATGAGCCCGGTTTCTCCCCTGACTACATCTGACAACGCCGCAATATAAGTGAAATAATATTAAGTGCGACGTAAAACATCAAGTAGTCAAACCGTATGATAAACAGTTTGAAAATACTTAAGAAATAACAAAAGATAAAGTGTAAAACAAATTTTAAAACAACCTGACGAAATTATCAATTTTGTTATAAAATTGTACTAAAAAGGAATCATGACAAGAAATCAATCACATGAAGCAGACGAGAAAAGAATTGGAAATTGATTCCAGATTCATGTCTTATTTATATAAAATGTTTATTGTGCTAGATGATTTTTCAAAGATGGCTCTGACATACTTTTAATCCACACTTCATGTAATACCAGTTGAGAGCTATGCATGATGGATATAACAATGGCATTACTTGTTGTAGTGCGATGTTAGAAGACCGGTTATGCAAAAGTTACCGTTTAATTCATAAGCTTTATCCATGTCATGACTGGAAAGAAAAGTGATTGGCATCCTCCAGGTAAAGTAATACCGGTCCAGATTGTTTAAAAAATAAATTGTGACACAAATGTCAAGTTCGATTATATATTCTGTGTACTTCGAAAGCGGGAAAACAACTGTTGTAGAATGCGTGAATTTGTGTATCACATGATCGTTTTATCGACACCGCGTAGGCCTACTCTACAAGCGACCTGGAGGTGTTTCACAAAGCGGCGTAGCGTAAGTTTTCGCGTAACTGTCATAGTAACCCATACTGTAGAGATACGTTAGTATGAAAGTTACGCAAAAATACATCTACGCCGCTTTGTGAAACAGGCACCAGGGTGCACTCAGAATTTCAAGATGGCGCCCATGTTTTTTAAAAGAGGCTTACCAGACAACCTTGATATTTGCTCACTTCTGATCATGATCAGCCGTTCGATTTTGCACACACTGTGCATATGAAATATTTACTCTTGACGTATGTCGAATATATAAACGCGTAGTTTTACAATGTAAAGTTTCGGAGAATTTCATTGCATAAGAACAGAAATGGGATTTGGAATAATTTCTGAAACTTAAAAACTTCCTCTCCTTTTAAAATTTAAAAATGCAATATTACATTAAAGTCGTATGTTACGTAAAAAAATCACATTACAGTTAACTGTATATACAAGATTTCATTTAGGGTAACAAATGCTAAAGACAAAATGGGGAAACTAGATAAGCAGACGGGGGGTCGCATTTATCTATCGGTGATTAAACAACCCAAAACCTATTATTTCTCGCCAGAAACAAAAAAAGCTTTTTAAGTGTCGAACTGTGATTGTACGTGTAGCCACTATGAAAGGTATTTAACATCTTTGTCAGCTGGAAGGCATGTATGAAAGGCATGTCTCAAATCGGATTAGTTTGGCATTCAAAGAAGAAGGGGTTTGTGTCTTAACACAAGTGTCTACACGAGCAAGTAATTTCTTTGTTAAACGAGCAAGTGCATGTTAGGGATACATGTTTCATTATTAAGTTGACTGCAACGACGTCTGAGCTGTGTAAGTAGGACGTTAATGGAACGCTTGTTTACGCCGAAAATAGTCTTGCGAGCCAAATAACAAGATAAATCTGGGATTAGTTTAAACAGTTTATTTCGCTATAAACAAAGAGATTTAGCGAATAATCGAGAAGCCTGTATCTAGGCGTCTTGGGTTTCTAAGACGTGAGAAGAATTTAATGCAACGTAAGCCGCCTGGTTTCAGAAAAAAAAACTTCTTAACCGGAATACGAAATTCTGTTTGCCTGTTTTCTTTCTCAAGAAACAACTTTTCGTTGACAACACCATCGTGGATATAATCGATATAATGGTAGTTTTTGGAAAGCGACATGAACTTAAATACTAAATATGCGTCCCGGTTATATTGTTCATGTGTCTTTTAAATAAACTCGTTCCGTTGACAATCGGCATTCACGAAAAAGTCATAATTTGTTTAGATCATGTCATTTCAATTCGTTTCGGTAGGATGGTTGCCAGTTACCAGCGAAAGCTCGTGGGTTTTACTCCGGGCACTGAGCCCGGTTTCCTCCCACAATAAAACTGGCAACGCCGCCATATAAGTGAAATAATCTTGAGCGTGGCGTAAAACACCAAACAATCAATCAATCAATACGTTTCGGACTCTAATTCCAAAGTAGCAAGGTCCTTAACCAGAGAAAGTTATCTTGAATATGGGTATCAATAACAAGATAACTACTCAGCCATGACTGGCATTTCGTTAAATCAGATGTGCAACATGACAGCGGATAGGAAAACTTTTTCCAACTCGCACATCTACTTTCTAGAAATCTAGTCATCTACTAAATTACCGGCCAGTAAAGTTTCGAACCTGAACCTATAGAACTCTTCTGCTTCCAAGATGAAGAGAGTTATGGTCATAACAAAAATATCCCAATCAAAATAAAAAGTATCGAAGGACAAGATTCACTGGACTGAAGATAAAAGAAATTACTTGTATTCCCACTTGCCTCAGACACTTGACTTAAACTAAATTTGGGACAGGGCACGTGTCACCCAGCTTTCGGCCTCGGAAGTAATATCGTTATCCCGGATTGAAGAACTCACTGCTGATGATATATATCTACTCAATAGAAGACTTTCATTCGTACCTTGTCCTTAATCGTTATCGGATACGGAGTTTTCTATTAGTAAATTGGTCCATGTTATAAGACTGAGTGATATCTACCGAGTTCCAAGTGGGGCAACCGTTATTATGTCTATACAGGGCTATATTAAAGAGGTAGAACGGCAGCTGAGCAACCCTCTTCTTTGCCAAAAATTTGATGAGGAAATTTGGCCTGAAAATGTTAGAAATTTTAATAGAATTCTTTCTCTTGAAAAAAGACTTTCTTAATGAAAAACAGTATCGCTCGTTGGAATCTGATTATAACTCTAAAAACAGAGTGTTCTATATTCTTCCGAAAATTCACAAACAGATTGAAAAATGGCCCGAGCCTTCATGCCTCACATGGCGTCCTATTATCCATGGGCGGGGGGGGGGTCATTTCAGCTTAATTTACTCCGTGCAGAAATAGACTTATCCAATACTGAGTATAAGCAATAAGATAAACAATAAGATAAATGGTTCATGGAAAGTTTAGCACATTTTCAATTTGAAAAATATAAATTGTAACCAAGCTTTAAAAGGACATGACCAGAACGACCAAAATGAGGATCGTTGAACCATGTGCCATTTAACTGTTGTTAATATGAAAATGAGGTTTCCAGATGACCATGTGTAACTTTCCTAGCTCCCACGAACCACTGGATATTAAGTTAACTTATATTAAGGTAATTTGTTTTACTTTAGAGAAATGGCCTGTAGTGGCTGAAAGTTATCTGACTGCGCGAGTGATGAATTTTCGTCGGTTTATGTATATCTGTCAAATGACAACAATCGCAGCAAAAAGTTCCATGAGTAAACCTTTAGATAATTTTGGGGATGAAAATCTCGGTCCATCGTTCGAGATTGTTTACAACTTATTTTTTTTATAAAGCTTAAGTTCAACGAGAGACTTAGGTGGTGTTTCTTTACAGTACACAAAAAAAACAATTATCTGCAAGAAATAAGCATGTAAATAACTTTCAAAGATTTTAAATGTAAAATGTAGCTGAGCAACTTTATAGTTACTACTTGAAACCTATATTACTGGTCAGGTTCTATCAACACTTAAAGGCACTCTCGCCGCTAAATTCCAGAGAACTGTTAAAACATGAAGGAAGACCTACAAGTATTTTTACCAGTTAGCAGAAATTAAAAATTTTCATTTTTGCCAAAAGTGAAAAATTTTAAACATAATCTAGCATTTTTATTTGAAATTTTGTAGGTACCTACAACGGATGAGCCCGCAAATGCACAAATATAAGCGTCTTAAATAGCTTGAATCGCGAAATGTATAAAGATCGTTTTTTGTCATTGATCAAACCTTATTAAACAAAACCGAGCACGGTAATATTTGTAGAGTGCGTTTGATTTTAATTCAGTGGCAATCTGATTAGCTGACAAAAACCGATAGCCCATGGCGTGTGTTAAATTTTGTTTTGGTCCATTGCTTAAATTTACATTTATGAAAACTAAAACACACGGGCACAGGGAAAATCTTCTTGTCTAAAATAACCATGGAGACAAGTTTCTAATTGTGTTAAAAAGAGGTACATCATTTAGACCTTTATACCACATAAATTGTTGTAACAAACCAAACCTATGACATTTCATTAGATTGACGACTGACAGGAGCTTAGTCTTGGTCAGTAGACTTTTCTGGAACCTTTCTAATACATTGACAATGGTTACGCATCTTAACTATGGCAAGAACATCGGTGGACTGAGATTGAACACCATAAATTTTTTTAGCTTAAATTTATATGGTTATTCATGACAAAAAAGGGGCGCTCCCGATATTTTGACAGAGCTGTTCATAAATTGTTTAAACAATCGCTGGGCAGATGGCCAAGAGCAATGTATCACTTAAAGAGCTGAATTATATTCAACATCGCCCTTACGAAATCTTTTAAGGTCGTTTGAATTTTAAATCTCCAAAAGCCTGTTTATTATATAGTCCGGTCTCAGCTGGCGTGTGACATTTTTCAAAGAAAAGCAAGTTTAAGTACATTATAAAAAAGCAGCCTGTTAAACATGACCTTCAAGATACGGCTGTGGCACTGTCATAGGTCTATCACTTAAAACAATCTAAATGTCAGTCGCCATTTCCATCCTTTGTAATAAAGGCCCTTATCGGTATTCTTCCAATAGTTAAAGTGGAATGAGCTGCCAAAATGCAAAAAAAAAATTATAAATCCTGGTTGTCCAGACAATAAGAGGGTTTAAGGTTCTTCGAAAAACTAACTGATTGACGCTTGGATAAGAAAAATACAGTACAATTTTAGATATACAGATGAGTTGCGTGGTCTGTAGTCTGAAATCGTTGACAAATTTTGAGTTAACCATTAAACTAACAAAGTCAATTTGTACATTATTTTTATGAGGATTCAACACATACGAGATTCTCAGAGCTTCTAGAGCGGATTGTGTCGGAAGAACGAGTAGAATGTATCTTTAAGTTTATAACACGTGAACCAGGGCAATCAGATACACGGTTTCACCATAAGACGCCATTTTGTTTTACGGTTACTCGTGTCGACAAGTCTGCTTCGTTGACTTCTGGTTTTGCCACAACGTTATCAATTAACCTAGTCGGATTAAACGAAAGCTAACTCGATCTGTGAAGCGAAACAGTCTTTTTTGGCGATATTAGCTAGCAAACATTTTTGCCATGACATTCACGTATTTTGAAATCCATCTTCGTTTGTGAAGGAAGGCTTCAATGGACTGGTACGCTCAGCAATAGGAGTTAGAGCAGCGACTGGTTGGCCCGGTGTCAGTATACTGTGACTGGGTGAGGGGGCTTGCTGGTTGTCTTCGGCAAGTCGTCTCGGTGAGACAGCACCTAAAAGAGCGGTGGAAATCCGCCCTGTCACAAGGAGACAACGTCTTCATATAACCGAAATACTGTTGAGCAGGACGTAAAACCCCAATCACTCACTCACTCACTCAATGGACTGGTAAAGCAAGGTGGACTGATAGTGTTGGCTGTGGTGGACTGATAGTGTTGGCTGTTGTTGCATTCTAATTTCTAATCCCAGGTGACTCTACTGTCGTACTGGGCCGCGGCACTGCCCCAGCAAGCATCCACCTCAGTACAAGAGTCACACTATGGACCACTCTACGACGGACAACCCTAAAAACGACCATAAATGAAAATGCAGTTCTATGAAGGGATGACAAAGACTTTTCTTAACATTTTATTTTTTTTGAACATTTAGTTTACCACTCTTACTCTTATTTAGACTTCCATTTTGTTATGCTAGAGTGAAATTGCAAAAGCCCATAATGATATTCTTGTTATGGTCGATGGAAATATTCAATCTCTGTAGCCAAATATATATTGATGAGCTGTTAACATAACGAGTGCATCAAATTTACTCCAATCAACTGAACAATGAAGATATTGCAAACAAGCTTACTTATTATTTTATAATATCAAATGGCAGAGGCCCTTAGCAACGGTGCCATACAAATGAAATAATCTTGAATACGGCATAAAACATCAACCAATCAATCAATCTTTGGTTCGTATTTTTGACTGTCACACCACTGTAAGCTAAACTGTTGCGTCAACTGGAGTGACCCAAAAAGAATTATGGCATTTGGGACATCATTTCGAAAACATTGGGACAGCTCAGCGTCAGCTGAAAATCTTGTTTCCTGAATTTCGCTTTTCAATTTAAGACGTCAAAATATTGCTTTGCTGGTTGTTATGGAGAAACCTAACACGGCGACTTCGTCGGATGTAGTACGATTGATTTAGTGATGTTTTGTCCTGCCCTTAATAGCATTTCATTTGTATGGTTGCGTAGTCAAATTTGGTGGGATCGGGCGGTGGATGCGGCGCTTTGTCCGGAAGAAACCGCCGATCTTCATCGATTACTTGGCAACCCTTCCACATACGGCGATCGAGTAAACATTCCAGTCAGATTCTATTTGGTCTAAGTGTGTTTCGATTCCAAACGTTATATATCCCTCTGGTACCCGTCAACTTCCAAACATCTAACATACTGGTCAAGACTATTAAGAAGAGAGAAGCAGAGAATTTACTGGTCATTAAAGCTCTTGACTGGAATTTCTACAAGCCCTATGACCAGTATAAAGTTTTAGTATAAAGAGCGTTGGGGAGTGAATGTTAAATACCAGCGTCACACAGTTGTCTTGCATGGAAAATGTAATGCGGAACACCGGTAAAGCCGTTGTCAAGAGACCTATTGCGTATTGACGCTATCGAATTTCGGGAGGGAATCGGGGGGCCTCGGTGGCTCAGTCAGCTAGAGTAACTGTTCCTCAGTCCAACACCGGTCTTCCATCGATGCGACACTGGTTTGCATCCCACTCGTACAAATAAGACGAACATTTTTGAGTGGATTTTTTTTACTTCAGCGCCGTATGTGGAAGAGTTGCTAGGTTGTCACCGAAGTTCAAGGGGGGTTCTTCTGGACAAAGAGCTTCATTTCCACCCCCGCTAAACCTGCCAAAGCATCCGTATAAGTGAACTAATCTTAAGTGCGGCGTAAAGCATCATCCATTTAATTCACCTCACTAAACCTGGCAACGCCGCCATATAAGTGAAATAATATTAAGTGCGGCGTAAAACATCAATCCACCCCACTAAACCTGGCAACGCCGCCATAAAAGTGGAATAATCCCTAGTGCGGCATGAAACATCAACCAATAAATCTCGGACGCAATAAACTTGCTGGACAAAAATTATTCAGCACATAAATAAACATTGCAGTTGTGTATGTGTGTGTACAAGTGATGCAGATTTTATAGTTACGTAAGGGTTCAGGTTTATCGATCACAGCAGAGTGTAGATTCAAAAAGCAAAACACAAATTAGAAATTAACCAAGAAGAAAAACATCAATCAATCAATAGAATAGAATTACAAAAACAAGTTTAGTAAGGGTTTCAGTTATTTATTGTACTCTACGCAATCGACTTTCAGCTGATAATATATATACATCCAAGGACCGGTAACTCTGTCGACTTACACATCTTAATAACATAAGACAAGATTGGACATTTAAGAAATATTAATCTAAATATTTATACAATGATTATGATGAAATGTTAATATTACTTAATTTGTACAAAACATTTAAAAATCAGTTAGTTTTACAAAAGAGAACGAACGTTCGTCAGATGATCGCCGACTACAATAACGATCTCAAACATACGATGACGCTTCCGATAGCGACCAATCCGGCTGTTGTAATAGGTGGTCACATGATAGTTATACGAGGTTTCATTGGATTAGATACTCATGTGTATAATAATCTCATGTTAATGTGGTACCTATCCGGTCTGTAAAAAAATCACTTCAACTTAATTTACTCCTGCAAAAATAGACATTTCCAATACTGAGTATAAGCAATAAAATAAGTTTAACATAAATGGTTCATGGAAAGTTTAGCACATTTTCAATTTGAAAAATATAAATTGTAACCAAGCTTTAAAGTTAACTTGGTAATTTATTTTACTTTAGAGAAATGGCCTGCGGTGACTGAACACTATCTCAGTGCATTTTCGTCGGTTTATTTATATCTGTCAGATGACAACAATCGCAGCAAAAAGTTCCATGAGTAAATCGTAAAATAAGTTTGGGGATGAAAATCTTGGTCCATCGTTCGAGATTGTTTACTAATTTTTTTTTACAAAGCTTAAGTTCAACGAGAGACTTAGGTGGTGTTTCTTTACAGTACACAAAAAAAAAACAATTATCTGCAAGAAATAAGCATGTAAATAACTTTCACAGATTTCAAATGTAAAATGTATCTGAGCAATGTTAGTTACAACTAGAAACCTATATTACAGAGAAACCATTGGTCAGATTATAACAACACGTACAGGCACTCTCCCCGCTAAATTGCAGAAAACTGTTAAAACATGAACTAAGACCTACATGTATTTTTATCAATTAGCAGAAATTAAGAACTTTCATTTTTGCCAAAAGTGAAAATTTTGAAACATAATCTATAGTATTTTTATTTGAAATTTGTTAGGTACCAACAACGGATGAGCCCGCAAATGCACAAATATAAGCGTCTTAAATAGCTTGAATCGCGAAATTTTTATAGATCGTTTGTTGTCATTGATCAAACCTTATTAAAGGAGGGGAAATCTCTAGAAATACATAGGGATTATCGTCGATAACAACCTTCAAAGTGCTTAAAACATTTCAAGTCAATTACCTCCAGTGACCCTCAAGCTAATAAAAATAGACAGAAGTATGTCCTTTCAATGGCTTATCTGTGTAGCCATTTTTCCGTTTTAGGATGACGTGATGTTGGTGTAGCTATTTTTAGATCAATAATGACGTATTTTTACCGCTCTCTAATGTATAATGGTAGATTTAGGTCCAAAAAAACATGGCGATAAACTTGAAGTGTGAAGATTGTCTCCGAATATATAGGTCAGTATGCAACCGCGCGCCATTGCTTAGCCAGCCATTGGCTAAATTGCATCACATGACTACACTATAACGCCTATGGCCTATGGAGCTTATTCTCTATTGTAACGCCTCCTTCAAATTTCAATTTGTTACGATACCGAATGATAATAAAAAGAAGTAACAACAAACCAGCAGATTTTATGTACAAATTTTGATTTATATTAAAAAGCAAACGGACTAACTTATTTACAGGCAAATATTACATAAACGTTGGAAAGAAAACATATATCAAAATGACTTACTTATACAAGTTAAGTAATTACACTTCCTAGAAGTAGAAATCTGTATCCTTCACAAAGTTCACTGGTTTAAATCCGATGACCACGAATCGACGAAATATAGATTCCCAAAATGAATCTTGAAGACACAATGGTGAATCCGCAGGATAGAATATTGAAAACACACTGGTTTAGCACACTGGTGGTATATCCACAGAATAAATTCTTGACAGAATTCACAAGTCAGGTATCACTGACAAAGCAGGCCGAATATCTTATTCAAAGATAGTAAACTGAGTTCAGATAGAAATCTGAACTGACTCATACGTCGAATATCGTATTCAAGATAGCAGCTTACTTGCTGTATCATACAGAGTCCAGATATAAATCTGAACTATAACAAAATATGGCTTGTATATAGCACTCGAGACCAGCTGCAAACTGACTGACTAATAACTATAAAACAAGGTCTTATATACACTCTCAGTACTTCCAGAAAGATCTAAGCATTTGCATACAAAAAGAGTATTTCGAGAATCTTCTTGAATCTACGCATTACAACAGGTTATGAACTAAAATTATAGAGACTAGAACTTTCCAAGGAGTCGTCATAGTAACAGTTGGGAACTAGGTCAAAATTGAAACATTTCGTAAACAAATAGACATTACGTCACAATCGAGAAAATTCTAAGACAATCGAAATAGATACATATGTTAACAGTTCAGCTGTACGTAACACCCTCCCCCTTCAGAGAAAGAAAGTTTTGACAAAACTTTCTTTAAAAAAAAAAGTACAATAGAAATATATAGATAGCACTATATAACATTTGGTTATTTACATTCTAGATAAACAATTCGAAACTTATTCAAAACACTATGGGGTTAGGATCACCAAACACAATAATAGGTTGGTTACACTCTAATTTAAATGAATTAAAAATCAGGTGCTAAGAAAACTGGATCGCTAAAGAGTATGGCTTTAATCTTTTCAATAGAGGCTGACATTTATCAGACCAAATAAATTGCAAATTAGTCAAGGGCTTAGAAAGTGAAGAGAAATTTTGAGAAAACTTCCTAAGATATCCAGCCATACCCAAGAAGCGTTTCAGTTGTCTTTTACAATCAGGCACCAGGAAATGTGAAATGACGTCAACTTTAACTTTAAATTGAACTGGTGTGACCTGACCCTGACCGACGACACATCCGTGATAAATGTCTGTGACACGTCGAAACACACTTTCTACAAGACCGATATTCAAATTGGCTTTACTGAGTCTCTGGAAGAGTTCAATTCTGTCAAGGTGGTCTTTTATAGGCGAAGACTTTTCAACACAAACATCACGAAAGTTAACAGAAGTCCTAGATGGAGCATCAGGAAATAAATGTGAAAAGTCAGAGATCAATGTTTGCAGTTTATCCTGTTGATAATGTTCCAAACGACACCGTTTTACGGAAATGGTTTTAGGAATTTCAGAGTCCTCCAATTGTGTCGGTAACTTGGAATCCAACGTTGGTGTTCCAAAATCCTTGAATGTAGACTCTTCGACGAAAGAATTGCCAGGGTCAGCAGAAACTACGTTAATTTGTAAAATAGATTCATTGTTAACGTCATTTCTATTGGTATGACATGATTGACATGCTTTGCGCCGATCAGGAGTCTTAACTAAATGATTAAGATCACTAAGGTCCTTATCAACAATATTAGGATCAGTTATGCTAGAATCTGACTCACAATAACAAATAGTTGCGTCTAACACAACGTCAGTATCCAAAGGATTTGAAATACAATTATCTTCAGATTTTTCAATAATTACAAGATTGTTAGATAAGCATTCTTGCTTTCCAAATGAACAATCAGTGATTAAATCACAAAATGAATTGGTTTTAAACAAATCAGCTAAAAACGTGTCCTCTAAATCAACATAATTGTTATCAGAACTAATTTCATTAGATAGGACTACATTATTTTTACTCATAACATTTGTTACAGTACATGAAGAGTACGAGTTAGGTTCTTCTTGCTTGTTTTGATCAGTGTTAATAACTGTACATGGTTTGCTAGATACAGTGGATTCAACAATTACTTTATCACCAGCTAGGTCATTACCTAATAACAATTGAATACCATCAAATGGTAATGAAGGTCTAATACCAACACTAACAGGGCCGGATACAATGTCCGAATTTAAATACACATTATGTAATGAGACTGACTCAGTAGAATTTACACCTGTTATTAAAGCATCGTTGCCTGAGTAAGAACTTTCTGAAAATGGCAACGCTTTAGACAATATAAGAGATTGAGATGCGCCTGTATCTCTGAGTATTTTAATTTGAACAGCATTAGAATTATCACTATTAAGTGAAACAGATCCAGTGTGAATAAATGGTTTGAAAACCTTCATTACACCATCATTAAATTCCAATTTTTCATCTTTAATAGGTGGTTTAACATAGCTAACAGCTTGTTTAGTACTATCATTATTCAGTACACATAATCCTGTTGGTTTAAATGAATCTTCTTCATTTTGTTGTCTACTAAGGTCTTTAGGTGGAGGATGTCCACAAGTACATGTCACTACCTGTTGTGTATTGTCGGTATCCACAAGACACAATCCAGTTGGTTTAGAATAATCATTATCACGATTTGGTTTTAGTTGAAAACAATTAGACTGCATATGGCCAGGCTTTTTACAATAGTTACATGTAATTCTACTAAATTGTTTGTTATTTTGAAATCTATTTCCATTTCCAGTATTGCCATTATTACCAGTCTTGCCAGTATTTCCAGTATTACCAGTATTTTGTGGTCTTGATTGATTTTTAAAGTGAGGCTTGTCATTAGGTTTAAAAGAATTTTGAGAACGATCTCTAAATGAAAATTGTTTACCTGGTTTGCTCTCAAATGGAAGTTTGTGAGTGACTGCGTAATTGTCAGCTGCGGTCGCTGCAGACTCTAAATTATCCACCCCCTTCTCCTCAAGATATGTTCTAATATCACTATGGATACAACATTTAAATTCTTCAACTAAAACAATGTCTTTTAAATTGTTGTAATCTTGATTAACCTCTTTAGAAAGACACCATCTCTCAAATAGTTGTTCCTTTTTCCTAGCAAATTCAGTGTAAGTTTCATCTTTATTTTTTTCACAATTTCGAAACTTTTGACGATAAGCCTCTGGAACCAGGTTATAAGCTTGTAGTATTTTATGTTTGACTGTGTCAAAACTTTTAGACTGCTCTACAGATAATGATGTATACACATCCATAGCTTTACCGACAAGTACGCTTTGTAAAAGCATAGTCCAATATTCTTTAGGCCAGTTTAAATTTTCAGCTATTTTTTCAAATGACAGAAAATATTTGTCAATATCTTTCTCACGGAATGGTGGAACTAATCTAATATTATGGGCTAAATCAAATTTACAATCCCTTTCAGACCTTTGTTGAATTTCTGAATGTCTAATTTCCATTTCCTTTTCAATTCTCATTTTTTCAATCTCCCTCTCATTTTCAAGTTTCATTCGCATCATTTCTTTTTCTATTCCTTTTTCTAGTTCTTTCTCTCTCATTTCTTTTTCTATCTCTTTCTCTCTCATTTCTCGCTCAAATTGTAATTTTTCTTTTTCTCGTTCTGTCGCTAATTGTTCACGTTCTCGTTCTCGCTCTGCTGCTAATTGTTCACGTTCTCGTTCTCTCTCATTTAGTAATTTCTGCATTTCTATTTCTTTATCCATTTTAAATTTTTCTTGTTGCACTAGCCGTGATTTATCTGTATTAGGTAAATATTCACATAATGCACTTTCGTCAAATGCTTCAATTTCAACTAAATGTTCAGCAATATCACGTTGTAATATTTGTTTACGAGAAGATTTTTTTAAGTTTAGCTCTAAATATTCGCCTAACAAAAATAAATCGTTCCTACTTAAAGAATCGAAAATGTCCTGATCGGGCGCTTGCATGAAATCGTCTGGATTAAAGTCAGACATGGTGAATAAAATCTGCTGGTATAACAAAGATTAAATGCTTAGTTGAATTTAGTTTTAGAATTTCGAATTTTCCCCGAGCACAATCTCGCTCAATGAATTACGAATTATTCCCGGATAAAGCCCCCAATTTTGTTACGATACCGAATGATAATAAAAAGAAGTAACAACAAACCAGCAGATTTTATGTACAAATTTTGATTTATATTAAAAAGCAAACGGACTAACTTATTTACAGGCAAATATTACATAAACGTTGGAAAGAAAACATATATCAAAATGACTTACTTATACAAGTTAAGTAATTACACTTCCTTGAAGTAGAAATCTGTATCCTTCACAAAGTTCACTGGTTTAAATCCGATGACCACGAATCGACGAAATATAGATTCCCAAAATGAATCTTGAAGACACAATGGTGAATCCGCAGGATAGAATATTGAAAACACACTGGTTTAGCACACTGGTGGTATATCCACAGAATAAATTCTTGACAGAATTCACAAGTCAGGTATCACTGACAAAGCAGGCCGAATATCTTATTCAAAGATAGTAAACTGAGTTCAGATAGAAATCTGAACTGACTCATACGTCGAATATCGTATTCAAGATAGCAGCTTACTTGCTGTATCATACAGAGTCCAGATATAAATCTGAACTATAACAAAATATGGCTTGTATATAGCACTCGAGACCAGCTGCAAACTGACTGACTAATAACTATAAAACAAGGTCTTATATACACTCTCAGTACTTCCAGAAAGATCTAAGCATTTGCATACAAAAAGAGTATTTCGAGAATCTTCTTGAATCTACGCATTACAACAGGTTATGAACTAAAATTATAGAGACTAGAACTTTCCAAGGAGTCGTCATAGTAACAGTTGGGAACTAGGTCAAAATTGAAACATTTCGTAAACAAATAGACATTACGTCATAATCGAGAAAATTCTAAGACAATCGAAATAGATACATATGTTAACAGTTCAGCTGTACTTAACAAATTATTCACTTACGAGGGGATAAAACATACATTGGACAGTTGTTTTGGACTAAATGAACTCTACTCTTTCCATCTAAACTAGTCTAAAGCTTAGATTTTCTTTCCCTTGAAGGGTTCATACATGTGAGGAGGGGGGTGTAGCCGCTTTTATAATATACTCTCAAACATGATTTTTTCCAAAAATGTGCGTGATTGACACATGACAACAGGATCCTGTTATAATGTAAATGTCCGATAATTGAATGCAAGCCCCTGGTAGTGGCTGTTAATCACACGTGACTTTTGGGCCAGCCTTTGTGTAACGCTACACGAGGAAGGCGTAGGGAAAAACGTAGGACAGTTGTACGTGCGAATCACGTCTTATCTTTATGCGGGTTTAATGGGTATAAAAGACACACAACCGTTCAATTGAATTCAGTCGTTAAATTGTTTCCCGAAGTTGACACAATATGCCAAGACTAGACGCAGCTACCCAGAACGTCGTCATTGGTCGTCTCCTGGCCGGCGAATCACAGAATGCAGTCGCTAGACTTTATAATGTTCACCGGAGCACGATTTCCAGCCTATTGTAACGGCACCAGCAATTTGGTTCAACAGCTGATCGTCAACGTTCTGGCCGACCTTGGATCACATCAGCAGTCCAAGATAGCTACATCCGGTTACTTCACCGGCGAAACCGGACCAAAACAGCAAAAAAAAAACAGCATCAAATATCCCAGGTCTCCGTCGAATATCGGCATAGACAGTCAGAAACGTCTCCGTCAAAACGACTTACGCGCCAGACGTCCTTACTTTGGCGTAGAACTGAAACGCCAGCATCGACTTGCAAAGGTCCGATGGTGCAACAGGTTAAGGGACTGGAACCTGCGAAACGGGAGGCGAGTCTGGTTCAGCGATGAATCAAGATTCCAGCTGCAGAGAAGAGATGGTCGTACACGAGTTTCCAGACGCCGGAATGAGAGGTTCGCAAGGAACTGCGTCCTTGAGGTCGACAATTTCGGCGGAGGAAGTATCATGGTGTGGGGTGCCATATCCTGTGCCCGAAAAACTTTCACATTCCCGGCAACCTTAACGCCGTTCGATACACAGATGAGGTTTTGACACCACATATGCTGCCCGTAATGGACCTCCGTAGGGAAATTTTTCAGCACGACAACGCTCGGCCGTACACAGCTCGTGCTACTGTTGAATTTCTAGCCAACCAGAACGTACAGTGCTCCCCTGGCCGACCAAATCACCATATTTGAACTAAATAGAACATTTGTGGGATGATTTGTATAGACGCGTGTGCAGTCGTCATCCAGCGCCGCAAACTCTGCAAGAACTGCAACAGGCTCTTGAGAAAAAATGGAGGAGAATTCCGCAAAACCGTATTCGTCGATTGATTGTGTCTATGCCGAGACGGGTCCATGCTGTGTTACAGGTTAATGGTGGGCACAACAGATATTGACGTTGCAGTGACGTCATCTGAGCGCTATGAACTTTAATGTGATAAATGTTTACATGTGAATGAACTTTAAAGTCTGAACAACCAGTCTGCCAAATTTCAGTGTAATGTGATGCTTATTTCTGTATTAAAAATGATGTTGAAAATTCATATTTTGAAGAAAAAAAATTGGATGTTGCGTTTCTTTTTTGGGAAAGTATATATAGTTATTCATGTTTAAAAAAGGAGAACACTCGATATTTTTTAAACAATCGCTGCAGCAGATGGCAAAGAGCAGGGTATCACTTAAAGAGCTGGATTATATTCAACATCGCCCTTACGAAATCTTTTAAGATCGTTTTAATTTTAAATCTCCAAAAGCCTGTTTATTATATAGCCCGGTCTCAGCTGGCGCTTGACATTTTTTCAAAGAAAAGCAACTTTAAGCACAATACATAAAAAGCTGCCTGTTAAACATGACCTTCAAGATACGACTGTGACACTGTCATAGGTCTATCACTTAAAACAATTTAAATGTCAGTCGTCATTTTCATCCTTTGTCATAAAGGCCCTTATCGGTATTCTTCCAATAGTTAAAGTGGAATGAGCTGCCAAAATGCAAAAAAACAAAATTATAAATCCTGGTTGTCAAGACAATAAGAGGGTTTAAAGGGGCATGAGCTGCCAAAATGTTGATATTTTGACGTTAAAACAGAATGCTGAAATTATTGGCTATTTTTCTCAAGAGGTAGAATTCAGAAGCTTTTTAATGCTTCAAGTCTCGAAAATGTACGATAAAGTACTGTTTTAAACTAACTTTGGCTTAGAATGAATGAATGGTCGTCCCGGTTATTTAAATTTTGTTTACTTTTGAACACGTTTTCGGTTGATATAGGCCACATACTGTATGGATTTTTCTCATTCCAACGCCAATCATTTAGTTTTTTGATAGCCTTCAAAGCCTCTTACTGTCGTGACGATCAGAAGTTATGAAAAAACTGTGAATTTTGGCAGCTCATGCCCCTTTAACGTTCTTCGAAAAACTAACTGATTGACGCTTGGATAAGAAAAATACAGTACAATTTTAGATATACAGATGAGTTGCGTGGTCTGTAGTCTGAAATCGTTGACAAATGTTGAGTTAACCATTAAACTAACAAAGTCAATTTGCACATTATTTTTATGAGGATTCAACACATACGAGATTCTCAGAGCTTCTAGAGCGGATTGTGTCGGAAGAACGAGTAGAATGTATCTTTAAGTTTATAACACGTGAACCAGGGCAATCAGATACACGGTTTCACCATAAGACGCCATTTTGTTTTACGGTTACTCGTGTCGACAAGTCTGCTTCGTTGACTTCCGGTTTTGCCACAACGTTATCAATTAACCTAGTCGGATTAAACGAAAGCTAACTCGATCTGTGAAGCGAAACAGTCTTTTTTGGCGATATTAGCTAGCAAACATTTTTGCCATGACATTCACGTGTTTTGAAATCCATCTTCGTTTGTGAAGGAAGGCTTCAATGGACTGGTAAAGCAAGGTGAACTGATAGTGTTGGCTGTGGTGGACTGATAGTGTTGGCTGTTGTTGCATTCTAATTTCTAATCCCAGGTGACTCTACTGTCGTGCTGGGCCGCTCTACTGCCCCCAGCAAACATCCACCTCAGTACAAGAGGCACACTATGCACCAGTCTATGACGGACAACCCCAATAACGACCACAAATGAAAATGCAGTTCGATAAAGGGATGTCAACGACTTTTCTTGACATTTTAATTTTTAGAAAATTTGGTTTACGACTCTTACTCTTACTTAGACTTCCATTTTGTAATGATAGAGTGAAATTACAAAAGTCCATAATGATATCCTTGTTATGGTAGATGGAAATATGTAATATCTGTGGCCAAATCTATATTGATGAGCTTTCAATTACTATTAGTAACATGAGTAGGTCTGCATCAGATTTACTTCAATCAACTTTACAATGAACATATTGCGAACAACATATTACTTATTATTTTATAATATCAAATGGCAGAGGCCCTAAATGGCAACTGCGCCATACAAATGAAATAACCTTGAATGCGGCATAAAACATCAACCAATCAATCTTTGGTTCGTAATTTTGACTATCACAGAACTGTAAGCTAAACTGTTGCGTCAACTGGAGTGTCCCAAAAGAATTATGACATGTGGGAATCATTTCGGAGTGAGTGATTTGGGTTTTACGTCCTGCTTAACAGTATTTCACTCACATGAAGACGTTGTCTTCTTGTGGAATGGCATATTTCGAATGCACATTGAAATGCACATTTTATAGTGACGTCAGGGCTCAGGTCTATCGATCACAGCAAAGTGTAGATTCAAAGAGCAAAACACACAAATTAGAAATTAACCAAAAAAAAACAGCAATCAATCAATATAATAGAATTACAAAAACAAGTTCAGTTAGGGTTTCAGTTATTTATTGTATTCTACGTAATCGACTTTCAGCTGATAATATATATACATCCAAGGACCGGTAACTCTGTCGACTTACACATCTTAATATGTGACAAGATTAGACATTCAAAAAATATTAATCTAAATATTTATACAATGATTATGATGAAATGTTAATATTACTTAATTTGTACAAAACGTTTAAAAATCAGTAAGTATGACAAATATTTTCGATAGATGAAAAAGTATAAAAATTTAACTTCACACCTTTTCAGAAATCTAGTTTACATAGAAAAGCCGATAAAATGACTTTAGGACATATGCTCGCAGTTTAATATAGTGATAAAAATGTTCTTACAACTACGAGCCAATATATGCGTCTTATTCCTTACATGGAAAAAGATTATTTGATCCACCTAGCAACTTAACATGTAAATTGGTGAGGAAACTCTGTAAATATTCATTGTGTAATCCCAGTATTTTGACTTAAAGTGATCGTCTCCTGATGAGGACCTTACTGAGATTACACCATGAATATTTACGGAGTTTCCTTACTTATGTAAAAATGCTTAAAGTTTATATAGAAATGGGAAAAAAAATGAATGAAAAAAAATACGAAAACATAAATAGCACTTATAATAATCTCAGTTAAGATATCTATAAAAAAAATATTGGTTTTAAAAAAGATATCGAAAATTGGACCATTTGTGATACAGTTTATATCTTTTCTAAAACCCAGACGTCATGGCTTTACAAAAATAGCACTGGAACATTCTAAAATGATAATAAAATTGTGGATTTAAAACGCATGCAAGAAAACAAAGTAGTACATAGGTATCCGGCATGAGAAAAATACACTCAATAATCAATAATATCAATGGAAAATGTCGGACTCCGAATTGAAAATGAATGGCGTCCTCACATAAATTCAATAAACAAATAAATATGATGAACTGTGAATGTTTACAGCGATATCAAGCCAATAGATAAATGTACAATTGCAAGTCTTAAATACAAAATAACTCAGTTTAAATCGTGGGATGAAAGCATATACAACATAGCAACGGACAAGAACTCAGATTTTACAAAAGAAAAATTGGTAAGGCGTCTCAATATGCGTCTCCCAAAACCATCACTCCAATAATTTGGTAACAAGTGCTCGTCAGGAAAGATAACTCTGTTCCATTGCGGTTGAGTTCTCTCCGCAGTGTTAAAGTTTTACAAATACCACTAATGCTACCCAGATACACTAATTCAGATATAGACAAGACATAGAGAAAATCTCTCCCTTCTTTTGTTATATAAAGCATACAGTATCCGAATAATACTTATTTCAAATTAGATTGTCAAATGATACTGGGCTTCGTCAGGTCAATTCAGTTCACCAATCTAACCAAACTAAAAAACATAACCAAAGTTTAATAGTGACAGGACTCGGAGATCAGATTGAATAGGCTTTCTTTGATATGTTGAACGCAATAAAATTAGACAACTGAAGATCTGCACTACACTTTCAAAATCCGAGAAACTTAAACCAGCATAAATGTTATACAGAAACTACCAGAAACCCTAACAGAGTCAACTTCTTTCAAGCTTTGAATTTACACATTTCCACTTCAACGTGAAGGTTAGATATCAGCGACTGAAGGGAGACAACCTGCTATATATTTTGCCTAAACCCAAAACAGTCCTCCAGCTCGACGTATTCATACAAACTAGACACACTGACAATTTCTCAGATGGGAAACACAAAATCCGAAGACAAAATGCCCACAGTTATTTCAATAACCCAACAAAGGAACAAATCTTTCAACAGAAATTCTTTAAGATGACCACTCGAAATTCCCTTTTTTTTAAATGAAAAGACGGTCAAAAACTTTTAATTACCAAAAAATATATCCATATGCCAATTTACATAAAAAAGAACACTAAGGTTTAAGAGACAATTTTTAGTAACCACGAACAACAGTTCTTTCGTCAAAGTTGCTTAATTCTAATGAGTCATTAAGTTCTAGCTTAAAATCGCAAACCTATTCTAAACGGATACAAAATGACCCCATTAGAATTCTTAGTAGAGAAAAAGACGTCCAACGAGAATTGACCTTTATCTGAAATGAAATAAGACACTTTGAATAAATAAATTAACCCAATCGTTTACAAATTTTGAGCCACTGAATGGAAACCCTGGACATACGCCTATAATCTAACCAAATTTAACTTCTAGAAACAAAAAAAATCCTCCAAACCGGTTCTAAAAAACAAAGTCTACCACATTTACTGGATTAACATTTCTGTTGGATTATTAACGTCAAGAAACATTCCTTTATCCGGCTTTTATTTACTAATCACGAAACAGAAGAAACCACTGAAATAGCCAAACTGTTGGTTTATGAAACACTACCTATTGTCATTGTGAAGAAATCAGACAGATGTCTCCTATTCAGAAATTCCGGGACAAAAGGCCCGATTACAAGACCAAAGGCAACCATACATCAAGCTGCTCACGAAAAATAACTTTTTGCTTTCATTCGAAAGTGACGTTGATGACGGAAACATCCTTGTCCCAGAACTATATTAAAAGACCAAATAGACAAACTGTAGTTTGGAATCAATATGGAAAAAAAACTTCTGCCAAAATTGTTCTTAACACATACGGCTAGAACATGGTAAAAATCAAATTTCTATTCCAGTATTAACCAATGGCCAACATTACCCGAGATTCATATATCAAACTAAAATAAAAAAAACACCAAGAGAACACCCTAACCCGAATCTTAACTGGTCTTGTTTATCAAAAAGTACCTTTTGCTAACATGAAGAATCGACACAGATAAATGTCTCGTGTTCTAAAAGACAAAAAGGTACGATTAGAAGATGAAACTACATGTACTTTTAAAAACTTCTAACGTGGTTCAGCAACATTTTTGTCTTCTGCCCAAAAAAACCCAATGATGCAGAAACGTGCTAATCCCTGAACTATTTCTAAGATATCAAGTTGACGAACTGTACCGGAAAATTCCCATTGTCTGCAATCGCCTTAAGGAACTACCACAAAAATTAAAACAGAATAACCAAATACGACTAATAAGATTAAATTCTAGCAAACTGACCATATTTAACCTGTTCCCAGAGCAGTCTAATATATCCTTAAATGAAACATACAACAAAGTATTTAACACCTAATGACGAATCCGGAAAAACCTTTAGACTTCACTTCCTTACAGCCAAAGGGATGAATACTCTCAGTTAAACACAAATGATCCACATTCGGTGTGGATGACAGACTGTCAACGCGAAAAAAACGCAATGACCACCGTCAACGTGCATGACCACCGTCAACGTGCATGACCACCGTCAACGTGCATGACCACCGTCAACGTGCATGACCACCGTCAACGTGCATGACCACCGTCAACGTGCATGACCACCGTCAACGTGCATGACCACCGTCAACGTGCATGACCACCGTCAACGTGCATGACCACCGTCAACGTGCATGACCACCGTCAACGTGCATGACCACCGTGAACGTGCATGACCACCGTCAACGTGCATGACCACCGTCAACGTACATGACCACCGTCAACGTACATGACCACCGTCAACGTACATGACCACTGTCAACGCGCATGACCACTGTCAACGCGCATGACCTCTGTCAACGAAGATGACCTCTGTCAACGAAGATGACCTCTGTCGACGCGGATGACCTCTGTCGACGCGGATGACCTCTGTCAACGCGGATGACCACTGTTTCAAGTCCAGTATCTACCTTCCCCAAAAAATTGCCGTTTTTAACAACAATACTGTCTTTTATACAGAACAGTTCTACTTTAACCATACGTAACATTCAGAGTAGCTGAACATATGTCCTATTGTCTATTTTGTAATTGAGCACATTCACCAAGAAAGACGACACAAAGGTTAAAAGATGTGTACACATACAAAACACAGCACTAATAAAAACAAGTTTGCCAATAACCAACCTCCAAAAGGGGAAATAATTCCGGAGGGACATTGACACCAAAGAATGTACTCGGTATACTTTCTCTGAAATACATGAACGCCCATAAAAACGCAAGGTTCAGCCCTTGTTGGCATATGCGAAGATGACCTTGGGCTGGTCCAGTGTTCAAGGGGAATAACCCACTATGGAGATACCATAGGCCTCGTTGTGCAAACTGATCTGCGACCTCCAGTATCTCCGATCCTGGCCTTTCGTATTCTTATAGTGGCATATAAAAGTGAGTATATACATGCTGCATTATTCACAATAAGCCATATCACATTTAGCTGCATCCCCTCTCCAAGGGCAGACTACTCTTCTATCTTGGAATTTGTTAACACCTCTAGTAATACTTTCTTTCGAACTGATCGCTTCGGTCTGCTCTCGGCATTTTCTTCTCCTGAAACAAAAACAGAGCGGATTCCTATTAGTCCCCCGATTGGTCGAACTTCTGGACTCTGTTGTGCAGATGGCTACCCAGTCAGTTAGTGATTCTCTGATAACGTTTCACAACTTTCTTTTAGCACAGTTTGTCGAACAAAGATCGATAAAATATGGTTTTGGTACCGTTGGAGGACAGTTCGAGCAAAGGTCGACAACATTTTTGGGTACCGTTGGAAAGGAAGATTTACTACGCTTTTACTGCATTTATTAGTCCCCTCCCCTTTTAAGGACCCGTGTTACTTACCCACACATTTCGGACAACATGATCCTGGAACTTGTTGACTTTTCGGACATCTTAGCCTCGGACATTTTACCCTTTTACACTCACTTTCCCCATCCTGAAAACAAAGCAATACCAAGGAATGTAGTTTTCATCCCTTTAGCACATTAACAGGATTCAATGCTACCACAATGCGAACATGCTGGATTCATAAGATTTTGGTTGGTGCCTTTGCAAGGTATTTCAGGTATTCTTTGTTTGATTTATTGATTGATTAGTGTTTTAGGTGGCACTTAAGATTATTTAACTTTTATGGTGGCGTTCCTAAGTTTAATTGGGGAGGATATCGGACTCTTTGGCCGGAGGAAACCCCCATAACCGGAGTGTACCTCGCAACTCTTCTACCCAGGGCGACCAAGACTATATTCTTTAACACTGCATTGGAATACTATGGTTAGCTGCAAATGATCATGTGGTGGAGAAAATTACTTCTAACTGCAGACAATAAATAAAGGTAAATGTATTTCAGAAAACTCCGATTCCAAATGTGCCACTATAGTAAATTGTTCAATGATTATAAACAAATATATTTATTGATGAACACTAAAACACTAATATGGAAAATGTTCTTGTCTACAATAGCAAATATATATACTTACGATACACTGACACGTAATGCATTTCATTATTCCAAAGGGTTTCACAAGAGGATGCCAGTTGGCACCGTTGGCATACCGTTTACCAGCAAATTTACATCCAGCAAATGTGTCTAAAAAATTAAACATCGGATTAAGTTTAGCTGAGTGCCTGGTCATTCCAACACCATGACTGTTGATCACTACTGTGTCCGTAAATTGCAAATAAAAAACATTAGGGAAACTAAATAGTTATTGTAGGGGATCAAGAGAGAAATGACTTGGTTGAAATAAAAACTTGACTGTACCTTCACCCGTCACGGAGCGATCTCCTTGAATAGATTGAATTCCCACATCTACTACTGCTGCGGGTTTTGGATTATCCGGTGAGTAAGCTGAAAATATTGTAAACGGTGTCAAACCATTTCATCTGAATGCATTCTGGTGACTCTGTGAGTACAGTTGTACCTACGAACTCTTCCATAGTAAACCATTGTATTGATTGATGTCTTACACCGCACTCAAGATTATTTCACTTATATGGCGACGTTGCCAGGTTTAGTGGGTGGACGGGCTCTTTGTCCAGAGGAAACCCACGACCTTGGCAACTCGTTCACATACGGCGAACGAGTGAGAAAGTTTTCAATTCTTATATGGTCTGAGTGTGATTCCAAACCGTGCCGCATCGATGGAAGACCTGGGTCGGACTGAGAGACTATCACTCTAACCGACTAAGTTACCGAGATGAACCCTTCGAAATCTGCCCAAAGCGCTACTACTAAACGAGCTGGGAGATTCGTGTTTGTTTGTCAGACATTTGCTAAGGCGCCAAACAGAACACCAATGACAGTTAGGGGATAAGAAACCAAGGGATATCGAATAAGGTTAAGTATAGACAAATTGCATTTGCACATTGATAAGTCACCAGGTAATGTATGTTCAACCACCATGTTTTTCAACGAACATGAAGTTCAACGAACATGAAGTACAACCCAAATCTGGAAAATATTTAAGCAGCTTCTAGGTGCGTTTAAGTTCTGGACGTCAAGAAAAGTTGGCTATAATATCATCCGTGGGTGCTTTAGAAATGAAAAGCTCTAATTATTACTTACTGGGACATACTTTACAGCAATCCATTTCGTTTTTGCGGATAGCGACAGAATCTGGACAATCCAATACGGGACAGGTAATCTTATTACAGGTAACTTCGCCACCAGGCTTTGAAAAGAAATGCATTGCAATTAATCCGTGGGTGCAAGTCATGAACACAAATCTAGGACATCTTAAGTTAAAACGGTCAAATTACATTGGAAGCAATTTATCAATGAAGGGCTGTTGAGCTGTCTGGATTTATTCCCTTATAGACGGAGAGTTTAATACCAAGCACACGAGTAGAACACTCGACCTTTGGTGGGTGCCTCACAGCCGTTTCACATCATTTAGTCATAATATTGATTGGTGTTTTTAAGAGAATTCAAGATTATTTCACTTTTATCCCGCATTGTTAGGTTTATTGGGGAAGGGGTGCTTTGTCTGGAGTATGTTGGTCGATTACCTACAACTCTTCCATATATGGTGATGAAGTGATAATCCCGAAATGAGATTTGAACCCTTGACACATAAATGGAAGGCCCGTGACGGGCTGTGACCATCGCGATGCAGACTGAGCACGACTCTGGCGTCAGATTGATCCATAAACTCAATGAGCGTCATTTTGCCAAACACATAAGAATTAACGCTTGCGCAGTAGCCTAAATGGAGAGAGTCTATTTTTCTTCATTATCCAAGGTCAAGTGAACCATTATTACAAACAAAAAACATAACGTTTAATAAGAATACTAATCATGTTCCACGCATAACCTTATTTAAAATAATCAGAAACATTTATTTCACACTCACCACACAGTTACAAACGGCACAGGTGACGTAACCAAATGGAGGGATGTACGGATGCCATGCGGCTCCAGCGGGGTGCCATCGTTTGTCTCCACTAAAATAACAAGACTCGTTCTTGGCTAATGAAGGAGAGTCCATACCAACGACTGTAGTTCGAAATATAGAAGGATTAGTTTTGGGTCTCCGTCAACATGGTTAACTACTGTAATCATTTGTTCAGGGTAATTAAAACGAGAAGCAAATTGTATGATCATGAAAGGAACTTGGCCTTTATCATATTAGCCATTTAAAGTTTTATTCATATAAGGTCTTTCATAAAATAAGATTTTTTTTTCAATATACGATGGTTCTTCATTTTAAGTGACAGAATCTGCCAAATATAGAAAACTATTCGCTGAAACCAAACTGGCTAATCGTTTGCCATAAGCTTTCAGCCGATATCAATCTTGAATATGCACGTTAAAGTGGCATGAGCTGTCAAAATTCAAATTTTTTTCATAATTTCTGATCGTCACGACAGTAAGAGACTTTGAAGGCCATCGAAAAACTAAATGATTAACGTTGGAATGAGGAAAATACATGCAGTATGTGGCCTGTACGAACCGAAAACGTGTTCGAAATGTAAACAAAACTTAAATAACCGGGACGACCATTCATTCATTCTAAGCCAAAGTTAGTTCAAAACAATACTTTATCGTACATTTTCGAGACTAGAAGCACTAAAAAGCTTCTGAATTATACGTCTTGAGAAAAATAGTCAATAATTTCAACAATCTGTTGTAACGTCAAAATATCAACATTTTGGCAGCTCATGCCCCTTTAAGGTATCATTTAAAAGGACTAAAAGACAAACCGTACTCCAACACCCCGGCTATTTGAATTTTGCCCGTTATAAACTAAGTTACTGGCCTAACAGATTTTTTAAACTATTTCAAAGGTGATCCTTTAGCTTTCCATCGTCAAACGTTTAACTTCTCTTAACAATCGGAACATGAAAAAGTCCGAACTTTGGCAGCTAAATCCACTCAAATAGGCATGATTCCAATTTCAATGAAGGTACATTCATGTGTCGGGGTAAGAGAGAGATCTTAATAACACATAGAAGAATATCAGATAACCAAACGAAAATGTCTAACTGGAAAATCGAAAAAGGCTAACAGTTATGAAAAAGGTAAAGATAACTCTATTTGCGTCACAAAACAGTAACGTCCCTTTCCAATTTTCGTGAATTTGATAACCTACTTACCGGGGCAAGAAGGGCAACATTGACCAGGGATTTTAACCGGACTGGGGCAGTTCAGGACAGGACATACTTCTTTATGACACTTTACTTTACCACGCTGAAAATAAATAATTGAATGAAACTGAGTTTGTTTGGTCTCAATATAAGGAATTAGACCCAGGTTTCATTTCAGCAGAGAGAAATAAATGTGCCAAATATATTACACATGCATTATGAAAGCGACGGAAGAAGACAGAAAAACGAGAAACCCCATTTTATTCGTTCTACTATTAAAATAGCTCACATAGAAAATATATAATATTGCTTCAAACAATTGTACATGTAGTTTACTTGAATTCAAAAAAATCGTCTTTCGTTGCAACTCGACAGGCTTCAAAAGTAAAAAAAAGTTGCAAGGTACTTGCCGAAGGCCATATAAGTGGAATAATCTTGAGTGCGGCGTAAAACATCCATCAATCAATCAATCAAAAGTACAAACATCAACCTCTATCAGATCGACCATTAGCGTGTCAAAATGATCACACAGGAATGTCTGTTCATAAACATTATGAGCTGATCATAAAAACCTCGAGAACGCTCTCATACAGCATCCCTTGGTCGATGTTTTACGCCGCACTCAAGATTATTTCACTTATATGGCGGCGTTAGCAGGTTTAGTAGGGGAGGAAACCGGGTTCATTGCAAGGAGGAAACCTCCGACCTTCCGCGAGTATCTGGCAACTCTTCCACATACGGCGATCGAGTGAAAAATCCACTTGGAATTTGTTCACTTTTACTCGTCTGAGTTGGGTTCGAACCTGTATCGAGCAATATACGTGGAAGAGGATGAGATTGTTTTTGTATTCAGACCGGATGTCTGTGAAAAGCCTACCTTACAGCTGCAGGTATTACACATAGACCCCACGTCCGGAATCCAACTGGCACCGTCTTCATACTCGGTGCCTTCATAATCACATGTGTATGTAGGTACTTCTTCTATAGGATTGCCTTCCTCGTCAACCAGCATGTTACTGTCATGGTCACCAAATAATCTCCAACAGGTGTTCCTCACAGTGACCTGAAATGGAAGGCAACATTAGCTTTATCACAAACCTTTGCTTTAACAGAGGGTACATAATTATTCTATCGGTCTGCCAGAGAACTTGTTCATTAAAACAACTTTCACAAACTTTTAATTTCATTAACTTTTAGCGAATATATATTCAAAAAGCCACATAAATTAGAATGGATATTGTGTAGTAACGTATTTTGACCTTAACACAAAAGTTTTGAATATCTACTGTGTACTCACATTCCCTCTAAGCTCCCCTAAGGGTTGTGACATTGAAGCTAATTGGAGGACGGCGTGACCTTGGTCTAAATAAGTGTACAAGTCTTCAGATATCTTCTTTACTTCACCAACAGCCTTGAATCAAAAGTAAAAAAAAGGATTTGGTAGCTACTACATGTAGTACAGAGAGAATGTTAGGGTTTTTTTCTCAAAGTTAAGAGAATTTTTACCAGTATCTTTAGGACGGATAAGCGAGTTGATTGATTGACTGATTAATGTTGCCCTGCACTCGAGATTATTTCACCTATATGGCGATGTTGCCCGATTGAGTGGGGAAGGAAACTTGGATCTTTGTGTGGAAGAAACCCCGACCTTCGGCGAGTACATGATAAATCAACTCAGATTTTTTTTTTACTTGCACCACATCGATGGAAGGCTGTGTCAGACTATCACTCTAACCAACTGAGCCACCCGAGGCCCCCAGGTAACTGAGTTAAGGTGCCCTATTTTCACTTTTATTTTTTGGTAAAAGTGACCAATAGCAAGAAACGAAAGACGAAGAGATTCCCACGAAACGAACCAGCTAGAATCGGTTCTTAGTAAGATGTAATGGTTACTGGGGAAAACGTTCTGTCTTCAGTTATTCGAGTTTTTTGTAAGTTTCAGTTTCTAGAAATATTCCAACCACTAATTTACCTTGTTGCCACTAAAACCACCAAAGGTCTTCACACTGTGTCGGTTAGAAAGTACCGGAATCTCGCCACCTGTCGGCGGAACACTTAGCTGAGCAGCTATAGTACTTCCTTTCTTTACAGTGACGCCTTCGACAACAATCTCGTAATGTAACACGCAGTTACGGTCAAACCCGAACCAAGCATTCCCAGCAGTGCCTGACGTCATTTCCGGCCGAATCCCCTTCGGCATCAATATTATAGGAAATTCTGCAAACCCAATATGATAAAAAAAAATAATCAAGATTGTTATCACATCGTAAAAATGCTTTTCTAAGCAATTGAATTAAAGCAAGTTCAATCAAAACATCATTATTTTTTTTTTTAAAATGAACTCTTCTTCCAAATAACCTTACGTTAATACTATTCAGGTAACCAGCCTACTGATTGATTGTTTGATGTTTTACGCCGCGCTCAAGCTTATTTCACTTATATGGCAACGTTGCCAGTTTTATTGTGGGAGGAAATCGGGCTCTATGCCCAGAGGAAACCCACGACCTTCCGGTGGTAACTGGCAACCATCCAACATAGGTCGTTCCAGTGAAACCCCAGTCAGAAAATTTTCCAATTTTTTGGACTGAGTGGGATTCGAACCCGCGACCCATACCAGCCTAATGAAAAATGACCATTCAAAATGTTTCACTTATACAGTTTTTAGACTTTGGAAGTTGTATTTAACAATCCTTGGACAATTTAGGCTTCTGATCTATTCATTGGCGAAATTTCTTCGTTTTTCATTAGTTTCTCTGACATATTAGTAATAGTATGCAATGTATTCATTGTTTTGGTGGCTGATTTATGGTTCGTTAAATAGCAGTTGTACTTATTAAATCCTCATCTTCAAGACTGAGTTTTCAGTTATATTTTACCTCCAGGTTTCTTCGTGTGTGGTCGAAAACCAAGCTCGGTCACATGACCTCGAATTTCGCTTTTCCGGAAATTTTCTGTGGCAACATTGATGAAGGTTTTACCGTTTAAAAAGGAAACCGTGTCAATACTTTTCATCTTTCGGAAAGTTCCATTGACCTGTAAGAAACAAATTAAAACGCTAACAAAAGACTCCTAGACCTGTGCTTTGTGATGTTAAGTCTCGGTTTACTGAGATTAAATTGTGACATTGCGTTTCGTATCATCGCAAAATGTAAACTATCAAAATCTTTATTTATTAAGCCAAGGTTATTTTCAAACGATTTGATATGGTGAAATATGTGTTTTATATGGCACCATCTACGCGTTGTGGTCGCCAAAGAGTTTAAAAAGATACAAAGAGAGAATTCCGTAGGATCGGGTCACTTGTAAATTTCGGTCAAAGGGGAAGAACTCTTAACTTACCCAACCGCCAAATCCATCTTTATCTTGAATGAAGTCAGCCGTCACATCAGCAACCCTCTTCCGCTTGTTCTTTCTGTTCACGACGCGTTCAAAGCCAACGTTAACTACCTTACTGGATAATCCATTCAATCGAATCTGTGAATAATATTATTACCATCATTTTATTTCTCTTATTGTCTGTAATAGCAAAAACTGAAACATTTTCTGATCTTGGGAATTATGAGGCCCTGAATCTTCAAAAACACATTTATTCTCAAAAATAAGTAAAAAGCGGTGGGAAAACCTTTAAACGTGGGTTCTATTCTACTGAGAAATAATCAAGGAATCACGAATTTTTAGCTTTCGACACCTGTGCCAGTGTTTTTTTTAATTGCACTTGATAAAGACACCGACACAGGTGTCGAAAGCTCTAATTGCTCACAAAAAATTACTTGGTGATGCCTGCATTATTTCTCATTAAAAAATACGTTTCTATTTATGGCTTTGATACACCAGAATAATCTCATATTTGATATGGAATATCAGATACTCGAGGAGTCGCGGGTTCGAATCACACCCAGTCTAAAGAAACAGGACATTTTCGAGTTGGTTTTCAATCGTTTGTCGTATGTTCAAGGGTTTTCAGGTACCTGTCGAAGGGTTTTGTTCAGGCTGAGATCGGGTTACCTCCGAAACTAAGCGTGGCCTCCATGAAAGTTAAACAAACTTGACAGCAGTGTTAAACGTCAATCAATTTTGTTTTACTACATTCCTATTTCACACCAACTTAAGAGTACAGATTTTAAACTTCTGGCACGGCGATCTAATTGCGAAGAATATAGCTACAGAGTTTGTAAATGTGCCTATTAAAACCAAACTGATAAGCCTAAGTCACGAACCTTGTACTCAAGTTTACCGTTCTCCATCAGGGATACTACCGCTGCACCAGCGGCTCCTGTGGATGACTTGGCCAGAGACAAACTGCCCGACAGAACAGCCTGGAAAGCTGAAACGGTAAAAAAAACAAAGCGAGTTTGTTAGTTATATCCTAGTAGGGCCGGTCAGAAATACCGCTATATCATGGTACGATCACGTTAATTCAGAATGGCTGAAGAATTTGTCACTCCATGTGGTGTCCAAAGTCGAGCATCACAGAGGCAAAACGGATTACACTTTCTCGAGAAACATCCACACAGCTTCACTCCTCACAGACAAGAAATGGTTTTTAATGACCGTAATTTTGTTGATTAGTTCCCATAGAGACAATGTTCAAATCAAACATATTTTTGTAGTTTTGGGAATGCACACGAGCAGCAATTTGCTTTAACTTTTGTATAAAGAATCAATAAGTTTGGTCAAGCACATTAATTCTAATAAATACTTATACTCACTTCCACACGACTGCCTTGGCATTATTTTCCCCTTCAAGACCTTCCCTTGTGAAGTGGTCACTCTGAACGATAACTTCCTTCTGGCCAACTGTTTCGCTTGACCCTTCGTTATACCAGTCCAGGTCTCCATGAATAAACTATCTCCCTGAAGCCAAAAAACATTCACGTTATCAAACATATTTTTGATATTCCTTTAGGGTATGTTGTGTTCAACTAAGATTGCACGACAAGCGTTCGAATGGCGATCGTTCAATGGCAAACCTAAATGTAACTATTACTTGAAGCGTACTTACTCCCAAAGCTGGAGAAAAAATGATGGATTGATTGATTGTTTGGTATTTTACAGCGCACTCAAGATTATTTCACTTATATGGCGGCCTTGACAGTTTTGTGGGAGGAAAGCTGGCTATATGCACGGAGGAATCCCACGACGTTCCGGTGGTAACTGGCAACCATCCCACATAAGTCGTTCGAGTGAAAACCCAGTCACACAAATTTATATTTTGAGTGGGGGGGGGGGGGGGCTGAGTGGGACTCGAACCCATGACCCATTGGTGGAAGGCTGTTCGGATTGAGCGTCCAACGCTCTATCTTACTGAGCCACGGAGGCCTTATGTGATTCGTCAACCATTTTGGATTATTAAATTTATATCAAAAATGCCCAGCAATGAACTTTGATATAGTGGATTTTAATATGACAACCCTCCTTCCTCAGTACATGGCGTTTTACTTGGCTTACCTGTTTTACGCCATCTGTTTCAGATTGAAACATTAGTTTCTTGCCCTTGTGGATAGAAACTATAAACGCTGGATCAGAATCTGTATAAAGATAGAAAATTACTTATCATTTTATACATAAACAAGAAAAATTGAGATACACGTTAATCAAGACAGATTTGTGGATGCTGCTCACACTTGAGTTACAGTTTCGTATGTATTATTTGCATATCAATATCATAATAAAGTAGCTGAAAATATAACCCAAGGTGTCCAATTGATTGATTGATTGATGTTTTACGCCGCACTCAAGATTATTTCACTTGTATGACGGCGTTGTCAGGTTTAGCGGGGAGGAAACCAGGCTCATTAAATGGATCATCGGCGAGTACCCGTCAACTTTTCCACATACGGCGACCGAGTGAAAGAATCCACTCAGAACGAATGTGTAAAAGTATTAAACATTAAAACATAACTATACAAACTGATTCATAATTTAACTGCACTATGCATAGTCCGAGTTTCTGGCTCCAAAAATGCCTTTTTCTACACTGATGGTCGCTTTTTGGAGTCCGGGCTCATTACAATCAAACAACTGGAGTAGATTTACAGCTTCTGGGCTGGCCAGATTTAGACAGTTAAGTAACGATATAACCTACTCAAGTATTGTAAAAAAGACGTCCATGAATAAATCACATTTCTGTAAAATACGTTTAACGTTAAACCGAAAAACAGAAAAGAGTGTTACATCATTAATGACAGGGAAGTTGGACACTCGATAAGGCAGTGATGACTTCAGCGGACGATTGATTGATTGTTTGGTGTTTTACGCCGCGCTCAAGATTATTTCACTTATATGGCGGCGTTGCCAGTTTTATTGTGGGAGGAAACCGGGCTCTATGCCCGGAGGAAACCCACGACCTTCCGTTGGTAACTGGCAACCATCCCACATAGGTCGTTCGAGTGAAAACCCAGTCAGAATTTTTTCCAATTTTTTTGGACTGAGTGGGATTCGAACCCGCGACCCATTCAGCGGACGAATAATATTTAGTAAACGATCCTGCTTGTCCATACCAGACATACCAGGTAGCTAAAATATTAATGGACGCGATTAAGGTCGTTTTGATCAGATTTGATTAGGTTTTACTGTTATTTCCCGGTTTACAATGGACCACACTATGCATTGGCTTTCTTTCTTTTTTTTTTTAAACTTTGGGTCGAGTTTAGAGAGTATTCACTCACCTTTATCAATAATCTCACTGTGTTGCAGCTCAAACTTGGCCTCCTTTCGTTTGGGGTCATAGTTCATCATGACCACGCCCCCAGAACCGTCCTTTTTGGATGGGTTCAACAAGCTTATAAACGTTTCTGCAAAAGAAACATTCTTTCGAATATAATTTAAAATAGAGACAATAAAAATCCCTCAAATGATTTCCATGCAAGCATTCAAAGCAGAGTTTAAATCAATTTATTACCTAATGGATGACTTGATAAATCACATAAATGACATTTCCTAATTTTGCAGCAAACAAAATTAGAAAAGCTGTTAAAATTTTGAATTAAAAGACCAATTATAAATCCGAATTGAGGTTTTACACAGATATGTGTCTTTAAGTGGCTGAATCGGGAGTCAAATTTTCACTGGATTGTTTAATGTAGTTTGTCAAAGTCTTGTTTAATTGCTTGGATCACTTAACAACAAGAAGATCATTACCGCGGGGAGTTTGCACCTATAGACCTTCTCCCATAGCAGTTTGTGTTTCCCTTGCCTTTGTAATGGTGAAAGTAACAACTAACTGTTTAGGCCAAGGTTTTGTCACGAGAGAGCCAAAGTCCCTTTTCAGCCATCACGCAAGTCATTCATTTTAGAGTTACCGGAACGACGCGGGAATGTGAGAAATGCTCGAAAGGAAACTCCACGGTCCTGGAGAGCAATAAACGGTCCAGGATCCTAAAATCCCGTTCAAGTCCGGAAAGACGGGCGAGAAAGGAATTTTTAAGGAGATCTGTAGGAGTAATTGTTAAACAATACATGGTTGCCACCTGTTAATCTCCAGGATTAGTGTGGATTATCTCAGATTAGGTTAAACAAGCAAGAGTTGGATTGAATAGCCGTGAGAGGATAAAAGTCACAATTTCTTTAATATGCTAACCGAGACTATAGAAAGCAAGAGTATCGAATCACAACATGAAAGAAAATGGAATGGAAACCTTAGACGGCGAAATTCAGAAAGAATTCAGAAAGTATTCAGAAAAAATTTAGACAACAGCAGTTTTGTGAAGGAAGGAATTTTATCACAGCATTGAATTTTGTATGCTCTGCGTCCGAAATTTAATTTTCTTTATGAATCAAGACTAAAGTACATGTTCTACGTCACACCTAACGCAAATAAGTAAATATTGTCAACGGTTGTTCGTAAAACCTTTAAATGGGGGTGTCGTCAGGGTTAGTGGTGGAGGAAACCCCAAACCCCCATCGGGTACCAGCAAATGCTTCATTGGCGGTTGAGTGAATAACCATTGGACCTGTTGGATATGATGTAAATAAAACAAAACAAAACCCTCTCAGAAGTTAATCAATTTTTCTATGGACTTGGGTGGGATTCAACTCTTGACCAATGGATGACAGGCCTGTGTCTGACTGAGAAACTGTGGCTCTCCCTACTGACCCACCGAGGCCTCTTGGTACATTGGTTTGATTGATTGAGGTTTTACGCCGCACTCCAGATTATTTCACTGAAATGGCGACGTTGCCATGTTCAGTGGAGAAGGAAACCAAGCTCTTTGGCCAGGGGAAACCCCCGACCTTCGGCGTGCAACTTTTTCACATACGGCGATCGAGTGAAAAGCGGATACATTGGTTGACGAGTGCCGGGCAAGATGTATTTGAAACTAATAAAAACTGAGGCTCAGAAGTACAGTCCGAATGAGCAATAACCTATAAAGCATGTTAATGATTAAACAAACAAAAGACCATGACACTTCAATATAGAATGACATCTTAGCAATTAAGAATATTTGCTCGACAGTTGAGCGAATTAGGTCAGAAAATTATTCCAGATAAAAAAAACATACCCTCTTCCGGATTTTCCCGAGCTACGATTCTTCCCGAAATCTCGCCATGTTTCTTTTGCCCCGTTGTCAAGACAACCGAAATATGGCCTCTGTTTAGAATATCCTTATACACTGAAGCTAATTTAGACCAAACACCACAAATCTGCCACAAGAAACATTTAGATCTATAACTAAGTATCTAATGTTGATAAATGGATAAAATTAACTATACACAGATTTTCTTAAGAAAATGACCAGTTATTTGAAAAAGTGTTAAATGAATAGTATAAGCTTCAATATTTTTCCCGATTTGTTTTTTAGCTTAAAGTAATCAATCTTATTTACGCTCGTTATAAGTTTCCTGGTAATAACACCTGGTCTTCGGCGTAGTGAAAGTGAAGTTTTTTATAGCAAGTTTTAGCAGAAAAATAAAACGTTTGCTTAAACGCACCATTTTCTTTCCATCAGAGCGCGGATGAATTTTCTGCTCGTGCAAAATAGTCCCATCTCTCTCTATGAACCGGATATATCGCAAATGTTTCATTCTGTAAATAAAAATATTTAAATGGGCATGAGCTGCCAAAGTTCGGATTTTTTTCTTGTTGATAGGTTGTGATTGTCAAGAGAGGTTCAGCCTTTGAAGATCCTTGAAAGACTAAAGAATTAATAAAATAAAAATATATCTTGGTAAATTGACAATAAAACAAAAAGATATCTTGGTAAAGGTCAGTAGGTTGTGCGTTGCGATGACGTATACTAATAAAAAACAAAATTCGTATAGCCGGTATGCAAGAGTGATGGGTTAACACTGCTTGTGTGCAATTACCGTCAATTGGTGGTCTTCAGCTAAGCTTAATTTCGATGCAATCTCCAGGTTTTATTTTAGGTTTCATGACCAAATTCTATAAAAACTAGAGAATTATTCCAAATGAAAAGTAAACAACTTCAAGAACTTCTGTTTGTATATAGAAAAAGGTTTAAAATGTCTACCGAGGTAATTGAATCACGATCACAATTTAAGTCATGTCTCGTTGGTAAATCGATGATTATTTGTGTTTCTATAATGTGATAAGCCTGTCATGCCATTACTTCTATTATACCATTGTATATCCTCTTGCGCCTTCCGCTTTGGCTTTGAGAGAATAAAACTTAAACTTTAAGGTGAAGAATTACTAATGGATAATAACCAAGAAGTTGTTATCCATAAGTAATGCTTCACCTTATTGTTACCTTTCAACATCTAAATGCCATTGAAAGATTTGAAACTTAAACTTGAACTATTGGTATGCATACCTGCTATATAAAACTGAAAAGACCAAAGTATTCCTTTCTATAGAGAAGCGCCCCCAAGCGACGGCTCTCGTCTTAACACCTTTCCGAACATGCCTACCGACCAACAAAGCACTGAACTCTGGAATAACAAAACAATGCCAATTTAGAATTATGCATAAATGAGACATCGTGCTAAAAGGGGCATGAGCTGCAATAATTCGCAGTTAAATAAAAAATTAGGATGTTCATAACAAAACAAGGTTTGAAGTTCAGGAGAAAATGCAATATTAATGTTTACAAAATTTAGATTCCGAGCCTGGTCTGTGCGAATCGGAAGAGCGTTCCAAAAGTAAACCAAAATAAAATAAACGATACAAGCATTCATTCAGTTCAGAAATTCGTTGCTTCAGCTACATTCTGATTGATTGATTGGTGTTTTACGCTGCGCTCGAGATTAGTTCACTTATATGACGGCATTGCCAGTTTTATTGTGGGAAGAAACCGGGCTCTATGCCCGGAGGAAACCCACGAACTTCCCGTGGTAACTGGCAACCCAACTACATTCTGAGTAGAATCACTGAAAAGCTTCTAATGGTATAGAATCTCAAAATATTATTTTAACAGAAATGTCAAGGTTATCTGAATGTTTAAATTTTTCATTAAAGTGGCATGAGCTGCCAAAATGTTGATATTTTGACGTAAAAACAGAATGTTGAAATTATCGGTTATTTTTCCCAAGACATAATTCAGAAGCTTTTTAGTCCTAGTTTCTAGAATGTACCAAAAAGTATTGTTATGAACTAACTTTGGCTTAAAATGAATGAATGGTCGTCCCGGTTATTTAAATTTTGTTTACATTTCGAACACTATTCTAGTTCGTATAGGCCACATATTGTATGGATTTTCCTAATTCGTACGCCAATCATTTAGTTTTCGATGGCCTTCAAAGCCTCTTACTGTCGTGACGATCAGAAAATAGGAAACAAAGTGTGCATTTTGGCAGATCATGCCACTTTAAGAGAAAACTTTGGTATTTTCATTTGGTACCTGACAAGAAAGACAGGTACCTCGATGGTCGGAATGGTGCATAGACTTGATAATTCAACGGTGATTTTCGTTGCCAGATTAAAAAATGTCAACGTTGAGTACAGATTTTTATACTTATTTACTTAAAGGCACACTTGCCGCCGTAGCCTGTTTAAATTTGCTAAGAAAACCAATTTACATGAGCTTACTACGACTAATACCACTAAACTTAAACATAGGACACATAAAACATGTCTAGTTAGCTTTAGACTGTAAAAATGGGGTGAAAAACAAACGAAGAATCGAAGCCTGATTACAACAACAACGATCAGTGTCGGTCAACTTTCGTGTTGAATTACCCTCCTTTCAGGCCTTTGTATCTGTGGTTTACATTCAAATAATTATCAGCAGGCTTTTCCAGTCGCTGTTAACCGATCGTCAGTCTGTATTTCTCAGATAAATAGGCCTACGTAAAATTACACTGTGCCGTTAGTTCACTCACTCGACTGAAACATAAAATCGCCAATAGGGGGCAGATCGGTTTGTTTACGTTCCGGGTACGTAACAATTCAAATTTTCAAATTCAAATTAAAAATACAAAGTGACGTCCAAACTTTTAAATTTTGGTAAAAATAGAAAGTTCCTAACTTATATTGTCTGGGAAAAATACAGAATACGGTCTTTCTTTTTTAATGTAAACAATATTCCTGATTTTCGCGGCAAGTGTGCCTTTAACTATCTGGCTTTACTCATGTATAAACATGTTAGAGTTTTTATGAGCAGGACTCTCTCTGTCTGAATGCTAAACATAATAAACATTACCCACCTGAATGTTGAGCTCTACCCCTCACATCACCCTGTAAAGTTGCTGTTTTCTCAAAATCCGTTAATTTCTGTCCCTTATAAATATCTTCAAACTCATGACCTGAAATCAGAAACAAAACAAACATTTTCATTAAAACCTTCATTAAATCTGTATGCGACATGTTAGGATTTTAAAGATACGCATGGGAGAAAAAGTTGTTTTTAATTCGGCAAATATATTCATGGTTAGTGAATAACCTGCAACAATCGGAAAGGTTTGTCTTTGAATATTGAAAATGTTGGGTTTTGGTTAATTTATCAATTACCATGGTAAGTTAAAGTGGCATGAGCTGCCAAAATGTTAATATATTTTGACGTTAAAACAGAATGTTGAAATTATTGGCTATTTTTCTCAAGACGAATAATTCAGAAGCTTTTTAGTGCTTCTAGTCTCGAAAATGTACGATAAAGTATTGTTTTGAACTAACTTTGGCTTAGAATGAATGAACGGTCGTCCCGGTTATTTAAATTTTGTTTACTTTTCGAACACGTTTTCTGTTCGTACAGGCCACATACTGTATGGATTTTACTCATTTCAACGCCAATCATTTAGTTTTTCGATGGCCTTCAAAGCCTCTTACTGTCGTGACAATAAGAAATTATGAAAAAAGTGTGAATTTTGACAGCTCATGCCCCTTTAAGGGTTTGATTAAATCCAAATAAGTCGTGTGTACGTCCGCATGTTTCAGCTCTATGCACAGCGGAAGAATATGTCTATATGGCCATAGAACACATCATACATTAGTACAAAACTAAAAGAACATCCGACACTTTATTTACTTGTACTGATGGCGATATGCTTTTATAGGTCATTTTGTCTCTGATGTTTTACATCTAGATTTTACATCTATTTATTCGCTTTTTATATTTGAATAAGTATTTGCTAAAAAAAACTTCCGACTTAGTTATCTAGACGTTTTTACTATTCGTGGATTATATATTTATGATCACTAAAACACACGGGCACAGGGAAAATCTTCTTGTCTAAAATAAGGGTTATACGTGGGACTTACGTTTGATTTTCAGTTTCGATTTTTTTTAAATCAGAATAAACCTCACGTTCACAACGTTTCAACAGTATACCTGGACCATTATTCCCACAACGTCGTCCAAATGAGGAGTCAAACAGAATTTCTAGTAGCCTAAAATCTGCTGACTAACCTCTTATCAGACAGAATGTATAACTATTCTTGATTTCTTAATGACAGATAGAGGGTATATAAAATAACACGCTAATTCAATTATCTCTAGAAATAAAGTCCTACGGCTCTTTTCTGAAATAAACAGCAAGAAACAAGTATTGTACACACACGCTTGTTTAGTATCTACATAATTGCACACAAAGGTAACTTGTTAGCAAGTTCGACTCGAGATCCGGGTTAACTTTTATCGCGAGCTGCACGTGTTTCTAGACAGGCACGTGGTCCACCCGTTTACCCTTTGGCGAACCATGGGTGTAAGTAAGGCACGAATAGGCAACATCCCAATACCTTCTAACTGCAGCTGTGCTTAATATCCTCAGAGAAATTGTATAAGATAGTCATCGAGTGTTATGAACTCCATCACAGCTTGTGTCGTCATTAGTTAAACCATTAATGAACACGGTGTGTAAACTGGAGGCAAGGAAGTGCCTCTACCTTCAAAGGTCTTCCCCGAGATGTTTGTTGGAGAGCCATGATCTCTAGACTTCAATGATGTCTGATTTTCCCCCATGGTTCGCTTAATTACAACGTTACGTGTCCTTGTTATTAAAGGCTCTTATGTTTTCTTTTAACGGTTTTCTCAAAAGAAAATACTGATATATACGATGAGTACATTTTTTTTTTGGACAGAGTGCTAGTTACAGGTATTTGAGAGAAAGGGCAAGTCCTAATCAAATTTTGTTCTTAGTAGTTGGTTAAATTAAGCCATTTCTCCACCAACACGGTCGAGTTCGTGTCACATTAACCTGCCTATACTGCTATGATTAACAAAATATTTTTGTATTCTGTTGTTGATTAACTAAACAGGTCATATCAGCAACAAAAATACCAACCGACCAAACTATCACTTTCATGAAAAAAATCCAGAGGCCAGAATTTTTTTTGTTTTTATTTACATCCCAGACAATCTCGAGACGGGGTAGATAAATTACTAGGACAAAATCAGTTTTTCCAAAAGTTCCAATTATGAATTTTTCGTAATACACGAGTAGTATCTCTCCAAAAACGGTACATTTCAGTCACATTATAGAAACATTTTGGGTTGGGGTTCCCCCCCCACCCCCCCAATGGTCAAAAACATATACTAAAATTGATTGTTTGGTGTTTTACGCCGCGCTCAAGATTATTTCACTTATATGGCGGCGTTGCCAGTTTTATTGTGGGAGGAAACCGGGCTCTATGCCCGGAGGAAACCCACGACCTTCCGTTGGTAACTGGCAACCATCCCACATAGGTCGTTCGAGTGAAAACCCAGTCAGAAAATTTTCCAATTTTTGGGACTGAGTGGGAATCGAACCCGCGACCCATTGGTGGAAGGCTGTTCGGATTGAGCGTCCAACGCTCTACCTACTGAGCCACGGAGGCCCCCCATATACTTAAAACCCATGGAAAGCGAAAAACTAAAAACGTTTAAGCGCGTGCTTTTTTTTGTGAACGAGATTTCCACGAACAAACAAGATAAGAATATTTGATTGGCTTTGTTCAGATAATCTTGAAGGGACATGCGCGAAAATTATTTTTTTTTTTTTGTATCAAGAGGGTTTAACACGGATTCCTAAGAGAAGAGACAAAACTCTTTCTGAAAATAGTTCCTAAAATTTTCTAAAGAGTTTTGATTCAACTCCAGGGATCTCCAACAGGTGGCGCTGTACGCGGAGGTAGTAAATTTGTTCGGAAATATCAAGGGCACAATGATACAAGATTCATTTGATCGTCTTGGCTTTGAACGAGTCTCTTCAAATAAAGGTTGAAGTCACAAGAGACCTTGGCTATAAAGAGCAATGTATCCATTGTAGCACAATGACTCCAGCAGGATATTACGTTTTCCTGTTTTCTGACAAGGGAGTTTTCTGTGAGAGTATCAAGCATTCAGGGGGTACAAAAGACTGGAGGTTGAGACTCGCGGGTAAAGGGAACGCGATTTCCGCGTTTTGACTCCGCGACTGTTAATCCGCGAACAAAGAGGGATATCTAACGGGCCGATCCATGGGGTGCCTTTTAAGGAATTCCACCAACGAGAGGTTCTTTACAGGGTATTCAATTTAGCGTAAAATGACTGTCTATTGAAAGTGAGCCATAGTTAAACACCGGCAGTGTAACAAAAAGGCAGGGTCTATAGAGATATTTGTTTTCATTTACGACTGGTTTCCTCTGAATAGGCTAAAATATATCTTAATACACAGCTGTTTACCCAAGTCTCGCTGCACAAATTCACAGTTTGTTACCGTCTATTAAGACGGGGAAATATTCTATAACGTGTAATGCATAGCTCAGGTAATAGAAAGTCGTACTTGGAGGGGACTAAAGACGACGCGAAACTATTACAAGACAGGGGGCAAAATTCTAATAGGTCAGAGCAATTCCAGCACCCCATAAGAGCGAATTAAAGTCGTTATATCTTAGAATAGACGAAAAGAAAATACATAGCCTTCGTGGGGGCAACGGAAATGTACTTAATATCAACAATTCAAAACGATCTCGCATTACCTTGATCTAAATTACAGACTTTAGGTCTTTGTGAGATTTTTATACAAAATGTCACCGCAGTGATTGTGCCCTCAAAGATTTCGCCTGAGGTATACTTTCTCATTTTACGACCAAATAATAGTATAGGCGTAAAAATGCTTTACAGTGGCTCAAATAAAAAGTAGAGATTTACACGGCAGTAGATACTTTATGTAATACATTGCCGGTACGTTTAATACTGATTTTCTTATCACAGAACTGTTCCATATGGATAGATTTGTACTTCAAACGATTCGTTCACTTATGCAGTGGCGTTGTCATGTTTGGTGGAGAGAGAAAGGGGTACCTCGTGCTCCGGTGGGTATAGCAGGCAACCCTTTACAAATCAAGTGAAAACGTTAAACCCCACGGTCGGAAATATTTCTATAAATTTTCTTTGGAATGAGTGAGATTCGTCGATGGAAGGCTTGTGTTGGACTGAGGGACTATCACCCTACCGATTGAGCCTCGGACACACCTCTCCCCTCCCCCAACTGGTTTTCTTTTTTTTATTTTTGGGGATAGAGTAGCAAAAAATTGCTAGCCAACAGAAACTAGAAATGGACTTGGGGGAATCTTAGGTCCAATCCCTTCCAATACATACCATCTCCAGGACAACTTTTACAGCACATCCCAGGCTTCAGTTCTGGATTATCACACTGGGGTTCTGGACACTGGTTTTTGATATTCCGACACTCCACTTTCCCATGTTGACTTAACACACCTTTCTTAATAACCTGAAATTGATAAAAAAAAATCATATTTAACATGTTTTTGTAGCATTACTTCAAAGTCGAACGTTGTCTGTTTTAACGGTAGGTCAGTAGAAATTTAAATATATCACAAAAAAGTCAATATAGTGAGAAACAGTTATTTGACTTTTCAGTGAGAAAATGCCCAACAAAGGGAACCAAATTGCATTATTTTTTGTTCGTTTCTGTCTGTGGGATGCATTTTCTTTAAGGTGGCATAAGCTCACAAAATTGAGATAAGGGATTTTAACACAAGGAAATTCTGGTATATCTTTTTTGATTGGTTGAAGTATGTAGCTTACTGTCTGGATAATGTACAATACGATAGTGCCAAGAATTAACTTTGTGATGGAATGAATGAGTGCATGCTGGTTATTTAAAATAAATACTTTAACTAGAATGCATTTTTAAGACAATAATCCTGTTTTAAAGAGGCTTGAGTTTTTGTGCGAATTCTCTGAAAAGAGTTACGAGCATTTTCAGAGGCAAAGAGAGTGGATGTCCCAGAATTCCGAGCACAACTGAAATACTGCCCTCCTGTTGGTGTATATAGGTCACATAAGCCAATCCCGATCCTGCCGAGATGCGTGGATATATTTCTGTGGCATCTACTTTTAGATTGATTGATTGTTTGGTGTTTTATGCCGCGCTCAAGATTATTTCACTTATATGGTGGCGTTGCCAGTTTTATTGTGGGAGGAAATGGCTATAACCTTCCATCGGTAACTGGCAACCATCCCACATAGGTCGTTCGAGTAAAAACCCAGTCAGAAACCCCATTTTTTTTGGGGGGACTGAGCGGGATTCGAACCCGCGATCCATTGGTGGAAGGCTGTTAGGATTGAGCGTCCAACGCTCTACCTACTGAGCCACGGAGGCCCCCTATTTTATCTGAAGAATTTCACTTAGTTTTTACGGCATTCACGTTCTCTTCGAAAAATGTTTTCTTTTTTTCAGTGGAAATCATTCTATTAACGGATAAACTTTCACGTTCATATTTTCCGCGAATTTCTGCATTTCGTGCCAGTTAAACTTAAGATAAAATGATTGTTTCGTAGTTTTGCTATTTAGGTTGTTTAATAAGGTAGGCTTTTGACGAAACAGTCTCAGACAAGATTTCGCCACTAAGTTTTTTCTGTAAGCCATCGGCACACGAGATCATGTGTACAACGAACCGCTTCACACCAGGCCGATAAAATGTGTAGAGGCGCGAACTGCACGCGCAGTCAGTTTTCGTGCGAAGTCGGCATACCTTCCCTATTCTTCCGGGGCTTGAGTAGGAGTAAGGGAGATTTAGAGTCTATTAAACCAAGCGAACGTGGAGACGGCTCAAGGTAAAGCTTTGGCTGGGAGTTGCTGAAGTCTCTAATCCCGCCAAACTGTCAGAGGCATTGACGGATGACCGCGGACCTCTTCGCGGTTTGCTGGTCTCTATCGCCACAAGGCTGTTCTAACGGGAAGGCGGTACATTTTCATCCTTGTCTAGTCCCACAGATTACGTTAAATGATCATTAAGAACGGGCTGTCTGAGGAATAGGTACAAACTTCACCGTTTTAATGGTACGAGGTAGTTTAAATACAAATATCTTCACTCCGAGAGGAAAGGGGTTATTTTTCTCACGTATTGACTCGCGTCTAGACATCTTACAAAAGAAAAAAAACATTTTCCGTCTTAAAAATCTTAGCGCTAACAAAAGTACTAAATGTATAAGAAAACTAACGGAGACTGTAGAACAACGATCCCGTCACGTTGATGGTGTCATTTTGCTCCTTGAAAATACACGCCACCTGGCGGCCGAAAAATATCGTCATACTTTTTTATTACTTTAACACAAATAAAGTTTTATTTGGAATGGCTCTGATCGGTGCCCTTAAGATGTTGGAATTATTAGATTGATGTATAAAGGTACACTCTTTGTCCGGAGGAGAGCTCGACCTTCGGCCAGTACACTGCTGACTTTGGGGTTCGAACCCGCAAGGCATCGGAATTATTAGATGCAAACATTTCTGTACATGATACATCAATTGCAATTACACGAAATTTAGATAAAATGCACTATGAAATTATTTCAGGCGAATTCTTACCTATTGATTTACAGACTGATTGTACCTAAAGGGGCATGAGCTGCCAAAATGTTGATATTTTGGCGTTAAAACAGAATGTTGACATTTTTGGCTATTTTTCTCCAGACGTATAATTAAGAAGCTATTTTAGTGCTTCTAGTCTCGAAAACGTACGATAAAGTATTGTTTTTAACTAACTTTGGCTTAGAATGATTGAATGGTCGTCCCGGTTATTTAAATTCTGTTTACTTTTCGAACACGTTTTCGGTTCGTACAGGCCACATACTGTATGGATTTTCCTCACCCCAACGCCAATCATTTCGTTTTTCGATGGCGTTTAAAGGGGCATGAGCTGCCAAAATGTTGATATTTTGACGTAAACACAGAATGTTGAAATTATCGGCTATTTTTCTCAAGACGTATAATTCAGAAGCTTTTTAGTGCTTCTAGTCTCGAAAATGTACGATAAAGTATTGTTTTGAACTAACTTTGGCTTAGAATGAATGAATGGTCGTCCCGGTTATTTAAATTTTGCTACTTTTCGAACACGTTTTCGGTTCATACAGGGCACATACTGTATGGATTTTTCTCATTCCAACGCCAATCATTTAGTTTTTCGATGGTCTTCAAAGCCTCTTACTGTCGTGACGATCAGAAATTATGAAAAAAGTGGGAATTTCGGCAGCTCATGCCCCTTTAAAGCCTCTTACTGTCGTGACGATCAGAATTTATGAAAAAAGTGTGAATTTTGGCAGCTCATGCCACTTTACCGAGTAGATTGATTATATCTTGGATAAATCAATTTGATAAAAGGCTGATTGATTGCCTGATTTGTCGACACATCCCAAAGAGGACCCAAAACTGTACTTACCGGTAAACATTGACATTTTACACAGAACATCACACCCACGGGTTCCAACTCTGGACTCCATTTTTCCTCCAACTCATAAAATTTTCCTCCAAGCTTACAGCCTAAAAAGTAACATTTTTATTGATTAATTACCTGATTAATTTTCGAGACGCTTCAAAATCCTATATATTGGTTTGATTGTTTGGTGTTTTACGCAGCGCTCAAGATTATTTCACTTATATGGCGGCGTTGCCAGTTTTATTGTGGGAGGAAACCGGGCTCTGTGCCCGGAGGAAACCCACGACCCTCCGGTGGTAACTGGCAACCATCACGCATAGGTCGTTGGAGTGAAAACCGTTAGAAAATTTCCCATTTTATTTGGACTGAGTGGGATTCGAACCCGCTACCCATTGGTGGAAGGCTGTTCGGATTGAGGGTCCAACGCTCTAACTACTGAGCCATAGAGGAACTCATAAATATTGGATACAGACACTATTGGACTTTCGATTGATTGGTTGATTGGTTTTACCCCGATTAGGTAAACACTTGACATTTCCATGTCACGTGGGAATGTCGGGCATAATTTTCTTTTATAAACTCCATGAGAAATAATTTTTCGAGAACCGTTTTCCAGGGGTTGAAAAAGTGATACATTTCCTGGTGTACTTATCAACAGTTTGACAGCAATGCGAATTTTACAAACAGTATACCTGCTGTTCTATTCTAACCCAGTTACTAGAGACATTGCTATCTGATCAGGATCCATATTCCATGGATATACTGGTAGTTTGTGTAACGTTAAATTAAATTGGCATTAGCTGCTAAATTCGGATTTTTCCCCATGAATTTTGATGCAAGGAATTTCAGAGTTTGAAGTACTTTGAAAAGCAAATCAATTGCCGCTAAAATAAAAAATATTGTTAAATTTAGTAAGCCATGTGAACCCAAGAGATAACCGTACTTTTTTATTTAAAAAAAAATGACCAAAAATTAACCTGTTTTATTTCAACGAAATTTTTCCTAAATAATTGGCAGTTCATGTAACTTTAACCTTCAGTGACAGAACATAGAATGTACTATTTTATTGAGCAAAGTTTATTCCGGGAAGGATTTTAATTAAACTGCAATTTCAGAAGAAAAAATTCATTTGATATCAAATAGTTGGCCTACAGCAGAAAACATTGGAACGTATTGGCGCGTGCTTCTTGGAATGCCATAACAAGATCACGTGATGTAAACACCTGCCCCCTAGTGGGCCTTCTTAACCACATCTGAATGTGATAATTCATTCCTGGCGGTAAAATGAGGCTGATGAAAAACATTACACGAAGAATCCAGCTTATGTGGAGGGTTTGGGGAGTAGAATGTAATCTAAGTTAGCCAGAGGTTCTAAAAAGCAGAAATTACTTTGCAAGTTATTATTTATAGTTGCGTGGTTTTTATACAAAGTTTTACGCACATGCAATTGACTCTCAAAGATTGCTGGAGTTTTCACACCTATTTTTTTACCCTGTCTGTGTTTTAGGGCAATTCTCTAGCAATATCGCCCGGGCGAAATGAGCAGATTATGACTTGATGACAAGAGGTAATTTTCCTTCAGGGGGGAATCTGCGATAAAAGTAATTCTAGCCCAACAAAAAACGTCTTCGGCGGAGTTATATACTCCCTTAATAGCACGACCAACAAGACGGAGTAGGACTGAAGCAACCTGGGCGACTGATGTAGAAACATATGGAGGCAGGATTCTAAAACACGTTGTGGGCAAATGACAAGATTTTACTAATTGCGATTCGTGTGACGAATAGGACAAGCAAGATTAGTTAAGCTACAATTCATAAGCAAGGCGTGGAGTTCAGTTTTAATTGAATCAAGCAATAACCCATATCTAAATACTCCAATTAAGACGGCAACATCAACTAACTTTTGATTATTTTTTTATATGATTAAGTAATTGATTTGCCTTCTACTTTTTACTTAATGTGTTTTTATTATATACCCGGCAATTAAATATAAGGATGATAAACGAGAGGATTCAAATTGCAGCTGATGTCGTAATTGACACTGATGTCGTAATTGACACTGATGTCGTAATTGACAGAAGTAATTGATTTGCCTTCTACTTTTTACTTAATGTGTTTTTATTATATACCCGGCAATTAAATATAAGGATGATAAACGAGAGGATTCAAATTGCAGCTGATGTCGTAATTGACACTGATGTCGTAATTGACACTGATGTCGTAATTGACACTGATGTCGTAATTGACACTGATGTCGTAATTGACACTGATGTCGTAATTGACACTGATGTCGTAATTGACACTGATGTCGTAATTGACACTGATGTCGTAATTGACACTGATGTCGTAATTGACAATGATGTCGTAATTGACGCTGATGTCGTAATTGACACTGATGTCGTAATTGACACGGATGTCGCAATTGACGCTGATGCCGCAATTGCCGCTGATGTCGCAATTGACGCTGATGTCGCAATTGACGCTGGTGTCGCAATTGACGCTGATGTCGTAATTGACGGTGATGTCGTAATTGACGGTGATGTCGTAATTGATATACAATTGCCATGGATTGTCAATTGTATCTCCTTCTGCAAATTGTGGAGGTGAAACCAAATGATTGATTCAATAATGTTTCGCACTGATAAGTTCAATTATATGGCGGGATCCTTCTAGATTCACTCCATCGACTTATGTCCTATAGTAAAACAGACAAATTGAGTCGACTATAAAGAACTTCACAACCTCAACAAGCGTTGAGCGTCAATGAACAGGAGATAAATAATTTTCTACGAGACGTGGTCCATAGACGAAGAGATACAGATTGCCTTGTCTTAGATGATTCTCCTGGTTCCAACAGGGGCGTACAGACCATCGTGGTTGAAACAAACTGGCTTGAGGCGCCAACGGAATGCTTGGTAATACACCAACACATACCATCAGTGTTTACCAGTTTAATTACACGAGCTATCAACAGCGACGACCGTTTGATAACTTTTTAACAAACCTTAGAGGCAAGGCAATCCGATCACACCTCATCTCGCGATACTTCACACAGAATGTTGACCGGGATTATTACCAAATACTGGCCCTGTAGACTCAATATTTTCATTCCTAATCTGATCGTGAAACTCAAGGTTATTCAGTACACATCACACCTTGAGTTGGATTGATGGATGCTTTACGTCGCATTCCAGATCCTTCTCTTTAAATAGATAACCACGGTCCAGGCAATGCTGGAATCCGAATTTTGTCCATTCGGATACTTAAATATACGATCCCAAACAATAAGATTTTCACTTCTACATGTATAAAGATTACATTCATTCTGGTTTAATAAAACGGTCAAGAGGGAAAGGGGTAGGGAGGGGCTCAAACTGACCAAGAGGAAAGCCTCACTCTAACCTCTCTTTCAATCAACAATTACTCATGAACATGCGCAGACAGAATTAGAACCTATTTCTTATTTCAACCATTCGCCATTTCTGATTCAGTTGATTCAAGAAATTGATTGTTTGGTGTTTTACGCCGCGCTCAAGATTATTTGACTTATATGCCGGCGTTGCCAGTTTTATTGGGGGAGGAAACCGGGCTCTATGCTCAAGGCTTTGCAGACTATTGATTGATGTTTAACGTCACACTCGAGATAACTTCAGTTATATGATGTTGTCATGTGGCTCCTCGATTCAGAAGTAACAATAGCCAGTGCTGCCTCCTTTTTGTCCCCACAACCTATCTCTCAAACACAATGCCCCCTGATTCCCACCTTAGCATCTTGTACCTGTACGGCGAACAATTAGCATGCATTCTCAGGTACACATATCCCTATATCAGTATAGAACGCCTAAGTGTCCCACACAACACGGGGCATTCATTTTAACCTTGTCCGCTAACAAAAATTAACCCCTCCTCTGGAATATAAGGCAGGTGAGAAGTGGAGGAAAGCTAAGAAAATAAATAATAACGGGTGCATGTCGAGAAATGGCCATGACAAGCGTTTACAATCCCGTGTTCTCGTACGGACAAACCATTAAAGGTAAAAAACATTCTAACGTTAGACTAGTTTAGATGGAAAGAGAAGAGTACATGAATATTGTAATCTAAAACAATTATCTAGTGTATGTTTTATACTTTCAATAGCGAATGATTGAAATTTGAATGTGGCGTTACAATAGAGAATAAGCTCCATGGGTCATACATTTTTGTGTCTGGGCGATTCGAACCCACGCCGCATCGATGGAAGGTCTGTGCTCTAGCCCATTAAACCTCCGAGGCCCCCTTGCTCAAATGAAAACCAAATGAAAAATACACCTCACAGCATTTTAAATGATAATATTCACATTTTAAAACACGCCTTTTTAATTTGTCGATTGATGTTTTACGCTGCACTATTATTTCACTTACACGGCAGCGTTGCCAGGTTTAGTGGTTAAGGAAATGGCTCTTTGCCCTGAGGAAACCCCTGACCTTCGGCGGGTACCTGACAACTCTTCCAAATCCGGCGATCGAGTAAAAAGTCCACTAGGAAAATTTTCCATATTGTGATTTGGTCTAAATGGGAATCCAACCCGTACCGCATCAATGGATTGATTGATTGTTTGGTGTTTTACGCCGCGCTCAAGATTATTTCACTTATATGGCGGCGTTGCCAGTTTTATTGTGGGAGGAAACCGGGCTCTATGCCCGGAGGAAACCCACGACCTTCCGTTGGAACTGGCAACCATTCCATAGGTCGTTCGAGTGAAAACCCAGTCAGAAAATTTTCCAATGTTTTTGGACTGAGTGGGATTCGAACCCGCGACCCATTGGTGGAAGGCTGTTCGGATTGAACGTCCAACGCTCTACCTACTGAGCCACGGAGGCCCCCTTCTGATATAGGAGCTGATTTCATTTTGATACACTTTAAGAATCAATCCTATTTCTTTGTGGACAAAAATAACGCAAAAAACCCCTTTCTTCGAACCTGGCGAATTTGAGATCTAAAATAAACTTTAATAGTTTTTACCCCAAGTGACCATCTTAATGGTATAGACGTTAAGGACAGCAAAAAACGTATTTTTTTTTTCATAAAGAAAATTTCAAGTGGGTTTTCCTTCTAATTGTAAGTATAAAATATTGAAGACGACACACTATAGGAATACGTGTCCAATCCTAAAATAGACACATAGTCAAGTGCTTGTGATCGACTAGTAAATGTTATACAGGGTTATGACGATCAATGTACTAAACAGTAGCTGTTGGGACCCATAATTACGTTATGCTCTTTGTTATAGCTGCATGGTACATGTATTACAGTTATAATGGAAACCAAGAATAGACGCATAAAAAGTTGATTACATTAGTAAAACCATTACACGTAATTGTACATATTTAGATTTTTTCATATCAATGTTTAAAGCAAGTGTCCGTATTGCAAAGCTTTATGTATCTAACATAAGGAAAGAAAGAGGTTTATAATGAGATGTGCCCAGGCTAACAAATACCACGGGTGCAGTGTGGTCCTGAAAAAAGGGCAACGTGTGGGTCACTTAAAAGTAATTATGTTAAAATGAAAGAATAAAAGTTCATATTGAAATATAATGGTTCATTTGAAAGAATCATGTTCGATAATAGAGGTAATTGTTAATATAACATTGATTGATTGATGTTTTACGCCGCACTCAAGATTATTTCACTTATATGGTGGCGTTGCCAGGTTTAGTGGTGGGAGGACTGGGCTTATTTCCTGGAGGAAAACCCTGACCTTCGACGAGTACCTGGCAAATATTCCACATACGGGTTCATACAAGAAAAGTGTTCATATGAATGAATAATTCTAAGCAAACTCAAGTCTAAGTGAAAATGTTTCAATGAAATTTGTACAAGTCAAATGTTTCCAGAAGATATCATGCGCAAATGGATTGGCATATGCTGAAATGAATCCTATAAGCGCACATGAAAATTGTATATGCTCTAATGAAAGCATATATATGCAAACCGTGTGCGATCCCGTTAGATGAAATATCATGGGTTGTGGTTTATTATAACTTATGATTGGATATGAACGTCTCAATGATATGCCCCTTCTTAACACAATAAGAAACTTGTCTCTGTGGTTATTTTAGACAATATTTTCCCTGTGCCCGTGTGTAATAGTGTTAAAAAATATATGCGAAATTGAGGATTTAAAAGCTCAAAGGAAAGGACAAATGACAAGATATACTATGAATATCCAAATGAAACTATAAATCAATAAATCAAAATGTTTAATGCCCAGATGAAACGTTAAATGCCCAGATGAAATGTTAAATGCCCAGATGAAACGTTAAATGCCCAGATGAAAGGTTAAATGCCCAGATGAAACGTTAAATGCCCAGATGAAACGTTAAATGCCCAGATGAAACGTTAAATGCCCAGATGAAACGTTAAATGCCCAGATGAAACGTTAAATGCCCAGATGAAACGTTAAATGCCCAGATGAAACGTTAAATGCCCAGATGAAACGTTAAATGCCCAGATGAAACGTTAAAGGTGCAGATGAAACGTTAAATGTCCAGATGAAACGTTAAATGTCCAGATGAAATGTTAAATGTCCAGATGAAATGTTAAATGTCCAGATGAAATGTTAAATGTCCAGATGAAATGTTAAATGTCCAGATGAAATGTTAAATGTCCCGATGAAATGGTAAATGTCTAGATGAAACGTTAAATGTTCAGATGAAATGTTTAATGTTCAGATGAAATGTTTAATGTTCAGATGAAATGTTTAATGTTCAGATGAAATGTTAAATGTCCAGATGAAATGTTAAATGTCCAGATGAAATGTTAAATGTCCAGATGAAATGTTAAATGTTCAGATAAAATGTTAAATTTTCACAGGAATGGCTAAATCAAATCTTAAATTGAGAGAACGATTACTCAAATAAAAAGATAAATCTTTTAAAAACGATTAAATAAATGTCACAAAAAGTATAACTTTTAAATGAAAGAAATGCTCAAATGAAAACTGAAATTTTCAAATGAGAGAATAAAAACAGGATAAAACTCTTAGAATTATATGAATTTATACAAGATAATTTGGGAATGTAAAGTAAAAGATATCTATTTTTTCTCGCATGGTACAAGTTAAGAGGGGTGGGGGGGGGGAGAGATTCGCAGATTATTGGGGAAAGGGTCAAATTAACTGATTAACAACCGATGAAGGTAAATTCAGTCATAAACACTACCCAAATGTCAGTTAGGTGATTCAAAGTTAAAATGTGCACAAAATAAAAATATTGGAAATCAAAATACGCACTATTTTTAAACGCCAGGAGCCTGTCTTACAAAGCTGGCGTACATTTGCGCATCGGCCCACAACATGCCGGTTGCATCCAAGGCGTAAGTTACTATAGTTTTAACACAGATTTACGTCAGACTCTGTTTCTAGACACCGACGTAACTTAGCGCCTGGTCGTAACGTCATGGCAACATATACCTTCAACATTATGTTACGACCAGGCGCAAAGTTACGACGGGCGTAAATGTGTTGAGAAACAGGGGCCAGCTTCGTAAGACAGGGCCCTGGTAAGGAACCAGTAAGCTTCTATGTGCAAGGAGTATAGGTAAAAAGCAATCTTAGCTAATTATTCACATACCTGGTGTGCTTTTCCGTAATGCTTTATTCCAAGCTGGTTTCAAAGGCATTCTTGTTTGACCGAAATGTACAAAATGAAACAAACATATCCACTGCAGAACTGATACCAACATCTTGAAATCAAACAGGGGAATCCCCAAGTTCGCAAAATAAAATGTCTCCAAAAAGTGGACACGTGGAATCAGCGCCGACTTCGTCAGATTTCTCACACTAACGTAATTTTGCCAGATTTTGATCCAAATCTGCAATCAATTCTTGACACTGTGCAGAAATAAAATATCTAACCGATACAACACCTGACGAGCTATCGGTGCTGCGGCGAGATTGATCTGCTCCCGCCGACCGCCTCTCTCAGGTGAAACGAAAAATCCGTGCTCAAACAACACTAACTCAATCGTGTAAGAACTATACGCACCGTAAAAAAATGACCAAATAACGAATTCTAAAACACACCAACACTATTAAATCGTAACACTATAAAAACATAAGCTAAAATTAAATGCACCGAAACCCTAAATATCCTTTTAAAATCGCCGTCGACTTGTAAGAAACTGTGAATCCCTGGCTGTAGTTCTATTACGTAGTTAAAATATGTCCTGCCCTGATTCACTCTCACACCTGTTCTGATCGCTTGCCTGCAAAACTTTCCCCTTCAAACGCCCCACGTTTTCTTGAAGCCTCCAAACGCCAACTCAAAGACAGTACTAGGCGATATCATTGGTCAAGCCGTGTGAGGGCCCATACAAGGGACTTCGGCTAATATAACACGCACTTTTTGTGAATGAATTTTCGCTTGTGGAGCAAACGCCTGTCCATTCCCCCTCGCCTTTCCTCTCTTCCTTTAATACCCATTCATGTTTAGCCTGGGACAAACTCTCCATTCAACCAAACGTCTGAACTCCCTAGCAAAACTTTTCCCTGCACAAGTGTGTCGTTTTGCCCTAATTATGAAATACGTAGTCGTAAATAGAGAGACGGGCTTATCCTAACCTGCAATTTCTTATATACTTTCTATTATATTAATGTACCATGAATACATGTTAATTGCGTTTCTATTTCGGTCTTGTTTTGACTGGAAGTTAATAGAACGGTGTGCTATGTAGTGTAGCCATTGGTTTTCATAATTTATAGCAAACGGTCAAATTTTGCACGCCGTTAATATCATTTTGGAGAAAAATGTAATTTCTTTCACCAGTTCTGATACTATTATATAATGAAAATAAAGTCCTTAGTTTGAATGCATTGTCCAATGTACGTTTGGATGACGGTATAGAGATATCAAAGGAATACTGATTTTTTTTTTCAGAAGTCAGAGTTTTGGCAGATTTTACAATTGTATATGGAAGAATGGAAATTCAATTCAAGTTCACAATTACATGTCTTAGAATAATTTTCTGTGACATAAAAGAAATTTAACTTAATCGCCCAAAGAGTCGTATTTGTTTATACCAGTGCATGAGAGAAAAGATTTTTAATTTGCAGTACAAATTCAGACATTTATTACTTAACAAAAAAGCCCTTAGTTTGACCCCCGAATCCACCGTATAAAAAACATACATTTTGGTGGCGGTAAAAACGAATACTGATTTTGAAAAATGATTTATTAAACATATTTTTGCATTTTGGCAGCTTTTGTCACCTAAAAAGGTTAAAAATTATATTTATTTGTATAGTTCTCTCCTGACAAAAAACAATTTTTACTTAATCTCACAAAAAGTCTTACTTGGACTTGGAATTTATAAAACAGTAAGTTTTTAAAATTACAAATCAAATTTGCACGCTTTCGATATTATTTTGGGAAGAAAATATAATTTATAATACAAATTCAGCCAATGCTTTTATCAGTCTTGATAATGTCCTACGCTTGGCAGCCCGATGTGCATTTTGATGGTGGTATGGACGAATACGGCCTTTTTGAAAAAAAAAGTGATTTATAAAAAAATATGTCCTCATTGTAAATCAGCCTCTATCACTGTAGGCGGTATAGTATGGAGTTTCGTGTCACTGATGTTCGTCAGCTTTAAAAGAAAATGAACATTACATTAGCTACAATATTATCTGCTGTACAAAATAAATTTAACCTATTCCCACAAAAAGGATTACGTTTCAAAAAAGTTTTAGAGTTGCGTATGCGCGCATCATGCATTTCTTCAAAATTGTCTAACATCCAATGGTGTCGTCTCGTTCTTTCATTACCGTTTTAATGGATATCAGGATGAGAGCGTATGGGTTTCTGATAATGTTTCATATATCTCTTAAGACTGAGTTGCCCAAACAGGTGAATAATTAGTACTGGAGAAAAATGTCTTGATTTATTAGGTGACAATCGGGTCATTAGGTCAAAAGTTTTACCAATACTCATGTCGGATTTCCTACCAACGTCCATGCAAGACGTTCTGCCAATGTCCAAGCTTGATCCCTACAAATATCCAAGCAAGACTTCATACCAAGCCAGATTTTCTATTATACTCAAGCCAAATTGTCTACCATTCTCAAGTCAGATTTCCTACCAATGTCCAAGCCAGACTGCCTACCAATGTCCAAGCCAGACTGCCTACCATACTCAAACAAGATTTTCTACCATGCTCAAACCAGATTTCCTACCGTATCAAGTCAGAATTTCTACCAAACACTCAAGCCAGATTTTTTACCAAACACTCAAGCCAGATTTTCTACCATACTCAAGCCAAATTTTCTACAACACTTAAGCCATATTTTACACTATACTCAACCCAGATTTTCTACCATACTCAAGCCAGATTTCCTGCCATACTCAAGCCAGATTTTCTACCATACTCAAGCCAGATTTTCTACCATACTCAAGCCAGATTTTCTACCATACTCAATCCAGATTTTCTACCATACTCAAGCCAGATGTTCTAACATACTCAAGCCAGATTTTCTACCATACTCAAGTCAGATTTTCTACCATACTCAAGCCAGATTTCCTACCATACTCAAGCCAGATTTTCTACCATACTCAAGCCAGATTTTCTACCATACTCAATCCCTATCTGCTATCATATTCAAGCCAAATTTTCTACTATACTCAAGCCAGATTTTCTACCATGCTCAAGTCAGATTTTCTACGATAATCAAGCCAGATTTTCTACCATACTCAAGTCAGGTTTTCTATCATACTCAAGCCAGATTTTCTGTCGTACTCCAGCCAAATACCAATACCAATGTCGTGCCAATACTTGATAACTTTTTTGTCGGCAGTGGTGCTGCTAATTTTTCCGAATTTTATAGTTATCGCAAAAGGAGAAATAAAAGAATTTTAGAGTTGTACTTTATACTATAAACAAACTGGAAGCCCAAGACGGTAACAAACGCCTGACTTGGGGAGGAACGATGTTCTACAGTATGAAGTTTACTAATTAGCCGGGTCATGTTTATGATTTAGTTAACAACTCAATAACTATTAAAGGGGCATGAGCTGCCAAAATGTTGATATTTTGACGTAAACACAGAATGTTAAAATTATCGGCTATTTTTCTCAAGACGTATAATTCAGAAGCTTTTTAATGCTTCTAGTCCCGAAAATGTACGATAAAGTATTGTTTTGAACTAACTTTGGCTTAGAATGAATGAATGGTCGTCCCGGTTATTTAAATTTTGCTACTTTTCGAACACGTTTTCGGCTCGTACAGGGCACATACTGTATGGATTTTCTTCATTCCAACGCCAATCATTTAGTTTTTCGATAGCCTTCAAAGCCTCCTACTGTCGTGACGATCAGAAATTATGAAAAAAGTATGAATTTTGGCAGCTCATGCCCCTTTAAACAATGATTGCAATTTTATTCAAAACTTTGGTATCGTTGAGACACATGGACAAAAATATTTTTTTCTGACACAAACAAACGTTCCAGCAGCCAAGGCTCCCTCGGTCCGGCCCTTCACTTGATAGAGTAGCAAGCAACTCTCTGAGTGTATATGAACTAATCCCAGATCGATTGGTTGACCTATTTCAAGAATTAGCATCCTGAATCGATCAGAACATGGACGTACACATAGATCGCGTAAGCAATCTGTCTACTGTCGATCGTATCAGCTTTTTTTCATAACAAATTAAGATATTAATTTCTTAGCTGGAAATCTTAATTATCTTTTCCAGAAAAATTCTACTGGCCAAGGCTAAACTCCTGCCTGTCGTCAACCTAATGAATTGTCATGGGTTGTGGCTTATTATAATAAACTTATGGTTGGGTATAAACGTCTAAAGGATATGCCCCTTTTTAACACAATAAGAAACTTGTCTCCATGGTTATTTTAGACAAGAAGATTTTCCCTGTGCCCGTGTGTTTTAGTGTTCAAAAATGTATATCGGTATACCGGTACCTGGAGTCTATGAATGGGACCAGTACCCAATGGTTTAGAGAAATAAACATTATGTGAGTAAAGAACGTCTACTCCACACCACCCACTCTACCCTTGTCCGCGTTTCTGACTCCAAAATTAATGACGACCGTGAATATAAAAAGACATTTTGGAGTCAGAAACCCGGGCTAACCCAACCCCTGCTTGTTATACCTGGTATTAAACATCATACGCTTGGCTAATTAGTTCTATAACCATTTTTGCCAAATTGAAAATGTTTACAAATCTTGTTTTTGTATGAGATATTCATCTAAATTATCTTGTTCGTTAAACGTATGACTGGGTAGGATTGGTTCGCTTTACTTCCGAAAGATTCTGGACGCCGAGTAGCTACATCAAGAAGGGAACCCACCTTGAATGGAAATTAAAGCACTTAAAAAAGGAATGAATTCTGGCATTATAAAAGTTGGAAGTTACAAGTTTTTTCACAAATTTTCCCCATACATGCAGAGTAGACTATGCCGTAAGGACCAAAACGGGATATTTCTAAATTTGTCTAATTTGAGGGGAAAAAGGAAATTCGAGTTTGCATTAAAAATCAGGGCAAAAGGCGACTGTTGGCGGGTGAACGTTACCTATTAGTGACGTGTATCACATACGTCATTACGGGATACTAAGCGATAAACACCTTTATTTACCCAGTGGGTTAATTAATAGGCTTTTTAACACCTTTTGTTTATTGTAAAGAAGAAACGGCTTTAGGGATATTTAAGGAGTTTGACATTTTCTTTTTGACACGGGCAATCTGAGTTGGGACAATTATAGAGAATGTTCGTGAACCTTGCCCAGTCCTCGCTCAATCCGACATCAAGTTTTTCCTGTCCTCGTCAATCATGGTCCAATCCCGTCCGAACAAAAGACATCTTGGGAAATGTTGTACAACAGGGTGTGTGTTTGAACAAGATCAATGGCAAAGTTGAAATATCACCGTACTTTGACATGCCGCTAAATAGTATTACTACGTGATGACCATTGTGCCGCGATAAACACGTTCGCGCCTCCGCGGTGTCTGGTGAATAGGTTCGCTAATCATTCGCGTAACGACTTTAATTTGTCATCGCAGTTGGATACAACAGCTCTATCGCGAATGAATGAACAAGATTTGACAAATGTATTGAATTTATTCAGCTTTCATTTGGAATTATAGGTATCGCTTCAACGCCTTTTTACCCACCATGAAAGAGCTCCTTGTGAGGGCAATAATGGCCACATTTCCTGTCCGGTTTTAACACATTGATATCCTTTCTAAAACACCCACCGGGGGTCATAGGAGATAGAGCACACACGGCGAATTAGTACATATTGAAAGTAAATAAAGTCTATTAAAACACGCTGTGTATCGACTGAACTCTAAATGTGACGTTAATTAGCGAACAAATCCAGACTTTCATTTTTGCGTAATTCTTTGAAAGGAGCAAGATCATTTTAAAAAAAAACTTTATTTTTTGGAATTCATAGACAAGTTTTTCCATACGCTCCGTAAAAACGGACTACTTTGTGTTTTAATTTTATTATTTTTTCATCCAGATTAAAAAGAGAGAACAATTTCCTAAATTTGGAAGAACAAATTTCCTAAATTTGGAAGAACAAATTTCCTAAATTTGGAAGGGAATGGGAGTATCTTCTATTTATTTATTTGTTATCTCAGTCTAAAACCTAAATATTTCGAACCTGCGTTAATTGGTTAAGCGTTAAGTATATTAGCTTTATAACGATCGAGATTAAGATTGTTAGGTTGGTAGATTAATCATAAAATAGAATAAAATCAAATATTATCCATGCCATTGTCTGTCTCACTTGATTTTGTGTACATTTTCCGAAAGTTTCTCTCCCCAAAGACGATCCAATACATAGACGGCCAACTCCGACATCTCGTACCGCACTTATGTTTTATAGCACACCGATAATATTAATCACTTGTCCACGCGATTCCATACAATACTGGTGCCTAGTTTCCGGGGCCAGTTTTTGTCATGGACATATTTCGGTCAAGTTTGATTTTTAAAATGTGGACAAAAGTATTTACGGGTGATAAGAGGTATGTTTTAGCGTAATACCCCCAACAAATTACACGAATTGATGAGATCCAATGATTTATATCATTGGCGGAATTATCAAATGTTCAAATCGAAGGCACCGACTGGGAAACTGGGCCAATACAACTGACTTTTTTATTTTTAAACTCCCTTGTCTGTCTGCTATCCAGGTCTTGTTTTTTTGTTTTTTTTTAGGGGGGGGGGCAAAATTTTCACTTTCTTTTCCATGATCCTTTGGGGTCCAATCTCAATCTACTGATATTCTTGCCATAGTTGAAGATGCGTGAGAATTTTCAATGTATTCCAAACGATTCAAGAAAATTCGACCGACTCAGGCCAAGCTCCTGTCAGTCGTCAGCCTATAATGAAATATCATGGGTTTTAGTTTATTACAACAACTTATGATGGGGTATAAAGATCTAAATGATGTAGCCTACCTTTTTTAACACAATTAGAAACTTGTCTCCATGGTTATTTTAGACAAGAAGATTTTCCCTGCACGCGTGTGTTTTAGTGTTCATAAATTAAAAAAATCCCGTGTCTGTCTTCTACTTAATAACATAAGGCTTCTTTATGGATTGCAACTTCTTCTTTATTGTAAACACGACGTTTCGGGACAGTTTCTAGCACCGTTATCAAGTTAAACTAATGATCATAACATTCAACCTTATATACTTATACAGGCCATACAGATTAGGGTTAAATAATTCAAAACAACATGTGGTTAATAAAAGTTCATAAGAGTCCCTATAAATGGCTGCACTTGGCTACAGCTGATCTTCTCAGTGGGTGGGGTAGGGGTTGAGGGTTAGATGAGGCTGTGATATACCGGGGGGATGAAGAAGCCTTTGTCTCTGTTAATTTCTGGATTTGACCACTGAAAACAAGATGTCTTCTACTTAGGAAGCAAATTACATATATCCACTTTCTTTCCCCTTTAGATACTATCATATTTTGTTTTATCTCATTTTACCCAACTGCTTACCATAGCTGAAGATGCGTACAACTTTGTCAATATATTGCAAAGTATTTCATGGTCATTTCATGGTTATCTTAGACAAGACGATTTTCCCTGTGCCCGTGTGTTTTAGAGTTCATAAATATATATTGGTCAGTGACCAACAGTGACGTGCACTATGCGGACCGAAACCCGATTGTGATTCTGAAACAGAGAACAAAACTATATACATTTACACCATTCTTTGTTGAGATTTGTACTCTCAAAGACTCTCCATGTTCCCCTTATGGCTTCGCCATGTTGTTTATAATATTGATATTTTTTCTATATTTACTCCAATACAACACTCGTAATAAGCTTTAAGCTTTTTATGGAACATTGTCTATCCCACAATGCATGCTACTTGTGCTTTTGACATACCACGATTCCGAAGGTGCGAGATTCTCGTATGCCTAGGTTGCGTGGTATTACATTATGACGGAGTTGAGGGCCTTTGTATGGCAATGCCTGTTCTCTGCATGAACAACCGTCAACCAGAACATCCTTTAGTCCAGTATAAAATGACCTTGAGGCATCAACCTTATTTTGGGTTGCTTAAATGATATAAAACAAGCGTTCTTAAAGTGGCATGAGCTGCCAAAATGCACACTTTTTTCATAATTTCTGATCGTCACGACAGTAGGAGGCTTTGAAGGTCATCGAAAAACTAAATGATTAGCGTTGGGATGAGAAAAATCCATACAGTAGGTGGCCAATACGAACCGCAATAGTGTTTGAAAAGTAAACAAAATTTAAATAACCGGGACGACCATTCATTCAAAGTTCAAAGTTAGTTCAAAGTTAGTTCAAAACAATACTTAATCGTAGGCTACATTCTCGAGACTAGAAGCACTAAAAAGCTTCTGAAAGATACGTCTTAACCGGTAATTTCAACATTCTGTTCTTACGTCAAAATATCAACATTTTGGCAGCCCATGTCACTTTAAAGGATAATTGACAGATTTAAGTAAATGCCCCTATTTGGCAATCAATTTGTTTCAAAACTTGTTCCGTATAAACTTACGAACTCAACCAAAAGCAAAATGAGATTCCAAGTACAAAACCTACAAAATTCAAGGTATTGCGGAAAATACGCCTATTTTCAATGTTGTTTTTGTGTGTGTGTGTGTGTGTGTGTGTGTTTGTTTTTTTTTAAACTCCCGTAGAATTTTTTAATACACATTCAGTCAACTTGCCATAACAAATCACTAATAGATGTTTAGAAAGAACTTGGCATTTATCCGTTAAGTTTCATTGGGTACACTTGTATTCACGATTCTCTGAATTCCGGCCAGTTTCAGAGCGCTCAAGAATTTCAAGAATAGGGCCTGATGATAAACAGCCAACTGGACTGACCACAGCCGCGATCTTCACACCCTTCCAATTCTCAGTTATTTCTCGGATTTAACATCCATTCTCAGTCAAATTGATAGAATCTGTCATTGTTGTCTCATGGTTGAGATACCAGGGGAAATAGATATGAAGAAGACTAATTTATATCTTTTATAGATTTACCAGATATAACAAAAGACCTGCGGAGAGTTTTCGAGAGTTTGAGGGCCGGTTATCCCAGGTCAAGGGGCGAGGGTCCAATTTATTGTTTCATTTCCATAAAAAAATAAAAACATCTTAAAACTTTCCTTTTTATATATATATATATATATATCTTTGATCTTTTATTGACTTGGGCAGGGATGTCCCTTATCATAATAACATCACAAATCAGGTGTAGGCCTATTTCACATTTATAAGTCCTTATAAGTAAGGGCGAACATTTAAATGATTTTCGCGCATAGTACAACTTTGGTAAATAAATTTCCCAAGTTGCCGCAATACTAAGCAACTAAAAAGGTTAATTTGAACACACTTGTTCTTTTCTAGAAATACGGTTTTATCATTTGTCTACGTAGCTCACTATACAATGGGCAGACCAAGACAAAGTGATATTCATCTTCAACTTCTTGTAAATTACAGCAAATACAAAGACGTTCAGGTCTTGGTTTATGAGCGCTACCATGTCTACCCGTTTCTATGCATAGTCTATGGGTGGATGTTCGCAATCTAGTCAATGTCACTCTGTGTTTATATGAAACAATAATAATTAATAAATAGTTTTTCAAACAGGCCAAAGAGGGGCCAATGTATTTTTTATTTTTACTGAAAAAAACCGAAAATTTACTATTGAGAACTCTGAATTTGACTGTTATTGAATTGGCCAAAGTAACTCAAATATTTCTTAACTGAAATATTTCTTAAATTTTGCAGTTAGTATTCCCAGACCTCAAGGAAAATACGCCGATTTTTATCCCGTGGAAACCGTCAAAACGCATCTCTACGATCTCAGAGCTTCCTTCCGGGGCCTAGGCATCTTCTCGAGCCAAGTTAAAATCTCCTTGGCCCCTGCATCCTCGCCTGTTAGTTTGGGATCGTCAGCCACACTTCACTTTCAAATATGTTTAGCAAGTCTAAAGCTACGTTATTAAATGATGTTTTTTTATTTCAAAGTTGCGTTCTTTGGATAGTGAAAATAGCAACAACAAAACCAATACACACAACATGGGAGAACCAGGGATCTGGAATAAAGAGAGCTTTTAATGACGACTATTCTTTAATTGACATACTAGCTACCTTTTGGTCGACAATTTTGGGAATGTTTAAAAACTATATACCAAAATTGCCGATTTCTATTTCAAGGAAAAAATAGAATCTTTTTTTCGAGTGCTTGTCGACGCTGTTAAGATCGACAATGTTTTGAATGGAATTGAATCGTTTGGTGGCGTGGATAAATTCACAGATGAAGTAATCTGGTGATTGTGGTGGGATCGTGAAGCTCGAGAATGAAATGTCTGTATCCGGCTTCCATACTTTTAAAAAAATAACAGTATTTCCGTAGCCTAATTTTTATGAATAAAACTCTTTTTAAAATAGCAGAATTACTTCTTCCGATTTAGGGTCGATCCTGTAGGCTACCGTGTAAGAAAACCACAAAGTTACAATATAGAATTTACCTTTAAGGTAGCTAAGTGGGTGGTTGCCATAGAGATTAATACCCCCGAAGCAGGTGGGTGCTATAATCCGATGGGAGGGTGTGAAGTAGCCCCTTCCGGCAGCACTTGAGTGCCCTCTTACCGCGATACCCTCACCTATAAGAGGTTAGAGGACAATAGATAACTCCGGACCTCACACCTGGCTCATCGTCACTCACCTGAATCGGTAAGTCTTATTTTGTTTACCTGTGAAGACAACTCAATATAATCCCAGTCGGAATGAGTAGGAACAATACCAATGACTATGTGTCTTATAGGCGTAACATTTATAGTTTGAACAAAATTTATTTATTTATTTATTTATTCGTTCGTTCGTTCATTCATTCATTCATTTATCCGTTCATTCAATCTTTCGCTCAATCCTTTATTCGTTCATTCTTTCATTCATTCATCCAATCATTTATTCATTCATTCATTCGTTCAATCATTCATTCATTCATTCGTTCAATCATTCATTCAATCATTTATTCATTCATTCGTCCATATAACCATTCAATCAGTCATTCAATCATTTATTCATCCAATCAGTCATTCATTCATTCGTTCAATCATTTATTCATTCATTCATTCAGTCATTCATTCATTCATTCGATCATGTATTCATTCATTCAATAATTTATTCATTCATTCATTCAATCGTTCAATCAGTAATTTATTCATTCAATCATTCAATCAATCATCCGTTCATTCATTCAATAATTTATTCATTTATTCATTTACTCATTTGTTCAATCATTCAACCATTCATTCATTCAATCATTTATTCATACATTCAATCATTCATTCATTCAATCATTCAACCATTCATTCATTCATTCAATCATTTATTCATTCATTCAATCATCCAATCATTCATTCATTCAATCATTTATTCATTCATTCATTCATTCATTCAATCATTCAATCATTTATTCATTCATTCATTCATTCAATCCGTCATTCATCCAATCGTTCATTCAGTAATTTATTCATGCAATCATTCATCCATTCATTCAATCATTCAATCAATCATCCGTTCATTCATTCAATAATTTATCCATTCATTCATTTAATCATCCGTTCATTCATTCATTCATTCAATTATTTATTCATTCATTCAATCATTCATGCATTCATTCAATAATTTATTCATTCATTCATTCAACCATGTATTCATTCATTCATTCATTCAATCATTCGTTCATTCATTCCTTCATTCAGTCAATCAGTCATTCATTCATTCATTCATTCATTCATTCATTCATTCATTCAATCAATCAAGCAATCAAGCAATCATTCAATCAATCGTTCATCCAATCAATCAATCATTCATTGTTGCAGGGGGCCATATCCTACACAAACAGATGTATTCAATGACATCCCAGATGGCAGTTAACAGCTTTACAGCGCACCCATAAGAAGACGTCTATCTCGCCGGAAAAATCCTTCTCTATGGTGCTGAGAATCTTAAATACCCTCCATGACGTTTGCACCTTAGACGACCTAAGAAAAAAATGTAAAATCTATCCAACATGAACCGCAAAAGGATTGAAAAGGACCATGGAACACCACTTGTCTCTTTCATATAGCAATTTGAAGTTTTGGACCTGATGATAAATTTATTTTAAACAAGATGTGTTTAAAATGCAGAGTAAACAAATGACGTGGGGTTCGAATTTCAAGCTGATATTAACAGGATTGTTATGTCAGAGCTTTTCCCCGCATGTTACTTACCACGAAGGCTGCTTTAAGTGATGTAAAAATATAGTTATCCGAGAGACTATTGGGAGGGGTATGAAAAGAATCTTTTTGTATGCGTCCTGTAGTCCTCGATCTCATCCTTCAGTCATTGACCAAACGTCCTCTACAATAAGGTAAAGAATTCCTTATGGGTAACAACTTCTTGGTTTATTGGGTGACGACGTTTCGATGTAGTTCATACATCGTTATCAAAGTCAATCGTCACCAAGAAAAACCAAGAAGTTGTTATCCATACTTAATTCTTCACCTTATTGTAACCTTTCAACTTCTAAATGCCATTGAAATCCTCTACCATAGCCTGTCATTGATTGCCACGCACACTGATATTTAAAGGGGCATGAGCTGCCAAAATTCACAGTTTTTCATAACTTCTGATCGTCACGACAGTAAGAGAATACGAAGGTCATCGAAAAACTAAATGATCGGCGTTGGAATGACGAAAATCCATACAGTATGTGGCCTGTACGAACCGAAAACGTGCTCGAAAAGTAAACAAAATTTAAATAACCGGGACGACCATTCATTCATTCTAAGCCAAAGTTAGTTCAAAACAATACTTTATCGTACGTTTTCGAGACTAGAAGCACTAAAAAGCTCGTGAATTATACGTCTTGAGAAAAATAGCCAATAATTTTAACATTCTGTTTTAACGTCAAAATATCAACATTTTGGCAGCTCATGCCACTTTAACCTCTCGTATTGGAATAAATTTTGTCCTCACTCAAAATATTGGTCATGAAGATGAAAACAAACCAGTCCTTTTGGCAATTAACATGGGTCAAATTATTCATGTGAATGATATCAATTCAGAATTTAAACCATATGAGCTTGATTTGTAACACTACCTGAATTAATGATGAAGATATTTCCCCCAAAACAATAGTTTTAATTAACTCGAAAACGGGGGAGTTATTATATGAAACAGGCAGTGCGTGTTCGTGTTCTCTTAAGGCCCATTTTCACTATGCGATTTGTAGAATGCGATTTGTTGCACAACTTGCAAAGGGGATTCCCCATTTGTAGAACGCGATTGTTGCACAGCCCGTTCTTAATGATCATTTAACCCATACGGGAGTCTCGCATCTTCGAGATCGTGATTTGCCGAAGACACGAGGAGAGAATGCACTTCCACATTCATCCCCTGATTGTCGTAACCTCGATAATGGCATCATATGGACTGTATTTTAGAAAAATATGGAAAAAAAAGATTGTATCATGCAGAGAAAAGCTGTTATTTTGTACTTGTTGATAAATAGGCCTATAACATTTATCTGATTTTGTTTCAAAAAAATGTTCCCTATATAGGATGAATGATTGCTCTTATTTCTTTAATTTTAGTTATAAAAATGTTATAAATATGAGCTCCGTCGAAGCCTTTCTGACATTTGTTATTTAAAAAGCTGTTTACACGAGTTTACTACAAATAAAACAACTACTTAAAATTCAACATTGTACACAATATGTATACCCAGTTATGTTTAAGATGTCTAAATAGAGGTGTATATTCATACCGAATCAAAGCCCGAATACAACAATATCGATCAGTAGGCCTAATCGGTTAACTTAAGCGTAATATCTTCATTTCAGGTCCTCTCACTAAACCTGGCATCTCCGCCATATAAGTGAAATAATCTTGAGTGCGGCGTAAAACATCAATCAAACAATCAATCATTTCAGGCCCGTAGCTTACAGTCTCATATTTATCGACAAGTTTTTTGTGTCCCTAAAACCAAGACGTCTGTATTTCTCCAGTTAAACTCTGTAAAATAATAATGTAGGGCCTACGGTTAGATCGCTCAACCGGTTCAAATCTGACTATCATTATAGGACGCTCTTGCGCATGCCCCAGTTCGTAGTTTGTTTACATTGCGGGATATAAAACAAATCACATTTTCAATTTCATACTAAAAATACAAAATGATCAAGCCTTTAACCAATTTCTAATCGCTGTTTTTGTATTCGGGCTTCATTCCACGCATGCTTTTACCCCATTACTTAGAGATTTTAAACATAACTAAAATACATAGTGTAGGCCTATCCCATGTTTAGGGTTTTTTACCGATTATAAGTTCGTAAAAATTGACTTCTTTAATAAATGACATAAAGGCTACGACGGTGAATGTACCTTTAATAGTTGTTGTAAGCTGGTTATCAATAAGTGACTATGTGTTAATAACGGTGTTTGGCTTGGTGAAAATTTGGTTAGATGTTACGTTGCAGCTATTTTACTGACTGTGCAAACTTCGAATTTCAAAACTTAAAATCCAAATGAGCTATCTGGGCTTTCATAACTATATGACCAATCTGAGCATAAATATTGAGTTTTTTTTCCGGAATAAGTGGCCACATCATTCAGTCTTATTTTCTCTAGATTTCCTTTACACCTACTGGAGGTAAGGGGGGAGCAGCCTAATGTTTTGAATCTTTGAATTACCAGAGTTACTGGCCTTTAAAATACGAACTTGCCATGGGAGCAAAGTCCACCTGTGTGTACAAACCTGACTCTTATGGAACAGCACGTGAGAGGGTTGACCTACGTCTCGATTGAGGCACATGTTGCGGCTATACAAAAGACTATATTCGTTTCTGACACGACATTAATAGAACAGTTTCTTACCATTATAATTTGAAAACCACCTTACAATTTGGTGCAACTACTATATATATTGACATGTATGTATTACATTCTTTGAAAAATATAAAGAAATTAAAAAGGTCAACACCAGGGCGTATTAAGTTTATGGCAATCACAGCTGTCCACATAGGCCTGGTGAATAAAACATTCAGAAACTGAGGATTTTGTTTTAGGTTTTCAATTTGCCAATCCATCTCATTAAACTATTATGCTACTGAATCAGTCAGATGTGACATTACAATCCAGTCTGATAACTTCGGGGATTTACGTGAAGTGTCAAAGCCGGTCGGTAGCGAGCGAAGATAGCCGAAGGGAGTTTCGACTGATTACAATCCTGACAGGGAACAAAGTTAACTTGGAGCTATTTCATAACGGAGTTTAGGCAGCTAGACTTGTCCAATAACTTGTTGATTCACTGATTCACTAAGCTATAGCATAATGCAATAGCAAAGTAACTCAGAATAAATTCAACGAACGCATATTGTCTTTGTACTTTGTAAATTAATTTATTAGAAATAACATCTTAGGCTATTAATGTAGGCTATGTATCTTTTCTACACGGTCACATTTTCCTGAAGATGACAATATTTAAACCTTTGTCGAAATATTGAAATTGTCAATATGCGTCTGTTGAATTTATTCAGAGTTACTTTTCTATTGCATTATGCTAAACTTATGGAAGCCGAATACGGACATTTTATTCTCGAGCTTCGCGACCCCGCCAGACTCGCCAAAGCAATTGATTCGCGACTTTCTCTACCCCGCCAAACTCACCAACCACGCTAATCAACTTAATAAAAAAATAGTATTTTTTTTTAACATTTCATTCTCGTCCTTCGCTACCTTGGCGAGGCTGGCGGGGGCGAGAAGGTCGCGATTCTATATCATTCGCGACTTTCTCGACCTTGGCGGGGTCGCCAAACACGCCAAGGTCGCGAAACACGCTAATAAAAAGATAGTATTTTTTTTTGCAATCCCGAATCGCGACCTTCTCGACCTTCGCGTGCTTGGCGGGGTCGAGAAGGTCGCGAGGGTCGCGAAGGTCGCGAGGGTCGCGAAGGTCGCGAGGGTCGCGAAGGTCGCGAGGGTCGCGAAGGTCGCGAGGGTCGCGAAGGTCGCGAGGGTCGCGAAGGTCGCCAATCACGCCTAAGCTAGGCTATACATCAAGTCCACTCAACAATTCACTAGTTGGCGACCTTCGCGTGGTTGGCGACCTTCGCGTGGTTGGCGACCTTCTCGACCTTCGCGTGGTTGGCGACCTTTGCGACCCTCGCGCCTTTCGCGACCCCGCCAAGCACGCGAAGGTCGAGAAGGTCGCGATTCGGGATTGCAAAAAAATACTATTTTTTTTTTAGCGTGTTTCGCGACCTTGGCGTGTTTGGCGACCCCGCCAAGGTCGAGAAAGTCGCGAATGATATAGAATCGCGACCTTCTCGCCCCCGCCAGCCTCGCAAAGGTAGCGAAGGACGAGAATGAAATGTTTTTAAAAAATACTATTTTTTTATAAAGTTGATTAGCGTGGTTGGCGTGTTTGGTGAGTTTGGCGGGGTAGAGAAAGTCGCAAATCATTTGCTTTGGCGACCCTGGCGGGGTCGCCAAGCACGCGAACTAAAATGTCCGTATTCGGCTTCCATATAAACTTGTTCAGTCGACTAGAATTTCTATTCTATAAAATTACTGCTTAGTCGACTATCTACTATATTATATATTGGGTTAGCCAGTTATATAGGCCTACCCGTCCTCCCGTCCGAGTCGTCGTGTAGTTATTTTGACATAAATTTCTTTTTCATAATTTTTAAAATTTAGTGATTGAAAATTTATTTTGTTAATCAAAGCCGTCTGAACTTTAATTGTCATTTGTTCATTTGCAGTATTTCACTTGACCAGACTGATAACTTCGGGGATTTACGTGCGTGTCAAAGCCGACCGGTAGCTAGCGAAGATAGCCGAAGGGAGTTCCGACTGTAACTCGACTTATCTGGATAGTTCGAATTTCCATTATTGGATATAAGTTATGTTATATTTAGCTCTATTATCCTTATTTTGAGTTCATCTGTGTAATTAAATACGAAAAATTACTTTATTTACAATATTAAATTCCTTGTGGCGAAAAAGTCTACGATTCAAAACTGTTCCTCAGGGGGAGTCATGTGTAAAAAGATATAGGTCATGCCTCACCTGGGATGTTCCACAACCGCGGTGGTGCCGTGCTAAAAGTGTAAACTGATGCTGACAAGCTGACCTGCTAACAATCACGTAGCTAACATTCTGTCAAGAAAAGAGTTGTTCCGGGTTTTGCTGATGACAGATGTATGTCAAAGGTAAGATTGCAGTAGTTTCCGAAACTTCTAACCACTGTCCTGGTGCGAAAATGAAAAAAACTTGATTTTATTTTTGACATATTGTTTTCTGATTGTGACGATGCAGGGCCCAGTTTTCGTCATTGACCACACCTTCAAATAGTTCAATTTTACCGAACTTCTGGTTATATTACATTTACCAACGTTCGGTATATGAACTAGAAATGCAAGGTGGGGAAGTCCTCAGGCCTTCACGTTTTTCCGGTCTTGAACAGGTTAAGGAATATGACCGGCAAGTATAGCTCCGGTATGTAGCAGTATTGTGAAGCCCGAAGGGCTGAACGCTACGGGAGGAAGCCATTTTTAAATTTACTAAAATAACCAAGACTCCACAGGCACACGGAGTGCTCTCCCATTATCACACTATATATATTATAAGCAATCGTGATGACGAGCCTATCTTTGTGTACCCAAGTGCTAAGCATAGATAGCCGCGTCACCACAATAAGCCCCTTTCGGGTTTGGCACGAGATCACGCGAGACATGTGTTTAGGGGTATAACTTTCACCGATCGGCTGTCCCATTAAAATTAGTGCTTATGCAGATCGGCTGTAACCCTGTTGTTATGTCTGTGATTCTCAGCTTAAAATCTATACTTTTTAAAAAAATCTTTTTCTGAGACATATCAAGATATATACAAAGCCATTAGATTCTTCTTTTTGGCGGACAAAAAAATAATATTAGTTCTAACACAAAAATAAAACTTCGTAGTTGTGTTTTAACCGTTGGTTTTTGACAACTTTAAAGCGTATTTAAGCGATAACAAATTTTTTTACCGACATTCAACTGACAAAAACGCAACTGATAGCTTCTGGTGTGCTTCACAAAAAAAATTGGATTAAAGAAATGATTTAGAAATAAAGAATCGAGGACAAAACCACACGATAACTGTCGATCACCATAGGCGCTAATGTTGAATGAACGGCTAGTCCGTGACAGCTATACCCCTAAACTCATTTCTCGCGTGATCTCGCGGGGTTTTAGCCAAACTCAAAAGAGGCTTATTGTATTATAAGTAGGGTAAGGGGAGAGCACTACTTGTGAGATTACTAAATATGGCCGCCTTGTTCGCGGGGAAATGTTCCAACCCTCTTTCGATATTGATGTAATGCAATGACCCAAGCCTATAGTTCGACAAAAGGGAAATGGATATTAAGACAGAAAAGGTTGGTCATTCATTTTACGGCACTTATTGCATCGGTGAATGATTTTTTTGAAGGAAAAAAAGGACTGGTTTTCAAGGGATTCGTAACGTAAGGCGTAACTATCAGAAAATGGCATCCTTTCTACAATGGTCACCGCTCCCAGCTCGTTAGACCATTGTTTTCTACAAGTACGGCAAGTAATGACTAATGGCACAGGAAAGAGACACATGAGTGCAGCTAGTTGAGGAAACGTTGATCGGCCTGAGTAATACTCCCGAACGAGCCATTGACCACACTCTTGATCGGGAGTTGGGTGTTTGAAAAACGCAAAACACATCTTAGTTCTCCTCAACTCCGACCGTAATGCAGTGCAACAACAATGCAGTAGACTTAAACAAGTTAAAGCTTTGCATAGCGACTCCACAAGTCGATAAAACATCGTCAAAATTTAACAAAAAAAATCTTTCAATCGAAGCATTAGCCCCCTAGGAAATAACAGACTCTGTTAATTGATCTCTTGATATTAAAATTAGCATTAAAAACTAACTTGTAAAGTCAATCGAGATAGATTTCTAATACATGTAAATGTACCTGATACATGTAAATGTATGAGTCCTTTTCCATTGAAAACAAAATGCAAATGGCGGCGACGACAGTATGTTGTATGTAGAAAGCTTTTATTACTAAATCCTACTCCTAAATCCGTTTCTTTTTCGATCCTGAAAAGCTTAAATGCTAATTTGTCTTTTTGAGAACCCACTTGACGTCAAGTCTTAAGTTATCAAACTACAATACCGAAACAAGGAGAAACTGTACAAAAAATTAACAGTTAAGTCATGTTTGACAACATCACGCGGAAATCAAGAAGTTAAAGACCCTTTTTGGCGTGTTTATAGAATTCGTTTTCGGTATTCGAGGGTAAGATTTCGCTACCGGAAATTAGGCCAGTGTCCGATAAGTCCATTTGAAGTCAGTAGTGACCATTGCTGCATTTTTATTCTGCACACATCGTTTTTAATTAATTTTAAAACTGTTTGATAATGAAAATCTTCTATATTTACTTGATGGACTAAAACAGTTTAATTGTTAAATGTGTATTTAATTTGAATCGCTCACATATGACCTTTGAACTTGCAGAGTTTGTCACAGTTGACCTTTGACCTCTCGGATATGAATAAACTATGACGTCCTCTATTAATTTCCAGCCAGAGTTCTTAAATTATATAAATCTTCAACCAGGGTTATTTAATTCTATAAACCGCCAGTTAGTGTTATTAAATTCTATAAATCTCCAGTTAGTGTTATTAAATTCTATAAATCTACAGCCTGTGTTATTAAATTCTATAAATCTACAGCCAGTGTTATTTATTTTATAAATCTACAGTCAGGGTTATTTAATTTTATGAATTGCCAGTATTAATGGTTATTTAATTCTTTAAACTGCCAGCCAGGATATTCAATATATTGCATTCTGTGGTTGTCCAATCTACAAAAAAAAATGTATATAGTTGTTTTTGGCAACAATCCCAGAATGTTGTTAAAGAATTATTGTCCAAATCAACAAAGCTTTCACTGTAAGAATTTTCTTAAAACCCTTCAGCTTATCATACATGTGGGTTTAGCTGTTGTGTTTATGTGGATTACATGTGAAGTGTTTATGTTCAGAGTAGAGTTACGTCAGAAATTCACCTAGGAAATCCTGGCCTTCGTTTGACATCGTCATGTGACCTACACTGTATACCCTTATAAATATCAACTTTTTTCTGTTTTTCAATCACACTATTTTCAAACAAGGTCTCATCTAACATAGCGTAGCTAAAGGTAATACTTCGTATCTCAATGTATTTGTTTGTTTCTTAATTCTAACTCCTTTTTTTAATGCGGGTGTGCCCGTGTGTTTAATGTTCATAAATATATTTTATATAACTTCCAAAATGAATGACAATGTCAATAATCACATTATTATTTTCCAGGACTCCATAAGGCTTCACAACAACAACACCCATTTCAGACATGTCTGGTCCGTCAAGTAGTTCGATAAAGGGAGTCCGTATCAATGATCTGATAGAAGTTTCGACGGAGTTGAAAGTGTGCCGTCAAAGAGCAGACACCGACCCAAGCGCTATGGAATTCCCAGAAGTCCCTCAGATACGAGTGGTTCGTGGAAGGGGAGGGAAAAATAGGTAAACTGATTAGATATAGGTTTTTTTTTTTCATGTTCTTTGTTGTAAATCAGGCTCTGCATATACAGTGTCTGAGAAATTGTTGTTTTGACCATAGACATGACGTAGACTGTAGCACTGCAGGACCATTTTGTTGGGGGCCTTGGTGGTCCAGTGGTTTAGAGTGATGGTCCCTGAGTCCCAGACAGACCTTCCATCGATGTGCCGCGGGTTCAAATCAAACTCAGACTAAATAAAACTTGAATAATTTTCTGAGTGGATTTTTCACTTGGTCGCCGTATGTGGAAGAGTTGACAGTCAAAGGTTGGGGTTTTCCTCCTGGCAATGAGCCCGGTTCCCTCCCCCACTAAACCTGGCAATGCCGCATATAAGTAAAATAATCTTGAGTTCGGTGTAAAACATCAATCAATCAACCATTTCGTTGGACAGCTTGGAAGATTTGTTTTCTTACATTTTGGTTCTCCAAAACTTTCTCTTCCATCACACGACATTCCAAGTTTCAACGAGCCGTAGCTAAACGAGTCCAACTAAAAATAAAATGCAAATGTTTAAGTCGCAAAGAGTCGAGTTTCTGGCTTTTTTCCCCCACTCCTTTGCCCATTTATATACCTGTTGGTTTGTTCTTTGCAGGAAAACAAGATCGCTGTACGGAGTTAGTCCCAACTGTAACTTTGGACCTAAAGGAGCCATTTTGGAATGTACAGACACAATTCTGTGAGTTAAAGATTATTTCCTCCATCTTTTTATCTTATATTTCAGGCCTTCAAGATGTTGGAATCTTGAGTGTGGCTTAAAACATCAATCAATGATATGTTGATGATATGTTGCTTCAGATTATAAAGTTGCAGTGAAATTTCTTTGAAAAAAACGCTACATTTTATGTTGATTGAAACACTGACAGATTCACATTTATTAAAATAAAGAGGTTTACTTTCCTGAGAAGAACTCAATTAACCATTCCATGGCTAAGCAGGCTAAAGTATTAAGCCCTCACAAGTTATTCATTGTTTGGTCTATAGGGGCCTCCGTGGCTCAGTAGGCAGAGCATGGACGCTCAATTCGAACAGCCTTCCACCAATGGGTCGCAGGTTCGAATCCCACTCAGTCCAAAAATTGTAAAATTTTCTGACTGGGTTCTCACTCGAACGACCTATGTGGGATGGTTGCCAGTTACCAGCGGAAGGTCGTGGGGTTCCTCCAGGCACAGAGCCCGGTTTCCTCTCACAATAAAACTGGCAACGCCGCCATATTAGTGAAATAATCTTGAGCGCGGCGTAAAACACCAAACAATCAATCAAAATGTTGGAAAGTTGAAGTGAAATTTGTTTGATTCACAGAATCAGCAGTTAAAAGTACAGTAGTAGGCAATATTAAAACTTGTAATTTCATAAATTACAAGCTTTTAAAAAACGATACATTTTATGTTGATTGAACCACTGACGGGTTCACATTTATTGTCGTCCCACGAGATCACGCAAGACCCGTGTTTAGGGGTATAGCTGATCGGCTGTCCGATTAACATTAGTGCTTACGGAGATCGACTGTAACCCTGTTATGTATGTGATTCTCAGCTTACTGTCTATACTTTTTGCAAAAGTCTTTTTCTGAGACATATCAAGATACATACAAAGCCATAAGATACTTTTTGTTGACCGACAAAAAAATAATATTATTTCTTACACATTATTAGGAATGGTTGATTCCCTTCCTACCAATCATGGGGCGTCTCAGTGGGTGCCCACTCCAACACAAGCCTCCCGTCCATTGGTGGCTGGTTCGAATCCCACTCAATCCAAATAAAAAAGCTAATGATTTTCTGGGGTTCTGACTGCTGACAAATACTTTAGTTTCCTCCCTCACTAAACCTGGCAACATTGCCATATATGCGTGAAATAATCTTCAGTGTGACATAAAACATTAATCAAGTCATTACTAAATGCTGGAAATTACCAAACTCTGCAACGTCGGAACCCACGATTAAAGCTCACGCTCACTTTACCCGTGGGACAAGAGAAAGCAGATATGTCGTTTCTAATTTAATATGCATGTAGACTTTGATTGGTTCCGCCATAAAACTGTGGTCCCCAGAAAACAAGGCTTTGAATCGCAGTTGGCCCAGGGGTAAAAGGGGAGCTTGTTGAGAATTTAACCCTGGGTATTCGAGGTTGCAAACTCTATGACTCCTCAGAACTTGTTTACTTTTTGGACTGAAAGATGAATGTAATTGCATCAAGATGCTTTTCATTCAAACTGTCTTGGTAGAAAACTGTCCTATAATAAAACCTTATTCAAGAAATTTTCCATTTAAAACTAACAAAATGATATTGTAGTATAATTGCAAAAAAAAAATGAATATAGGGCTAGTTTTGGTCTTGGTGTATGCTTTTACTCTGCCCTTTGATTGACCTACCGCCTACTTTGGATTTATTTTTAGATAATCTATTGCTTTCAATAGTCAATTTTACATTTTTAAAATAATATACTGGGACCTTGTGCGTTAGTTTTATTTGAATGATTCACATTTTGACTTTCTATGATATTTTTACTCAAGAATTGAATTCCTACATGTATTTGAAACCTAGTGTCTTGAATCCTGCTGCTTCTATTTACATGTATTTTACAGTTTCAGCCTATATTCTGGTGTTTGATGGTTTTTCAAGTTTCTCTTTCTGTTGGCCTAAAAGCCTTTAAAAGTCCATAATTGTAGAGGCTCAGTGCTTATCTCCCTTTGATATATATATATATATTGCTGAAACATGTTCTATACAGTATCAATGCATGTGGAATGTTGATGAAATATTAAGGATGGTTGTTTGTACTTAACCCCCTTGTTTTGTCATTAAAGGGACTCATCGTCTATTATTATTTACATTTTTCTTAATATTTCTGTTGAATTGAAAAATAAAGGATTCGATTTTGGATGAAATGTGGTAGGAAGATTTTCAAAGAAAAAATGTTGAATTATCGAGCAATTGTGGGAAGTCGTGGTACATTGTTTGTAAACAACAGAAGATTCCAACACCTATGCCGGTGTCTTTATCAAGTGTAATATTACATGTATTAAGTTGTTTGTGAACAACAGAAGATTCCAACACCTATGCCGGTGTCTTTATCAAGTGTAATATTACATGTATTAAGTTGTTTGTGAACAACAGAAGATTCCAACACCTATGCCGGTGTCTTTATCAAGTGTAATATTACATGTATTAAGTTGTTTGTGAACAACAGAAGATTTCAACACCTATGCCGGTCTCTTTATCATGTGTAATATTACATGTATTAAGTTGTTTGTGAACAACAGAAGATTTTAACACCTATGCCCGTGTCTTTATCAAGTGTAATATTACATGTATTAAGTTGTTTGTGAACAACAGAAGATTTTAACACCTATGCCCGTGTCTTTATCAAGTGTAATATTACATGTATTAAGTTGTTTGTGAACAACAGAAGATTTTAACACCTATGCCCGTGTCTGTATCAAGTGTAATATTACATGTATTACGTTGTTTGTGAACAACAGAAGATTCCAACACCTATGCCGGTGTCTTTATCAAGTGTAATATTACATGTATTAAGTTGTTTGTGAACAACAGAAGATTCCAACACCTATGCCGGTGTCTTTATCAAGTGTAATATTACATGTATTAAGTTGTTTGTGAACAACAGAAGATTCCAACACCTATGCCGGTGTCTTTATCAAGTGTAATATTACATGTATTAAGTTGTTTGTGAACAACAGATGATTTCAACACCTATGCCGGTGTCTTTTTCAAGTGTAATATTACATGTATTAAGTTGTTTGTGAACAACAGAAGATTCCAACACCTATGCCGGTGTCTTTATCAAGTGTAATATTACATGTATTAAGTTGTTTGTGAACAACATGAGATTTCAACACCTATGCGGGTGTCATTATCAAGTGTAATATAACATGTATTAAGTTGTTTGTGAACAACAGAGGATTTCAACCCCTACATGTATACTGGTGTCTATATCAATATAATATTACTTGCATATTACATTTCTTTATCAATTACAAACTAAGTCATTCGAGACTCCCACCTGTGTGATCACGATTTCCGAAAAGTCTCTCCAGAGTAAAATGTTTCTTCACTTTAGCCCTGAATGTCAACCGTGATATTGGTGTGGTAGATTGAATTTTAAAATAATAAATACATATACATGTAGGCCTACTCGGTCAGTTAGAAAAGGCGAAATGCCTTAAAATACTACTACTTTTTTGTAATTGATTCAATTGAGAATAATGAGAAAGATATAAGTTGGTTTTAAACAACATGCTGTACATCCTGTCGAGAGTGCAGACCATATCATTTCAGTGTCATTGGTGAGCATGAGTTACAACTCCCCAAAAAATGGTCTCCCAAAATTCAATGGGAGTGCACTTCCTCTCCCATGTTTTTCAGAGAAAGCATACGATCATGATGAAATTAAAGGGTCTGAAGTTACAGAAAAGGAATTTTTATTTTGTTATACTTATCTATGTCAGAATCGTTGTGCAAATTCTGGAGAAAAAAATCTTTACAAAATGTTATCCTACTTATTCATATTATCAAAAAGTTAATTCTATGTTAATGGACATGAAAGCGTTGAAGAATAGTTTCATCTTGGGAGAGTGAAAAACATAATCAAGGGGCCTGAAACCGGTAGGGAGAGTTAGGAGGAGTGATAAACAGGTCTCCTCAGACCCCTGTGGGGGTGTGTGGAGGGGAAGGAGAGCAATCACTCTCCCTATAATGACAGCCCTGAATTGTACATGTATGCAGTTTTTGTAAGAATGTAAACTTAGATTCTCACCTGGACTGTTCCACCTGTGATCTACCTATACTGTTGGTATGTTTCAAAACATGATGTAATAAAACTAAAAAACAAAAATATCCTCCAGTCCTAGATTCTGTTTGTGTTCAAATCAGAATAAATTTTAACAATAGCCCAAATAACAGTATCAAACTTCCAGCCGAAGATAAAAGACTACATTGTCATTTTTTGATTAATCAGGATTGTCCCATCTTTTAATTTTCCTAGAACATTTGCCTTTGGTGTGTAATTTGCATGTTTTTTCCCCATCAGATCCTGTTTTTGAAGACTTTGTTTTTAACTTGTTGTCGTTGTTCATCCGGGATGATGGTCCAGGATGTTCTCTCTTCTGTCCTGTTTTAAATAAATAAAACAAGAAAGTTCAAATCCTGTTGATATATAGTATTTCACATACTTCTATATTTAGAAGATTTCGCACTCAGTGACCTATTTAATTGACAATCTGACCTAATTTTGATAATATTGCAGGAGTTCAAAGTTTATAAATCAGACTTATATGGATCTGTCAAAACCACAGCAGCCTGGTACTGGTATTCTATGAATGGAGTTATAATACTAGCATAGGATTTTGAATTATTCATGTAGTTCTGTATTGATAATGATTGTAGACGAGAAATCTAAGAGCAGTCTCCTTTATTAAGCCTGGAAGAAACGTTAAGTTTCAGATGAATTAGTTGTGACAGTAGCCATTGTTAGCCTTCGTGTTAAGTCGTCTTCGTATGCATCAAAAAGATAGGGCATATGATAATGAAACCAGCCACGCTACCGTTTAAGACACTGTGACATTTAAACCACGTTTTCTGACCTATTTCCTATTTGTGGATCGCGACAGAATACTAATATTACTCAAGAATGTGGTTTGTTTTCCTGCCGTTGTCTTTGTTGATTTACTCAGAATTACATTTATAAGGCCTTGTTTTCATTGAACGACTTGATTACAAAAGTTATTGTGACTTCATCGTAAAAAACAAGGAATCAATCGTTGTTGTTTGTTGAAGGACATTTTGACAAAAGAAACTGTTGTTGTTGTTTTTTACGTTTGCGTGTGAATTAAGAACCGGGTACTCGTTTGATTTTGTTATAAAAGACATCAGTGGATTTTACAAACAAATTCGAATTGTACAGGATTATTTGACATGAAATTAAAGTAAGTAAAATATTTTGTATATTATTGTTTAGAGAAATAATAAAGGTGGTTTATATGGTCCTAGCTATCTTACACTTTAGTAGCACCTGATCTTTCGACCCAAAGTTTAAAACCCTTATTACCAGCCCCGATAGCTCAGTTGGTAGAGCATTCGCTTCAGGGCTGGGAGATCCAGGTTCAAGCCTGGGTCGAGTAAGACCAAAGACTTTAACAATGGGAGCTGCTGCTGCTTCGCTTGGCGCTCAGCAAAAGGGGTTAGAGTAGCGATTGGTTGGCCCTGTGTCAGTATAATGTGACTGGGTAAGGGGGCTTGTTGGGTGTCTTCGGCAAGTCGTCTCGGTGAGGCAGCACCAAATAAAAGAGCAGTGGAAATCTGCCCTGCCACAAGGAGACGTCTTAATATGACTGAAATACTGCTAAGCAGGACGAAAAGCCAAATCACTCACTCACTTAAAGCCCCTATTTGTACTTAGTGAATCTTAGGGGGCTTAGATAGATCATAATCAATAATAGTCAATAATGTATCTACTCAACCCTAAAGACATATTTTGTACATGTAGTGCCCTATTCAAAAAGCCGGGGTATTTTTTCTGTGACCAATAGCCTTTTTTCCTCCTCACTAAACTGCCAACGACATGTAGAAGAACTGATCTTCTGGGTATACAATATGTCAATCAATCAATTTAGCTTACAGGTAATCTTGTAAGCTTTTACTTAGAATGAATTAATGGTCGTCCCGGTTATTGAAAGTTTTCGAACACTGTTTCGGCTCGTAAAAGCCACATACTATATGGATTTTTCTAATTCCTACGCCAATCATTTAGTTTTTCGATGCCCTAAGCCTTCAAAGCTTCTGATTGTCGGGCTGATCAGAAATTATGAAAAAAGTGTGAATTTTGGCAGACAATGCCACTTTAAGTGGGTCATAAAATGCCAAACATATCTGGTGAACTGGGTTATACATATTTTATCACAGTATTATATCATCATGCCTGGAATGACTACCTCATTGTTATTAGTGTCACAAAATAGATTGTGACTATGAATAATGTCTTTTCTCCATAGAAAATTAGGGGCCTCCGTAGCTCAGTAGGTAGAGCGTTGGACGCTCAATCCGAACAGCTTTCCACCAATGGGTCGCGGGTTCGAATCCCACTCAGTCCAAAGATTGGAAAAAATAGTGGACCTAGATTCTATGACCATTTAGATTGACCGATTTTTCGTCACACTCAATATAATTTCACTTATATGGCTACGCTGCCAGGTTTAGTGGGGGACACGGAGGAATCTGAGCTTTTTTGTCCAGAGGGAGCGCCGACTTTAGTAGACCGAGTAGGTACATGTAATCAAATTAATCCAGGGTTTTTTTTTCCTCATTTCAAGTTAATCAATTCAAATCAATACTGCAATTTACAGTCAAATTATATCAGCGTAAAATTCGGAATATTGTTTAAGTCTTATCTACTTTGCCAGTAAATTGTTTTTATATAAGTGGGTCATTTGAAAGAACTGCTATGTCAGTCAAACCCGTTTAAGAGTGTAGTTAGACGTCCATAAGGCCATCCATAAAAATATCATATGTTCGCTTTGCATAAGGCGAAATTCTCTGAATACATTGTATATATTGTCCATTTTTGTTTCTCTCTTACTTTATGTAAATCTCATTGCTCGAAGGAATATTAGCTTTAATCGTAATAAAAAGGTCACACCTATGTTTGCCTACTGCCTAGAGAGTTAAATGCCTTGTTGACCTATCAACTCTATTCATTTTGCATTCTGATTGATTTGAAAAAAATTTTAAGGATGGTCTTAGGGGTGGGTTACACACATTTTTTTAAGGACTGTCTAAGGGGTGGGTTACGCACATTTTTTTAAGGACAGTCTTAGGGGTGGGTTACACACATTTTTTAAGGACGGTCTTAGGGGTGGGTTACATTTTTTAAAGACTGTCTTAGGTTGGGTTACGCACATTTTTTTAAGGACGGTCTTAGGGGTGGGTTACGCACATTTTTTTAAGGACGGTCTTAGGGGTGGGTTACGCACATTTTTTTAAGGACGGTCTTAGGGGTGGGTTACGCACATTTTTTTAAAGACGGTCTTAGGGGTGGGTTACACACATTTTTTTAAGGACGGTCTTAGGGGTGGGTTACATTTTTTAAAGACGGTCTTAGGTTGGGTTACGCACATTTTTAAGGACGGCCCTCAGGTGGGCTATGCAAATCAAACATTTTTTAAGGAAGGCCTAAGGGTGGGCTACGCAAAGCAAGCGTTTTTTTTAGGGAGGGCCTTATAGTGTATGATAATAACTGAAAACATCCTAGCTTGGCATTATATAGAAGGCGTAATATTATCGTGAGAGCTTTATGAAGACATACTCTATAATAACATAATACATGTACATAAGTTGTGTTTAATGACACACTATACGGTCTCTATGCCAGACATATTTTGTGTCATAAACTTTATTGTTATCTTGGATACCTAACTTTCCCTTTCCACAAACAAGTTTGCTATGAAATGGGCTTTGGAGCTGAAATATGGATACTTGTTATACTCTTACAGAACTACGTCTTTTTTTTGTGCTTCTTTCCTCGAAATTTTTTTGTTTTTGGTAGACGATATTGGGATGAAGGGGTTGTTATTGTACTGACCCAGAAATTTGACACCTTTATCTATATATTCACATGGCGATTATTAGAGCATGCAGACCTCCCAAGCTAGAGAAGAGAAACAGATATTAATGATAACTTTTGTTATTATTTCAAGCCATTTACGCACAGCCAGGAGAAATATCTAGTAAATGTAAACAAATATGTAAACAGCCTTGCCCTTCCTTCTGACAGTTTAGTTTCCGTGGGAAGAGGGAGGGGTTTATGTTTGTAAGAGCCTTTGGTCAGTAAGCTGATTTTTTCTATCAATTTAGTGCAACTGATTTTCGCCAATGTACACCCTAAAGGTTTGATTGATTGATTGTTTGGTGTTTTACGCCGCGCTCAAGATTATATCCCTTATATGGCGACGTTGCCAGTTTTATTGTGGGAGGAAACTGGGCTCTATGCCCGGAGGAAACCCACGACCTTCCGCTGGTAACTGGCAACCATCCCACATTGCTAAAGGTTTGAAGTCTTTCCAATCACACAGCAAACTACATAGATTTTCACAGTTCCGTTACATCATGTCACACAGTTCACTGACCTTAACCCAGTGATAATGCCCATGAATATCACCAATCAAAATGTAAACCACATGTTGAAAAAACTAGTACATGAATTGAGCTTGTTGCAAAGATGACATGATCGATCCTTCGATTCATTCTTTGCCTTACCTACATGTACATGTAGATACAAGAGCAATCGGTCTTGGACACCCAAAAATGATTTCAACTGCTTCACATTTGAATTACTCTTAGTATTGTGTCACTGTGATGTAAAATATCTTTCGAAAGAAAAACTTCCTGTAAAATGTGAGATAATTTTATCTTTATCTAATTAAAATTAACCTGATTTATTTATTACAGCGTTTTCGTATTTAGGGGGAGTGGCAGAGGATTTAGATCAGGTTCGCACTCCATTTCAGGGCATTTGATTTGTAATCACGGGGTCCCGTTCTCCCATATTGCTATTGAAAGCAATGTTCCTTGTTTGTTTTGAAGAAGGAATAAGAGTTGCTCAACCTACTCCGACCATTGGATGAAGTGTATCCCAATTTTAAGTAACATTACTAATGAGTATGCCTAACTTTTACAGCCTGACTATACAAGGTCATTTTAAAGGCGTAAAATACGCTGATCTGCCTCTTATGTGGAGCGTTGACCTGTTTCCATTTCACATTTAATAAGTGAGGGAAGATTTAACGTCGCTTTCAACAGTTACATTATTTCAGTCTTATCACAACATTATTTGAAATAGACAAAATGACCAGTTATCACTTGATATGTTCTCTGGCTCTTACCCCACTAAACCTGACAACAACAATATATATATATTGTATAGCTGGAATAGTTTTCACTGGAAGCAGAATAGATTGATTGATTGTTTGGTGTTTTACGCCGCGCTCAAGATTATTTCACTTATATGGCGGCGTTGCCAGTTTTATTGTGGAAGGAACCAGGCTCTGTGCCCGGAGGTAGCCCACGACCTTCCGCTGGTAACTGGCAACCATCCCACATAGGTGTAAGCAGAATAGAAAATCAATCTATAGGTAATCAAAAGGAATCCCTCTAGTACCCTTGTGGTAACGGGTGTGCCCCTTTCTAGTGCCCCAGGGGTGTGTCTATACCCACCTGTCTGACACCCTATTCTTTGTCACACCTGTATATCTGGATTTAGCTGTACAATCAAACAATAGGAACCCACCAGGCAAACTAAGATCTACCATTTATTCTGTGATCTTCAGAACCATTTGTTAAGTCTTGTAATCTTAAGGAGCAAGTTTCTTAGAACGGGACAATAGCTGCATGTGTTCATATTGTAAACAGATAACAGGTATTTTTAACCCATTTTAAAAAAATGAACTCAATGAAACATTTTAAAATATGAAATTTTGGTAGGTCAACCCACTATAGTCATTGTAAATACATGTATGTAGATATATCCAATATAAACTGTTTTATTTCTTAATTTTGATAGATGTTTTATGCCACACTGAAGATTATTTCCCTTATATGGTGGCATTGCCATGTTTACTGGGGGTAGGAACCAGACTTTGCCCAGAGGAAACACCAGATTTTAACCTGCCAAATAACAATCATGAGGGAAAAAACCTCATATTAGTAAAAAAAAATAATTCTTTGGACTAAGTGAACTTCAAATCGATCCATTGTGTTGAGCCCACGCCACCTCCCCCTATTTATTTTAAACATATCTCATGTTAGAAAGTCTAATATAAACACACATCTTGTCATTAACTCCATGGACTTGTTAATATGTTTAAGCAGATATGGATAGCACAAATTCACATGCATAGGCCTTAATTTTTTTAATATTTATACATGTAGCTCTGAAAGGGTTGCCACATACCACCAAAGGGAAGGATTTTCTTTTCGGGCAATGTTATTCTCTAAAAATTATATTTCTCAACAGCAATAACAATAAGTGTTGAATATATTTATGTGTATATTTCGCTATTCAATTGTCCTGACAATGGGCCTCTTGAACCATGTTTTTTTTTAAAATCTTTAAGAAACATTATGAGGCTTAACATCACACTCGCCCTAATGGTTTAAACCCCATTTGTGTTGTGTATACTAGTTAATGTTAGATAGTTTATGAATACTTAGTATGATTGTAGGGACGCGAAAAAGCCTGTAAATAGGTGAAATAAGTGTAATCTAAGCTCTCCCAAGTTACTCACTTGCTGATCAACCACTTGGCGTTAGGCCTCAATTTTACAAGTATGTGGAAGAGTTGACAGGTACTCACCAAAGGTTGAGGGTTTCCTCCGGGCAGTGAGCCCGGTTTCCCCCCTCACTAAACCTTATAAGTGAAATAATCTTGAGTGGGGCGTAAAACATCAATCAATCGTTTTTACACCACCGTTTAGACATTTGAAACATAACTGGACATATATAACATGTCCCATGTTTAATGTTAGTGGATCTACTAAAGTAAGCCCGTGTAAATTTGGTTTCTCCACATATGTTGACAGGCTACGGCGACAAGTGTGCATTTAATTCAAGTTATGGATAAGACATCTTATGACATTACACTATTTCCTACCTATTCTGAATACAGTATAACTAGTCACCCGTGCACCACGGACTCCCCCCTCCCTTTGCCACTACTCACTTAGCAAAGCTATTTCTAAACTATCCATCCACTTACAAGAAGACAGGCTAAAAAGGGTTAGCCATTGGTCAGATCTATATGTGCTGTTCCTATTCATGATCACTGAAACACACGGGCACAGGGAAAATCTTCTTGTCTAAAATAACTGTGGAGACAAGTTTCTAATTGTGTTAAAAAGAGGTATATCATTTAGACCTTTATACCCCATAAATTGTTGTAACAAACCAAACGTATGATATTTCATTTGCTGTTCCTATTTAGTTAGGCTTCTGTTTTCAATGAAAATGTATAATTATGAACACTAAAACACACAGGCAAAGGGAAAATCTGCTTGTCTAATATAACCATGGAGACAAGTTTCTAATAGTGTTAAAAAGAGGTATATCATTTAGACCTTTATACAAACCAAACTTATGATATTTCATTTGCTGTTCCTATTTAGTTAGGCTTCTGTGTCCAATGAGTGAAGAGGGTGGTATTTTTTTTATTTTCCCATATCTATCCCATGTAAAATGCTGAATACAGACCGTTTTGATGGTCCAATTTAACGCCTGTTCTTTCACTTGGACAAGGGGGTAAGAAGTTGGCCAACCGAATGTTACCAATTATGAAGTATTATCTTGTTATTTATTCCATGCGGTTGAAGAGTGATATACATACATGTTGTAGGCCTATGCCAGTAGCTTGTGTTGTGATTGGTTAAGGGCTGTGTCACCTGGGCTATAAAAACACATATTCACATGTCTAGCTGTGTTGTCCATGGTTGAGTACATTTCAATAAGCAGGACGGCAGGTTAAATTGTATGAACAGGTAGTAGATCAGTGTTTACATGTACCCTCCTCTTATTGAGGGCACCATATAACTAAAGGTAGGAACTCAATCTCAACTTTCACTTTTAAGATCTTGCCATTTTTCTTACATTTTAGTGTATGATTTATTGGGTTTCTAGCTTTGGAATTTGTATTATGGTCTATCTCTCTTAAATATATGGAACTTAATGTCAAGATTCAGCAAGCAAAAGTTTTAGTTAAGCATTTTTTTATCTATTTGCATTTTAGATAATATGCGGGTATACAAAAAAGGTGTCTGTAGACTCTTAGTTTCAAAATTTAAACTAACAATAAAAAAAAGTTTAATAGCTACAGTTATAGCTTATCTTTTAAATACTTAGTTTGAGTCCTCACCTTGGTAAACTAGATGCAATTTCTCTACCGGGTTGAAAAAAACCTGTTAAGTAAGTCCGTTCTGCACAAAGTCAGTTTGAAGGGTTAACTATCTGTCTTTATCAATGAAGATTTTCCCTGTGCATGCATGTTCATAGATATAGAAATAGGTTTATGATTGCAGTGGTTATCTTTGAGTAATATTCTATAACTGTTTGATATCAAATCTAACTATAGAAACAAGTTCAATACAGAATCATGTTGAGACCATTATAGTGCACTGTGGGTAATGTTGCGCCCTTGTAAAAACACCCACATCAGCCTTCCATTATGAGCTGCCAAAATTCACCCTTTTTTCATAATTTCTGATCGTCATGACAGTAAGAGGCTTTGAAGGCCGTCAAAAAACTAAATGATTGTCGTTGGAATGAGGAAAATCCATACAGTTTGTGGCCTGTACAAACCGAAAACGTGTTCGAAGGGTAAACAAAATTTAAATAACGGGGACGACCATTCATTCATTCTAAGCCAAAGTTAGTTCAAAGCAAGACTTTATCGCTCATTTTCGAGACTAGAAGCACTAAAAAGCTTCTGAATTATACGTCTTGAGAAAAATAGCCAATAATTTCAACATTCTGATTTAACATCAAAACATCAACATTTTGGCAGCTCACGCCATTTTAATGGGTCATGATTACAAATGAGACCCAAATTGTGAGTGGGGCTTCACTCCTGTAGCCAGGTACTCTTGGAAAGTCTCAGTATAGAACTTTTAGATTTATGGTCTGAGTTTCCCTCTGGTTTAAAGTCCGTTTTCTCCCCTACTATCTGCCTGGGTTTTCTCTCCAACAACCTATGTGGGATGGTTGCCAGTTACCAACGGAAGGTCGTGGGTTTCCTCCGGGAATAGAGCCCGGTTTCCTCCCACAATAAAACTGGCAACGCCGACATATAAGTGAAATAATCTTGAGCGCGGCGTAAAACACCAAACAATCAATCAATCTCCCCTACTATACATGTACCTGGAAATTTCGACATATATTTTTGAACAATATAACACACAGGCACAGGGAAAATCTTCTTGTCTAAAATAACCATAGTTGATAGAATCTTGAGGTTGGCATAAAACAAAAAACAATCAATCAATTTTATTTTTATCCTGTAAATGTTTATTTTGCCCCTCAACAGTATTCAGGGAGAACGGTTCAAGACACAACGGTGATGACTTCTAGCTTCGAATAAAATAATACGAATGACATCATTTTGGAATGAAGGTTGGACAATAGATATCATCGGTCATGGAAAAAGGAGTCAATAAATGGAAGAGTTTTGAGTATTAATTAATTTCCAAGAACAGTTGAAAATGAAAACAATTAGCTTTTCAACATTGAACACAGGTCAAAATATTTTGTCTTTTAGTTATTTCATTTTCTAGAAGAGTGGTCGCCTTTATTAAGTGCAATGAACGCTGTAAAAAGTTTGACCATGTTTAACCATTGCCAATCTGATCTACCGGAAACTAATGAGCTAGATCTGCAAGAGAAACTGAGCACTTTGTTTGTAGACAACAGACAGAAATCAAACAATGTTATCTCAACAGCAAAACAGGCAAACACCCAAAGGACAAAAATGAAGCAATCCGGTTTATCAAACTCCCAAATAAACAACACGAAAATTGGAGTGAAAACGCAACAATCAATTCTTGAAAACCAGAAATCAAAGGTGCTGTTAAGAGATTTGGAACAATCAAAGCAACTTTCTTCAACTTCAAACCAATCAAAGTATCAAATTATTGACCAATCATATCCTTCTCCTCGCACCATGCAATCACAGACTCATTACCATGGCAACCCATCAGATGATTTGACCAATGATAACAACAACAACGTTCCAAGAATACAAGTAACAAAGCCCACCAATTTATCAACCAACAATCATATCAGAAATGGACCTGCCACATCCCCTATATATTTATCGTAAGTTGCTGTGTTTTTTTCCTAGCTTAACAACATTTACTGTACACCTATTCCTTTATCAATTGCTCTGCGGGGGCCTCCGTGGCATAGTAGGTAGAGCCTTTGACGCTCAATCCGAACAACCTTCCACCAATGGGTCGTGGCTTCGAATCCCACTCAGTCCAAAAATAAGAACATTTTCTGACTGGATTTTCACTCGAACGACCTATGTGGGATGGTTGCCAGTTACCAGCGGAAGGTCGTGGGTTTCCTCCGGGCACACAGCCCAGTTTCCTCCCACAATAAAACTGGCAATGCCGCCATATAAGTGAAATCTTGAGCGCGGCGTAAAACACCAAACAATCAATCAATCAATTGCTTTTGATTTTTATTGAAAAAAACCTTGACATAAATACATGTGCATATATTACAATTTAAAGGGGCATGAGCTGCCAAAATGTTGATATTTTGACGTAAACACAGAATGTTGAAATTATCGGCTATTTTTCTCAAGACGTATAATTCAGAAGCTCTTTAGTGCTTCTAGTCTCGAAAATGTACGATAAAGTATTGTTTTGAACTAACTTTGGCTTAGAATGAATGAATGGTCGTCCCGGTTATTTAAATTTTGCTACTTTTCGAACACGTTTTCGGTTCGTACAGGGCACATACTGTATGGATTTTCCTCATCCCAACGCCAATCATTTTGTTTTTCGATGGTCTTCAAAGCCTCTTACTGTCGTGACGATCAGAAATTATGAAAAAAGTGTGAATTTCGGCAGCTCATGCCCCTTTAAGTAAAATAGTCAAGATACACAATCTGACCAATCATGTAGGTTGTATATAAGTTTGCAATGATCCTCATGACCAGACTGAAATCATGTAAATAAATGTCCTCACTCACTCTGACAAAGGGAGGCAATGGGGCCTGATTGTAATATGTAATAGATCGTCTTGATAAGACTGAAATCATGTAAATAAATGTCCTCACTCACTCTGACAAAGGGAGGCAATGGGGCCTGATTGTAATATGTAATAGATCGTCTTGATAAGACTGAAATCATGTAAATAAATGTCCTCACTCACTCTGACAAAGGGAGGCAATGGGGCCTGATTGTAATATGTAATAGATCGTCTTGATAAGACTGAAATCATGTAAATAAATGTCCTCACTCACTCTGACTAAGGGAGGCAATGGGGCCTGATTGTAATATGTAATAGATCCTCATGATAAGACTGAAATCATGTAAATAAATTGTCTCTTACTCACTCACCTGTGATATTATCATATACATTGTTTATTGATGTCCAAATTTTCGGTGGTCCTAAACTCTTTTCCTGTCCAAAGATGCTTGGACAGGTGTCTGACATTGCCTCGATGTTCACAGATATAAGTCTGGCGTTAGATACCGCACAATCAATCAATGAACTAAATATCAATTCAAGTGTATAGAATTTAAAACATGTTCTTGGTTTTTAGACCTTTTACACTCAGTTAACCAGGAAGTCTTTTTCAAAGTTAGTATTTATTTAACCTGAAAGCCTAACTTAGTTAAGTTGGCATTTGTTGAATACCCTATTGTTGTCAAAAGCTCGATTTCGAGTCACAAAATCGTTACAGTTGACAGTCACACATATCCCTTTTCAATCTTGAAAGTTTTTGCCGAGTTCCTGAACCAATTATCCCTTTATGTAAGATTGTTGTCATCAAAATGTTGGCCGCTTCGACCCGAATGCATGAAACACTCGGCCTACCCAAATTGTAGGAAGGAGTTGAAGGTCTTTTGATCAGTCTTATTACAGATTATTCTACCAGAGCTAATTAGGGGGGCAGTGTAAAGGTTATGAACTTTCACACTTTGGTTTGGCTAGTTGGAATGTTAAGCTTGGGTCATGTTACCCTTCCAGACTTATTACGTAATAAATATGGCACAGTGTATTAATAGGAGCAGTAGACAGAAGTTTTAGCAGAAACTATTCTGTATATACCCACAATGCATCACCCAGCTGTGGAATGTTTCATGATTCCAAAATCTCATGGAGAAAACCTTAAAAGATTTTAAATTCATTGAAAAACTAAATCATCAACTTTAAATAAATAAAAAAATCTTGATTGAACCAATAGCTGATACAAACCTGGGGGGTGTTTCTCAATGTAATGTTGAAGGTATATGTTGCCATGACGTTACGACCAGGTGCAAAGTTACGTCGGTGTTGAGAAACAGCCCCCTGTATCAGTGCAAGATTAACTCCCAGAATTCAAATAATCACGGAGGGCCATGGTGGCTCAGTTGGTTAGAGTGATAGTCCATCAATCCAACACAAGCCGTCCATTGATGTGACGCGGGCTACTAAGTATTTTAGTATTATTGTTAACGTGTCAGTGCAGAATAATGTTCATTGCTGCGTAACATCAATCAATCAGTCTGATAACCGTAGTTTATAAGATATATCAACATACATCTCTTATGATGCCATTAGATCAATTCTTTTAATTTTCAATTTTACAACATTTAACCTTATAAATTATGTTGCAAGAAGCAAAAATCACGATTTTAGCAAATTATGCCCGTTATAATGACGTACCAAACGTATAAACATTTATGTATATTCTCTTTTCTTGTTCTTTATTTCTCAAGATGGTTGGAATAAATAAACTTAAATACATGTACTAGGTTATTATCAGTGACAAATAATTATTTGGATTTATTCATGTTTTTGTTTTTCTTTATATATCTTTGGGTCGGAGTCATTCTGGCTTTTTCTTTAGCCATGGTTTCTGACCTAGCTAGCAGGAACATTAAGTTTTCCAAATGCATTATCCTTCCTGATGTTGTATGATATATGGAGCCTAATTTTTGTCAAGATTTAAATGGGGTGAGGGTGATCTTTTGATTGGTTGGTACATGTTGCCAAGATTTAGATGGGGAGAGGGTGATCTTTTGATTGGTTGGTGCATGTTGCCAAGATTTAAATGGGATGAGGGCGATCTTTTGATTGGTTGTTACATGTTGCCAAGATCTAAATGATGAGAGGGTGATCTTTTGATTGGTTGGTACATGTTGCCAAGATTTAAATGGGGAGAGGGCGATCTTTTGATTGGTTGGTGCATGTTGCCAAGATTTAAATGGGGAGAGCCGAGGGCGATCTTTTGATTAGTTGGTACATGTTGCCAAAATTTAAATGGGGAGAGGGTGATCATTTGATTGGTTGGTACATGTTGCCAAGATTTAAATGGAGAGAGGGTGATCTTTTGATTGGTTGGTACATGTTGCCAAGATTTAAATGGAGAGAGGGCGATCTTTTGATTGGCTGGTACATGTTGCCAAGATTTAAATGGGGGGAGGGCGATCTTTTGATTGGTTGGTACATGTTGCCAAGATTTAGATGGGGAGAGGGTGATCTTTTGATCGGTTGGTACATGTTGCCAAGATTTAAATGGGGAGAGGGCGACCTATTGATTGGTTGGTACATGTTGCCAAGATTTAGATGGGGAGAGGGCGATCTTTTGATTGGTTGGTACATGTTGCCAAGATTTAGATGGGGAGAGGGCGATCTTTTGATTGGTTGGTACATGTTCTTTCTGTTGCCATATGACCTCAGCTGTTGAGTACAGCGTTAACCCCCAGTCAATCAGCGTGTTATACTGTAAATGTATCGTGGAAAATATAACTGAATGAAAAACTTTGATTTTATTATTACAGGACTATCCAAGACCCTGCCAGTCAAAAGTTAAAATGGCAGAAACCTCCATTGTCCGTTCTTGTTGTGAAAAAAATGTTTGACGACAATATTATCTCCCCTTTTGTCGAACTTGTCTCCTGGCTCATAAAGGTAAGGATATGTTTAGTTTTTAGTTACTGTTGAAAAACGCTGATACATGTAGTAGTTTCAGGATTATTGTTAAATTAACTTCTTTGTTTTGATGTGTGGCCTTGCCAACACTTGGTGGGTTTTACATCATCAGAAATACAATGTAACAAAGCCACTTGCACTATTGTCAGGGAAATACTGATTCAGGATTTTTTTTTTTCATTCTTCATCCTTTATCGTGCTGAAATAATCTGAACGGGCGTAAAACGTCTATGAATTAATCTTTCGTATCTTGCAAATGTCATTATTTTCGCAATTTTTCTCCAAAGTATTTCAATTTAGAAAATATTTTCAAAAATTCCTTCAAAATGTTACTTGTTTCAATATGGCACGTTCTCCAGCTCTGTTGGCCACACATCATCAATATACTTTGGCCACAGAGTTTGGGTATCTCTTGTTATATATCAGTGGTGCTTATACTAAGCGAATTCCTGTTTTAGTACATTTTTTGTAATTCTACTCCATGATATATGTCGAATTTTGTTATATATGCTTAAAGTGGCTTGAGCTGCCAAAATGTTGATATTTTCCTCATTCCAATGCCAATCATTTAGTTTTTTCGATGGCCTTCAAAGCCTCTTACTGTCGTGACGAGCAGAAATTATGAAAAAAAGTTTGAATTTTGGCAGCTCATGCCGCTTTAATCAGCAGTTATTCACAGTCTGGTGCATCCAGATTAAAACACTAATCATATGATAAGCTGCAAATGTTAAACTTCTGAACTCAAAAAAACTTAAAACTACTATTTTAATCTATTGCTATAACCTTCACCCTGATCAAATTCAAATAGAAATCCTCTGAGTGAACTGTAGGTATTAAAATCCTGTATGTGGTCGCAGTCAGGCTGACCGCCACCGTCAACCAAACACCCTTTATTTACAATTATCTAGGTCATGCAGATAGCAGCTGCTACTATCAAACTGGTTTTGATTGGTTGATAATATAAAAAATGATTACTTATTTGTATCTATAGTTACTTCAAATTTCTAGAATCTGATGATCAAAATTAAATCCATCTTTCTGATATAATTATCATTACTAGCATCCAACAATCTTAATTGTCAAACGAAAGCTGGCATTCAATGTTTATGGATAGTTTATGTTAATAAAATAAATAAATTGAATTCATTTGACTGCAGGGGCAAAGCATAGATTCTATCGTATACAGCAGACAAATGTAAATGGTTGAATTTTCACAAAATATTTCTTACTAGCTAGGGACAAACAAAAACTGGTTTATCTGTGTGGGGCCTGATAAAATTCAAGAAAATAATATTAACCTGGGGCCCGTTTCACAAAGCTGGTGTAAGTTACGTCTGACGTAAATCAGTGTTAAAGCTATAGGAACTTACACTCTGGTCGCAACTGGCCCATGTTGTAGGCCTATGCGTATCTTTACACCCTCTTTGTAAAACAGGGCCCAGAAAGGTTTGCACTATTTTAATTCAGCAGTCATTCTATGGGAGTTCCCCTCAATGACCTACATGTAATCAGTGAACTGGGTTACATCACCTTATGTATAACGCTGATGTAGCTTAATGTACTTATACAACTATGCCAAGACTCCATCTAACGCTTGAGAAATTTCAGTTTTAATTTAAAGACGCTAGAACTTCAAACTTATTCAGCTGCTCAGTCATCAGAATGATTGTCTCTCAGTTCGACACAGGCCTTCTGTCGATGCAACGTGGGATCAAATCCACCTAGGACCAAATTAAAATTTATGGATTTTCCACAAGATCGGTGTATGTGGAAAATTTGCCAGGTACAATTTACTCAGCAAAGGTAGGGAGTTTTCTCCATGCAAAGAACCCAGTATCCTCCCCTTCTGAACCTGGCAACGCTGCCATATAAGTGAAATATTCCTTGAGTGCAATGTAAAACAAAAATCAGTCTAAGTGAACTGGAAGTATTTTGTTAACATTTTGTAATTGGCCGGTACTGATATACCTCAATCAGAGACACCTTTTTCACGATTACCTAGGTGAAATTAACATGCAGACAACAGCTGTACATGTACTATAAAGGTTTTGATTGGTTGATAAAAAAATGATTTCTGATTTGTATCTATAGTTTCCTCAAATTTCTAAAATCTGTAAGAATTCTGATAATCAATATTAAACAAATCTTTCGGATTTAATTTAAAAATATTTCAAATTAAAAACTTATGGAGTGGATTTTCCGCAAGACCGTCCTATGTGGAAAAGTTGTCAGGTACTCACCAAAGGTAGGGAGTTCTCCGTGCAGAGAGCCCGGTTTCCTCCCCAACTATTAAGTCTGGCAATGCCTCCATATAAGTGATATAATCTTGAGTGCGGCACGAAACATAAATCAATCAGTCAATCAATCTGATTTAATGTTCGAGAAATTTCAGTTTTAATTTAAAGACGCTAGAACTTCAAACTTATTCAGCTGCTCAGTTAGCAGAATGATTGTCTCTCAGTTCGACACAGGCCTTCTGTTGATGAAGGTGATGGGTCGCTGAGTCGAATCCCATCAATCTTAATAAAAATGTCTGAGTTTATTCTTTCTTGATAACCCATTTAGGAAGAAGGGTTGCCTGATATTCACCAAATACTGGGAGTTTTTTTTTCTGTCAGAGCAAAGAGCCCAGTTTTCTCTCCCACTAAAACTACATGTAGCAATGTAGGCATCTAAGTAAAATAATTTTGAGTGCGACGAAAAGCATCAATCAATCAATGTCTTGGCTAAATAGGAAGAGTACTGAATTTTTAGCCCAAGATCGATCGATTGATTCTTTATGCCACGCTAAAGATTATTTCACTTGTATGGAAGTGTTTACACGTTTAGTTGGGGAGTAACAGGACTTTGCCCACAGAAAACCCAACAAAAACAGTCCAAGACATCCTTCACCAATGGTTTCCAGGAACTAACAGTTCTGCTGAGCTTAGGCTCTGTAAATTGAACCAGGAAAGACACCTTTAACCAATCAAATTGATTGTGCTAAAAAATAACAAACAATCAACCAATCAACAGTTCCTCTTAAACCAAAACCTCTTTTTTTTTTCTCATATAAATTAATATCTGTAAAATAAGTTTACTGTAATGGTATTGAGACACCATGGCAGTGATGCACATGTCTTTTTTGTTTCAATCTTAATAAAAATTCACCATTGTTTTCAAGGGAAAACCTACTTCTATAACTAAAAGGCAAAAGTCTTCCAAATATTATAACTACATATATGCTGTCCGCTATGAAACTACCAAAAAAAAATTAGTTCTGAGCCCTCGTGTTTTACGAAGGTGTTAAAAATAGTTTTATTAATGTGGCAATGTCAAGGCCACCTGAACTTTTGAACTTATAGTCAACAAAGAATGTTTTGAAGATTGAAATTCCTTTTTTGTGCATTTTTTTTTCTTTACCCATAAGATTTTTTTTATACTACATGTAAAGCTTTGAATCCCTTGGTATGCCAAGCACTCCTTACCCTCCCACCCACTATCCAATCAGAAGCATGCACAATCTCGCACCATAATGCTCTGGCTTCACAGCTGATTGTTATATAATGAAGTTTAAAATACAGTATTTAATTGAATTGCTGCATTAGTAAATAAAAGACACTGATTGACCTGAAAAAAACCCAGGCCAGGGTGAGAATTGAACTCAGGACTTAAGGTTATTGCCTCATCGCTCCACCAACTGAGCTCCCCAGCCCTGTTGGTTAAAATACTTCACCATGTATGAAAAATTTACTTGAATTAATGAATAACACTCAGCCACTTAAAGTGGCATGAGCTGCCAAAATGTTGATATTTTGACGTTAAAACAGAATGTTGAAATTTTTGGCTATTTTTCTCAAGACGTATAATTCAGAAGCTTTTTAGTGCTTCTAGTTTCGAAAATGTATGATAAAGTATTGTTTTGAATTAACTTTGGCTTACAATGAATGAATAGTCGTCCCGGTTATTTAAATTTTGTTTACTTTTCGAACACGTTTTCGGTTCGTATAGGCCACATAATGTATGGATTTTCCTCGATCAAACGCTAATCATTTAGTTTTTTGATGATCTCCAAAACCTCTTACTGTCGTGACGATCAGAAAATATGAAAAAAGTGTGAATTTTGGCCGCTGGTGCCACTTTAACTATTTATTCAACCTGATAGTTGTTCCATATGTTTCATGTGACCAATGATCACGTGACCAATGATCATGTGACCAATGATCACGTGACCAATGATCACGTGACCAATGATCATGTGACCAATGATCATGTGACCAGAATTGACCATATGCCTCGTAATAGAAATAATAATAAACCTGTGATGAACTTAACAGTCTGCCTTGATGTCCAGTCATTTGCATCAACAGGTCAAGTTCACCTGGTCACCCATGAATGATTTTTACCCATGTGTGAAGGCCATGCTTATGTTTGACTAAACAGTACATTAGAAATAACAATGGCAGCTCTATTTAGCTCCATTTCTACAGCAAGAGGAGTTGGAAGAACTTTAAATATGGCAATAGACCATCAACATTGGAACCTTGACACAGACATAAGCCTTCCGTTTATGTGTCACGACCAGTTTGAATATTACATGTAATTGATTGCCTTATTGGTCAGCCAGGCATGACTGTGTGGTCAACCCCTGCCCCCCCCCCCCCCCCCTCCCTTTCCCTCCACTGGGTGACCTCTCTTCATCTTAACATTGGAATGCTTCTATATTAGTGAAATAATCTTGAGTGTGACCTTAAACATCATGTACAATGTTATTTGACTGGAGACAGGCCAATCAAGAACAATATATGCTATATATATGTTATTTGTTGTTATGTACCTTTGGATTGTTTCGGGGTGTCGCCACCTCTGAGTATAATTGATAAAAAATGAACACATATTTTTCGTTTCCTTAGCATAGCTTGAAACCCGTCCTTCAATTTTTACAAAATTTATTACATAGCTTCTTCACGGTCCGCTTGAGATTGTTTTAGGGTCATGTGTGACTATGAGTTGTGTCACCTATGAGTGTAATAAATAAAATAACACATTCTTCGATTCCGGAGCATAACTTGAAAATGCATCGCCCCAATTTTCTCCAAATTTCATATATAGCTTCTATACCATGAGACCTCACTTGGGATTGTTTTATATTCTCTTATTTTATTCATAGATATTACAGTTGTATGATATAGGACCTCGCTTTGTATTGTGTTTCACTTGAATGTCATACCTTGGCAAGACAAATTGGGACTTTTCTTAAATTTAGCAAACTGTTTCAAATATTCTCTTATTTAATTGATTCAACTGTAGATACTATATGAGACCTCATTTGGTGTTGTGTTTCATGTGAAAATATTATATGAGCTCAAAGATGTTTTTTTAGATTTTAGACTTTGATATATATATATTTATGAACACTAAAACACACTGGCACAGGGAAAATCTTCTTGTCTAAAATAACCACAGAGACAAGTTTCTAATTGTGTTGAAAAGAGGTATACCATTTAGACCTTTATACCCCATCATAAATTGTTGTAATAATGTATACATGTACATGTACCATGTCAAAAGGCAGCCAACAGAGAGCAGCTCCCTCTGGTGGCAGATTAACGGCATGAAGAGCAAATAACCCAGAGAATTAGACTAGGCTGTTTTTAGAGGAGATTTTGAACAGCCTTTTGATCATCTGGGGACATATTAGATATTTTATTTAGATTGAACAAAACAGTGGTATGAGCTGCCAAAATTTAAATTTTTTTCATAAAGGAAAAGAGGGGTTGATGGTCATGTAAAAACTCAATGATTGACGTTGGAATGACAAAACATCAGTCTGTGGCATGTATGAACCAAAATTAACAAAATTTGAATTACTGTGATGGGTGTTCATTCATTATTGTCCTAAGAAAGTTGAAAATGCTACATTGACATACATTCTGGAATCTAGTGACACTAAAAAGCTTATAAATGAGAAAATGTCAATAATTACAAAAATTTGTTTTCATGCAAAATTATCAACATTTTGGCAGCTCATGTCACTTTAAATTACTCTCTATATTTACATTCACAAATGTTTCTTATTCAGGAAGGTACCTTCCATCTTGGTTTGCAGAAGACAATTGGTCTTTTTTTTTCTCAACTGGCTTTACGTTTGTGTTGTTGCCCATTGGGTAAAGCCCCCCTCTGACCCTTAATGTGGAGTAAAACATCAATGAATCAATCAATTACATTGTGCCATCTAGCTATAGCATCCAAAAGTACAGAATAAAATAAATGTTTCCATCTGTCTGTCATGTTGTTGTTGTTGCAGGTGAAGAAAATGATAGTTTTCTTGGAACATAAAGTTTTGGGTGAATCACTGCTCAGAGATGATCTTCAGTTTAGTTCTTTGATAGAAAAGCTCAAAACATTTGAAGAAGGTGAGTAATAGAGATTGGTTTTTCAACATCGAGCAATCTTTGAATTACCTACATTCACATCCGATCGTGGGATGTAAACTTTGTGCTAAGTTAGCCCGATCTTTAAGAGCCATCTGCCTCCAAATTTCACACTTTTTTACATAAATTTTGATATTCACGAGAGTGACAGGCTTTAAAAGTCATCGAACAACTAAATGATTGACTTTCTGGCTGAGGAGAATGGCCTATGATAAGTCTGTTATCCATGAATATTGGAGTGTTTTAATCGCAAAAAATGTCCAAAAAACTTTTCAAATGACGTTCTATTCAATAATGTTTATTTTTCCAGGTGAGAATTTGACAGGTAAAGTTGACTTTATTGTGTGTTTAGGAGGAGATGGTACCTTACTTCATGCTTCATCATTATTCCAAGTAAGCCATTACAATTTGTTTTTTACCTTGTTGTCTTTTATAAACTTCACCATCAGATGTTAAGGAAATTGTGAATACCTGTATATGTATTTGGTAACGCTGAAAAAAAAGACATTCAAGCACTTCTGAATTTTTATCAATTTCTCCCCCTTGTTTAACTTTCTCAGCTGAGAATGTGCTGTAAAACATCAATCAATCAATCAAGTCGGGTCTGTTATAAACATTCAAACATTTTACCATCCCCCCCCCCCCCCCCCCTCACTACTTGTACACTAGCCTTCTTAAATGATAGTCGGAAGAAAAGCCCTTCTGGGCTTATGTTGTTCATTTTCTTGTAAACCGACTTTAAATAAAGTTTCTTGTATCTTGTATACAGGGCAACACCACTATATAAGTAAAATAATCTTGAGTGGAGCGTAAAACATCAACCAATATATACATTCTACATCATGTACCAAATGACAACAAGGTATTAGTACAATTGTAAACTCTCTTTTTTTTTCTTCAATTTCAGCAAAGTGTCCCACCAGTCATGGCATTCCATCTAGGTTCTTTAGGTTTTTTAACACCATTCGAGTTTCACAACTTCAGGGATCAGGTTACCCATGTACTAGAAGGTTTGTATTTAGTGATCCCTTTTCATCGTCTTGTTTCTAATTTTTAGATTATCCGGGTGTTTTCCAGGCATTTGAATTAAGGCGACCAATGTTCCTTTTTTTTTTTTTTACAAATTTTCCTTCAGGAGGAAGTCTTCAGTCCTAATTTTCGTCTTTCTCTTCAATGTTAAAACGTTGAAAATGGTCTCTCAAAAATGGTCAAATTTATTAACAGCCCGTTGACAGGTAACATGCTAACCCCATCCTGTGTATGTAAAATAATTACAAGGTACAGAAGCGACATACAGTCCACTTTTAACCCTTACAATTATATTGAGTTACGAAATTTGTAATAATATTAATTTGGTCAAACATATTTGCATGAATTTTCTTGAGGTTGGATATGGTTTATTGTTGGTGGGTGGGTGGGGGGGGGGGGGGGGGGGGGTTGAAGAAACAACGGTCATAGCCTACTGAAGTCAACAGATTTCCAGCAAGACCCCCAAATGAAGAAATTCAACTTCAAACCTTCATTTTATCGTCATACCGTTTAGCATACGTTTAAAAAATAATCACTGCAAGTTACAGATCTATCTATCAAAAAACTTTAAACTTTCTGAATTTTTTATTTTATCATGTTTGAATTCAGACTTGATGTAAACATATGTGTGTTGGTGAAGTAAATAGAGCATAGCTTTTCTAGATCTCTTCCTGGTTTCCAAGCATGTGTCAATGTAAATGTCTTTGTGAATCTTTCAATGGCATTTAGAAGTTGAAAGGTTACAACAAGGTTTATTGGGTGACGACTTTGATAATGATGTAAGAACTACATCGAAACGTATTTGTTGAATATTCTATGGCTGGCTTGCTAGTTTCAGAATAGCACACTAGAAATCTTTACATTACATGATACATGCACATGTATGCTGATATGAACATTTTTTAAATAAATTCAAATTCCGTCCTTTCCTTTTAATATATTTTACCTTAATAAGTGTTTTATATTAATGGTGTTTGCCTTTTAAATCCCCAGGTAATGCGGCCTTAACGTTACGAAGTAGATTAAAATGTGTAGTTTGTAAAGACGTTGGAGGTCAGTGCTCAGAAGAACCCTCTATCAAAACACTACCTCTCAGACAACACTCCTTTACAAGATCTCAAATACTGGTAAGTAAAAGACATTGGAGGTCAGTGCTCAGAAGAACCCTCCATCAAAACACTACCTCTCAGACAACACTCCTTTACAAGATCTCAAAGACTGGTAAGTAAAAGACGTTGGAGGTCAGTGCTCAGAAGAACCCTCTATCAAAACACTACCTCTCAGACAACACTCCTTTACAAGATCTCAAATACTGGTAAGTAAAAGACGTTGGAGGTCAGTGCTCAGAAGAACCCTCCATCAAAACACTACCTCTCAGACAACACTCCTTTACAAGATCTCAAAGACTGGTAAGTAAAAGACGTTGGAGGTCAGTGCTCAGAAGAACCCTCTATCAAAACACTACCTCTCAGACAACACTCCTTTACAAGATCTCAAATACTGGTAAGTAAAAGACGTTTGAGGTCAGTGCTCAGAAGAACCCTCCATCAAAACACTACCTCTCAGACAACACTCCTTTACAAGATCTCAAATACTGGTAAGTAAAAGACGTTGGAGGTCATTACTCAGAAGAACCCTCCATCAAAACACTACCTCTCAGGCAACACTCCTTTACAAGATCTCAAATACTGGTAAGTAAAGTGTTTGTAAAGATGTTGGAGGTCACGGAATTCATTCAAAATTCAACTCGACTAGTTTGGTTGTTTAGTTCAACTTTTAAAGGTGGGTCAGTAGGCACTGAATTATTTGAAGTCATTGCCAGATCCTCGACAATTGGTTGGGGTTTCCTCCCCTACTAAACCGACAGCGTGCCATGCCAGAACGGCAAAAGACGTCAATCAATCAATCCTTTTAGTGAAAACTTGAACCAAACTCAGAGTAATTGAGAAAACTGAGTTCTTATTTATAACATATTAGACCGTTAATGAGATAAACTAATTGTGTGTGCGAGGCTCAAATCCCTTTGATAGGTTAAGCTTATTTAACAAGCATGTTTTTTTTTTGTTACAGACTTTGAATGAGGTAGTGATAGACCGAGGTCCGTGTCCATTTCTATGTAATCTGGATCTATTTATTGAGGGTCGAATGGTCACTTCTGTCCAGGGAGATGGTCAGTATTCAATACATCTACCTCATATTTTTTTCAATTCCCAATGAATGGTGGGGGGGGGGGGTTGTGGCTCAGTAGGTAGAGCGTTTGACGCTCAATCCGAACAGCCTTCCACCAATGGGCCGCGGGTTCAAATCCCACTCAGTCCCAACAAATTGGAAAATTGGCTAAAACTGGCAACGTTCTCATATAATTGAAATAATCTTGAGTGCGGCGTAAAACACCAAACCGAATGGAGTTTTCGTGAAGTGAAATCTTCTCTTAATGATGCACTTGAAAAGGGTGAATTGCATTGTGGGGTATAAAAAAGGGTCTTGCTTTTAAATGACTGCTTCGTTACAAGTTCTTTTAATGTTCTCACCAGTCACTGCATTAGCGTAAGAGAAATTGATCAACTCTGAAAGTCTCACATGTAAACCAAGGTTAATTTCAATTATTTAGAGGTGCTAATAAAAATAGACAAAAACTGATGGGACTCTGATATATCTTGTGTTATTTTATTCAGGCTACAAAACATTCCTCAGAAATATTTCCCTGTGGAACAATTGTATTACGGTCTTCATTGGAAAATCTCAAATTTTTATTTTTTTGCTTGTGAAAAAGGATTATTCAATGTAAGTGTAAATGGAAAATTTCCAAATTAAATTTCTAAGCACTTTCTCAGTAGAATCAAAGGGAAATTGTATGCTCAGTCAGAAAACTGTCCATACACTTGGCAAATAGAGGTTAACATTCTTGTCAACCTGTTGTGAATGTCTATCAATAGATTGTCGTTCTGTTTTAGGTTTGATTATTTCCACGCCAACTGGAAGTACAGCATATGCTGTGGCTGCAGGCGCCTCCATGATGCACCCAAATGTACCCTCCATTATGATCACACCCATTTGCCCACATTCCCTCTCATTTCGACCAATCGTCGTCCCAGCTGGTGTAGAAATAAAGGTAACTTCTTCTTAAGGACTCTTTTTGTACGATAACATATTGGAGTGGAATGGTACTGCATTTTTACAGTCACATTAATTCTGGCAAAATGATACAAATTAATTCACATATCTTTTATGAAAATATTATTTATTGTGAGCTGTTTATATCAAAATGTTATTTTTATTTGACAACGTAAAGTGGCATGAGTTGCCAAAATGTTGATATTTTGACGTAAAAACAGAATGTTGAAATTATCGGCTATTTTTCTCAAGACTTATAATTCAGAAGCTTTTTAGTGCTTCTAGTCTCGAGAATGTACGACAAAGTATTGTTTTGAACTAACATTGGCTTAGAATTAATGAATGGTCGTCCCAGTTATTTAAATTTTGTTTACTTTTCGAACACTATTCCGGTTCGTATAGGCCACATACTGTATGGATTTACCTCATTTCATTTAGTGTTTTGATGGCCTTCAACGCCTCTTACTGTCGTGACGATCAGAAATTATGAAAAGTGTGAATTTTGGCAGCTCATGCCACTTTAATTCATTCTTCTTTATCTAGAATTCATCTTATATTTGTTTTGTTTTGTCTACATAGGTAATTGTCTCCCCTGATGCACGTAACTCCGCCTGGGTGTCCTTTGATGGAAGGAACCGACAAGAAATTCACCAAGGAGACAGGTCAGTCATTGGCACTTTCCACAACATTATTTTTATGACTATGAAAAATGGTAAATCCTACCAATTATAGTTGATAATATGTACACATTTTTTTTGGGATCTTTCGAAATCATAAGGGTATTAGTTTCAATTAAGACAAGTATCTGTTTTTTTACTGTAGCTTATATTAATTTCATGTAAGTGTACTGGGGCCCCGTGCTCAATAGTTTTATAGTAGCCAAAGCCTCGTTGGCTCAGTCCGTTAGAATGATAATCCCAAAATCCGACACAGGCGTTCCATTAATGGGACGCAGGTTTGAATCCAATTCAGTCCAAATCAAAAATTTCTGAGTGGATTTTTCACTCGATCGCCGTATGTCAAAGAGTTTTCAGGTACTGGACGGTCGGGGGTTTCCTCCAGGCAAAAAACACGCAGTAAATCTGGCAACGCTGCCATGCAAGTGTAACAATCTTGAGTGCAGCGTAAAACATCAATTGGTGTACAATTTGGGACTTTAAAGCACTCATTGGTACCTCTAAGTACAGAGATACATTAAAGTACCCATAAGTTTTGTAAACAGACTGGCAGGGATCACTGTATTCCACAAGAAAACAGTCCAATAATATCATCCACTTCCATGGATGTGTCAACATGAAGGATGGGGGTTTCCTCCCCTTACTAAACCTGATAATGCTACCAAATATGACAAATAATCGGGAATGTGGTGTTAAACATCAATCAATCAATGCTTCACTGCCAACCCTGTCATTTGAAAGGAATAATTTCTGATAAATGATAAAACAAAGCCCTATCTTTTGTTTTTGTTGACAGTGTTCGTATAACAACTGCTAGTTATCCCATCCCCTCTGTATGTAAAACGGACCAAATAGATGATTGGTTTAGCAGTTTGGCCGAGTGTCTACATTGGAATGTACGGAAGACTCAACAGCCATTGTCATCGCGGAACAGCATGGTCACGTTAGACTCCGATACAGAATCTAACCATAGTAGTCGATGACAACGGCATTTTATTCTCTCTTTTTTTTTTACGCAAGGAATTTTTGTAAATTGATACACTCCGATGAAATGTTTTTAACCCTCAGTTTTGTACATTTTTGTTCACTTCGTTTTATTTTTAGTGCATTATTCCCCCTGGGTACATGTAGATTATTAACAATTTGTTTTAACTTTTCACAATTTGATGACAACAGTGAGTACATGTATTGGCAGAAATCGTGAAATTATTGATAATTTTTGTTGAATCAAAATTTGTAAAATTATTGTTATTTTTACTTAAAAGGGCAGATTACTGGGGCAACCTAGAGATTTTACATTAAAGGGGAGTGGGGGAGAGAGAGCAAAACCATAAATCACTTTAGGGTTCAGAAGAAGCGTGCTGATTTTTCTTTCCAATATTACCAAACACATTTTTGTGATTTTTTAATGTCTGACAGTAAAGTTAATAAAAGACCACAAAAAGCAAAACACATTAGGTCAACTATTAAAATCTCCCATTTAAGCCTAGGTTAAATTCATCCACTTCAAGGCATGTCCACATTTTCATCAAAGCTTCCTTCACAATTCAATGTAAGTTTCGAGAAACTGAAAGCAACTTTCTTGAAGACTTAAAAGTTGACCAGTTTTTATGCGTGTAGCATCATACATTATTTTATAAACTTCATCATGGCACATGAAAAATCAATCTGACTAAAGTCAAGATGCTTATTGAAAAGACCATCTCGACTTAAGTCAGATTGGGATTTGAACCCGCGACCCATTGGTGGAAGGCTGTTCGGATTGAGCGTCCAACGCTCTGCCTACTGTGCCACTCTTTCCTTTTACAGTACGTTATAGACCCTTTCGGCTTAAGGATTGACGCTTGCGCAAAAGCCTGGTTCTTTAGCAAAATGAGTTTTTGAATCATCAGTATCCTGTTCATTTCTTCTATGACGTAAGCCAAGAGGCCACAGCGACCGCACAGAGAAATGACGTCAATGCCATACAATTCGAATAACGTCACAAAAACGTCATTCTAAGCCGAAAGGGTCTATTGCATGGCCGAAAAATTCAGGTAGATAATTAGAGTTTATAGTGGATCATGAAATGTGAAATCAATCTTCAACCTAATAATCACCAATTCAAATTTTGCACTTCAGTTTAATATTAAAATAGAGAAATGACTTCAGTGATGTGACAACCCATTTTTTTTTATTGGCTTGCTTGTCTGTAGAGGGCCCAACAAAAATAACTTAACTCGCCTATACTTGCTAATAATTTCTCTAAAATCTCACAATTCAAATTTTAGAATTTATTCTGTCACTTCCTTCCAAAGCATTTAAAGGATATTTGAATACATTTGGCTTATGTATCCTAAATTTGTCATAGCATATATACTTTAAATACAAGTCGGACCTAACAGAAATCAAATTTTGGGCCTAAAATCTGCAAAAAAATCACTGCTTTATTTTCATCATTCGTCAGTTACTGAAATTTGTGTCTTGACTTTATCCGCAATCTCGGTTGCGTAGTGTATCAGAGCATGTATGCATCGGAGGTCGTGTAGGACATGACTTTTGACCAAATATGCTTGTTTAAGTGTCATTTAGAAGTTGAGCATAATAATGAAGGAAAAAACACTCTTGCGTATGGATTTACAATAAAACCAAGAAGTTGTAAACCCATACGCAAGAGTGTTCTTTCCTTCACAAATATGCTTATTTTCTCATCTCTATTTTTTGGGGCTACTGGGGAGTGCACTTAAATTTCGTTTCGTTTTATATTATGGTTTTCAAATTTGTTTATGAACACTGAAATATACATTAGTCCATATTCAAATAGAAACTGTAAGTCTTGATAAAATCATTGTTCATTAAAAGAGGTTTCCACTGGTTGATTGATTGATTGTTTGGTGTTTTACGCCGCGCTCAAGATTATTTCACTTATATGGGGCGTTGCCAGTTTTATTGTGGGTGGAAACCAGGCTCAGTGCCCACTGGTAACTGGCAACCATCCCACATAGGTGTTACCACTGGATCTTACTGGCCTCTTGTGTTGTCAAAATTTGACAATAATTAGGTCAACTGTCCTTTTTGTAGCTCCGGTATGTAACGTTTTTGTGACCGCTTCCAGCTGGTTAGACCATTGTTTTCTACAATTATCCTTTTTTGTTGCAAGGATTTTTTTCTTTTTTTGGTTTTATTTATCTGTTACAGTAAAGCAATACTGTTATGTTTTCAACGAAAGCAATTTTTATTGTCTGCATATATAGGGTTTTAATCCAATTATTTTAAATGGATCAAAGTTGTTGTATATTTTGCACTTATTGTAAATAGTTTCATCCACAGAGGCATAATAAAGATTGGACCAAATTAATGTTTCATGTTTTTCTTTGGTATTTTGTCACGTGCAATTATAGTAGTTGAAAGCTTCAGGTGTGTGTTTATTTTTTTTAAGTGTGTTTTACGTCACACTTTTATGGCAGCATTTCAAGGTTTAGTGGACGATTTATCGATTGTGTGGTGTTTTACGCCGCACTCAAGATTATTTCACTTATATGGCGGCGTTGCCAGTTTTATTGTGGGAGGAAACCGGGCTCTGTGCCCGGAGGAAACCCACGACCTTCCGCTTGGTAACTGGCAACATCCCACATAGGTCGTTCGTGTGAAAACCCAGTCAGAAAATTTTCCAATTTTTGGGACTGAGTGGGATTCGAACCCGCAACCCATTGGTGGAAGGTTGTTCAGATTAAGCGTCCAACGCTCTACCTACTGAGCTATGGAGGCCCCTATAATATTAGAAGAGCTCCAGGTGTGTTAATGTTTTTATACGCCCGGCTTGAAAAGCGGGCTGTATTATGGTATCATCTCCGTCCGTCCGGCAGGACGGCAGTCCGGCGTCCGCTTTCCCTTCCGCTCCATAACTTCTAAAGTTTTGATTCCATCTGCACAATTTTTTCTAAGTATATACCTTATGGGTAGAAGGTGTGTCGCAAACTATTTTTAACATCACTGGTTACATAATATGGGAGTTATATTGGATTATGTAATATTCCCTTCCGCTCCATAACTTCCAATGTTTTGATTCCATCTGCACAATTTTTTTGTGAGTATATACCTTATGGGTGGAAGGTGTGTCGCAAACTATTTTTGACATCATACATTGCGTAATATGGCAGCCATATTGGGTTATGTAATATTTACTTTTTCTCTCCATAACTTTAACAAATATGATCCGATGTTTTCAAATCTTTCATGTTACATACCATATTAACAGACAGTGTGTAAAAAAATTGTTTATGATATCAACTATTGCAAATTATTGGATTATGTACATTCCCTTTTATTCTTACTTTCATTTTCATGAAAATAACCTTTAAATTATAAAATGGCTTCTACTTTTCCGATTCTCATCAAAAAAGGATTTTTTCAAATTGCAATAATGTTTCTAAATTGATTAAGACTATTCTTAAATCAATATATAACGTTTTAATCAAATGAAAAATACATATAAGGATTAAAGTTTTATCTACAGACCAAGAGATAAGTATCCCAGCTTTGGTCTATTTACCTTGTCAACTTACAGTTAGCTCTGTCTCTCTTGAGAGATATATGGCTAAACCAGGCTTTGTGTACCACATGGCCCCATAAAACAGTGGCTGACATTAGCAATGGACCCATAGCCAAATCTATTGTAAACATTTGGTCTATGATAAAATTAGAAGTAATAACCTGTAGGTATATGGGGAGATTTAGAATATTGTCAAGATGTCTATGGCCAAATAATGTAGATAAAAAATATTATGAGAAAAATTGTCAAATCTACTTGAATTGGTGTGAGCTGCGAAATTACCAATTAATTACATTTGTTTACGTATGATTAGTAAATTATAAATTGCTTTTCTAAAAAATTGAAACATTTTAGTGCAACCTTTATTGACAACAAACAATGTTTAACATCGTGTTTTAACAGCAGCGAGAATTGATGACTTGTACCGTGTACAAATCTTGTTAATAATTGTTGATCCAAATAGCCCATTTTAAATTTGATACAGATGGATTTTAAAGGTTTTAGTGGTAAGATTTCATTTTGTTGACATATCACCTTTTACCAAGCTTCACATAATAAAACTGGCAACGCCGCCATATACATGTAAGTGAAATAATCTTGAGCGCAGCGTAAAACACCAAACAATTAATCAATCAATCATTTACCAAGCTTCAACCTCTTCCCTCTGAATTTTGAAAATTAAATTCAAATAAATATGGAAGGATTCGTTTTGGTATGGCTGCAGTTACTGTGGTTTTCCGGGCGTATTTTGGGTTTCCCGAAACTCTTGTTTAAAGTGGCACGAGCTGCCATAAGTCAAACTTTTTTCATAATTTCTGATCGTCACGACAGTAAGAGGCTTTGAAGGCCATCGAAAAACTAAATGATTGGCGTTGGAATGAGGAAAATCTATACCGTATGTGGCCTGTGCGAACCGGAAAACGTGTTCGAAAAGTAAACAAAATTTAAATAACCGGGACGACCATTCATTCACTCTAAGCCAAAGTTAGTTCAAAACACTACTTTATCGTACATTTTCCAGACTAGAAGCACTAAAAAGCTTCTGAATTATACGTCCTGAGAAAAATAGCCGATAATTTCAACATTCTGTTTTAACGTCAAAATATCAACATTTTGGCAGCTCATGCCACTTTAAGTGTGTTTTGCGTCGCACTTTTATGGCAGGATTTCAAGGTTTAGTGGAGGATTGATTGTTTGGTGTTTTACGCCGCGTTCAAGATTATTTCACTTATATGGCGGCGTTGCCAGTTTTATTGTGGGAGGAAACCGGGCTCTATGCTCGGAGGAAACCCACGACCTTCCGTTGGTAACTGTCAGCCATCCCACATAGGTCATTCGAGTGAAAACCGTGGACGATTGATTGATTGATGCTTAATGGCACACTGAAGATTATTTGACTTGTATGGCTGCATTGCCACATTAAAGTGGGGGAATTAACTGGGATCATTGCCCAGAGGAAATCCCCGGCCATCGTCAAGTACCTGGCAACTGTTCAACATCCCGCGATCGAGGGAAAAATCCACTCAAAAATTTTTCAATTTCTATTTGGTCTGAGTGTGATTTGAACCCACGCCTTACCAATGGAAGGTCTGTTGGATTATCACTCTAACCCACTGGACCACAGAGACCCCCTATCTTGTTAGAAATTATAGCTTCGTTTGATTGGTATTTTACGCAGCACTAAGGACTTTCACTTCTAAAGTCGTGTTGTCAGGTTTAGTGTGGGAGGAAACTGGACTCATTGCCCAAAAGAAATCCCCGGCATTGTTCAACTCGAGTGAACAAGAAAAGTATCAGTAAAACTGATGGATGCTCCCCGGTTCCCCATCGCAGATATACGCTCAGCAAACAGCTTGACAAATTGAAGAAACTAAGGGCAATAACTCTACAATTATTCTCGTCACGGAGAGAAAAGCGTAACACTGCACAATGTCTTGGTAATGACTATATACCAACCAAGTTTCAAAACAATCCTGACAATATTAATTAAGATATGGCCCGGACAAGCAGTCTGGGTAAAATTTGACCGCATTGCTGTGGAGAATGCTATCAGGGCCACGCTGTATCCCTCAGTTTGCCCAGATGACGTCATTAGGAAATTTGCTATCGTAAGAGGTTTGGGAACAGCATCATTTACTTCGTGTATTTTCAAGTGGGCTACAAGTTTTGACTGAGGTTTTCTGCCGTTCTTAAAATAATTTCATTGATAGGTCAACCTCGCAGGTTTCAGTTGTGTGGGATCCCTGAACCTTTGGCCAGTGCCAAGCAACCATTCCACATAATCGAACCAGTGATTTGTTTTTTTACCTTGGACAGCGAGTAGAAGGACCAATGATTACCTTATGTGATTCAACGACGAGATACTGGTTTTAATAGATTAGTTTAATGCCACCAGGAGTTCAACATGTGTAACAAATAGCAGGACGGTGGCCATGGAAGTCGGAACTCGATAAGGAGTGTTTAACAACTCACCTGCCGAATCAACTACCCCTGAAAATGAATGTCGCTAGAGCGTCGTGCATAATATAAAAATAAAAAAAGTCCAGAAGTTAATTTGGCCAATGTTAACTCATTTTAATCAACTGATCTTAGAAATGTTACAGCTTAGCTTCTCTGCATTCGGCAAACCCATCAATGATTTGAGGGTTCTTACAAACCGTTATCAAGTGACGTCTCTGTGACGAGAGGCAGGCAGTTTGTACATTTAATAATAACCACCACGCCGCTGATATGTGTATCAAGTATCCAACTGGACATTACCAGTATTGTGGACAGGAAAGCTAGCCCGGATTTTTCGGTCTAGAGGGCGACTTATTTTAATTTATATTTGGCTGGCAATGAGAAACACATACGAAAAAATATATATAAAATTCGGCAGAGCCCAGATTTCTCGGCTAACAGGAAAACATAAGTACAATTTCAAACTTTATTTAGAACCAATTTCTGAATGAATCAATATGTACATTTAGAAATCTTGTGGCACTGTCAATTAGTCCATTGGAACCCAAAAGTTTGGTGAAAGCAATATTTTGGTATAACAAAGGCATTGAGGTCATTTCATTTTTAAGTAATACAAGCTGGTGAAAAGGAGACTTAGACAAAAGCCATCCTTTCTTTTTTCCATTCAGTAAACTGTCGACTTTTTTTGACGGTTGTGAGTAATAGTAATCTCTGGTTTATAGCAGATCAAATGAAGTCGAAAAAAACACCCCAACCCACCCATGCGATATAATTACTAATAAACGAAAACCCAACGCACACGGCAGAGAAAACACTGCATGAAAGAAAAATATTTTTGCGTAGTTGCTGACCAATGCTCCAAGTGACGTCACGACCGACAGGGGCACTTGATCACCTCTACGGGATCTTTACCATGTTGTTGTCGTACAAATCGTAGTTACCCATTCCCTATTCCTCCTTCTGGCTTTATCAGAAGTTTTCAGATGCTATGTGTATCGAGTTTAACAGAACATAAGATTACGTCTTTGACAAAATTAAGACAGCTTAAAATTCTCAAGTTATTGCAGAGTACACAACCATAACATTTAACAAAAAATAACAAAGTCATTACGTGCAAGAATAAACATAAACAAGGATGTGGCATGTACATGTGCAAATAAAAGTTGTTGAATTTTTAATTTAAGACCCAACTAAAATTTACATGCACACAAAAACCAGAGATTTTTAAAAGAAACCTTTCAAAATGTAGATTGAGCAAATTAGAGCAGATTTTTCATGTGATTTTAACAGACACTCGAAACTTTACAAAGTGCAATACTAAATATCCCGAAAGTCCTGCATGTTGCAAACTTGCCTTCCTCTCGAAGTCTAACTTGTCTGAATTCTGTCATCCAATCAAATCATCCCTTTTATTATCTTTATAATCACAAGTAAAGCCTGTCTATTTGCTTATTGAAGCATACAGCCAGTCACAGTGCATCTGCTGGCCTGGCAATACAGGGTCTTATTTTATGCTTATCACCGAATACATTTGCCACCAATAAGGAATAACATAAAGAACAAAATAAACACAAGTTAACATCAAACTCATTATTTAAACTGAATTTACACAAGTGACATTCCCAGACAAGAGTAGGACATTTTTAGATTAACTGAAACTAAACTTGCCACACCAGTAAAAGGGACCCTTTTCCTGTTGCAGTTGATATCAACATTTCTTTGTCAAACCATCGTTTAACCTTCTCCCCATGGCCCTTTAAGTAGGGCGAGCACCGAACTTTCACAAGGGCCCTTCACCACTGCATGGGATAGAGATGATAAATCTAGGGCCCGATATTAACCCCTTAAAATGTAAAATCCAAGTACACATTGTAAACAACCCTGCCTTTTACATAAACAATAGCACCCTCATCAATCCAACCTTTCAAAGGGTTCAGCTCTGTCCCTAGACACTGAGAAGATCAACTGACTAATGGCTGACCAGTGTCCACACACAATAACAAAGATTATAGATTTTCGAAGCACATGTTGATACCTACAGCCAAACTGAAACAGTCCACAGATTTAGAAAAAAAAATAGCTGACCATTTCCAGTTCAAGTATTTAGCACTTAGAGAGTTATAACTGGTTTAGATATAAAATAATTACCAAAATAGATTGCAACGATGATACATAGCACAATGAGCCATCAGTTAATCCGTCTTAACATAGTGCAAAAACGAAGGTTTTTTTTTTTTAAAAACATTTTGGTAACAGAATATAATAAGGAGAAGCTGTTTGGCACCTGCAAGGAGCCTGTATTTTTATAATTTATTTTTGTCCACCTTTCCCCCACCCCTACTTAGCTGCAACGGATTGGAAAACAGGTCCATTGATAGGGAGTAATTAAAGGGGAGATAAGCCTGTAAAGAAAATCTCCCTATAATCCCAGTAATTTGTGTTTAAGAATTGCCCCATTGCATAGCTGGGGTCCGTCCATAAAGAGATACACTTTAGGATTCAAGAGACAATCACATTTTGAAATCCGAGAGTTTATTTTCCCCTAACAAATATGCACATCCTCGATTTTATGTACTGAAATTTGGGATTGTCCAATTTTAGTCCTCAGACTTCAGTCCCTCTTCCAAGTTGTCAATTTGTAGTTGCTGCTTTGTGTGGCTGGGTCCTTGTCTAAATGCTGGTGATGATTTTATTTACTCATAGTCTTAATAGCTACAGGTGCTTCTTGGCCCATAGCAGAAAGAATGGTTACCTAAAAACAGAAACAAATCAAGAGTCAACAAAAAATTCTGTGGGAATATTAAATGATGTTTAATGGATTGTGTCTTTAAATCCGACCTCGACTAACACCCAGGCCCTGATTTTTAACTACATTAGAATAGAACACGAGGAAAGTTTAAATGGATTTAGCCTACCACCCCACATAAAAACTACATTTCGGGAACTAAAATACTTGACATGGAAATGACTCAATGATTCTGTTTACCACCTCAAAATTCACTCGTATTAAATCCTGCCGGATCTACTTTAAATAAATACTTTAATTTGAGCTTCCAAGATTAATGCATATCAAAAAGAACATCAGGAATATAACATAGCACGTGAGTTGTGTCCCTGCAAAATATACAAGACCAAGGTTACCATATTCCTTCTAAAGATTCGGCCATTCTAACGGCCTAACTTTTCCTTAGTGTCAGACAAAAATGGGCTTGAAATATTTTTAAGTTTTCGGCCAGTCTGAAAAGTTTACACTGATTTTCCCTCTAATGGCCGAAAAGTTGGCACACTTCACACAAGACGTACACAGTGTTCCTGGGGTCAGCCTAACTTGTAAAGTAAACGTGCGCCACAGGAATTGTCTGGTCGTTTGAAGTTCTTGCAACCGAATCAGTCTAATACTTTGCCTACCGGTAGATCTCATTTGAAAAAAATTGTGGATGTACTTCACGGCTCTGGCTCAACAGGAGGTTGTCCAAAAAGAAAGCCAACGGGCTACTTGAGATGGTCAACCCGTATCTGTTAGTGATTTATTAAAAATCTCCTCCTTTGAAATACTTGTTATGAATAACTAGACTTAGAAATAACTATCCCACGTTTAGACACTTGCGGTCAAGAGAGTGGGACCGGTTTGAATATTTTATATTTTCCAGCAATATTAACATGGGTGAGATAAGAAATAAACATTTAGATACGTCAATTACACTTGACGAAGACAACGGCACAGGTGTCGAAAGTTCGTGTTGTTAAAAAACAACTGACGACGTGGTGATGTCTCAATTTTTTATCATTAGTATTTAGATACCCTTGTGAAGGACCATTGCTTTTGGAAAGGGTATCCCCTTATTTCAATTATCTAACTAGCTCCCTGATTATCTAATGATCTTAAATCTACATATTTAAATATACACTTACTAAATAGGACTCATCATCATTTGCATTGGCATATTTTCCTACTATTTCATCGCGCAATTCTCCGGTTTCTGGTAGTTTTATGCTTTCCTCCATGTCTCCGTTGTCATCCATCAAAGATAAATGATTATCATCAATTCCGATCAGCTGTTGAAAAAAATAAATATTAATTTAAATAAGATTTCCTTTTATGGGTTTCTTCAGATGGGTTGCTCCGGATTGATTGATTGATGTTTTATGCCACACAAAGATTACGAGGTTTAGTGGCGAGGATTGATTGATTGATTGTTTGGTGTTTTACGCCGCGCTCAAGATTATTTCACTTATATGGCGGCGTTGACAGTTTTATTGTGGGAGGAAACCAGGCTCTATGCCAGGAGGAAACCCACGACCTTCCATTGGTAACTGGCAACCATCCCACATAGATCATTAGAGAGAAAACCCAGTCCGAAAATTTTTCCAATTTTTTGGGACTGAGTGGGATTCGAAATAGTGGTGACGGAACCTGGCTCATTGCCCAGAGGAAACCCTGACCTTTCAGAGAGTATTTTACAATTATTATTTGGTCTGAGTGATTCGAACCCGCGCCACAGATGTAAGGTCTGTGCGGGGCTAAGGGACGATCACTAACCCATTGGACCACGCAGGTCGAAGGGTTTCCTCTGGAATTAATTTTAGTGGCTCCTTACTCAAGGCAGTTAAACTAAAGCAGAGAAAATGGTCTCTTCAGGTTGAAATGGTTGCCTTGCCAAAATGGAACAGATTTTTCAAATTTCAACCACTTCAATGTTTCTGGTGGACACAGAAACAATCTGGACTGTTACCAAAAATACTGCCAGAAAACCAGTACGCAACCAGATTTGAAATTAGTTGTATGGTGTGAACATGGCTTAAAGTTATTTTCTCTGGGCAAACTTCAGTAGCTCACAGCAGCTCAAGACATTTTTATAGCCCATTTTGAAATAGTATAAGTAACAAAATTAAAGATTTTTACTTAAAGTGGCATGAGCTGCCAAAATGTTGATATTTTTACGTTTAAACACAATGTTGAAATTATTGGCTATTTTTCTCAAGAAGTATAATTCAGAAGCTTTTTAATGCTTCTAGTCTCGAAAATGTACGATAAAGTATTGTTTTGAACTTTGGCTTAGAATGAATGGTCGTCCCGGTTATTTAAATTTTGTTTACATTTCGAACACGTTTTCGGTTCGTACAGGCCACATACTGTATGGATTTTCCTCATTCTAACTCCAATCATTTAGTTTTTCGATGGCCTTCAAAGCCCCTTACTGCTGTGACGATCAGAAATTATGAAAAATGTGTGAATTTTGGCAGCTCATGCCACTTTACGTATATAAAAGTTTTCTGTTGATGCCAATCTTTGAGATATTTGTTAAATGCGGTTTTCACAAGCAACCACACCTGTAAAACAATTGTACATTCCGGCTATTTGAATTTACACTGCCACCCCTCTAGGGGGAATTATTCTTATAATTCACTGGCTTTACCCATAATTTTCATTACAGCATTATTCCTTCAGTTTTTCCAGATACTTTTAACACTTAAAGGATAAATGTCAAGTTCAAGTTAATGCCTCATAGTTGATCATCAATTTGTTTAAAAACATGCGCTGTATAGAGTTACGAACGTAGCCAAAAGCAAAATGAGATTTCAGACACAAAACCTACAAAGTTGAAGGCATCTTTCTCTACAGCCTAGATACGTAAATTAATTAGCTTTAGCACCGTGACGTCACAGTTGACATCTGATATTACATTACTATTGTGACGTCATACGCAAACGACGTTAAGCCAGGGCCTCTTCATGGTTGGTTGAAAAAACATTGAAAGCATGCAAATGTCAACCGTAACGTTAATTATTATCCTTCAACCAAGTTAGTTGGCAAATGCTGAATTTTGATTGGTCGACTACCCGGGTCATATAAACCCATACACCCGGCCTGATTTTGTTATGACCCGCCTGGCGAAAAAACATGGCCGCCACCACTTCAAATGTTTACTCGCTTCGAAAATCCCAAAACTGGTCTTATGAGGATCTATTACAGTCACCTAAGCTTCGTTAATTGTGCAAAGTTTTTATTTCTATCTAATTTGACTCTAATTCAAATCTACAAATGGAAAAATGAAACACAAAATTCTTTGTACATCGATCAATAACGTTGCTAAGTATTCAAGGGGCGTAACTCTGTATGTTGTTTGTCGTCTGCTCGGTCCGTTTGACACACGTTCGTACATTTTCACTGTAGATGTAAGAATGGAATATCGAGATATTAGCTTTAGCTAAAATATATTTGTCACTGATAGAATCTGCGCAATAAAACAAATAACAAGCCAAGCTGAAAATTTGCCCACACGATGAAGTCGTAACTCTGATTAAATTAACACTACAGGCCTACCAACTCGTATGCCTACAGGTCGATAGCGGTTGAACTTGAAACATGAATCTGTGACAATTCTCCGTCTACTAGAGGGGTTTCGGGATAATAAATTCGTCATTGATATTTTACCCTGGGTGTATGAATCTTTTATGACCCTTCTGTTCCTCATACACCCTTCGCCTCCGGCTCAGGGCGTATGATTATCAGAAGGGTCATAACGATTCATACACCCAGGGTAAAATATCAATAACTAATAATACGAAGATATTTCCAATTGGTGAAGGAAAATATGCATATTTTCAATCACTGTTTCTTAACACCCTGTGACCTTACTCGAAGTTCGTTTTGTTTCTATATTATGTTTTAGATACATATTTACTCAATTTACAATAACAAATCACCGCCAGGTGTTCAGAAAGAACTTGGCATTTATCCTTTAACTTCACTTCATAACAGAATTTATGAACTTTCTCGATTTTGGCAGCTCATGCCACTTATAAGTGATTAGGTTACCTGATAATCTCTTCGATTGACACGGGGTACATTCATATTGTGGGTGGAGGGACAGATATCTTCATATTTCTTGCCAGTAAATATATCCAGAGCAACTAAATGTACCTAAAATGTGAAAACAACAAATAACAACAATATGCCACTTTGGAAAAAATTTAAGATAACATAAAACACCATAACCCATAAGACAAAACAATGAAAACAGATTCGGTCGAAAAGCAATCCCTGCTTTTTGCATAACCACTATACATAACCTATAGTCAAGATGGTGTCATTTTTAGGTAACCTTTTATCGAGCTACGCAAATCTATAGCAACACACACCATAGGCGGATCATCATAGACTGATCCAGAGACATTTTGATACCTGTATACAGGTATGGGCGCCCAAACTCACAAGCAAAAAATCCGCCCAAATTCTTCAAACTAACAGATTTTAATGTCAAAATAGCATTTAATGTTGAATTTTGGGCCAGAGATGTTGTTTTTGTCTTATTGTTGGAACATTTTTAACCGAAATGGTATGCCCAAATTTCCCCTGGATCAGTCCCTGATCATGTTGCATGGCTCTAACATTGAACAAGCTGGATTTTGAAAAATCCAATTTTAGACAAAATTCAGTAATCATCTTGTCCCAAAAACGAATTTCATACCTGGTAAACCGATTATGAACACTGAAATGATGGCCTTGGCTGGGGCAGTATAATGAGTGTCGTAGCTAAAAAAAATTATCTGACACGAATATGGCACTCCAAAATAGAAAACAAAACAAAATACACCGTTCTTTGTTTAACCATATCTTCGGTCATGAAGAGCCTCATAGCTTCATCAAATTTGGCGGATCATCGATAATTTATATACAAGATATCTCTGAGAAAGTGTCTTCAGTAACGCAACTTTCAAGAAAAAATAACGAAGTCATGGAATTTTTTTTTGTAGGATGATTTTAAGAGCCGTGGACCCACGCCTGTATATAAGCCTACTGGGTTTGGGTAGTCTGCCACCTTCACAGTTTCAATAAAGAGAACTATACACGGACCCTTTTAAGAAGCACATTAGTTTTCTCATAATTGCCAAAATCAGTACAGAACAAACCATGGGTGCTTCCCCTGCTTGTCTAATTTTGTTATGTTTAAGAATTAGGGAAAGAAAAATCCAGATGTTAATTCAGCCCTCTCAATTCAGAAATTTACGTCGGCAAAAAAAATTGCCGTGGCAGAATAATTTTGCCTCGGCAGAAAGTTGTTTGCCTCGGCAAATTCAACTGATGATAAAAAAACAGAAACTGTTTGTCTTGTGACCTTTATTAGGCCTTTCTATGGTTAAATAACATACTTTATTGACACTTTGAGTGTCCCGCTTGCATTTCCAATGGTAAAAATCTAAATAAAAGTATAAATACTCTTTCTACGGTCCATTTTGACCTACGATACCCGTAAACACATGAGGAAAACAAAATGGCGATCGATCCCTCTGTATGACGTACTGTCGTTTCGTATCAAATTTGACACAATACCCATGCGCACGCATGCGCGCCACTGTTAATTTTCAGTTTCAGATACGAAACGGTGACATTCTCTAAAAAATAACGGTCGCTATATTTCGTTTGACAAAACTGTTTTAATCGATATTGTGGGTCAAAATGGATCGTAGAAAGAGTATTTAGACCTTTTATTTTTATTAAATTGACAAAGGAGAATGCAGTGACGAATGTACATTTTTAATAAACATTAGCCAATCACTATAATCAGTCTACGAATTTAACCGCTTCTGAAGACCTGCCACGGCATTTTTTTTTGCCGTGGCGAACCGGCTGTGCTACGGCAATCACCTCGGCAATTGCCGATTGCCGAGGCGAATTGAGAGGGCTGTAATTACTTGCAGAACAACCTCCAAACATTTCTCAGGCTATCTAGAATCCCTGAGTTTCTGGGGCCTCGGTGGCCCCTGAACCCTCGCCTATTGCCCTCGTTGCAGGCCTCTTTTAAATTTGTTGTTTCTATAATAGAACTTAGAAGTGTCTGGGACCCCCCTTTCGTAAAAAGCTGGGTCCGCCCTTGGCACCCACACACGTGATTGGTACAGAATACATAACAAATTCTTCTAAAAACAAACCTTAGCGTGACCATGTTTCCCAGTTTTAGAAGTTGACATCTCCACAATCTTACATGGGCGTTCTTTAATGACAACATGTCCACCTTTACGAAGAGAAGAACACTGAGCAGGATAGGTTTCGGAGGCACCGGACTCCCCGGATGCGAAATCGTCAGCCATCTTTATACAAGGAGTCTTAAGATTCCTTTAAATCTACAAAGAGAAATTAACAAATTAACCGTCAGAACCACTGAGTAGGCAAACCCCACAAAAACCCTCATATTAGAAGAAATACGAGTACAGTAAGAATTCCGCTAATTCAAGTACTCAAAACATTACTTTTCGTTGGGTGTCTTACCTCCTGCATGGAGCGACCGATAATTTTATCGAGCAATAGCTATTGTTTTAGACCAAACATGGCAGAAAGCAGTCTAACAATTTGTTATCTGCACATTGCTCGTCCTTGAATTAGCAGAATTCTTACCGTACCCACACTTTTTTAACAGGCATATTTGTGTATTTTATGCATATTGAAAGAAAATTATGCTTCCGAAAAACGTTTAACGTAAAAAAAACATCCACAATGTGCAACCGAAAGTATTGTCACACTTGTTTTTTATTAGGAAGGCGTCAAATATAAGTGCAAGACTTAAATACACTATTAAATATGAGGCTTGGAATGTTATGACGGAACTGTCTATCGCTAAACTTTGTTGACCTAATGCCCAGTTGTGTTCTTTACTAATGAGTAACGGCTGACTTTAGTGTCAATGTGAGGCTAAGTGAGAACCGAAAGGTGAATTTAGACTTCCAAAGGTTACTTTGAAGCGGTTTGGAAAACGGTCACTGAAATTCTCTCCGACTTGGACATTTTCGAATTAGGAAATCCTGTTATTTGAATGTGATAGAGTTCAAAGGCGTTCAGCAATTTTAGAGGCATAGGATACAATTTACAATACATATAATGCTGCAAAAGATCCAGTTATTTAGATAAATTCAGATCTGGAGAGAAAAAAAAAGAAGTTTATGTAAAACTAAACCATCTAGTCACATACAATGAAAGTAATTTATTTATTTGGTATTTAATTCTTGAAATGAGTAATTAGGAAACCTGTAATATTAGCCTTACTGCATTTCTGACCATGTTTAACAAAAAAAAAACACTAAATTGCACAGTGCACTGTTTTCAAGACAAGTTTCTGTGTTGACATATTGAAGTGTGTCGGTATGAGCATGCGCACAATTGTGAACTTCCGTTTTAACCCAGGTTACCAATGTTTATCCTTTTTCGGCCGTGTTTGGGATTTTCCACAGAATGTAATCTGGAATACAGACCGCACGTGTTGATATCCTAAGCAGCTATGGAACATCAAATTATTGATAAACTTGCCAAGGGTGCGAGAACAGTAACAAACGAAACAGGAGATACGATGAGAAACTTGCAAGAGAAACAACTTCCAACAACGAAGAATGAAACAGAGATCTAAGATCAGCGTTTCATCATTCGTTTTTTCCCGGAATAGTAGCGACAAAAACGTGAAAAAGGAATCCCCATATAGACTCCGCCTAGCGGCAAACATAAGTCAGAAGATTCTCCGCATGGCTGTGCTGTTGACAATCATCTTTGTCAAAGTGTTCTGCAGAAATTCGCTGATTTCTTTTGAACCAGTTATCTTCTAATATTGCCTTATTGGACAGAACGACGAACGCTCTGTTTGTTATTGTTAAGTGCTTCATGTTGTCCCATACTGCTTATTTATTTATATTTAACGCTAATTAGTTCCGCTGCGAAAATGTTTCGCGATATGGTTTCCACATAAGGGATTGACCAATAGACTTTTCCATGGCAGTGTGGGAGACATCTTCAGTATAATTTTTTCTAATAGCGAGCGCAGCTGACTATACACAACATGCTTACGTAATGACGTCACTATAGCCTACTCAGTTCTTAATCTGGTTAACTTTTTTTTTGTCGAAACGTACCATCCGGTGTTCGAAACCGCCGCCATTTTTTATCAAATACTGATTCCGCTTCCGCGCCTCTTTTTCCAGAAGAGCACATCTGACGGGTTGTTCCAAAAAACTACACCGAGATAAATTATGGACTAAGTTATTTTCTGTGCTCACAGACACTTCTAGGCTTTGCATATTACATATTTTCCCACACCGACATGGGTTCCAGGGCTTAGTATATGATTTAATTCACCAAAAATCTGAGGATATGAGTCAGTATCAAAGACTAATTCAATATGTTGAACAAACTTGAGAACTGATACAGGTAGTTATTGAGAGTGCAAAAAAGTAATTCATACACAACTAAACTTTTCCGATGACTTTAATTTTCGAGGGAACACATCTAAGATGGCGGGCCACCGACTTGGACGTGAAATGTTATAACCACGTACTTATAGCAACCAAAAGCAATAAACGCGTAAATATTTCATAAACCAGACAAAAATTGATCTCCGTCGAAATCAAATGACATGTGGCGAAACCGTTTAATGACAAATAAATTCAATTCTTTTCGATAACTTACTCACGTGTTTCAACCCTTTTCCAGGTTGGACGAAGAGGGTGAGGTGCGCACGCGTACCACGTTACTTGACAATTACCCACAAGAGGGATCGTTGAATTGATGCAGGTAACCAATAGCGCACACCCCAAAACTCCTCACATGTGCTTAATTTTTTGACTTACCCACGTGCACGAAGGATTTTGACAGATACTGTAAAAAGGAACTGCTCAAACAATCGAAGAACACAAAATGTCTAACCTCACATTGGACATTTTATCCAACGCCAAAACCTGTGTTGTTGAAGTTTGAGGTGCTTGCTCGGAACAAATGGTCCACAATTTAACTCGAAAACAAATGTTTGCCATGTTTTCCAATGTCGCCGACTAGTTATTTTTTTTTATTCAGTAAAACGGGACATGACCCAATTATAGACTACATCAACACAATATCCAAAAAATTAAATAAAAAAAAAAATGTGCACTTCATAACAGCTGCATGGACAAGTATTTCGCTGTAGGACTTCAGTACAAGCTGTTGATATAAGCCTTGACTGATTTCTTAAAACTATATGGGCTACAGAACAAGTCGATATTCTGAGTACTTATGCTATTAAAACAATTCAACACTCTTGGAATAAATGAATTCTGCCTTATTAAAACTCTAGTATATGGAACATAAAATGTAAATTGATTCCTTTGTTGTCTGATGGAAACCCAAATGGGTATTTCTTGCAACAGGTATGGACAATCATACCTGGCGTTTATAATACCGTGCAACAGGTAAAAATCTAACATAAGTCGCCGATCTTTAAAGGTGCATAAACCGAAACAATTACATAATTCTGTATATGTCGGATTGGAATTCCTTTCACCAGATTTGTACAATAAATATTTGAGAAATCTTATTTGGATAGGCCTACGTTGTAAACGCATTTATTATTAGGTGACAACACTTGGGAGTGATATAAACAATTGTTTGAACGTATCAACAGATTTAAAAGAACGACATGATCTTTTAATAAGGCCCACCTTATGGGGTTTACAGTAAATTATTAACGTTAAAGTGGCATGGGCTGACAAAGTTTGCACTATTTTTCATAATCTCTGGTCGTCCTGACAGCAACAGGCTTTGAAGGCCATCGAAAAACTAAATGATTGGCGTTGGAATGAGGAAAATCTACACAATATGTGGCCTATATGAACCGAAATAGTGTTTGAAAAGTCAACAAAATTTTAATAACCGGGATGACCATTCATTCATTCTAAGTCTAAGTTAGTTTAAAACAATACTTTATTATATATTCTCGAGACTAGAAGCACTAAGCAGCTTCTGAATTATACGTCTTGAGAAAAACAGCCGATAATTTCAACATTCTGTTTTTACGTCAAACTATTCACATTTTGGCAGCTCATGCCCCCCCACCCCCTTTTTTTTTTTAGAGGGTAGTTACTACAGTTTCCCTTTTCTTTAAAAAAATATGGCATGAGCTGTTAAATGTTTAAAGAAATTACCGAATTGTGTGTCTTTTACTAAGAAATCTGTCTATTGTTACCAAAATGTTTAACAAAGAAGTAACAAAAGACCAGCAGATTTTATGTACAGAATTCGATTTATATATTTAAAAATGGAGTAACATAGTCAAATATTATCCGAACGGCGGAAAGAAAACACATATTAAAAATGATTTACTTTTACAAACTAAGTATCCTAACAGCTCCGAGGTAGAAAACTGTAGTTCAAGAACTCACAAAGTTTACAGGCTGTAATAGCAGTATAGATTCTGATCAAGACATATAATTCACAGAATAAGATCCTGGAAACACACTGACAAACAGATCACACAAATGACTGTACAATTGATAAAAGTTCGCAGAGAAATAAGAAAAGAAGTCGCATTCAAATTATGTAGCATTTCAAGAGCTGCATATAGTATATATTTGAGAACTGACTGAATTAGAATATTGCCACCTTCTGTGCCCTTTAAATAGACCTCTAAGAGTACATATTAACATAATTTGCATAACTATAAAAACTTGGGAAAGGGTATGGGGGAATTTTCACTGTCCTTTCCCATGACCCCATAATATATAGTCTGACGATATTCTTACTATAGCTTAAGATGCATAAGCATTGTCAATGCAATACAAAGTGTTCCAGAAAATTCTACTGACTAAGGCCAAGCTCCTGTCAGTCGTCAACCTAATGAAATATCATGGGTTTACTTTATTACAACAATTTATGATGGGGTATAAAGGTCTAAATGATATACCTCTTTTTAACACAATTAGAAACTTGTCTCCGTGGTTATTTTAGACAAGAAGATTTTCCCTGTGCCCGTGTGTTTTAGTGCTCATAAATATAAAAACTTGGCATATTTAAGCTTGTTGAAAAAAAATTCACCACAATGACAAACGACACAGGTTCAAATCTAGGCCAATTTGACAAAATTGTATACAGCGGTGGATGAGTCGGTGAAGGGAGGAAAGTATGCCTCGGTTTCTAAAATTATTGATACGCAAAACTGAATATTTACGAAAACAATCATGCAAATGAGAACATTTATAGAAAACTCTAAAAGCTAATGCACGTAATACTTTTGGAATTTTGTTTATAAAAAGTCCGATTTTTGGAAGCTCGAGTCACTTAAAGGCCCACTTGCCGCCGTAGCCTGTTTAAATTTGCTAAGAAAACCAATTTACATGAGCTTACTACGACTAATACAACTAAACTTAAACATAGGGCACATAAAACATGTCTAGTTAGCTTTAGAATGTAGAAATGGGGTGAAAAACAAACGAAGAATCGAAGCCTGATTACAACAACAACGACCAGTGTCGGTCAACTTTCGTGTTGGTTTACCCTCATTTCAGGCCTTTTTATCTGTAGTTTACAATCAAATAATTGTCAGCAGGCTTTTCCAGTCGCTGTTAAAGGAGAACTCCAACGGATTCAGACCACCTTTCATTGTTTTTAATGGCTATATTTAAATCTATTTGCACCCCAGATGCTAGAAATGGGTTAATTATAATCAATATATTAATTAAAACCTAAACCGGAAGTGACGTACATTGTTCATCGCTCTCGTACAACAACAACAAAGCACACTTGTAAATCCCTGTCAACATTCGCTGTACTCACTTACTGAAGTTATAGCTATGGCATCTAAAGAGCAAAGTTCTTCAGGAGATGATGATTCTTTTCTCGAGACTTCGCACATCATTTTACCGTACCAATTCGAGCCAAGTTATTCAAAGGAAGAGGTAGAAAGGAGGCGAAACAAAGGAGAAGCTGTCCAAAGAACTGCCATTAGTGAACCGGGGGAAAGTTCTTCGACACGTAGCGGGGATAATTTCTGGTGCACTTGCACAAAATGTCCAATTATGCCTACAGAACTAGAGTGTATTTGCTGCCACGAAGTAGGTGCAGCCCAAAAAATTGTAGATGAATTTGATCCCGAGCCTGAAGACATTGACACAGACTTGCCGAATACATGTGCACTATACCAACAGAAATGTGTTACACTGCACCCAGATTTCGTCGCCCACTTGAATAAAGCTGTGCTGGATACCTACTTTAGGAGCCATCAATATAACTGGCGAAAATTTCCTAAACCCGAAGGCCCAGGGGGAACCCTCACTAATGCGTAAGTACATCATTCAATAATTTATTCTTGACACAGTCACACTGAAACTTCCAGATTTGAAAGACAATGTTAAACTTAAACAGTCTGAATTTATTTATATCATTAAGAACGTAGTTCTTTCAGTTTGTGAAAAAATCCAATGTTTTTTTTTTATCTTCTCCACAAAATAAATTGACAAAACATCACCTTAGAATGGCTTAGATTATTTAATTGTTATTTACACACATCAGGAGACCGGTTTACATAAATTCTACAACAAAATGACTTGCTCAATGACTGAATAATAAATCGATAACCTGAAGTTTATCTTTCAAATCTTCCTTAGATCATTCTGCAAAAAAAACAAATTTCCTCATACATTTTCAGGCAATATAGACTCGTAAGTTACCGATTCATCTTGGACTGGCTTCTGAAAGGTGAACGACTGGGGAAAAAGAAAAGAATACCTCTTCCTGCATGTGTTGTTGGTGCCATTAGGACTATCTTCCCAGCAGATGACAATGCATATGTCGGATTCAAGTATGCTGAATTACCAACATTATAAGAACTAGTTATGGCGTTCAAATAAATTATTTGGAAGGACTTCACTTTAAGATTTCAACCCTGTTTTAAATATCCATTTATCCCACATGTCTTTTAGATTCTACCTCCAATGCACGTTTGAAATATTCCTCTTTTCATTTTACTCAATAATTTGCTAGGATCTCGTTGTAAATTCCTCTTCGAAAAACAGTGTAAAATTTGGCTTGTCAGATTTCAATAGTTAGCTCACCCTTATAACGAGGGCTTTATGTGTGGATTGACAAGTAAGTAACACAGGATAGCCACATGAGTGAAGCTATATTCAAACTAGATTTGTAGTTTCCTATATAATGTAAAAGTTAAGACCGTACATGTACTGTAAAGATAAGCTCATAACTTTTGCTTGTTTGTCAATGGTAAATTGTTTTGCCCTAAGATTTGTAAATAGGTCAATAACTCAATATGATTCATGTCTGCCTTTCATCCTTTGTTCTTATATTACCTGACCACTTGATGAAGGGAAATAAATATCACAAATAGTCCCATGATCGAGGAACTAAAGCTGTTATTCATTTACAGACAAAATTCAGTTATTTGGCGTACAAATTCTCATTTTAGGCATCTTTAAATAAATTGATTAATTTCCGAATTTACATGCTTCAGAAGTATGTTTTAATGAGTATTCGAGCATTTCCGCCAGTTCAGTTTAAGGGCCATCCAAATTATCTGCTATCAGCAAAGATTGCTTGGTGCGAAATGTGTGAGGAAACCGGGCGAAACCCGTGACCCTCAGTGGTACCTGCAGCCATCACACATAGGTCAATCGTATGAAAACCAGTCAGAAGATTATTCTTTTTTTTGGGGCGACATGGCATCTGAACCAGCGACCAATTGATCTAGCAACTGAGCCATGGAGGCCCCCTCGGCAGATATTGCTGAATTGTTGCTACATATGTAGGTACCAATAAAATGTTTCCTCCACCAAAAAAACACACACAAAAATATGAAATGTAATAATCTTTAATAAACAAGCAAAGAATTTTAGTGAGAGACAAAAATGGGTTAAAATAAGAACATGTTAAACTAATATGTCTTTGATTTCACCACCAATGGGTCGCAGATTCAAATCCCACTTAATTATAAAACAAATTGAAAAATTTTGTGACTGGGTTTTCACTTGAACGACATGTGTGGGATGGTTACCAGTGAGCACCTGAAAGTCGTGGGTTCCCTCCGGGCATAGAGCCCGGTTCCTCCCACAATAAAACTGGCAATGCCGCCATATAAGTGAAATAAGTTTGTGCGCTGCGTAAAACACCAAACAATCAGCCAATTTGATTTCACTAGAAGGCAAAAATGATTAGCATTTGACACTACATGTATACTAAAATTGCATTTCCACCTGCACACTACATGTTAAAGTTGCGCTTGATACAAAATTTACTGATGTTATTAAAGTGGCATGAGCTGCCAAAATGTTGATATTTTGACGATAAAACAGAATGTTGAAATTATTGACTATTTTTCTCAAGACGTATAATTCAGATACTTTTTGGTGCTTCTAGTCTCGAAAATGTCAATAAAGTATTGTTTTGAACTAACTGTGGCTTAGAATGAATGAATGGTCGTCCCGGTTATTTAAATTTTATTTACTTTTCGAACACGTTTTGCTTCGTACAGGCCACATATTGCATGGATTGTCCTCAGTCCAACGACAATCATTCATTTTTTCGATTTCCTTCAAAGCCTCTTACTGTCGTGACGATCAAAAATTATTTAAAAAGTGTGTATTTCGACAGCTCATGCCACTTTAAACAATCGACACAAATGTAAAATATCCAAAAAATCAAGAATTGCATGAAACTTACAAATGATTTTGTACATATTGGTTATAAGAAAAAAGGCTTTTCTATTCATTGTATAAACCCAACCAAAATATAAGATGCATATCCTTCGATGGTTGACAACAAACCCTTTGATCTTTGAATTCAGTTCAGAGCAAGGGCAATAACTTTTGAAACCATACAGAAAAAAACTAAAAAGCAGTGAGATGAGATGCCTAGACAGGTACCATTAACTTGTCCTCATCTCACTGTTCTATCCACAAAAGGCCACCTAATTTGACAGCAAAAGAACCTAATCCCCCACCAACTAAAAAAAAATTAGGAAGTTTTACGTACATTAAAATTTGAATGATTGATGTTTTACATCTATCGCTGTTAAAAATAATTGGTCAAATATTTCATTTGCGAGCTTTCTTGCGAATTAATTCTTCAGTTTGAGGGCGCGGACGTTTTGCAATGTTTTTTGGGATTTCTGGTATTGTAACCTGAGAGTCTTTGTCGTGATATTTCACTGACGGGTCTTCACGCCTCCTCACTACATCTGCCATCATGTCCAGGGCATAAGCGTGTGACTTCCTCTCCATAACTCTCTTAGCAGTCCATTCCCCACCCAACACTTTGGATGAAACAAAACTGTACTTCTTTTCTCCTGCAAGTCAATATTTAAAAATACATTTGTTTTCATTCATTGCACTCCGAAAAAAAAGAAAAAAGTAGGTAAAAGAATGTCAAAGTAAAACATTATACCTGAAAGATTTTTTATAGCTTGCAATGTTTTGGTTATGTTTTCTGTAGCACTGTTTACTTTTAGCATTCCAAGGATTACAGGGGAAGAACTGATTATGTTCAGAAAATACTGTTGACTACTATCTCAAAGGAGTTTGCTTTCATAAGCATTCTCAACGTTTTTCACACAAACATTAATTTCATGATAATGTTACTCTGAAAATCCTACCTTTTGTTGATGCCTGTTCTCTGCCAGTGTTGTAATTATGGTCAAGTACTGCCAGCTGCATCCGCCCTTTCATTGATGGATAATGGAAATGTAGCCTCTTTGGTGCAAACTTCAGCATTGTGGAATGATAGGCCTCTAAGCTACCTGAAAGTAAAAGTTTTAATTGAAATTGAAAGTCTAACACACTGGTTAGACATTAAAGTCATCTCACTTATCTTCTAGTAGGATGGTTTTGTGTAGTCCGAAATATCTGCGCTGATGATAGAAGACATTTTCTGACCGATAGGCCATCATCAGCGTCAGAACGCATTTGATCAATTTTCTGGGAATTTCTTGCCACCCTTCGAGGTGGCAAGACCACCTCTCGTTTCTCATCAAAAATATCAAGATTCTCTTCATAACTTTTAAAAAATAAAATTGCTAACCCGTACTTTAATGATTTCCCTTTCTCCTTGCACCAATCTGAAGTCTGTACGTCGACACCAGCCATAGATCTGCCCGATTAAATTTCAAACCTTTAATTTAGAAAAGTCGCCATTTGCATACTACGTCAATATACGCGCGAAAGGTCAACTTGTCACATGATTACCCACTAGCAGGCGATATAGTTCATTGGTCGTGTTGGTTCACGTGACTTCAGCAAAAAAGCAACACGACCAATGAACTATATCGCCTGCTAGTGGGGTAGTCATGTGACAGATTGACCTTTCGCGCATACAGTGACGTATCAATGAGATTATGCAGATGGCGACTTTTGTAAACTAAAGGTTTGGTACAGTTTGAAATTTAACCGGGCAGATTTATGGCTTTTGTCGACGTACAGACTTAAGATTGGTGCGAGGAGAAAGGGAAATCATTAAAGTACGGGTTAGCAATTTTATTTTTTGAAAGTTATGAAGAGAATCTCGATATTTTTGATGAGAAACGAGAGGTGGTCTTGCCACCTCGAAGGGTGGCAAGAAATTCCCAGTAAATTGATCAAATGCGTTCTGACGATGATGATGGCCTATCTGTCAGAAAATGTCTTACATCATCATCGCAGATATTTCGGACTAGGTTTTGTGGGGCATTTTATTTCATTATCACTTGTCCAAGTCAACTATTTTCAATGATCAGCTGACTCATTATTACTGTCTGAAGAGAAAAAGTTTAACCACTTGAAATTGATTCATTTGTAAATATAAACTATACATACTAGTATGTTTAAACAGTGTCAACTGTTCTAAATCTTTACTAAGCTTTGGATCCATCACAATGTTGGTGAGATGTCTGTAGGCAGGGGAGTTCCTGTCAAACCACATTCGACACTCCTGCTCCTCTTGAGTAAGCTCAGGATGCTGGCAGGAATGTACAGTTCCATCTTCATCTTCCCATCTATGAACACCTGTAACATGTTCTAGAATGGACTGCCACAAGCGCTTCAATTCCTAACAAAAACAAGAGATCAGTGAACTGATCTTAGCCCACCATAGAACACTATCAGAAAGTGAGGCTGCTTATAAACGGATCGCAAATTTGATATGTGAAATTTATTTCTTCAGTTGGTGGCTGGCTGGACAAGAACAAAGTTTCTTCGGTAGATAGTGGCTGTTATCTGAAAACTCAAAACCAACTTTCTTCAAGGAGGCCGCACATTAACGCTACTTACCGGAGCTATATGTAGGCCTACTTGCACACAGGCCAGTCAGTGATATCGCTTGTTTGAGTCCTGTACACAATTAAAATTTACAAAATCGAAAACGATTGTACATATGTTAACAAGATGCATTTAGTGTTTGTTTACAAATCAAAAGATAATGTATATCTGTCAAAAATAGCCCGTGAAAGTGAAGAATGGGCGACGTATCACTCGTCTGATGAGTAAAATTTAAACATGACGAAAGTCAGTTTAAAAATTAATGGCAAAAAATGTCCCGATTCGTTCAGAAATTAGTGAACTGTTATAAAAAAAATCTTCATGCACGATTTAATATAAATACATGATTGAATAAAACATTTCAGTTACTTTATTGGTAAATAGCATTTACAATTGCGAAGTCAGTTGCTGTACATAGCTGCCTGAATGCAAATTCGATCGGCAAAATAGTGATTGTACGTTGTCGTGTACATTTCATTTCATTTTGAAATATTTCTTCCTTTAAAACTCCGAAAAATACAATATGGATCTTCTTACGTGTCTTAGGGAACACTCTCCTTTAAAAATATTTATTATTGTTACATTTTTGGAAAGAATTTAGGCGTTTAAAATCCAAATTCGAGAAGGCCATTTTACCGACTTCGAACAAGCCGTGGCGGCCGGCAACATGCATAGATACATGTAAACTTTTTCTTATTGTCGCCCTTGGAAATCTGAAAGGAGTCGATTTTAATACGTTTTAAGATGACCCGAGGATTGCAATTTCACTCTGAGGTTTAATAAAGCTCCGATAAATGCCTTTTTTCCACTACTATGGACTAGGAAATTCCAAAATAACGTCCTCAGTGCCAAAAATAGCTTATTTGTCTTTAACTGGGTCATGATTTTAAAATGCCTGGTAGGGGCCCTGTGATTGGCAGCGGGAACTCGCACTAGCGAACTAATTTTACCACCCGATTTTAGCACTTTTAAATCCTATATATTTAAATATCTCACTCTCTGTCAGTATATTGGAAACAAGGAAAATATATATTAAGATCTGAAGCTGTAAATATAAGGAATTCCACAAGCTTTTATTGTCAAATTTAACATTTTCTTGTTATATACGTATGCTTGAAGTGTCCGTTCTAACTTGGACAAAGTTGGAAGTTATCAGTGAATTGCGCGCCCGTTAAAGTAAATTAAACCTCTTTAACCGTATTCGAAGATTGACAAAACAAAACACAAAGCAACCAACAGATGCAACATGTGATTTTATTTGTGCATTTTCAAAATCAGTTGAAGTTGTAAGAAAAAATAACCATACGGCGTCAGTGGGGTTTTAGCCGACTTCTGCTGTCGCCATACGATGTCTTCGGTAATGAAGCAGGCTAGCACTCTAACGCCAAATGGCGACAGCGGTACCGAATGTGTTAAATGAAAACATCAACGACGAAAAAAATACATGTTGCATAACTTGACCATATGAGGAAGCAACACAAAAAAATAATTCATCAAAATCCGCTTGGTAGTTTTGTTGAGTCCGCGATCACAAACTATGTAGATGGAAATCACAGAAAAAGCTACCGGCCGCCATTTTGAATATGCAAATGAGCAGCGACTGCATAACACGGCCATAGGGTTAACCTGCGTATAACATTTTACGAACATCCTTTCATTACTTCAGAACAGTGATAAAAAAAGTAATGACCAGTGGCCGCCATTTTGAATATGCAAATGAGCAAAAAAGTGCAGAGTGCGCAACGAGACCATAGGGCTAACATGCGTACAAAGTTTTACGAAGATCCTCTCATTACTTTAGGAGAAAAGTGTTAAAAAGTAGAAAAACATGCAAATGAGCAAAATAAATATATGTTGCACAACTAGACCATAGGAGGAACGTGCGTGTGAAATTTAAAGAAGGTCCGACGAGGACTTCTCTTGGAATCGCGGTCACAAGAGAGAAAAGTGATAAAAAATGGAAAAACAAAATGGTCGCCTAGCGGCCATTTTAATATGCAAATGAGCTCAGAAAAATAGATGTTGCACAACTAGACCATATGGGGAACCAATACAAAAACATTTCATCAAGATCGGCCCGATGGTTTTCTAGATTCCGCGATCACAAACTATGTAGGTAAAAATCACAAAATGGCCGCCAGCGGCCATTTTAATATGCAAATGAGCAAACAAAATAGATGTTGCACAACTAGACCATAAGGGGAACATGTCTGTAAAATTTGATGAAAATCCGACCAGTAGTTCTGTTGGAATCGCGATCACAAGAAAAGTTTACAGACACCGGACGACGGAAGACGGACGACGGACGACAGACGACGGACGACGGACGACGGACGACGGACGACGGACCACGGACAAAAAGCGATTTGATAAGACCACCATGAGATCATGGTGGTCTAAAAATATCAAAAATTTACAAAACATAATACCACAGCATGTGGGAAACAATACATATTTTCAACATTCATGGATATAACTGTGTCAAAAACTAGTCTCCATGGTTATTTTAGACAAGAAGGTTTTCTCTGTGCCTGTGTGTTTAGTGTTCATAAATATATCTATCTGAAGATATATATATATAGTATAAAGGTGACAGGTCTAAATGATATACCTCTTTTTAGAAACAGGTCTCCATGGTTATTTTAGACAAGAAGATTTTCCCTGTGACCGCATGTTTTAGTGTTCATAAATATATCTATCTGTCTATACATAAAAATAAGAAAAAACATCCTAACCTGCCAAAACTCTCATATAAGTTAAACGATCTTTGGTGAAGTGTAAAAATTAAATCAATGAATCCAAAAATAGACTTTCCTGTGTTTGATACATACCAGTGCATCTCCTCCACAGGCAGAACAGCTGTACCACAGGTGGTTAGTTATGCTTTTGGTCCATTTCAATAATATGTCTTGACCTTTCTTCTTTCCACCAGCAAAGCACTTTTTCTTAATACCTATAATTTAATATCAATGTAAGTATTTATTTAGTCCATAGATAAATGAACTTAACCAAAACATAAATTGAAAAAATGTATGCTGAGATGATCCCATTAAAATAGACTGGTTGCTCATTTTTTATTTACTCAAGATTATTTCACTTGTATTGTGAATTAGTCAGGTTTATTAGAAGCCAAAAACCCAGACCTCGAGTAATGATCCCCATTAAAAGGTGAAGATTTATATCTTGCAAAAGTATAAATTAGTGATTGATTGATGTCTTAAAAAGCATTCAAGATAATTACACTTATATATGGTGGCTTTGCCAGGTTTAGTGGGGGCCTTCGGTGTGTACTCGGCAGCTCTGCCACATACGACAATTAAATAAAAAATGCACTCAGAAATTTTTAAATTTTAATTCGTCGGATAAGGATTTGAACCACCACTGCATCGATGTGTCAGGCCTGTGTCGGACGATCACTCTAACCGACTTGACCACCGATGCCCCCATATAAATTAACGATGATGGATGTTTATTTAAGTTCACATATTTACCTTTACAGATGTGCCAGCAGTCAAACTGGTGGTTTATCCATCCATATTCCTCTCTCATGGTTTTCCGTATTGATGGGGATCTGTCAGTAGTGACTGTGTCAATTTTTACACCATGATGCAATAAATTTTCCATACTTCTAACAAATCCATCTTTCTCCATAGCTACTGATGATGAGCTTTCAGATACCTGAAGAAGTTGCATATCCACAATTTTTTGGGTTGCCTCATCCATAACAGTGTAGGTGGTATATTTGGCAGAGAAGCCAGGGGAATCGGATCTTCCATCTCCCAGAATAGATATACCAACACTGTCAAGACTATTAGCAATGAGATAGGCCAGGTTGTTGAAATGATCTCTTGTATAATAATTATTAATCACAGGCAATATATATGTGTTTTGGATATTATGGAATGTTGACTCGCTGAAAAACTGTAATTTAAAAAGTTCTGCAAAGTTTTGGAATGATTTGAATGTATTTCCCGAAAGAAAAATACCGGAGGTCAAAAGGAGATTAACAGCTGGTAGTCCACGGATGTCCTCACAACTGTCCCACCTGCCCTCGTGTCCTGCCACACACTCCCATAACACCACAACTTTAGCACCTATGTTAAAACTTGTTTTAGATACAATTCCTTCTCCGCATGTGACACATCTTTTAAATAACTCAAGCAGCTTATTTTTGGTGACAAGTATTGTTACTCTGTCAGCTGGACCAGTAGATATAGAATCACTGTCTGAATCAGTTGTTGTTGTTGTTGTCTCCGTTTCTGTACTTGTACTAGCTCCACTCCAAGGCTTGAAAGGTGAACTCTTGCTGGGTGTACTGTCCTTAAATGGGGAGCTAAATTCTTCTGAAACTACAAGTTGTCCAAAAGGAGACCTACTCATCTGAGTGGCAACTTCGAACTGTTGTTGTTGTTCGCTGGAACCGAAGGCAAATGAAGGCTGGCGTGTCTCGGCTGCCTGTCTCAGCGATTCACGCTTAGTAAAAGCTCTCCTCTGTGGCACGTTAAAGGAGGAGAAAACAAAAAAACAACATGAAATTGTAACGAACGATCACCCTTAGAGAATCAATTTTTAAGCTGTAAATCTTACCTGCGTTTTATGGTGATGCAGAAAATTGCACATGTTTAAATTGGGTCACAAAAACGATGGGGACCGCCATTTGTAAAGCGAGAAATTGACCGGAAACATATGTGCCTAGCAATTAACCTAGGCTTAAATGGCAGACTAAGAAAGTTGACCAATTTCACTCGCACGTGCGCTTTGAATTGCTGGGTATGCGTCTACTGATTGGCCGAAGGAGACACACCCCTAAGCACTGTTGTGATGATGGCGGCCAAGTAAGCAAGTCGGTCGTAGTCGAAATCCAACGGTTTTATATAACTTCACTTTAGGACTGTGCGGTGGGGAAAAATCGTAAAAATATGTCTATGGTACCATTGGAAAGGGAAATTCGCCGTCCGTTTAGTGTATATGCCAGTTTTATTTGTTTTCTCCTCCTTTAACTTCAGCTGCAAATGGAAATAAACTGGGAACAGCATCTTTTTTCAGAATATTTTTCCGTCTAGAGCCTGTGAGTTCGTGCTGTAGATCTCGAGCATAGTCTGATGGCCGAAAGTGCTTCCCACACACACGGAGGTTTTTCACTCGTTGGAATGACGAATTTACTGGCAGTGAATTATTTTTAATTTTCACAAGCCACTGGCGACGAATTTCATTGTTTCTCGGAAAACCATGAAATGGCACTCCTATCGATCGAGCAGCCTCGTAATCTGCACACCCCGGTACCTGACAGGCAGGCATGTTTTACTGAGTGAGAGTTGAACTGTACCTTTTTCACAGCTTGTTTTGTTGTTGTTGTACGAGAGCGATGAACAATGTACGTCACTTCCGGTTTAGGTTTTAATTAATATATTGATTATAATTAACCCATTTCTAGCATCTGGGGTGCAAATAGATTTAAATATAGCCATTAAAAACAATGAAAGGTGGTCTGAATCCGTTGGAGTTCTCCTTTAACCGATCGCCAGTCTGTATTTCTCAGATAAATAGGCCTACGTAAAATTACACTGTGCGGTTAGTTCACTCACTCGACTGAAACATAAAATCGCCAATAGGGGGCAGGTTGGTTTGTTTACGTTACGTACCCCTAACAATTCAAATTCAAATTAAAAATACAAAATGACGTCCAAACTTTTAAATTTTGGTAAAAATAGAAAGTTCCTAACTTATATTGTCTGGGAAAAATACAGAAAACGGTCTTTCTTTTTTAATGTAAACAATATTCCTGATTTTCGCGGCAAGTGTGCCTTTAAATGAAGGAAAAGGAATTCAGAAATTAAACATCCCGTCGGTGGTTCGATCATGTCATGGAGGCAGAAGATTTCCTATAGTGGAGTAGACCATATGTTAACAACCTTTATTTGATCATTCACAGCACTATCAATGTCAAAATCTAAAGGACTAAGGGATTTTGGGCCTTTTTTAAGCGGGATTTATGTAGGTCTACAATTAGAAACTTGTCTCCATGGTTATTTTAGACAAGGAGATTTTCCCAGTGCCCGTGTGTTTTAGTGTTCATAAATATATATATAATAATTATGTCTTCATGGTTATTTTAGACAAAAAGATTTTCCCTGTACCCATGTGTTTTAGTAGGCCTACGTGTTCAAAAATATAGTAATATAGCTATAGAAATAAATAGCCACCATAGGACTACCGCATATTAAAGCGGCATGAGTTGCCAAAATATTAGTTTTCATAGATTCCAATTGTCCAGACAGGTTGAGCATTTGAAAACTTAACGACTAACGTAGAACTGGAAATAAATAATACCGGTAGAGCCAGTATACCATGGAAATCGATCAAAATAACGGACAGAATTCCAATAACAAGAGTATAATCATGAGTACATTTTAGGGGTTTTGTTGCTTGGTGTCAATTAATGGAAAGCTTCTTTTTATATGTCTTGATAGAAATGGTTGACAATTATAGACAATGATACGAGTTGACTGATGCGCTTCGAACTTCTGACGCATTGGGAAAAGTCATGCATGGGACACAGCTCATGAGATCATTGATTTTATAACTGGCTGCAACTTAAAGGGCCTTTATTTAAATAAAACGCGTGGAATTTTTTTGGAACAAAATATAGGGGGCCAACTGCATTTTTTTTTTTTCAATTCTCACCAAATCTTTTTTTATATATATTTGAGCAACGTGTTTACACTGTGTGTTAATTCTAATTTTGTATATTGCGGCAGTTGTTTTGTACAGTATGGCAATTTTACATAATGCCCTATTTTCATTTTATTTTACACAGTGTGGCAATTTTACATACTGCGTTGATTTTGCACAATGCATGGGGTTGGCAACATGTAGGGCCTACCTTGCAATTAATGTATATATACATCAACTTGGATAGAATTACCTATATTGATAAAGTAAAAGAAACTATATAATCAAATGGCATACAGCTTATATATATATAGGCTCATATGGGGGAAACAATTTACTGTGTTTATTCTATGAATTAGCTTGGGATGCGGATAGCCTATTATTTTGCACCCCTGCATGAACCATGCGGAAGTTAATTTACACTTATATGTGGAAATTAGTTCACACCCATGTGAAAATTAATTTCCATCGATGTAAAATCCATTTATAACATGTAGATATTGTTTTACACATGTTACCACACCTGACTGCAAATCATGCAATAGCCTACAGGGCCTACCAACGCATGGGTGCGAATCAATATCCAGGTAGGTGAAAAAATAATTTACGCATGGTGTAAATGAAATTTCACATGCATGGGTAAAAACATTTTCCGAATGGGTGCAAAATAATAAAAAAGAATTCCCTATAAATTACGCCGATCCAGACCTTCAAACCAAGCGAGGAACGAAACTCTATTTTTTTTTTCTTGCTTTTTTTAGAAAGCAGATTCGTTTTAAGACTAATATATAGCCTATAACAGTATCTGATCGTAATGTTATTAATACTATTGAAAAATTCAGGTCAAAACTCGAATTCCAATTTCGGAAAGGTGAATTATTGTCCAGCCAATCAAAAGGGATATATAGATAACGTCATCTCTCCTGGACCAATCAGAAAAGGAACATGCTGCGTTCTTTAGCAGGCATGAGGAGGCCATCTTAGCAGAGGAAGAACAAAGAGCGAGCGAGGCGAGTCCAGTGACAACAGGACAGTGTGGTAACACCACTCTTTGTAACATCTAGCCATGTCCGACTCCGAGAAACAACCGGAGACAAAGCCAGCCGTGGCCGAAAAAAAGATTCTAGGTGAGTTTTTGGAACGTCCGAAATGTGTTCATTTTTAAAACGTGCGGAATGGGGTCAACCCCCTTTTCCACGTTTTTCTTGAAGTTGAGAGTGCGTCTCTTTGAGCTTTATTTTAGAACATCCACGGCTCTTAGCTTGTTAGGTGATTCTATCAGTCAATCAATCACATATTGTTGAGAAAGCGTCTTAAAAAAATAACTTAAGTTGCTTGTTGTAAGACGTTTTCTTTATTTCTTCTAGCCGAAAAGGTCACCGGCACGGTTAAGTGGTTCAACGTAAAGAACGGATATGGCTTCATAAATAGGTGAGTTAAAAAGAATGATAAATAGGCTGGCCACACCCTTGATTTCTTTATGCTATGGAGCTTACAGACCGTTTTTAAAAAGATGTTTGACTAGCACAATTTGCCCAAGCTGTGGCTTCTTGCTTAGCCCCGATGTAGGCTTATATTATTCACATACTAACACGGTAAAGATTCCCATGTCTTTGTGCTGTGGGGTCGACCACGTGGTTTAGTGTGCAAGTTACACACAATGAAAATCGACCAGTCTAAGCTAAGCAGTGAACACGTGCGACCTTAAATGGTCTAAAATTTCTGAACATCGGCAGTACAACTATACATTTATAACTATCTTATAATGCATCCCTTGTGTAGTTTCACTGCGACATTTACAATTTCTTACTGTACGTTCAACATTGCACTGTTACTGTTAGTGTTAGTGTACATTAACATGCACAAGTCTAGTAGTACAGTAGGAGTACTAGTAGTATTACTACTGTACTAGCATATGATTTTTGTTGTCGCTGGTATTAGTAATGCAAAAGTGCTGAAATCAAATGTCAAAGCATAACATTGAACTTTATCTATTCTCTACTCTATTGACTATTCAAGTACATTTGAAAATTGGCAGAAAATATATATTTTCGAAAAGACACAACAAATTGAGTAGGCCTAAATATATCCGGATGCATGTATAAGCGTTTATGAGATACTGACACGCTAGTTTTTAATTCTATTTTAATTGTAATTGTAGAGAAGACACCAAAGACGATGTGTTCGTCCACCAGGTAAGGATTCTAGTAGTTATCATCATATCTTAAATATCTTAAAAGTGGTATGAGCTGCCAAAATTCATAGTTCTTTCATAATTTCTGATTGTCACGACAGTAAGAGGCTTTGAAGGCCATCGAAAACTAAATGATTGGCGTTGGAATGTGGAAAATCCATACAGTATGTAGCCTGTACGAACAGAAAACATGTTCGAAAAGTAAACAAAATTTAAATAACCGGGACGACCATGACATTCTAAAGCAAAGTTAGTTCAAAACAATACTTTATTGCACATTTTTGAGAATTGAAGCAATAAGTTTCTGAATTATACGTCTTAAGAAAAATAACCAATAATTTCAACGTTCTGTTTCAAGTCAAAATATCAACATTTTGGCAGCTCATGCCCCTTTAAATATGTTGGGTCACTTGGGTGGATTAGTTAATGCCTCAAAAAAAAAATATTTGAAAATTTAAAACTTAATGGATAAATGCCAAGTTCTTTCTGAAGATCTATCGGTGACTTGTTATTGTAAATTGACAAAATATACAAAATCACAAAACGAACGTTCTGTAAGGTCCCATGGTGTCGTAAGAAACGACAATTGAAAATATGCATATCTTCCATCACCGATCGGAAGTATCTTCGTATGTGACATCATAGTTGACATTTGAACGTTTTCGGCGTTGTCATTACGCATGTGGGAAGCCTTTATCTTTCGAACGGGACGCTCAATTCTGACATGGTAGAACAAAAAGCGTCAATCGAACTGACAGCGTCGTCAAAAAACATCATGTCACCGGATATCGCGAAATCTCTCGGTAGGCTCCCAGGCCCTGTAGTAATGTACATATCAGCCTTGAGGTTGAACTACTTCAAACTGCGTCCTCATACATTACTATACCAGTGATATCACTGAAATGCCCCTTTGCATGATGTTAATGTTAAAGACAACTGTGCATATTACTATAGCTAATATCTAGTTTCTTATCAAGCCATGAAAATTATAAGATTTCTTTTTTTTATAGACTGCCATCGTAAAGAATAACCCTCGAAAATATCTGAGGAGTTTAGGCGATGGAGAAACTGTAGAGTTTGACGTTGTTGAAGGCGAAAAGGTGAGTTTTTCTATAAAAACTGGACATAACAACTGATGAGAGGATTTTTCCAAGCATTTTGTGGCTTCTTGCCTGTCACAGTTTAAGGGTCAAGCTGCCTTTGTCGGAAAAGGGATAGCCAAATAGTGTTGCATACACTGGTAAACCTTGAATTGATTCCGTAGATATAGATGCTGGTAACCAACAAGCACCCATCACTATTTACTGGTCTTGTATACAAGTCTTGTTTGATGTAACAGATTGCATTTTCGATTTTTGCTAGGACACCTGGACTGATCGCTACCTGTGGATTAGTTACCGGTTTCCTCTGGGTAATGAGCACAGTTTCTTCCCCATCTAAACTTGGCAACGCTGCCATATAAGTGAAATAATCTTGAATGCGGCTTAGAAATATAAATCAACGAATTTCTATCATGGAATCCTATGGCCTGAAATTCTTTTTGCAGACATCCAGGAAAAATTTGGGCATACCAGTTGGTTCAAAATGTTCCTACAATAAGACAAAAACATCTATGGCCCAAAATTCAACATCAAATGCTATTTTGAAATTAAAATATGTTGGTTTTAATGGTTAGACGATGTGCCATGTACCAAAATTAAATTTGTGTCTCGATATTTGTGGCGACCGAAACAGTCCCCAGTCTTTTGACATTGAGTAATTTGGTAATTATCACATGGATTTATAAAAAAATTCAGTTATAACTAGCTTATGACCAGACAGTGTCCGGTACAAAAAATAAATTGAGGTCTCACTATTTGTGGCGACCAAAAGTCACCTAGCCTTTGGGCAGTCAGTAACTCGGGAACTAGTCAATGCATGGATTACAAAAAAAAATTTGTTATAACTACTAAGCTTATCAGTAGACTAAGTGTTCCATATCAAAAGTATATTGGGGTCTCACTATTTGTGGTGACCCAAATAGTCACTGAGTGGCGTACATGTAGCACTTTATTTTGTTTTATCTGTAATTAAATGAAATTGCTGTTGTATGCCTATATGTAATGTAGGCACTTAAATGCGAGTAGCTTTGGTGACTAGTCTGCCTGTCGGTACCAATTAGTTTTCAGATATAGGTAGCTAATAGGTAGGTGATGTGTCGCATACTAAAATTTTGTGATACGTCACCAAGCCCTTTTTTTAGGTGACTGAAAGCTTTTTCCAGTCGAAATTCTGTTTAATATTGAATATGAAGATAGCGTGCTACAGTGATTTTAAGAGTTTTAACTCTTGTTCTCATTTGAAAGACAATCTCGTCAAAATTATCTAAAGGCACAATAATTTACGTTCGAATTTAGTATGTAATATTTTTCACTCACTCTTGTATGTGATGCCTCGTCTACAAGTTTTTTTTATTATCCACATCTGACTGCAGTGTTACTGATTTTCCTGTATTGTAGGAAGCTAACCACCCACTTAAGTAACTTGGGGTCAGAAATCATTTCACATGTTTTGAAGTCTTGATTCTTTTTTTCCCAGGGAAATGAAGCCGCCAACGTCACCGGTCCCGAGGGTGCCAACGTTCAAGGTAGCAAGTACGCAGCTGATAGACGAAGATTCAGAAGGCGTTGGTACCCTCGAGGTGGCCGAGGGGGAGGCCGTGGTGGACGCAGCCAGGCAAGTGGCATTTTATATTACGATCACTTTTTTAAAATCGAAAGTAACTGACTGCACATTATTTGTTAACCAGAGGATAATTGAAAGTAATGGATATTCTGTTTCAATGCAAGTTTGTGAGGGCTGCAGCTGTGTTGTTAAAAAGTAAAGGCTATTCAACTGAACTCTGCCAGTACGGCTTGAGCTGTCAGTGCAATAATGTATTGACCCTGGGCTATATCTTAAATAATCTAGAGTATGGCTTGAAACATTGATCAACCAAAGGAGTTGGGAGTTGACAAATTGGAAAACACCGTACTATAATTTCATTAAATATTTTTTTCATTTAAGTTTGTCTTAATTATTGGACTTTCATTTCATCAATTGGGTTCTTTTAGAGCGAAGAGGATGAGGAAGAAAGAGGTGAAGATGAGGAGGGAGAGAAACCGCCTCCTCGTCGCCGACCCTATTGGAGAAATCGAGGCGGGTATTATCGTGGGCGTGGAAGGGGAGGTCCACCAAGGGGTAACCGGGAGTACCAGGGTGAAGAGGGGGAGGAACAACAAGTTCAAGGACAAGAGAACGGGGCTCCCAGACGTGGCGGAAGACGCCGTCCTAATTACCAGCGTTATTACAATCGCCCACGCCGTTACCAAGGAGGTGGAGGATACCAGAACAATGGCCCACGAGGTGGTGCCTCTGGAGGTGGACAAGAAGGCGTGGAGCGCAGACAAGAAGGCGTTGAGCGCAGACCCAGGCGTCAGCGCAGAAACTATGGTCGGAGACGCAAGGTGAGAAAATAACTTTTTATTTATTTTGTGTGTATATGTGCATCAGTGTCGACTATCTCTTGGTGATTATTCAAATGACAATGATTAATCCATGTATCCAGGCACACAATCCATGAGAAAGTCGTGAAGAACAAGATCAGTTAGTAACATACGTTTATCAAAATGCTGATCAGTTAAACATGTGTGTGGCTGCAATAGCTTAACCTCAACTGATTTCACCTCGCATGCTCACTTGTCCTTAGAAGTGAGAAGTCTGGACGACCATGCAGACTAGACGAAGGCGGTTATTAGTGAACATTTTGGTTTTCATTCAAATTCTCAAATGTGTAAATATTTAAGCATTGTTTCCAAAATATAGTGCACATTCAGGAATATTCTATACGTACATTTCCTAACTAATGGTGTGTTTCCACGGACATGCGTTAACGCGTGCGTTGACGGATGCGATTTCCCCCAAAGAATGAGAAATACGCTATAGTGTTTCCATGGTCAGTCCGATAGTTTTTAACGCACGCGTTAACGGACGGAGAATGGAGTTTGTCCCATTTTTAACGCAACGGACGAGGGATTTCGCTAATCATGACGTCATTGAAGGGGTTTTCCGATCCTGATAACCTTTTGCTGTCAGATAGAAATCCACAGAAACACCAAGTGACTGACTTGTGTTTGTGTTGTTAATGTATTTTGTATGAAAAAGCCATGTAGATGTCCACTTATTCACATTCTTTCCCCAAACTGAAAAAAAAATGTTATCAATGATATGACCTTGACTTTTGACTAACCTTATGACAGATCGCACTGTCGGTTGCATGCGTTAACGCAAGTCTGTGGAAACACTTCATCCTATCCGTTAAACAATCGCATCCGGCAACGCACGCGTTAACGCAGGTCCATGGAAACACACCATAAGCATGGTCTCAACTTTGACCCAGCAAACCTGTGAGAAAATGTTCCATCTGATTGGCCATTGTGTAAAGGTTGCCATGGAGGAACAAAATGGCTTCCTTTAGGGGCAAATAGCCTGAATTAACCTTTCAAAGTGAACATAATAGCGTAAGACTGTTACACAAAGCTTGGGCTCGTTTCTCAAAGCAGTCATATTGCAAATGAAGCCTGGTTGCCAATGGATACTTCGATTGATTGCACTGTGCGATGGCTTCGTGATATGGCCCCCTTATCATTTCTTCCATCAGTAAACTTGACCAAGTAAGACCTAACAAAACAATAAATCTGAGCTATTTGTTATTTCAGGATGAAGAAGGTAATGAGGAAGGTGGTGACAGGAAGGATAACTCCTCCCAAGAAGGGGGAGATAACAGGCCAGAGAAAGTTTCCAACGAGTCTGCCCCACCTCCTGCTGCAGAACATGTCTCGGCAGAAGACTAAATTAGTGCCAACTCTCCCCCTCACTTTAATTAGCTATATATACAACTAGATCTTTGGGAAATTACTGGCCACGGTCAAAATGAATTTTGTTACATCATAATTACCCCTTCCCCCTAATGTGGAATGACGGATGAACAACCGGACAGACGGACAAATCAACATCTTTAACTATGCAATATGTCCACATTCCATCATTCTAACTGCCATACAAAAAAAAAATGAAAAAATTTGCTTCAGTTTTTTTTTTAGCAAAATTGCCAAATTTTTATTTGCAGTCTAAATTAAATGTGGCTTACGATTGGATTGATTTATTTTGCCTGTATATGGAGTTGTGTGAACTCTCATGAAATCTTTTGAGTTGCTGGCAATGAATTTGAAGCTACTTGCAATTTAGTAGAATTTGGGCATTTCTACCGCTCGCATCAGTCAAGTTGAACTGCTGTGAATTGCCCAAGTTTAACATCTTTTTTTCTTGGGCATTTGCATTGGATAAACCATCTAAATTCATATCATGTTGGCTTGTTTTATTTCATTGATTGCACAAAAATCAATGATGGTCTATTTAATCAAAATAGCGGACATTCGGTGACTGCCAGCAGAACGCTGGTCTATCGCTTAGATTGATTTAGTGTTTTATGCCTCGCTCAACATTATGTAACTTATATGGCAGCGTTGCCAGTTTTATTTTGAGAGGTCGTTTGAGTGAAAACCCAGTGAGAAAATTTGTGAATTTTTTTTGGATAGTGGGATTCGAACCAGCAGCCCATTGGTGAAAGGCTGTTCCGATTGAATGTCCAATGCGCTTCCTACTGAGCCCCATCTATTGCTAAGAGAAAAAAATGTAATCTATGGGTTTCCCGGTTGAATCTTGGTATAAATTAAAAGCTGAGGGTTTTAAACTTGATCATCTAATATGGAAGATTTGCCAGTTACTCCATAGGTCGGGGTTTGCTTTGTGCAAAGAGCCTGGTTTCCTTCCCCATAAAACCGGACAACGCAAGCCTATTAGTAATCTAGTGCTGCGTAAAACCTCCAGAAGGGCAGGATTTAATTCTAATTTCAGGCCAAAGGAAACATTTTGGGTGATGGAGGAGTGTTCATATAATGTTTAAAGATGGCGGAAGGAGTAATACCAGTATATGAATGGGGAAGTGTGAAAGGTCCCATAACCAGGGCATTGACCCGGTCAGCCTACTTATACTACATAATGTGACGTTTATGCGCGGTAGATTTCAAATCAAGTTAATTCCCCCTCCACTTACTAGACTACATCTATTGGCAAACCGGTTACTGCAGTTTGGAGAATGCATTGACCAGTTCTTATAAAAGCTTTGCCAAGCACGAGTTGTTTCCATTTCGACTCTTTCCAAAACTAAGATCCTTGTCTCAACTTTTATTCGGAAATGTTCTGTTGTCACATCTAAAACGTTCGCTATCTTTTTTCTTATGCCTCCCATAATAGTTCTAATGAGGAAGAGAAGAAAAGCCATGGTTTATGGCTGACGGAGAGAGGGTGCTGACTTTTTTTTTTTGGTGATCTAGGTCAAAAAGCGTTCATGCCCGGTGTATGGTGTAATGGGACATTTCACACTTCCCCATTCATAGACTTCTGACAATACCACTTTCACGCTTTCAATACAGTAAAGTTAACAGAAAAATGTGTCGACCGATCTGGTTGTTGCCAGATCTTCATGGAAGAAAAAAAAATCGTTTGAGAACCAGTTTCTTAACATAATTGTGCGCCTCGTAATGTCGTGTAGAAGGTATGCTGCCATGACCAGGATGTTGCGGTCTGGCGTAAATATTTAAAAAAAGGCCCCCTATACTAATAGCATGGACATCATGTAACCATCCATTTAAGACGAAGTTCTTGATAGCTTTTGTGCAGCATCTGGTTTTACAAATTTTCACGGTTGCAGACATTGCTTAAGAAAACAGATATAATACTATAAAGTTAGATCACTCAAACAGTTAAAATCAGGTTGCTTAAAAAACTTTGGGAAAAACTACATTTTTTTTGCTTATTCATGAAAAATTTCAGAAAACCGTCTGTTTTAATGTTGACAGTATTCTGTAACTTTTATGGTTCTCCTTTTGTGACCAGCTTCTAGGAAACCAGGTTGCCGGTTATCAACGGGAAGTCATGGGTTTCCTCCAGGCATATAGCCCGGTTTCCTCCCACAATAAAACTGGCATCGCCACCATGTAAGTGAAATAGTCTTGAGCGCGGCTTAAAACTTCAATCAATCGATCTAGGAAACCAAATCTCCGGGATATAGTTTGATGTGATGTAGAAATGACCATGACCGAAAAATTCCATCTTGGTTCCTTCGAAACATTGTTTGATATACATGCTAACCTGTACCAGTTTCTCCAAAATTAAACCGGTCAGCACTAATTACAATTTCTTACAAGAGCTTTCGGAGACGAGGACTACATGTATGTAAGACAATGTTCGTGCCCATGTCTTATGCATAAAAGTAATCACCGCAGTAAAATGGCAACATTACTCAAGGAAAATTGGTTTTTGTGACCAATAGGGCCTGGGAGTCTACCGAAAGATTTCGCCATATATGGTGTAGTTGAACAGTTTGATTGACGTTTTTTTGTTAAAGTTAAAGTAAGCTTTATTTATAGACGATTGGTTCTCCGTCAGAATTTACCATTGAATTTGAACGATAAAGGCTCCCCACATGTGTAATGACAACGCCAGTGACAGGAAATTCTCACGTTACTCCCGCTCCCTATTGATCTCCCTCTGTAAATAATATCTGAATAAATTTCTAGGGTTTCGTAAACAAACAACCAATAATGGAGGAAAAAGCAAATAAACAGAAATAACTGCCTTAAAAATAGCTACATGTATATTACATGTAACTACTTGGAAGGTATATGTAATGAATATATTACAATGATTTTGTAAAAAATATTCCATCCAGTAAGGCTGCCTTGATATAATGGGTTATTTGGCGAAAACGATTATGGTTTTTAAAACCTGTTCTGTCCACAGGGGTTTATACACTGAATAAATTGCAAAGAGCAGATAACTCTTGTCATGGAGGTAATGAAAGATTCAGTAATCCAAATGGCTGTCTTTGCAGGCAGTGACACTGAATAAATTGCAAGGAACCGGTAAAACTCTTGAAATGGAAATTTGGTAATCCAATATGGCTGCAATAAAGGGTTACATCTATTATGCAAGAGGTGAGCTTGAATTGTCGAAAACCGACGTTTCCTTCTTGGTACATACACTGGATGCAACAAGAAATGAACTAGGTCCTTCCTTTATAGTTTGAAGCAAATATCCATTGGAGTTTAAAGAAAAATGCATTGTTGTCGTATAACATTGTTTTAGTGTTTATAAATATTACCAACTTTTCAAGCTGGGTGCGTTGTATAAAATAGGTTTCTGTCTAAAATATCCTGTTGATAAGATCGTTCAGGAAGAATCACAGATGCCACAAAAATGGACAGTTCTTAACAGGCTCGTAGCACATCCCCGATTTCTCCGATTGGTTAATAATACTGTGGCGTCTGCATCTTTCAAGAATCCAAAACCCGACCAGGACTGATACAAAAACTGAAACAGGAAATGAAAACATTGATTTTAAAAAAAATAGCATTTGAACCTTGAATGTCTCGGCAGACAACATTACCCACTTAAGGTCCGTTCTCAAATTGCAATTAGTCATACCGACTTGTAACATGTGATTCAACTGGATACATTTCATTGGTTGGCCAATCATACAGCCCCATTAAAAGCATGCCACATGTCGGTACGACTTATTACACGGTGAGAACGTGCATTAAGCAGTTTCAGGCAATATAAATGTAACATTCAGAGAATGTGCAAGTCTCAAAGGAATTGCATTGCATTGCTCAGAGGGCTCGGCGTTTTTCGTTCTAACATGATGTATACATCTGACGTTATTCAGCAATATACGTCAAATGGAATGGCAATGTCACCAAAAAGGTTCTTAATAATCTCAACTTTCGTAGAAATCTTGTAAAGAAAACTGCACAGAAAACTCCTAGCTTTCCATTAGTGCCAGAACCTAGCAACCATTTAACGTCGGACAAAAACCATTTATCATCATTGAGGACTTAGTTGTGTGTTCACTCATTAACATGAGACTTTGAAGGCCATCGAAAAACTAAATGATTGGCTTTGGAAGGAGGAAAATCCATACAGTATGTGGCATATACGAACCGAAAACGTGTTCGAAAAGTAAACAAAATTTAAATAACCGAGACGACCATTCATTCATTCTAAGCCAAAGTTAGCTCAAAACAATACTTTATCGTACATTCTCGAGACTAGAAGCACTAAAAAGCTTCTGAATTATACGTCTTCAGAAAAATAGCCAATAATTTCAACATTCTGTTTAAACATAAAAATATCAACATTTTGGCAGCTCATGCCACGTTAAATAAATATGTATTTAAAAACATACTCTTAAAATAAAAAAAGCTTTCTGTAAGATTCTTGGTCTTGAAAGATAAAGCAATTGAAAATATGCAGTAGTTTGAGAGTAAGAGTAAGCTTGAATTTTGTATGTGCTGCGACCGAAATTTAATTTTCTTTTTGGTCAGACTTTTAAAGTACATGTTCTACAACACACTGAACGCAAATTAGAAAATATTTCCAAAAGTTGTTCATAAATCCTTTAAATCTAAAATAGACCCATGTTAACTCAATATTCCAAGTAATGGCAAAATAGATTGCTGAAATGTTACACTGTTTTTGTAAAATCACAGCTAGGATTCAGTTAATTCACCCAAAGTGAATTCCTTACTTGCCTCCTTCTTTAATAATGTGATAATTATGAGATCATCCAGGCGGACCAGCAAATATCAGAATGGAGATAAAAAAATATGTGACAAACCTGTTGAAAAAACTTGAGCTATTGATAGTCCTAACGACCAAAAATATAAAACTTCACTCCAATATCTCTGTAAAGAAATGAAGACAAAATTTAAAGTGACTTATGTAACAGAACACCATTGATTTTGTTAAACTTATTTTAACAACCAAACCAAAATTCATGGTAAAAAATATTCTTTTAACTTGATGATGTTGGTTTACATTTCTCCATCAAGATAAAGGTATCCTTGTTATCTTTGGAATTACATTTTCTTGAAAATACACTTTCAACACGGCACAGACAAACTGTTCTCTTAACAATGAATGCCTAGCTACATTCCTATGCTCTTTTCAAGGGCAATAACTCTGGAAATAATCACACCCCAAATTTTGAATGTGCAACATAAGTTCAATTTTACGGAACTTATGGTAATATTACATATACCAATGTAGGTAATATCACCATAAGTTCAGTAAAATTGAACTAGTGCAACATGTACACAAAATGTCTGTGGCCTGGCATGAAAACTGCCAGAAAAAAATTTCAGACAGATGGTGATTTTAGTATAGACCTACCCACTTTGTTGCAGGTGAGTACAGTAAGATATCAATGAAGATTGCCAGCTCAAGGGAGATAATCCAAAAGAATGTAACTTACACAGTATTGAGATGACCATGTCATTCCAGCCAGTATAAGTGAATAAATAAAACACACAAGTCCATGGAAATAAAATGCTGTTATCACTGCAAGTGGCACTGGGTCCATTACACTCAGTAAAATAACAAACCCTGAAATAGTACAGTAAATATTACACAGAGATTGAGTTTCTCACCAGCCTGGGGTTGCGGCTGCACAAAGGAGAATTAAAGAAGAATTTTCATATATTTTCTTCAACCCTAAAACCCACCAAGGTTATTTAAGACAAGAAGATTTTCCCTGTGCCCGTGTGCTTAGTGTTCACAAATATATACGTATAAATTGGTTGTATCTGGTTTTGAATCGAATTATATTACGGTAATACCTGAGTTAATTAGAGGACTATGCATGTTGCTAAATCCTCAATAACAAAAAGGTTCTGAATGAGATTTAAACTTTCAACACATCTCAGTCCAGGGAGATGATTGACCAGCAGTTAATTCTTGAATGTTTTACAAGCTCTCTCTTGAATTAAGATGAGAATTTGCACTCTTCTACTTTTTTCCGGCACTTGAATTAACTCAGACATTACCGTATATGGAATCTGGAATCGGACAAATATTGATTGATTGTTTGGTGTTTTACGCCGCGCTTAAGATTATTTCACTTTATATATGGCGGTGTTGCCAGTTTTATTGTGGGAGGAAACCGGGCTCTATGCCTGGAAGAAACCCAACCCACCACCTTCCGGTGGTAACTGGCAACCATCCCACATAGGTCGTTCGAGTCAAAACCCAGTGAGAACATTTTCTAATTTTTTTTTTGGGACAAATATTGAAAATAATTGATCAACTATTAATGAAAGATGTGTGCAAGAACTTGAAGGTTAAACAGGCTATTTTAATTGAAGTGATATAACAGTATAAGTTGACATGGCCGATAGCACATATAGCAAAACAACGAACAGTGTTCACTTACTGTAAGGTCTTTAGTGGTGACAATTTTACCTTATGTAAAAGTAAAATACATTTCTGTATTCTTGTATTGTTAAATCTCAATAGGTCCCTTAAAACAGTTTATAAATTACACTACTTAAGCGTATCTTCCCTTATACCATTCTCACAAAAATCTGAATTCACGAGAGAACTCCAACCAATTTAAACTCCCTCAAAGAAGATATCATTAGACCCAGTACAGACCTGTAATTAGGTTACACATACACTCACTGTATTCAAAATCTTTTTTTAAAGAAAAAGTGAACGAGGCTTTAAAATCACAATTAAAGTACTTGGATGAAAGAATTTTAAAAAAAAGGCTCAATAGGGTTAGTGAAAACCATGACTTTTCTTGGCTTATCCATCTGGCTAATGAAAATAAGGAATCAAATATGCACAACATTCCTCATAATAATGGACATTTAAAAATACTTTCTGTGTACCATAAGGAATTAAACAGATCATTTTTTCCCCTCAGAGTATGACACTGGGACACTGAGGGACTATGACTCTAACCGACACCAAGGGTCGGCGCGTTAGGGACTTGGAAAGATAGTTCTTGTTTTGTATTAGCATGTTTTCAATTATCTAAGAATCTTGAAAGCTGATGATTTGGCGAAAAGATGAGACAAAATAAAACTATAGGCGACATTGACTTACCTAACATTATAATGCAGAGAATCATAGAAACAAGTAACATGTCCAATAATGGCATGTCACAGATAATCTTGCTCTTTGGTAATGAAAATATATAGAATTGTGGAGCGAGCAGACATATGCTCAGTACCCATGTTAATAAACGTCTGAAAACAGAAGAGTAAAGTATTAGCCAATTGATATATTTATGAACACTAACACACATGGGTACAGGGAACATCTTGACTAAAATAAACATGGAGACAAGTTTCTAATTCTGTTAAAAAGGACTGAGGATTGGGGGGGGGGGGGGGGCGTGTCACCCTTTTCCTTGTCACCCTATTCCTTGTCACGCCATTCCTTGTCACGCTATCCCTTGTCACCCTATTCCTTGTCACGCTATTACTGGTCACACTATTCCTTGTCACCCTATTCCTTGTCACCCTATCCCTTGTCACACTATTCCTTGTCACACTATTACTTGTCACACTATTCCTTGTCACGCTATTCCTTGTCACGCTATTCCATGTCACGTTATTCCTTGTCACGCTATTCCTTGTCACCCTATTCCTTGTCCCACTATTCCTTGTCACACTATTCCTTGTCACGCTATTCCATGTCACGTTATTTCTTGTCACGCTATTCCTTGTCACGCTATTCCTTGTCACGCTATTCCTTGTCACACTATTCCTTGTCACGCTATTCCTTGTCACGCTATTCCATGTCACGTTATTTCTTGTCACGCTATTCCTTGTCACGCTATTCCTTGTCACGCTATTCCTTGTCACACTATTCCTTGTCACACTATTCCTTGTCACGCTATTCCTTGTCACGCTATTCCTTGTCACTCTATTCCTTGTCACGCTATTCCTTGTCACGCTATTCCTTGTCACGCTATTCCATGTCACGTTATTTCTTGTCGCCCTATTCCTTGTCACCCTATTCCTTGTCACCCTATTCCTTGTCACACTATTCCTTGTCACACTATTCCTTGTCACGCTATTCCATGTCACGTTATTTCTTGTCACGCTATTCCTTGTCACGCTATTCCTTGTCACGCTATTCCTTGTCACACTATTCCTTGTCACACTATTCCTTGTCACTCTATTCTTTGTCACACTATTCCTTGTCACCCTATTCCTTGTCACCCTATTCCTTGTCACCCTATTCCTTGCTACTTGTCAGCATTCATCCATCCAGGATTCGAAAATAGGGTGTCCAAAATAGATATTTTTGCACATTCTTCAGAAAATTGGGGGTTCATTATGACCTACTTTTGTATGTTGACCATTCTAATTTGCTGGATTATTGGGTGTCCAAATCAGATGAATTCTGACCACAGGGTGTCCAAAAGACATGTGAACACCCCTCTGGATGAACCCTTGCTTGTCACGCTATTCCTGGCTATACTATTCCTTGTCACACTATACTTTGATACACTATTTCTATTGGTTGTATCATACTCGTTGCAAAGGGTAAAAACTTGCCAGACTAATTGGCCAGACTTATACATAGGTTATATATCATTAGGGTCAGGTATTGAAATTATTTTACGTAAAACAATAGATAATATGCGAATTATTTGCTTCATAACTACAGCGTACATACGATATTGATCTATACCGGGAACAGTGGGTTTAATAATTAATAGGATGCATTTAATGGATTGATCTATGAATAAATTGTGAATTTTTAAAATATTTTCTGAGGTTTTATTGATCTAAAAGATGGTGACAGATGACACCACGACGACTGTGAGGAGTTCATAATCTATTCCCTGTGCCTTGTCTAAATTTACATATGCCTATATTATGATGTCAGTAAATGGTTGGTTGATCTTATACCACCAGTCACACACAATATAATTTTACTTTTATGGAGTCCTTGTCAGCCAGGTAGCCTAGCCAATTGTGGAGGAAACATATTTTTTATTACAAAGTGTTCCAGAAAATTCTACTGACCAAGGCTAAGCTCCTGTCAGTCGTCAACCTAATGAAATATCATAGGTTTACTTTATTACAATTTAGGATGGGGTATAAAGGTCTTAATGATATACCTCTTTTTAACACAATTAGAAACTTGTCTACATGGTTATTTTAGACAAGAAGATTTTCCCTGTGCCGGTGTGTTCATAAATATATTTATATTTGACCTGGCCACTAACTTATTCATGCTTCCCTAGAATATGATAATGCCCCCAACTTATCATTATGCGCAGGATATAAAAGTACAAGTATCTGTCTGTTGTTCAGCTGAACTGTTAATGTGGAAAAGACGAAACAATCGGCTAGTGTTTTTTTTCCTTCTACAAGAGTTGAAGACCATATGCCCTTGTTAAAACTCTAACGTACTCGAATGCTGGTACAGTCCCATTTATAGCCCCAGGTGATTCAAGACCTAGTCTCTATAGTTCACTGTCATAACTCTCTTATAATATAATGTTATTAATCAGGGTATTCCCTATTTGTTTTTTTTTTTTTAAATATTTTTTTATTATTTCAAATATATACATATAAGCATAAAAAAAAAACAAATATTTGCCACCTGAGGTCTTTTTAAAATAAAATTGAAAGAAATTAATATTGCCTTTGACTATAAAAGCTTTTTGGTTGTAAAGCTTTCTTTATTCATAATTTCGCCCATTGGCATTGTTACAGGTCCAAGGATAGCCGTATTGCTTTGGTCCGAGGCCGGCTGTCCGAGGAACTGTGGCAATGTCAATAGCAAATATCCTGATTTATGAAAATTTTATTAATTGGCTATCAATGTTATTTTTTATAGACACACACTCGCAAGGAAAGTTGACTATTATTTTTTGTTGTTAATTAATTTTCTTTCATATAGCAGATTTTTAGTAATGATATCGACATATAGTGAGTTTTGTATTTTTTTTGTACATAAAACATAGGAACATATTTCTTTACTTTCACAAATTATTATTTATGCAATACTTAATTTATCTAATGAAATAGACGGAATATTTGTTTTTCTTTAACTGTACATTTTCTTTTTTTCTGTTGATGATTTCAAGAAAATTGGCGTTGGGATTTTAAAGTGATAGCAATGAAACGGTCGCCATGTTTGATCTTGTATTGGCCCAGTCCGTATTGGCCTTGTTTGTTCGTATTAGCCTAGTTTGTTCGTATTGGCCCTGGTAAGCCCTGTATGAGTGTGACCGTTTCTCCGTATTTTGCCAATAACATTTGAAATAATTATAGTCACATGGGGCTACAAGATTCATACATGTAGTTCGGACGTCGGTTCTCGCTGGTTGCCTTCACTGCTTCACTGATTTCACAGCAAGCACAGCAGAATGGCAAAACGGATTGTCTGCACTGACACTGCTCACCAGATTAATTATAAATGTTGGCTGGAACCTCATATATATTCCACAACCTTTTGATAATAATTCTCATATTGTTTTAATACTCAACCTTTGTGTATGCCTAAAGAAGCCAACTAATTTCATATATTCTATGCCATTCTACTTGTATACAGTATAGCCATTTATCCTTCAGGACCAGAAGTAGTTACCCAGAAAACCACTCTTATGTTATTATGTTGCCCTACTTCTAAATTGCCTTCAAAACTTAGGGTAGTCATAGTTTATGTAGACAAACTGAAGGCCCTGATAAGTGTTAATTACTCCATTTAAATGAAGTAATGACAGTTAGGCCTTGCATTGGACTCGTTTGGGCACTTAGCCCTAAAACCCATGTCACAGTGGAATATTATTAAAAAATTATATTGTATATATATGATTAATACTGAAGATGCAGACCAGCATATTCAGGATATTAGTTTAGGGCACCCATAGTAAGGCTTGACAATACCATCCCAGGGCCCATGAAGGCTGCATGGAGAGAACTACTTCTTTAAACCAACATTTCTGTCATATTAGTTCAATTTACCGAACTTATGGTGATATTACATATACCAACGTTCAGTCTACGAATTTTGAAATGCTGGTCGGTAAAGTCCGACGCACTTTTGTCGGAAATTCAAAGCCATGAAAACAATATTGTAACTGCTCTGTATGGACAATTTCTACCCCAGATTTCTTTAGAACCCATAAAAGATTATTCTTGTCCCCTTTTATTTATTTTTATTTGTTTTATTTATTTGACATGCACCGTTTGACCCAGTTCGAACGTCACGCAAAATGGCGGCAAAGTCTCCACGAAATGACAGTTTGTTGTTGGTTAAAACCAGGTGTACGCCCTTTGGAAGAGCTACATGTAATAAAAGCGGACAAGAATAATCTTTTATGAGTTTTAAAGAAGTCTGAGGTAGGAATCGTCCATACCGAGGAGTTACAATAATATTTTCATGGCTTGTAATTTAAGCATCATTTCCACCTTGTATTTCAAATTCGTATACCGAACGTTGGTATATGTAATATCACCATAAGTTCGGTAAATTGAACTACTGTCATATATGTCCCTAATATTTATATTTTAAATAATTTGCAGAGCAGTTTTAAAACAATCTCAACGCTTTTTTTCTCAAGCCTATGTTAGGGCGCTCAAACTCAGCCTAGATTTGGCCCTGATATTAATATAATTATATATCTCCCCAAAGCTTGAAGTGAAGTTTTTGAGTTATTCCAGCACTAGTGCAGTTTTGTTCTATTTCACCAACACGGCATCAGCGAATTCCTTACCTGCCTCCATGTTAAATTATATTCAGAGATTCACAGCTAGATTCAAGTAGCTACACCAAACTAACACATACTAACACAGTAACAGTAAGAGTGACACTGATATTGATAATGATGATTAAGTATACAGGTATAACTATAAGTATTATAAAATATAACGGTTATTTTAGACAAGAAGATTTTCCCTGTGCCCGTGTGTTTTAGTGATCATAAATATTATAACCAGCATAACGACTCATTCACCTGCCATGGTCATCCAACCAGAGCAAGTAAACTTAAACAGTGTTAAACTTTTTTTACACGTCAAAATTCTTATCACTTACATTTTATGTCGGTTATTCTTCGGAAAATTCTGTACTAGATGATAAACTATGTGAGGCCACAGAAAATACAACATGATTCTAACATAAGTTCAACTTCGGGAGCGTACGTTCCAACTGCATGAATGTCGACAGCCCGGTGCGTGAAACAAGATACATGCACATTTAGCAATGTTGATAGCAACAACATTCTCCACGTTTCGGGGAATATTCGTAACTTCTTCCAAAACGAGACAGACTTGCTTATCTCCCTTTGTCCAGAGAGAAGCTCGGATCTCGTAAATTTGACGGATGTTTAGATCCTGCTGTTCTCCTGATCCGTTTTCTTTATCTGTTTCTTCTATTTGCACACGTGGTAATGATAATTTCCCCATGGACCTGCCAGTGTTCCCATGGAACTGCAGTGTCCCCATGGACCTGCACAGTGTCCCCATGGAGCTGCACAGTGTTCACATGGACCTGCACAGTGTCCCCATGGAGCTGCACAGTGTTCACATGGACCTGCACAGTGTCCCCATGGACCTGCACAGTGTCCCCATGGAGCTGCACAGTGTCCTCATGGACTTGCACAGTGTTCCCATGGACCTGCACAGTGTTCCCATGGACCTGCACAGTGTTCCCATGGACCTGCACAGTGTTCCCATGGACCTGCACAGTGTTCACATTGACCTGAGCAGTGTCCCCATGGACCTGAGCAGTGTCCCCATGGAGCTGTGATCAGTGTTTATGGACCTGCACAGTGTCCCCATGGAGCTGCACAGTGTCCCCATGGACCTGCACAGTGTTCCCATGGACCTGTACAGTGTCCCCATGGAGCTGCACAGTGTCCCCATGGACCTGCACAGTGTTCACATTGACCAAGGCCTACACAGTGTTCCCATGAACCTGAGCGGTGTCCCCATGGAGCTAAGCACAGTGTCCCCATGAACCTGCACAGTGTTCCCATGGACCTGTACAGTGTTTTAGTGGACCTGTACAGTGTTCCCATGGACTTGCAGTGTTCCCATGGACCTGCACAGTGTTCCCATGGACCTGAGCAGTGTCCATATGGACCTGGACAGTGTTTCTATGGACCTGCACAGTGCCCCATGGACTTTCAAAGTGTTCACATGGACTTGCACAGTGTCCTTACAGAGCTGCAGTGTTCCCATGGATCTTCACAGTGTCCCCATGGACTTCCACAATGTCCCCATGCACCTTCATAGTGTCCCCATGTAAGACAGTGAGTAAAAAAAATGCAGCCTAGAATGCAGCACATGTGCAGCCACAATGGACCCAAATCGGGCAGCTAACCATGACTATGGCATTCCCATATAAAACTCTATCCAGTGAGAGCTAGGAATGTTACCAATGGCCATCTGGAAACTTCATCTTTATATGAACAAGTAGAAAAGCACACATTTTAATGATCTTCGTTTCACAGGGGCCTCCATGGCTCAGTAGGTAGAGAGTTGGACGCTCAATCCAAACAGCCTTCCACCAATGGGCCACGGGTTCGAATCCCACTCAGTCCAAAAATTGGAAAATTTTCTGTCTGGGTTTTCACTCGAACGACCTATGTGCGATGGTTGCCAGTTACCAACTGAAGGTCGTGGGTTTCCTCCGGGCATAGAGCCCGGTTTCCTCCCACAATAAAACTGGCAACGCCGCCATAAAAGTTAAATAATCTTGAGCGCGGCGTAAAACACCAAACAATCAATCAATCGTTTCACTTGTTACGGGCATGTCCCTTGAACATTTGTCTTTTATAATGTTTTTCCAGGAAACCTCATTTTTTGTCATTTGATCAAATACCTCCACCTTTTATATTCACCCCAACATTAAAATGAGAACACAGTTTTTTGTTGATAAATATATGATTCATTTTCCGTTTATTTTCAAAAAAAAAAAAAGATCACAACAGAAAGTATTTACAAAACATATAATGAGTAATAATTAATTACAACATAGCAAAAACTTATATAAGCACCTTTTATAATGATATTTAAACCAAGGATATGTACAAAATGAACAAAAGAAATAACTTTTAAATGATCACGCCCGCGTGTGTAAATTCAAACTAAGGTTGTACTTTGTGACCGAACATTTTCAAAAATATTTCAACACTGTGATTAAATCCAAGGAATCTAGCTATTGGTTTCTTAAAGCTCTAGGGCTCCTTAGGTTACAGACTGTCCCACTTAAAGCTGACATTTTTAGAGACCCCTCAAAATTGACCCTACCCCCCTCCCTATGACTCAAATTTATATGTGTGATATAGACAAAAACTACCAAGAATGATAAAAACATAAGCTCAAATAAAGATGTGACCCTTTATATCCCTGTCTTATTTTACATCATCTGAAGATATTTACGGTTAAAAAAAAAACCCAGAAATCTGCAGAAAGCTACAAAATATATAGAATGAACACAAATCCTTACCCAAAATACAACAGTAGTTTTTAATGCTGGTAACAAAGAACAGAATAATTTGAAATCAATTACAAGTGAAATATAATGCAGGATATCCCTACGAAGAAAAATCTTGGAAAATGAGTTTGAAGATATTTTTTTAATGGAAAATTTCAAGAGGAGAATAAAACCTGAGCATTTTATGTGTTGTCATTGGATTACAGTTGAAATCATGTGACTTTAGTTCCAATACAGTCACATGACAATGCCAAGTAACCATGGTAACAAGAAGGAATGAAAACAAATGGAGCATTGGGTATTGGGAATAGAATCTGAGGAATGGTCCCAATAGATAAATTGATGGGTGTTTTAAAAACCAAACCAGTTGACTGATGATTGATTGAGGTTTTATGACGCACTCAAGATTATTTAACATGTATGGTGCTGCAGGTTTAGCAGGGGAAAGAAACTAGGGTCTTTGTCACTCCCTCCAACAAGTAATAAATGACTGATTAGCCACACCTTGTGTTTGTGCAGGCTTGCCTTACTGGGGCCCGTTTTACAAATGAGTTGCAAGCTACGTTTGACGTAATTACCATGGCGTCACAATACTTAAGAGATACGTTGTCATAGTAGTTACAGTTGACGTAAAGTTACGCCAGCTTTGTAAAACAGCCCCCTGAGGGTCTACTGCTGAACCAAATCAATCACACTGGCCCTGGGTCCCAAGATGACAACCAAGTTTAAAATAGACAAATCTCAAGAGACAAAAGTTAAGGAGGGATTTGAGATGGAATAGAGTAAAAATCTCAATAAAACAGCAGAAATAAACAAATACGTAATAGTTTTGGAGGGAAAATGTAAACAGATGTAATGTTTAAAAATTAAGAAAGAAGAACACTTATAAAATGATGAGAACAAAAGGGTTGTGACCTGCAAGTGTGACTTAAACAAACAAGGAAAGTATTTTGAGCATTTTTAAAGGAAATTTTAGTGTTTTTAAAATTTAAAAATGAATTTAACATTCAACAATTGATGTTATGTATACATTATTGTGAGCATTTGATAAAAACATTTTTTTTTTTTAAATTTTGTAATATAAATCAAAGAACTTTTGTGAGTAGACATGATAGCCCTTCTTTAATTGTAGGGTGTGTATTATAAAAAAAATAATAGAGATATATATATTTTTATCCTATTTGCTTAGGTTTGAAATATATGTGGCGATGACATTTTTTTCTTTTGTGCTAAGCTCAGGAAAAAAAAAATTATAAAAGAAAGAATGAAATTCTTTGTGCAATAAGTTAAACTTAAAACCCACTCTGAAATCACAAAATTGCTTTGGTTTAAGGGGTACTATTTTATAATTCTTTTTCTTATAGATACATTGAGCCAACAATGATAAAATTACCTTAAATTAATATGCATAACAGTGTAATTTCATGGATTGATTGATGTTTTACGCCACAATCAAGATTATTTCACTTATAGGGCTGCATTGCCAGTTTTATTTTTAAATAGGAACTGAAGCCCACTTGATGTTTAACGCGGCCCTCAAGACTATTTCACTTATAAGGTGGTGGCGTCCGGTTTAGTGGGTGAGGAAGCAGAGTTACATGAATGAAAACCAAATTCAGGCATTTTCAATTTTATTTGGTCTGAGTGGGATTCAAACCCATGACCCTGAGTGGAAGGTCTGTGTCTGACTATCAGTCTAGCGGACGGTGCCCCCAAGACTGGCCTAGCTGGCAGAGCCACAGCGACCCCCAAAACACAGTTATGTGGAATTATCAACAGAGTGTTCCATCTAAAAGTAAACTGGGTCACTAAGTGTTCGAAATCAAATAATGGTGAATTTTGAGAAAAATAACACTCAATCAATCAAGCAGCACACTTATAGTATCGGCTTACTGAGTATTAGCAAGAACATGCACACACAGTCATTATAGTTTCAAGTTTTGTCTATCATTCCAATATAATTCACTCTGATATGTCTTCTTTAGGAACAACAACAACGGACTGATATGTACATTTCACTCATATTAGAAATTTTCAGTTTACAAGTTCTTGCTCTTTTTCGACACCTGTTGGGTTGTCTTTTTGACATTTTCAAAGCTGGGATCAAGTGCTCGTCCAATGGGGTGTCCATGCGTCTTTTGGACACCCTGAGGTCGGACACCCAATTATTCAGCAATCTAACACGATCAACAAACTAAGTAGGTCTTTTTGGACACCCTATTTTGTGAATTGCAAAAATAGTTATTTTAAACACCCTATTTGTGAAGTGCAAAAATAGCTATTTTGGACACCCTACTTTGTGAAGAGCTATTTTGAACACCCTATTTGTGAAGTGCAAAAATAGCTATTTTGGACACCCTACTTTGTGAAGTGCAAAAATAGCTATTTTGGACACCATATTTTGTGAAGTAAGTGCAAAAATAGCTATTTAAACACCCTTTATTGTGAAGTGAAAAAATAGCTGTTTTGGACACCCTATTTTGTGAAGTGCAAAAATACCTATTTTGGACACCCTATTTTGTGAAGTGCAAAAATACCTATTTTGGACACCCTATTTTGTGAAGTGCAAAAATACCTATTTTGGACACCCTATTTTGTGAAGTGCAAAAATACCTATTTTGGACACCCTATTTTGTGAAGTGCAAAAATAGCTATTTTGGACACCCTATTTTGTGAAGTGCAAAAATAGCTATTTTGGACACCCTATTTTGTGAAGTGCAAAATAGCTATTTTGGACACCCTATTTTGTGAAGTGCAAAAATACCTATTTTGGACACCCTATTTTGTGAAGTACAGAAATACCTATTTTGGACACCCTATTTTGTGAAGTGCAAAAATACCTATTTTGGACACCGTATTTTGTAAAGTGCAAAAATAGCTATTTTGGACACCCTATTTTGTGAAGTGCAAAAATAGCTATTTTGGACACCCTATTTTGTGAAGTGTAAAAATAGCTATTTTGGACACCCTATTTTGTGAAGTGCAAAAATAGCTATTTTGGACACCCTATTTTGTGAAGTGCAAAAATACCTATTTTGTGAAGTGCAAAAATACCTATTTTGGACACCCTATTTTGTGAAGTGCAAAAATACCTATTTTGGACACCCTATTTTGTGAAGTGCAAAAATACCTATTTTGGACACCCTATTTTCAGATCCTGGATGAATGTATGGCTGGGAGAGACCAATGAAAAGATAGCTAAGGAAAAAGTTTTTCTTTTCCTTCATTGAGCGATTAAAAGATTTTAACATGGAAAATCTAGCTATTTGTCTGGTATCTAATAAGAGAATGGCCTGCAGAGTGAGTCTGTAATTGATTGGTTGAGATCAACAGCTCAACCAAATTATAAATGTTCATAATGAAAACATTCTGTAACCAATGTTAAAATTGGCAAACATTATTTGTCAAATCTGGCTTTAAAAACTGTTAACATTTTGATTTAAATAGTAATAAAAAATGAAAGTTACCCAGAAACATACATGTATATAACTTTGAAAACATGAATTAAGATATCATTGTACGATACGAGATATCCACCCATGGGTAAAAAAGCGCATAAAAAATAGATCCGCGATCACAGAATATTTCTCATCTTAGGAATAGGCAAAAGTGGATTTAAATCGTTTATCAGGGGGGTATTTCATAAACAGGTTTAGAAGGCTAAACTGACCTAGCCGACTAGAATAGCACTGCTTTAACATTACTGCTTAGTCGACTATCTGACCATAGTCGCCTATATGTGGTTTATGAAATACCCCCCAGGGCAGTTTTGGTAAGTTGTGAGGCTAAACTGTCACTCGAAAAATTAACTTTTCTTAAATGTGTTAGAGTCAATAATGACAGTTGTGTCTGTTTGTTGGTCGGTTGGGGACATGACTTGTAACTGGGCAGGGTCATCTAGTTCTGGCTCATCTTCAGACATATTTTTCCCCTCCTCCCTAGCCAAGTCCTGGGCTTCCAGTCGACCTTGAATGGCATGGCGCAACTGTAAAAATAACAACAAAAGCATTCACATTGGGTTGTTTGCAGTGTACTCAAAGGTAAGAAATCGTGCCCTTTTTACCACCCCCACAAAAGTACTGATTGCTTGATTGATGTTTTAAGACGTACTCAAGATTATTTCACTCATATTGCGACGTTGCCAGGTTTAGTGGAGGAGGAAACCCTCGGCCATGGGTGAGTAACTGGCAACCCTTCCACAAATTTTAAAATTTGTATTCGGCCTGAGTGGGATTCGATCCCGTGCTGCATCGATGGAAGGCCTGTGTCGTCAAAAGTACATGTACTGGTAGATCAGGAATGAGAACTTTTTTTTATATAATTTCTTAAAAAAGATAATTTTGCTTCGATGGGCTGTTACCAGGTTTACATCTTTTGATATAATGATTTATTGGTATTTTATACAGTACTCAAGCAGGGCAGTTTGAGAAATTTCAGGAATTGTAAAAAAAAATTAAAAAAAAAACAACATAAATTTGACATGACTGACCTCTTTGAGTGCGACAACTCCTACAAGTCTACCGGTGTTAGTAACATAGGCATGGTTTAACCCAAGTAACGAGAATAAAGAGTGAACCTGAAAAAAAAAAAAACACAATTATAAGATAATTGATGACTCATTTTAATATCAAAACTTCCAAAAGTTATTACGAAATTGATTGATGGGTTGATGTTTAAAGCTACATGTACACTCAGGGTTTTTACATTTATATGGCAGTGTTGTCAGGTTTAGTGGGGGAGGAAACTGGGGCTCTTTGCCCAGAGGAAACTCTTGACCTTCGTGAGTAGCTCTCCAGAAATTTTAAATTTTCCTTGGACTGAGTAGGATTTGATTGATTGATGAGTTACCAGGTGTATTGGGGGAGAAAACTGGGCTCTATGCCCGGAGGAAACCCACGGCCTTCAGCGAGTACCTGGCAACTCTTTCACATACGACGAGAGTTAAAAATCCACTAAGAAATTTGTTAATTTTATTTGGTCTGAGTGGATTCAAACCCTTTGTTGCCCATGGGTAAATTATAGCTCCCTAGATTGATTGATTGCAATTTACGCCACACTCAACATTCTTTCACCTAACAGGCTTAATTGGGGAGGAAACCAGGCTCTTTGCTAGAAGGAAACCCCAGACTTTTTGTGACCACCTGGCAACTCTTCCACACACAGTGATCGTGTGAAAAACCTACTCAGAAATTAGCTCTCCTAGAATGACTGCTCTTGAATTACTTAAACCAATGTCACACTCAAGGCAACCTAGTTAACTCTGAAATTGCTCCAATCAAACTAGATCTATTGGAAGGGTAAGTTACTTTGGACTGAGTTACGTTCAGTGTGCCTGCTCATATTCAGAGTAACAGTTTAGAAGTTATCACAAACGACAGTGTGACCACGACTTTAAATGGTATTTGCTATTTAATCCCTTATTCCTGAAGACAATGTCAGCCAGCTGGATGTTACCATTGAAGGTCTACATCCAATGAGAACAGCCAAAGTTATATCATCAACCAGTTCTATACTTTTCAGAAACATTTGGAAAATATGAGCGGCTAAATTCCGAGGAGCAATAAATAATCTTAAGATATGATTGATGTTTTATGTCATACTCAAGATTATTTCACTTATGTTGCGGGGTAGCCAGGTTCAGAGGGAGAGTAAACCCCCGACCTTGGCGAGTACCTGGCAACTCTTCCAAATAGGTGATCGAGTGCAAAATCCAATCAGAATTTCTTTATTTAATATTTTTTGGACTAAGTGGGTTTTCAAGCCTGTGACTCATCGATGGAAGGCCTGAGCAGGAGTAAAAGACTAGTGACCTTTCACACTGAGCCACCAAGTGCCCCCTTCAGATATGGAGTGATCCCGCTGATGACCAATCACAAAGTAGCTGAATATTGTCATACCTTATGTAATGAAGTTCTCTCAACAAGTTGGAAAGGGGCGGGATCTATTTGACAGCCATCAAAGTTTATCTTGCATTTTAATTGGTTCTCTTCCCATGCTTCTTGCTGTGAAATATACAAAATAAATCCCTTTTTCATTCTCAACACAAGCATAAATATGTCTCCTATAATTAAATGAAGTCCATCTTTGTAGGATTGATTAGTGTTTTATGCCCCAGTCCAGATTATTCTACTTTGAATGGGGAAGTGTGAAATGTCCCATCATGTCATATTCAGGGCATTGGCACTTTCTCGTCCAGACGTCACTTAAACAGCACTCTCTCTCAGTTAGTAAGAAACCACCTTTCTCTTCCACGTTTGAACTATTATGGGATGCATAAGAAAAGAAAGATGGTGAACGTCGAAGATGCACCAAAAATACTTGATAGAGCAAAAGTTAAAGTGGAGAGTGAATTTATTTTCTGATTTGAAATTGCGCAACCGTTGACAATCTTAAAATCCACTACGGCCGTGGCATAATGTAATATAAACAGGCTAACAGTGGCCAGTGCCCTGAAAATAGTCTAATGGGGTGTTTCACACTTCCCCCATTCATAGGCTTCTGGTAAAATTTATTGGTGGAATTAATGGTTTTTGGAAAATACCAATGTACCGAGTGGGATTCAAACTCGTAGGTCATTGCAAAAAGACCTACGTAACAATCTATGGAACATTCGTAAAAACTCAAAAATAGTCTCACCTCATGTGGCAATAATGTCTTCACTTTCACAGTCTCTGGAGGCTGGAGTAAAAATAATTAGTTATCAAAACAAAATAATGATGACTCAGATAGTTATTTAAGCATTATTAATGAATTAAAATTGTTAATAGAAATTCAACTATACAGAATTGAAGTAGAAATAAAAATATTGGTAAAGCCAGTCCAATGACCTGTATTAACCAACGTTGTGTGCTAACAAAGACAAAATTCAAATAGCCGGGATGTATGAGTGCATTTTAGGGTTTTTGTTGCTAACAATAACTATTTTAGCGTTCATCTCAAAGATTGGTATTAGAGAAGTGCTCTTATTTTGTACAACAAAGCATTCGCTAATTATGTTACCATGAAATTATCCCTGTATTTAACAGTTTATGCTACTTTATAGACGCAGACGTCATAATCACATTGTTTCACTGAGAATAAGGTTTTTGTAAAATATTTTCATAAAATTCAGTCTCTTTTAAAGCTATTTGCCTAAGACTTTTGGCAAGAAACAAGTTAAAATGCTGATTACTTTTAAGTTGAAATATTAAAAATCTGCTGAAACTGCTCATTTCAAATTACATGTATCAGACAGTATTAGTGTACTTACCAGCTGAACATGTTTCCTGGTGAGTGAGTCCGTGTTACCCTACCAAAAACAAAATAATAACATAGTTAAAACAAATGATATATAAACCCATTATTTACACCATTTATCTTGTCTAATTTCAATAAGAAGAAATTTTAGTTTATAAACAGTCATCTTTTCAGGTAAAAACATTATATCATATCAACAGTGTATGGGGATAGCTGTCTCGTCGCTGATGTCATATTTCTTAGAAATGTTACGACTTTGAGCATATTGTCAAAAGTTTAAAAAGCATTTTAATTAAAAAGTTCTTGTTTATATCTAAAATGAGACATGTCACATTTCTTAAAATTTGAATTAATTGTTAAAACCTTTTTCATATTCAACATTTTCATTAAAAAGTTCTGGTTTATATCTTAAATGAGACATGTCACATTTCTTAAAATTTGAATTAATTGTTAAAAACTTTTTCATATTCAACATTTTCATTAAAAAGTTCTGGTTTATATCTAAAATGAGACATGTCACATTTCTTAAAATTTAAATTAATTGTTAAAAACTTTTTCATATTCAACATTTTCATTAAAAAGTTCTGGTTTATATCTAAAATGAGACATGTCACATTTCTTAAAATTTGAATTAATTGTTAAAAACTTTTTCATATTCAACATTTTCATTAAAAAGTTCTGGTTTATATCTAAAATGAGACATGTCACATTTCTTAAAATTTGAATTAATTGTTAAAAACTTTTTCATATTCAACATTTTCATTAAAAAGTTCTGGTTTATATCTAAAATGAGACATGTCACATTTCTTAAAATTTGAATTAATTGTTAAAAACTTTTTCATATTCAACATTTTCATTAAAAAGTTCTGGTTTATATCTAAAATGAGACATGTCACATTTCTTAAAATTTAAATTAATTGTTAAAAACTTTTTCATATTCAACATTTTCATTAAAAAGTTCTGGTTTATATCTAAAATGAGACATGTCACATTTCTTAAAATTTAAATTAATTGTTAAAAACTTTTTCATATTCAACATTTTCATTAAAAAGTTCTGGTTTATATCTAAAATGAGACATGTCACATTTCTTAAAATTTGAATTAATTGTTAAAAACTTTTTCATATTCAACATTTTCATTAAAAAGTTCTGGTTTATATCTAAAATGAGACATGTCACATTTCTTAAAATTTGAATTAATTGTTAAAAACTTTTTCATATTCAACATTTTCATTAAAAAGTTCTGGTTTATATCTAAAATGAGACATGTCACATTTCTTAAAATTTGAATTAATTGTTAAAAACTTTTTCATATTCAACATTTTCATTAAAAAGTTCTGGTTTGTATCTAAAATGAGACATGTCACATTTCTTAAAATTTGAATTAATTGTTAAACACTTTTTCATATTCAACATTTTCATTAAAAAGTTCTTGTTTATATGTAGAATGAGACATGTATCAATTTTACCTGTATGAAATATGGCACATCTTCTATAAGGCTTGGACGTGGATTCTCTAAATTCTTATAAAAGTTGCCAAAATCTGAGAAGAGACAAATGAACGAGAGATGCTTTATAGTTAGAATCAACATGGATTCCCATGCTACAAATGATTTGACAAATCATCCGTCAAAATTTCAAAGGTTGTAGAAACTGTAGATATTATGAACAAAAACTGCACAAATTATGACAAATATCTCATACATTGATAGAATGAGAGCACAGTCAGAAATTTCGTACTATTTTGAGGAAATGACTACGATATCGTCAGATAACGTGTCCAACAGAACAGGTATACGTGTAGGTGTACAAACTCTGACCAGTTTGGTCACGACCTTCGGCGAGTACATGTACCTGCCAACTCTTCCACATACGGAGATGGACTCCGTTTGTTCCGTTTTATTTGGACGGAGAGTCTCGCCTGTGTCGCACTGATTGACAATCACTCTTAACTGACTGAGCCACCGAGGCCCCCAAAGTGGTGAATGCTTGACCTCGTTTAACTGATTGATTGTTTTATGTTTTATGCTGCACTCAAGATTATTTCACTGGCGGCGTTGCCAGTTTTATTGTGGGAGGCTCTATGCCTGGAGGAAACCCACAACCTTCCGTTGGTAACTGGCAACCATACCACGTAGGTCGTTCGAGTGAAAACCCAGTCAGAAAATTTTCCAATTTTTTTGGACTGGGTGGGATTCGAACCCGCGACCCATTGGTAGTAGTTTAACTGAAGATCCATGTATATCATAACCCTTGGCAATATGTCCCTTTAACAGCACACATAATAAGACTTACCTTTCCTGCCAGGTAAGGGTGACGATCTGGGAGTAGGGCTCGGTGATTTCTTCAGAATAGATTTCAGTTTACGTTTGGGTAACCGTAGACTTCCTCCAGTACTGTGATAAGTATCATAGTCAGAACAATCGTCCGATGGCGTCTGTGTGAAAATAAACATCAAAATTTCTAGGAAAATGTGACAAAGATATGTTGTGAATTGTGTATTTTAAATGTTAAGATAAAAAAAAAGAAACTACGCACCACAGTGCCGTTATCTTGAGCTGAGGGGGAGGAGTCTAGAACCTTATCTTCATCCACCTTCTGAACTTGAAATCTGGCCGTGGGTTTTTTCTCAGCTTTAGTAGGTGAAGCTGGCGGGGATGAGGGTGTGACCTGTGGCATTGCCATGGTGACCTTGACATCATCGGGCGAGCTGATCGTTGACGGTTGAGGAGACGGGTTTCTATCGTCTTCAGAAGAGCTTGTGTCTCTGACCTCACTGTGACCATCTTCAGAGTTCCTACCTCCGTTGTCCTTCACTTCCACTTTCTGTTCATGACTCAAATGTAACATTAACTGTCGTTCTAACTCAAATCTCTGGATGGACCCCAGCAGTATCATAGAATCTGATCAGAAAAACAATAGGTTGAAGATTGATTGATAGATAAAAGGGGCATGAGCTGCCAAAATGTTGATATTTTGACGTTAAAACAGAATGTTTAAATTAGTGGCTATTTTTCTCAAGACGTATAATTCAGAAGCTTTTTAGTGCTTCTAGTTTCGATAATGTACGATAAAGTATTGTTTTGAACTGCGTTAGAATGAATGAATGGTCGTCCCGGTTATTCAAATTTTGTTTACATTTCGAACACGTTTTCGGTTCGTACAAGTCACACACTGTATGGATTTTCATCAATCCAACGCCAATCATTTAGTTTTTCGATGGCCTTCACAGCCTCTTACTGTGTTGACGATTAGAAATTATGAAAAAAATGTGAATTTTGGCAGCTTATGCCACTTTAATGTTTTATGTCCCACTCAAGATTATTTCCCTTATAGGACGACATTGTGGGATAAAGCTGGCGAAGAAACTAGATTCTTTGCCTGCAGTAAATCCTTTAACGTTAGTGTCCATCCCAAATTAGTAACATAGTATTCACAATTTTGGCTTTTATGGCTTTATTTGGTACATTGGTTGATTGTGGTTTAATGTCACACTCAGCAACTAAGGTCAAATGGTGACAAATGGTTCCCAACCCCCAATCTAAATGTTGACATTAGGCAAGATAGACCAAACGTCAGGAAAGCTAATTTATTTGGCATGATCAATGTGCCACTCACTCAGTCACCAAACATGGCTTAAGCAAAGCCACACTGCCCTCAGCCTAAGAGATTATTTAGTAAAAGTAATGCCATATTCTATAAAATAGTCTTTAAAAAATGACCCAAAATTGTACAAACATTGAGACAAGCAGTAAACAAACAGACTGGAAACTGGCAAAAAATATTGTATTTAAATTTCTCAAAATAAAAGTTGATTGATTGATTGATTCGGGCTTAATATCACACTCAACAGCTACGGTTATATGGTGACATAAGTACCAACCGACTATAAGATCACCCCACCCAGATATAAATTTTGACATTAGGCTCCACAGATCATAGAACGTCAGGAAGGCTAATGTATGTGGCATACTTAATGTTCCTCCTTGCTGGGTCAGCATGCATGGCTAAAGCAGAGCCACAATGCTTCAGCCCTAGTCAAAATAAAAGTGACCAATCAAATGCATTCTTGAAACAAGAGATCAGTGAACTGATCTTAGCCCACCATAGAACACTATCAGAAAGTGAGGCTGCTTATAAACGGATCGCAAATTTGATATATGAAATTTATTTCTTCAGTTGGTGGGTGGCTGGACAAGAACAAAGTTTCTTCGGTAGATAGTGGCTGTTATCTGAAAACTCAAAACCAACTTTCTTCAAGGAGGCCACACATTAACACTACTTACAGGAGCTATATGTACTTGCACACAGGCCAGTCAGTGATATCGCTTGTTTGAGTCCTGTACACAATTAAAATTTACAAAATCCAAAACGATTGTACACATGTTACCAAGATGCATTGAGTGTTTGTTTACAAATCAAAAGATAATGTATATCTGTCAAAAATAGCCCGTGAAAAGTGAAAAACGGGCGATGTATCACTTGACTGATGAGTAAAAATTTAAACATGACGAAAGTCAGTTTAAAAATTAATGGCAAAAAATGTCCCGATTCGTTCAGAAATTAGTGAACTTATAAAAAAATCTTCATGCACGATTTGATATAAATATATGATTGAATAAAAACATTTCAGTTTAAATACTTTATCGGTAAATAGGATTTACAATTGCGAAGTCAGTTGCTGTACATAGCTGCCTGAATGCAAATTCGATCGGCAAAATAGTGATTGTACGGTGCCGTGTATTTCATTTCATTTTGAAATATTCCTTCCTTTCACACTCCGAAAAATACAATATGGATCTTCTTAAGTGTCTTATGGAACACTCTCCTTTAAAAATATTTATTATTGTTACATTTTTGGAAAGAATTAAGGCGTTTAAAATCCAAATTCGAGAAGGCCATTTTACCGACTTCGAACAAGCCGTGGCGGCCGGCAACATGCATAGATAATTCTGTTTCTTATAGTCGCCCTTGGAAATCTGAAAGGAGTCGATTTATATATGTTTTAAAATGACACGAGGATTGCAATTTCACTCTGAGGTTTAATAAATCTCCGATAAATGTCTTTTTTCCACTACTCTGGACTAGGAAATTCCAAAATAACGTCCTCAGTGCCAAAAATAGCTTATTTGTCTTTAAAGGAGGAGAAAACAAAAAAACAACACGAAATTGTAACGAACAATCACCCTTAGAGTATCAATTTTTAAGCTGTAAATCTTACCTACGTTTTATGGTGATGCAGAAAATTGCACATGTTTAAATTGGGTCACAAAAACGATGGGGACCGCCATTTGTAAAGCGAGAAATTGACCGGAAACAGATGTGCCTAGCAATTAACCTAGGCTTAAATGGCAGACTAAGAAAGTTGACCAATTTCACTCGCACGTGCGCTTTGAATTGCTGGGTATGCGTCTACTGATTGGCCGAAGGAGACACACCCCTAAGCACTGTTGTGATGATGGCGGCCAAGTAAGCAAGTCGGTCTCAGTCGAAATCCAACGGTTTTATATAACTTCACTTTAGGACTGTGCGGTGGGGAAAAATCGTAAAAATATGTCTATGGTACCATTGGAAAGGGAAATTCGCCGTCCGTTTAGTGTATATGCCAGTTTTATTTGTTTTCTCCTCCTTTAACTGGGCCATGCTTTTAAAATGCCTGGTAGGGGCCCTGTGATTGACAGCGGGAACTCGCACTAGCTAATTTCACCACCCGATTTTAGCACTTTTTCATTATAGATATTTAAATATCTCACTCACTGTCAGTATATTGGAGACAAGGAAAATATATATTAAGATCTGAAGCTGTAAATATAAGGAATTCCACAACTTTTATTGTCAAATTTAAAATTTTCTTGCTATATACGTATGCTTGAAGTGTCCGTTCTCACCTAGACAAGTTGGAAGTTATCAGTGAATTGCGCGTCCGTTAAAGTAAATTAAACCTCTTTAACCGTATTCGAAGATTGACAAAACAAAACACAAAGCAACCAACAAATGCAACATGTGATTTTATTTGTGCATTTTCAAAATCAGTTGAAGTTGTACGAAAAAATAACCATACGGCGTCAGTGGGGTTTTAACCGACTTTTCTGCTGTCGCCATAGGCCTACGATGTCTTCGGTAATGAAGCAGGCTAGCACTCTAACGCCAAATGGCGACAGCGGTACCGAATGTGTTAAATGAAAACGTCAACGACGAAAAAAATACATGTTGCATAATTTGACCATATGAGGAAGCAACACAAAAAAAATTCATCAAGATCCGCCTGGTAGTTTTGTTGAGTCCGCGATCACAAACTATGTAGATAGAAATCACAGAAAAAACTACCGGTCGCCCTTTTTTATATGCAAATGAGCAGCGAGTGCATAACAAGGCCATAGGGTTAACCTGCGTATAACATTTTACGAACATCCTTTCATTACTTTAGAACAGTGATAACAAAATAATGGCCAGTGGCCGCCATTTTGAATATGCAAATGAGCACAAAAGTGCATAGTGCGCAACGATACCATAGGGCTAACATGCGTAAATTAGTGTACGAAAATCCTAGCCTTTCTTTACTTTAGGAGAAAAGTGACAAAAAGAAGAAAAACAAAATGGTCGCCCAGCGGCCATTTTAATATGCAAATGAGCAAACGAACTAGATGTTGCACAACTAGACCATAGGAGGAACGTGCGTGTGAAGTTTAAAGAAGATCCGACAAGCACTTCTCTTGGAATCGCGGTCACAAGAGAGAAAGGCGATAAAAAATAGAAAAACAAAATGGTCGCCTAGCGGCCATTTTAATATGCAAATGAGCTTAGAAAAATAGATGTTGCACAACTAGACCATATGGGGAACCAATGTAAAAACATTTCATCAAGATCCGCCTGGTGGATTTCTAGATTCCGAAGATCCGAATAGGACTTCTCTTGGAATCACGGTCACAAGAGAGAAAAGCGATAAAAAATAGAAAAACAAAATGGTCGCCTAGCGGACATTTTAATATGCAAATGAGCTCAGAAAAATAGTTGTAGCACAACTAGACCATATGGGGAACCAATACAAAAACATTTCATCAAGATCGGCCTGGTGGATTTCTAGATTCCGCGATCACAAACTATGTAGGTAAAAATCACAAAATGACTGCCAGCGGCCATTTTAATATGCAAATGAGCAAACAAAATAGATGTTGCACAACTAGACCATAAGGGAAACACGTCTGTAAAATTTGATGAAAATCCGACCAGTAGTTCTCTTGGAATCGCGATCACAAGAAAAGTTTACAGACACCGGACGACGGACGACAGATGACGGACGACGGACAAAAAGCGATTTGATAAGACCACCATGAGATCATGGTGGTCTAAAAAGTGGGTATCAGTAAACTTACCATTGGAATCTACCAGGGGATATGCCCGAAAGAATGAGGTCATCAGTAAATCTTGAAGGTCGGCATAAGTGGAAACAAAACTGATAAATTTCAGTTCCTTAATCATGATATCTTCTACATACACATTCCAGGCTCTATCAACACAAGCAAAAGAAATTGTCTAGACAGGTGCTATTTTACATAAAGTGAAAGTCTCTAGTGTATCATTGGGCATCAGTGGCTCAGACGGTCAGAGTGATCGTCCCTCAGTCAGGCCTTCTATCAATGTGGGGTGGGATCAAACCCCACAAAGACAAGGTAAAATTTTTAACTCAAAACATGTCAAAATTTTATTCCATTCTGACAATAACGGTTGAAGGGGATTTTTCTTCTTGTTAACTAATGACAAATAGGATCCTTTTTCCATTCTATGATCTATTGTCAATTAGTTTTTTTTTTTTTTAAACATTTTCACAAAAACAACAACCTGCCCAAATGAGTATAACTATTAAACTTCCAGGGGGACTCGGTGGTCCAGTCAGTTAGAGTGCTCGCCCCTCAGTCTGATACAGTCCTCCCATCTAAGTGGCGCATGTTCAAATCCCACTCAGGCCAAATAAAAATTTATATATCTCTGAGTGAATTTTTCACTTAATCGCTGTATGTGGGAGAGCTGTTAGGTACTCGGCAAAGGTTGGGGGTTTCCTCCCATCAATGAACCCGGTTTCCTCCCACTCTTAACCTGCCATAGAAGTGAAATATTCTTCAGTGTGGCACAATACATCAACCAATCAATCATTTAACTTTCCGTCCAAATGGAAGAATGCAAAGGTTGCTGGCTAACCCAATGGGGGTCACAAAGACAACAGCTCGATGAGAATTAAAATTCTAAACTTACCTGGACTTGGCAGAGACTATATCAGGTAGATACGGTAAACGTTTCAGTTTGATAATACTGTCATAAAACGAAGGTTGTAACCGGTGAGCAACAGCATTAGCTATCAATACTGCAATCTGGAAATCAAAAACAGATAAAACTAAACACCAACAGCATAAGCTATCAATACTGCAACCTGGAAACCAAAAACAGATAAAACTAAACACCAACAGCATTAGCTATCAATACTGCAACCTGGAAACCAAAAACAGATAAAACTAAACATCAACAGCATTAGCTATCAATACTGAAACCTAGAAACCAAAAACAGATAAAAACTTAAGACCAACAGCATTAGCTATCAATACAGCAACCTGGAAACCAAAAACAGATAAAACTAAACACCAACAGCATTAGCTATCAATACTGCAACCTGGAAACCAAAAACAGATAAAACTAAACACAAACAGCATTAGCTATCAATACTGCAACCTGGAAACCAAACACAGATAAAACTAAACACCAACAGCATTAGCTATCAATACTGCAACCTGGAAACCAAAAACAAATAAAACTAAACACCAACAGCATTAGCTATCAATACAGCAACCTAGAAACCAAAAACAGATAAAACTTAAGACCAACAGCATAAGTTATCAATACTGCAACCTGGAAACCAAACACAGCTAAAACTTAACACCAACAGCATAATCTATCAATACTGCAGTCTGGAAACCAAACACAGATAAAACTAAACACCAACATCGGATCTGTTGAAGGGGTAACTGCCGCCAATACCAATGTAATGCGGCTTCCAATTCTTGCAGATTTTGTACAGGAGGCTCTAGGGTTTGAATGTTTCTGTCCATCCTATCCCAAATGTGCTCTAAAGGATTCAAATCCGCGCAGTTACCACTTCAACAGATCTGACGTCTCACTTGCGGGTTGAGACGCAGGTTGGAAGCTAATGGAGGCTATACGCGCTATTGACATTCTGCTCTAGGGATGTGTTCTACACAATCAAAGTGACATTTTTACTTCAATATGTTCGTCCTGTGAAGCCAGATATTTTGTTAAAATAAACTTTTGATTTGGCTAACGATATCCTGAATAAATTGTATAGCTTATTGCCACTAATGGTGATTTCTTATCATCAGAATGTTGCCCTTTATGATCACAACCGTTTCTACAATATCAGTTTGCCAACAATCTCCCTACACCAAGGATTTTATCGGTCGGTGCAGACTTTCCAGGGAGGTGCTTAACTTTTGTATTGTGTATGCAAAAAAACAAATATACAAAAGAACAGAAATAAGAAAGGAGTTTTACACTATTATGCTTTCTCAATTTTAGTTATCCTCCCTGACAAGAAAAAAACCAACAACAAAAACAGGCAAACAACTTACCACTGCAGGCAGTACATGACTAATTTGTCCTGTGATTTCAAACACAATGACTGATGTAGAAATTGTCCGAGTAACGCTGCCAGATAATGCTGCAGCCCCTGAAAATAGAAAACAAATATTTAGTTCAGAGTTAAATAAACTCCAAAGTATTAAGGTGACAAAAATGTAGACAGTTAAATATATCCAAAATGATGGGCCAGTTACCACCGGAAGGTCATGGGTTTCCTCCGGGTATATAGAGTCCGGTTTCCTCCCACAATAAAACAATGCCGCCATATAAGTGAAATAATGTTGAGAGTGGCGTAAAACACCAAACAATCAATCGATCAACCAAAATAAATAGGTCTGTGTTTCCACTGGATAATGGCAGAGAGCAAGTGTAGCAAAATGAACTTAAACTTGAGTTCTTCAGAAGCGTGATTATTGAAATAGAACTTCTACAGAGAAAATTTGTATCGAGTCACAATTTATCACTTTCAAACTACATGTAGTAGGGGTTTTGTTGATCATCAATTACACACAGAATTTCCATTAAAGCCATTGACTTGGAATTCAATTGATTGATTGATTGTTTGGTGTTTTACACCGCGCTCAAAGATAATTTCACTTATATGGCAGCGTTGCCAGTTTTATTGTGGGAGGAAACCGGGCTCTATGCCCGGAGGAAACCCACAACCTTCCGTTGGTAACTAGCAACCATCCCACATAGGTTGTTCGAGTGAAAACCCAGTCAGAAAATTTTTCCAATTTTTTTTTGGACTGAGTGGGATTCGAACCTGCGACTCATTGGTGGAAGGCTGTTCGGATTGAGCATCCAACGTTCTACCTACTGAGCCACGGAGGCCCCCGGCAATTCAAAGCTGTGTGTTTCATAATTTACTCAAGGGTGTTGACATTGCATAGCAGGGTTGTCCTTATTGCTGAAAGGCAGACTTAATGCCCGAAGGATAGCTTACCCCCCTCCCCTTTGGTCCCTGTCAAGGAACCTCATTTGGATAGAAAATGGCCATCAAGTGTTAGTAAACCTGCTACAAACTTGTTCAGATATAAATCAACCCCGTTGAGTTTTCAGATCCTGGTTAAAATGTTGTCCCCCGTGGATCAGTCAGAAGAGTGATTGTCCCTAAAATTGAGAGACGCGTTCATTCAATAAATCTCCCAAAAAGCACAATGATTGCCAGATCATGTTGAAGATTGGGGGATTTTTCCCCCAAGTAAACCACGTCGACATATCAGTGAAATAATTATTTGAAGGGTCTTAAGCCAATCAATGAAGACAATATTAAATGTATGAAACTCACCGACGACGGCATAGCCACCAGGCAGTATCTGATGTACCACTCCACTACTACGAATACCTTGGGGGAACCAGGCGGCCATGCTCTCACCAACCAGACGACCAAACGCAGCGCCTGAAAATAAACCATGCCACCAATTTAATAACTGGTTCAAATTTGATGACACTCAGGCGTTATATTTTTTTTTTTGCCTGAATAAAAATGTATTCATTAGATCACTAGTAATAGATTCTTCTATGGTTTGTTTGTTTGGTGTTTTACACCACACTCGAGATTATTTCACTTATATGGCAGCGTTGCCAGTTTTATTGTGAGAGGAAACCAGGTTCTATGCCCGGAGGAAACCCACGACCTTCATGTGGTAAGTCCTAGGAGAGGCTTTACTTAAACCAAAACACATAGGACAACTTGTACTATTTCGTACACGGTGATTACGAGATCAGCTTACGAGAGCAACTACTCTCATCATCAGAAATTACTTTGGGCTGTAACTGACAACTTTAACAACTTTATATTTAGGGATATTTAATATATGAGCTTTCAAGAGCAGCTACTCTATTCATCAGAAATTGTAGCATATAATACCAGTATACCAGGAATTGCTGGAATTTTTTTTTCAAATGTCACGCTGCTCATTGTGAAATACACCAGAGAAGGAGTAAACATAATCTTATTATTTGTTACAAAGATAAAATAAATGTACGCACCAACAGTAAAAACAGGCACAAAGATCCCAGCTGGGACAGGTAATGTATTAGACATGGCCCCCATCCAAAACTGAAATGGGATAAAACATGAAATAAAATAGTTTTTATGGTTTTGTCCTAATATACATGTATTTATGAACACTAAAACACACGGGCACAGGGAAAATCAGTTCTTGTCTAAAATAACCACGGAGACGAGTTTCTAATTGTGTTAAAAAGAGGTATGTCATTAAAACGTTTATACCCCATCATAATACCCCATCATAAACCACAACCCATGTTATTTCATTAGATTGACGACAGGCAGGAGTTTGGTCTTAGTCAGTAGAATTTTCTGGAAAAGATAATTTGGCAACAAATCATCAGTATTTTTGGTAAAGCTAACATGCATATATGCTATAGATGATAAACTTAACAAGATTCCTGATTGATTGATTTATGCATCTTTCAGTTTTATTTGAATTGGATTATATTACTTATCATGGGATGTTCCAAGATGTGCTTACATGTAGCAACTTTCTACCTCAGGATTAAACGCCAGGTCTTAAATGGTTACCAGGCAACCATCCACCTTGTATCAACAAATAAAATTCCAGCCCAAAAATTTGGTTCCTTGAGTCTTGCTTGGGTTCAAATTAAATTTAAATTGGCGAGAGACTTGGTACATTGAATCTACAATGTCTGACTGAGTTATCCTTACACTCTCCATAAAGAGTGTTCTTCTGACTGGGATAGCCAATAAAAACGTATGCTTTAGTCATGTGACTTACATTCATGATAATAAAGATGACAAGATTAACATAGATATTGGTAGCTGGATGTCTCCAATGGCTGATCAGTTCCTCGTCTGATAAATCTTCTGCTTGTCCGTTTGTCCAGGTGATATTGCTAAACAGTTCGTTGATTGCTTGTCGGTGAGTGAGCTGTAACAGTGAAAGGAATATTGGTTCACGTTTTACACACCATCATAATAAGCCTTCTTTGACAGATCTAGGTTCTGGTTTTTTTTAAACACTCACAAAATGTTCAATTTTTGATAGGACTAAGTGGGAATCGAGCTTACGGCCTACCAATGGATTGATTGATTGATTGTTTGATGTTTTACACCACGCTCAAGATTATTTCACTTATATGCCGACGTTGCCAGTTTTATTGTGGGAGGAAACCGGGTTCTATGCCCAGAGGAAACCCACAACCTTCCGGTGGTAACTGGCAACCATCCCACATAGGGAGATAGTATTCCTTTGTTGTTATAACTGAGTTCCTCATTTTTGTAAAAAAATGGCCCTTAAAAATGTAATGTGTGAGCATGTAATGCATGGCTTACCTCCCCTGAGAAGAATTGCCCTAAACCTGGTGGGAATGTTAAAGATGAAATTACAAGAGCTACAAAACCTGGGTAAATAAAGCGACTGAAACAAAAACAAAATAGGAACAAATTTTAGCAAAAGAAATCCAATTCAAAGTCAGTCAAAAAGCATTTTCTTTTAAGCGTAGATCATTCCTTTTCGCACTTTTACAAGAGAATGATGATGAAAATAATTGTGATATATATTTTTCTTTCTGCTACTTACAAAAGGAAAACAAAGAAAGTAAACAGAAAATACATGAAGCAGATTACTGAGGGTACAGATTTCTGATGAATTGATCAACTTACTTTTTTTGTAAAAATGATGACATCCTTTTGCGTCTTCTTGTAAAAATAATGATTTTTTTGTGCAGTAAAATGAACAGTGGACCTGCAAGGCCACACACAACCCTGTAAATTAAAACAGATCAATTGATATTTAAACACGATTAATTTAAACACGGGGCATGCATTGCTCCACAAGTACTGTATGTCCCCAGAACATATAACAAAAATACAAAAGAACAAATATACAAAAGGACAATAAATAAACAAGAAAAATGTCAGTAAAACTGATGCATGTTCCCCTATCCCACATATCAGAGATATGCTACAAACTTGGTAGTGAGTATATACATTGTACCAATCCTCAAAATATTAACCAAGATATAGCCCGGACAAGAATCTTAAAAGTCTTCGGGGAGCATAACAAAATTTTGGACTAGGAGAGATTTGAAAAAAATAATACATTTTAAGTGATACCTACTTTGATGAATTTAATGGGATCTTTAAATTCTTACTAGTAGGTTATTGTCAGAAACCTCACTTACCCTATGGCAGCAAAAGCTATTAATTCTAAGGCATCAAACGGGAACTCTGTCCTCAGGTTTGTTTTGAACACAGCGGTTATAGTTTCTGAAAGACAAACAAAACACAGGGATTACATTTACAACTGAGTACCTACATGTAGTACCTCTTCCAAAAAGGGGCGATCAAGTTGAAAACCCACTCAGAATTTTTTGGAATGATGAATGATCAATGCTATTGTTATCAACTCTGAAATTAGGTACCATAGACCTGGATTTGAAGTTGAATAAAATAAACAAGTAGTACCAACTAATGTTTGAAAGACAAAATTATTATTAATATTATTATTTTACAGGTATTACCTTCATCTTTAAACCAAAATGCCAGAAGACGAAAGACAAGTGCTCCACAAACTGCTGCGAAAAATCCTCGCCAGTAATTCCTTACAGCGAAGTATGTGGACGTTACTTCAATACTGAACAATACACCTAAATAAAGAGAGTATGTGGACGTTACTTCTATACTGAACAATACACCTAAATAGAGTATGTGGCGTTTACACGTTTAATTCATTTGAAGCTGATATGTTTACTTTTAGTTTCAGCCAGGCTGGAGTTTCTAATAGAGACTCTAGAGCAAGCCGTTGCATGCTTACAGCCTGGCCGATGGTTTCCTCATCTTCTGACTTAAATGTGTTTTTTGTCCTGATCACATGATGTAGAAATAAACAAAAAAATGTCGGCTCTTTTAATACAGTTTATCAAATAGCTGAATATTAGTAACGCTTTCATAACTTACTACAGTAGGGTTGACCCATGTCAGCCGAAACCGTCTGTAAGACAATACAATTTTTCGCTGAAAATCGACCTACCACCTTTCATCCAAAGTCAATTAAATCGTATTTATTTATTTAGCAGAAGTTTTAGCAAAAATGTAAACAATTTCAAAGAAACAGTCCCTTAATAAAGGTGGATGATAGAGGGAAATATTTTGAAACTGAGTCTAGAACAGCGGACCCAGGTATAAACAATCCCTTGGGCTTCCTAATGAATAAACATCACGCCTAAAATATGGGGTTCTTGATTTTGGTTTTGATAGTAATAAATTTGGTTGATTGATTGATTGTTTGGTGTTTTACGCCGCGCCCAAGATTATTTCACTTATATGGCGGCGTTGCCAGTCTTATTGTGGGAGGAAACCGGGTTCTGTGCCCGGAGGAAACTTACGACCTTCCGCTGGTAACTGGCAACCTATTAAATTTGGAGCTACAACTAAGACACAAGGGTGGGCAACGTAAGCAAAAGGCCCCAGCGGCTTTCCTTCCATTCAAGGCCAGCAACAGTTATGCTACAAACTTGTTGCATTTGTAGCCAACCCTGAACATTAGTCACTAAATTACTAAATAATTACCTCCCCTTACCTCCAATAGGTGCAGCAAATGTACAAGCGACCCCCACGGCACACGCCGCCGCTAACATTTCTGATTTACGAGACTCATTCTAAAGAAACAAAATTTGAAACACAATTTAGTACAAATAAAACTATTCTCAAGGAACTTAATCTTGAGGGATGAATTTGAAGAAAATAAATGTGTGAAAAAAATTAAATCGTTTCTTTTTGTGTAACACCTTACAAAAGTAGATCTTAATTGCCCAGGATAATTTATTCTTTCCTTATCGCTTATCATGATGTCGTTTGGGTGAAAGAGGGTCATGGTGGCTTTGTCAGGGAGAAAATGAAAAAGAGAGATCAGTTTACCCCTCGGTCATCATCACATTGCCAGGTTAAGTGTACGTAAATGTTAGGCACATTCAACGAATTGGTTGTGTGACTACACAAAGCAATCAGGCTAGATTTGAGTGACGATTTGAGGGACGAGTGAGATTCGAACCCGTGCCCCATCGATGGAATGTCTGTGAGGGACTGAGGGACGATCCCTTTAACCCACTGGACGACCGAGGCCCCCACAAGAGGTCAATGGAATTATTATTAAAGAGGATAATCAGATAAATAGACATGATCATAGTAATAGCACTTACCTCAAAAATACCTCTGAAAGATGTGACAAATTTACTTAATAAAGTTGCTACTATACTGGCCACATGGACAAAGGGACCCTGAAAGGAAAAGGGGAGATAATAATTCAAAAACAGGTCTTTGATATACATTGTTTTTTAGAGATACATTGATGAGATTTTGTTTAAAATAACTGAGATTTTAAAGAGCTACTTGTTACAGTTACTCAAAGTGCAAAACAGCTTTGATATTAAACTTCATATGGTTGATTGATTGATTGTTTGGCGTTTTACGTTGCGCTCAAGATTATTTTACTTATATGGCGGCGTTACCAGTTTTATTGTGGGAGGAAACCGGCCTCTATGCCCGGGGGAAACCCACGACCTTCCGTTGGTTACTGGCAACCATCCCACATAGGTCGTTCAAGTGAAAACCCAGTCAGAAAATTTTCTAATTTTTTTTGGACTGAGTGGGACTCGAACCCGCGACCCATTGGTGGAAGGCAGTTCGGATTGAGCATCCAACGCTAAGCCACGGAGGTCCCAACTTCATATGAAGATTAGTTTTAAACTGTTGTTGACAACACAATTTTTGCCTTTTTCACAAAATGAAAATACAATGCTCACTTGCAGTAACAATCAATTAAGCTGTACATTAACTGGATTAAAATCGGCTGGATCAAACAAAAAATCTATTCAGAACAATTTAATTTACCTCTTTTCCGATGGGTAGAGTACTGACAAAAACCTTTTCACAACATTTAATTTACCTCTTTTCCGACGGGTAGAGTACTACCAAAAACCTATTCAGAACATTTAATTTACCTCTTTTCCGATGAGTAGAGTACTACCAAAAACCTATTCAGAACATTTAATTTACCTCTTTTCCGATGAGTAGAGTACTACCAAAAACCTATTCAGAACATTTAATGTACCTCTTTTCCGATGGGTAGAGTACTGCCAAAAACCTATTCAGAACATTCAATTTACCCTTTTTTCGATGGGTAGAGTACTACCAAAAACCTATTAAGAACATTCAATTTACCTCTTTTCCGATGGGTAGAGTACTGCCAAAAACCTATTCAGAACAATTTAATTTACCTCTTTTTCGATGAGTAGAGTACTACCAAAAATCTATTCAGATTAATTTAATTTACCTCTTTTCCGATGGGTAGAGTACTACCAAAAATCTATTCAGAACAATTTAATTTACCTCTTTTCCGATGGGTAGAGTACTACCAAAAATCTATTCAGAACAATTTAATTTACCTCTTTTCCGATGAGTAGAGTACTACCAAAAATCTATTCAGAACATTTAATTTACCTCTTTTCCGATGAGTAGAGTACTACCAAAAATCTATTCAGAACATTTAATTTACCTCTTTTCCAATGGGTAGAGTACTACCAAAAACCTATTCAGAACATTTAATGTACCTCTTTTCCGATGGGTAGAGTACTACCAAAAACCTATTAAGAACATTTAATTTACCTCTTTTCCGATGGGTAGAGTACTGCTAAAAATCTGTTCAGAACAATTTAATTTACCTCTTTTCCGATGGGTAGAGTACTGCCAAAAACCTATTCAGAACATTTAATTTACCTCTTTTCTGATGGGTAGAGTGCTGCCAAAAACCTATTCAGAACATTTAATTTACCTCTTTTCTGATGGGTAGAGTGCTGCCAAAAACCTATTCAGAACATTTAATTTACCTCTTTTCCGATGGGTAGAGTACTACCAAAAACCTATTCAGAACATTTAATGTACCTCTTTTCCGATGGGTAGAGTACTACCAAAAACCTATTAAGAACATTTAATTTACCTCTTTTCCGATGGGTAGAGTACTACCAAAAATCTATTCAGAACAATTTAATTTACCTCTTTTCCGATGGGTAGAGTACTACCAAAAATCTATTCAGAACATTTAATTTACCTCTTTTCCGATGAGTAGAGTACTGCCAAAAACCTATTCAGAACATTTAATGTACCTCTTTTCCGATGGGTAGAGTACTACCAAAAACCTATTCAGAACATTTAATGTACCTCTTTTCCGATGGGTAGAGTACTACCAAAAACCTATTCAGAACATTTTAATTTACCTCTTTTCCGATGAGTAGAGTACTGCCAAAAACCTATTCAGAACATTTAATGTACCTCTTTTCCGATGGGTAGAGTACTACCAAAAACCTATTCAGAACATTTAATTTACCTCTTTTCCGATGGGTAGAGTACTGCCAAAAACCTATTCAGAACATTTAATTTACCTCTTTTCTGATGGGTAGAGTGCTGCCAAAAACCTATTCAGAACATTTAATTTACCTCTTTTCCGATGGGTAGAGTACTGCCTAATGACGAACACAGCCCCACAATCTTTGCTACCAGAGTACGGAATGTCAAATACTCTTTGAGTACAACTCCTCGCAGGATAGTTTTCATTTCTGGTATACCAGAACCTGCAAGCAGATCAAACCTTCATCTTAACACAGACAGGAGGAGGTAACTCTAACTTTTGATTTCTCAAAAACTGACATAAGCCACCAGTGTGTGAGACGTGTGGAAACAAAGGTAATATTTAAGAAAGAATGGATTTAGGAACTGTCCCCAGTTATCGTTCGTTTGCTTACCGTTTGATTTAGAAAAAACGCACGCTAGAAAAAACGGTAGGTGTTGCCAGCGGTCGTTTTATGTCCAGTCGATCGATAGCTGCCCCATGTGGTGAAAACGCTTACTGCCCGTGAGCAAATCTCAATAACATAACCTCTGCAGCAGGTCTGGATTAAAGGCCCAGTTTGACAACAACCAGCCAAGCTCTAATCAACTTTCGGCTGACCTGACTACAGTTGACCAACTGGGTTTGTATGAGTATTGTTCTAGTGACCAATGTAGGCAAATATTTAAAGTGTTCTTTTTTTAAAAACAATTAAATGTTGTTGTCTCGGATAAACTTTCAAAGTTATTTTGTCAAATAAAAAAATTGTCAAAAGTATTCTGATGTATTTAGATCACAACACACTAAACGTTTTTAAGCTTCGAGTTCCAAACCTAACTTTATCCGTTTATCTGTCATTTTTATATTTACTGAATTAAAGAACTATCAAAGTATTATATTTTTCTTTCAGGGCAGTTCCTAACTATAGTCATAGTATCTTCTTCATTACCGAGTGTATATCGAATGCGATGAAACGGGTTGTGATATACTGGAAGTTTTTGCTACTGAAGTTACAAATGTCGGAAAAATAAAAATGAAACCGTTGACTTTTCATTAATTGTCTGTGTGCATTTATTCAGATTTGTCCCACCAAAACGCCCATCTTCTATGACAAAATTGATTTTCCTCAGTATTTTTTTTAATCTTCTGACCGTCTGACGCGGGAAATTGACATGCCGATAAATCCAGTGAATTCATCTTCCCAGTTTTTTCTTTATTAAATCCACATGAACTGCCTTGCGTTGTTAAATTTATATCTGATGGTTAGTCCATTCTTTCAGTAAAGCATTTATATAGGTCTTTAAATGGTAATCTAACGGCTTGACTCGCCATTTATGTGATACAGTATTAATAGTTTAAACCCTCGCAATTCCATGCACACTTGCCACGTGATCAACAAATCTGGTTGAGTCCATCTGTAACCATTCTGTAGGGTGAAGAGTTTTGAAAGTTTTTTATTTTGGATCTACTCAGGCCTACTATACATCTGTCATCAACAAGAAATATATTCATTATTGAGTAAGAAACGACTTTAGCAGTTTTGCAATTATTTTCCAAATATATACACTCGACTGTTTCAACGTTAACAGTTACATCAGCATTATAACAGTATCACTATCACCCCTATTTTAATTTGTGGGCTTTGCTTGATAAGACCTAACTGACAGTTGTCATAGGGACATCCGCCACCTGGCCTACATAGGAATTATTTGTAACTTCACGGCGTTTATAGCTCAACGTGAGGTTGTCCAAAAACAAAGCCAAAGGGCTATTAGAGACGGTCAACCTGTATTTGTTAGTGATTTATTAAAATTCTCTTTCTTTCAAAATCGTGTTATCAATAACTAGATTAAGTAACAACTATCCGATGATTAGTCTAACAATAACCCACCGCGAAACATATCGAGTAAACTCAGTGAGAAACTACCCACCGAGTAAAACTGGAAAAACGAAAAGAAAATAGAAGAAAAACAGTTACATATGGAAATATTTTAATTGGAGGACAAACAGTTTGGTAATATATTAAATGTTTATGAGAAAGATCGTAACAAAGAATATATACAATATATCATGTATCTGTTTGACGGCCGTCTGCCTTCCAACAACACAGCACATGTGCTCAGGCTTGAAAACCTAGCTATATGGCAGAGGCAAAACTGTAAGACGCGCTGTTTTACCGACGAGAGCCGAACTCGACCGACGACTAGCATTGAACCGTTCAGCAGTTGTTTACTCGGGCTAGCAAAAAACGATGGGTGTTGACTGCTAGCGGTCGTTTTTCAAAAAACGACCGCCCGAAAGAGCAAACGATAACTGGGGACGCTCCCTTATTCTCTGCGTATACCCTGTGATAACTGCAAGAAAAAAGGAAGTGTCCATTGTTTTTGGACGAGGGCCGGAGGTAAAGAAAAACTGAATTTTAGTAGTTTGCCTTATTTTCTACATCAAACTAAAAATTGGCAGCCCCTACGTTAAAGGGGAATAGTTTTTCCCTGATTGCCTCGTGGACGAATCTATATAGATGTGCTAGCTTCAAACAACTGTTTTATGTGTTACCATTTTTTAGCCTACTAACAGACCTGATAACTTTTTAAAGATATATCTACACTTTTAGCTTATGGAAGTTCACTTTCAAGTCTTCCCGTCGAGTATTAACATTGTCCTGCGTTTATAAGTTATGAGTTTATAAGTTTTACAGGCAAAATGCAAGGCAAACACAACAGCCTGACATCCCCACTCGCGTTTAGGTGATGACGTTGTGTTCCCTCACGTCACCAAAATTTTAAAATGATGACGTCGTTCAGTGTCAGGGCGTTCGACCACGTATATGCTAGTTTATACGCCAGCTTTGTCCTATCTCACAACATGTAGGGAAATCACACATGTGTTAGAATGTGCATTAGTTTATAGAATGTCCACAGTTATTTGTGTTTTTGCCTAACCTAAGTAATCTTCTTTATGACTACACAACCTTTTAATTCCAGAATCTGTTTTTTTTGTGAGAAAACAGAAGTTAATAGAATAATAAACTAGGTTCTATTTCAGTTCGGGGCCTCGGTGGTCCAGTCAGTAAGTGTGATTGTCCCTCAGTCCCACACAGACCTTCCATTTATGCGGCACGGGTTCCAATCCCACTCAGACCCAAAAAAATTGAAAAATTTCGGGGTGGATTTTTTCACTTGGAAGAGTTACCCGGTACGCCAAGGGTCTCCTCTCGGTTTCCTCTCGCATTAAACTAACGTCGCATATAAGCCTTCTTTTCCTAATCTCTAACGTGTATTTTTAAATTAAATATGAATTGAGTTAAACAAAATGAAGTTCTAATAATTTTCTGTGACCTTTCTAAACAACTAAAATGCAATGTTATTTTTTTTGACAATAGCAGTAAATAATTGGTTATCTACTAACAATAATATCATAAAAAATAACAATAATCAAACCGTGAATCAATTTTAAAGTCTTTTTTATTATTATCGTATAACTTCATTGGTGAAATACCATCTGTAACAAGCTGAAATTATCTTGAACTGCATATAACTGGTGATAACCAGCATAGGTACACATTGTAAGTCAAGTCAGTTATCATATCACATGTAAAAATAAACCAATCAAGACCAAGTCATGTTATCCGGATAAATACACAGAGCTGAATGAAGGCCGATTACATATACATATATATTTTTTTGAACAACCAAGTTTCTTATTATGCTAAAAAGGAGCATATCATTTAGACCTTTATACCCAATCATAAGTTGTTATAATAAACCACATATCCATACATGTAGTTCAGAAACAGTTATGATTTATAAAGATTGATTGATTGATGTTTTACGCCGCACTCAAGATTATTTCACTTATATGGGGGGGGGGGGGGGGGGGAACCGGGCTCATTGCCTGGATGAACCCCTGACCTTCGGCAAGTACCTGATAACTCTTCCACGTTTGGTCTGAGTGTGATTCGAACCGGCACCACATCGATGGAAGGCCTGTATCGGACTGAGAAACTATCACTCTACCCGATTGAGCGACCGAGCCCCCGTTGGTGGAAGCATTATGTTTGGTCACAACACACAACAATTACATAGGGGGTAAAGTGAATGTATATATTTTTGAACACGAAAACACACGGGCACAGGGAAAATCTTCTTGTCTAAAATATCCATGGAGACAAGTTTCTTATTGTGTTGAAAGGGGGAATATCATTTAGACATTTATACCCAATCATTACTTGTTATAATAAACCACATATGTATGTGGTTCAGCTTTAGCCGGAGAGGAAACCCCGACCTTCGGCGATTACCTGGCAACTCTTCCTCATACGGTGATCAAGCGAAAAATCCACTTAGAAATTTTCAATTGTTATTTGGTCTGAGTGGGATAAGAATATGCACCTCATCGATGGAAAGCCTGTGTTGGACTGAGGACTATCCACTCTAACCGATTGAGTGACCGAGCCCCCGTTGGTGGAAGCATTATGTTTTGTCATAACACACATTGACTACACAGGAAGTAAAGTGAATGTATATATATGCTTTTTAACATTAACACAATTAAAAACTTGTCTACATGGTTATTTTAGACAAGAAGATTTTCCCTGTGCCCGTGTGTTTTAGTGATCATAAATATATATATCTTGTGGTGGGACATTCAGGAAATCTAAACCAATCTCTTACCTATAGCTTGTGGTGACACGATGTGTGTAAAGCCAGTGGCAAAGAGTATGAAGATGATACTATATGAGATCCAGGCAACGAACTGTAAAGGTAGTGAGAAGGACAGCTCTTTGTACAGCCAGATCTTAGCTACAAAATACAAACATTGAAAGTTTTATACCAATGTATACAGCAAACAGCAAAAATTTGAAAAATATTCACTAAAAATATTTATTTTGGTAAAATTCAAGAGCTCTTTGAACAGACAGATCTTAGCTGTAGAGATAAAAAAAATAAAATAAATAAAATGCACATGGAAACTGCTCTTATTCATGATTTATTTACAAAAATCATTCATATTGATCATCTTTAGAGCCATGCAATTCGGCAAATCAACTTGGTTATATACATTATCAATAGTGCTGCATTGTTACACAGCTATTCAGGCCCCCAAGATTAAAAAGAACATAGACAAAGGGATGGAACTGGATTCATTGGTCGATGTTTGATGTCGCACTGAAGATAACTTCACTTATATGGCCAGGCCTAGTGCGGGATGAAACCCACGAACTTCGGTGAGTACCTAGCAACTCTTCCACATACGCCGACCAAGTGAAAAATCCACTCAGAAATTTTTCTATTTTTTTTGTTGTTGGTCATGGTGGGATACGAACTTGCGCTGCATCGATGGAAGGCCTATGTCGGACTGATGGACAATGACTCTAACTGACTGAGCCTCGAGAATCTAAGTGACGTGCTTCCCTCCTTCAAGAAGATATCAACTGTCACAGGTTGCAGTTCTGGTCCTCCAGGTGAACTGTCCGGTTTCCTCCATAACTAAACTTGGTCACATAAGTGAAATAATCTTGAGTTAAGTGTTTAACATCAATCAATCAATATTCTGAGTATAAAGGTCTAAATGATATACCTCTTTTTAACACAATTAGAAACGTGTCTCCATGGTTATTTTAGACAAGAAGATTTTCCCTGTGCCCATGTGTTTTAGTGATCATAAATATATTCTGAGCCCCAACGGTCTCTCAAGCGAACCACTGAAGTAACCTTACAATTGTGAACAACCTACCCTCCTGGCATTTTTCTATGATATAATCCATGCCAAAGCTGAGGAGTGCCATTATAATTCCTAAAACAGCCAGAAATATCCAATCTTCTCCAAGCCTGAGGAATAACACATCCCTCAGTGCTGCACAGTGAGCTACAACAACAACAAGCAAAATATCAATCAACATGCATGTATTATTGTATGGTCATTTCCATTTGTAAAAAAATTTATATCGCAAATGCCATAAGGGCTGTTTTCTTATGATATAGCTCATATATTGAGTCATGGCAGTTCATGTTTGGCGCAAATCATCACATTTTGATGGAAAGCGCAAATACAAACAAATCCCCCCCCCCCCCCCCCCCCCATGACACTTCATGTCAGAATTTATTCCCATTAGAGAGGTCAAATGTCATTGGTAGGGGTCAGGACAACATATCTTTGTATTGTTTCCTGTCGGAAAAATCACATGCTTTAATCATTGGACAAAGCATTGACGGAATCTTATGAATTTTCCAAACCCACTCACACATTTTAATCAATTTTGATGTCACCTGTCTTGATATATTGTCCCCATTGATGGAAATCCAGTCAGAATGATAATGATAATCTATATTTTTATTTTGCAGATGAGGAGGAGATATTAAAACCCATGACTCAATGAGGAATAGGGCCTGGAAGTTTCCAGAGATTTTGCGATATCTGTTGACAGATGACATTCTTTTGATGACATTGTCAGTTCGATTGACGTTTTTCGTTCTACACTGCGTGTCACATTCGAACGATGAAGGCCCTCCATATGCGAAATAACAGCGCCGGTGACAGGAAATTGGTGGAGCTCTCACAATACTCCTGCTTCCCTATTGATTAATTGATTGAGTTTTTGTGTCACATTTATTTATTGTATTAAAGAAGGCTGGTCTCAATGTGAGTGTTTATCATTCTAACCCATACTGTAACTGATTTAAGCCTGCCTTAGTTTTGTTTTCATCAAATTCAAGAGGTAACCATTTTATAAAGCATTTGTTTTTGTTATTAACTATTTCTATCCTGTGGTATATATACATGTACTAAGAAATTAACAGCATTTTACAAAAAAAAGTTTTTAAAAGGGAGCTTATTTTTTTTCACAAACTCAACTGCACAGAATAAGTGTGAAGAAGTGAGATTTAAAAAATGAAATTACACCTGAACAAAACTAAAAATAAAACGCGACTTAAATTTTGGTCAATAATGATATGTATTGGTCTACCAATAAGTCTAATTGACACATTTTGTAGAGGAAGTGATGCGTTTGAGGGTGGTGTCTGTATGATATGCATATCCTTCAGAGTGATGACTAATCATGCAACCGTTACACGACACTTTGAAGTTCACTTCCCAATATCAGGTTAACACTGTGTGCATGACTTGTCATTATTGGCTGTTACGAAAATCTTAACCTGTAGTCCAGGAAGGAAGAGGACCCCTACTGTGTCCTCTCAACCTGCAGGTTAATAGTTTATATTAAACCAGAAACACAGTCTTTAAACTTTAATTGGTCTATGCCTTTGAGTTTGAAAATTCTGAATGAATATGAATATTTCTTAGCTTTCATCAACAAAATAGCTTAAATTTTAGTGGCAAAATAGTTTTGAGATTTGAAAGCATTAACTTATAACAATTACATTAGAATCACTAAGAAAGGCGTTATTTTGAAGAAATTTAAAAAATAGATATATATCTTTTGAACTTAAAAAAGCTTGAATTTTTTAAACCTGGTAATTACAACTCAAGTGAGTCAAACGTTTTATATATTTTTAAGTACCATATATATAAAAAATGTTATTAGTTCCACAGATCAGTTCCACATAAAGTACAATTATTCCAAAAAATGAGAAAATTATCAAATCCATATTTCAACCTTCATTTTGTCAATATTTCAACCAACTTCATGACAAAATAATAATATCCAAATATTGAGTCACTATGAAGTTGTCAATTTTCTAATTTTTATAAAACATTTTTAGTTTTATATACAAATATACCGTACACTTAATAATAATCCCCGTCATCGTCGACTTTTACTTAGCAGCCATCACATCGGATAGGTCTATTCATTAGTTCTATGGTCTATCCGATTATTTGTTTTTTATTTCACTGATAAAATTTAGTCATGATTGTGACAATGAAAATGAATAAAACTGGGAAGAAATCCCAAAGGGCTTGTGAAATGAATCATGATTTGCCCAAAGAAATATCAAATTATTCAAATATAATTTTTTTTAAATGATCATTGTTAAGATTTTCCAAATGTGAAAATTACAACAGAGTATCAATGATTTTATAATTCTTTCAATTTTGATTGCATTGATTGATTGACAAACGTTTTACGCTACTATGGTGGCATTGCGAGTATTTGTGGGGGTGGAAAACGAGCTCTTTGGCTCTTTGCCCCAACCTTCAGCAAGCACCTTGCATCCATTCTACATACGGAAATTGAGTGCAATTTTGATTTGAAGCCAGACCATAAAACAACTGTTTTGAATTGAAATGTTTTTTTTTCTTCTTCGTTAACCTCTTAAGAAGATTTTACCTTAGAAGTATTCTTATTTTTTCGGACGCTAAAAAAGATAATCAAAAATGTCTGCCACATGGGCACTGACTGAAAGTATGGAAATCAACTGACAGAAAATAAATCCCCTTACCTGCACAAAATCCGGTAACTTTGTGGACCAGCTTGTCCGCCAATTTCAAGAACATAATTTTAAGTATTAATAACAGATAAGGCAAAATTTTTAGTACAACAAAAAACATCCCGAGTTTACTATTGTTATGTTGGGAGGGGACAGAGGTTTGTGTTTTATTTACAAAATCTTTGGTGAAACATCATGAAGTGCGTTGTTAATAAAATACAGAATAATATTTCCTTTAAAATACTGCAACAAAATGTCAAAATATTTAATAAAAACAATCCTGTTGAAATCATATATATTTTCGTTTACGCAAACAAAGCATGAGTAGTAAAACAATGAATTTGACATGGTTTATATTTGTGTGAATATTACAAAATTTCCACCACTTTCTGAACGCTGAGTGAAGTATTGCAATTTGTTTCTTTATTGGTTTTAAAGAAATGCCTCACTTTTAATGTTTTGGAGGATTTTTTTACAAAAATAATATCTGGAAGACTAACTTAGTAAGCTCAGAGTTTGACATTGACTGATTTGGAAAATTTATTTTCAAAAATAGTTGATTTATTGGAAGGTACAATTGATGAGTAGTTGGCTTCGTTGATTCACTTTGATACAGATCAGTCATTTTATAGATTTAATGATTGATTGAATGAATAAGTCATCAATGGACTTAATGATTGACTGGTTTTATTTGTTGGTTGGTTGATTGATTGATTTAGAGGTTTAATAATCAATATTTGATATATTGGTTGATTGATTGATAAATAGATTTATTGATTGATTTATCGCTAGATTTAATAATTGAGTGTTTAATTTGTTGATTGCTTCATTTGTAGAGTGTTTGATTGATAGTTTGGTTGATAAATACATGTTGATTTAATGATCGATTGATTTAAAAAGTTGAGTGCTTGATTTGTTGGTTGGTTGATTGATGATTTAATTTAATGACTTTCGTATTAATGATTTGGCATTTCAGACATTGGTTGATTGATTTAACGGTTGATAGAGGGTTTGATTCATTGGTTTATTGATTCAAATAAAGCTTCAATCACGCTCAAGATAATATCTATTGTACTATTTATTTGGTTAAAACAGTCAGGCTTTGACTTGTATTCATTTCAAATTTATTTAAAGCATTTGATTTGGTTTGAATCCAAGCGTGTGAATTTCAGATTTCTAACGTCTGTGGGATTAACGATCATAATCCCTCTAGGTGTTAAATGACTTAACGTGATCACTAAAGTATAAAGATTCCTTAAGGCTATGAGGTGCTGAACGTGATCATGACTAAAGCATCCATGCTATGCAAGATTCAAAATAGAACGATAACTTTTTTGTCATCTTTAATGTAAGCTGAAATAGTGATGCTCAATGATGCATAGTGCTGATACATGTTAATACTTGTAAAGTTGTATATAACATAAATATATAGCAGAATAAAAATGTATAGTGCAAGTGCAGCTGTAATTCTACAACTTACAAAAAGCTAAGATAGGCTTTTTCTACATTACGTCGATAAGAAGATCTTTTTGATGTAACATCAAGACCAGGCTAAAGCCATTTTGATGCATTAGATCAAAACAGGTTATGAAGACAAATCACACCTGACGGTTGTGAGGTGACCTTATGTTTAATGGACAGAATCTGAACAGCATTTCTCAAATTTTAACAGAAGTAAAAAGTGAAAGTGTCTTGTCTTTCTATATCAGTAAACGATTTTGTGACTAAATCCTTCATTTTATTTTGTATGTGTTTCATATAATACGATTAAATGTGCACTACATCATCAAGTATTTCTGTCATCACATATTTGTAAGGATTTCCATTGCTATCGAGTGATTGATTGTTTGGTGTTTTACGCCGCCCTCAAGATTATTTCACTTGAACCCGCGACCCATTGGTGGAACCTTGCTATGGAAACAGGTGGCATCAGATATAAAGACAAGGTCCCATATATATGTACATCTCTTTTACCACAGTTAGAAACTTGTCTCCATGGTTATTTCAGACAAGATTTTCCCTGTGTCTGTCTGTTTTAGTGTCCATAAATATATGATGTGCAGGGGTCCAATAAGAGTTTAATATACATTTAAATCTAGTTTTTCACATTATGTTAGCATTCCTTGGAGCACTTACCATTAAAGCTTTGTTATTTGTGCCCAAGTAAAAAGTGAGGGTCAGAGATGCAAGATTTAGAAAGGCCCAGTAAATCCTTGCTTGTAATTATTTCATTTTGTTTCTTAGGTATCACCCTGCACTTTTTTAATTCAATAATATCATATGTGTCTACAGTAATTTACTACAATTTTCGCAGTGCTGATTTGTCGGTTCTTCTAACAACAAAATACTAAAATTGATTTATAATGTATTTATGAAGACTGAACTTTTAATACTGTCAATGCTACATGTACAATGTGTCTTCAAAAGTCATGTAAATTATGAAAAATAAAAAAAATTCATCAGCTTTCAATTTCTAAATTGTCACTTACAGTCAAACCAATAAATAATATATTTTTAAATCAAATTAAAACACTGAAAAAATGTGAAATAGAGAATGGAGAATTTTAAAAAAATATGCGTTTTTCAATTTTTGCAAAGTTTTGTTCCATTTGGTGAGAAAACAGAAACATATTCTGTGCCTGGCAGAAAACATCAATTAACACATGTACATTTGTGAAAGGGGCTTCTATAAACAATGACAGCATTACTCTGGTTAGCATGTTACACAGCTTTTTTTCCTATCCCTGCCACAAGTTGTCTACAAACTTTAAAGCATTATTTGACATTACAGACAAAAGTTCAAATTCCATGCCTAACTTCTGCTTGCTTCGTGCATTCCAAAAATAGATTTTCTAAAACAGTTTACATTTTAAATTGTTTTCCCTAAAATTAGATTTAATTTGCAGACTGGTCTAAACAGCTGACCGTTTTATGATCAAATTGCCTTACTTGATTTCTTTTTGTTTAATTTGATGAAATTAGTATGAATAGCACAGTGTTTACAAAACCTTCAAATTCATCTACAATATATTTCTCCATGGTTATTTTAGACAAGAAGATTTTCCCTGTGCCTGTGTGTTTTAGTGATCATAAATACAATATATTTCTGTCATCCAATATTTCTTTTTAATTTTTTCTTTCAATTCATAGAATTTCCGTCAATCATTTATTTTTACTATATCGATCAGTTTATGTGAGAAAAAAATCCTGAAATGATCTAAGAGTAACAAAAGCGGAGTTGTGATTTATGGAAATTGACTATCCCCATTAATAATAACAGAACATTCTACTGATTAAGGCCAAACTCCTGCCTGTCGTCAACCTAATGAAATATAATGGGTTGTGGTTAATTACAACAATTTATGGGGTATAAAGGTCTAAATGATATACCTCTTTTTAACACAATTATAAACTTGTCTCCATGGTTATTCATTTTTAGACAAGAAGATTTTCCCTGTGCCCGTGTGTTTTAGTGATCATTAATAATAACATAAGCCAATTGGATTAAGGAAGAAAACATCAGAAAAAAATGTTAAAAAATTTCAACTAAAAGATAATTTTGGACACGGTCAATCTGGGAGCTGGCAAAATATGAAGCTGTTAATCTTAATCTAGATAGAGTAAAAGAGGTCGATTTCAGAGCCAAAAAAAAAGAGAGTTTTTCTATTTGGACAAAGCTAATTACATGTAGGTAGAAAGTCAAATATTGAAGACTTGAGTGACACACACATTATTGGTGGAGATCAAGACGAGGATTACTTATGGATAAACAACTTCTTAATTTATTGGGTGAAGACGTTTCGATGTAGTTCTTACATCATTATCAAAGTCAATGACAATCAACAGGTACAAGTTCATTATATAGTGGTTGGCAGAATTACAAGTTAAGACAGGTGTGAGAATATCTGGATTAAGTAACAATGTAACAATGGGGATGAGTTAAGTTACTTTGATAATGATGTAAGAACTACATCGAAACGTCGTCACCCAATAAATTAAGAAGTTGTTTATCCATAAGTAATCCTCGTCTTGATTTGTACTTCCAACTTCTAAATGCCACTGAAAGATTTGATTATTGGTGGAGGTATACATGTACATAAATGTATACAAAGCCTTCTGAAATGCAGTTGACACAGGGAAAGTTAAATAGTAAGAATGTTTCGACAGACGATTAAGCCAGTCCCATATTTAATATGAGGTGTGACCGGTAAAAACCATGACCTAGAAAAAATAATAATGGCTTCACAAATCTCAAGTGAAACTAAGAAACTTTTGACAACAAATGTGATATTTTAAAAAGCTCAAGCTATTTTTCGATTGGTTGAGTCTTGGTTGAGAATAAAAAGGATAAAATGATTAATTAACAAAACAATATATATCCGATGGAATTAATAAAGAAATAGAATATATACAAAAATAAGCTTAGCTTTCCAAATTACAGTGGACACTTGGAAGCCAAATTCGTTTGAATATTACATACATGGTAATTAGTTAACAAACCTAGCCGATGGTGACATTTTTTGTAGTGATACCATGACAAGGGACTTTACAAATATATTGGGAAACTGATAGCATGTTTGTTTCATTTTCTCTTTTGAAAATTTTTCTTTATATATATTTTATGAAATTCTTTAAAACTTACATATCAGGCATAACCACCTTGATTAAAAATCTAATACATTTTGAACCCTCTGTTTTAAAAGTTACGCATTCCAAGGATAGACAATTGTCATTTTGACGACATGAAGCAACTGGGGAAAATACATGTACTTTCCCACTGACAATTCTTGTTTCAAAAACCAACCCACCTCATTATATTGCTTTAGAACTAAAAAACATACTTTCAATACAATTTTCTAAATAAATTAAAATGAATAAATTTAAAGTAATCTTAATTTAGTGGTGGATGTCTAAAGAAGTCATTTGTACGCCATGTTAATGTCAATGGCCTATTTGATGATTGGTGTGTAACAGTGAGTAGAAGCTTCAAAAACACAATGGTAGGTGGGTCACTGTGGGGGTCACACAGAGGAAGGTTAACTTAGTCTAGTTTTGAAATATATATCTCGAACGAAATCAGTGATCATTACAATTGTCATTCAGTTAATCACAGAGTGATAGTCCACCAGTCCATCAGTATTTTATTTTCATTTTGAAAGTTGAAGCATTTGCAATAATTACACTGAGACTCCTTTTAATTAAAAAAAAAAGTTGTATAGGAGAAAATTCCTATTTCAAATTCTTTTATTTGTGGTTCCAATTGAATAGGGACTGGTTTGAACACTGTAGCATGTTGACTTCAACTCGCTTCAAGTAACATGTGCATTCAACAGTATTCATTGGTGAATAAACTTTATTCATCGATTCAATTTTAAGTACATGTGTAGGGCAATAGATCAGAAAATATCAAAGTCAAACTTTATGAATACAAAATGTGACATACTTAAAAATCCTTGACATTTTCCAGATTCCTGTATAAATGGTTTTGACGACGACTGTTTTCTTTCTCTCTTGAGCCTCTTTGCTTGAAACTTAGCAAATGTTCCGAGTTCCCTAGTATATCTCCCATACAACTGAAATGAAATGAAACAGAATTTTTGTTAAAAATAAAAACAGAAAATTAAGACATAGTTGTCAGAGATAGTAATTAGGTTCTAAAAATATATCAAAACCTTCAATTTTTGTTCAGTTCTGTTGAAAACGCATGAGCTGACAAAATCTGTACATTGATAAATTCGTAGCGATTGAAATATGGTACATTGTACATGTTCATGTACCTTGAAAAACTAAGATTAACTTTGAAATAAAAAATATTGAGAAAGCAATTAACTTGTGTGAACACCTGGATATAGGAGTGTTTTTGTTGCGTACATCGACAAGAATGATATATCAGTGGAAACTTCTTATTTTGTACTTCTTGATAAAAATGATAAACAATTAGCGGGGTCTGCTTTTCTAAACAAATTTTCACTATATTCGGCATCTCATGCCACATTAAACTAAACCTTTTTTTGGACGAACAAACTGAGTACAGTTACTAACATTAATGTTTGGTTATACTATTACGGATTGCATATTGTAAAAGACAGGAAGGATTTTGACCGCAGAGTGTTTACATACTATTCAGCATGTTCTTAAATTACTGTAGTATAGCAAAAAAAATTAGCTTTTGAGTGCAAAATGTCTGTTTCTGCCGTTTTATCACCTTTACTTTCAAATGAGAGTCAGGTAGTTACACTCAACCTAGGCTGGGCTGGTTGTTTAGGAAAGCCATTGGGTCCGAATTTTAAGGGGACAAAAATCCCCTCAGGGGATTTGAACCTCTACTCTAATAAGGATTATCAAGACAACAACCATTTCTAATTATCCTTCCCGAACCTTAACTACTTTAAGTTGAATTCTTAATCTTATAAGTCATAGTGGCCAACTGAATAGGCCTATTAAATGCATCATTTGATTCATTTTAATTTAAATTCTAAGTAGTTTACCAAAAAAAGTACAATATACTATTAATTTCAAGGTGAGTTTGGTTGAATTAAACCAGCTTAGCAGTTACGGATCATTAGGACAAATAAAGGCACGCTGTTGTAGTTGCGCAATTACATATTCTGATAGTGATACTGATACCGGGCGATGACACGCAGTTGACAATCCCGGCTTGAGAAAGTCACTCACTCGATCAGCTGAGCGTGTTGACCGGACAACAACACATCATCACCACTTCGCTGTCAAAATACACCGGTTTGGAAGACAGTTCTCATTTCTAGACAACTATATTTGGTGCCATAGGGCCTTTTTAAAGAGTCGATCTATTAGGAATGGCAATCGTGAGTTTACATTTCGCCTAAATCAAAGTGGAAGTGAACTTACCAGAGTTTGCTCGTAACCAAACTTCTGCCTTTCCGCCATTTTGGGTTGACATTGTTTGTAAGACGTTGATTGGTGGGATTTGACCCCAGGAAGTGAATGCTTTCCACTTGACCCAATTACCTCCATCTGAAAGCAGTCACTTTTTTTTGGTATAAATCGACTTTTCTTAGTAATTTCAATAAATATGCCTTAATCATTTCTCATTAATTTGAACATAATGTTAAAGTGATGTTTAATGTATGCCATTACAAAAAAACATTAGACCATTAAAGGGAGAGAAAAAAAACCCCATCAATATAGAAAAAAAAAAAATGAAAATTATTATTGTGTTGACTTACGGTTACGCGATGAATGCACTTGTTCTTTTAATGTCCAAATTCTAAAGCATTCGGTACTTCCTATAAAGATTGTGGGCGTTTAGGCCTACCACTAACTGCTGCTTCATTTTCTGAAAAGCAATTTTATTGGGTTCTTATCACCATGTAAATCTGTTATGTGTCTGAAAACTCAAATAAAAGGTAGCATATTTATATCTTGGATATTGAAAATCGCGCAATTGATAAAAAAAACACTCATCACAATTTTCTTAGTAGGGACCTACATCCCCAACGTTAGTTTATCCCTTAAAGTGGCACATGCTGCCAAATATAGGGAAACTTTCGTTGCAGCAAAAGTAGGCCTACGCTAGTTAATTGTTCGTCATTTTTTCTCATGACGTAGGAAAGATTGGCATTCTTTGTATACTATTCTTGGATATGCACGTTACGGTAGTTTTTATAAGACTAGAGAATTTACTCACACATCCCGACTATTTAAATTTTATCCGTTATTAGTATCCTACATATTTTCGGTTCGTAAATGGGTAACCGGGTTTACCACTAATATTAATATCTGAGCGTCAATCTTTTAGTTTTCCATTGTACATCAACCGCTCAACTTCTCGCGACTATCGAAAATTATATAAAAAAAAATAATCCGATTTTTGGTATAGCTTCTGCCACTTTTTAAGCATATATGTCTACCGCCAAAGCGCTTAATAATATTACCCGCAGCTTTGGACTTGTGGGTCCTATGTATATAAATATTAGAAGAAATTAATTTCAGATTAAAACGAGATCGACCATAAAAGTACATCTAAAGAACTTCCCATTAACAAAGTTTTTGACCATCAGTTACAAAAAAAAATCACCCCCGACCAATGGTCATAGCCTAGTGTTAAATCTTTATATATGTTCATAATAACGATAAAGAAATAAAGGTAATTCCCAAATAAAACCCAATACCCAGCGGTTCATGTAGGTGGTTGGGAGGTCAGCAACCGTCATCCGGCCAGAATCCCCCCACTACGCTTCGATGCCTGTTCCAAAAGGATCGCGCAATTTGCGCACTATGATCCGCATTCACTGATATATGATATATTTATGAAAACTAAAACACACTGGTACAGGTAAAATCTTCTTTACTAAAATAACCATGGAGACAAGTTTCTAATTGTGTTGAATTGGGGGTATAGCCAATCATAGGTTGTTGTAATAAACCAAAACCAATGATATTTCATTAGGTTGAAGACAGACATGAGTTTGGCTGTGGTCTGTACCGTTTTCTGGAACACTCTGTAATACACGGACAATGTTGTACGGGTCTTCAGCCATGGCAAGAACATGGGCAAACTGAGATTAAGCCAAAATGTGACAATGGGAAAAGAAAGTGAATACTTTGGTTCTATCAGAAATACCTAGAAGACAAACAAGGGGGAGTTTAGCCCTGATTATAGTTGATCCTCCAAACCCCGAGGTTTAGATTTTCGATGACTTTCAAACTCTTTTCGGCAGTTCATGCCACTTTAATTGTTCTTTTTATAAGCAATGCCGACTGGTCTTTGACTCCAAGGTCGAGCCATCTTGCCTTGAAGTAGTCCGGGTTTCTGACTCGAAAATTACTTTTTTTTTATAGGCTACTGACGGCCGTAAGTAGGAAGAAAAAACTAATTTTAGAGTCAGAAACGCGGACGAGCCTTGAAGTAGTTTGTAATCTGGACCATATTCACGTTGGCTTTGTTGAATAGGGCCTACTGAAACACAAATGGTAGGCCTGCAATACTTTTTTCTCGACACTTTCCGGGTCCAAGTTTAAACCCCAAATTAGGATTATAACGTTTGAATCCATAAACACTCCCAGTCTCCAAACGTTTGTACACGGCATTTGCAGTGGAAGTGACAAAAGGGACCCTGTCCATGGGCACGGGTTCGAACATATCCGTAACCGAATGACCTAATGCTTTGGCTTCCAAAGACCAACCCAACAAGAGTGGTGACGCGTAAAACCGTTTTTAGGTTGGGTATAAATCTGTTTAGATATAAATTTTTACCTATAGGTTTGAAGTAAAATGTGCTCTGTCACTTAAATGGCATTCTCGATATGTTTGTTGCATATGACACCCCCTTGAAAATGGCGGAAATTCTTCCACCGATTAAAGACATGCCCGCGCCGGACATTAAAGCGCATCAGAGACTCGGCCTATAATATAATGTTATTAATCAGGATATTCCCTATTGGCATTGTTACAGGTCCGAGGATAGTCGTATTGGTCCTAGGCCGAAGGCCGAGGGCTAATACGGCTGCCCCCGAGGGCCTGTGACAATGCCAATAGGGAATATCCTGATAAATGAAAATTTTATTAATTGGCTTTCAATGTTTTTTTTTCTTCATAAAATATTTATATTATTGAAAAATAATAATGTTTTAATAGACACATTAGTAAGGAAAGTTATTTTCTTTTAAAAAAGTCTGCTTGTAGTGTACGAAGAGTTGTCCCCCTTTTGTACATAAAACATACGAACATATTTCTTCGTATTAATTATTATTAATGCAATTTTTAATTTATCTAATGAAGTAGACGGAATATTTGTTTTTCTTCGTGTACATCGGCTTTTTTCTTTTTTTTTCTGTTGATGAATTCAAGAAAAATGGCGTTGGGATTTTGAAGTGATAGCAATGAAACGGTCGCCATGTTTGATCTCGTATTGGCCCAGTCCGTATTGGCCTTGTTTGTTCGTATTAGCCTAGTTTGTTCGTATTGGCCCTGGTAAGCCCTGTACTAGTGTGACAGTTTCTCCGTATTTTGCCAATAACATTGAAAGTCAATTAATAATATATGATATAGACGTATTAATGACGCAAGTTTTTACACAAAATGTTTGTTGTCTTTCACACCAGCCGATCTCCATAAAAAATCGAGAAAGTAAAAACCATTTTCCTAATGTTTTTTTTTAAATATACCAAAATTTGGCAGCAAATATTACTTTATGCTAGCATAAGAGAAAGATGCAATCGTGCCCACATGCTTACCTCCCCTTCGCTCCAGAACTAAGCTAATTGAGAATCGCATGCGAAGATTAACTTCTCTGTTTAGATTGAGAAAGATGCCCAGAATTTGAGGAAAGTCATCTTGCCAAAGAAGCCGTAGAGAGTCTCAAGTACCCGTAGTATATAGACCTAGTTCTGCCTGTGAGATCGTTAACCCACTGTTTTGTTTACGTCTTAACTAACTTACAAGAAGAAAACCAGACCATCTCTTATACGCATTAGAAGTATAATTACTCTGTCTCAGAAGCGTATATACTGCGGAAGTTATCTAATGTGAAATGTTCAGCAAAAGTATACGCCCAAAAATTTCTTCAAGAAAAATATTGAATATCATCTTAAAGCCATTATTTGTATAATCAGTAATCAACATTTTAATTTAACAAGTGTTAAATGCGTAGGCCTACTGCCCATTATTATTTTAAAAAGATCATGCTTTTTTTAAAATGAGGCAACATCCGAGAACTTTTATATCCATTATTTATTGTCAATTCTTATTTTTTTTTTTGTTGTTGATGGTGGTGTGGGGAAGGGGGGGGGGGGGGGGGGGTCTCTCTATTCCCACACTCAAATGATTCCTAAAAGAATAAACTATTTAGTATCAATATGTCACGAGCTGCCAAAATTGGAACTTTTTTTCATAGATTCTTACTGCCTCAACAGTATACATATAGGAGACTTCATCAAAAAACTAAACGATTTACGTTGGAATGCGGAAAATCCGTTTATGTACTGTACAAGCGGAAATACTGTCCGAAAAGTAAACAATATTTAACTAACCGGGAGGAACGTTCATTCATTCTTAGTCAATAAGTTAATTCAAAACACTATACTTAAACGTACATTCTCGAAACTATAGTAGGCCCAGCTCTAAAAAGCGTCTGAATCGTCGTACATGTATCTTCAGAAAAATAGCCAATACCTTCAACATTCTCTGAATATCAACATTTTGACTGCATATGCCACTTAAGCTCAAAGTGGTATCAGTTATATACGCATACAAGAACCGATGAGACTTATGTGGTGCCGGGGATTTAGATATAGGAAAAGTTTGCCACTTTTCGATTCTCCGAATGTACATGCATATGGATTTTTCCTATGTGCTTGTGTTTTTTGTGTTCATAAATATAAAGATTTTAATGTGCCCTTGTGCTTAGTGTTCATAAATATCTGTGTAAACAAAAACAAAACTGTAAACAAAATTGTGTAGATCTACTCACCTTTCCACATAGAGACTTTGCTTTTGCGTGATGTACATATAGTCTACGTATATTGGCAATGAGTTTAAATTTAGACGAAGACGTACCGAAGTGCCAGAAGGAAATACTCCACCCATATCGCATAGCTCAAGCGAAGAACGATTCCGCGAGTGAGTGGTTATATGTTATATGTGGATGGTATACGGTCTATTTTAAATACCTATACCTTAGTTGACCGGAGATGATACGGCCTATGGTCGGAAGCGACTACCTGCGCACATTCGCATATTTAGTTTGCTTTTTTTTTTCTCGAAATGTCGGCATAGAAAAGGTAATAACATTGACAAACATTTGATCAATTTGAAATACATGCATTGAATGATTGTTAAGTGTTTTATACCGCAGTCAAGATAAGGCCGCTGAACTTATAAGCGTGTCGGTTGGATGGGGAAGCCGGCCTCGAGCTATTCAGGTGGGAATCTTGTTCGTATCTGGCAACCATTTCATAACAGATACGTTGATTGATTTTTTTTTACGCTGCACTCAAGGCTATTTACCATGGCATATGGCGGTGTTGCCCTGTTTAGTGGGGGAGGAACCCGGGACATTTGCCCGGAGGGAACTCCCACCCTTCGGCGAGTACCCGGTAACTCTTCCACATACCGCGATCAAGTGAAAAACCCACTCTGAAATTCTTCAATTTTTATATGGTCTGAGAAGGATTCGAACCCGTGCCGCATCGACTCAAGGCCTGTGTCGGACTATCCGACAAAGATGGGTATATAAGCTACCCGGACATAGCAAAAATCCAAACATTTCGGACGGAACCGATATATAGTGACACAATGATGGCTCAGCTCAATGCCAAAGCTGCCAGGTTTAGTGGGGGAGGAAACCGGGCTCATTACCTTGAGGAAATCCCCGACCTTCGGCGAGTACCTGGCAACTGTACCACACACCGCGAATGAACATATAGAGCCGTCTGTAGGCCACCGAAGCTCTGGGGAGATATATATATCAAAAACTGACCTGGAATTTCGCTATCTTCTGAGTTATCCTTTTTTGAAAAAATGCGGCTCTATATCCCCGCCGAAAGTGAGGGACACAAGGTCAGCTTTATGACGGTTTAATTAGATCTACCACAAAACAATATGTTCCAAAGTAGGCCGACATCGTTCATGTAATTAGAATCCAATCGAAGGCACAGTAAATGATCTCTCATGTATATAATTGTAAATAGATAAGTCATATCGGTAATAATCGATACCTATAGCCCCTTCGGCCGTTACTAAGTACTTAATCAATAGAATAACCTATCATAGTATGGTTATTATACTGCAGAGTCAAAAGTACACGAGTCGAGTCGAGACACAACAATCTGATTGTACACATACAGGCAACCTACAAGAACATAAAATCGACAACATGCTTTACCATTTTCAAAAGCTAAATGTGAAAGGCCATAGAATGTAAATACTATACGATTCAGCCTGCATTGGCAGTCAATATTTAAATTTGAAAAAAAAATATATAGGTCGACATACCAAGGGCTGCATGGGTAAGTATATGGTGGTCTCTATAGTCTATAGCATCGTCTGTTTACAAATGTCCGATTTAAAACATCGAAGCTCGCTAGAATCATCAACATGTATCTAGCCGGAAATTTGAGCTCTGCCGAATTCTAGGGTGCAATCGTTGGAAATGTGAAAAAAAAAATATATATATATGTATATATATATATATATATAGGTCGACATACCAAGGGCTGCATGGGTAAGTATATGGTGGTCTCTATAGCATTTTCTATTTGTAAATATCGATTTAAAACTTCTAAGTTCACTAGAATCATCAACATGTATCTAGCCGGAAAATTGAGCTCTGTCGAATTCTAGGGTGCAAACGTCAGGGAGTGTATAAGTTAGATGTTCAGCATCGTATAGACCGATTTTAACACGTGTCATAACAAAATAATGATTCACGAGTCTTCAGCATATATCGAGCCTGAAATGGTGGTAGGTCTGTGCGTGTGAATATGATTAAATCTATTTCTTTACATCAAATTTACGCAAAATTTGCTCTGTGACTTTAATAGCATTCTCAAAAAATTGCTGAAAGTCTTCCACCGATTTCGGGTGATGCCCGGGCCGGTAATCGAAGCGCCAAAAAGAATAAGGCACCAATATCGCAATAACTGCGGTATGTCTAAGCAGTCGGAACTCCCTTCGGCTATATTTCACGCACGTAAATCCCCGAAGTTTCAGACTGATCAATTCAGCTAACTGCAGTTGTAATTATTTTATCTCTTTGTTACGATGCTTCAACTTGCTTGACATTTACAAGAAGAAAAATTTATGGTCTTTTTGAACCACCGTATATTTCAAATTGTCAATATTGCCATTTTCTTTATAACCAGATTTACGAGAATTGAGAATCACCTTTTTGACCGCCCCTGTCCTGAAATATAGCAGGTTTTCACCATTAAAACCAGACATTTCTTTTCACTTGTGCAAAGAATCATCTTTCGATACAGAATTCGACAAAAGGAGTTAGATAAGACTTGTTTGAGATTGTGAAGTCACTAACAAGAATAGTTATAAAGGCACTTTCAAAGCGCCCAACGCCTCCCTCAACAGACACCAGACGCCGGGATGCACAAGTTCATTTTTGTGGTTCATTGGTTATATGTTAAATTGGCATAAGCTGCCAAAATGTTGATATTTTGACGTTAAAATTATTTTCTATTGTTCTCAAGACGTATAATTCATAAGCTTTTTAGTGCTTTTAGTCTCGAGAATGTACAATAAAGTATTGTTTTGAACTAACTATGGCTTAGAATGAATGGATGGTCGTCCCGGTTATTTATTTTCGGTTCGTATAGGCCACATACTGTATGGATTGTCATCATTCCAACGCCAATCATTTAGTTTTCGATGGCCTTCAAAACCTCTTACTGTCGTGACGATCAGAAATTATGAAAAAAGTGTGAATTTTGGCAGCTCATGTAATTTTAAACTACCGGTACCTAAAAGTACATCTGCAAAATGGACATTAAATTCAAATGAAAATAAGCAAAAAAAATATCTAATTTTGTTTCAACGAATTTCTGAATAAAACTCTCTATCCATGCATTGAAACAAGAAAGTTACCGATGGTAATTCGGAAGCGTTAACTTTATATAGACAAAGGTGGAACAGCGTTCATTTTAATGGTGACTTTTTGGACATGCCCACAGTCATCGAAAAGATTGTTAAAATGTGTGCTATTCCACTGTATAAATCTATGAACACTGAAACACACGGGCACAGGGAAAATCATCTTGTCTAAAATAACCATGGACACAAGTTTCTAGTTGTGTTAAAAAGAAGTATATCATTTAGACCCCATCATAAATTGTTGAAATAACCCCCACCCCCCCCCTCCACACACTGCGCACACATTGCTGTTATGTTCCATAATTGGGAAGGAGAGCAATCAATGCAATAGCTTACAACTCTTGAATTTTAACAGTTTTGACTTGGACACTGTTCTATTGGACTTGGCTGTAATAGTTTTATTACAAAGCAAACAATCTTCAGGCTGACCACTGATATGATGGTATGTAAATATACAAACCTTGTGTGTCTACTTCAGTGGATGTCATTGTCCCCTTATCTCTATTTAAACAGACACTCTGATAAGTACCAGATGGGTAATAAAGCTGTGAAAATTGTCTTTTTTTGTTATTATAGTGCACATTAAACTATCCTAGAAAACAGTCTCAGAATGTATAAATTAATTGGCTTCCAGTATTACTCTGGACCAAGTGTACTAAAAAAAGCATTGATATATATTAATATATATATTAAACATCACGTACACATTTCTGAAAGAAAAAACTCTTGAAAACACACAAACAATATGTGGACCCAAATCAAATTTGGTATGCGACACATAATCTAGCTATAAGGTATTATATATACTCTAAAAGAATTGGAGAGATTATATCAAAACGAAACAAGTTCTGGAGCCGAAAGGGAATATTACATAATCATATATGGCTGCCATATTATGCAACGGGTGAAGTCAGAAATGGTACGTGACACACCGTCTGCCCATAAGGTATATACTCTGAAAGAATTGTCAAGATCGGATCAAAACTCTTCAAGTTATGGAGCGGAAGGGAACGAAGATATAGACTAAGACAGAATATTACATAATCCAATGTAGAAGCCACATTATGCAATGGACAATGTCTTAAATGGTACACGACACACCGTCTGCCCATAGGGTATATACTCTGAAAGAATTGTCAAGATCGGATCAAAACTCTTTAAGTTATGGAGCGGAAAGGAACGAAGATATAGACTAAAGCAGAACACTACATAGTCCAATGTAGAAGCCACATTAAGCAATTGACGATGTAATAAATGGTTCATGACGCACCTTCTACACCTAAAGTATATGTTGTAAAAAAAATTGTAAAGATCAGATCAAAACTCTTCAAGTTATGGAGCGCAAGGGAATTCGGGCTGGCGCTGGTGATACCATAATATGACCAACTTTTTGTAAGTCGGGCGTATAAAAAAACACACAGACTAGATTTCTCGGCTAGGCGTTTGTTAATATTGTGATTGTGGTTCATCTAAAATGACTGAAATCAACACATACATGCAGAGTTTGATCTTCTATCAATGCATTCCAGTTCCTTTGACTGCCAGCACTATATTCGGAAAATAGATGCACGTCTTTCAACCAAATAAAATTGCAAAATTTCTGCGTGGATTTTCCACTCGGTCACCTTATGGGGAAGAGTTGCCAGGTATTCGTCAAAGGTTTCCTCCAAGCAATGAACCCGGTTTCCTCCCTGGCTAAACCTGGCAACGCCGCCATATAAGTTAAATAATCTTCAGAGCGGCGTAAAACAGCAATCAATCAATCCTTTTGTTGGGGCAATTATAATTCATGCAACTTCAATTTGACATCACTGTTAGTACTCCATTATCAGACTGCGGTAACCTCTATCTTTTTGAAATAGACCGATATTGACCTAAATAGTCTGGTCTACCTTGTTTTATGATGTATCAATAAAGACAAATGAAATACAGTTTTACACAAACAATTGGTTTTATTCGTTGTATTTGCCATGCATGAAAAAAGGGCAGTATGAGCCAGCATTGCAAAGGTACAAGCAAAAATACAACATGTTCAGAATGAATGTATTATGAACACATTAGCATTGCAAAGGTACAAGCAAAAATACCACATGTTCAGAATGAATGTATTATGAACACATTAGCATTGCAAAAATACAAGCAAAAATACAACATGTTCAGAATGAATGTATTATGAACACGTTAGCATTGCAAAGGTACAAGCAAAAATACAACATGTTCAGAATGAATGTATTATGAACACATTAGCATTGCAAAGGTACAAGCAAAAATACAACATTTTCAGAATGAATGTATTATGAACACATTAGCATTGCAAAGGTACAAGCAAAAATACAACATGTTCAGAATGAATGTATTATGAACACATTAAGAAATGGTATATGGTAATAAAATATCACTCACACATTTTAAATGATGATGAAATAACAAGAAGAAAATATTGAAACAGAAGCCTTGTTAAAACGCTCGGATTAGAACAAAAAAAACTCAGCCAAACAACTATCAATATCACCTCCCAACCCCCTTTCAAAAAAAAAAAAAATTTCCAAAAGAATTAAAACATGTTCCTTAACACGTTAAGCTAAAACTGTTGTTACATTTTTTTTCAATAATGTAATCAATCAAACAATTTCTATATTTAAATAGCGCTTAATTTGAAAAATGTAACAAAAAAAATTAACTCTGCTTTTTTGTTCAAAGGCTTTAAAAGAATTCTATGTACAGAGAGCTAGCAATTCATTAACTATTAACTTATACAGCTGCAATTCAACGCCTTTATTTAATACCAATCAAATTTCTAGCATGAGAACAGAAACTATTTTTCTTAATAACAAAGACTTTGTGAGCCAACTTGAGGCATGGCGATTTACATGTAGTGTGAAGAGAGCGATCGATTGATTGATGTTTTATGCCGCTCTCAAGGTTATTTCACTTAAACAACAACGTTGCCAGGTTTAGTTGCCCAAAAGGAAAACATCTGTGAGCATGTGTTATTAAGGATAATAAAGAATACTGCCGTAACAAATTAAAAAAATAAAAATATTATTATCAAGATGTACCCATAAATGAACATTCTTGGGGAGCAACAATAGAAAAACCCCAAAAGCGACCCTTTCTAGTGAACAGGCAATAGAAAAAAAGATTAGATTTCATATACAAAAGACAAGAAAGTGGATTTCTGAAAAAGATTATTGGCAAATAGTAAGAAAAAAACAAAGAAATACAAACAGAAGCAAATGCAAAATCACTCAGAAAAAAAATGATTCTATACAAGATTGATTTTAATGGGTGCTAGGCAGATGGTGTACAGTTGAATAGCATATTTATCGCTTAGTATTGTCTGCTGCTACCTTTTCTGTTATGTTTCAGGCAATTTGTTAATTTTGAAATTAGCTAATTGAAACTGAAACCTGAATGTTGTCTTGATGATATTAAAATTTGGAGTGATATTGGATAAAACTGACACGTACATTGCACCCGGGGCTCACTGCCGATACCCATTGTGACGATTTATTAATATGATATAAAAGCACACACATACATGATTATGGAATAAAATCTGATAATCGCAATTACAATACACTTAATACATATACATTGTAGTGTTTTGGAATGTACAAACAGTTTACGCAAACGATTTAAAAACAATGAACGGTTGTTCTAAAATGATTTCTCTCTTGCCGTAAGAGATGGACGGATTTATCTTTGAACACATCGGGAGGAAAATCTTGCATCTCATTTGTATTGGATAATACAAAACTAAAAACTACTATGATGTTGCGTAAATAACTTTGGTAATACGCATGAATGATACAGCACCCAAATACGAACGTAGAAAAATTATTCACCGTCCTTTAAATGTCACATATAAAAACATGTTTTCTCGCCCCCTAATTCTTTAGACCCCCCTCACTCTGTTCAACATAATCATCCACAACTCTTCTGTCAGAGTGAAGCGCCATCTGGATTACCAAAAAGGAACTAAGGGGAGATAAACCCTACCATATCTTTTTTAATCTGCATTGCTTTTCACATGCATTCAAACTGGTCTGAGAAATTACTTGTCAATAGTTTACTAGGAGACAACCTACATGTAGGAATATTATTCCCCATTTTGAAGTCCCTAGTCTCCTTAAAGAGATGTGCTGCCCTCTATATCCAGACAGAACTAAGGGGAGACAATCCAACACATAATTATGCTTTAAAACAAAGGTTAATGTTAGAAATGATATTGCCTCGGACAATCTAGTAAAGAGATTACTATTTCAATGGTCAGGCAATTTCCGTTTTTTGCCAGTGCAGTAATCATGGTCATCCTTCGTCAAGGATATTGTGTGTTTAAATGTGTAGCGAGTCACTTCGTAGTACCCTGGGCAGTAGGTGCTGGACTGGGAGTTCAGGCTTAATGTTGACGTGGAACTGGACGTTCTATCCATGGCCTGTGATTGGCTGTTGCCGCAGTTCTCCTGACGGAATTGCAACAGTTCCTTCCATATCCGATTCCTGTGTGCAGTTCCAATTTTCATCTTGGATAAATTCTGCAAAATATTGAATATGATTGATTTGAGTTTTACATAGCATTAAAAAAGTTGATTAATTGATTGGTGTTTTACGGCACACTGCAGATTATTTCACTTATATGGCTGCGTTGCCAGGTTTAGTGGGGGGGAGGAAGCCGGGCTCATTGCCAAGAGGAAGCCCTCAACCTCCGTCGAGTACCTGGCAACTCTTCCACATACGGCAACCAAGTGAAAAATCCACTCAAAAATTGTTCAATTTTTATTTGGTCTGAGTTGGGTTCAAACCTGTGCCGCACCGATGGAAGATCTATGTGGGACTGAGTGACTATCACTCTAACCCCACTGGACCACCGAGGCCCCTAAAAAGTTGAGGATATGATAATGGTAACACCCAGCCAAAGATTTTACCCCATCCAGTGAAAGAAAAATACCCACTCAGAAATTTTCAATTCTTTTTTAAATGGACGGAGTGGGATTCTAACGTGTGACCCATTGATGGGAGGCTTGTGTTGGACTGAGAGACTTTTCCGTATGAGCCACAAATGCCCGCTGGTTGGTTTGGGGAGATATGAAAAGTATTTTCGGATAATCGCTGTGTATTACTCATAACTTACAAGTAAAACAAATAGATTTTAAGCCTTATAGGTAAAACGCATATTCATGTTTAACGTTCAGCCAGATTAAAGGGAGATAAATCAACCTTACCTCCAGTTCAAAATCATCGAGCTGATAGAGATTGTACAGACCAGCCTGATGAAAGTTGTCAATGTAAGCGGCAAGGCCCAAGTTAGTCAGCCATCTACAAAAGATAACAAAAACATTGTATATGTATTTAAAGTCAAAGTGGTTTGTTATAAACTATTGAATAAAAAGGCAGCATTGTTTAAAAGCTTCTGTATTGTTAATTTGCACAACTTGAGAAAAATAGCTAATTATTTCAACCTTCTGTTTCAATGACAAATATCAAAATTTTGGCAGCTCATGTCTCTTTTGGGACACTCTACATTTTTTAAAACTTGTATGAGTGCATCTTTTTGAAGATATCTGGGCTAAAAGCCAAAATCAATCCAAAAGCGTTCAGTTGGTACTTGCAAACAAGCACAGTCTATGAAGTCCAAACTAATTGACATGATTTATTAACAATGAAAGACATTATTAACATTTGTTCAAACTCGCTGAATAATGGCCTACCCAGATTGGGACAAAAACTTACATCATTTTCTTGGATTTCGGATTGCAAAAGATACAGTTTACAATACAAAATATTAACAAAATTATGTGTAAATTGCTTCACCAATCATCAACAAACATATAAAATATAAGAATTAAATAAAAATTTCAATATTCTTGAACAGCCAAAAATTCAAAAATTGTATCTATAAGACTTTGGACACAACAGGCACAAATTAAAAACAAAGATGGTCTTACTTGGCAATGGTGTTGTCGACGGGAGGGTTCATCGTGTTGACAATGACCTTCAAATCTTTCCCATCAACCTCGTCCCCGTTAAGTAAATGGTCTTCTTGGATACCCGAGCTGACCACTTGACCACCATTGTTAAAGGGGAGACTACCCTGTCTAGCATCCCCATTTGGTGTTCCGTTTGGAATAGAGAGCATTTTTGCTGGTGGGCCACTGAAGACAAAATAAACATCTCATTAGACATTTTTAAATTATTTATAAAAAAAAAACAACATGGGCGTTATGCTATGTTTTTTTTAAAGCTGCTGGTTATTTGACATTCTTCTGCAAGTCAAACGATTAAAATAATATGCATATTGCAATGAACCAGACTGTATCAGTTTGCCTGGATAGATTAGATGGCAAATATCAGCCACTGAAAATATAATATTTTTTAACACCATAACACACGAGCACAGGGAAAATCTTCTTGGGAAAATAACCATGGAGACCAGTTTCTTATTATGTTAAAAATGGGGATATCATTTAGACGTTTATACCCAATCATAAGTTGTTATAATGGACCACAACCAATGATATTTCATTAGGTAGACGTTTGGCCTTAGTCAGAATATAATATGGTAAGTTAATGAAGTATACAACAAAATGACCTGTTACCAGATTCTAAATTTAAGTAAGGCTAAAGAATCACAGGGTAAAAAAGTTAAGAAAACTGAAAAAAAAAAAAACAAGTTTGTAATGGTAAACGGAAAAACAAATTTCTTAAACAGAAAAACAAGTTTGTTAAACGGAAAAGCAAGTTTGTTAAACAGAAAAACAACTTTGTTGAACAGAAAAACAAGTTTGTTAAACAGAAAAACAAGTTTGTTAAACGGAAAAAAAAGTTTGTTAAACAGAAAAACAAGTTTGTTAAAAAGTAAAGAATATTAAAACCTATAGACTGAACAACAGCTTGCATATATCTATTTATCAACTCCTATTACCTAGTGTCAACATAGCATGGTCACAAAAAGAACTTCACAAATAATGACCAATCAAAACCATTTAAGCATCTCAGGGATATGATAATAATTTGTATTATTAAATACTACTAAGTACCCTTTTTGTTTCCCATTACATATAATAAATGAACGTCTTGGCCCTCATTTTGGGGGTTGAAAGTATATTTTCTACTAAGAAATACACTGACACAGGAGTCAAAAAATATGTAGCTGACTCGTTGATTATAAAAGTCATTTTATGGCTGTTTTACTTTCTAAGTGCAGCTTGTTCTTTGGTAAACACTAACCGTATGTGTTAAATCAATACATGTACTAGATTGTGATAGTTTCTTAAAATGTTTAATTGATGTTACATTTGTTTTTAATCCTTCATTGGTTGAACAGGAGTGCAGTAAGCCTCAGTCTGGGGGCTGTATATTTATGTATGAATGTTTATCATATACACAATTTACAGTGGCATGAGCCGCCAAATCATTTATTCAAATTGTCAAGAGAAGTTAGAAGTAGACATACCATGAAAAACTAAAGGATTGACCGTGAAATAAACATTATGGGTAAAGTCAGTAATCTGTAGGAACCAGAGATGTGTGCTAACAACGGACAAAATTCAAATAGCTGGGAGTTTTGAGTGGTGCTGCTCATAAAACTACTTTAGCATACATTTCCAAGATTTGCATCGTTGGAAAGCCCTTATTTGGTACTTTCTGAAGAGATAACCACCTATTTTGGTTACTATAAACCACCAGGACCACATTTGCCATTTAATGGCTAAATTACTTAGTCACCATTTTACTGTTTCACAACTTTCATATGATAAGGGATGTGTCAATATTTGGTACCCTACCAGGTGAGAGAAATCCCCACAGTTAAGTGCAGTTGATCTCTGTCATTAATGATCAAGTATTCTTTAACGAAGATATATCACGCTTATATTAGATAATATGGTGGCATTGCCAGGTTTAGTGGGGGAGGAAAGCGGGTTCTTTGCTCTGAGGAAACCCCCGACCTTCAGAGTGCCTGAAAACTCTCCCACATATGGCGATCAAGTGAACTCAGAAATTGTTTATTTTTTTTTTTGGTCCGAGGGGGATTCGAACTCGCGTCGCATCGGTGGAAGGTCTGTGTCGGACTGAGGGACAATCACTCTAAACGACTGAGCCACCAAGCAACATTGAAGGTAGTATAATATATTATTACCTATATTACATATTTGCTTGAAATACATGTATAACCTCATCTTTTTCCAAGATTCTGATTGTTAGATATTCCAGTTCATAAATGGATGCTATCTGTACAACTCAGCATTGGAGATGAGACGCTTTTATTAAATAGCTGATCAGGTCATAAAGCTACGATCCAAACCCTTCTTACAAGGATACAGAAAGGTCAATTTTCAACCCATCTTTAACGATTTACATTTTTAACGATCTCGATTTGAGTGAGTGAGTGATTTGGGTTTTACGTCCTGCTTAACAGTATTTCAGTCATATGAAGACGTATCTCTATTTGAAACTAAAATAATGTTGAAAGGGATGTTACCAACTGTGCCACGCACTCCCTCACCTATACCCTGATATGCCTTAACGGGCTAAATGCGTTATGGTGGCGTTAGGTTGTTTGAATGAAAACCCAGTCAGAAAATTTTCCAATGTTTTTTTTGGACTGAGTGGGATTCTAACCGGAGACCCATTGTTGGAAGGCGGTTTGTCCAACGCTCTAACTACTGATTTTCCAGATAAATTTTGACTAAACCTGAAACATAACCCCTTTTAAACGCTTAAATTGGAAAGGATTTAAATACCTTAAACCTATAAAATTCTATAATTTAAAAACATAAGTCTGACAACCCTACTAAACTTATTGTCAGCCTACCCTATCTGAATTTTGACATGATTAAGAAATCTAAACAGCCTTCCCTATTTGCTTTGTGACACGATTAAAAAACCTTTTACAAGATTCTAAAACCTTTTTAAAGTAAAAGACTTAAAACCTTCTACTCCGTCTAAGTTTTAATTATTACAGAGTTCTTAACCCCTACTCCTTGGTTGATTGTTTCATGTTTTATGCAGCACTTATGTCGAGCCGGGTTTATTGGACTCTTTCGCAGGATTCAAAGACCTGAACAACCTTCCCATATTGCTTTACTATTCAAATTTTTAAAAGATTCAAAAACCTGAACAACCTTCCCTATATTGCTTTACTATTCAAATTTTTAAAAGATTCAAAGACCTGAACAACCTTCCCTATATTGCTGCACTATTCAAATTTTTAAAAGATTCAAAAACCCAAACAACCTTCCCTATTTTGCTTTACTATTTGAATTTTTACAAGATTCAAAAACCTTAACAACCTTCCCTTTCTTGCTTTGCTATTTGAATTTTTACAAGATTCAAAAACCTAAACAGCCTTCCCTATCTTGCTTCACTATCTGGATTTTGACGGGATTCAAAAACCTAAACAGCCTTCCCTATCTGGCTTTACTATTTGAATTTTTACAAGATTGTACAATCTAAACAGCCTTCCCTATCTTTCTTTACTATGTGAATTTTAACACGATTGTAAAAATCTAAACAGCCGTCCTTATCTTACTTTACTACCTGAATTGTTACAAGATTCTAAAACCTAAACAGCCTTCCATACCCCGGATTTACAAACCTTAAACCCCGGACAACCAACCTCTAAATTCTGACACAATTTTACAATCTTACGCCTTCTACTCCATAAAAGTATTTATGGCCTAATCCTTCGATTCATGTATTACGCCGCACTCAAGATCATTTCACTTATATGGAGGCGCTGCCGGGTTTAGTGGGAGAGGAAACTGGACTCTGACTCAGGGAAACCGGACCTTCGGCGAGTCCCTGACAACTCTTCCACATGCGGCAATGGAGAAATACACTCAGAAATGTTACATTTTTCAAAATTTGGTCTGAGTGAGATGACAAGATTTGAAGATCTGCCCTTTCCTAAGCTAATTTTCTTTTTATAGATAGATATTTTACTCAATCCTTACAGGGTAATTTTGAAATTAGGTGATAGAACATAGTTTTCCTTGCGCAAGGAAATCTGATAAAAAGAAGGGCCCCATATGTATATTAGGTGAGGTCCAATTAGTGTGTCTTCATGCAGTCTAATTTTTTACTTTTTGTTTGCATCACATGGGATGAATCTCCTAAATTTTGTTTGTGTCCATGTGAGAGGATGAGGGTGAGAGATTATGGTTCAAAGTGTACAGTAAATCCCTATGTGTGAGCACCTTCGCCATCCTACTGTTTACTGTATATTTATGATCACTAAAATACACGGGCACAAGGAAAATCTTCTTGTCTAAAATAACCACGGAGACAAGTTTCTAATTGTGTTAAAAAGAGGTATATCATTGAGACCGTTATACCCCATCATAAATTGTTGTAGTAAAGTAAACCTATGATATTCCACTAGGTTGACGACTGACAGGAGCTTGGCCTTAGTCAGTAGAATTTTTACTGCATATTTGATGTGATTTAACCCTACATGTGTAATTCACTGAAACCCACCAAGTCTGCTTTTGGGGGTCAGTCCAAGAATGTGATGCTTGAAGGTGGATTGATTAAAATGTATCCTCATTAAGTTGCAACATATACATGTACCGTGTTTACCAAACGGAAAAGGGTATATTACACGTTACATCGGAAACCCAAATACATCAGTGAAAAAAGACCAACAACATGCGAGTAAAAATGAAAAATATGATAGTTTACTTTTATTATGTTCAAATATAACAGATATTCGATGTAACGGTGAAGATGCTATTATTAAATAATAATTAGATATTAATTTCAGTCAAACAGTTAATAAAAATCTGATTTCCTCTGAGACACACACACACACAAACGAGAAAAGACATTTTCAATTTTGTAAAAATTGACGAGAGTCTGGAAAGTGAAAAAGCACCTTTGTTTTGATAATATTTTATCGAATATTCCTAAGCCAAATGCATAATTTTTTAAATATTTTTTTTGCAAAATTGAAAGGCACACATGTTTTATTTGTAATGAGACTGCTTTTTTTCATGAATAAATTACTAAAATCAAACATGAGATGCTTAAAGGGGCATGAGCTGCCAAAATGTTGATATTTTGACGTAAACACAGAATGTTGAAATTATCAGCTATTTTTCTCAAGACGTATAATTCAGAAGCTTTTTAGTGCTTCTAGTCTCGAAAATGTACGATAAAGTATTGTTTTGAACTAACTTTGGCTTAGAATGAATGAATGGTCGTCCCGGCTATTTAAATTTTGCTACTTTTCGAACACGTTTTTGGCTCGTACAGGGCACATACTGTATGGATTTTCCTCATTCCAATGCCAATCATTTAGTTTTTCGATGGCCTTCAAAACCTCTTACTGTCGTGACCATCAGAAATTATGAAAAAAGTGGGAATTTCGGCAGCTCATGCCCCTTTAATGGATGTAAAAAAAGGCATTTTGTATGGTTATTTTTTGAAATTATGAAAAGGTCTGAAGTTATTAAGGGAGACAATTGATACTCAAGCAAAGGGAGACAACCCTCAATATTGTGGTTGAAAAAATAAAAGGGAGATAACAAATCAATTATATTGTCAGTATTAGATGACAATGTGGATTATTAGTCATCTAGTATGGTATCAATAATATTAACAATGTACAAAATAATAAATACAAAAACTCATAACAAATGATCATAATTAAATAGTAATAACATTTTGCAAAATTGCAATAAAACCAAATAATTCTGGAATGGACGGAATATTTTAGGTGTGTTTGAACACCTAGTTGAGAAGTCAAAAGAACGCAACATCTCTAAAATAGTTGAAAATGACTTGGTTAAAACAACCTTAACAAGGAGGATAAAATCCCCACCCCTACCTAAACGCTAGTAAAAAATTGAATGGTCAATCCCAAAGGTGTGCTTTACTGATCCCCTGTACACGTGGCATCAATTCCAAAAAAAGTTTATGAGTACTTATCAAAAGCTAAATTACACAAACGTATCATTGCTAGGGTTTTAATAAGTTGCAATACCTCTAGAAGCAGCAGCCAGGAAACACTACCTCCCCCCCCCCCCCCCCTGTGTTTATTAACTACATATAAATGTACAACTATGTATATCCAGCATATGTGTATCCAGCATATGTATACCTATGTATAACTATGTATATCCCTCCCCCCACACCCAACAAATGCAAACAAATAGAAAAACGTGACCAAAAATACAAAATTGCATGCACTAGTGAAATTCATGATGTCCCAAATTCCATCATGATTTCATAACAAAAATGTCTTAATAACGGTTTTATTAAGGCAGGCATCTTTTTATTTTCATCAAATATAAAGACTATAATTCGTTTGGACAAAGTGCGTAATTGTGGAGATTGGAATTAGAAATAAACACTTTTTTGAGCGGCTCACAGGATATCGAGTCTTCCAACCTACAAGAAGGGTATCAGGTACACGTGGGTTTCAAAATTATCAAATTGGAAATAAATACAAAACTGTCACATTTTCCTGTATATATCATGAATACAAAGGAAGTCAACACCATATAAGGTAGCACTTCCAAATATGGCAACAATGATTTAAAGGAGTAACCATGGTAACGAAGCAGCACTTGAAAACACATTTTGCATATGGGCAATGTATTATGGGAATATCAAACATCTGTGTTAAATAATTTATGGTAAAAAGCGAACAAAATTATTTCCCCTTCATTCTGTAGGCGTGTTTGGATGGCTTGGGTGGTAACTTTTTCTTTTTCATCAGCGGTTGTTGTTGTTTCTCTGGAAGTTCCTCAACATTCAATGCAGACAGCCACCTGAAACGAGTCAGCCAATCGGCACTGTTAATACAACTCCAGAAACCCATAATTCATAAGAAACCTCCATTTTCATTGGCTGAGTCGTTTACAGGTGGCTGGCTACTAGCTGAAAAACTTCCCATTGTAAATTGCAAAGAAAATTTGTTTCATGACAGACAATATTTTATGGCCCAGAAGTACAAAAGTGAACGGAGGCCTGTAGTGCAGATTTTCACGTGTGCCAGTGTTAAGGAAATGTGAGGTGAAAGAAGTTAAAAACCGTTTGAAGAGAAATTTCAACAGTCTAGCATCCACCACCACTTATGTACAAATGAAGGTGAATTCAGCAATGAAAATGGGATTTAGTTAAACATGGTAAACAAAAATTCCAATATTTTTGTTAGTAAAATGTTAAAAAAAACACAAGATTCGGCTGTTCAACCTTTCATAAAATTGTTTGTGTGAAATATACAGCAAAAGTGCTCAGTTATCACAGATAAAATAACAATGAAACAACAACAAGAAAAAACAGGGGAGATAACTTACGACATTTGCTTCTGTCTGTATTGTTCAATTTGGGACTGAGGAACAAGGGCAGATAACTCTAACGAATCTCTCAATCTGCATAGAATTTCATAGTTCTCTTTTCCTCTAACCTAAAAAACGAAACGAAAGATACCATTTTGTACAGGTGAATTGTTTTAACACTTGGGCGCAAATGATTGAGCTCAAAGTTTGAGGGATATATTGATTGATTCCTCTCTTATGCTGCGCTCAAGATTATTTCACCACTGTAGTGACAATGCCAGATTTGGTGGGGCGAGAAAATGGGGCTCTGCCTGGAGGAAGGCCCCGATCTTCAGCCAGTACCTGTCAGCTTTTCCACATACGTCGATCGAGTGAAAATCAACTCAGAAATTTTTTAATTTTTGATTTAGTCTTAGTGGGATTTCTGTGTCGTATCGATGGAAAGCCTGTATAGGAAACCAGGCTTAATGCCAGGAGATGGATTGATTGTTTTACACCGATGGATTGATTGTTTTACACATATGGCGGCGTTCTCAAGTTAAGTGGGGGAGGAAACCGGGCCCATTGCCTGGGAAAAAAACCCAACTTCCGGCGAGTCTCTGCCAACTCTTCCACATACGGAGACGGAGTGAAAAATCCACTCAGTATTTTTTTCCAATTTTTACTTTGATATGAATATGATTGCCGCATTGATCAAAGGTCTGAGTGGGACTGAGGGACGCTCACTCTAACCCACGTGACCACTGAGGCCCCTCGATCAATGCCAAAAGAACAATTTTATATTTAGAACAAGTTAACGTGAAAAATACAAAGGCTACAAAAGCACAAACAACTTACAGTTAGTGTGTACACATCATCGTCAGCTTTTCGTTTTTTAGCACCGATTGTGGTGATCTCTGTACCAAGAGAAATCTTTGAAACTGCTGAAGAAAAAAAAGAGAAATAAACTCAGGGTAAAATGATGGGAAATAATTAAGACACCACAAAGTAAGTTTTGTTAAAGAAATTGATTGATTGAGGTTTTACGTCGCACTCAAGATTATTTCACTTATATGGTGGCACTGACAGGTTTGGTGGGACAGGAAACCGGGCTCATTGCTCAGAGGAAACCCCCGACCGTAGGCGAGTACCTGGCAACTCTTCCACATACGGCGACCAAGTGAGAAATCCACGCAGAAATTTTTCCATTTTTATTTTTTATTAATATTTATCTTGAGTGCGGTGTAAAACATCATTCAATCCAAATTAACACAAGCGAAACGCATGTCACAAATATACAATTCCTTAAAAAAAAAAAAGTTGAAAATTTCTTGTTTTTTTTAATATAAACTATGGTATGGTATAAACTATGTTTCTCAAAACACACCTTTTTTAGGGGAAGGTTTAACTGGTTGTGCTGCTTTTTCATCAGCCTTACGATCTCTACCGGGACAGGCACAAATTCTCACTTCCACAGCACGGCGCCCTAAAACCTTTTGACTGAAAAAAACAAACAGATTTTGTAAGTAAACAAAATGATGACTGACAAATTCCCAAACTCTCCTCACAAAAACATCTTTAAATAAATCTTTCAAAATTTAAGTATTACAGAGGTCTTTTACACTATTTTTCAATACATCCAAGAAAAATATAACTGAAAAGTTTTAACAAATGATGATTCAACGTCAGCATAAAAAAATAATCACTTTTGAGTTAGAAACCTGGACAACTCTAACCACAGTCTTCAAAAGTGTTCTCATGTAGTTCATAAGATCATGGGGAACATTTTTATAAATAATTATTTTATGAACTCCATGTCCAGCAGCTTTTCAGATAATTCCGTGAAGTTTGTAAATGCCCAAATCCACTGATTAGTTTAACGTAGTACACAAGTAGTGTTATTCCGAAAAACAAAAACTTCATACTATTAAGTCTCAGTCAGTATAAAGTATTCCTTTTTTCGTAATAACACTACTTGTGTAAATGCCATCCTTCACCTGTTAAAGATATTGTTAAACTATGGAAAAAAAAGAAAATAGGATTAGTTTATTTAATAACTACTTACTCATTTTCTAGCGTAAAGACGATTTGAATAGGCCGTCGGTTAGGTCCCCCGACACATGAACCCAAGCACATAAACTGAAATAAATTCACCACCCACTCCGAACCAGCTGAAACCAAATAAATAAACATTAAGAAGAGTACTGTAGTATTCTAATACATCTACAGCTCTTCCATAAACATTTTAATCAGCTTAACAACCTCACCAGGGTCCTGTTTCCCAAAGTGGCGTAGATGTATTTTTTGCATACTATCGTATCTCTACAGTATGGGTTGCTAATGTATTGACGTAAAAACTTACGCTACGCAGCTTTGTGAAACAGGGTCCAGGGCCCACTTGCACAAAAGGCTAACAATACTCTTAGAATATGCCAACAGCAAGGAGCTTAAGAGGGTTTGTAAACTTTCCATGTTGCAAAGAGTCCTCATAAGTTAAGAGCGCACGTGGGCCCAGGACCACATTTATTTTTTAATTTACCTTCAAACACTTTTTGATACACAACTTACAGGTGCCAAAATGATTATAGTCTTAAATGTGATGACAAGTTACATTTGCTTTTAAAAACATACACACTTCAGATGTAAATTTTTTTCGCCAATACATGAAGGATGGAATTTTGGTAGACAGTAGACTTTATTTCGGTGAAAAGTCCAATCACATATATATTACATTGATTTAGTTAATTTTTTTTGCTTGTTGCACTCAACAGGTAATGTGACGACAAAGAACCAACCGACCATGTGATCATTCTCCCATCTAAATATTGATATTAGGCTCTACAGACAATACAACATCACAAATGCTAATATATCTGGTACGTAATTAACGTTCCTCCTTGCATAGGTCATAAAACATGGCTAAAACAAAGCCGTAATGCCCCAAGCCCAAAGATATTGATTGGGCTAGGAAACTGGGCCTAGTTTCACAAAGCGATCTTAGCTAAGTGTGAGCTTAACTACCATGGCAACCAATGCTAAAGGTATACGTTGCCATTGGTAATTAAGATCACCTTAACCTAAGATCGCTTTGTGAAACTGGGTCCTTTTACATGGTGGAAGCCCCACGGGTATTTCTCAGACAGTACACTTAGGGTGATCGAGTGGAAAACACACATTTTGTTTTGTATTTGGACAACTCAGATTGAAAAAGAAAGTATTTTTTGTAACATCACTTAACATTGACCTCAACATACCTTGCGTAGCTTCATTCGGAATAACGACACTTTGTCTTCCGGTGAAACTGTCCGTACTATAGTGAGCACACTTGTGTTCACAGCGCACAAGGTGGTTAGGAGCGGGATGGTCTATAAACGAAGAATAAAAGATAGTGAATTCATTGGATTGGACATTTATTGCTTAATGATATTCTGAGCAGGCTAATTCAGAAAAACTTCAAACATTTATTGCTTATTGATATTTTGAATATGCAGGCAAAATCAGAAAAACTTCAAACATTTATTGAAAGTCTGCAGCCTTCTAAAAGGATTCTTTATATAAAAATAAACATTTTCATTTCATAGTCAGTTAGGTTTTATTTTCATGGGGTTTAAAATCTTGAAGAGTATAAATTGTTGCTCGGCAACAACATTCATTCGCATAGATCTAGAAAAAAGTTTCAATTTAAGTCTGTTACAAAAAACCAACACTTAACTGCAGATTACTCAAAGCCTCAAGTAGTACAGTACTTTGTAAATAATTTTTGAGTTGTGTTGGATCAAACGGTTTATCCATCAAAGTAATAAAGATCAAGTCAAACACTTTAAGGGAGTATGTCACTGGATTACCATGATCAATGAATAAAGCCTGCTGATAGGCAGAAAGTTTAACCAATCAAAAGTTGCCATAGTTAAAATGCCTTGCAGTGGACTAGCCAATCAATATAGTTGAAGCAGTTGGTATGGAAACTTCACTCCAACCAATCAATAAGCACAAAATGGTTACCATGGTAATGAAGGGTTAACAAGATTTTGACACTGGCTAAAGCTCAACAGAAATGAAAGCTATATTACTTGACTTAATTAGAAGTCATCGGTAATTAACTAATTGGACAGTTTGATTATACATTGGATACCAGATTGAGGTGACATTATGCAACAGATACCTATAAATATTTGGCCAAATGAATGAATGTAATTCATTTAATACTATCAATGACAGAGTTTGGGATGTTTTTAGCTGCCAGAAAGATTATTCAACTTATATGGCGAAGCTCCCAGATTTATTGGGGAGGAGAACAGAGAAAATCCTTGAGCTTCGGCTAGCACCTGGCAACTCTCCTGCCTGATCAAAAATCCAATGACACATTTTTCAAGAATAAATGAAATAATAAAAACAGGTCCTTCCATAGATTTAAAAAAAATAATAATTAGGTTTTCTAAATTTGGGTGGGGCTGCGTGAACTTCGTTCCATTTGCTATCAAAAGCCGAGTGAGTGATTGATTTGGGTTTTACGTCCTGCTTAACAGTATTTCAGTCATATGAAGACGTTGTCTCTGTGTGGAAGGGCAGATTTCCATTGTTCTTTTTTTATCATTTGGTGCTGCCTCGCCGAGACGACTTGCCGAAGACACCCAGCAAGCCCCCTCACCCAGTCACATTATACTGACACTGGGCCAACCAGTCGCTGCTCTAACTCCTATTGCTGAGCGCCAAGCCTATCAAAAGGTGAGATATAGAGTAACGAGAAACAATAACATTGACGAGCGATAATATCAACATTCTTACTCTCGTTATGCTCTTTACAGGTGGCGTGATTGGGACACCGCTTGACAATCTCCTGCACGTGCTCGGGCTTCATAAAAATGGGCATAGCCCGAATTATTGTGCCGTTTGGAGGTGGGTGAGCGGTCTTGAAGCGTACGGGACATGTTGTGGCCATTCTTACGTAGAGTTTTTTCAAACTGTCCGAATACTGTAAAATAAAAAAGAATTAAAAATGTTAATGAATATCTTCCACATCTTTCTAACAAAAGCATTTCCATTTCCATAGAGTGAGAGTGTTTCAACCGTATAAAAAAATGCCCACCATTAACCTTGGGTCGTCTTAAATTATGAGTTAAAAGCATAAAACCATAAAAGTAAAGTCCTTGTTTTTTATTTTTGGCTATAAACCCGACCGCAAGTAATTATGAAGATTAAAAAACAACAACAACAAAAAACGACAAGACCGTTTCGGTTTGGAAGATGCTTGTCATCATGTTGTTCAAATTGACAATTGGCATTGATGTAGTTTCTCTGTTGCAGGCGCTGCGACATGCATCTATTGCATTGCGTCGTAGACAGAACGAGAGCGAAATTGAACGTCAGATTGATCGAAAAACTCACTGTAGCATCATTTTGCCATACACCGAGGCAACTGAACTAACATCTATTCTTAAGTCAAAAACTTGAAAGTGGTTTATTTGTCAGGCATGCATGATTTCACAGAAAGGAAAAAATTCAAGTCTGACGATAAATTCAACATTTCAAAATATAATGCTTATGAAACTTTCAAAAAAAATTACTGAGAATTCATGAAAACTGTCTTACCGTCCATGTAGTGGACTTTGTTTCTTTGGAGGGTTGAGAAAAGGAGATTTCAAAACCAAAATCTCCTGCATAATTTGTACTGTAAAATAAACAAAAATACAAAAATTAGTGAACGCTAAAAAGGTTAGTTGAAATTATCTCTCTCAAAAAAATTAATTTTGATAAAGATATATATATATTTTTTTTTACAAATTTGTTTATTTATAATAAAATGATTAAAAGAGTGCCTTATGTCCCTGAAACTTAATATGTCAGCTTAATTGATTGTTATATCATACGGATAGAAAATTTGTCAGGTGGCAGAAAATATTTTAAGTTTTATTTTCAATAGTTTTTATTACATATCGAAAGAACAGAGGACCAACAGTTCTCAAAATGTTGATATTTTTTGTTAGAACAATTTTTTTTAGCATATCTGCTATTTTTATCAAGAATTTTTATCTCGAGTTTTTCCTCATAACATGGTTAATCATAGTGCTATTTCTTGATCGGTTTGCTGAAGGAGAGGTTCCTATATATTTCTTCTATTTGCCCAGTTGTATAAATCAATACTGATCAATAGTTCCAGGGAAGAGCTTCTGCCCAGCAGCCCCAAGGGGGAATAGCATACCTGTACTAACTCACTTAATCAATTCTACCTGGCCTTATGAAAGGAAATGCATGCAGGTATTCAAACAAAACCCATTGTATTTCAGATGAGTAGCTGCCATATTGGCAACCTGCCATTTTCACATGCACCTAAAGCCTGTCAATCAAAATAAGCAGTGGGCGGGGAATGTAATATTGACCAATCAAAATGCTGCACATGTAGTCCAAGTGCATGAACTTATTACTTATTTATGAAGGGCAAGACTTAATCTCCCGAGAAAAATGAGTCATCCAGGATATTTCAATGCTACCCGTTTTAACGACACTTCAAAATAACTATAGTTCAAACAGACACACAGGGGGCCCTAAATTTTTAACAACATTAAGTAAACAATGTGTATTTTAGCCCAGGGTTGGGAACTAGTGCTGGGAAAGTAAAAGCAAACTGAGTTGACCTGACAAGCTTACATTGGCTGATAAGTTATGTTGGACTTTGGTCAAATTAAAGCACCGTTTTCAGAAAAAAAGGCTAATATAGTTTATATATTTAATACCGGTTCTATTAAAGTGGCATGAGCTGCCAAAATTCACACTTTTTTCATAATTTCTGATCGTCACGACAGTAAGAGGCTTTGAAGGCCATCAAAAAACTAACTGATTGACGTTGGAATGAGGACAATCCATATAGCATGCGGCCAGTACGAACTGAAACCGTGTTCGAAAAGTAAAACAAAATTTAAATAACCGGGACGCCCATTTATTCATTCTCAGCCAAAGATAGTTCAAAACAATACTTTATCGTACATTTTCTAGATTAGAAGCACTAAAAAGCTTCTGAATTATACGTCTTAAGAAAAATAGCCAACAATTTCAACATTCTCAAAATATCAACATTTTGGCAGCTCACGCCACTTTAAGCTTATATATTAGGAGATGGACATGTTTAAACAAGGACATGGACTAACACTTTGTTAGGAGATTTTCTTAAGCCTTCACACAAAATATCAGGAATTAAGACAAGTTAAACAGAAGAATTTTTAACAAATATGTTGAAAGGTTTATGAAGCTAGCTACTCATAAAATGATAGTTAAAGATAAAATTTGGCCAAACTGTTGTAGAAAAAAAATAACAACTTTTTAGTACTAATGAGAAAAAATGAAGGCATCACCAGGTAGTTACAGTGTAGTTGTGAATAATACGGGGTTCAATGAGCTTTAAAGAGAGTTTCATGAAACATAATCCCATATATATATCTAACACCTTTTTTTTAGACAAGAAGATTTCCCCTGTGCCCGTGTGTTTTAGTGTTCATAAATATATATATCTAACGCCTTTTTTTAGACAAGATTTTCCTTGTGCCCACGTGTTTTAGTATTCATAAATATATATATATTTAACACCTTAAAAATTACAAGTTTCTTGTTTTATGATTTGTGTTCAAACATTGTTTAGGATTGGAGGTGAAGTGAAAAAATGTAAATTTATTAAGCATTGTACAGTGCTTAAAATAGAGCTTTGGAACGTATTCACGTATAACGAACAGATTTTTTTTTTCAAATATAGGTTAGGACTGATTATAAATTCATTTTGTTGTACGCGAGCCATAACCTACTTTTTTTTTACTTGTTGGTGTGTAAGTTTTAACCACACTTGAAACATGTGACTTATATAGAGAGAGAATTTAGTGTTTAGGTCAGGGGGAAATGTATGGAAGACCAGTTTCATCATATTCCCTTTAAGAAAACTAAAAAATAAATTTCACTAATAGAAATTGTTAAAAATTACAATATATTAAGTAGATCCTAATTTCTCTATAACATTTAGCTAAACTGTGAGCATGTTATAAAAAAACTTTTAAAATGCATGTATGGAAGATCATTCAAGCCATGAGTTCTGTCAGTCATAACGCATAATAATAGCATATGTCAATGAGTGGTACAATTTGAAACCACTAGAGTTAAAAATTTAAATTATTTGCTTTAGTGGAAAGAGTTGTAAAAACAACTATGATTAATACAAGCACTGGGAAGAAAAAATAATAATTGCAAAACGTCTTATTCATAGCAAAAAATGTACCGTACGAAATTTTTTTTATTTCTGACAAAAAAAAAATGTAGAAAAATATTCCATCCACAGATGAAAAAACACACCAAATATTAATAGCGAGGTATTCGCTGGACCTTTATAATTAAGAAAAGGAAACTACCCCAAACTTATTTAGATGGTACAGATGAAAAAAAAAAACTAACGAAATAGTGATATATATAGTGACCTTTATAATTAAGAAAACTTCCAGAGACTTACTTAGATGGCACAGCTGGTACAGGTGATTGAAGATGGCTTGGTGAATATGGGGGTGGTGATGTGATCTGCGAAAGTGAAAGTACATTGAGTGATAACCAATAGGAATGCTGCAATAGTGAGGTGTACACAAAAACCAAATTAACTGTTTAAGAGGTGAAATGTGATTGGTCAAAAAATATATCATTAAGACATAGAGAAAATTCTTGCAAGCTTCTTGGCTATTTATTAAGAAAAAAAACAACCTTAAATAACATTGTTTTAACGCTTTCCGTGAAAAAGAAAATTCTGTAACCAAAAAAAGTCACAGTTGTATCATATTGTGGAAATACATGTATATTCATAACATCAATAAGCTGGTAAAAACAATCTTAAATTAAAATCTTATCCTTAATTATTCAGAGGATAGAAAGATATATCTTGGTTTATTAAGAGCACACTTACCCCATCGTGGAAGGGACTGGCGGAACTGGATATGATATTTGACTTGGAATCTGGTGACATATTTGTACCAGTCTGGGCAATGATGGGGTTTAACTGAAATGTAGATAAAAAAAATGATCAACTTTACATTTTAACATATTGCAATTAAGTTAACTATCAACCTTTGCAAGTGGAAGAACAGTTTAGCATTTTGGTAAATCTATTTATCTTCCACCAATGTGTCGCGGGTTCGAATCAAGTCCAAAAACAAATTGGAAAATTTTCTGACTGGGTTTTCACTTGAACGTTCCAATGTGGGATGGTTGCCAGTCACTACCGGAAGGTTGTGGGTTTCCTCCGGGCATAAAGGCGTTTCCTCCCACAATAAAACTGGCAACGTCGCCATATAGGTGAAATAATCTTGAGCGTGGCGTAAACATCAACCAACCAATCAATCAATCAGTCTAGTTACCCACAGTTGCTGTCTAACATTAACATTTATTTGAAAGGGTAACAATAAAACTCTACAGGAAAAATGTGTGAATTTAAAAAAGAACATTGCATTAATTTATTCAGAATCCTTAAAAACAAAATATTTCTTTACCTATTTATGATTGATTTTATACAAGAAACTGAGAACTGGAGATAATTGTTCAGAACTTCAGATTCTCTGATGTCATATTATCTGTACAAAGTTCATGTGACCTTACATTGACCTCTGACCTAAAAGACACGTGCCATATCAAAACATAACATATGTTGAGCTAATGAATTGGTTGGGGCAATGGTCACTTTAAACACGCTTTATTTTAACTCGATACCTTTCTAATTGAAAGTGACACAGGATATCTGTCGAAGCAGATGAAAAGAATACCTTTCTGTAACCTGTATTTACTCATATACTATGAATGACATCAGAGATATTTTAAGACGTGTGAAAAACCGCCCATCCCATAAGTAAACATTTCTATGGCTGCCCAAAAATGCGCTTCTGTTATAAAACACTTTTTTTTTCTTTCATTTCAAGACAAGGACGAAGTCCCAACAGAGAAATTTTAACTTAGACATACTGTATATAATATATTAATATATGTAAGTAGTAAAAGAAAATATTTAAAATAAAATCAAAATTTGTCAAAAAAAAAAAAGAGTATGATAAAATTAACCGTAGTATTGTCAGCTAGAAACTAAACCACTTAAACCCAGGCAAAGCCCAAAACAGTTTGAATTATTGAAAATTTCTAAGTAAACAACTTTCATGTTAAGCTATAATAAGTGACAATTCACCAGATTATTGTTGATAAAATCAGTCAATTATTTTCAATACTGGTGTCTCATTTTCCACTTCTTGGATTAAACAGTCATATGGCTAAGTTGGACAGGTGTTAAAATGGACATAGACTTGTCTGTATGTATCATGGTAGATAAAATGCATTGTTCTTTTTATCAAACAGATAATGTCAAAATACAAACAAATTATCAACATGTCAAAAAATAAAATAGATAAATTACCAATAAAAAAAAAGTAAGATCAATGTTTTACAATATAGTCTTTCTTTTTGTCTATAATAAATTCAAAAAAATGATTTGCATCTGTGAAACTAATTTTTATGAAAAGTGAGAAGATTTAATTTTTTCTTTAAGATAAACTCGCCCAATAATTAGCTTAACAATAGATAATGTTATTGCCCCAGGGGTCAATGCTAATCAGGGCGCCTCAGTGGGCTCTGTGGGGGCCACATGTGAGCTGTCAAAATGTACCAGATAAGATAATGAATGCTCCCTCACTTACCCTGTATGTGGTATACCCCGTTCTCTCAAACTTCATCATTTTGAGAAAAAAATATTTTTCTCACAAACAATTTTGATGGTAAAATCCGTTACGGTTTTGAAGAAATATAGCATTACATATCCATGGAAAAAAATCTACACCACTCTCCTTCAGATAATTTTCTTCATGTCGAATGTTCATTCCTAGAGTACTGTTTACGATAATAAACAAGTCTCGTCATGTAACTAGGCTTGTGAGGTTTCAACATGCCCAGACATGCTTTGCAACTGTCAGAATTTGACATATTTGTTTAGCGGTCATGTGATCAACTTAGACCAGCCTTCTTGAATTTTTTATGTTAATAAGTGTTATGAATCATTTCCTGGTTCACGGAGCATGTGCAGAATGCTCTATGTTCTGACTGAGTCAATATTTTATTCCATGGCTTAAACCTGACCTGCATTTGAGCTGTGCACCTGGTCGTCATAGCAACCATTGCAGAGTGAGACCCAGGAATAGGCCTGATAAAGGCTAAATATAGACAACAAAGAAAGGCCTAGTATTTAGCCAGCATGGGTAGGTAGGCAAGGGGTAATTCTTCAACACCTATTGTAACAGGATTTAGAGAGCTAATTAAAATATTGCAGGCTAATTAACTCTTCACTTTTCAATTACCTCACAATTACCCATTATCCTACACCGTTACCCAGAGAATAAGGATTTCAATAGGTGTTATAATTGGACAGGGAAAACTGCTAGTTCTGGAAATACATGTAGCTAGGCTCTCATTGGTCAGCCAGGTGGGGAATAGACCGTCAATGGAACTTTGGTACAGTCAATACCTAGAAAAGCAGCTAAACTGTGCTTGTCAAAAATACATCTTAAACTTATTAAATTAGATTTTATTTTGATTACTACCTAATTCTATCAAAATTATTTTTAATCATTACATTTTTATCCCCCCCCCCCCCCACACAAACTTCAAAAAAACAAAATACAAGTTATATTTACATGTATTTCATGGACAAAGTTCAGTGCCCTGACTTTTTCTGTTTGGTTGAGGTAATATTCCAAGTCAAAAATAATACTAGGGTTTAAATATTTCCATGATATTTAAGTCAATGATAAGGAATAAATATCATAACTGAAGAAAAAAATTTACAACTACACAAATTTAGATTTTTTAACTAAGTAAGAAAATTAGATATTTTAAAAGACATTTAAGCTCATAGCCTAAAATACTTGCTTTCAAACCATGCATAATGCCAAAACACAGAAATTGTGGTTGCATAAATAGTTTTTGAACAGAATACCCTAACTAAACAGCCTTAAGGCAAGCACATACATTGTATGGTTTGATAAATGTCAAAATGCAAACACACACACACCTACTTGTCTCTGACCAAACAATTTCACACGGCCTTTCAGTAAAAAAAAATCATGTTCAAATATGTTTTAGAAAGTGCCCTTTTGTAAACAGAGCAAGGTTGGCTGATAACCCTAAAAGGGTTATAAGCTAAAGGGTGTGACCTTAATAATTCAAGCACCTGTTTTATCCTGTAAAGGTAGATATGATAAGCCTATACAAAAACTTCTTTAAGACCATATAGATTCCTTTATAAATTTTTCCTGAATGGTTCTTTTGTGGAAGAATTTATATTTATGAATGAGACTTAGAAGGACAATGACTGAATGCGAATATACTTTGTAAAGTTAGATATGAACCAATTGAAGTGACAAAACGTCTAATGGTTCACAATAATATTCTGTATGTATTTTACAAGAAATGTACACATCACATAGAAATACATTTTTCAAAGTGTTAGATTTAGAAACAGATATAAATAAAGTGTTAGTACTTTCAGTTTTGCTTTCCTTTAAATGTAAAAGGAGTTTGTGTGTGTGTGTGTTTTCAAAAGTTAAAAAAATTAAAAAAATTTGCCAAGTAAATATAAAAGGTGCCGAGGTATTACTGCATGTTGGTTAACACTGCACTCAAGATGACTAACGGGGCAGACTTGTTGCTTGGTTAAATGGGGGAGGAATACAAGTGGGAAAAAAAAACAGGCCATAGAATTTCCCGGTAAAGATCGGTTCGGATAGCATTTTGTTCCTGTTGTTCTAAAACTACAGAAACGGAAAACTGTTACCCATCATGAAAGCCAGTATAATGGTGATATGACAACAAAACTAGCATTGGTACGGGTTGGTTCCCAGCATGTTAATATACGAAACTGATTCAATGTTTCTGATTGATTGTTTGGTGTTTTACGCCGCGCTCAAGATTATTTCACTTATATGGCGGTGTTGCCAGTTTTATTGTGGGAGGAAACCGGGCTCTTTGCCCGGAGGAAACCCACGACCTTCCGTTGGTAACTGGCAACCATCCCACATAGGTCGTTTGAGTGAAAACCCAGTCAGAAAATTTTCCAATTTTTGGACTGAGTGGGATTCGAACCCGCGACCCATTCAATGTTTCTGACTGACACCAAAATTGTATGGCCTGAAAAAAACCCAGCATTAAAATAGGAGACAGACTCACCATTGATGAATAGGGGTCCTGTGTGTGAATTTGATACTTTTCAACTTGCAAGCTTGTTTCTTCTTCTTCATTACCATAGTCATATTCAATATCTCGGGATGTCAGTTGAGTGTAGTCCCTGCAAAAACGACAACAAATTTTATTTTGGAGAAAAAAAATATATCAAAGAAATGTATCACATAGAATCAAATGCAACCAAAATTACACTACCAGAAAAATGTTTTGCTCATTTTTTACAAAAATTCATTAGAACAAAGCGTTGAGAAAATGAAAAGTATCCTCAATCGAAATTATTATAAGTTTATTTTGTTAGCCTTTTTCTATTTACGCATAAATACTGATCCCCCCCACCTAGGCTACAATCAAATACATGATGTATAAGAAATAAGATAAAGAGATTAGTAATTAAATGTATGTACCATAGTGGGTTATAAAGCCTGTGGTCGATTCCTAACTCAATGTTCGTATTAAACATTTTAGAATCCATCAGGGAAATAAACTGGACAGAGTTTCGGTCAAGAGAATGCAATTTCCGCATATCCATACTAATTTCCTTAGTAAAGTGCTTTAGAGAATTGGTCAGTATTGACCTCTTTCAGCAAATCAATATTAAAATCAATCCAGGGCTAGATAGTGGCAATATCGGCCCTTCCTGGTGCACACACAAGCCCCAGCTCACAGCGTTCCATCGACTGGTTACTTGTCAAAACTTTTAAGCACAACAGCATTATCTTTTTTCTTCCGATAGGTTTTATCGTTAGACTTGACTGAGAAGAGACTGTCAATGAGTTGGACTCGGCTGGGGAGGGTACAAAGTAACTGTAACCCATTCATAAACAACTGAGTGCCTTGGTTGACAATGGAAAGCGTATGAATGGGTTGCAAAGTTAACAATAGAAGTGTTTGTGAGGGGTAACAATGCCCTTCTCCTCCCCATACACCAATCCGATGCATTGAATCCATACTGTTGGTCAATAACACAGAAATTATCAAATAACGTCAACTGACCATTGGCTATTTTAAACCTTTCACAAGCACCAGCTTTTCAAACTAAAATATTTACTGTTAGCTCAATGAAAACCGTTCACACAACCAGCCAAAAGGCTGTCTTTTAAAACATTTTATCACACTTACATACAAGGCTATAAAAGTGCAGTTGCTTAATATACATTCATCTAGGGTCCGACAATAGGGTGTCCAAAATAGCTATTTTTGCACTTTCTCCCAAAAATTGGGTGTCCATTATGACCTACTTTTATACGTTGACCATGTTAAATCTCTGGATTATTGGGTGTCCAAATGAGATAAATTTTGACTACAGGGTGTCCAAAAGAAACCCCTCTGGATGAACCCTTGTATAAATGCTTATAAAAATTAAAAAAAATCCAGCATTTTCTCCATAGTATTTTCACATGATGAACAACTGTTCCATTTTTTGGCATCTGATCAGTATTTTTGGCAAACGTGCTTGATTTTCAGGTTCGATTTTTATTGGACCTTAATCGGGGCCTCTGTGGCTCAATCGGTTAGAGTGATAGTCCCTCAGTCCGACACTTGCCTTCCATTGATGTAGTCTGGGATCGCTTCCAACGCAGACCAAATAAAAATTTTAAAATCCCTAAGTGAATTTTCACTCCATCCCTGTAACAGTATGTGGAAGAGTTGCCAGGTACTCGCCAAAGGTCGGGGTTTTCCTTCCACAATAAACCTGGCAACACCGGCATATAATTGAAATAATCTTAAGTTCGACGTAAAACATCAATAAATCACAGGTCGGCGTATTGATCTTCACACAGGCTGATTGATAGATTTTAGTGTGTCCATGCTCAACATTAAATCCTTCTTAAGCCTAACAACAGAGTGTGACTTAAAATTCTTTCAGGGCAAATTTGAAACTCTTTGAATATTTGTCGGTGTTGATGAATAAAATCAATGAAATATTTGGGGGGTCCTTTTTGAAGTGACGGTTTTGTTACAAGCCTGTGTACTGATATGCAGGACATGACTACACACATGGGGAGAATACTTTTTGTCGGCCATGTTGATCCCTCAATATATATATACGATGATGTCATTGAGCATGCGGTGTATTGGGTAATAACAAGACTGCACGCGTGATTGAACTACTGTTATAGGGAACATAGTATCAAGGAGACAAGGATGTTGGTTTGTGTAACACAATTCATTACAAACTTTAAAAATATATAATCCGTCGCCTAAATTTTAATTTTGGACATTCTGCTACACTGTACTTCTTTGTAAAGCTTACAAAAGATCTGTAAACTTTTAAGTTAACTGTAGAAGTACGCTGTGACAAAAAGATGACTTACCCGTGTGAGGTGACCTCCCCTAGAGTACTCCAGAGAAGGTCAAAGGTGTCTTGTGACATGATGGGGTTTGATGCAGTGCTGGCGGATGATTGGATGAGTTGCTGAGACATCCTTCTACTCAGATACTCAAAGGAGCCAGGATGCTTAGCAAATCTAAATCAACGAACAAACAAAATTTAATCAAAATTATAATAAGGGGCACCCATTAAATAATCCTGCTGAAAACATAGAATATCAAATAAGGGATGGGGTGGAATGGAAAACTGAACACCAAAACTTGCGTAAAGATGACAGATGGACTAGTAGCCTAGTTGAGACTAGCGTGCAAGTTATATAGTTTTTAATACTGTTTATGACCTGCAGTCAATCTTTGATAGTACAAAACTACATACGCGTACACCATTTTTGGCGGAGATTTTAGTGACAAGCACTATATTTGAAGATAATAAACAACATCTAAACACTTGCTCCTCGCTGCTAATGAAGTCCATAAGGCCGTTTAGCCGCTTCAGATTAAAAAAAAAAAATTATTTTAATTTAGACCAGTCATATAAAAGTATTTTATGTCGGCATTGTTCAGTTTTACAATATATATATATAAATTCTCTAAATTTGTTTTTAAATACAATCCACAATGTCAATACTTCCCACTTGCCCTTATGCATGTTGCAAGTGATTTAGCTTGGGAGCAAGCAAGACCTGAAAGCGCTTGTCCTGCTTGGCAAGTAAGTAATTGAGCAAATTTAGCATTTGATTTAATGAAGTAATGTAATGTAATGAAGTAACAGGACCATTGGTTGGTCCAAACAAACAATGAATACTATTATTCTGCCTCAACAAAAAGCCTAAACAAATTTATGAGAAATCTGGCCGACCATATATTCACGCAGGCAACCAGTTTTTCCATTCAGCCTGGCCTGAATCTGATGGCATCCACCCTTAAAAAGTTAGTTCCAATATTGAATGTAGTGGTCGAAAGAATCTTGTTACCCCTGCAGTGTTTCCTAGAAGCTAAGTTTTGAGGTCAGTTAATTTAGCTAGGAAATATTCAATTTCTGGCGACTAAACTACTTCACTCAACTTGAAATTAAATCATAACTAAAGTTTACAGCCTCAAATATTTGGACACCTAGGAAACCTTGCCTTGATTCAAGGGTTAACATAGAGATATCCTTCTCGTGTCTTCAGCTCAATGTGTAAGAATTAATTAAGGGGTGGACATACTAGTCGAATTTTACTCGCCGGCCATTCGACGGAAACTTGCACAGCCAAATTCTCCAGAGAAGCGAGGTGGACACACTAGGCGAATTTGATGCGAATCCCCGGCGATTTGACAGTTGTCAAATATATTGACGCATGCGTCAATGTAATGAAAACCACGTTTATTTATGTCACGGGAGGATACAAGTGTCTAATGTTGGCTGAGAATATCTTGCGTTCTAAATTCGCTTAACAAAAATTCACTGAAGTGGACACACTAGACGAATTCACTGTCAACAATGAAAATTCGCAAGGAAAATATCAAACATGCTTGATGTCTGCGAATGCATTCGGCCGATATTCGGCCAAACTTCGACGACCCGGACACACTAGGCGAATTTACCGGCGATTGACTCAGTGGATTCGCATGAAAAATTTGCATGGGAATGTGAAGATTAATCAGTTGTTTCCAAGACATCTTTCAAATAACTTTTCTATAGAATTATATGTGGTGGTTGGTTAAATTTTTTAGGCCAATTTATCCTACATCATCCTACATCATGGTAGAGATTGGTTGGTTGATGTTTTACGCCACACTCAACATTCCTACCCCATGAGAAACACTAACAAATCAAAACATTAAAATCTTGAATTTTTCAAAACAAATTGTGTATATTTTGCAGGCTATGGACAGCATGATGGCCCATGCCACTCAGCTGTGAGCTGAGCAGCCTGAGGGGTGTGTCTGACCTCTTTCCCCTTCCTCAGTATCAAGAGAGAATAAAACAGATTCTTGCATCATCTCTATAAATACTTTGAGGGAACATGTGCTCAAAGTAAATGGCAGGACAGTTCTGTGGCAACCAACAACAATAAAATGGTAATCCATTTATATAATATGGTTTAAAACCCCAGACCTTGGTTTGCAAAAATAAAAAAAAATTTCATGTAAGTATTATTTTAATATTTATAGTGATGAAGGTAGCTTACCGCTAGGGTTAGAATTATATCAGCCAAGCAGAAATGAGAAATCAATAAAAAATTGGAAAGATATGGAATGTGGGGAATGGTAAAGAATAGCAGGTAACTGAAAGAAATCAGTTAAAACCCAGAAGTTTTCAGAAGGGACGCATTGAGTTAAAGCAAAATCCATAAATTAGCGACCCACAGGATACCTGCTATTCTTTACTCTAACTGGAATGTGAAAGGGGTGTTTTGCAAAAAAAACTTCACAATGCAACCATGCAATTATGAAAGTTGCTAAACTTCGGATTTCGTATTCCTTTTTTTAAATATTCAAAACCAGGTAAGTCTGAAATACATGGCATTGGTATGTTTAATCTAGGAGATTAAATGTGTCAAGCAGTGATTTTATAAATCTTGTATAATACAAAAACACAGTGAGTTGGGCTGCTAAAGTGACAGACACGTTTAGGCTGTTTCAATATCACTGCATTCCAATGCCTGGAGACAGGCAGTAGTACACATGAATGTCAATGAGTGCAGGCTAAATGATTTCTAAGCATTCGATCCTAGAAAGACGATACCACCGAGATGACCAAAACTTTGAATGCAAATTGAAATAAACAAATCTACATATATCCAAATCACCAAAAGGAATGTTAAGTTTCTCTGAATAAGTTATAACGAACGTGGATATGGAAGTCTAAAAAAGTAAAAGTAAATTGACGGACAAGTTGGTTAAAACTGAAATTTTAGAGCACATGATAGAACGTGTAGATTAGGCAGAAGTGTGTCATCAATAGACCAAACAGTCAATCAATAAGTAATACGTTTCTTTTTCGATTGGTAACAAAGTCAAGAAATTAAATTGTAACGATTTTTGTGGGTACTTCTTAAACAGGTTTTCCCCAGAGTGAGTGACAGGCCACGAGTCGCCATGTTGTTTTTCTGAGCAAGCTTCGGGTCGACTCGTTCAGCAATAATCGATGCAAACATACGTTTAGCTCAACCGATGTTCTCTAAATTATACTAGAATTTTAGCAATGGTACTTACGTTTCAATGTGATGACATGAGAGTATCCAAGTAATGAGAAAATGAAGTTAAACAGTAAAAATATAGGGATTCATGGATAGCTTTCAATCATGTCAACTTACACACCGCCAAAACATTGCCAACATAAACCACGTGTTAGGCCCATAGCGAGGCTTGGAGGGTTAACTTGAGGGACCATCGGGACGGCTTGACGTTTTCCTTGATTCATTAAAAATAAGTCTTTTCTATGTGAAATAGCCTGTTAATTCGTCAAAATCAAATAGTAACGATATTAGTAAACATATATATCGTATCTGTCAATCATTTTGGAAAGTTTTTTTCTGACAATTGTGTGGACTCGTCGGGAGCCTATTGAAATGGCCGACATTATAGTACCGACACTGTCAGTCATTAAATTCCTGCGCTGTACAGTTTTCAGTTACAATCTGATTTTCCAATGGCTTGAGAACTTATAAAGCTTATTCTGTAATTAAAAAATAACGATCAGAATAACTGTTTGATTCCCTAACACTATCAAACAGTATTGACACCAGGCACTCTTTACTATCGCTCAACTTATGGAGGGAGTGATTGGTACACACAAACAAATTCGCGGGAGACAACTAACAACATGTTGGCGTTGTTGACAGCGGGTTTTATTGCGTTAGATCAGACAGAAACAGACTAGAATTGTTCGCTAATTAGGCTCCGGTGAAAACGAAACTGTTGTTAATGAACATTATGGGCTTTTAGTTATCAAAATATTTAAGGAATATCAGTCGAATAAAGTTAATTGGGACTCATTGGCTGCACGGTCCGTGACATTTCTTGTCTACACACGAGTCTTTCGTGTTTGCCTGTACTGACTTATTCTTTAATGCAAATGTCGACAGAACTGTCTTTAAGTTTAGAGGAACTCAGTCTCAGTATGACTCGTTAATGGGTCTTAAATACTTCGCTTGCAATAAGCTTAACTTGGGAAAATGAACTTCTCCGAACTATTCAAACACACCGGTCAGCTGTGCAAGTTTTCCCCTGATGGAAAATATTTGGTAAGAATGCAAAATTACAATCATGAATCATAGGTAAAAGGTAACTTATTTTCATTAGACAGGTACCCACAACCATAGTCCACTTTAGTAAAGGTCTTACTCCGTTATTTAGAATTTCCGACATTTATTCTTATTGGTCGTCGACCAGGTGCCGACCAATAAATATCCAAACATAAATAACGGGATTAACGAGGTACCTGTACTGTAGCCATGTAGGCATTTAATATTATTGAATTACAACTGGCTGAGAAATACCCAGTGATATACTTGTTCAGTTCAGTTGCTGCTTTAAGTTATATTAAAGTTCTTAAATTGGAGAGTTACAAATGGAGAAATACCAACTGCATATATCGGAATTGTCAATGCTCATTAGAATGTTCTGCAAATGAAAAGTAAACAAAAATATTTGAAGGAGCAGCGCTATTACCTATTTAGCACTATTGTATAAAGCCAGGCAGAAGCAAGTGACTTTTCTAAAACTTAATCATCTAACAAAGTTTTAATTGACAAACGATGCATTTTGTGTGTGTAGCCTTTAAAGAGAATAATGATTTACCTTGGCACCTGAACGCTGGTTTCATTTGGAGGTTTCATAGTAATTTCCTAATTTCTGGCCTGACTTGAAAATCGGTTCTGATGATGTTGATTCTCAAGTTTAAAGTTCCAGTAGCTTACTGTCCTATAACTGTTTCTTCTGAGTAAAGTTCCTCAAAGTCAAACACTTTTAAACATCCCAGTAAGAAACACTGAATTCATTCCTTACTGTGGTATGGTAACTATATAAAGTGGTCAACTCTTCAGTGAATATCTCCTTTAACTCAGTGGCTTAAAAACCTCTCGCATAATAATGCAATTCCACCGTGTGTTTATCATTTATTATTTATACAAAACAGCTGGTTTGGGCTTTTATTTTTAAGCAACAAAAGACAGAAAAGGAAGCTGCTTAATTTATTGTTAGGAAGGATGTTATTTAGCAATTACCTCAGGATTAAGGCCACTTAGCTACCTGGATGCCTTTGATGTTTTAATCACCTGCAGCTACAGGTGTTAATCCTATCCCTATCAGTAGCTGCCCCATATGGTTACCTGTAGAGAAGGTTCAATAATCATACCCGGTACCTCTAAGCCTCCACCTGAATATCCTTTTTTTGTTCTTTTGGAAATCAACCCCAAAACCTTTCCCTCGGTCCAAGTAGTAAAGTTTGATGATTTTAATTTTACAAAATGTGCAATAGGTGCGATTTTTTTAATATATCTTGTTTTGTTGACTTAAACTTTGTGAATAAATTAACTCATGGTCTGAAATAAGGTATATTATACAGTGCTTAAGTATGATGAAATCTTAAATTATCATTGAAGGGCTTCAATAATAACAAAGTTATATGTCAGAAATTTCAATCATGGTGTCCAGATTACACGATATCCAAATTCTCTGTCTCATATGTCAAAATGGTGAAAACAAGTTGCCAATAATACATTGGTCTAATTTTTTTGAGAACTACTCATGAATCCAGTTGGACAGGTAGCAGATTATAGGCTTCAAATCTAATGTTTTTGGATAAATTCTGATTGTCACGGCAATAAGATGCTTTGAGAGTGATCTAAAAACTAAATGATTTCCCACTTGCCCTCATCATTTTCCAAGCGATTTGGCCTGCAGGCAAGCAAGAAAAGTGCTTGCCCTGATTAGCAAGTTAGTCTTGGAGCAAGTTTAACATTTGATTTAAATTGTTTGATATTACTTGAATAACTGAAGTAACAGAGCCATCGGTTGGTTCACACAAACAATGACTATCATTATTCTGTCTCAACAAAGTCACTTTTCATTTGCTTGAAAACATTTATGATAGATCGAGACAACCGTATCTAGGCGAGTGCAACCAGTTTTGCCATTCAGCTTGTCTTGATGACAAGCGCCTTAAAATGTTCCAGCGCTGAACTGGTACGAGCATCCATTCATTCTAAGTTAGTTCAAAACAATATTTTAACATACATTCTCGAGATTAGAAGCAAATTAGGCTTCTGGTTGATAATTTCAATATTCTGTTTTAACAGAAAAATAACAACATTTTGACAGCTCATGCCTCTCAAAGGAAGGCCCAAGTGGCCTTACTTGCCCACTCTCTTGGCCTCCTTGCCCTATTTTCCCCTAGGTTATTTATACCATCAAGGCCAGTTTGGCCTGGAAGATTGTGCCACAGATTATTCCCAAATTTAAGGCCACCTGTATCTTATGATAAAATGCTGAAAATAAGCTGTCAAATATTTTTCTAATTGATTTCTGAACTGCTCATCCAGTTGGACTGGCTCTACATGTAAACAGTTATAACTAATCACAGAGTATTACTTATTTTCAATTAAGTAATCAGTTTAAATGTTGAAAGGTCAAATTTTGTTTCCATCCAATCCAAAATCACATGGCCGCTTCCTAGAAATGGCTCTGTAAAACATCTGCATCCCATCATGTCCCATACTTCCTTGAAGAGGGGGAGGGGGGGGGGGGGGGGAGATAATGGGTATTGTAGACTGGTCACTTTCCTAATGTCCAGTGATGCCTCAAGTGATATAAATATTATATAGAAATTTTATAGCCTCAGGGAGATGGTGTAAAATTGATGGAGTGAACGGAGTCTGGTACATACAATCTTCCAGCTGTTCACACCTGCATGTACATGAAGTAAGCTGGGTGGTGGGGGAGTAAGGGGTCAGGGTGGGTGGTGTGATGTCATGTGTCATGATTTAAAAATAACTCAACTACATAGCTTTAAACAAACAGCTGTACTTTAGTCTCCTTGCATTGAAAAATACAAACATATCACCTTCAACCTCAATAATTATATCAGCTGCAAATTCAATAATGAAAGCGCCGACTGGCGATTCAGTCCGAATGATTTGACTTGTGTTCTAGTTTTAATGACAAGTGCATTTAATCACTAAATTGGCTAATGGCCAATAATGGAATGAGCAATCTGCTATGTGTCTTAGCGGATTGCATTAGTTTATATGGGGAATTCTCCAATAAGGAGATGGGATGATTACTGTGATAGGGGAACTTGACATTTAATTAAATCAAAAGTCAATTCATCATCTGGGTATTGAGTCTTTTGGGTGAATAATGTCGTCTTTGGGACTCCAAATAACAGCAACAACAAAAATTCCAACCATGGTGAAATGGTGTAAAATTTAACATATGAAAATAAACTTTTAAAGCTACGTTTATTTAATATGATGTCTTCCAAAAATCTGGAAATCTTAAAGCTTGCCTCTATAGATATGTGGTACCTGAGTTGGAAGTGAGGGGGGGGGGGGGGGGGGGTCCAACTCAGGTTTCCTACAGGTGTCTTAATTACTCCCAAAACTTAATTAACTCTTGTGGACAAAATGGTTATTTAAAAAACTAAATGTTTAAAGTATTTAATTTTGTAATTTTGTAAATTTAGTATTTATTCAAAAATCTAAAACTCTAAATAATGATTATTGTGGCTGACATTTTTCTGATTGTTGTTAACAGGCTAGTATTGTCCAATACCGACTTATAGTTAGAGATGTGGACACATTACAAGTTCTGAACCTGTATACCTGCCTGGACAGTGTACAATATATAGAGGTAAGAAAATTATATGTATTTCTTCTAAATATTCAGCCATTCTAATGGCCTAAATTTTCCATTGCGTCAGACAAAAATGGAGACGAGGAGTTGTGTTTAAGGATAACCATTTTCACACACTGCTCGGCGGGTCATATTGCCTTAAATTCCCTCTAATGGGCAAATTTGTCTGGCCTTATTTAGCATATTTCTTTTCTAATGATCAAATCCTTATGCTGAAAAAAGTGGCTGAATCTTTAGAAGAAATGTACCTGTATTAGTGTAACCAAGACTCTATCAATGTGGTGTTCAAAATGTGATAGCGATATAGAGGGAAGGAAATATGATGGATTTTAATTCCTTCACCTGTATACCTGCATGGAGGGTGTGCAATATATCAAGGTATATGTACATGTATGGAAATTGTAATACCTGTAACCAAGACTATCAATGTGGTGTTTAAAATGTGATAGATTATTTATGGTTGAGACAAACTTATTTTTTTTTAGTTAGTCCATTTTTTGTTGTCGTTTCTATACATACAGATGATTTAGATGGGAAAAATATCAATTTGGCCTGAATTGTTCTTGACCTCGGAATGTCGGAGAACCATTTTTTGTTTGATTTTTTTCTAAATTTAAGCAACACAACATGTCCGAGCACTCTTCTCATCCCAGTTGATCCTTTAGTTTGAAACTGACACCAAAAATACATGTATCAAAGCAGCGGGTTAACTTTGCCACAAGCAAAAGTAATTTTTGGGAGAGTACTTACATGTAACAATGGACACTTTACAAGGGTTTTCATCGTACCACTATAATAGTATAGTCTACAGTGTGAAAACTAGATATATTTATTTAGTTTTGAGAGGAATTATTTTGAGTTTCATATGACTTCTGAAACAATTAATTGAATGAAGAATCTTAAATTTTGCCCATTCCATATTCATATTTTATTTTTTGTTTCAGTGGTCTTCAGATTCTAGTTTTATTTTATGTGGCATGTACAAGAGGGGTCTTGTTCAGGTATGCTTGGAAAAAATAATGTTCTTTTACTTCTACAAAGAAGCTGAGTTGAAACTATAAGAAATTATAATAAAAATTCTTGCCCATTTTTTAAAACAGTTTGTGAACAGCTACTATTTTTTATTTTTCAACAAAACTGTTTGTAAAAGTTAAAACCAACAACAAATATGAAATCTGTTGTTACTTATGTACCATAGATTATGTTTATGCCGGACATAAGTTTACGACTTGTCGTCATATAATGTTGAAGGGCTGGGTTATGTTGCCATGACAGTTAGTCATTGCATTGTGGGTGTGAATCATTTGAGAAACAGTCCCTCTTGGTTTTATTGCTCTCTCCATGATCCTGATTCTTCTTTCACTTTCAGTTGCTCTAATTCATAGACAGTTAACCAGGTCAACCCTATTTTATTCTAAATATTTATTTCATTAAGTGAATTAATATTAATTTATTGTCTAAAAAAAATTTCTTAAAAAAAAAGTCAAATCATGTCTAATATTAATTATGTCAAGGCGTCACATAGCTACATTATGGAGGGACCCAAAGAACAGTTCATGGATACAAGCCAGGCGTCAAATAGCGTCATTATGGGGTAAATAGTTAAATCAGACAGTTTCACTTTCAGGTGTGGTCTATAGAAAACACAGACTGGACATGTAAAATAGATGAGGGGTCAGGTGGTCTATGTGAAGTTCGCTGGAGTCCGGACGGAAGACATATCCTAACAACTGCAGATTTCCATGTAAAATAACTATTCTCCCTTATACTATTTAGACAAAAAGATTTTCCCTGTGCCCGTGTGTTTTAGTGTTCATAAATGTAATATCAGCCAATCATTCAAGACAGCAATCCTCCTTAAACTAGGTAACTGTTGTCAAGTTACAGAATTTGTTAGGACTTGCCTCTCACAAGCTTTGTTGGAAATATTTAAGATACTTGAGACAGTTGCTCCATGGAAATAAGATGCTCTTTCCAAAAAAACACTGTTTTTCCAAACAAAGAACCCGTTCTCTCCCAATAAAACACTATTTTCTGGACAAAGAACCTAATTTTCTCCTCAAAAATCCTGATTTCCAAACAAAGCCCCTACTTTTTTTCTCCTCAAAAGCCCTGTTTTAAACAAAAACTCCTGATTTTCTCTCCCAATAAGCCATATTTTCCATGCAAAGACGAAGAAGAGCCTAGTGTTCTATCCCAATAAATCAGTCTTTTCCATGTTTTGAAATATCTCCATTTTTGAATAAAGGATTGTTATAAGTCAAGTTGTTGTAACAAATCTGATAAGGGCATTTGGAAGTTAAACGTTAAAGAGTGTTATCGAAGTCACCCCCAAAAACGAGAAGTTGTTATCAAATTATTCACATTATATATTTTAAATTGTTCATTAATATTTCTAGTTTTAAAGTTTTAGTAATTACACCAATGTTGTCATCTGTCCATTTATTCTTACAATTACAACAACAATGATCCACGCAGCGGATTCACATGAAGCATTATTTTTGTGCATTATTTTTCTATCTTATTTTACAGCTTCGGATAACAGTCTGGTCCTTGTTGAACAAAACAGTCTCCTATATTAAGTACCCAAAACAGTGTCAGAAAGGTATTTAATACAAGCTTAGCTCTTTACCTTGTCAGTTGTATATTTTAATCATACAATCAAATAGTTTTTCTGTTTGTGCTGCGACACATACAAAAATAGTTCTTCCTATAGATATTCCTTATGCCTGCAAAAAATTTGATGGCTTGCAATAATGGTCAAATTCAAAGGCATTATAGGGGCCTTGGTGGCTCAGTCAGCTGGAGTGATAGTCCCTCAGTCCGACACAGGCCTCGGTGGCTCAGTTGGTTAGAGTCATAGTCCCTCAGTCTGACAGGGGCCTCGGTGGCTCAGTCGGTTAGAGTGGTATTCCATCAGTCAGACAGGGGCCTTGGTGGCTCAGTCAGTTAGTCATAGTCCCTGAGTCTGACAATGGCCTCGGTGGCTCAGTCAGTTAGAGGTGATAGTTCCTCAGTCTGACATTGGCCTCGGTGGCTCGGTCAGTTAGAGGTGATAGTTCCTCAGTCTGACACTGGCCTCGGTGGCTCAGTCAGTTAGAGGTGATAGTTCCTCAGTCTGACACTGGCCTCGGTGGCTCAGTCAGTTAGAGGTGATAGTCCCTCAGTCTGACATAGGCCTCGGTGGCTCAGTTGGCTAGAATTGATAGTCCCTCAGTCTGACATTGGCCTCGGTGGCTCAGTCAGTTAGAGGTGTTAGTCCCTCAGTCTGACACTGACCTCGGTGGCTCAGTCAGTTACAGTGATAGTCCCTCAGGCTGACACAGGGCTCAGTCGGTTAGAGGTGATAGTCCTTCAGCCTGACACAGGCCTCGGTGGCTCAGTTGGTTAGAGTGATAGTCCCTCAGTCTGACACAGGCCTCGGTGGCTCAGTTGGTTAGGGTGATAGTCCCTAAGTCCGACAGTGGCCTCGGTGGCTCAGTTGGTTAGAGTGATAGTCCCTAAGTCCGACAGTGGCCTCGGTGGCTCAGTTGGTTAGGGTGATAGTCCCTAAGTCCGACAGTGGCCTCGGTGGCTCAGTTGGTTAGAGTGATAGTCCCTAAGTCCGACAGTGGCCTCGGTGGCTCAGTTGGTTAGGGTGATAGTCCCTAAGTCCGACAGTGGCCTCGGTGGCTCAGTTGGTTAGGGTGATAGTCCCTAAGTCCGACAGTGGCCTCGGTGGCTCAGTTGGTTAGAGTGATAGTCAGTCTGACACAGGCCTTCCATCAATGCGCAGCACGATCGAATCACACTCAGATCAAATAAAAATTGAAAAATCCCTGAGTGGATTTTTCACTTGATCGCCGTATGTGGAAGACTTACTCGCTGGAAGTTAGGGGTGTCCTTCGGGCAATGAGTCTGAATTCTGAATGTCACCTTAAATCAGTAAACTGAACAATATTCACCTGTTTACCAACGGGCTCTGGATAATGTTCATCGTTTTTCTCTTGCAAGCTCTTAACTATTTAATGTTCATGATCTGAGTATGATGGGGAGTACTCTGCAACTCTCCCACATATGGTGATGGAGTGAAACTTCAAGTGTGTACTTCAAGTAAAAAATGGATAAAAATGTAATGAAACCCGCCAGTCTACAACAATTTTATTGCCACAGGGAAAATTGTGAGGGTTTACCAATTTTTTTGATATTGTTTTGCTTTTGCTTTTAGGTCTTGACTTTAGCCAGGGTGGTAAATATATGGCCTTGGCTGAGAGAAGAGACTGTAAAGATTATGTCAGTGTATTTGCTTGTAACACTTGGGAACTAGTGAAGGTAGGGCCCAGTATGTTGACAAAGACCTTTACAACAGAGCTAATTGGTCCCAACAATGCTTGTTCAAAATAACCCCAAATCCAAGGCCCCTATGTATCTGTAGAATGATCACTTAGGAAGGAAAACTAAATATTTATTGAGTTGATTGGTTGATTGATTCTTAGATTATATCATATGACAGTTTACACTCAAGATTATTTCATTTATTTGACTGATTTGCGGTGTTTGCTCAATATTGTTACAGGAAAACAAGCTCCGTGCTCAGAGTAAATAACCATCTGTTGACGTCTGACAATCGTTTGTCATTACTGAAAACCTTCTTGAGATGACAGCTCTATTCCTGACACACAGAGGCCCACTGTCCACTTGAATAACGTAAAGCTGTTTAAATATTTGTTTTTACATAAATGATGAAAGTTGAAATTGATCCATTAGTGATGAATTTTGACATTTTGACAACCCATCGACAAGGCGATACAAGTTTTGTTTTGTTTGTTTTCACTTGACAGCATTTTGAGACGGATACGTCTGACGTAGCCGGGCTGGAGTGGTCACCTGATGGAAGAGTGATTTGTCTATGGGAATCTCTCCTGCACGTAAGTCATTTTTTACAAGACTTTTCAATATGTAAAACGAGATTCAGGGCTTTTATAGAACAGGGGGCATTTGTTCAAAAGAAAATTAGCTGTTGTATTGTCATTATTAAAGATGTATTCAATATTGACAGTCACATAGTTTTCCGATCTTCTGCTATGGCAAGAATATTGGTCAATTGAGATTGAACTAAATATAATAATTGAAAAAGAAAGAACATGTATACAGTGTATGTAATTTGGCTCCTTGGTACAAGCCCACTCAGTCCAAAAATTGGAAAATTTTCTGACTGGGTTTTCACTCGAACGACCTATGTGGGATGGTTGCCAGTTACCAACGGAAGGTCGTGGGTTTCCTCCGGGCACAGAGCCCGGTTTCCTCCCACAATAAAACTGGCCATATAAGTGAAATAATCTTGAGCGCGGCGTAAAACACCAATCAATCAATCAACCTTGGTACAAGACAGATAAGTGAGTTTAGTCCTGACTAGTAAATCTTTCAAACGACACGCTGTTGGCTCTGAGGTTGAGCCGTTTAACTCTGAAGTAGTTTGTATTTTTTTATTACAATCTGAGATAGTGTCTGGGATTTCCTCTGGGCAAAGGGCCTGGTTTCCTCTCCCACTAAACCTGGCAACGCTGCCATATAAATCTTGAGTGCAGCGTAAAACACCAATCAATCAATCAATCTAGAATTACAATCTGGGCAATATTCATGCTGGCCTTATTATACTGAAACCCAAATGATATTATAGTTTTTTCACCACACCTTCCAAGTTTTAACCCAAAGGGTAAACAGCTTGTAACGTTTGAATCCAAAAACTTTCCCTTAAGTTAACGTTTCTGTAATGCTATCTGCAGCGAAAGTGAGAAGGCAAATTTTTTCAATAAGCATGATTTAGAAATGGTCGTTAACCGAATGACTTGGGGTATAGAAATGCTGTCCCCATGTAAAAATTTTATGGCAGATAAATGGCTAGTGGCTCTTTGTCGTAGAGAATTCTGAGTTTATCCTACGTATTGCGACATTTTATTATTAATAATATATTACATGAACATGAAGGCCACACTGTGGCATATTGCGTGTTTTAATTAAGTATTCCAGCTCAGGTTGAATGACATTCCAAGAGATCAGTGTGACTGGTTTTTAATTTGTAAATTTGTCATACCTGATCAAGTTACCTATTTGTAAGGTAAGTCTTGTTGACAACAGGTAGATTGAATTACCTGTATTATATGAAGAAACGTATATCACACCTATATCAGGTGATTAATCAATCATCAGGTATTATATATATATATTAATGAACACTTAAACACACTGGCAATCTGTCTAATTGTATCGAAAATAAAAAAAAAGGGTGGGGGGTATGTCGTTTAGACTTACATGTATACCCAATCATAAGTTGTTGTAATAAACCAAAACCCATGATATTTCATTAGGTTGATGACGACATGAGGTATTCTATAACTTTATTCTCGTTATTTTGGGATTACACTTTCTTGAAAATATGGTAGAAATTCCTCTACCGATTTTTGGGTGACGCCCAAAAAGGGAATTGAACCCAGGTCCCAGAGTATGGCACCCATCGCCAGCAGTAAATGCCGGCTGCCTTATCCATTCAGCCAACCGGCCTCCTCAAAATTCTATAACTTCCAAAAAGTGCATTTTCTGATATACTTGTGCACAACTTTTTGGTTTTTATTTTTTTTATTTTATGACATATGTGTATATACAAGATTAAAGTGTTGAAATTAAAGTGTTGAAATTATTGGATATTTGTCTTAAGACGTATAATTCAGATGCTTTTTGGTGCTTCTAGTCTCGAGAATGAACGATAAGTATTGTTTTGAACCAACTTTGGCTTAGAATGAATGAATGGTCGTCTCGGCTATTTAAAGTTTGTTTACTTTTCGGACACTATTTCGGTTCGTATAGGCCATAGACTTTATGGATTTCCCTAATTCCAACGCCAATCATTTAGTTTTTCGACGGCCATCAAAGCCTCTTACTGTCATGGCGATCAGAAATTCTGAAAAAAGTGTAAATTTTGGCAGCTCATGCCACTTTAACACGTGCAGTTCATGACTGCTGTTAGAATAATGACGGTGTTATTTCATTCACTGACAATCCAGCATAGGCAAATATATAATCAAATAAATATGCCCAGCATAGGTGTTAATATGAGCAAGATTAAACAGATTAGTTTTATTTGATCACAAATACAGGTTCTCATAGCTCAACAGTTTAATTATAGTGTGCTTTGTTTCTAGTCCTACACCCAGTATAGAATACAGAAACTTCAAAGGTTAAGATATATTTACTACACCTTGAATCATAAATCTCAATGCTTTGCAAATCATGTATCATTTCTTCTTTTAAAGGTGTATTGATGTTTGCTCATTTGATAACAAATTGGAGATTTCAAGTACAAATGTATTTAAAGCTTCATGAAGTAATATGATAATTCTGTTTTATTTGGTATGATTGATTGATTGATTGATTGGTTGATGTTTTACACCGCACTCCAGAGTATTTCACTTATATGGCAACATTGCAAGGTTTATTGGGGGAGGAAACCGGGCTCATTGCCCGGAGGAAATCCCCGACCTTCGTTGAGTACCTGGCATTTCATTCACATAGTGCGAGTGAAAAATCCACTCAGAAGTTTTTCAATTTTTGTTTGGTCTAAGTGGGAATCAGAACTGCAACGCATCGAGGGAAGGCCTGGGTCAGAGTGAGGGACCTTAAATCTAACCGACTGAGGCTCACACTTCCTGTAGAAGAGTGATATTGCCACATGGTTTCATTCGCAGAGGACTTAGATATATATATATTTTTCTTACGACTTCCAGCTTTCAATTTCATTATCTTTTTCGTTGTTTTTTAAAACATGGTTCAGTTTGATATTGATTCAGAAAAGCCACATGACAACTTCAGTCTTTTTCCTTTTATTGTATAATGAGTTAGACTGAAATTGAATACTCTCACTGTATTTTCTGGGAGAGATAAATAACCAAACTACATTTTGTTTTCGGTGTAATAGAAGCATCTATGATATTTGTTTACCGAATCATAAAAAAAAAACTGTTACATACCTGCATTGCTGAAAATTCATATTACTGTTGGGTGATGACCTCCAGGAATGTTTCCTCTTAAACAAATCTTTCAAACTGAAAGTGAAAGTAGACCCGATTATTATATAAGATGTATAATTGTTGTGATAATCATTGATTTTTTAGGGTTTCTTGCCACGGTTAATATTATTTCATTATAATATATCTATGACATGGGAAGGGGAACCTGGTTACCCTCTCATATAAGAATAGCGTAAGTGATACAAAAAAGGTTTATAAGCTTTGATTGATTGATGTTTTTCGCTGCACTCAAGATTAAAACACAAGATGTTGTAAAACATCAATGAAAAGATTTATGTGTAACTGTGCGATCAGTCATAATGTAAATTTTTGTGGAAGGTGTATGTTCTCTTGACAGTTACATCTTATATTAGAATCATATCAGGCATAAATGTTTTGAGAAACAGCGTCCTGGGAACTCTTTTCGCATCTCCACTTTTGCCCAAATTGATATTGTAGATGGAAGGTTTCAAATATATGTTACCAATTGGAGAATGCGATGAATATAAATAATTCATTATTCATATTCTTAACCTGCCTCATTATTGAAAAGTTCGAATCCCACTCAGTCCAAAAATTAGAAAATTTACTGACTGGGTTTCCACTCGAACGACCTATGTGGGATGGTTGCCAGTTACCAACGGAGGGTCGTGGGTTTCCTCCGGGCATAGAGCCCGGTTTCCTCCCACAATAAAAGTGGCAACGGCGCCATATAAGTGAAATAATCTTGAGTGCGGCGTAAAACACCAAACAATCAATCATTATTGAAAATCATTAGCAAAGAGTTGAAATAGCATTTTTCTGGTCATTTTTTTAAATCTATATATGCATTGTATTGGAATCATTCAACCAGAATTTATGTCAAATGGAAGTATAGTCTATGAAGTAAGTCTGAAAATAGAAAGTTGATTTAATGTCAAAGGCTACATGTACATAATAGTACTTGGATAGTTCTTTTTGGATAGATTATCCTCAAAATCTAGATACATAATCTGGAAAACGCTAATAATGTAGAAAGGATTTAAAGATTAAGATAATCCTTATAGGAAGGATGAAAAGATTAGGATTATCCTTTATAAACTGCCTCACTACTTACTGAAATTAATTCTAACAACCTTTTCTTTATTTCCTTCTCTGTAAAAGTATTCATTGGTTAAAAATAATGTAAATGATGGCTTCTTCATGAGTTAGTAGGGGCCTCTTTGGCTCAGTAGGTAGAGCTTTAGATGTTCAATCCGAACAGCCTTGCACCAATGGGTCGCAGGTTCAAATCCCACTCAGTCCAAAAATAATTGGAAAATTTTCTGACTGGATTTTCACTGGAACGACCTATGTGGGATGGTTGCCAGTTACCACTGGAAGGTCGTGGGTTTCCTCCGAGCAAAGAGTCCAATTTCCTCCCACAATAAAACTGGCAACGCTGCCATATAAGTGAAATAATCTGGAGCGCGGCGTAAAACCCCAAACAATCAATCAACCAAAACAGTGAATTTTGGAAGAGCAATCGTTAGAGCAATAGTCTGGCAAGCCATTGATGGGGCGTGAATTTAAATCCCACTCAGTTAAAAGAAGAAAAATAATCTGAGTGGGTTTTATTCTATCGACCATGTGGAATGGTTCTCTGGGTTGGTGAAGTTAACGGGCTTCCTCTGGCCAAAGAGCCTGGTTACCGCCCCAACTTAACCTGGCAATGCTACCACATAAGTAATAGAACTTGAGAATGGCTTTAAACATCAATCAATCAAGTTGTTTGAGAGGCATTTAGAAGTCGGTTTTAGTTACCCAAAAGAAGAGATTAATGGATAATAACCATCATAAATAAATAAATAAGAAGTTGTTATCCATAAATTTCTTCTTTTGTGCTATCAATCAATCAATCCATCTTTTAGATTGATTGATTTACTGCTACATGTACATGTTACATGATTCATTAGTATTAAAAGAAATTAAAGGAAAGATATTCGATCATTTTGAGATTTACTTAATTCATGAAAATAAAATAAAAATTGCGACAGCCGGATATACATGGTTAATTTCTATTTATAAGTGATATTTACATTAGTGGAAATTTCAACAGTGCTTTTTTCCTACAATGTAGATGGAAAAAGTAAACTAATTGCTGCTTACGTTTGGGATATTTAAGAAGCTTCATTATTTCAAACTTATTGAAAGAAGACTAGCCCATTATTGGTGTAAATTGTCTATGACCTTTGTCTAGTATGTGAAGGAATTCATTGGTCATTAGGCACTTTTGATAAGTCAAGATTGCTTTGAAATACGACAAAGACCTCATGTCAATCAAAATTCACTGTCATTGTCAGGCGGAAATCAGCGTAGACGTGTCAAAACCAGAAACAAAAGGCGATAAATACCTGTGAAATCTACGTGAAAATTGTGTCACGCTTTCTCAGTCAGTTCCCAAAAATGTTTTCAAAGAAGTGTCTGGGTTGCAAGTTTCTATCATTAGGAGGCTCTAGAAAGGGGTGTGATGTTTTGGTTTTCAAATTCAAATGTTTTCTTTATTTAAAATAATTCTTTTTACGAAATGATTTTATTTAATTTCAAAAGTTTCTGTCGGTCTTTTCAAAATAACATTGCTAAAAATCGCAGTTCTATTTCAATAAAAAAAAAAAAAGTGAATTCACCCTGTGGAGCCTCATATTTATTGAATGGGAATTTTAGTTTTATCTCTAGTTTTTCTCAAAGCAACCTGTAGAATGTTGGGTCTGCATGGAGTTTCCTATAATGTATTCTTAAGTGTTTGCAAATTTAGCTCAGCACAAAACACCGACTCTTTTCATAAATCAGTGATTGTTAAAGCTGCTCTTATGCAGGATTTCACACAATGGTGAAACTTTAAGGCTTAGATACTAATGACAATGGGATTTGGCTTAGAGGTCTGGGTGCTCATTGTTGATACAGTTTCCTTAGAGTCACCCAACTACGACGACGGCCATCTTTGTAACAATGCTGCTCTAATCACAATTGAAACTGGCATCCATCTTTATCTGTTTATTGTCAATTTCACAGTAAAGGGAAATCTTGCTTTAAACCTATTCGACTGTTGGATAAGGCTGTTGGAATAATGACTGTTTATCACAGATTTTTACTGCCGTTCAAGAATGAGGCACTGAAGATTTTACTATTTAAAAAAAGATCAATGACTTGCCAACACAAGTTTATCTCACCATGTATGGGACATCAAAACAGGATGTTTATTACCCTTTGAGCAATAAATTGAAGCATATTTGACATTTAAACCAGATCATTACAATTTTATCTGAACTTGTATCAAATGTTAAAATTGTGTTTTTATTGCCATTTTAGCTTTGATTTTTCTAACAAATTACCCCAAATAAGCACTTCAGTTAAGTTATTAGAAATATCTTGACTCCACTATAAGCCTATCTTCTTTTGTATCAGACACAAAACCAGTAGACCTATTTACTTCTATGGCTAGAATTGATGAATGGTTTTCAGAAATACCTTACCCATTGTTTAAAATAGCCTATCTTTAGTTGTATCAGACTCAAAAAACATGATTTCTATTTAGATTACCATTTCAACATTTGATTATTGCCCAACAGATTACATATATACTTTTCCTGGATTAAAGTCAGGACGGAAAGCACGACAGCGCCCCTGTCAATGTCATTATATACATTATATGTCTCCATGTGTCTTTCATGATGATCCTTGTCTCAGTCGGCAGAGTGATAGTCCCTCATTGCGACAAAACCTTTCCATTGATGCGACGGGTTAAATCCCACTTGGACCAAATAGGTGTGTGTTTCACTTGGTCATCCTATGTGGAAGAGGTGGCAGATACTTGCCGAAGTTACAGATTTCCTCTGGGTCCTTTCCCCACTAAACCTAGCAACATCGCCATATAAGTGAAATAATCTTGTGTGCGGCGTAAAAGATTAATCAATCAATCAATCAACCAATTAAAATGATTGTCACAGAGTGGAAATTGGTTAGTGTATAAAAGAAAAAGAAAGTTTTAAAAATTGAGTATGACTTACCCCTCCATATGTTAAAATATTATAAAATTTAAAATCTGTTTCTAGGTTACCAGTATCAGAAAATCACATGCTATACATGTACAAAGTTAAAAGTCTGGAGGTGAAATATAATAAAAAAATCCTAGCCTAATACAGTAATATTGAAAAAAAATAAAAATTATACACTATTTTTTATTCCTAGTTAACCTTTTGTAACATCAAAAAAAATATTTTCCTCATAGACCAGTTTACATGTAATATGTTGAATTTTTTTCATATATGTATTGGATTTTAACTTTCCTTTTTCTGTGTAGTTGATAGCAAATTTAAATTATTTATTATATTTATGGTACAGGTACTCCTAAATTTCAGATAGGAAAAAAAAGTGTATTTAGTGTATTGAAATCTAGGTCACATCAGTACCCAGAAATTCAAACTAAACTAAGTTGAACTTTGCCCTTCAAGTTGAGTCCAGGGTATACTTGTCGCATTGGACATTTGCCCCTTCTGAAAAGCTGTTAACAGCATGGCTTATTTCATTTGATCGAGTCATTTGTTTTTTAAGAAAAGTTGTCTTTTATTATAAATGCTTAAAGTGGCATAAGCTGCCAAAATTCACACTTTTTTCATAATTTCTGATCGTCACGAAAGTAAGAGGCTTTGAAGGCCATCGAAAAATGAAATGATTGGCATTGGAATGAGGAAAATTCATTTAGTACATGTATGTGGCCTGTACAAACCGAAAACGTGTTCGAAAAGTAAACACAATTTTAATAACCGAGATGACCATTCACTCAATCCAAGCCAAAGTTAGTTCAAAAAGAGATGACCATTCATTCAATCTAAGCCAGAGTTAGTTCAAAAAAATACTTTATCGTACTTTTCGAGACAAGAAGCACTAAAAAGCTTCTGAATTATATGCCTTGAGAAAAATAGCCAATAATTATAACATTCTGTTGTAACGTCTAAATATCAACATTTTGGCAGCTCATACCCCTTTAAGAAAAGTTCCCTTTTATTATAAATGCCTAAGGCTTATTCTTGAAGAACATAAAGTTTTGTAATTAGATCTGCTTTTTACAAAACAAAATTGACAACAAAAAAGCCAATTTATATAGCCCAATTGTTAGAAATAAAGATTTATCGAGGAAACATCTGGGGCCATTTTGTAAAAATTGGTTCAGATTTTGTTCTTTTCAACTGTTAAAGTTGACATACATGTAAGTCTTCAGTTTCTTTTATGTATATGAATCCCTTTTGTGAGAAGTTGTTACCTATACCAGCCCCACTCCCCCCCCCCCCCCCCCCCCCTTCCCTTCTCTCTCACTACCCTGTAAACTTCCTCTTCCTCTTAAAGGGGCACGAGCCTAAAAAATGTTGATATTTTGACGTTAAAACAGAATGTTGAAATTATTGGCTATTTTTCTCAAGACATATAATTCAGAAGCTTTTTAGTGCTTTAAGTCCGAACGATAAAGTATTGTTTTGAACCTACTTTGGCATAGAATGAATGAATGGTCGTTCAGGTTATTTAAATTTTGTTTACTTTTCAGACATTATTTCGACTCCTATAAGCCATAGACTTTATGGATTCCCCTCATTCCAACACCAATCATTTAGTTTTTCGATGGCGTTCAAAGCCTCTTACTGTCGTGGCGATCAGAAATTATAAAAAATGTGAATTTTGGCAGCTCATCCCACTTTAAAATATTGATTTAAAAAGTTATAAATTATAGATAAATATATTTTACAGGTAATCATTTTTGTACAGAAAAACTCTAAAACAAGAAGAAAAAAAAACATAATTACAGGATGACTGTTCCTGTACTATGTACATCTACATGTAAATGTCTTACTGCTAGCGTTCTTTCATGTGTGGGTTAAATAGGTCTGACTTTGTTTGTTTGTAAATGTAACACAAAATTGTGACCCTTTGCTTAATTTTAGTGTGAAGTTACCACAGCATTGTTGAATTTAAACTCCGCTTTAAGTACATGTAAGTCCTGGTGAAATGTATATCAAGGTGTTTGGTATAGGGGGCTTGGTTGCCATGGTACCAAGCCTGGGTCAGGTAAAGATGTTTACTCCATTAAGGAAAGTCATGCATTAAACGTTAACTCTACATTCAACCCTAATGCAAACAAAAAACACTTAATATGAGTTTAAGAAAACAGCCGGATTGGTTGTCAAGTATTTCACAAACTCTTCATTTAAATCAGAAATTGATATGTTGACTTGCTGAAAAATTTAAAGGATAAATGTCTAGTTCTTTATGCATGCTGGTAATTTGTAACCTTAAATCGACTAAATATGGTTTTAAAAAGCATAATGTTTGAACAAAATAAGTTTTCTTGTAAGGTCCCTACTCATCAAAGAAAATCAATTAAAAATATGCATACATGTTTCTTTTGTCACTAATCATGAATATCTTCAATTTTCACATCATACTTGGCCTCTGAAAGTTCAAAAATTATAAATTTTTTTGGTAAAATTAAGATTTATTTTTCTTGTGAATTTTCTTGATCAAGCCAGATAATTTCTCTGACAGTGGAAAACTTTAATTTGGTTTGATTAATTAGAATACTGCGAACCAACAGATACCAATGGTAGTTTGCGTATACTATATACACACCTGTTATGATCGGTAACTGATTTTTGTTTCCCTATCTTTAGCACATCAGTAACACTAGGCTATCGGAACTGATTGTTACCGTAAAATCCTATGGCCTGTTGATCTGTTTTTTTTTTTTGTGGTAATTAAGGATAACTTTTGATTGATTGTTGATTAATGCTTACTCAAGATTATTTCTTACTCAAGATTATTTCCACTCACATTGTAAAATTTAGGTCCTTAGACAAACTTTAGAACTGTGTTAATCCTGGGCTAATCTTTGTTTCAGTCAATAGGGTGTGCAAGTGTCATAAGAATTTCTACGAGATTTTGTGACAGCGCTGGTGACAGGAAATTTTCGGAATTCTTACGAGAATTCTTACGGTTGTGATACATGGTAGCTTACATGTTAAAATTATCTTTTGGAGAAATTGAGTATCTGTTTCACACCAACACTCACTCTTTTTATTTATTTTCATTTTTCAGTATAAAGTTCTCATCTATTCTGTTGATGGCCGCTGCTTAGCAACATATAGCGCCTACGACCATGCCTTGGGTGTAAAGAGTGTGGCGTGGGCTCCGACAAGTCAGTTCCTGGCCATTGGAAGTTTTGACCAAAAGGTAAGCTATGGGATTATACAGGTGGAAATTAAAGATAGGTGTATGGAAACTTCTCAAACAAACACGGTTAGGCCTCTCATATCCCCATTTTTGGGTCGAAGTGACAGAAATATAAAAATGTCTCCCTTCTTATTGGTTTAGGGCCTCAGTGACAGATACAATAAGGCCCCCCTTATTATTGGTTTAGGGCCTCAGTGACAGAGATATGATAAGACCTCCCTCCTTGTTGGTTTAGGGCCTCAGTGACAGAGATATAATAAGGCCTCCCTTCTTGTTGGTTTAGGGCCTCAGTGACAGAGATATAATAAGACCTCCCTTCTTGTTAGTTAGGGCCTCAGTGACAGAGGTATAATAAGACCTCCCTTCTTGTTGGTTTAGGGCCTCAGTGATAAATATAATAAGGCCTTCCTTCTTGTTGGTTTAGGGCCTCAGCAGGAGATATAAAAAGGCCCCCAATTCTTGTTGGTTTAGGGCCTCAGTGACAAAGATATAATAAGACCTCCCTTCTTGTTGGTTTTGGGCCTCAGTAGGAGATATAAAAAGGCCCCCAATTCTTGTTGGTTTAGGGCCTCAGTGACAGAGATATAATAAGACCCCCCTTCTTGTTGGTTTAGGGCCTCAGTGACAGAGATATAATAAGACCCCCCTTCTTGTTGGTTTAGGACCTCAGTGACAGATATAATAAGACCCCCCTTCTTGTTGGTTTAGGGCCTCAGTGACAGTGATATAATAAGACCCCCCTTCTTGTTGGTTTAGGGCCTCAGTGACAGAGATAAAAAGGCCCCCCTTCTTGTTGGTTTAGGGCCTCAGTGACAGATATATAATAAGACCTCCCTTCTTGTTGGTTTAGGGCCTTGGTGACATATATAATGAGGCCTCCCTTCTTGTTGCTTTAGGGCCTCAGTGACAGAGGTATAATAAGTCTTCTCTTCTTGTTGGTTTAGGGCCTCAGTGACAGATATAAAGATATAATAGGACCCCCCCTTATTGTTGGTTAAGTGCCTCAGTGGCAGATATAAAAAGGCCTTCCTTCTTGTTGGTTTAGGGCCTCAGTGACAGAAATACATGTATAATAAGACCTCCCTTCTTGTTGGTTTAGGGCCTCAGTGACAGAGGTATAATAAGACCTCCCTCCTTGTTGGTTTAGGGCCTCAAAAGTAGGAGATATAATAAGGCCTCCCTTCTTGTTGGTTTAGGGCCTATTTCTACTGTATGGGTTGCCATTACGGTTACATAAAAACTTACACTACGTTTCATGTATCATCATTTTGCTCATCAAGGACCATACATGTAAAGTGTGATTGGATTCTCAAATTAAGTTATTAACCAATCAGACAATTCTTTAATCAATCATTATTGATCTGCCTGATTGATCACGATCAGGAACGGGGAAAACGGGCTCTTACTTGATGGCCAGAATCAAGTCTGAACCAATTTACAAGTTTCCACTCTACCTGAATTCACCTGTAAACCTCATTATCATGTGCATTCAAACAACACAATGACCCATTTCTAGAATAGGTTATAAAGAGTATTGGCAGAGAAGAGACTTGTATCAGCATCTTCTCCTAGATATTCTTTCCAGGAAAAACTTAAATTCTTATTTTTGCAAAAGTTAATTTTTTTTCAAAACACTTACCTGAGATTTTTACAGGTGTTAACGTTACCTCTTCACCTGAAGACTAAAATCCGGTACTGAAAATTAGTATGAAAAAAGGTGTCTTTTTGCAAGGGAGAGATAAGGTTTGCTGAAAAGGGGGGACAAAAGCATAGCGGGTGATACATGATATATTTTAATGCCGCTTGTCAGTCACTCACTTGTAACGGTATTTATCTGATAGCTTTTTCATCTAAATCTACGTTTTGTGTACAAGCACCGTTTGAAATTTAAAATCACTGATGCAAAACATATTCCTTTATGCTTCCCCTGTCATAGAAAATCCATGTTTTCTGCATTCCTCTCTCGGTGATATACAAGTGTTCTCTCGAATTCTTTTTAATTAGCGTAGCTTTTTGTAACTTTCAATTAAGGATTTTCTTGAAATTTAATTTTAAAATGAAATAAAGTAAACTATAAACCTACTTTTAACATGCTTAAAAAAAGCACGTGTTTTGTTTTTGCTTTATTTTATTTTAAAATTTAAATTGAAAAAAAGTTCACTGTTTCTAATTTATAAGCTTTCACACAATCTAACCAAGAAATAATTCAAAAGCATGGTAATATATCGTACGTTTTCTTGTTTTAGTTGATTTGTTTCATTGTGAGTTTAGTTTATGACGTTTTGATATGTCTGTCGTCTGGATATCTGTCGATCGTTTGATAAAAAGTTGCTTTTTTTAGCAAAAAGCTGCAAATTCAACAAAAATGGTAAAGAAGATAGGAGCTACGGTACCAAAATTCCCACTTTTTTTTCACAAGTTTTGATTGTAAGACAATTTGAGAGTTTGAGGTTAATTGGGGAACTAAAATGATGGACGTTGGAATATAAGAAAATCCATACTGACTTTGACCTACTGTATTGTCCAATATGTATTTCTGTTTGGTAGAGCGGTGGGACAGTAACCCTAAGTCATGAGTTCGATTCTCACCCTAACCCGGAATTTTTTCCGGGTCAATCAGTTTAGGATAATTTAATACTAATTCAGTATTACTGTATATGGCATGGAGATCCCTCGTGACTGTTTGACTCTAGGTTATCTTCAATTAAAGAAGTAAAGCATTACTTTATTCTGATCAAAACAGTGCCAAAGACTAAATTATGAGTTTGAATTTAGCAAAGGAATACTTTAACGTACTTACTATGGGGGGTTTCCCCCGGGCAATGAGCCCGGTTTCCTCCCCCACTAAACCTGGCAATGCCACCATATAAGTGAAATAATTTAAGTGCTGCGTAAAACATCCCTGTGCCCGTGTGTTTTAGTGTTCATAAATCAGTCAATCAATCAATGTACCTTCTTATGACTATAGTATCACCTATGAGTTTTTCGTGAGAAAAATTCCCAATTTAAAGATTTTGTTGTAACATACCAACATTTTGGCAGCTCATGCCATTTTAATAATTGTAATAATTGAAATGCAAGTCAATGAAAATTACAATGTAAATGTTTGTTTTGTTGAAATCTTTTAGACTGTACTTTGGTACATACATTCAAATTTGGCTATTTAACTGGGGAGGTTGATGTCCTGGGACCAAAATAGAATTAAATGGCTGGTTTTGGAAAACATATTTTTGCGTTGTATAATGTATCCTGAATACTAAAAAAAATCCCCCCCCCCCCCCATCAGAATTTGCATGGTGTCTGTATGTATAGCGTTTATACCTCGGTACCGTTACCTGGTTTGAATACCTTTCTGTCAATGTACTGTTAACTGATGAATGCTCGCTTTATTCACTGGAGGCTCAATTCTGACAATATGTCCCACAGGTTGAAAGGAATATAAATTACCTCTCATATTGAATTACACATCTTTCTTTGGCTTTTGTGATTATCATTGAAAACAGCCTTGCTTATCTATTTATGAAAAAAAGACAAAAAAGAAACGGTAGTTTTAGGTTTTGACGTAGCTTACCTACATGATACACTGGGTTCAACCGATATTAACTGACAACTGATATGTCTGCCCTAGAAATGCCATTGTTTGCTAAGGCACTAAATCGTGTAAATTATACTCAAAGCTCAAAAGTTTTATAAACATTTATAAAGACTAGACCAGAAATAAACACAAGTCGTGACTCTGTATCAAGGAAGTTTGATGTTTTAACTAATCCTAGAAACCAACATAACCTTACTCATTCAGAATGTCTTGCCTTAAGTAAGCTAAGGAGAAATCCAAACATAGTTATTAAACCTGCTGATAAAGGTTCGGCAACAGTTATTATGTCTAAACAGGATTATATTGAAGAGGTAGAACGGCAACTAAGAAACCCTCTTCATTACAAAAAACTTGATAAGGAAATTTGGCCTGAAAATGTTAGGAAGTTTAATAAAATTCGTGTTTCTCTTCAAGATAAAGGCTTACTGAATGAAAAACAGTTTCACTATTTGGAATCTGATCATAACTCTAAAAACAGGGTCTTCTATATTCTTCTGAAAATTCACAAACCCATTGAAAAATGGCCCAAGCCTACAATGCCCCCTGGGTGTCCTATTATCTCGGATTGTGGTAGTGAAAGTTATAGAATATCAGAGCTAATTGATTACTATCTAAAACCTATAGCGAATCGACATCCTAGCTTTATCAAAAATACGGATGATTTATTGGCCAAATTGTCTGTGAAATCCATCCCACAAGATGTGATTTTGGTTACTCTGGATGTGGAGTCTATGTATACAAACATTGACATAGATTTGGGTCTTAAATCCATAAAATCAGCATTCCAAAGATATCCTGACCACCGCCGTCCGGATAAAGACATTTTAGAATTGCTGGAACTTAGCTTAAAAGCTAACAATTTTGAATTCAATGGGGAAATCTTTCAGCAAATTAAAGGGTGTGCTATGGGGAAACGTTTTAGTCCTAACTTTGCCTCTATTTTTAAGGCTGAGTGGGAGAGTGATATTCTTCATAATTGTCACAAACATTGATACTCTTAATTCTCACGACTCAAGCATTAAGTTACAGCCTACTATTGATCACACTTCTGTGGATTTTTTGGATGTCCCTATTTACAAAGGTCATACATATCATACTACTGGGTATCTAGATTACAAAGTATTCTTCAAACCTACTGACACACATCAGCTGCTACATGCTGGGTCATACCATCCTCCTCACACTTTCAAGGGAGTCATTAAGTCTCAGATTTTTAGATTCTTTAGAAACTGTCGTTCTTTAGATTTTTTTAACCAGGCTTGTTCTGTTCTTTTTAAAGCTCTCCTCCCTAGGGGATATTCTATTAGATTACTCTGAAGTATCAAATCTAACACAGTAAGACAAATCAGGTTTCCCCCTTCAGCCCCCCGATACGCTTACCTCCCCTTCACGAGTGTACCATAACCGCCCAACATTTCTCTCAGGTACATCAATGAAATGCCTTAAGACGCGATGCAAACTCGATATGTATACGTACCAGACCGCGGAACCTTTTTCGGAGAACAATCTCGCGACAAATATCAAATGGCAGAGAATCTTAATTGCGACTCCTCTAATATCGTGTATGTTATCACATGCAAAAAATGTCGCAAACAGTACGTCGGAGAAACTCAGAATTCTCTACGATAAAGAGCAGCCAACCATTTATCTAGTATTAGACTTAAACATGATGTACCTGTGGCACAACATTTCAATACATTATACTCTAGGTCATTCAGTCAAGGACCATTTTGAAATCATGCCTATTGAGAAAATCCCTTTTCTCACTTCCGCTGCAGGTACCAAGCACAAACGTTTGGAAAGGGAAAGTTTTTGGATTCAAACATTACAAACTATTTATCCTTTGGGTTTGAACTTGGACCCGGGAAGATGTCGTGAAAAAACTACGGTACATGTATAATACCATTTGTGTTTCAGTATAACAAAGCTAGCATTGCTGTGGCCAAGATTATAGTAGAAGAATACAAACTACTTCAAAGTAAACTTGCTCGACCTCTGACCCAAAGGCCAGTCATTGCTTATAAAAAGAACGAGTTTGAAAGACATACTGGTCAGGGCTAAACTCCCCTGTCTGCCTTCTGCCTAGGTTTTTCTGGGAAAGGGGTGGGGGTGGGTGGGGGGCAAATTTTCACTTTCTTTTCCCATGACCCTATAATATATAGTCTGACGATATTCTTACCATAGCTTAAGATGCGTAAGCATTGTCAATGTAATACAAAGTGTTCCAGAAAATTCTACTGACTAAGGCCAATCTCCTGTCAGTCGTCAACCTAATGAACCTAAGGTTTAGTTTATTACAAGAATTTATGATAGGGTATAAAGGTCTAAATGATATACCTCTTTTTAACACAATTAGAAACTTGTCTCCGTGGTTATTTTAGACAAGAAGATTTTCCCTGTGCCTGTGAGTTTTAGTGTTCAGAAATATCAAGACTAGCATGCTAACCCTGTAACTATTAAATGATTTCATTTGCGACAAACCCCTGCTTCCCCCATCGCCCTCTTCTGTCCCCCCTATTATGTTGAGTCTATTGAATTTTCTCCCTCTTGAATCAATTATTTTAAAACATTTTGCGATTTTCATCCTTTAAAGTGGCATGAGCTGCCAACATTCTGACTTTTTCCTAAATCTTGATTACCAAGATCATTTCAGCAACTTAAAAAACTAAAGGATTGGCGTTGATATAAAAATAGAGGTACAGCCTATTACTCATACAAACCGAAGATGTGTTCTTATAATAGATTTCTGAGTGGATTTTTCACTCGGGCACAGTATGTGGAAGAGCTGCTAAGTACTTGCTAAAGGTCTGGGGTTTCCTTCAGGCAATGAGCCCGGTCTCCTCCCCTAATAAAGCTGGCAACGCCGCCGTATAAGTGAAATAATCTTGAGTGTGGCGTAAAGCATCAATCAATCAATCTTAAAATGGACTCAAATAGCTTGGACCAATAAAAAAAATGTAAAAATTTCTAAGGATTTTCAGCTTGATCATTGTATGTGGAAGACTTGCCAAAAGGTCTGGCGGCAAAGAGCTTGATTTCCTCCCCCACTAAACCTAACAATGCCGCCATATAAGTGAAATAATCTAGAGTGTGGCGTAAAACATAAATCAATCAAAAAAGTGACATTTCCAAGACTGGAATCAGCAGAAAGCTATTATTTTGTACTTCTTGGTTAATGACGAAAATGACGAATAATTACCTAATTTTCTTTAAACGAAATGCTGCTTTAACATTTAAATATTTATGAACACTATAACACCGGGAAAATCTTCTTGACTTAAATAACCATAGATAAGTAAGTGGTCCCAATGTTTTAAATGTAGACATGCGAGGGTGCTTCAAAAACTTTGGACTTAGGGTTAACCAGGTGAACAGTCCATGTAGTTTGAAAAAAATGACTACTTCACCATGAGAGCCAAGAGCCCGGTTTCCTTCCCAACTGAACCTGGCAAGGGCGCCATATAAGTGAAATTGAGGGCTAAAACATCAATCAATCAATCAAAGCTGAAAACACATCAAGATAATTCCAATTGTCAAAGATTAATTAATTCCAAAGTCTTCTATATAAAAGAGAAAAAAAAATACTTTGCTAAAATGCTTATTCGGATTTGAACTCTCCCATTAACATGCTTAGAAAATTTTTTTAAAAGTTTTTTAAAAAAAAACACCCTATTATTTCAAAGATTGATGGATCTTTTATTTGTCCCTAATTCTTAAAGCCAAAATCTTGATTGTGTTTTGTATGTTAATGTCAACATTTTTGCAGTGTTTGATCTCTGGTACCATGGCAACCATCTCTGTCACAATCAACATACTTATGGTAAACAGCTGGGCCGTTACGGACACACAAAGCTCTGTACCTGACAACACCTGTCATAAAATACCTTTAGAATTGTTAGTCACTGCCATAGAAATCCACTCAAATACAAATCAAACTTACGTTATACTCTGTCTCTACAAGAAATAAACATGTTTTTGTAATTTTTAAAAGATTAGAGTTTTTGTTCAAACTTGAATTTATCTGAATTGTTTCCTAGGAATGGAGAAGAATTGAAGCATGCTGTTTAACTTAAGGAAAAATAAAATTTGTCTTAACTTTGATTTACAACACTTTTGGATGAAAAATGATATACATTGTATATGCTTTAGGGAACAAAAAAATCATTTACACACTTGGTTAATATTTTAGTGAAATTAAATTACTGTAATTATTTAAAAATAAAAACAACATTATTTTATCTTGCTGCTAATTTTAAAATGCTTATTTTTTTTGTAAATATAAAAATTTTAAAACTTATTTCTTCATGGCATCTCTTGGGATCTGGTCAGCTTATTGCGAATAATTTGAGAGAAATGAAAAGATATTATTTATAAGTCAGTCACCTTGTTCCCCATCGCCATTGCTCCCAATAATGCCACTTTTGTGGTCTTAAAAACTGCTGTGTATAAGTGAAATGATTTTGAGTGCGGCATAAAACGTCAATCAATCAATCAATCTTTCATTATTACAAGTTTAAGGGGATCAGATCTGAAGGGAAATATTTATTTTTGTGTGAACAGGTTTCTAGACGCCTTGCCCTCTTGAATAATCTCCACCTCTTTTTAAATGTTAATCACACGATTAACTACTCTAAGTACCTGCCCGGTAGAAACCCAAATGGGCACATTTTTGTAAAGGGCTGAATTGGGGGGAATTAAATTACCCAGTTGACATGCGGCCATATAATTGAAAAGCAGTCAACCATTTACATTCAAAGCTCAAACTACAGTTATTCGTCTAGTCAAGTTTTTGAAGAAAAAAAAAAAAAAGAAGTTGACAAAGCCATCACACAATTTGTACAGGTATTCACAAGACTACCCATTAACAAAGCCCAAAGAATCTCAATGCCGTTATTTCTTTGTTCAAATTTGTTCAGAAGAGAAAAAGTATCTTAAGGGTCAAGGTCGAACTGAAGAATTGGAAAAAAAAAAAAATCCTGACCCCATACCTGTGTTAAATACCTTGTTGCCATGGAAACAAAACAATTACCTGACTAGCTGATCCAGACTTGTTACAAATAATTGTATCAAATTATTGAAAATTTGGTTTTATGTTCGGACTTGTTAGGAATATATACACAAAGAAAAAAGTTAAGCCCCCTGAAAAGTCTGCACCGACCGATAAAATCATTGGTGGAGGAATATTGTTGGCAAACTAATGTTGTAGAAACGACTGTGATCAGTCAGTGCAGACTTTCCAGAGGGGTGCTTAACTTTTCTTTGTGTATACATGTATGAGGTTTCCAGTTGAAAAATTATGTGTCAATATCTTGATAGCTTTCTTTGTTAAATTGAATTCAGCACCCAGCATCTTGGTTACGCTTACAACCTGTTAACATCAAATTGAAGTGAGTGGGATTCGAACCCGCGACCCATAGGTGGGAAGGCTGTTCGGATTGAGCGTATAACGCTTAGCCACGGAGGCCCCTCAAGATGTTTACGGAAAATTGTTCAGCTTTCTTGAGCTCTTTTCTCTGAAGGTTGAAATATCAAGATTTGATTGATTGATAGTTGTCAAAATCAAATTAACATTTTTACAATGAGACTCAACAAAAGTCATACTCTAAATGAAAATCAATTAAATTTTCATTAACTGACAATAACTAATTGATAATTTAAGCTTGTCAAACTGGTGGTTCTTGGAAACTGTCAGATTAATTAATGGGTAATCAGCCAGCGTTAAACTTATCATAGCCGAGAAATTTTGTTTGTGTGATTTTTCTCTATTTCTAGATTTTTAGCACCACAGAGGCTGATTGTTCGGGCTGACTTATCAAAACAAACACCTATATCAACTTAAATTTATTATTACAATTTTAGGTCAACAGCCCATAAATTACCTAGAAGATCAATGTTTTCTGCATACTTAGTATCCCCCTCACAAAGTTGTTATTGGGACACACTGACATTCACTAAAGGGGGCGTGGTGTTAAGAAGTCATAGAGTAAAACATCTAAAGTGCCTGTCTTCATTTCTGAGTATTTTAAGTACTTATGTTTGACTTGATAGGCTAACAGTTAATGATAGTTGAAATTGAATAGGTGTGCCTACTGTGTTAAAAATCACCACTCAACATTTTCTTGGTGTTTGGAAGACCAACTTACCTGTATATATTGTTGCCATGGAAACAATTGTTTGTGGGCCATTTTCTTGCCCCATAATATAAATATTTCTGAATTTATTTCTTCAAGCAAGGTGGAAAGCTAGACATTTTTTTCTGCCTTTCTCACCCCCCCCCCCCCTGTTTCTCCCCCTATTCACCCCAATTTAACTTGTTTCCAGATAATTTAAATGTCTTCAATGATTCACTCCTAATTAGTCCAAAGAAACATATTGTTTTCACTCCATCCCCCTATTTTATCATGACAGCTGCTCGCCTGTATGTGAAATAATCTTGAGTGTGGCATGAAACTCCAATCAATGTTAACTGCTTCAAGTGCTACTACTTCAATTTTGTTAGCTTGAAAACGCTGTCTTTAAAGTGCAAAATCTTGAATGAGATATAAAGCACCAATCAATCAATCAAACTACGCTGCCTTGTTTGCAATCTTATCTACATGTAGGATAAGACCTTAACTGCTACAAACCATGTAACATACATTTGAGCTGGGCCCCTGATTAGAGTATATGCGCTGGTATCTACATATACCTTAAACGATTCCGAAACATTGCCGGAGACCTACAGGTCAAAATATATACATGTATCCATACTGTAACCCCCCTTTTACACTTTATACCAGGCAGTGTCGGCAACAGAAGGTCGTGGGTTTCCTCCCACAATAGAACTGGCAACGCTGCCATATAAGTGAAATAATCTTGAGCGCGACGTAAAACACCAAACAATCAATCAATCAACCAGGCAGTGTCGAGCCTGATCGACGGAGACATGGAGTTGTGTTCAAGGATAACCATTTTCACACGTATCTCTTTACACTGTTAGGGGCCTCACATTCCAACACGCACAGTGGTCCAGTGGGTTAGAGTGATCGTCCCTCAGTCCCTCCTGGGTTTCCCCCACTAAACCTTGCAACACTACCATAAAAGTGGATTGATTGGTTGATTGATTGTTTGGTGTTTTACGCCACGCTCAAGATTATTTCACTTATATGGCACTGTTTCCAGTTTTATTGTGGGAGGAAACCAGGGCTCTATGCCCGGAGGAAACCCACAACCTTCCGTTGGTAACTGGCAACCATCCCACCATAAAAGTGGAATAATCTTGAGTGCGGCGTAAAACATCAATCTTTACAATTTTTTTTTCTTTTTACAGATGCGTATTTTAAATCACATTACGTGGAAAACCATTACAGAAGAAGATCATCCTGCAGTGATAGACAACATCAACAACAACAACGTGGTACGTTCATCCATATCACATATCATTTACACAATAGGGCCCCAGGAGATTTTGCGATATCCGGTGACAGATGATGTTTTTTGATGACATTGTCAGTTCGATTGATGTTGTTTGTTCTACAATGTCAGAGGCTAGCTGAGCGTCACATTCCAACACGCACAATGACAGCGCCGGTGACAGGAAATTTGTGGAATTCTCTCGATACTCCCGCTCCCTATTGTGGCTCTTTGGGATAGTCTTAACCAAAGGGATATTTCACAGTCTTTGATGTTCTGGTATCAAAATGGGTCATCAGTGAATTTGTAAATAACGGAAGCTGATTGACCCGCAAGAAAGTTAGTATTGGTTATTTACTAATTCAGTAATTATCCTGAAAATAGGTCACCCGAATATAAAATTTGTCAAATTACCGAAATGACAAATTCGATCACTTCAGACACCCACTAATTTAAAGTACTGCTTTTAATTTAGGCTCCCTAGTACGGGGCTGGGGGGAGGGGTTTACAATTTGGCTTTGCTGTAGCCATGTTTGCTGACCTAGCATAGACGAAGTAAAGTATGCAAAATAGACTTCCTGATCTTCTAATATCTGGAGAGTTTTGTCAATGGGGGTGGGGAGGGGGATCTTTTTGTCAGCTGGTACATGTACTTCTGTTAATGGCCAGTGTGACGTTAAGCTTCAATCAATCAATCAATTTTAATTACTGCCTATCTATATGGTAAATTATCTTTGGTAGCTCAACGAGGGTGCAATTTGCCACAATGATGTGATTGCCCTATTTTTTGTTTTTTCCAGATTGTGTACAGGGAATCAGAAACCCGTCCAACTCTCCTTCAAGGGGAAACAACTCATACTGCTAATTCATTATTCTCTTCACAAAGTAAATGTAAGTTTGAAGTTATTCGTCTGTAAATTTGATTTGCGCCACACCCAAGATGATTTCACTTATATAGCGGCCTTGCCAGGTTTAGTGGGTGAGGAAACCAGGCTCATTGCTTGGAAGAAAGCCCTGACCCTTGGCAAGTACCTGGTCACTTTCACACATACGGCAACCGAGTGAAAAATCCACTCAGAAATTTTTCAATTTTTTATTTTGGTCTGAGTGCGATTCAGGTACTCTCTGAAGGTCGGGGCTTCCTCCGGTCAATGAGACAAGTTTCCTCCCCCATTAAACTTAGCCACGCCGCCATATAAGTGAAATAATCTTGAGTGCAGCGGAAACCATCAATCAATCAATCAGATACTCATAACACATTGTGCTGGAAGTCTGTGATGTTATTATGTAATCAAGCTACTGGATTTGATTGACCCCCCCCCCTCACCAACACAAAAAAGACCTGCCCCAATTCCAGGGTGGGGGCTGGGGTAACCAGTAACCTTTGTTGAATAAACTATTAAGTATACGCAAAATATTTCTAAACTTTGGAAGTATTTATTTCAATTTGATGAACAATGTTTTCTTTTTTCAGATGAAATTCAGTCAACTCCAGCACAAATACCTGTGGTAAAACCAGACCCTAAAAAAGCCAATCCTAAAATGGGTGTTGGAACCCTTCGATTCAGCTATAACTGTCAGTATATGTTCTCTAAAAATGGTATGTTTTGAAAGTCTATAATATTTACTATGTTATAATTACCTACAGGAGAAGATGTAATTATTTAACAGCCTTTCAACTAAGCAAAGCACCCCCCACCTCCTACAAATATGGGGGCCTCCGTGGCTCAGTAGGTAGAGCATTGGACGCTCAATCCGAACAGCCTTCCACCAATGGGTCGTGGGTTTGAATCCCACTCAGTCCAAAAAAATTGGAAAAATGTTCTGACTGGGTTTTCACTCGAACGACATATGTGGGATGGTTACCAGCGGAAGGTTGTGGGTTTCCTCCGGGCATAGAACCCGGTTTCCTCCCACAATAAAACTGGCAACGCCGCCATATAAGTGAAATAATCTTGAGCGCGGCGTAAAACACCAAACTACCAACCTACAAATATGAATAAATCCCAAACCTATTATTTAAAGGTATATTTTTGAAGAAAATTAATTTATACAAGTTCATTCTCAGGTTTATTTCTGAAGTTAACCATGGCACATTATAATTTCTTAACACCAGTCCATCAACTAGAAACTCTTATGTTGAAGAGTTGTCAGGTACTCGCCAAAGGACAAGGGGTTCTTTCCCCACTAAACCTGCCAGTGCTGCCATAGAAGTGAAATAATCTTGAGTGCGGCGTAAAACATCAATCAATCAACTAGAAACAATGTAACGTCTGTATTTGAGAAGTTTAGTGTTCCTGTAAAAAATCTAAAATAGTTATGACACACTTTAAGTGGAAAACTACTTTTAAATCACATCTTAATTTTCAGATAATATGCCGAACACATTATGGGTGTGGGACATAAAAAGACTGGCTTTAGCAGTAGTTCTTGTCCAGGCTTCTCCCATCAGAAGTGAGTGAAGCTTTGTTTACTTTTGTCAGTTATTATTGTTAAAGTGGCATGAGCTGCCAAAATTCACACTGTTTTCCTAATTTCTGATCATCACTACTGTAAGAGGCTTTAAAGGCCATCGAAAAACTACATGATTGGCTTTGGAATGAGGAAAATCTATACAGTATGTGGCCTGTACGAACTGAAAACATGTTCGAAAAGAAAACAAAATTTAAATAACCGAGACGACCATTCATTCATTCTAAGCCAAAGTTAGTTCAAAAAAATTCTTTATCCTACAGTTTTGAAACTAGAAGCACCTAAAAGCTTCTGAATTATACGTCTTGAGAAAAATAGCCAATAATTTCAACATTCTGTTTTAACATCAAAATATCAACATTTTGGCAGCTCATGCCACTTTGATTAGTGATTGTTGATTCATTTCATTTATGTTGTAGAGTCTATGGTACTCTTACCGGATTAGAAGTCCCGTCTAAAAAATGTTTTTTTCACCCAATACATGTTTTAAGTTTTGAATTTGAGAAATACGTATGGGCAGAGATAAAGTTATAGACATAAAGAAAGTAAAGCAAGCTGCAATCATCATCAGGGAAATTACTGAATTAGTAAATTAACCGACACTGATTGACCCGGAAAAAATTCCGTGCCAGGGTGAGAATCGAACTCACGGCTTAGGGTTACCGTCCCACTGCTCTACCAACTGAGCTACCCGGCCCTGCTGGGAACGGTTCGCTTGTTAGATTCTCTTATACACACAGAGCTTAAAAGAAAATAAATAACTGATATTTGTATTTTCAGGTTGAAATCTAGAATTAAAAAAGTTACATTTTAGTAAATGAAAGTGGCCAAGAAAACACGAAAAAAAAAAATTAAATATAATGAAAGCAAAATCAATATCAAAACATCATGATCCAGAAAAAGGAGTGTTGAGGAACCATATTTCTTGCTAAAGAGTAATGACAGAAGCAACAAATATTAATTCTTTTTCAGATTGAGAAAAAAAAAAAGAGTTCACTCTGATTGTAATCTTTAGTTCATCTTTTGTGTATAGGGCAAGGGAGATAATTTGATTACACCACAGAGTTTTGTCCCCTTGAACAACATTTTGATGACTCTTGTGTTAGGAAAGCAAGTTGCAATCATCATCAAGGAAATTACTGGATTAGTAAATTACATGTAACCGACACTGATTGACCAGGATTGTTTGTGATCAGAATTTGAAGATATAACTAATTAGCCCTGATAAAATTCCACACATACATGTATGTACCCAAGTGATCTAGTCTTTTTTCTGTTCATTTAAAGCAATAAAATGATGGCGATTCCGAATTTAAGAAAACGTAAAACCAGATTTTATTCAAATTAAACACAGATGTTACCCCTATATAATATTGTTGTCTCTTTACCCTGTTTCTGTAGTTGGTTCAAACATTTTGAGGACAAGTTTGTGAAAAGTATCATTTTTATTGTGATAAAATTTCACACAAATGATGCCTGGCAACCATTTTTCAAAATTTCTAAATTACACAAATTTTGTGTACATTTTGCCCATGGTTTTCCATTTTAACACGTTGACTGCCGACTACGAGATATCTCGCAATTGCAGGCGCACCGGATTCTGCTGGTACAAATTATCTCGTGGCTTAACATAGATATCTTTTTGAATAACTTTACTTTTTGGCGTACCGAATGTAACGATTAAATCACACTGCCAGATACGACATATCTCGTACGGGGTTTTCTCACAAAGCATCAAGGGAAACCACTATGTGTGTTGCTAAAAATAGCACAGTAAACAGACATTGGCCATACGCGTAACAAGCTTGAATGGCAAATGGGAGAGCCCTTGCACTTTCGAGTTATCTCGTAGTCGGCAGTCAACGTGTTAACAATATTATTACCCTTGAATAAGTTCACTTGTAAAGAGAGAATAATCTTTAGAACAATTTTAGTTTTGTTTTTCCATATTCTCTTCATTTGAATGTCTTGTCATTGAAACTTGATTGATTGATGATTTATGCCACACTCGAGATTATTTCACTTATATGGCGGTCTCATCAGGTTTAGTGGGGAGGAAACCAGGCTCTTTGGTGAGTACCCACATACCGTATGCGGGGATCAAGGGAAAAAGCCTCAGCAATTTTAAAATTCTTATTTGATTTCAATGATCTGTGTGGGATTTGAACTCAAGCCGCATCGATGGAAGGCCAGTGTCAAAGTCGAACTGAGTGACTATCACTAACTAGCTGAGCCACTGAGGCCCCGAAACATCAAGTGTCTTATTGTCAGCAAACAGATAATCCAAAATAACCTACAAAGGACTTCACAAAATATTATCCTGAAGATTTCTTTGTAAAATTTCTTTTAGAAAATAATTCTTGATGGTTTGAATTTCAGGTGTATGTTGGGATCCATGTCAGTCCAGATTGGCTCTGTGTACTGGATCTAACAAACTGTACATGTGGTCACCTGCTGGCTGTCTCTCAGTAGAAATACCTGCAGAAGGTAGGCCAGAACTCGGGGGGAAAATGAAATATTTCATTCTTATTTATCTAGGTCAGGGGGCCGTTTCACGAAGCCGTCGCACAGTGCGATCAATTGCAGTTGCCATGACGACGTATCTCTTCAACATGGTATCTATTGGCAACCACGCTTCGTTTGCGATGCGACTGCTTTGTGAAACGAGCCCCTGAACTGCGGGAATATAAAATATTTCATTCTTATTTATCTTATTTTGCTTGCCACAGTTTATTTGAAGGTTTTAAGGCTTTCGTAACACAATTATTTATTTTACCATAAAAAATGTCTTGAAAATGTATATTTATGATGAGTTAGCCCACCCAAGCATCAACCAGTTTCCAGGATTTCCTTAATTTGGGTTCCCCCTTCCAACGATACACAATACCAGCTGTCCGCTTCAGGGCTGGGAGATCCAGGTTCAAGCCTCGGTTGAGTCAGACCAAAGACTTTAACAGTGGGAGCTGCTGCTGTTTCGCTTGGCGCTCAGCAATAGGAGTTAGAGCAGCGACTGGTTGGCCTGGTGTCAGTATAATTTGACTGGGTGAGGGGGCTTGCTGGTTGACTTCGGCAAGTCGTCTCGGTGAGGCAGCACTAAATAAAAGAGCAGTGGAAATCTGCCCTGCCACAAGGAGACCACATGTTCATATGACTAAAATACTGTTGAGCAGGACATAAAACCCAAATCACTAACTCACTCACCCCGAAGATAAACAAAATCTTATCGGAGTTTTACGCCGCACTGAAAGATTATTTTACCTATGCGAGCGTTGCCAGGCTTAGTGGTGGAGGAAAGCAGACTTTTTGCTCGAAGAAACCCCCCAACCTTCAGCCAGTTCCTTTGCGTGATTGTTTTACTAATGTAGCATGTAACTGAATGTAACCAGAGCACAGCATTAGCCTAGGGCTTAAAATGTACATTTCTTTATTAGAAATAAAGATGTTTAGAAGAAAAAACTGAATGGACCTTAACATGGTCACTAGTTTTCTGAAACAATGCCATATTATTAGCATGTAACTTACTTTTACTGGCCATTTCTCCAACATCCTAACTTGATTTTCAATGGATAAGACAGCTGATAAAATCCTACTACTAAAGGCCTTCATATTTTACTGATGGGTCGCGGGTTCGAATCCCACTCAGTCCAAAAAAATTGGAAAATTTTACTGGGTTTTCTCTCGAACAATCTGTGTGGGATGGTTGCCAGTTACCAGCGGAAGGTCGTGGGTTTCCTCCCACAATAGAACTGGCAAGGTTTCCTCCCACAATAAAACTGGCAACGCCACCTTATAAGTGAACTAATCTTGAGCGTGGCGTAAAACACCAAACAATCAATCAATCATATTTTACTGAACTTTGTTTTTTTGTTTCCAGCAACCTTTCAGATAATGTCGTTACGGTGGCACCCCGAGGGCAATGCCATCCTCCTGGTGGGTAAAGATGAAATGTGTTTATGTTTTCTGAACAACACGTCAACAGAAGCACCTGCAGAAGCTAGCTAATTTCCTCACAGCAATATGGAACCACTAAATCAATCAATCAATCAATCTAAGCAAAGTCGCCATGTCTTCTCATCCACGGTCGGTTTCCTCCCACAATAAAACTGGCAATGCCATATAAGTGAAATAATCTTGAGCGCGGCCTAAAACACCAAACAATCAATCAATCAATCTCATCCACGGTGCTTTTTTTGGGAAACTTGGTATTGTCAGGGAAATGCTAAACGAGAACCTTGGAGTAAATCTCCCCGTGAATAAGATGAAATGATGTGAGTAAGCACCTGTCTAACCAGAAAAGAAATGACAATCCACAAATAAAACCTCTTACCAAGGAGTATTTTTTGTACTTTGGCACTGGCTGGAAATGGTGAAAGTGGATTATAGGTTTTATGCACAAACAACAACATCCAATGGGAAGTATACAGGTTACATTGATCAGGATATGGACAAGAGATGCAGATATATAAACCTGTTGTTGGGTATACAGTGTACTGTTCTGGTGGCAGATGTCCAAATTGTGTGAAAGTGAGATGGTAACAAAAGGCAAAAGAATACATTCCTTTCTCTGAAATGTGTTTTCTGATATGTTGGTTGATTATAGGAATTGTTATACTTTCGATGTAGGGGAGGGGGTGTGTATTGCTCGTTAAATCAACCTGTACATTGTCTTTCATCGAGGGATTCCCTTCTAAGGGCATTGAGAGCTGGGAGCCGTTTCACGAAGTCGTCGCACCGTGCGATTAATCGCAGTTGCCATGACGTCATATCTCTTCAATATGGTATCCCTTGGCAACTAGGCTTCGTTTGCGATGCGAATGCTTTGTGAAACGAGCCCCAGATCTTGAACAATCATTTAAACAAGACTACATATCAAATTTCCTCCGGGCACATATCATGGTAACCTGGTTTCCCTCCTCCACTAATTTTGGCAAGGCGTCCATTTAAGCGAAATAATCTTCAATCTTCAATAGCTGCATGTTGATTAATTAGCCTAAAAGCCTTGTAGATTAAAGCTCTATGCATTTTCATAACAAAGCAACTGTATTATATTTTTTTTCCAAAGTAAAATCACTGGGACTAAGATATTTTTAACTAGAAAGGCTAACAAAATTGTTTTGTATTGTTGATATACTGTATACACATTATCATTATACATGTACATAAGTATAACATTTACATATAATAGTGCTATGAATACAACATTCCCACAATAATTTTTTTTTCTAGTAAAGGCATATTAATAAAGATCTTGAATTGAATTTATAACTTGTGTGTGTTTCTATTTATTATACCCCTGGAATTGGCGTGCCCATCGATCTGTCTGTAGATAAAATCTTGGTCTTTGTTTATATTTATAAACACTATAACACACAGGCACAGGGGAAATCTTGTCTAAAATAACCATGGAGACAAGTTTCTAACTGTGTTAAAAAGAGGTATATCATTTAGACCTTTATACCCCATAAATTGCTGTAATAAACTAAACCTCTAAACCACAGGCCACGGGGAAATCTTGTCTAAAATAACCATGGAGACAAGTTTCTAACTGTGTTAAAAAGAGGTATATCATTTTGACCTTTATACCCCATAAATTATTGTAATAAACTAAACCTCTTTGTTTATACATGCAGTTATGTCCTGTGTAATTTTGGTCCGACAAAATGTACACATTGGCTTGTCCACACTATTTCTTCTATGGTTTTGATTCTAGGTCAATGATATTTTGTGTACATGCTGTGAATAGTATTGCAAATTTTATTACTGTATTTTCGATTTAACTTTGTGTATGAGTAATGGTAGACTGATGGGGGTTCTCCATAGGTAGTCATTCAGTAGTCGGTAGTCATTCAATTCATTATTGACATATGGGAGAATTGTCTCCTATTATTTTCTGGGGTGTAGAACACAATTAACCTTCGCCTATGTGCTCAGAGCGAAAGTCCCTTGGTTCGACACTAGCCTCCAACGATGGGCTGCGAGTTCAAATCCCTCTGTGGCTCAATCCACCAAGTGATAACCCAGTCCGACACAAGCCTCCCAACGATGGGCTGCGAGTTCAAATCCCTCTGTGGCTCAATCAGCCAAGTGATAACCCAGTCTGACACAAGCCTCCCAACGATGGGCTGCGAGTTCAAATTCCTCTGTGGCTCAATCCACCAAGTGATAACCCAGTCCGACACAAGCCTCCCAACGATGGGCTGCGAGTTCAAATCCCTCTGTGGCTCAATCCGCCAAGTGATAACCCAGTCCGACACAAGCCTCCCAACGATGGGTTGCGAGTTCAAATCCCTCTGTGGCTCAATCCACCAAGTGATAACCCAGTCCGACACAAGCCTCCCAACGATGGGCTGCGAGTTCAAATCCCTCTGTGGCTCGATCAATCCGCCAAGTGATAACCCAGTCCGACACAAGCCTCCCAACGATGGGCTGCGAGTTCAAATCCCTCTGTGGCTCAATCCACCAAGTGATAACCCAGTCCGACACAAGCCTCCCAACGATGGGTTGCTGGTTCAAATCCCTCTGTGGCTCAATCCACCAAGTGATAACCCAGTCCAACACAAGCCTCCCAACGATGGGCTGCGAGTTCAAATCCCTCTGTGGCTCAATCCGCCAAGTGATAACCCAGTCCGACACAAGCCTCCCAACGATGGGCTGCGAGTTCAAATCCCTCTGTGGCTCAATCCACCAAGTGATAACCCAGTCTGACACAAGCCTCCCAACGATGGGCTGCGAGTTCAAATTCCTCTGTGGCTCAATCCACCCAGTCCGACACAAGCCTCCCAACGATGGGCTGCGAGTTCAAATCCCTCTGTGGCTCAATCCACCAAGTGATAACCCAGTCTGACACAAGCCTCCCAAAGATGGGCTGCGAGTTTAAATTCCTCTGTGGCTCAATCCACCCAGTCCGACACAAGCCTCTCAACGATAGGCTGCGAGTTCAAATCCCTCTGTGGCTCAATCCGCCTAGCGGTATTCCCAGTCCAACACAAGCCTCCCAACGATTGGCTGTGAGTTCAAATTCCTCGTGGCTCAATCCAACCAGCGATATTCCCAGTCCGACACAAGCCTCCCAACGATGGGTTGCGAGTTCAAATCCCTCTGTGGCTCAATCCGCCAAGTGATAACCCAGTCCGACACAAGCCTCCCAACGATGGGTTGCTGGTTCAAATCCCTCTGTGGCTCAATCGACCAAGTGATAACCCAGTCTGACACAAGCCTCCCAACGATGGGCTGCGAGTTCAAATCCCTCTGTGGCTCAATCCACCCAGTCCGACACAAGCCTCCCAACGATGGGCTGCGAGTTCAAATCCCTCTGTGGCTCAATCCACCAAGTGATAACCCAGTCCGACACAAGCCTCCCAACGATGGGCTGCGAGTTCAAATCCCTCTGTGGCTCAATCCACCAAGTGATAACCCAGTCCGACACAAGCCTCCCAACGATGGGCTGCGAGTTCAAATCCCTCTGTGGCTCAATCCGCCAAGTGATAACCCAGTCCGACACAAGCCTCCCAACGATGGGCTGCGAGTTCAAATTCCTCTGTGGCTCAATCCGCTAAGTGATAACCCAGTCCGACACAAGCCTCCCAACGATGGGCTGCGAGTTCAAATCCCTCTGTGGCTCAATCCACCAAGTGATAACCCAGTCCGACACAAGCCTCCCAACGATGGGCTGCGAGTTCAAATCCCTCTGTGGCTCAATCCGCCAAGTGATAACCCAGTCCGACACAAGCCTCCCAACGATGGGCTGCGAGTTCAAATCCCTCTGTGGCTCAATCCGCCAAGTGATAACCCAGTCCGACACAAGCCTCCCAACGATGGGCTGCGAGTTCAAATCCCTCTGTGGCTCAATCCGCCAAGTGATAACCCAGTCCGACACAAGCCTCCCAACGATGGGCTGCGAGTTCAAATCCCTCTGTGGCTCAAACTGCCAAGTGATAACCCAGTCTGACACAAGCCTCCCAACGATGGGCTGCGAGTTCAAATCCCTCTGTGGCTCAAACTGCCAAGTAATAACCCAGTCTGACACAAGCCTCCCAACGATGGGCTGCGAGTTCAAATCCCTCTGTGGCTCAATCCACCCAGTCCGACACAAGCCTCCCAACGATGGGCTGCGAGTTCAAATCCCTCTGTGGCTCAATCCGCCAAGTGATAACCCAGTCCGACACAAGCCTCCCAACGATGGGCTGCGAGTTCAAATTCCTCTGTGGCTCAATCCGCCAAGTGATAACCCAGTCCGACACAAGCCTCCCAACGATGGGCTGCGAGTTCAAATTCCTCTGTGGCTCAATCCGCCAAGTGATAACCCAGTCCGACACAAGCCCCCCAACGATGGGCTGCTGGTTCAAATTCCTCTGTGGCTCAATCCACCAAGTGATAACCCAGTCTGACACAAGCCTCTCAACGATAGGCTGCGAGTTCAAATCCCTCTGTGGCTCAATCCACCAAGTAATAACCCAGTCCGACACAAGCCTCCCAACGAACGATGGACTGCGAGTTCAAATTCCTCTTGGCTCAATCGGCCGAGCGATAGTCCCAGTCCGACACAAGCCTCCCAACGATGGGCTGCGAGTTCAAATCCCTCTGTGGCTCAATCCGCCAAGTAATAACCCAGTCCGACACAAGCCTCCCAACGATGGGCTGCGAGTTCAAATCCCTCTGTGGCTCGATCAATCCGCCAAGTGATAACCCAGTCCGACACAAGCCTCCCAACGATGGGCTGCGAGTTCAAATCCCTCTGTGGCTCAATCCACCAAGTGATAACCCAGTCCGACACAAGCCTCCCAACGATGGGTTGCTGGTTCAAATCCCTCTGTGGCTCAATCCACCAAGTGATAACCCAGTCCAACACAAGCCTCCCAACGATGGGCTGCGAGTTCAAATCCCTCTGTGGCTCAATCCGCCAAGTGATAACCCAGTCCGACACAAGCCTCCCAACGATGGGCTGCGAGTTCAAATCCCTCTGTGGCTCAATCCACCAAGTGATAACCCAGTCTGACACAAGCCTCCCAACGATGGGCTGCGAGTTCAAATTCCTCTGTGGCTCAATCCACCCAGTCCGACACAAGCCTCCCAACGATGGGCTGCGAGTTCAAATCCCTCTGTGGCTCAATCCACCAAGTGATAACCCAGTCTGACACAAGCCTCCCAAAGATGGGCTGCGAGTTTAAATTCCTCTGTGGCTCAATCCACCCAGTCCGACACAAGCCTCTCAACGATAGGCTGCGAGTTCAAATCCCTCTGTGGCTCAATCCGCCTAGCGGTATTCCCAGTCCAACACAAGCCTCCCAACGATTGGCTGTGAGTTCAAATTCCTCGTGGCTCAATCCAACCAGCGATATTCCCAGTCCGACACAAGCCTCCCAACGATGGGTTGCGAGTTCAAATCCCTCTGTGGCTCAATCCGCCAAGTGATAACCCAGTCCGACACAAGCCTCCCAACGATGGGTTGCTGGTTCAAATCCCTCTGTGGCTCAATCGACCAAGTGATAACCCAGTCTGACACAAGCCTCCCAACGATGGGCTGCGAGTTCAAATCCCTCTGTGGCTCAATCCACCCAGTCCGACACAAGCCTCCCAACGATGGGCTGCGAGTTCAAATCCCTCTGTGGCTCAATCCACCAAGTGATAACCCAGTCCGACACAAGCCTCCCAACGATGGGCTGCGAGTTCAAATCCCTCTGTGGCTCAATCCGCCAAGTGATAACCCAGTCCGACACAAGCCTCCCAACGATGGGCTGCGAGTTCAAATTCCTCTGTGGCTCAATCCGCTAAGTGATAACCCAGTCCGACACAAGCCTCCCAACGATGGGCTGCGAGTTCAAATCCCTCTGTGGCTCAATCCACCAAGTGATAACCCAGTCCGACACAAGCCTCCCAACGATGGGCTGCGAGTTCAAATCCCTCTGTGGCTCAATCCGCCAAGTGATAACCCAGTCCGACACAAGCCTCCCAACGATGGGCTGCGAGTTCAAATCCCTCTGTGGCTCAATCCGCCAAGTGATAACCCAGTCCGACACAAGCCTCCCAACGATGGGCTGCGAGTTCAAATCCCTCTGTGGCTCAATCCGCCAAGTGATAACCCAGTCCGACACAAGCCTCCCAACGATGGGCTGCGAGTTCAAATCCCTCTGTGGCTCAAACTGCCAAGTGATAACCCAGTCTGACACAAGCCTCCCAACGATGGGCTGCGAGTTCAAATCCCTCTGTGGCTCAAACTGCCAAGTAATAACCCAGTCTGACACAAGCCTCCCAACGATGGGCTGCGAGTTCAAATCCCTCTGTGGCTCAATCCACCCAGTCCGACACAAGCCTCCCAACGATGGGCTGCGAGTTCAAATCCCTCTGTGGCTCAATCCGCCAAGTGATAACCCAGTCCGACACAAGCCTCCCAACGATGGGCTGCGAGTTCAAATTCCTCTGTGGCTCAATCCGCCAAGTGATAACCCAGTCCGACACAAGCCTCCCAACGATGGGCTGCGAGTTCAAATTCCTCTGTGGCTCAATCCGCCAAGTGATAACCCAGTCCGACACAAGCCTCCCAACGATGGGCTGCTGGTTCAAATTCCTCTGTGGCTCAATCCACCAAGTGATAACCCAGTCTGACACAAGCCTCTCAACGATAGGCTGCGAGTTCAAATCCCTCTGTGGCTCAATCCACCAAGTAATAACCCAGTCCGACACAAGCCTCCCAACGATGGACTGCGAGTTCAAATTCCTCTTGGCTCAATCGGCCGAGCGATAGTCCCAGTCCGACACAAGCCTCCCAACGATGGGCTGCGAGTTCAAATCCCTCTGTGGCTCAATCCGCCAAGTAATAACCCAGTCCGACACAAGCCTCCCAACGATGGGCTGCGAGTTCAAATCCCTCTGTGGCTCAATCCACCAAGTGATAACTCAGTCTTCATTTATTTATGTTCAGTGTAGAGTCAAACACCAGTTTCTCTACTTTTTTTCTATCTACTTGTTATCTATAAATAAATGAGTTCTGAATAAAAGAAGGTCCTTGTGTTAGAGAACTAACCATCCATTAACAAGAATTTATGGACAGGAGTAACTATTTCATGGAAAGCGAATGTATTTTTTCGGTGTTGTTCTAGGTGGGTTGAGTGTGTTTAACATGAAACATGGCCACATTGTGGATTTAAAAACAAACACTTTCTGTTGTCATCATGTGGCTATTTATAATGAGGAATTGATTTTCTTGAATAAAGCCATTTGTTTGTCTGCTTAGTAAAATAGATGCCAGATGTGTTGATATTCCCACTTTGGGAACCACTACTTCTATAGTATACTCCAGGTTAGCCAAGAAATCTGGGCTCTGCCGAATTTTTTTTTTCTCCGTGTTTGTCATAGGCGACAAGACTCGTTAGCAGCCATATAATACCAGTTGTCGTAAGACCGATAATCCCAGCTAACTCCAGGTTAATAAAGCCCATGAAAAAAAAAAAGAATAATTAGAATAAACAGAACACCACTTAATGTGGCAAGTCGACACACTTGTCAGAAGACCCCAAATTTACCCTTCATTCTAGGTGACTATTCCACTTATAGTGGCAGGAGTTACAACATAAAATTGATACCTTAAATGATTTATGAACAGGATTTAAGGCTGATTTGTGTTTGTTTATGCACTAAATGTATATATGAAAAACATCAGTTGAAACGAAACAACCTTCGCGTTAGTTCCCTGGTAGTCAAAAAAAGAACGGGGAGGAAATATGCCTATTTTCCGTATTTTTTGTAACTACTCGGAAAAATGACGTCATACATGACCTTCGATGTGTACAAACTGCCAGGAAGACGTACTGAGACAGCAGAAATCGTTTATTACGTCATCGCTGTGAGGGTACGTACACAACGAAGGTCGTGTGTGACGTCATAAGTCTCTGAGATAATTAACTTTCGTAAGCATTGTAGATCGGCAAACGTAGCTTGAATTTTGTATGTGCTGCGACCGAAATTTAATTTTCTCTTTGGTCAGACTTTTAAAGTACATGTTCTACAACACACTTAACGCAAATTAGAAAATATTTCCAAAGGTTGTTCATAAATCCTTTAAGTCATTATTTGAGAAAACTTAATGGGTTATGATCTACTGAAATGGACATCCTAGTTAGTCACAATAATCTTCCCTTCCCTCCTGGCGACCATCCCACTTATAGTGACAAAGCTGCTGAAATTGATATCCTGTTTAGACACAATAACCTCCTGGTGGCCAGCCCACTTTAAAAGGCACCAGCTGCTGAAACTGACATCCTAGTTAAAGGATTTATGAACAGGATTTAAAGCTGGTTTGTGTTTGTTTATTGACTAAATGTATACTTGGTTACCATTCCACTTATAAAGACTGCTGAAATTGACATCCTGTTTCGATACAATATCCTCCTCCCTTCCAGTGACCATCCCACTTATAAAGACAAAGCTGCTGAAATTGACATCCTAGTTAGCCACAGAATAATCTCTTCCCTTCTGGTGACCATCCCACTTAAAATGACATGAAGCTACGTCACAACGCTTTTGCTTAAAGTGGCATGAGCTGCCAATATGTTGATATTTTGATGTTAAAACAGATTGTTGAAATTATTGGCTAATTGTCACAACATTTTTACTAAACCACCATCTTAAGGCACGAGTAATAATTACCAACGCCAGACAAATTTTTTTAATTGATTGATAGTAGACAGATCACGGAGCTAATTAATTAGTGAGAGATTCTGCAGCCGTTACAGAGATTTATCAATGACACCTATGTATAATGAAGAGTAGGAATAACTTGTGTATCATTTTTCTCCGTCGTTAACATTGAATGAAACCTGCTTCTTGGTCATAAAAGAAATCTCATAAATATCCTGTTTACAATCGTTGTAAGCTCCGCTTCAGTGCACACAAATATTTTTGTTATTGTGCAGTTGCATTGCTTTACAAAGCCTTGCATAACTAAACACAGGATCTATAAGTGGTATCCTGGTTCTTTATATACTCTGTAAGTCGAGAGAAAAAAACATTATTTGATACAAACTTTGCCCAATATGTATGGGGTACAACCGTTCTATATATACTCGGTATAATGCCGTCCATAATTTGTAAGTAGGGCTAAAGGGGGAAAAAAATTATTTGATTCAAACTTTGCCCAAGATGTATGAGGTTCTATATATATACCCTGTATAGTGCTGTCTATAATTTGTAAGTCAAGCCAAAAAAACCAACATTATTGGATTTGTAAGTCAAGCCAAAAAAAAGCAACATTATTTCATTCAGACTATGCCCAAGATGTATGATTTAAAAAATAAAATAAGAAAACTGACACTGGTTTTATTACGCACAATATCATGTTTTAATGTCACACAAATTTACATTTTTTTTCCATATTAATACACTCAGCTAAATTTTCATAAACTTGGTTCAGGCTGCGACATTGAGTTAAGGCAGTCATACATATTTAATACACAAGTAATGTAACTCCGAAAAATATTTGACTCATAATTTCAGGACTCCCGATGATGGCGAAATAAAGTGCCCTTTGGTTTACGGAGTTACGCTACTTGTGTACTATGTTAAAAAAAAAGACACATATTTAATGTAAGTATATTATTTAAATGTCGTCAATGGATTAAAACTTATCACACACAATAGAATGAGCTTGTAATTTACATTCTAACATTTTCCTGGTCAACATATGACAGCATTCTCATGAAAAAACTCATTTACATACAGGCATTTCATTGGTCCATTGCCAAGTATCTGACTATACAACTTTATTACTTAAACAATAGGATGTCTGTATGGAACGTCATGATTAAATAAGTTTCACCAAATATTAACAATTGATATAACTTTTAAGATTTTGATAGTCAATGATTTAAAACATTTTAAATATTCTACATTTTAGTGTAATAACATAACCAATTTAACAAAAGATAGATATTTGCACACAGTTTTATATAGGAGAAAGTGTTGAAAGTGTAAAAATTAATACTCAAAGCACAAAAATTTATTAACCAATTTAAATTAAAAGGAAATTTGTAGGGTTAGCCATTCATCCTTCAATATAGCAAAGTGATTAAGCAATTTAGACATCTGACCCTCTCTAGAACAGATATGGGTCAGTTTTAAAGGAAAGCCAAATTCTAAGGTTCACATAGGCACGTTTTTTGATATAGGCAAACTGAATAAGAATTTCTCATGGCACATTTGACATGCTTATTTCTAATATGTATATCAAGAGACATGTTCTACTAAATCAGAGGAAAGTTACTTAAGGATACGCCTCCTAAATTACCAAAATGAATGGTCAAGTTGAGATAATTTAGCACACATTTGCTACAAGGATAACTCAGCATGGATACTTAGAGCTAGCACCTGACAAGATAGTAACCGTTGCCATGGTAATGGCAGCCATTGAATAGTCCTACATCCAAAAGTATTCTGGGAAAGTTTGAAATAGCAAATTCAGATTTCTGGCTAACCCTCTGCTACAAGCAAAGATTGTTAATATAAAAAAAATTTAACAAACCATAGAGCGAACTAATACAATGTAACACATGATAATAATCGGGCAAACATACAGCAAGAAAACTACAATAAATAGTTCATCACCCCAACATAGAGATTAAATGTATTAACAAATTCAGATGTAAATAAAGGTATAGACAATTCAAGAAGAAATTCAACCCTTAGGCTGTTCACTTTTATTTAAGAATTGGAATTGTTTTTATTACCATAGTTTAAATAAAATGGAAAATAGTGATCAGACGTATTAAACAAGAGATCCCTTAAAGGGATCTTAACGCCCGCGTTCATCTATTCATATTAAATTGATTGATTGATTGTTTGGTGTTTTACGCTGCGCTCAAGATTATTTCACTTACAGCAATAACTGGATATAGGAATTGGGTCCTACATAAACAAGAGATCAGTAAAGCTGATCTAGGCGACCACCATAGAACACTATCAGAAAGTGAGGCTGCTTGTAAACGGATCGCAAATTTGATATGTGAAATTTATTTCTTCAGTTGGTGGCTGGCTTGACAGAACAAAGTTTCTTCGGTACATAGTGGCTGTTATCTGAAAACTCAAAACCAACTTTCTTCAAGGAGGCCGCACATTAACGCTACTTACCGGAGCTACATAGTAGGCCCTACATGCACATTGTATGCACACAGGCCAGTCAGTGATATCGCTTGTTTGAGTCCTGTACACAATTAAAATTTACAAAATCCACTACGATTGTACACATGTTACTAAGATGCATTTAGTGTTTGTTTACAAATCAAAAGATAATGTATATCTGTCAAAAATAGTCCGTGAAAAGTGAAGAATGGGCGACGTATTGATCACTCTTTACAAAATTTACACATGACGAAAGTCAGTTTAAAAATTAATGGCAAAAAATATCCCGATTCGTTCAGAAATTAGTAAACTCTTGTAAAAAAATCTTCATGCACGATTTGATATAAATATATGATTGAATAAAAACATTTCAGTTACGTTATTGGTAAATTGCATTTACAATTGCGAAGTCAGTTGCTGTACATAGCTGCCTGAATGCAAATTCGATCGGCAAAATAGTGATTGTACGTTGCCGTGTATTTCATTTCATTTTGAAATATTCCTTCCTTTTACACTCCGAAAAATACAATATGGATCTTCTTAAGTGTCTTAGGGAACACTCTCCTTTAAAAAAATATTTATTATTGTTACATTTTTGGAAAGAATTTAGGCGTTTAAAATCCAAATTCGAGAAGGCCATTTTACCGGCTTCGAACAAGCCGTGGCGGCCGGCAACATGCATAGAATAAACTATTTCTTATACTTATAGTTATAGTCGTCCTTGGAAATCTGAAAGGAGTCGATTTTTATACGTTTTAAAATGACCCGAGGATTGCAATTTCACTCTGAGGTTTATAAAAGCTCCGATAAATGTCTTGTTTTTCACTACTCTGGACTCGGAAATTCCAAAATAACGTCCTCAGTGCCAAAAATAGCTAATCTGTCTTTAACTGGGTCGTGCTTTTAAAATGCCTGGTAGCCTAGGGGCCCTGTGATTGACAGCGGGAACTCCACTAGCAAACTAATTTCACCACCCGATTTTAGCACTTTTTAATCATAGATATTTAAATATCTCACTCACAGTCAGTATATTGGAGACAAGGAAAATATATATTAAGATCTGAAGCTGTAAATATAAGGAATTCCTTTTCTTGTTATGTACGTATGCTTGAAGTGTCCATTCTAACCTAGACAACGTTGGAAGTTATCAGTGAATTACACGTCCCTTAAAGTAAATTAAACCTCTTTACCGTATTCGAAGACTGAAAAAACAAAGCAACCAACAGATGCAACATGTGATTTTATTTGTTCATTTTCAAAATTAGTTGAAGTTGTAAGAAAAAATAACCATACGGCGTCAGTAGGCTTTTTGCCAATTTTTCTGCTGTCGCCATACGATGTCTTCGGTAATGAAGCAGGCTAGCACTCTAAAGCTGACTATCCATGTGCGCGTATTTGCGTATACGCATGCGTGTCTGCGTATGCAGTGCGTGTGTTTTTTGTACATTTTCATACATCCATATTAGCGTATGTTTCCATCCGTTTTTCCTCTTCCGTCATATCGCCGTGGCATATAAACCCTTCATTGGTGTTAATCCAGTTGGAGGCCGTGGGGTTAAATGACTGAGGCTCACATATTGATCTTCATTTTGGTCGGGCTATACTGGAAGATGTTAAATTCCAGCTTTCAGTTGTCATAACAACTCTTATAACATATAAATATAACGTTGAGAATATAATGAAAGGGTATTTTTAAATAAATGTGCATGGGATGGATTGATAATTACTTTATAACCGCCAAAGATGTGATTACGCTCACCGTGCGCCTCTTTTTTGACAGAGTGGGAGCCGGTACAGTAATTAGGCCAGGGAACACCTCAGAAGATGACGTCAAAACACGTATTTCCCCCATGATTTGCCGTCCGTTATCCGTAAAAATCGCGCAGCGAGCGATTCTATACGCATACGCAGACGGACACACATACGCAAACGTACACATGGATAGGCCCTCTGTTATTTGACATGTATTTGATTTCATCCGCATACGCACGAATTCACGCACTACGCATACGTATCGAAAATACGCGCACATGGATAGTCAGCTTAACGCCCATATGGCGACAGCGGTACCGAATGTGTTAAATGAAAACATCAACGACGAACAAAATACATGTTGCATAACTTCACCATATGAGGAAGCAACACAAAAAAATTCACCAAGATCCGCCTGGTAGTTTTCTTGATTCCGCGATCACAAACTATGTAAATAGAAATCACATAAAAAGCTACTGGCCGCCATTTTTAATATGCAAATGAGCAGCGAGTGCATAGTGCGCAACGAGGCCATAGGGTTAACCTGCGTATAACATTTTACGAACATCCTTTCATTACTTTAGGAGAACAGTGATAAAAAAAAAGGCCAGTGGCCGCCATTTTGAATATGCAAATGAGCAAAAAAGTGCATTGTGCACAACGAGACCATAGGCCTAACATGCGTAAATTAGTTTACAAAAATCCTAGCCTTTCTTTACTTTAGGAGAAAAGTGACAAAAAAAAGAAAAACAAAATGGTCGCCCAACGGCCATTTTAATATGCAAATGAGCAAAAAAGTACATAGTGCGCAACGAGGCCATAGGGTTAACCTGCGTACATAAGTTTTACGAAGATCCTCTCATTACTTTAGGAGAAAAGTGATAAAAAGTAGAAAAAGAAAATGGTTGCCTAGCGGCCATTTTGATATGCAAATGAGCAAAAGAAATAAATGTTGCACAACTAGACCATAGGAGGAACGTGCGTGTGAAATTTAAAGAAGATCCGACTAGCACTTCTCTCGGAATCACGATCACAAGAGAGAAAAGTGATAAAAAATAGAAAAACAAAATGGTCGCCTAGCGGCCATTTTAATATGCAAATGAGCTCAGAAAAATAGATGTTGCACAACTAGACCATATGGGGAACTAACACAAAAACATTTCATCAAGATCGGCCTAGTGGGTTTCTAGATTCCGCGATCACAAACTATGTAGGTAAAAATCACAAAATGGTCACCAGCGGCCATTTCAATATGCAAATGAGCAAACAAAATAGATGTTGCACAACTAGACCATAAGGAGAACATGTCTGTAAAATTTGATGAAGATCCGACCAGTAGTTCTCTTGGAATCGCGATCACAAGAAAAGTTTACAGACACCGGACGACGGACGACAGACGACGGACGACGGACGACGGACGACGGGCGACGGACCACGGACCACGGACAAAAAGCGATTTGATAAGACCACCATGAGATCATGGTGGTCTAAAAAAAATACAATATGGATCTTCTTAAGTGTCTTAGGGAACACTCTCCTTTAAAAAAATATTTATTATTGTTACATTTTTGGAAAGAATTTAGGCGTTTAAAATCCAAATTCGAGAAGGCCATTTTACCGGCTTCGAACAAGCCGTGGCGGCCGGCAACATGCATAGAATAAACTATTTCTTATACTTATAGTTATAGTCGTCCTTGGAAATCTGAAAGGAGTCGATTTTTATACGTTTTAAAATGACCCGAGGATTGCAATTTCACTCTGAGGTTTATAAAAGCTCCGATAAATGTCTTGTTTTTCACTACTCTGGACTCGGAAATTCCAAAATAACGTCCTCAGTGCCAAAAATAGCTAATCTGTCTTTAACTGGGTCGTGCTTTTAAAATGCCTGGTAGCCTAGGGGCCCTGTGATTGACAGCGGGAACTCCACTAGCAAACTAATTTCACCACCCGATTTTAGCACTTTTTAATCATAGATATTTAAATATCTCACTCACAGTCAGTATATTGGAGACAAGGAAAATATATATTAAGATCTGAAGCTGTAAATATAAGGAATTCCTTTTCTTGTTATGTACGTATGCTTGAAGTGTCCATTCTAACCTAGACAACGTTGGAAGTTATCAGTGAATTACACGTCCCTTAAAGTAAATTAAACCTCTTTACCGTATTCGAAGACTGAAAAAACAAAGCAACCAACAGATGCAACATGTGATTTTATTTGTTCATTTTCAAAATTAGTTGAAGTTGTAAGAAAAAATAACCATACGGCGTCAGTAGGCTTTTTGCCAATTTTTCTGCTGTCGCCATACGATGTCTTCGGTAATGAAGCAGGCTAGCACTCTAAAGCTGACTATCCATGTGCGCGTATTTGCGTATACGCATGCGTGTCTGCGTATGCAGTGCGTGTGTTTTTTGTACATTTTCATACATCCATATTAGCGTATGTTTCCATCCGTTTTTCCTCTTCCGTCATATCGCCGTGGCATATAAACCCTTCATTGGTGTTAATCCAGTTGGAGGCCGTGGGGTTAAATGACTGAGGCTCACATATTGATCTTCATTTTGGTCGGGCTATACTGGAAGATGTTAAATTCCAGCTTTCAGTTGTCATAACAACTCTTATAACATATAAATATAACGTTGAGAATATAATGAAAGGGTATTTTTAAATAAATGTGCATGGGATGGATTGATAATTACTTTATAACCGCCAAAGATGTGATTACGCTCACCGTGCGCCTCTTTTTTGACAGAGTGGGAGCCGGTACAGTAATTAGGCCAGGGAACACCTCGGAAGATGACGTCAAAACACGTATTTCCCCCATGATTTGCCGTCCGTTATCCGTAAAAATCGCGCAGCGAGCGATTCTATACGCATACGCAGACGGACACACATACGCAAACGTACACATGGATAGGCCCTCTGTTATTTGACATGTATTTGATTTCATCCGCATACGCACAAATTCACGCACTACGCATACGTATCGAAAATACGCGCACATGGATAGTCAGCTTAACGACCATATGGCGACAGCGGTACCGAATGTGTTAAATGAAAACATCAACGACGAACAAAATACATGTTGCATAACTTCACCATATGAGGAAGCAACACAAAAAAATTCACCAAGATCCGCCTGGTAGTTTTCTTGATTCCGCGATCACAAACTATGTAAATAGAAATCACATAAAAAGCTACTGGCCGCCATTTTTAATATGCAAATGAGCAGCGAGTGCATAGTGCGCAACGAGGCCATAGGGTTAACCTGCGTATAACATTTTACGAACATCCTTTCATTACTTTAGGAGAACAGTGATAAAAAAAAAGGCCAGTGGCCGCCATTTTGAATATGCAAATGAGCAAAAAAGTGCATTGTGCACAACGAGACCATAGGCCTAACATGCGTAAATTAGTTTACAAAAATCCTAGCCTTTCTTTACTTTAGGAGAAAAGTGACAAAAAAAAGAAAAACAAAATGGTCGCCCAACGGCCATTTTAATATGCAAATGAGCAAAAAAGTACATAGTGCGCAACGAGGCCATAGGGTTAACCTGCGTACATAAGTTTTACGAAGATCCTCTCATTACTTTAGGAGAAAAGTGATAAAAAGTAGAAAAAGAAAATGGTTGCCTAGCGGCCATTTTGATATGCAAATGAGCAAAAGAAATAAATGTTGCACAACTAGACCATAGGAGGAACGTGCGTGTGAAATTTAAAGAAGATCCGACTAGCACTTCTCTCGGAATCACGATCACAAGAGAGAAAAGTGATAAAAAATAGAAAAACAAAATGGTCGCCTAGCGGCCATTTTAATATGCAAATGAGCTCAGAAAAATAGATGTTGCACAACTAGACCATATGGGGAACTAACACAAAAACATTTCATCAAGATCGGCCTAGTGGGTTTCTAGATTCCGCGATCACAAACTATGTAGGTAAAAATCACAAAATGGCCACCAGCGGCCATTTCAATATGCAAATGAGCAAACAAAATAGATGTTGCACAACTAGACCATAAGGAGAACATGTCTGTAAAATTTGATGAAGATCCGACCAGTAGTTCTCTTGGAATCGCGATCACAAGAAAAGTTTACAGACACCGGACGACAGACGACGGACGACGGACGACGGACGACGGACCACGGACAAAAAGCGATTTGATAAGACCACCATGAGATCATGGTGGTCTAAAAATCTTATTCCAGGGAGATAACCATTGTTGAGGAAAATTAAATTGTGAATTGCAAAATTAAGCTCCCCTAGAAATTTTGGTTGAAAACAACATTGCCACCTGGATCTTCAATATGCTAATGAAATGATAATGTACGGTGCACAGCTAGAACTTAGAGGGATGATGTGTGTCATGTTTGGTTAAGATCAGGTCAATAGTTTTCTTGGAATAATGATAATAAGTTTCATTTTCAAATTTGGTTAAAAAACAACATTGCTTCCTGGCGGCCATATTTAATAAGCAAATGAGACGAAAATGTAGGGTGCACAACTAGATCAGAGGGAGATAATGTCGGCCAAGTTTGGTCAAAATCAGACCAGTATTTTCTTGGAATAGAAGTAACGAAAAAAACAACATCGCCCTCCTGGCGGCCATATTGAATACGCAAATGAGATCAAAATGTACAGTACACAACATGGCTATAGGGAGATAATGTGAGCCAAGTTTGGTGAAAATCGGATTGGTAGTTTTCTTGGAAAAAAGTAACAAAAAAAATATATCGCCCCTGACAGCCATATTGAATATGCAAATGAGATGAAAATGTATGGTGCACAACTAGACCATAGGGTGATGTATGTTCAGTTTGATTAAGATTGGACTGATAGTTTTATTGGAATAAAGGTAACAAGCAAAAGTTTTCTTGCAATAAACGAAGAAAAAAACATCTCCCCCTGGCGGCCATATTGAATATGCAAATGAGATGAAAATGTACGGTGCACCACTAGACCATAGGGTGAGATGATGTATGTTAAGTTTGATTAAGATTGGACAGGTAGTTTTCTTGGAATAAAGGTAACAAGCAAAAGTTTTCTTGCAATAAACGGAAAAAAAACATCCCCCCCTGGCGGCCATATTGAATATGCAAATGAGATGAAAATGTACGGTGCACCACTAGACCATAGGGTGAGATGATGTATGTTAAGTTTGATTAAGATTGGACAAGTAGTTTTCTTGGAATAAAGGTAACAACAAAAAAACAACATCGCCCCCTGGTGGCCATATTGAATATGCAAATGAGATGAAACTGTAGGATGCACAACTAGACTATATGGAGATAATGTCAGCCAAGTTTGGTGAAAATCGGACTAGTAGTTTCCTTGAAATAAAGGTAACAAAAAAAAAACAATATCGCCCCCTGGTGGCCATATTGAATATGCAAAATGAGATGAAAATGTACAGTGCACAACTAGACCGTAGGGTGATGATGTACGTTGAGTTTAATTAAGATTGGACTAATAGTTTTCTTGGAATAAAGATAACAAGCGAAAGTTTTCTTGCAATAAACGTAACAAAGAAAAACAACATCTCCCCCTGGCGGCCATATTGATTATGCAAATGAGATGAAAATGTACGATGCACAACTAGACCATAGGGTGATGATGTATGTTAAGTTTGATTAAGATTGGACAGGTACTTTTCTTGGAATAAAGGTAACTAAGAAAAACAACATTGCCCCCTGGTGGCCATATTGAATATGCAAATGAGATGAAACTGTAAGATGCACAACAAGACTATATGGAGATAATGTCAGCCAAGTTTGATGAAAATCGGACTAGTAGTTTCCTTGGAATAAAGGTAACAAAAAAAAACAATATCACCCCCTGGTGGCCATATTGAATATGCAAATGAGATGAAAATGTACGGTGTACAACTAGACTGTAGAGTGATGATGCATGTTGAGTTTGATTAAGATTGGACTAATAGTTTTCTTGGAATAAAGGTAACTACCAAAAGTTTTCTTGCAATAAACGTAACAAAGGAAAACAACATCTCCCCCTGGCGGCCATATTGTTTATGCAAATGAGATGAAAATGTACGGTGCACAACTAGACCATAGGGTGATGATGTATGTTAAGTTTGATTAAGATTGGACAGGTAGTTTTCTTGAAATAAAGGTAACAAAGAAAAAACAACATCGCCCCCTGGCGGCCATATTGAATATGCAAATGAGATGAAAATGTAGGATGCACAACTAGACTATATGGAGATAATGTCAGCCAAGTTTGGTGAAAATCGGACAGGTAGTTTTCTTGGAATAAAGGTAACAAAAAAAAAACAATATCGCCCCCTGGTGGCCACATTGAATATGCAAATGAGATGAAAACGTACGGTGCACAACTAGACCATAGGGTGATGTTGTATGTTAAGTTTGATTAAGATCGGACAGGTAGTTTTCTTGGAATAAAGGTAACAAGCAAAAAGTTAACGGACGGACGACGGACGACGGACGACGGACGACTGACGACGGACGACGGACCACGGAAAAGCGATTTGAATAGCCCTCCATCAGAATGATGGCGGGCTAAAAATTCACAAACTTAATTTGTTCAATGCATCATCAATGATTTCAAGGTAGGTGTCAGGTTTTTCGCTTTTGTTTCTTCAAATTTAATCTTTTTTTTAAAAGTTATTAAAAAAAAAATTGGAATTGTCATAGACATACTTATTTTAAATTTTACAAACTTGTTGAAGCGAAGTGTCACATTGCGCCCCTGGTACAAATGAATTTTGCCCAAAATATAAACATTTATAAAGTTTTAAGTGCAAGAAAATACAATCCAACACCAATAGGGTATATATATCTATGAAAAAAAAAATAGTAGAAATAAAAATTCTATAAAACCAAAAATCAAATCCCCATGATCTGAGAAATCGATAAATATGAATACACAACATAAAATAACAAATATTTCTACAAATTACATTCAGTAGTTGTGATTTCCAAATAAAAAAAGCATATTAATTTCAGCAGTTAAATTTATAGTATACTATATATCTGTTGAAGATTTTATTTAAAATTCAAGATTGTAATATTTTTTTCAGTGACTTAGTTACAAAAACTTACAGCCTGGCTCTTTACCTTTCTGCTAGTTTACATATATATTCTGTGATACTGCTACTAAAATATTACTTTACAGATTGATCGAATTATGTCCGTAGACACTCTTAAAATTTTATTTAAAAATTTACATAATATTACAATAGAATTTAAATTCATTCTGAAACAAACCATTAACAATACTACTTTCCTTCTCAATTGAGTTATAACTACATGTATTAGTAAAAGTAAACATAATATTGGGAGGGGTGGGGGGGGGGGGGTGGGGGGGGGGGGGGTGGGAGTCGATTGAATTGTAGATTAGGAAATGTAAGAATTGTATAGCCTCAGCTGGGTTGATTGTTTGGTGTTTTACGCCGCGCTCAAGATTATTTCACTTATATGGCGGCGTTGCCAGTTTTATTGTGGGAGGAAACCAGGCTCTATGCTCGGAGGAAAGCCCCGACCTTCCGGTAGTAACGGGGAACCATCCCACAAAAGTTGTTCGAGTGAAAAACCCAGTCAGAAAATTTTCCAATTATTTTTGGGACTGAGTGGGACATATTGCTATGAGGAAATTAGCTAGCTTTGGCAGGTGCTTCTGTTGATGTGTTTGGGGGGAGGGGTGTAGTTGTACAAAGCGTGAGCATCTTTCAAACAGCTGCCTTTTTATCACAGTTGATTTTATAGATATTGTTGAGAAATCGTTGGCATGGCAACTAGATAGTGTATTATGGACAAGTCACACCTTCAGTAAAAAATATTTCAGATATGGTGGAATGAAATGAAGTATTAGATCAAGTTATAAACAGAAAGCGTTGATTTTCATTCAGAAGCTGACACCATTTCTATCTCGGAAAAAGCCCAGGTGGCTTTGGTTATATACCATCGAGGACACGCCCAAATAATTCTCAACCAAAATTGGCGCCTCTACATTTCGAACCTTCTCACCGGGTTTCTTCTTAGTGTAGACTTTGGAGACGCATTGCAGTAGAGATTCGTAGAAATCATCGACGTTGTAAGTGATGGTTTCCGTTTCCTTGGGATTGTAGAGAAGGGGATGATGACTGAACGTGGTCCACGGAATAGAACTACACCACGGATTCCAGATCTGACCAAAACTCGGCTGTTGTCCTTTATTCCACATCACACGAACACCACCATGTTGTCGCTCTCTGAAAATAACCAGGGACATAATTTTCAGCTTTGAAATACAATAGACCCTTTCGGCTTAAGGATTGACGCTTGGGCAAAAGCCTCGCTGTATGGCAAAATGACGCTAAATTGAGTTTTTGGATCAATCTGACGTCGGAATTGTTTCCATTTCGTCTATGACGCAATGCAAAAGAGGCGTGTCAGGGCGACTGCAACAAAGAAATGACGGCAATGCCATACAACTCGAACAATGTCATAAAAACGTCATTCTAAGCCGGAAGGGTCTATTGATTGATGCCAACATTGCCAGGTTTACAATTAGTGGGGGAAGAGCTCTGTACCTGGAGTTCCTGTTAGTTATAGTGGTTTCTAAAATCCAGGTAATATAATAATTGACGGGCGTTTTACATAAAAAAAAAAGAACAATTAGGGTGGGATATTTACTGGGGGATTTTAACTTGCTGCTCTTGTTAGAGTGGCATGAGCTGCCAAAATGTTGACATTTTGACGTTGAAACAGAATGTTTCAATTATCAGCTATTTTCTCTAGGCGTATAATTCAGAAGTTTTTTAGTGCTTCTAGTCTCGAGAATGTACGATAGAGTATTGTTTTGAACTAACTTTGGCTTAGAATGAATGAATGGTCGTCCCTGTTATTTAAATTTAGTTTACTTTTCGAACACTATTCCGGTTCTTATAGGCCACATTCTGTATGTATTTTCCTCATCCCAACGCTAATCATTTAGTTTTTTTATGGCCTTTAACGCCTCTTATTGTCGTGACTATCAGAAATTATGAAAAAAGTTTGAATTTTGGCAGCTCATGCCACTTTAAATTGAAAGAAAAGATATACTGATAAGACTTACGGTATCAGAGACTCCTTGGGGTAGGTGAGATCTCCCACCTGGATGGTATCGATAAGTTGAAGGAGAATGCGCTTGGAGTCGAGCACTTTACCAGTGATAAAGTTATAAGTGACTATCAGGAGGGAGTTGTCAGTCAGCAGAACTATCCTTTCTCTTTCATTGTCCCAATGATCAATCCTACAACATAAATTAACAAAATTTAACGTCCTATAGTATACACCTGTTCTATTTCCTCTATATTTATGATCACTAAAACACACGGGCACAGGGAAAATCTTCTTGTCTAAAATAACCATGGAGACAAGTTTCTATTGTGTTAAAAAGAGGTATATCATTTAGACCTTTACACCCCATAAATTGTTGTAACAAACCAAACCTATGATATTTCATTAGGTTGTCTATAGATAGACATACATGTATATACATGTATGGCTGCGTTGTCAGGTTTAGAAGGTAGGTAACAGGGATCTTTGGTCAAAATTTTGCCCTTGCTGAATTTGAACTTGCAACCCATCACCGGAAGGCCTGAGTTGACCTGGCAACTGAGCCATGTGCATGTATGTATATACATGTAGAAATCTGACTTGAACTATATACAGAAAATAGCCGTTAAAGTTATAAATCAAACATTGATTGATTGATTGAAGTTTTATGCCACACTCAAGATTCCTAGGTTTAGTGGGGGAGGAAACAGGGCTCTTTGCCCGAATGAAACCTCTGATTTTCTCATTGCAACCACGTTATGTACTTGGTGTATGGGTTAATCTAGGGGTGTCAAGCTTCGTTTGGTAGAGGTGAAATCTACCCAGGGTTGCGAAATGTGTCATCATTAGTAACAGTAATAACTTACTCTGTGAGGAGCCAGGCACCCTGTAAAGAGCCATCCAGTTCATTCTTGAGCAGTGATTTACAGTTCTCCACAGCATTGTCAAATGACCCATCCTATGAATGACAGAATAAATTACAAATAGACATGAGGACTAATTATTGAGGTCACTTTGACACACTTAAAAAGGGTTAGTAGCATTTTGAGTGAAATTGGAAATCTTATTAATAATGTAAAGATAAATCAAAAACAGACACAAAGAAAATAAGGTCACCTCAACACACATGAAAACAGGAAATTGCATTGTGGTTGAAACTGGCTTTCTTATGATAATGAATCACAAAATAATAAGAATCGATAAACAGACATTTCACAAAATCATTCTTCATTAAAACGAAGTGGTTTTGTGACGATGCCAACATTGAACTAAACCATGAATCTTGCAAATCTCAGGTGCCTTCATTCAGATGTGCAATAAGGTGTGACATGTACGTTGAGGTACAGTCTATGACATGTACATCCCTACTATAAGTATACTATATGTTTAATTTCTCATAGCTCCGGCATGTAGCGTCAATTTGAGACGGAAGGGCCGAACGCTACAGAGGGTAGCCATTTGTAAAATAGGAAAATTCCTGAATGGCGAAGAATACAAAACATGGCCGATGTGATCGCAGGAAAATGGTCCAACCAGCTCCAGATATGGATATAATGCCATAACTGGCCTTAAATTCGACAAAAAGAGAATGGATATCAAGCCAGAAAAGGTTGGTCATTCATTTTTTAAAGGCATTTATTGTATGATTTATCGGTAAATTATTTTTTCGAAAGAAAAAGGGAACGACATGATTTTGTCGTACGCTTGCAGTTTCAAAATGGTGTACCTTCTACAATACTCTAGCTCCTAGCTCATTAGAGTATTGTTTAATACTACAATTAAATTTCCCATAATTTTTTGAGTGACATCATTAAGCGTCAGGTCTATTGCCCACTTTACATGTATATATAGGACTACGTTCATTTACATTGTAAATTTGTGGTACATCATAAAAAAAAATATCGGTATTACAGGATGTTTCTGAGGCACATTTTTCAATTAGTTGCACATTCCAGTTTCACCATCTGTTGCCTAGTACTTTGAATACATCAATATATGTAGGGTTGCACTGTCCAACTTTTAAATTCCTTGAAATTAATAAAACTGAAATTTAAAGAATAGATATGGACTTACTAATTCATTATAATGTGGTTAAACTGCTACTGGATGAATCAATTATGATAAATTTGTCTTCAAACATTCAAACATCAAATATCCATTCTCAATGCTAAACATGTAGATCACTGATGTGGCCCTGTGAAAGGCAACTATGAAATTACTGCCCTCCACAAGCAGAAGATTTCTTTGAGAAGGGGGAGCTAACTGAACATTCCAGAAAAAATGGATGAGGGTCTAGAGAGATGTACTGAATAAAAAAAAAACTATTTCCAAGTAAAACTGATTAATCTCCTAAAAACATTAAAGAAATGCACAAAAAGGCAACTTAACCAAAATAACAAAAAGTGATAATTATTAACAAGACTTATTAAGAAACATTAAACCCAAACATGTTGAAACATATAGTGCTAGTCGCTTTCCCCATTCAAGGTCCTCTCAGCAGATTGAAAAAAAAAGGAATTTGTGATTGTGTTAGAAAAACAAGACACTCACAGCTGCAAATAAGTCAGAAATTTCAGATTTTTTCTACTTTCATTGTCACTAAAAAATCTAAGGAAAGTCTTTCCTTTTTCCAATTTGGCAAAATATAAAAAAATTGTACAAAGATGATGCGAATAAAACAAGTTTTTCAAAATGTTGATGCTGTGATAAAATTGATAAATTTTGTTGGTAAAAAATTTTGTCAATGAAATTTCCCCCAAGAAACAGAAATATTAGTAAAACACTTTGACTCATACATTTTCTCTGTAAACTAATCCCAGCCAATCATATAAGAGAATCAAAACGAGGTCAAAGTCGCCTTTTCCATTTCAGTTCAGTGATGTGCGATGAGGTGTCACGTGGGGTACACCATACATCCCTACTATATGTTTTAACTACATTAGTACATACTCTGTGACAAAGTCAGATTTCCCTCTTCTTGTCCATGTCACTGTCAGGTTAAGTGTCAGAGAAAACAATAGCCCCAGGTGACTATCCTGCCATTCTGTTGTATAGTCACAGATCGGTGCCATTTGGCTCTGTAGGACGGTTCAAAATTTTGGTCTTGTAGCTTTATTAGACCTTTCTATGATTAAATAACATACTTTATTGACTGTTTGGGTGTCCCGCTTGCATTCCCAATGGTAAAAATCCAAATAAAAGTTTAAAAACTCTTTCTATGGTCCATTTTGACCTACGATATCGTTTAAAACAGTTTTGTCAAACAAATATGGCGACCGTTAATTTCTGGAGATTGTCACCGTTTCGTATCTGAGACTGAAATTTTACCGTGGAGCGCATGCGTGCGCATGTGTATTGTGCCAAATTTTATACGAAACCACAGTACTTTATACAGAACTAGCGGTCGCCATTTTGTTTTCGTCAGATATGTTTAGGGGTATCGTAGGTCAAAATGGACCATGAAAAGAGTATTTAAACTTTTATTTGGATTTTTACCATTGGGAATGCAAGCAGGACACCCAAACAGTCAATAAAGTATGTTATTTAACCATAGAAAGGTCTAATAAAGCTACAAGACCAAAATTTTGAACCGTCCTACAGAGCCAAATGGCACCGATCTGTGACTATACAACAGAATGGCAGGATAGTCACCTGGGGCTAAGAAAACAACAACTTCGAGCTTGAACTGTTGAAGTAGTCCGAAATATCTGCGATGATGATGTAAGACATTTTCTGACAGATAGGCCATCATGATGATGATGATGATGATGGCCTATCTGTCAGAAAATGTCTTACATCATCATTCATCGCTGACAGTGATATTTCGGACTACAGCTGTAGTGTTGAAGTTGAATCAATAAAATGATTTTGAGGCCTACATTCAAGTTAGAACTTGCACAGTGCAATTTAGAAAGGAAAACAAGATGGTTTACCTTGTAGCTGAAATACCCCTTTGAAATTTCTGCAGGTTCGACGTGGCCAGGTCGAAGAGAGGTTCGGCTCGTTGTGCTCTTGATGCTCTGACGACCATAAACCGACCCAGGGCGAGCGGCCCGATCAAAATTTGAAGCTGCCCCCGGACTCGCAAAACCAACAGAAGATGGAGTGGGGTTAGGAGCTCCTGCTCCTATTTCGAGGGTAGCCCCAGAGAACTGCTGCCCTGCGTCTCCAGCCTTGTCATCATCCAGTTTTAGTTCAGTTGTCAAATTTTCTTCAACGGGAATCGTCTTCTTTTCTGCACCTTCCGCCATTTTGAATATTTGTGAGCGAGTTGCCCAAAGTTAAAAATAGATATTACCACGTCATGACGTCATCAAGTGACAGCTGTCATTCTCAGCTGAGGATTCCGCAATGTTTACGTTTGCCAAATCAAATATTTCTTTTTTGCCATACCACACTGAACAATTCGATCGTTTTCTTCTACAACTACGTCTGTCGTCTATTGATAGGTGCGAAATGAATAGTTAATTTATACGTGAAGAAAACAAATTTTTAGCTGCAATCATCGTCAGGGAAATTACTGAATTAGTAAATTAACCGACACGGATTGACCCGAAAAAAATTCCGGGCCAGGGTGAGAATCGAACTTACGACTTAGGGTTACCGTCCCACCGCCCTACCAACTGAGTCTGAGCTACCCGGCAAAACAAACTTTTCTTGTCAATTTTTTTTCCGAATCACAATAAAATAATTTCAAGCATTACTAGGCCTTGGTAATTAGTGCAATTCCACGAACATTGAAATTAAACAATCCGAATTAAAGCATAAATATTTAAATTTACGGACGGATAAGTAAGTAAAACAGTGCGGCTAACGGGCGGACTGATAGTCTCTAAAATGCTGAATATGCCCTTTTTCACCAGCTGTTAACGATACATCCACCCACATTAAAATTATGTCAAAATATTTTATTAGGACTTAGGAAATTTATAAGATTTATCACAATTTTCTTTTCATAACAGTCCAAACAAATGAATATTGTGTACCGTTAATTGTATGATATGAAAGAACCTTCCATGCATACATCCCCGCTAATTGTCCAGTGGTAAGACATTCCTTACGGAACAATCTGTTTGGTTCAAGATTCAAGATTTGTTGTACGAACACCCAGCAAGGGTCGAGTACACAACAAAATAAGCAAACTGTAAATATTAACAAACACGTATGTTATAAGTATTAATTACAAATAAGAATCCTATGTAGAACTTTTAAATGACATTTAAAAGTAGGGATAGATAAACACAAGAGAACTTTCTGGATTACTACTTCTTCTACTTATTTATGAACACTAAAACACACAGGAAAATCTTCTTGTCTAAAGTAACCATGGAGACAAGTTTCTAATTGTGTTAAAAACAGGTACATCATTTAGACCTTTATACCCCATCATAAATTGGTGTAATAAAATAAACCTATGATATTTCATTAGGTTGACGACTGACAGGAGCTTGGCCTTAGTCAGTGGAATTTTCTGGAACACTTTGTATTACATTGACAATGCTTACGTATCTTAAGCTATGGTAAGAATATCGTTATAGGGGCATGGGAAAAGACAGTGGAATCCTTGGGCTGAATAAAACTGTATATATAGCCTATATAAATGTCTATAGCGTTTATTCATATAATCTCAGTTATAATATGTTGATAATATTATAGTAGAAGATATTTTCCCAGCTGTGAGTATTTGTTTCTTGTCTCAGATGGTCTCGGTGACTCAATCGGCAGAGTGATAGTCCATCAGTGACACACAGGCCTTCCAGCAAACCAAATAAAATTAAGAAATGTCTGAGTGGATTTTTCACTCGATCACCGTATGTGGAGAAGTACTTCACTAAAGTAAAGGTCTTACTCGTTATATAATAATTTCTGATATTTATTGGTCGTCTACCAGGTAGGCCCTACCGACCGATAAATATCCAAACATAAATAACGAGGTACCTGGAGACATTTAATATTATCGAATTTGTGGGGGAGTTGCGTGGTAGGCCTACTCATCGAAAGACGGGAGTTTCCTTCGGACAAAGAGTCAGTATTCTTCTCACGCTAAACCCGGCAACGACGCTATATGAATGAAATAATCTTTAGTGCAGTGTAAAACATCAATTAATCTGGCCAGAGAATGCTGTTTTTGCCGTTTGCGTGTTTATATCTCTTACCGAGAGATCAACGCTGACAGCCGTTTCCAGAATCTGTGAAGGCCACCCAACTTTCAATTCAATAATATCAAATGTCTACAGGTGCCTCGTTATTTATGTTTGGATATTTATTTGTCGGTGCATGGTGGTCGACAACCAATAAATGTAAAAAAAATATTAAATTACGGAGGAAGACCTTTACTCTAGTGAAGTAGATCTACCCAGTTCTCGACACATTTTTCAACATTTTAAAAATGTTCTCGACAATTATATAAGCAAATTTATTGACTAGCTTAGCAGAATGCTGAATCTTAAAGAAAAGTGCCGTGGATGAATGGAAAAGTAAACATACGCCACAAATGTATGGCCTTATATATATGCTTTATTATATATACCGAAAATACTTATACATGTATGTAAATACAAACAAGCATACAAGGGGGCACAACTCCTACATCCAAAGTCTTTTTTTTTTGGTGGCATTCTGTCAAATTTTCTCTCAAATGTGAAACACTAGCTATTTATTCTTCGTACAAAAAGGGAAATTACTCGTCAGATGATTGAAAGTTTAGCATTTTATATATATATAAGAATTTAATAAAGTGTTAAAATTCAATTAATAAAAACAAACTTATATATGCCGGTTTTGCTTGTAGACAATATGGCCGTTGGCTAAATTAGAGGTAAATTTCTGTTGATGCTAGGATAAGGGTCGCCTTTCTGGAGCTCCGGGATGCTGGGGGATTTCTCCACCCGGACAAGGATGCTCAGTGTAGGGTTACTTGGCTAACAGCTGTTGTTTTACTTCATGGGACGGGTAAGTTTTCAAGAAGGACACGTTTCACAGGCTACATTTGTAAGGGTATTGGTAGTTAAAATAGTTTTGTACTGTTTGTTTTTATTTTACAATGATTGTTATTTAACGTTAAAACTATTAAACTAAAGTACGAGTAAACAAATACACGTACAACAGTAGGCCTACATCATTACATGTATATCATCATGTACACAAGTCACTCATTCTAAGTAATGTGTATCAATGTATCATGTGTATGCTAACGTAATGTGAACTGCACGTACAACTTAAGAAGTTAAGTCTTAACTTAGTACAAACTGTAACAAAGTAGTAGGCCTACAAGTACAAGTATTGCAAAGTAATAAAACTATGCCGAGAAATAAATAATGGCATTGTAATTTGTACTGGTTACTGCAATAATATTACTAGTAGTAGTAACATAGTGTACTAGTATTGCAATTTGCAGTATTTAACTATTTTCACTTTTGTTTTGGTACGGTAACTTGAGATTAGTGGGAAATGTTCTAGTGCACACATGTAGCTCAAAAATTGGGTCTCTATAGTGTAGAGCCCAGGTTTCTCAGTTTGCCAGTAAAGCATCAAATACAGGTTCTTACTTTGGCTACAGAGTTTGGATATTTCCAAAGTAGATAAGTGTCAGCGTTAAATTTTTAGACCCAAAGGAAGATTGTTTAATGGTACTTTATGTTGTTGATGATTAATCATCATTACGGTTTTACTTTTACCAAATTTGTGTAATGGTAGACTAGCAGTAGCGTAGCCAGAAATTGGCTCAAGGGGGGGCCAATTATCACAGGTCAACAAGGCGAGGGTCCAGGGGCCGCCCAGGCCCCGGAAGCTCTGGGGTCCTAGATCGCCAGAGATGCGTTCTGAGCGTTTTCCAGGGAATAAATCTGAACTTAATTTGTGAAGATTTATTTTTCTATTTCCGACTTATTTTTCAAAAACAGGAAGATCTACTATTTCATAATCAATATTCGTTTATTTTGTTATCATTCTAAATGCAGCGCTGCAAGCCAATTATGGTCTCCGGATCTCTCCATGAGCCTGTTTTTCATTTTTTTTCTATATATATATAGATCCGCCAATGGGCCCTGCTAAAGCGCCATAGAGCGCTAATCCCAAACTGGAGGTACCGGAAGACACTTCCCTGGAACTTTGTCTGTTTGGAGACACAAACTTCCGATTTTCATACATTCGAACTCGAAGAGACTAACATCCACCTAGAACTACACTTTGGTTAGGTACCCCTCACCAAGTCTCTCTGAATGTTTGAAATTCAAATTTGTAACAATTATTACAAAGTGCAACTTTGTTGTTGCAATCAAACAGTGCTCTGTGCTGTGCTCTGACACACATTTTTTTTTGGGGTGTGGCTGAGGGGGGGGGGGCCATGGCACCATGGCCCCCCCCCTGGCTACGCTACTGTAGACTAGCTCTTATTAAATTTTCCAGATAAATGACTTATTCTCTAAGTTATGGGTAACTTGCACAGTGCCTATACTGCTAAAGATTTCTCGGCTAGTGCTGGTGAAATTGTGATTGCGCAATTTGCCTCAGTAAAAGGTTTAATTCTACACAAACACAGGAAGGAATTTAAGTTAACACAACATTATGGAAAGTCTGTTTACTGTGTAGACAGTTGTAAAGAAGTGGCACAGCTACATTCAGCTGTAAGTAGGTCAGTGTCAAAACCAGCCAACCGAAACAGTTTATGTTTGAAGAAAAGGGTTGATTTCCTTCAAGTCACAGGGGAGTTAGGCCAAGGTGTTTGGATTGGGTTGGGATGGGGTAGGGGTGTTATTGCCATGCCTCTTGCCCAGATTGAATATTTATGGACTAATTACTTGTGCCGAGCAAAACTGATTAGCAGCTAATTATGAATGTAATTAAGGAAAATAATTAAATCTAACAGGGTTTTCCCTGGCTCCCAAAATGTTTGGGTACATTGGACCCCTATCAGATAAAAAGTAGGGTCCCATATACATTAGGTGGGGTCCAATTAATGTTTAAATATGCATTATTGTATAATATTTTGCTATTTATTTGCATCCCATGGGACCCTTCTTATTATACGCCCGGCTTGAAAAGCGGGCTGTATTATGGTATCATCTCTGGCAGTCCGGCAGTCCGGAAGTCCGGCAGTCCGGCTGTCCGGCGTCCGCTTTCCCTTCCGCTCCATAACTTCTAAAGTTTTGATTCCATCTGCACAATTTTTCCTGAGTATATACCTTATGGGTAGAAGGTGTGTCGCAAACTATTTTTAACATCACTGGTTACATAATATGGGAGTTATATTGGATTATGTAATATTCCCTTCCGCTCCATAACTTCCAAAGTTTTGATTCCATCTGCACAATTTTTTCTGAGTATATACCTTATGGGTGGAAGGTGTGTCGCGAACTATTTTTGACATCATACATTGCGTAATATGGCAGCCATATTCGGTTATGTAATATTTACTTTTTCTCTCCGTAACTTTAACAAATATGATCCGATGTTTTCAAATCTTTCATGTTACATACCATATTAACAGACAGTGTGTAAAAACATTGTTTATGATATCAACTATTGCAAATTATTGGATTATGTACATTCCCTTTTATTCTTACTTTTATTTTCATGAAAATAACCTTTAAATTATAAAATGGCTTCTACTTTTCCGATTCTCATCAAAAAAGGATTTTTTCAAATTGCAATAATGTTTCTAAATTGAATAAAACTATTCTTAAATCAATTTATAACGTTTTAATCAAATGAAAAATACATAGAAGGATTAAAGTTTTATCTACAGATAAAGAGATAAGTAACCCAGCCTTGTTCTATTTACATACATGCCTCTATTTAAAAATACTCTAAAGCTCTTAGTCTCTTATCACTACAAGTGTTGAAGGTTTTATGGTTTTATGGTCTACCACATGGCCTAACTGAAGGCTTTGTATTAATGTTTGAGCCATGCCATACTGAACTGTTTTTTTTTTTGTAGCCAAATAATATAGAAAAATGATATTATGAGAAAAATTTTCAAATCTACTTGAATTGGTGTGAGCTGCAAAATTGCCAATTAATTGCATTTGTTTAAGTATGATTAGTAAATTATAAACTACTCTTCTAAAAAATTGAAACATTTTAGTCCAAACTATATTGACAACAAGTTACAAGCAATGTTTAACATCACGATTTAACAGCAGCGAGACCGAGTACAAATCTTGTTAATAATCTTTGATCCAAATAGCCCATTTTAAATTTGAAACAGATGATTTTTAAAGGTTTTAGTGGTAAGATTTCATTTTGTTGACATTACATCACATTTTACCAAGCTTCAACCTGCTTCCTCTGAATTTTGAAAATTAAATCCAAATAAATATGGAAGGATTTGTTTTGTTTTGGTATGGCCGCAGTTACTGTGCCTTTCCGGGCGTATTTTGGGTTTCCCGAAACTCTTGTTACAATTTTGGGGTCCAAGTGAGAAAATGAGGGTTAGAGATGCAGGTTTTAAGGGTCCGGTAAATCCCTGATCTAATTTTCTTTTTTTACTTATTTTATTGAGTGTGAAAGTCTTCAAGAAGAAAAGATAATATGTAAAAGCAGGAATTTTCAGTCAGATCACTAAATTACAGTGTTATATGCTGAAATTGGTCTAATCTGTTAACAAAAGAAGATGTATTTTTGAGACAATAGAAAGTTGTTTCAAATTTTATGAAAAGTCATAGGTTTTCGTCATCACATTGGATTTGATATTTTCTTCTTAGTCTCTGTACCCTGTAGTTAAAAAAAAAATGAGAAACTGAAAAAATTGGCTTGTAAACAAACTCGGTGTTAGGACTAAATCTTTAAAATAAAGCGGATGCACTTTCTATGAGAGACCGACACAAACAAGATCACACTTGTTTTGCTAAATTACATAAGCTTGCTTAGTGTTGGTGATTTAACCAAAATGGAGATTTTCATTGAAAATATACTTTTCTTTAGGGCATCTGAACTTCAATCTGATTGGTTGAACTTGATTTTGTAATGTAATAGGGGACCAAATTAAAACGTTCAACTCCTAAAACTGAAGACCCTGCCTTCTGTTAAGGAGGTTATATCAACCACCAGTGAGCCAGAATTATTTCTCAATTCCCCCTGGTACGGTAATTAAAAACACATGTGACCAGGCTGCCTTACACCGTTTATTTCATATGTGGATTTTAATTGCGAGGAACTTTCTTTACTTTACTAGGAGTGATTCTGGTAAGAAATTAACAAGTTTTTGATAGTAGTTTTGCTGCCTTCCCTGAAGTTCAAATTTTGGAGTTTAATTTTTTAATGTAAAGCCCTTTGCTTGTGGGCATTATAGTTTTGTCTGCCATGTTTGCCCGTCTGACAAGAGGATCAAGAAGAATGTCAAATACATATAAATAAGCCTTACAAATTAGAAACTTGTCTCCATGGTTATTTTAGACAAGAAGATTTTCCCTGTGCTCGTGTGTTTTAGTGTTCATAAATATAAATCAGCCTTCCTGAAGCTTTATCATCACTTGGCCTGGTGACGAAATTAAGGCCGAGTGGCCAATGGGGCTCAGGGGCCGGTTGTTCAAAAGAAAATTAGCTTAACGGCAGGTTAAAGGACGTGGCATAACAAAGAAATTCCTTTGTGACACGATGTCATCTAAGTTGCCGGTAAGCTAATTTCCTTTTGAATAACCGGCCCCAGATCTTTTAGTTGACAATGCCCCTGTATAATCGAAATATTGCAGGGTTCAGTTTTTATTCTAGACAGTAGGGCTACAAGCCTTCTTTATCTACTGGACCAACACATTTTCCACAGGACTCGGTCTAGCAGAGTGCTTAGTCCAGGTTTTTGACTCCGAAATGACTTTTTTATATACTGACGCCCGTCAGTATATAAAAAAAGTCATTTCGGAGTCAGAAACCTGGACTAGCAGAGTGCTGAGAAAATTCTTCCATGGTACTTTTTGTGTGAACATTTGATGTAGAATCAATCAATCGCAGATCTTTGAGTTTCAGTAGTTGTTGTACATTGTTCTCTTATTCTCAATGTTTCTTTTTTTCAGATGACAACTTGAAGAGATACCGCTATATTTTATTGTGACTGATATTCCACACTGAAATCTTTGAAACTGTTCGCTAAAGATACAGCTTGATCATGATATTTCGTTGGGATATTGGGCCTAGTCCATGGAATGTACTCCTGTTTGCTGGTGTAGGGCTGACGGCTTTCACAGACTATAGATGGCTCACGAGAGGAGGTGAGAAAATGGTTTTATCTGATTTTTGATCCTTAAAGACTTCCATTGTTTATAATGTACAGTGTTGGTTTGAGATTTCCTCCATGCTCGGATATATTAGCTTTAAGTGGCATGAGCTGCCAAAATGTTGATATTTTGACGTTAACACAGAATGTTGAAAATATTTGCTATTTTTCTCAAGACGTATAAATCAGAAACTTTTTAGTGCTTCTAGACTCGAAAATGTACGATAAAGTATTGTTTTGAACTAACTTTGACTTAGAATGAATGAATGGTCGTCCCGGTTATTTAAATTTTGTTTACTTTTCGAACACGTTTTCGGTTCGTACAGGTCACATACTGTATGGGTTTTCCTCATTCCAACGCCAATCATTTAGTTTTTCCATGGCCTTCAAAGCCTTTTACTGTCGTGACGATCAGAAATTATGAAAAAAGTGTGAATTTTGACAGCTCATGCCACTTTAAAGCTAGTGTTTTTATATTGTACCTCTGAGGATAAATTGTATCTTGTACTCTGTTTCCTCCTCCAATAAACTTTACCATAGACAGATTGCATAATGGTGTCCTCAGTCTCTAGTGCAGTGTGTTATGGGTATAAGGAGGGGTTTAGCATGATGGACAGAAAGTATTCTGTACAACAAAGATTAGGGTACATGTAATATTAATGCTTGACGCTTAAAGGTCTTTCAATGCAGTGACGCCGGGCCTCCGTGGCTCAGTAGGTAGAGCGTAAGACGCTCAGTCTGAACAGCCTTCCACCAATGGGTCGCGGGTTCGAATCCCACTCAGTCCAAAAAAAATTGGATAATTTTCTGACTGGGTTTTCATGGTTGCCAGTTACCAACGGAAGGTCGTGGGTTTCCTCCGGGCACAGAGCCCGGTTTCCTCCCACACTAAACCTAGCATCGCTACTATATATATTATTAAGTCCCCTCAATAAGGTGAAAAACATCAATCAATGAACGTTAGTTAGCCTTTGGGGGAAAAATATTGATTCCCTTCATATTGCAAAATGTCCCCCATCATATTTAACATCTATTAAATTCATTTTGGTCCTTTGTCCTTTGTGCAAGTTGATCATATCAATGTTTGTTTTTATAGGTCATATGCTAGCCATGGAGGCCGTGATCCTGGTGTTTGTCATATTGCCCTTTGTCTTCATTCAACTGAAAATGGGGGGATTGTTACAGAAGAGTTTATACGGGCTGTTTGCTGAATCGTTTCCTTTCTTCAGAGGTCAGTCAAACATCTTTTTCTCAAAGGGTTGAAATTTGATTCAGGATGTCCAAATCTGCCGAAAAAAAGCCGAAGTTTATGGGCCTGCAGAACTCAGTTTGTTCAGAAGTTGGATGACCAATCCAAACAGCTGAACTAGCAATGGGTCTGCAGAACTCAGAAGTTGGATGACCAATCCAAACATCTGAACTAGCAATGGGTCTGCAGAACTCAATTTGTTCAGAAGTTGGATGACCAATCCAAACAGCTGAACTAGCAATGGGTCTGCAGAACTCAGAAGTTGGATGACCAATCCAAACATCTGAACTAGCAATGGGTCTGCAGAACTCAATTTGTTCAGAAGTTGGATGACCAATCCCTACAGCTGAACTAGCAATGGGTCTGCAGAACTCAATTTGTTCAGAAGTTGGATGACCAATCCAAACAGCTGAACTAGCAATGGGTCTGCAGAACTCAGAAGTTAGATGACCAATCCAAACAGCTAAACTAGCAATGGGTCTGCAGAACTCAATTTGTTCAGAAGTTGCATGACCAATTCAACTAGCAATGGGTCTGCAGAGCGCAATTTGTTCAGAAGTTTGATGACCAATCCAAACAACTGAACTAGCAATGGGTCTACAGGACTCAATTTGATCAGAAGTTGGATGACCAATCCAAAGAGCTGAACTAGCAATGGGTCTGCAGAACTCAATTTGTTCAGAAGTTGGATGACCAATCCAAACAGCTGAACTAGCTATGGGTCTGCAGAACTCAATTTGTTCAGAAGTTGCATGACCAATTCAACTAGCAATGGGTCTGCAGAGCGCAATTTGTTCAGAAGTTTGATGACCAATCCAAACAACTGAACCAGCAATGGGTCTGCAGAGCGCAATTTGTTCAGAAGTTTGATGACCAATCCAAACAGCGAAACTAGCAATGGGTCTGCAGAACTCAATTTGTTCAGAAGTTGCATGACCAATTCAACTAGCAATGGGTCTGCAGAGCGCAATTTGTTCAGAAGTTTGATGACCAATCCAAACAACTGAACTAGCAATGGGTCTACAGGACTCAATTTGATCAGAAGTTGGATGACCAATCCAAAGAGCTGAACTAGCAATGGGTCTGCAGAACTCAATTTGTTCAGAAGTTGGATGACCAATCCAAACAGCTGAACTAGCTATGGGTCTGCAGAACTCAATTTGTTCAGAAGTTGCATGACCAATTCAACTAGCAATGGGTCTGCAGAACTCAATTTGATCAGAAGTTTGATGACCAATCCAAACAACTGAACCAGCAATGGGTCTGCAGAGCGCAATTTGTTCAGAAGTTTGATGACCAATCCAAACAGCGAAACTCGCAATGGGTCTGCAGAACTCAATTTGATCAGAAGTTGGGTGACCAATCCAAACAGCTGAACTAGCAATGGGTCTGCAGAACTCAGTTTATTCAGAAGTTGCATGACCAATCCAAACAGCTGAACTAGCAATGGGTCTGCAGAACTCAGTTTATTCAGAAGTTGGATGACCAATCCAAACAGCTGAACTAACAATGGGTCTGCAGAACTCAGTTTATTCAGAAGTTGCATGACCAATCCAAACAGCTGAACTAGCAATGGGTCTGCAGAACTCAGTTTATTCAGAAGTTGGATGACCAATCCAAACAGCTGAACTAGCAATGGGTCTGCAGAACTCAGTTTATTCAGAAGTTGCATGACCAATCCAAACAGCTAAACTAGCAATGGGTCTGCAGAACTCAGTTTATTCAGAAGTTTGATGACCAATCCAAACAGCTGAACTAACAATGGGTCTGCAGAACTCAGTTTGATCAGAAGTTGGATGACCAATCCAAACAGCTGAACTAGTAACAGGTCTGCAGAACTCAATTTGTTCAGAAGTTTGATGACCAATCCAAAGAGCTGAACTAGTAACGGGTCTGCAGAACTCAATTTGTTCAGAAGTTGGATGACCAATCCAAACAGCTGAACTAGTAACGGGTCTGCAGAACTCAATTTGTTCAGAAGTTGGATGACCAATCCAAACAGCTGAACTAGTAACGGGTCTGCAGAACTCAATTTGTTCAGAAGTTTGATGACCAATCCAAACAGCGAAACTAGCAATGGGTCTGCAGAACTCAGTTTGATCAGAAGTTGGATGACCAATCCAAACAGCTAAACTAGCAATGGGTCTGCAGAACTCAGTTTATTCAGAAGTTGCATGACCAATCCAAACAGCTGAACTAGCAATGGGTCTGCAGAACTCAGTTTGATCAGAAGTTTGATGACCAATCCAAACAGCTGAACTAGCTATGGGTCTGCAGAACTCAATTTGTTCAGAAGTTGCATGACTAATTCAACTAGCAATGGGTCTGCAGAGCGCAATTTGTTCAGAAGTTTGATGACCAATCCAAACAACTGAACCAGCAATGGGTCTGCAGAGCGCAATTTGTTCAGAAGTTTGATGACCAATCCAAACAGCAAAACTCGCAATGGGTCTGCAGAACTTAGTTTGTTCAGAAGTTGGGTGACCAATCCAAACAGCGAAACTAGCAATGCGTCTGCAGAACTCAGTTTGATCAGAAGTTGGATGACCAATCCAAACAGCTGAACTAGCAATGGGTCTGCAGAACTCAGTTTATTCAGAAGTTGCATGACCAATCCAAACAGCTGATCTAGCAATGGGTCTGCAGAACTCAATTTGTTTAGAAGTTGCATGACCAATCCAAACATCTGAACTAGCAATGGGTCTACAGAACTCAATTTGTTTAGAAGTTGGATGACCAATCCAAACATCTGAACTAGCAATGGGCCTACAGAACGCAATTTGTTCAGAAGTTGGATGACCAATCCAAACATCTGAACTAGCAATGGGTCTACAGAACTCAATTTGTTTAGAAGTTGCATGACCAATCCAAACATCTGAACTAGCAATGGGTCTACAGAACTCAATTTGTTTAGAAGTTGCATGACCAATCCAAACAGCTGAACTAACAATGGGTCTGCAGAACTCAATTTGTTTAGAAGTTGCATGACCAATCCAAACATCTGAACTAACAATGGGTCTGCAGAACTCAATTTGTTTAGAAGTTGCATGACCAATCCAAACATCTGAACTAACAATGGGTCTGCAGAACTCAGTTTATTCAGAAGTTGCATGACCAATCCAAACATCTGAACTAGCAATGGGTCTACAGAACTCAATTTGTTTAGAAGTTGCATGACCAATCCAAACATCTGAACTAACAATGGGTCTGCAGAACTCAATTTGTTTAGAAGTTGGATGACCAATCCAAACATCTGAACTAGCAATGGGTCTACAGAACGCAATTTGTTCAGAAGTTGGATGACCAATCCAAACAGCTGAACTAGTAACGGGTCTGCAGAACTCAATTTGTTCAGAAGTTGGATGACCAATCCAAACATCTGAACTAGCAATGGGTCTGCAGAACTCAGAAGTTGGATGACCAATCCAAAGAGCTGAACTAGTAATGGGTCTGCAGAACTCAATTTGTTCAGAAGTTGGATGACCAATCCAAACAGCTGAACTAGTAACGGGTCTGCAGAACTCAATTTGTTCAGAAGTTGGATGACCAATCCAAACATCTGAACTAGCAATGGGTCTGTAGAACTCAGAAGTTGGATGACCAATCCAAACATCTGAACTAGCAATGGGTCTGCAGAACTCAATTTGTTTAGAAGTTGGATGACCAATCCAAACATCTGAACTAGCAATGGGTCTGCAGAACTCAATTTGTTTAGAAGTTGGATGACCAATCCAAACATCTGAACTAGCAATGGATCTGCAGAACTCAATTTGTTTAGAAGTTAGATGACCAATCCAAACAGCTGAACTAGCAATGTGTCTGCAGAACCCAGTTTGTTCAGAAGTTGGATGACCAAGTCAGACATTTGAATCAGCAATGTTACAGGTACAAATGCCACTGCACCACCAGTAAAGTAGGGTGGGGCCTCAGTGACTGTTGATAATCTCTAACAATTACACTAACCTTCAATCAATGTCAGGGCCCTCTGTGGTCCAGTGGGTTAGAGTGATTGCCCCTCAGTTCCACACAAACCTTCCATAGATGCGGCGTGGGTTCAAATCACACTCAGACCAAATAAAAATTGAAAAATTTATGAGAGGATTTTTCACTCTGTCGTTGTATGTGGAAGAGTTGCCAGGTACTTGCTGATGGTTGGGGGTTTACTCCAGACAATGAATCGGGTTTCCTCCCCCACTAAACCTGGCAAGGCCGCCATATAAATGAAATAATCTTGAGTGTGGCGTAAAACATCAAGCAATCAATGTCATACAGGTTCAAACCTCACTTAGTCGATATAAAGAAAATATTGAAGATTAAAATTAAATGGATGGCCTTATCTATAATTATCGAAATAACACAATTAGAAACTTGTCTCCATGGTTATTTTAGACAAGAAGATTTTCCCTTTGCCCGTGTGTTTTAGTGATCATAAATATATAATTATCGAAAGGTAACCGCCCAAGGTCTCTAATTACCTCCTGCAAAGATCCTGTTTAACTCCACCTCCTAAACTGGCATGAGCTGCCATATTAATGAAGTAATCTTGTTAAAAAACCAAACAAGTGACCTATCAATCCACCAAACCATCAGTCAATCAATCAAGCAACAGAATAAAATCAATCATTCTGTCTAATACTGGGAAAACTGTGTAAACCGACACTCTTCTGGGAAAGTGAAAAGTGCTGGTTAAACAGGTGCTGGTTTATCAACGTCATATAACTGGCATTTTAATACAGAAGAAATGTAACATGGTTTAGACAGTGCTTTGGTTTATTGAGATGCCGGTTTAGACAATGCCTTTGGTTTATCAAGGTGCTGGTTTAGACAGTGCTTTGGTTTATTGAGATGCCAGTTTAAATAATGCTTTGGCTTAGACATTGCTTTGGTTTATCAAGCCGAGGGTTTGGTTTAGACTGTGTTCTGGTTTATTGAGATGCCGGTTTAGACAATGCCTTTGGTTTATCAAGGTGCTGGTTTAGACAGTGCTTTGGTTTATTGAGATGCCAGTTTAAATAATGCTTTGGCTTAGACATTGCTTTGGTTTATCAAGCCGAGGGTTTGGTTTAGACTGTGTTCTGGTTTATTAAGATGCCGGTTTAGACAATGCCTTTGGTTTATCAAGGTGCTGGTTTAGACAGTGCTTTGGTTTATTGAGATGCCAGTTTAGACAATGCTTTGGCTTAGACATTGCTTTGGTTTATCAAGCCGAGGGTTTGGTTTAGACTGTGTTCTGGTTTATTAAGATGCCGGTTTAGACAATGCCTTTGGTTTATCAAGGTACGGGTTTGGACAATGCTTTGGTTTATTGAGATGCCAGTTTAAATAATGCTTTGGCTTAGACATTGCTTTGGTTTATCAAGATGCTGGTTTAGACAGTGCTTTGGTTTATTGAGATGCCAGTTTAAATAATGCTTTGGCTTAGACATTGCTTTGGTTTATCAAGATGCTGGTTTAGACAGTGCTTTGGTTTATTGAGATGCCAGTTTAAATAATGCTTTGGCTTAGACATTGCTTTGGTTTATCAAGGTGCAGTTTTAGACAGTGGTTTGGTTTAGCAAGGTGCGGGTTTAGACAGTGCTTTGGTTTATCAAGGTACTGGTTTAGACAGTGCTTTGGTTTATCAAGGTACGGGTTTGGACAATGCTTTGGTTTATTGAGATGCCAGTTTAGACAGTGCTTTGGCTTAGACATTGCTTTGGTTTATCAAGATGCTGGTTTAGACAGTGCTTTGGTTTATCCAGATGCCAGTTTAAATAATGCTTTGGCTTAGACATTGCTTTGGTTTATCAAGGTGCAGTTTTAGACAGTGGTTTGGTTTAGCAAGGTGCGGGTTTAGACAGTGCTTTGGTTTATTGAGATGCCAGTTTAAATAATGCTTTGGCTTAGACATTGCTTTGGTTTATCAAGATGCTGGTTTAGACAGTGCTTTGGTTTATTGAGATGCCAGTTTAAATAATGCTTTGGCTTAGACATTGCTTTGGTTTATCAAGATGCTGGTTTAGACAGTGCATTGGTTTATTGAGATGCCAGTTTAAATAATGCTTTGGCTTAGACATTGCTTTGGTTTATCAAGGTGCAGTTTTAGACAGTGGTTTGGTTTAGCAAGGTGCGGGTTTAGACAGTGCTTTGGTTTATCAAGGTGCTGGTTTAGACAGTGCTTTGGTTTATTGAGATGCCAGTTTAAATAATGCTTTGGCTTAGACATTGCTTTGGTTTATCAAGCCGAGGGTTTGGTTTAGACTGTGTTCTGGTTTATTAAGATGCCGGTTTAGACAATGCCTTTGGTTTATCAAGGTGCTGGTTTAGACAGTCCTTTGGTTTATTGAGATGCCAGTTTAGACAATGCTTTGGCTTAGACATTGCTTTGGTTTATCAAGCCGAGGGTTTGGTTTAGACTGTGTTCTGGTTTATTAAGATGCCGGTTTAGACAATGCCTTTGGTTTATCAAGGTGCTGGTTTAGACAGTGCTTTGGTTTATTGAGATGCCAGTTTAAATAATGCTTTGGCTTAGACATTGCTTTGGTTTATCAAGCCGAGGGTTTGGTTTAGACTGTGTTCTGGTTTATTAAGATGCCGGTTTAGACAATGCCTTTGGTTTATCAAGGTGCTGGTTTAGACAGTGCTTTGGTTTATTGAGATGCCAGTTTAAATAATGCTTTGGCTTAGACATTGCTTTGGTTTATCAAGCCGAGGGTTTGGTTTAGACTGTGTTCTGGTTTATTAAGATGCCGGTTTAGACAATGCCTTTGGTTTATCAAGGTGCTGGTTTAGACAGTGCTTTGGTTTATTGAGATGCCAGTTTAAATAATGCTTTGGCTTAGACATTGCTTTGGTTTATCAAGCCGAGGGTTTGGTTTAAACTGTGTTCTGGTTTATTAAGATGCCGGTTTAGACAATGCCTTTGGTTTATCAAGGTGCTGGTTTAGACAGTGCTTTGGTTTATTGAGATGCCAGTTTAAATAATGCTTTGGCTTAGACATTGCTTTGGTTTATCAAGCCGAGGGTTTGGTTTAGACTGTGTTCTGGTTTATTAAGATGCCGGTTTAGACAATGCCTTTGGTTTATCAAGGTGCTGGTTTAGACAGTGCTTTGGTTTATTGAGATGCCAGTTTAAATAATGCTTTGGCTTAGACATTGCTTTGGTTTATCAAGCCGAGGGTTTGGTTTAGACTGTGTTCTGGTTTATTAAGATGCCGGTTTAGACAATGCCTTTGGTTTATCAAGGTGCTGGTTTAGACAGTGCTTTGGTTTATTGAGATGCCAGTTTAAATAATGCTTTGGCTTAGACATTGCTTTGGTTTATCAAGCCGAGGGTTTGGTTTAGACTGTGTTCTGGTTTATTAAGATGCCGGTTTAGACAATGCCTTTGGTTTATCAAGGTGCTGGTTTAGACAGTGCTTTGGTTTATTGAGATGCCAGTTTAAATAATGCTTTGGCTTAGACATTGCTTTGGTTTATCAAGCTGAGGGTTTGGTTTAGACTGTGTTCTGGTTTATTAAGATGCCGGTTTAGACAATGCCTTTGGTTTATCAAGGTACCGGTTTAGACAGTGCTTTGGTTTATCAAGGTACCGGTTTAGACAGTGCTTTGGTTTATCAAGGTACCGGTTTAGACAGTGCTTTGGTTTACCAAGGTGCGGGTTTAGACAGTGCTTTGGTTTATCAAGGTACCGGTTTAGACAGTGCTTTGGTTTATCAAGGTACCGGTTTAGACAGTGCTTTGGTTTACCAAGGTGCGGGTTTAGACAGTGCTTTGGTTTATCAAGGTACCGGTTTAGACAGTGCTTTGGTTTATCAAGGTACCGGTTTAGACAGTGCTTTGGTTTACCAAGGTGCGGGTTTAGACAGTGCTTTGGTTTATCAAGGTGCGGGTTTAGACAGTGCCTTGGTTTATCAAGGTTTAGGTTTAGACAGTGCTTTGGTTTATCAAGGTGCGGGTTTAGACAGTGCTTTGGTTTATCAAGGTGCGGGTTTAGACAGTGCTTTGGTTTATCAAGGTTCAGGTTTAGGCAGTGGTTTGGTTTATCAAGGTTCAGGTTTAGACAGTTCTTTGGTTTATCAAGGTACCGGTTAAGACAGTGCTTTGGTTTATCAAGGTGCGGGTTTAGACAGTGCTTTGGTTTATCAAGGTACCGGTTTAGACAGTGCTTTGGTTTACCAAGGTGCGGGTTTAGACAGTGCTTTGGTTTATCAAGGTGCAGGTTTAGACAGTGCCTTGGTTTATCAAGGTTCAGGTTTAGACAGTGCTTTGGTTTATCAAGGTGCGGGTTTAGACAGTGCTTTGGTTTATCAAGGTGCGGGTTTAGACAGTGCTTTGGTTTATCAAGGTTCAGGTTTAGACAGTGCTTTGGTTTATCAAGGTTCAGGTTTAGACAGTGCTTTGGTTTATCAAGGTGAGGGTTTAGACAGTGCTTTGGTTTATCAAGGTTCAGGTTTAGGCAGTGCTTTGGTTTATCAAGGTGTGGGTTTAGACAGTGCTTTGGTTTATCAAGGTGTGGGTTTAGACAGTGCTTTGGTTTATCAAGATGCGGGTTTAGACAGTGCTTTGGTTTATCAAGGTGTGGGTTTAGACAGTGCTTTGGTTTATCAAGATGCGGGTTTAGACAGTGCTTTTGTTTATCAAGGTACCGGTTTAGACAGTGCTTTGGTTTATCAAGATGCGGGTTTAGACAGTGCTTTGGTTTATCAAGGTACCGGTTTAGACAGTGCTTTGGTTTATCAAGATGCGGGTTTAGACAGTGCTTTGGTTTATCAAGGTGTGGGTTTAGACAGTGCTTTGGTTTATCAAGGTGCAGCTTTAGACAGTGCTTTGGTTTATCAATGTGCTGGTTTAGACAGTTCTTTGGTTTGTCAAGGTGCTGGTTTAGACAGTTCTTTGGTTTGTCAAGGTGCTGGTTTAGACAGTGCTTTGGTTTATCAAGGTGCTGGTTTAGACAGTGCTTTGGTTTATCAAGGTGCCGGCAACCCTCTTCATTACAAAAAACTTGATAAGGAAATTTGGCCTGAAAATGTTAGGAAGTTTAATAAAATTCTTGTTTCTCTTCAAGATAAAGGCTTACTTAATGAAAAACAGTATCGCTATTTGGAATCTGATCATAACTCTAAAAACAGGGTCTTCTATATTCTTCCGAAAATTCACAAACCCATTGAAAAATGGCCGAAGCCTACAATGCCCCCTGGGCGTCCTATTATCTCAGATTGTGGCAGTGAAAGTTACAGAATATCAGAGCTAATTGATTACTATCTAAAACCTATAGCGAATCGGCATCCTAGCTTTATAAAAAATACGGATGATTTATTGGCCAAATTATCTGAGAAATCCATCCCACAAGATGTGATTTTAGTTACTCTGGATGTGGAGTCTATGTATACAAACATTGACATAGATTTGGGTCTTAAATCCATAAAATCAGCATTCCAAAGATATCCTGACCACCGTCGTCCGGATAAAGACATTTTAGAATTGCTGGAACTCAGCTTAAAAGGAAACGATTTTGAATTCAATGGGGAGATCTTTCAGCAAATTAAAGGGTGTGCTATGGGGAAACGTTTTAGTCCTAACTTTGCCTCTATTTTTATGGCTGAGTGGGAGAGTGACATTCTTCACAAATGTCACAAACAACCTTTTATTTACCTTCGGTATCTGGATGACATTTTTATCATTTGGCAACATACGTTGGAAGACCTTCATATTTTCATTGATACTCTTAATTCTCACGACTCAAGCATTAAATTACAGCCTACTATTGATCACACTTCTGTGGATTTTTTGGATGTAACTATTTACAAGGGTCATACATATCATACTACTGGGTATCTAGATTACAAAGTATTCTTCAAACCTACTGACACGCATCAGCTGCTACATGCTGGGTCATACCATCCTCCTCACACTTTCAAGGGAGTCATTAAATCTCAGATATTTAGATTCTATAGAAACTGTAGTTCACTAGATTTTTTTAACCAGGCTTGTTCTGTTCTTTTTAAAGCTCTCCTCCCTAGGAAGTATTCTATAAGATTACTCCGAAGGATTAAATCTAACACAGTAAGACAAATCATGTTTCCCCCTTCATCCCCCGATACGCTTACCTCCCCTTCACGAGTGTACCATTACCGTCCAACATTTCTCTCAGGTACATCAATGAAATGCCTTAAGACGCGATGCAAACTCGATATATACGTACCCGATCGCGGTACCTTTTTCGGAGAACAAACTCGCGACAAATATCAAATGGCAGAGAATCTTAATTGTGACTCCTCTAATATCGTGTATGTAATCACGTGCAAAAAATGTCGCAAACAGTACGTCGGAGAAACTCAAAATTCTCTACGACAAAGAGCAGCCAACCATTTATCTAGTATAAGACTTAAACATGATGTACCCGTGGCACAACATTTCAATACTCAAGGTCATTCGGTCAAGGACCATTTTGAAATTATGCCTATTGAGAAAATCCCTTTTCTCACTTCCGCTGCAGATACCAAGCACAAACGTTTGGAAAGGGAAAGTTTTTGGATTCAAACATTACAAACTATTTATCCTTTGGGTTTGAACTTGGACCCCGGAAGATGTCGTGAAAAAACTATAATACCATTTGTGTTTCAGTATACAGGGGTGTGAGACTTCCGCGGAAACGCGGAAAATCGCGTTTTTAAAAATGCCTGTCCGCGTCATTTTTCTGAATTCCGCGTTTTTGTTCAAGGGTGAAGTGTCAATTTTTTTATGTACATGTAGTATTAGCATTTAACTGATAGTGATTGAAGGTGTACGTAGGCCTATGTAATAATCTCCCGTAGAGTTCCGCATGGAGGACTGGCGAATGTTTGTTCGAAGGCTTAGCCGTAACACCGCCGTGTGGTAGCTTATTTATAATACTATTAGTATTACTACATTCGTCCGTGTAGGTTGTTTTCCAGTGATTTGCCTAATTCTATAAACGCTGACTCAAGGAGGTGTATCTCCTTGCGCTGACTACGATGTGAAAGACCATGAGCGCATCCAAACATAAAATTCCAAATCCAAGACCAACTCGTGCTTTAAGTTTATTGCGTGTTTGAAATGAACGTGTCGTTTTGTCTACTGGATATCAAAAGCAATCCAAAGACCACAATTAAGCGTTGTTTTTCAAACATACTGCCATAATATTAAATTTAGTCTGGAATGCACGGCCTCTGCTATTTTTCCGCAGTGATGACAAGTGACGATAATTGGACCCTCACGGATACAACGCCAATAATACGTCTTCGCTGGTGACGCACGTTTCGGCAGTAGGGCCTAAATGAAACAGACGGTATATGAAACAAATCAAAAGTTTCAAAACTCGAAGAATTCAGTTCGCAAACTATTAGGGACAAGTTAAATGGCACCATTTTCACGTACAATTTACTTTAGGTCCAGTAATTAATTTTTTTTTTTAATTTTTGATTTTGATTTTTTTTTTTTATATTTTTTTTTTTTCAAACTCAATCAGTCAATGTAGTAGTAGTTCAAATTGATCGTGATTTGATTAACTCTTAAGCAAACTCTTTGGGGGTATTCTTGACAAAAAAAATTTCCTCTTTTTTTTTGGGCCAGCTCTCACACCCCTGAGTATAACAAAGCTAGCATTGCTATGGCCAAGATTATAGTAGAAGAATACAAACTACTTCAAAGTAAACTTGCTCGACCTCTGACCCAAAGGCCAGTCATTGCTTATAAAAAGAACAAGAGTTTGAAAGACATACTGGTCAGGGCTAAACTCCCCTGTCTGCCTTCTACCTAGGTTTTCTGGGAAAGGGGTATGGGGGGGATGGGGTAATTTTCACTGTCTTTTCCCATGACCCCATAATATATAGTCTGACGATATTCTTACTATAGCTTAAGATGCATAAGCATTGTCAATGCAATACAAAGTGTTCCAGAAAATTCTACTGACTAAGGCCAAGCTCCTGTCAGTCGTCAACCTAATGAAATATCATGGGTTTACTTTATTACAACAATTTATGATGGGGTATAAAGGTCTAAATGATATACCTCTTTTTAACACACTTAGAAACTTGTCTCCGTGGTTATTTTAGACAAGAAGATTTTCCCTGTGCCCGTGTGTTTTAGTGCTCATAAATATTAGTATATTATGTGTAATTTATTTTTGTATAATATGTGTTTAATTTTCTTCCCCAGGTATAGCCGTTATGATAATGGTACAGCTATTATTACTGGAGGTGTATATGCCGATATTACCGGCCACAAATTTAGCTGCCAGTTTTGCCTATGTCACCAAGGATCGGAGTGAAATAACGTCTTGTACAAATGCTTGGAACACACCAGATTGTTATACCCATTCACAGAGGTATGGTAATTATACAAGTGGTTCTCACATCTGTTTTAACAGTAAAAATAACAAATTGAATCACCTGTAAAAAATTCTACAATTATTACAAATTATTGACAGAAGAAAACACAAGATTTTGATCATGCCACAGACTGAAAACTAAATCATGCCATTTTATTGAAATGCTTTATGAACATTGTTTGAGGTATTTATTTGGCATTTAAAAGCTGGGAATTAACCTTTATATGTAATGGATAGATGACATTTACAAGAAAATTACAGAAAAATCATTATTAGACTTCTAACCCTGAAGAGTGAATTTGTGCAAATCGTGATGCTTTAAATGCAGAATGTATAATCCTGCATATTGTACAGTGATTACAATCTGGTTTTCCTATTAACATAGTTTGGTCCCATTAACAAGCATTTAGTTTGGTTGCTATGGTTACACACTTCACAATGTCACTATGACATTTTCGGGCATTCATCCAAGAATCCAGATGACCGCTGTACACTTGCTGTAATGATATAATTACATGGTGTTCTAATTACATGTATGCAACAGGATTTTATTAATCTTTTTAGTTTTCAGTTATTTTAAACCAAGTCAACAGAACATTACCTATCTTATTAAAACTTTGCTTTGATAAAGAATTTTTTTACGTTTTATACGCCTGACTTAAAAAAAGTCGGTCTTATTATGGTATCACCAGCGCCGTCCGTCCGTCCCGGATTCCCTTCCGCTCCATAACTTGAAGAGTTTTGATTTAATCTTTACAATTCTTTCACAACATATACCTTGTGGGTAGAACAAATGAACCATTTATGACATCGTCGATTGCATAATGTGGCTTCTACATTGGATTATGTAGTATTCTGTCTTAGTCTATATCTTCGTTCCCTTCCGCTCCATAACTTGAAGAGTTTTGATCCGATCTTTACAATTTTTTTTACAACATATAGTTTAGGGGTAGAAGGTGTGTCATGAACTATTTAGGACATTGTCGATTGCATAATATGACTTCTACATTGGTTTATGTAATATTCTGTCTTAGTCTATATCTTCGCTCCCTTCCGCTCCATAACTTGAAGAGTTCTGATCCGATCTTGACGATTCTTTCAGAGTATATATTTTATGGGCAGACGGTGTTTCCCGTTCCATTTCTGACATCACCTGTTGCATAATATGGTAGCCATATTGAATTATGTAATATTCCCTTTCGGCTCCAGAACTTCTTTCGTTTTGATATAATCTACGATGCGAAGATGTGTCGCATACCAAATTTGATTTGGGTACACATACTTTTTTGTCTGTTTTCAAGAGTTTTTTTTATCAGAAATGTGTACCTGGTGTTTAATATATATATATTAATATATATCAATGCTTTTTTAGTACACTTGGTCCAGAGTAATACTGGAAGCCAATTAATTTATACATTCTGAGACTGTTTTCTTGGATAGTCTAATGTGCACTATAATGACAAAAAATACCATTTTCCCACTTTATTACCCATCTGGTATTTATCAGAGTGGCTGTTTAAATAGAGATAAGGGGACAATGACATCCACTGAAGGTTTGTATATTTACACACCATCATATCAGTGGTCAGCCTGAAGATTATTTGCTTTGTAATAAAACTATTACAGCCAAGTCCAATAGAACAGTGTCCCAGTCAAAACTGTTAAAATTCAAGAATTGTAAGCTATTGTATTGATTGCTCCTTCCCAAGTATGGAACATAACAGCAATGTCAAAAGAGCCACAATATTTCAGTTTTTGCAATTAAAATGTGATTGAAATTTCCTGATGAGATAATATATGTGTACTATAACGTACTGGTATTTAGTTGCAGCTTCATCAAATTCAGAAAAGAAAAACTTTTAATGTGAACAAGAAATTCGAATTGATGAAATTAAAACAAATGTTATATTAAATGTAAAGTTGTTAATCATAGCGGTTTGACTTTGCCGGGCGGGCGTATGTTGAGTTTACTAAAACTCTTGTTTTACATTTTATCATTCGTAGTTCACAATGACAGATTGCCGTACATGTAATTTTAAATTTGCTCAGCCAAAAATTTGTTGCAGACAATTAGAACTATCTTTAAATACTGCAAAGAGTTTATTTTCCTGCAGAAAACTCGCTAGTAGACTGGATTTTTTTCTCTCGCCTAGATGAAAATCTTAATCGTTACAGCTAATTTATATATGATAATCTTTGTAAGGTTTACAATATTGAGTTGCCAAATATAGATTTTTTGTCATAAATTAAAGGGTTATGTCACAAAAAAGGGGTCAAACTTAGTCATTTACGTTAAAAAGAGAAAATACATGTAAACTGAATTTATGGTCTACTGTCGGAAACATAATTTATAGAAAAAATTTGGGGGAAAAAAGTATATTGTCTTTAGTGGAACCGTCTATGGGTGATGGTTTTGAATCCAACTCAGTCCAAAGAAAGTTGTCAAGGAAATTTTGATTTGATAACTCTATGGCAATGAACGAATGTACTAACAATAGCCCCCCCCCCCCCCCCCCCCCCCCCACTTCCCCTGGCAGCAACATCATATGCAGTGTACAATGTAAGTGAAATAATCTTGAATGCAGATGCAGAACATCAATCAAATGTTGATTGTAGATTGAAGTGTCTTTGGTTGAAATCTTCTAATTTGCCCTTACAGTATCAAAAAACCTATGAATTTTTCTTTATTAACGACCTAAAGATCACAGATTTGTATCCAAGTAACGATAAGGACTATTGATTGATTGGTTTTTGAAACAGAGTTAGTTATAACTACATTTGCGTAATTAACAACTAAAGCCACTTCAGATACAACTTTCTCAACATTGTTATTATTTTCTTCATTATTGTTCTCTTTCCAGCTATGATTATGATTACAACGATTATGGAAAGTAAGTACAGCATTTTATTCGTTGTTAAGAACATATATCATACAGTCAAACCTGGTTTAAACAGCAGCTAAGGAAAACCTGAAATGTGGCCCATTAATGGTGGTCTCTTAATCGAGCTTGAATGCGAGGAAAGTACTTACAACGTGTGATTAGTCCAAGAAAAAAATGAAGACAAGGCTAAGCTTGAAACATAAAAAGTAGCATGTACAAGTATCTAAAATTACAAAATAAAAGGTTACATGTAGTGGAAAAAGTCATTTCCACATTACCATATTGTTTGTTTTTCGCAGACCACGTGGGCATTCTACAGTTTATGAATCAAATTTTGTCCATGTTGTTTTTGTCCAGGTTTGACGGTATACAAATGTAATATATATATATATATTTTTGTATCGTAGCCAGTATTTGATTGTTTTTGATTAGATTGTAAATGGCCCCAGGTGTCTTGGGTTTTAAATGATTTTTAGTATGAATTTCTATGACCTTGAATTAGAAACTTTTGCTCCTAAATTTAACAAGCTTCTACATTGTCAAGGTTTTCCTAGGGCATAGAGCCCAGTTTGCACACCCTACTAGACATTACATATGACGTGTATATGGATTTTAAACTACTTGTTTGATATATAGGCGCGACGATTCAATCTAGGTGGGACTCCGTGGCTCAGTAGGAAGAGCATTGGACGCTCAATCTGAATAGCAATCCAACAATGGGTTGCGGGTTCGAATCCCACTCAGTCCCAAAAAAATGGAAAATTTTCTGACTGGGTTTTCACTCGAACGACCTATGTGGGATGGTTGGTAGTTACCACCGGAAGGTCGTGGGTTTCCTCCGGGCATAGAGCCCGGTTTCCTCCCACAATAAAACTGGCAACGCCACCATATAAGTGAAATTTTCTTGAGCTCGCCGTAAAACACCGAACAATCAATCAATTAAGTTATGGAGCGGAAGGGAGCGAAGATATATACTAAAGGGAATGTTACATAATCCAATATAAATACCATATTATGCAATGAATTGAAGATGACATAAATGGTTCATGACAAACCTTCTGCCCATAATGTATGTATGTTGTGAAAAAAATTGTAAAGATCGCATCAAAACTCGTCAAGTTGTGGAGCGGAAGGGAGCGAAGATATAGACTAAAGGGAATGTTACATAATCCAATATAGATACCATATTATGCAATGAATCGAAGATGACATAAATGGTTCATGACAAACCTTCTGCCCATAATGTATGTATGTTGTGAAAAAAAATGTAAAGATCGAATCAAAACTCGTCAAGTTGTGGAGCGGAAGGGAGCGAAGATATAGACTAAAGGGAATGTTACATAATCCAATATAGATACCATATTATGCAATTGAAGATGTCATAAATGGTTCATGACACACCTTCTGCCCATAAGGTATGTATGTTGTGAAAGAATTGTAAAGATCGAATCAAAACTCGTCAAGTTGTGGAGCGGAAGGGAGCGAAGATATAGACTAAAGGGAATGTTACATAATCCAATATAAATACCATATTATGCAATTGAAGATGTTATAAATGGTTCATGACAAACCTTCTGCCCATAATGTATGTATGTTGTGAAAAAAATTGTAAAGATCGAATCAAAACTCGTCAAGTTGTGGAGTGGAAGGGAGCGAAGATATAGACTAAAGGGAATGTTACATAATCCAATATAGATACCATATTATGCAATGAATCGAAGATGACATAAATGGTTCATGACACACCTTCTGCCCATAAGGTATATGTTGTGAAAGAATTGTATACACCTGATCAAAACTCTTTAGGTTCTAAGATTGTTCTGAAGGTAAGGTTTTTCTGTGTCTTACATATTGCAGCACATATTTATATATTACCTTACTTTCCCCACAGTGTCACCACATATCATAGCTTTGATAAGACGGATCCTGTGGATGAATTTATAGAGTAAGTAGTTCTTCTTATATATTTAATAATAATCTTCAATCAATCATATATTTATACATTTAATCCATCAGTGGTTTGAGGGTAGGGTATTTACGCAGTCTAGGGCCGTAAGGGTGGGGGGGGGGGGGTCATCTGGATGAAGAGCTCAGTATCCTCCTGCACTGAACCTGGCAATGTCGCCATTTTAGTGAAGTTATCTTAAATTCAATCTAAACAAGAGTTAAAGAAACTCATAATACGCCCGCGAGGGTAAATTCATTGTAGCACACTATCTTAATATTCAATATTAAAGACATGCTTTAAACAGAATTTTGGCTGGTAGAATCTTTCAGTCACCTAAATAAGACTGGGGCTTGGTGAATTTTAGTATTTGACAGATCACATACCTATAAGCTGCTACCTATATCTGAAAGCTGTACCAAAGCTACTTGCAAAAGTGTCTACACTACATATAGGCATACATCAACAATTTCATTTAATTACAGATTCAACAATAGAAAACAGGTCGCCACTCATTTGGTCATCTTGGTTATCAAATAAGTTGTTTGGATATAACTAAGCTATTCTGTGAAACCACAGACAGAATAACAACCATTTCCTCAATTACTGAATGTCTTTAGGCTGGGTGACTGTTTTTTGTCAACACATATAGCGAGACTCCAATTCACTTTTAGTACTAGACACACCGTCTACTCATAAGATAGTTATAACTGAAAGAAAATTGATAATCCATGCAATAAGTACCGAGATACTCAATGCTAAAAGGCTGGTCGCCACAGATATAGAGATCCCAATTCAATTTTGGTACAGGAAACATCATCTAATCATAAGCTTCATATATTAGAGGGAAAAAAATTATAATCCATGAAATAAATACGGAGTAACTCAATGCCAAAAGGCTGGTGACTGTTTTGGTCGCCGCAAATATCAACACTCCAACTTCATTTTGGTACAAAACACACCATCTACTCATAAGTCAGTTATAACTAAAAAAAATGTAAATCCATCGAATAATTCCAGAGTAACTCAATGCCAAAAGGCTGGTGACTGTTTTGGTCGCCGCAAATATTAAGACTCCAACTTAATTTTGGTACAGAACACACCATCTACTCATAAGCCAGTTATAACTAAAAAAAATTTCAAAATCCATGCACTAGTTCTGGGTTTACTGAATGTCAAAAGGCTGGTGACCGTTTTGGTCGCCGCAAATATCAAGACTCCAATTTAATTTTGGTACGCGACATACCGTCTACCCATAAGCTACATATATCAGAAGAATAAAAATAAATTCAGGCAATAGGTTTTAAGTTATGGAGCGGACATGTATCCGGGACGGAAATACGGACAACTGTATACCAATATACGCCCGCTTTAAGAGCGGGCGTATAAAAATCAACCATTTATCTGTTGAGAAAAAGGATCCCTTATTAAGCTAAACCTGGCAATGCAACCATATCAATGAAATAGTACATAGTAAATCAAATCAGTAAAGAGATATTCGAAAAAAAATTTGGTACAAGTAGTGTTAGCCACATTGGTTTTTTGGTACAAGTAGTGTTAGCCACATTGGTTTTTTGGTACAAGTAGTGTTAGCCACATTGGTTTTTTGGTACAAGTAGTGTTAGCCACATTGGTTTTTTGGTACAAGTAGTGTTAGCCACATTGGTTTTTTGGTACAAGTAGTGTTAGCCACATTGGTTTTTTGGTACAAGTAGTGTTAGCCACATTGGTTTTTTGGTACAAGTAGTGTTAGCCACATTGTTTTTTTTGGTACAAGTAGTGTTAGCCACATTGGTTTTTTTGGTACAAGTAGTGTTAGCCACATTGTTTTTTTTGGTACAAGTAGTGTTAGCCACATTGGTTTTTTTGGTACAAGTAGTGTTAGCCACATTGGTTTTTTGGTACAAGTAGTGTTAGCCACATTGGTTTTTTGGTACAAGTAGTGTTAGCCACATTGGTTTATACATGTAGGTACAAGTAGTGTTAGCCACATTGGTTTTTAGGTACAAGTAGTGTTAGCCACATTGGTTTTTTGGTACAATTAGTGTTAGCTACATTGGTTTTTTGGTACAAGTAGTGTTAGCCACATTTGTTTTTTGGTACAAGTAGTGTAAGCCACATTGGTTTTTTGGTACAAGTAGTGTTAGCCACATTGGTTTTTTGGTACAAGTAGTGTTAGCCACATTGTTTTTTTTGGTACAAGTAGTGTTAGCCACATTGGTTTTTTTGGTACAAGTAGTGTTAGCCACATTGGTTTTTTGGTACAAGTAGTGTTAGCCACATTGGTTTTTTGGTACAAGTAGTGTTAGCCACATTGGTTTATAGGTACAAGTAGTGTTAGCCACATTGGTTTTTAGGTACAAGTAGTGTTAGCCACATTGGTTTTTTGGTACAATTAGTGTTAGCTACATTGGTTTTTTGGTACAAGTAGTGTTAGCCACATTTGTTTTTTGGTACAAGTAGTGTAAGCCACATTGGTTTTTTGGTACAAGTAGTGTTAGCCACATTGGTTTTTTGGTACAAGTAGTGTTAGCCTCATTGGTTTTTTGGTACAAGTAGTGTTAGCCACATTGTTTTTTTGGTACAAGTAGTGTTAGCCACATTGGATTTTGGTACAAGTAGTGTTAGCCACATTGGTTTTTTGGTACAAGTAGTGTTAGCCACATTGGTTTTTTGGTTCAAGTAGTGTTAGCCACATTGGTTTTTTGGTACAAGTAGTGTTAGCCACATTGGTTTTTAGGTACAAGTAGTGTTAGACACATTGGGTTTTGGTACAAGTAGTGTTAGCCACATTGGTTTTTTGGTACAAGTAGTGTTAGCCACATTGGTTTTTGGGTACAAGTAGTGTTAGCCACATTGGTTTTTTGGTACAAGTAGTGTTAACCACATTGGTTTTTAGGTATATTGCTTTAAAAATTTAACACCCTGAATTTTAAATTTATGTGACTCCTTATCAAAATTTGACATCCTTAAATTTGTTACAAGTAACTTTGAAATCCTTTTTTGGGTCCTGAATACCTGCATGCTAGTTGAAATTTATGACTATAAGTCTGTCACATGTTATGGGTACAAAATGATCTCATTTTTCTTTTTTAGTCGGTGGTTTTTGGCAAAAAGCGAGGGATTGACAGGTTTTGGGGAATTCCGCTCTCCTCCGATATTACCATTTACACTGTTAGTGACATGGGTGTTCATCTTTTTAATGGTTGGATTTGGTCCAAGGAATTTCGGATGGGTAGGTATTGTCCAATGTATAGGTAGCATCAGTGCTTTAAAAATTGCTGAGGCCTCCATAGCTTAGCATGTAGAGCCCCCCCCCCCCCCCCACCCCCCCCCCCCACCCCAAAAAAAACAAAAACACAATAATAAGTCAATAAACAAAAGCCAGGGCTACCAGCTCTTTCATGAGCATTTTCATCTATTTTTGTATATTTGTGGTCAATACTTCTTTCAGGTCAATATGAATACCACCGGGCCAACTGAACGCGGTCAAGGACAGCTTCTCTGCATAAAATATACTTAATTGATATATATTTTTAATGGTGTGTCTTTGAGTATTATATACTGTTAGGATACTATGATATGACCAGAGACAATATTTTGGGACATTTGGTTGCCATAGCAACGATAGAAGTCGGAACAAAAAAATGAAGATGTGGCTTTAAAGAGAATCTATAGATGGATTATATATCAAAAGTGTTAAGGAAAAAAAGGCCTTTATAATAAATATATTGATATCTACATGGCGGAAATGTACCGAATTAAGAAATATGCCGAATTAAATTTCCATCTGTTTGCATAATTTTGGGAAATTCATTAGACACTTCTGGTAATATAAAGCAAATTTATTGTATTTTACTACACATTTGTTCTTATCTCAATTGTTGCTTCAGTTTTCCTACACAAAGCACTAGTTTGCGGGCCCCACTTTTGCCCCTGGCTACACGTTAAAACCCGAAAGAAAAACCTCCCCTGATTGACCTAGAATCCTCCTGTAAGCAATTATGCAATGTCAAACAAAATGCAGCAGGGAAGTTGCAAGCGGATTAAATAGATATTTAATCAAGACATATTGGTTTGGAAACCGTGAATATAGTTTTCTACACCAACCATAGAACTAAAACAGTTCTATGCACCAACCAACATCTGTAAACAGTGTGACCTACATGTACATACATGTAGCTAACAGTGCAGGTAGCCAAAAGGGGAATCCCCATACTATACAGACGACTACGGCGAGTGGGCTGCAGCTTTCCTTGACAGCGTTGAGAATGTGGCCACCATCAGGCTGCCATAAGGAAAATATGAGCACCATCAGGTCAATACAGCCCCCATCAGTTCAATACAATCACCATTAGGCCAAAACGAGCTACCATTAGACCAATATGACCACCATCATGTCAATACGACCACCATCAGGTCAATACAGCCACCATCAGTCGAATACGGCCACCATCAAGTTGATATGGACACTGCCAGGACAATATTACCATCCACCAGACCAATATGACCACCATCATGTCAATACGACCACCATCAGGTCAATACAGCCACCATCAGTTCAATACAATCACCATTAGGCCAAAACGAGCACCTTTAAGTCACTACGGCTACCATTAGACCAATATGACCATCATCAGACCAATACGACCACCATCAGGTCAATACAGCCACCATCAGTCGAATACGGCCACCATCAAGTTGATATGGACACTGCCAGGACAATATTACCATCCACCAGACCAATATGACCACCATCATGTAAATACAGCTGCACGAAGGACAATACAACCACCATCAGGACAATACACCCACCATCAGGCCAATACACCCACCATCAGGCCAACACAGCCATCATCAGGCCAACACAGCCGCCATCAGGCCAATACAGCCACCATCAGGTCAATACACCCACCATCAGGCCAATACAGTCCCCATCAGGCAAATACATCCATCGACCATCTCGTCACAAAGAAATTCCTTTGTTACGCCATGTCATCTAACCTGTTCTTAAACTAATCATGTTTTGAACAACTGGGCCCAGGCCAATCCGGCAGTTAAAGGGCAAAACAAATATGTAATTGATGAATGTCCAATAGAAACATAACATGAAAAATCTGGTTTTGTTTGTATTTATTTCAGATTGTGTCTATCTTGGGACTTGTGTCAACTGTCATGATGATCGGAGTGATGGGTTATGGACTGGGGAAACTCCGCAGCAAAGATGCTTTTCATGTTCTACTGTATTACTATGTACCAAACTGGATTTATGTAATCGATGTAAGGTCCAATTATTATTCATCCACCTTATATTGAGAATTGCTAGATTGATTGATTGATTTTTTGGTGATTTACGCCGCGCTCAAGATTATTTCACTTATATGGTGGCGTTGCCAGTTTTATTGTGGGAGGAAACCGGGCTTTGTGCCTGGAGGAAACCCACGACCTTCTGCTGGTAACTGGCAACCATCCCACATAGGTCGTTCGAGTGAAAACCCAGTTTACAATTTCTTGGACTGAGTGGGATTGGAACCCGCGACCAGAATTGCTAGAGGATCAGATCTACATGTAAATACCCTTCCACTAATGGGTTGTGAGAATGAAGCCTGCTTGAAGCCTAACAAAACATCATTCGGTTGTTCAAAGATTTCATCAGCTGCTCATTGTATAATACCATTTCATGTGTGGGGGTCCTTGGTGGTTCATTCGTTACAGGGATTGTCCCTCAGTCCAACATGGCCTTCCATTTATGCATTGCGGGTTTGAATCCCACTCAGACCAAATAAAATTGAAAAATTTCTGACTGGATTTTTCATTTGATCGCCGTATGTGCAAGAGTTACCGAGAGTCACCGAAGGTCAAAGGTTTCCTTCTGGCAAAGAGCCGAGTTTCTTACCCCATTAAACTTGGCAACGCCTCCATATAAGTGAAATAATCTTGAGTATGGTGTAAAGCATCAACCAATCATGTGTCATCGGGCATGGATGTATTTGAATGATTGATTGTTTGGTGTTTTACGCTGCGCTCAAGATTATTTCACTTATATGGCAGAGTTGCCAGTTTTATTGTGGGAGGAAACTGGGCTCTATGCCCGGAGGAAACCCACGACCTTCCGATGGTAACTGGCAACCATCCCACATTGGCCGTCCGAGTGAAATCCCAGTCAGAAAATTTTCCAATTTTTTTGGACTGAGTGGGATTCCAACCCGCGACCCTTTGGTGGAAGGCTGTTCGGATTGAGCGTACAACGATCTACCTACTGAGCCACGGAGGCCCCTATGTATTTGAAGATGAATGTCCTACTATACACAATTTTCATACCTGTAATCGTTTTTGTTTCCTTAAACAAATTGCTGGGATTCCAGTGTACATGTATGTGGAAGAGTTGCCAGGTACTTGCCAAAGGTCGGGGGTTTCCTCCAGGCAATGAGCCCACTTTCCTCCAACACTAAACCCTAGCAGCACCGCCATGTTAGTGAAATAATTTTGAGTGTGATGTAAGACATCAATCAATCAATCGCTGGCTATGTCCTATATGATTGAAATAATTTTCAGTGAAGCTTATTTGGTTATCAATCAATCAAATCCCGGTAAACCAAATTCTCAAATTATCAGTTCTGACTGGGTTTTCACTCGAACGACCTATGTGGGATGGTTGCCAGTTACCAGCGGATGGTCATGGGTTTCCTCCGGGCACAGAGCCTGGTTTCCTCCCACAATAAAACTGGTAACGCCGCCATATAAGTGAAATAATCTTGAGCGCGGCGTAAAACACCAAACAATAAATAAATCAATCAATCAAATTCTCAGCTATTTTTTCAAAGATGTACAAATAAGAAGCTTTTTATTGATGTTATTCTCAAATATGTGCACTAAAATGAATGAAGATTTGTACCGCCTGTAGAAGTTCAATAATGACTTTTTTTATTTCTAACTTGTTTCCATAGTTAGTTTACCATATTTCTTCTAAAGATTCAGCCACTTTTTTCCTCATAAGGATTTGATCATTAGAAAAGAAATCTGCTGAATGAGACCTGACAAATTTGCCCAATAGATGGAATTTAAGGCAATATGACCCGCTGAGCAGTGTGTGAAAATGGTTATCCTTAAAGACAACTCCTCGTCCCCATTTTTGTCAGACTCAATGGAAAATTTAGGCCATTAGAATGGCTGAATATTTAAAAGAAATACGGTCAAAAGGTATACACAATGTACATGTATGTTTGGTATTTGAAAATAATCTTTCTGAGCTCTATTTTTTCAATCTTTTTACAGCCGTTTGCCTGGGCTCATTGTATCAACCGATTGGTTTATACCACTGGTGTATTTATTGGAATACTGCCGACTATGGGCAAGTTTATGGGACCAGGGAAAGTCAAGAGGAACATGTAAGAACAATGACAATTAATTGGGGGGATATAGCAAAAGCCTCCGTGTGTCCGTCCATCTGTCTGTTCGCTCAATAACTTAAGAACGATTTGAAGTATCACTTTGGCACTTGCATAGTGCCAATTTATCTTATTCTTAATATATGAATTTTGTGTTAGCCCCATAACTTGAGAATGTTTTATCGTGTCACTTTGAAATGTGAAATAAATGTTGTGCTAAAGGACACAACGGATGGGATTGCTGTTAATGTGTTGAGCTAAGGGATAAGAACTTATGGGCTTGCTTTCCAGGATACTGCAATTTTAATACCGGCCAAAGCCCATTTAGGGAGTGTTCCCAGTTATCGTTTGCTCTTTCAGGCGGTCGTTTTTTGAAAAACGACCGCTAGCAGTCAACACCCATCGTTTTTTGCTAGCCCGAATAAACAACTGCTGAACGGTTGGATGGTAGTCCTCGGTCGAGTTCGGATCTCATCGGTAAAACCGCATGTCTTACAGTTTTGCCTCTGCCATATAGCTAGGCCTTCAAACCTGAATACATGTGCTGTGTTGTTGGAAGGCAGACGGCCCTCAAACAGATACATGATATATTGTATATATTCTTTGTTACGATCTTTCGCATAAACATTTAATATACTACCAAACTGTTTGTCCTCCAATTAAAATATTTCCATATGTAACTGTTTTTCTTCTCTATTTTCTTTTCATTTTTCCAGTTTTACTTGGTGGGTAGTTTCTCACTGAGTTTACTCGATGAGTTTCGCGGTGGGTTATTGTTAGACTAATCATCGGATAGTTGTTACTTAGTCTAGTTATTAATAACACGTTTTTGAAAGAAAGAGAATTTTAATAAATCACTAACAAATACAGGTTGGCCGTCTCTAGTAGCCCTTTGGCTTTGTTTTTGGACAACCTCATGTTGAGCTAACGCCGTGAAGTTCATCCACAAATAATTCCTATGTAGGCCAGGTGGCAGCTGTCATTTAGGTCTTATCAAGCAAAGTCTACAAATTAAAATAGGGGGTGATAGTGATACTGTTATAATGCTGATGTAACTGTTACCGTCGAAACAGTCGAGTGTATATATTTGGAAAATAATTGCAAAACTACTAAAGTCGATTCTTACTCAATAATGAATATATTTCTTGTTGATGACAGATGTATAAGTAGATCCAAAATAAAAACTTTCAAAACTCTTCACCCTACAGAATGGTTAGAGATGGACTCAACCAGACGTGTTGATCACGTGGCAAGTGTGCATGGAATTGTGAGGGTTTAAACTATACTGCATCACATACATGGCGAATCAAGCCCTTAGATTACCATTTAAAGACCTATATAAATGCTTTACTGAAAGAATGGACTAATGATCAGATATAAATTTAACAACGCAAGGCAGTTCATGTGGATTTAATAAAGAAAGAACTGGGAAGATGAATTCACTGGATTTATGGGCTGTCAGTTTCCCGCGTCAGACGGTACCGGGTAGACAAACATACATATCCTCATTGTTCAAGGTTGGTTTCTCGTGTGGCAATCAGAAAAAATATTGAAAAACTTTCTTTGACAGTGTCTGACATTTTTTTCTCTTATGCCGTGCACATTCTACACGTTCTCTATCTATCACATTTTAAAGTAGATCTACCGCTGAAAGAAAAGTAAGAATTTGGATGAAAAAAATGTTAAAATAAAAAAAATACCGAGAAAAATCAATTTTGTCATGGAAGATGGGCGTTTTGGTGGGACAAATCTGAATTGGGAGGGAGGTTGCATTTTAAAATAAATGCACACAGAGAATTAATGAAAAGTCAACGGTTTCAATTTTTATTTTTCCGACATTTGTAAGTTCAGTAGCAAAAACTGCCGGTATATCACCACCCGTTTCATCGCATTCGATATATACTCGGTAATGAAGAAGATACTATGACTGTAGTTAGGAACTGCCCTGAAACAAAATATAATACTTTGATTATATTATAATACTTCTTTAATTCAGTAAACATAAAAATGACAGATAAACAGATAAAGTTAGGTTTGGAACTCGAAGCTGAAAAACGTTTAGTGTGTTGAGATCTAAATACATCAGAATACTTTCGACAAATTTTTGATTTGACAAAGTAACTTTGCAAGTTTATCCGAGACAACAAAATTTAATTGTTTTTAAAAAGAACACTTTAAATATTTGCCTACATTGGTCACTAGAACAATACTCATACAAAACCAGTTGGTCAACTGTAGTCAAGTCAGCCAAAAGTTGATTAGAGCTGGTTGTTGTCAAACTGGGCCTTTAATCCAGACCTGCTGCAGAGGTTATGTTATTGAGATATGCTCACGGGCAGTAAGCGTTTTCACCACATGGGGCAGCTATCGATCGACTGAACATAAAACGACCGCTGGCAACACCTACCGTTTTTTCTAGCGTGCTTTTTTTCTAAATCAAACGGTAAGCAAACGAACGATAACTGGGGACAGTCCCTTACTTTATTCCCAATCTATGAATTCGGTGTCCACTCAATAACCTGAGAAGACTTTGTGGTATCACTTTGACACTTGAATAGTGTATTGAGCTCATGGGAAACACGGGATTGCTTCAGTACAAATTAGTTGTAAAAGTTTCTCACTGGGTTTACTGGGATACATTCAATCAGCGTGCATTATGGTGTCAGTAAAATGTTCATGAGAGTTGTTCATCATACAAACCCCAGGTTATTAGCTTTAGATCAATCTTTAAAAATGGTTTCTATTGTTTTCAAATGTAAATCTTGCAGATGAACCCAGAGCTTGTAAGGCTAAAGGGAAAAGCAAAAGTTTCCTTGCTAAAAATCCTTCTCTAGGACATGTTACCATGCTAAGGGAAAAGCAAAAGTTTCCTTGCTAAAAATTCTTCTATAGGACATGGTACCATGCTAGGCTATAAGCAAAAGTTTCCTTGCTAAAAATCCTTCTCTAGGACATGGTACCATGCTTAGGGAAAAGCCAAAGTTTCCTTGCTTAAAATCCTTTTCTAGGACTTGGTACCATGCTAAGGGAAAAGCAAAAGTTTCCTTGCTAAAAATCCTTCTCTAGGACATGGTACCATGCTAGGCTAAAGGGAAAAGCAAAAGTTTCCTTGTTTAAAATCCTTTTCTAGGACATGGTACCATGCTAAGGGAAAATCAAAAGTTTCCTTGCTAAAAATCCTTTTCTAGGACATGGTAGCATGCTAAGGGAAAAGCAAAAGTTTCCTTGCTTAAAATCCTTTTCTAGGACATGGTAGCATGCTATGGGAAAAGCAAAAGTTTCCTTGCTTAAAATCCTTTTCTAGGACATGGTACCATGCTAAGGGAAAATCAAAAGTTTCCTTGCTTAAAATCCTTTTCTAGGACATGGTACCATGCTAAGGGTAAAGCAAAAGTTTCCACGTGTTTCCTTTCATTTTAACCTCAATCCTGGCAATACCTCCATACATGTATAAGTTAAATAATTAAAAGTGTGTCGTAAAACATCAATTCATCAATCATTTTGTTTCATTTACAGAAGCTGGCTATTTGTTTTTTTACAACTGTCTTTTCTGCGCCACCTTCCTATTTTTACGTTTTCCCCCTATCTAAAACTAGCAGCGGAATCCAGGGGTATATCTGTTGGTGGTAAGTTGAAGTTCATGTAATTTTAAATGCTCCCCTTCATGTGTGGGTCTGCTTATTATTGTCACCTGAAGTGTAGAGTTGGACATGCGAATGTCCTCCTTCCTTCCTTCGTCCTTCCATCTGTTGGCTAAGATGGATGGGATTGGTTCCGGACCATCTGCGTAATTAATAAAGAGCTCAATTAGCTAATTAACATCCTTAAATCTTGAAATGTTTGTTCAGCATCTTGTGAATAGATGGCTGTTTCAGCTTATTGGCTCGTCCATTCGTATGAATGATGTACGCCATGTTTTTTTTTTTTTTGTGAACATGATATCTTGAACAGTTTTTGATGGAAGAAGGATAGGATTGGTTTTTGACCAGCATTTTTGACTTTTCATTTCTTTTTTACTCACACATTTTCACGGCGAGGGATCTGTCAGCTCTGCAGCTTTTTTAATCAATAATTCACGGTTTAAGTTTTATTTATTTGTAAAATCCCAAAAATTCCGAGAAAAAAATGTTATATTTTCTGACTGTTTTTCACTCTATCAATCTGTTTAAAAGGTTAATCTAACAACAGGTAGAGGAAAAATAAGACGCTCGAGCAAAAACAAAAATCATGGAAATGAACTACCATATTTCTTCTAAAGATTCAGCCACTTATTTCATCATAAGGATTCGATCATTAAAAAAGAAACATGCTCAATAAGGCTAGACAAATTTGCCCATTAGAGGGAATTTAAGGCAACATGACCCGCCGAGCAGTGTGTGAAAATGGTTATCCTTAAACACAACTCCTCTTCTCCATTTTTGTCCGACTCAATGGAAAATTTAGGCCATTAGAATGGCTGAATATTTAGAAGAAATACGGTAGGTGGAGGTCTATGCCAAGACAACATTTTCCTCCTACAGTTGTACTTGACTTCCAACATCTTGCATTTTCTTCTTTGATGAAGACAGAGTGGAAAGATTTAAGTCTTTAAAGTGGCATGAGCTGCCAAAATTGACACTTTTTTCAGAATTTCTGATCGTCATGACAGTGAGAGACTTTGAAGGCCATCGAAAAACTAAATGATTAGCGTTGGAATGAGGGAAATCCATACAGTATATGACCTGTATGAACCGAAAACGTGTTCGAAAAGTAAACAAAATTTAAATAACCGGGAGGAAAATTCAGTCATTCTAAGCAAAAGTTAGTTCAAAACAATACTTTATCGTACATTTTCGAGACCAGAAGCACTAAAAAGCTTCTGAATTACATGTCTTGAGAAAAATAGCCAATAATGTCAACATTATGTTGTAAGGTCAAAATATCAACATTTTGGCAGCTCATGCCCCTTTAAAAAATGTTTCATTCAATCTTTGATATTACTCAATCTGCCTACCTGCCAACTTGTAGTTTGACATTTGACCCTCCATCAATGTGCCTGGGCCAGACCTAACGTTTGAAAAAGTTTGACACAGTTGACAAAACGGTTTTGTGAAATCATAACATTTGAAACATCGCAAAGCGACCATGCTTATTTGTACAAACATACTAAATGTTTAACCTGGCCACAGTATGAATTGTTTAGAATTATTAGTAATATTGTTTTTTTGTTTTTTTCAGAGGAATTTACATCATTTTTAAACTTGAACAATATAATGAGGGTGTTTTCACACAGTGGTGCCCACCCAGCTGCTCTTTTCTTTTTCCTCATTGCTGACTTTATTCGTGTCACATGCTCAGTTGTAAGTTATGTTTTTTAATCTCCTTTTATGTGTTTTCCATCATTTCTCAATTAATTTAGACTTTGCGTGTGTAAGAGAATCTAACAAGTGAGCTGTTCCCAACAGGGCCATGAGTTTGATTCTCACCCTGGCTGGGAATTTTGTGGGTCTTTAATTGTCAGTTATTTACTAATTCTACAGCAGTACTGCCTTTCTTATTATAAAAAAATTATTTAGCATATTAGCTACAAATTTGATTTACAATCTATGTATTATATAAATATATTATATAAATATATGTATTCCTGTGCCCGTGTGTTTTAGTGATCATAGATATATTATATAAATATTACTGATATTACTTATACTGTAACTTACATTTCTTTTCTGGCAGGGTCTCTACTTGGTAGTTATTCTGGATAACTTTTTCGATGCGTTTGATTGGATCATCTCTAAATCGCAGCTGAACAGGCGTTATATCTGGCTGATTGTTTCCGCTGTTTTGTGTCTCATTCTCTTCTTGGCCGGCATTCCCTTCTCGAGTCAAGTTCGTATTTAATTCCATTTTCATACATTTATAATAGGTCGCGGGTTCGAATCCCACTCATTCCAAAAAAAAATGTGAAAATTTTGTGACTGGGTTTTCACCCGAACGACCTATGTGGGATGGTTGCCAGTTACCAACGGAAGGTCGTGGGTTTCCTCCGGGCATAGAGCCCGGTTTCCTCCCACACTTAAACTGGCAACGCCGCCATATAAGTGAAATAATCTTGAGCGTGGCGTAAAACACCAAACAATCAATCAATCAATCATACATTTGTAGACATATTTCCAAGAAAAGGGTATTATTTTGGCGATTGTATATGGCAGGAATTCTTCTTTCCCAGAAATTCAACCCCATTGGCATCATATCCCCCCCCCCCCAAAAAAAAAATGATTATTTTTATTGGGAATTCAGTCATTCATCTTTATTTTATTCAAATCAATCTGTACAGGTCATTAAAACTCAATTATAGATACGTAACATAAATATGTACATAAATCAATTTCACTCAGTCCCAATATGTGGAATGCATGCTTCGTATCATTGGCATTTTGGGGGGTTTCCTGTGGGCACAGTGGGGTTATCTCCCCTTTAACCTACACATGCCCTTTTTTTAAAAAAAACATTTTTAGGGCTAGTAGACCTTTCAATCAATTCATTCAAAGTCTAGTCTACGTTATTGTTGTAATTTCTTCTGGTAATTTCCAGGGTGGATCAAATCTTCTTCTGTTGGTTGACGTTGCGGTAGGGAACTTCAGTTTCCTCATATGGTACTTTGTCATGGTAGGACTTCTGGGAGTCTATTGTAAGTTATCCCCCCTTAAAAAAAAAACCACATGTTTTTTTCACTGCACTAAAAAGAAACAGAAACAATATAAAAAAGAGGTATTTAACACAAATGGAAATAACAATAAAAGTAAATATCTTTTTACTGCCAAAATTTAAATTTTATTTCAATCACAGACTTAAGGCTGGACAACACAGTTCCCTTGCACAAAATCCAAAGACAATTGAATGATAAAATTTAGAATTAAAATGTGTTTTATAAAAATGTTCTGTGTAAAACTTAAGCAGGAATATTATTTGTTTTGGAAGGCTTCACACACGGATGCGAGTAGATATTTGCCTTCTGATGTTAATATTTTTACTAGGGTATGTTAGGACTGGGCTTAAACAGTATCCTGGACTCGTGTGCCGCTCTCGTTTAAAGCAATAGACCCTCACAACGGCCGCAGTTGTAAAATCCAAAAAATTCTGAGAAAAAAATGTTATATTTTCTGACTGTTTTTCACTCTATCAATCTGTTTAGAAGGTTAATCTAACAACAGGTAGAGGAAAAACAAAGACGCTCGAGCAAAGGCAAAAAACAAAAATCATGGAAATGAACTGTCATTTTCTAAAAGCAGACACGAGTTATTTCCGTGTGTAACAAAAGCAGTCAACTCTCTCGCTTTCAGCCTTTTGCATAGATTCGTTGGGCTTTGGTTGATTGATTGATTGGTGTTTTACGCCTCGCTCAAAATGATTTCACTTGTATGGCGGCGTTGCCAGTTTTATTGTGGGAGGAAACCAGGCTCTATGCCCTGAGGAAACCCAACTACCTTCCGGTGGTAACTGGCAACCATCCCACATAGGTTGTTCGAATGAAAACCCAGTCAGAAAATTTTACAATTTTTGGACTAAGTGGGATTCGAACCCGCGACCCATTGGTGGAAGACTGTTTGGATTGAGCGTCCAACGCTCTACCTACTGAGCCACGGAGGCTCCCCGTTGGGCTTTGGGACTTCCTTGAAGTACTCGTCCAAAAGGTTCACAGGAAGTAGATACTGCATGATTTCCGAAAGCACCGTATTCCCTTCCGCTTCGCCTTTATATCTTTGTAACGGGTCAATATCAGTGAGCGTGATTTTTCAGATTCCATTAAGCGCTTAGGATTAATGTTTTGACAACAACAACCACATATGTGTTGTTTATGTCAGAAATACAAACGTAACGACATGACTATAAGAGGCAACTGGGACTGAATTCCAATGAACTGCTACAATGTAGCTTTACACTAAATATAAGTATACGGTAATGTCTGAGTTAATTCAAGTGCTGAAAAAAAGTAGAAGAGTGCAAATTCTCAATGATGAGAGCTTGTAAAACATTCAAGGATTAACTGCTGGTCAATCATATCCCTGGACTGAGATGTGTTGAGGATTTAGCAACATGCATAGTCCTCTAATTAACTCAGGTATTACCGTAAATACATTCAGTCCTAATATCTGATGATTTCACTATATAATATAGATTATATGACGTAGACTTGTTGAATGGGATGTAAAACATAAAAGCATCTGTTTCAGTGTGGCAGAATGTAGCTATGGCAGAACGTATTGTTTTCGGTATCTGGATTCTAAAGGCAGCAACTCTTTTAGTGGTAAGTGGTTCTTCCCCTTGTTTTGTTGCCCATGTCCTAGAGGGCTGAACTTCTCACACATGCAGGATTCGGGCAAATATTACTGGTAGTGCACAATATGTCTGACAGAAGGGGACTATGGTAAGAATTCCGCTAATTCAAGTACTCAAAACATTACGAAAAGCACTCTAAAAGTTTGAGACTTTTCGTTGCGTGTCTTACTTCCTGCATGTAGCGACCGATAATCCTATCGAGCAATAGCTATTGTTGTTGTTTTAGACCAAACATGGCAGAAAGCAGTCTAATAATTTGTTATCTTCACATTGCTCGTCCTTGAATTAGCGGAATTCTTACCGTATATGATTGCACTTTGTCAGCCCAGCAAATAGGTTTTCCTGACTTTTCTCTATTAACGCTTCGAGATATTTTGCTGAGATTTTATAATTGTACCATGCTGAGTTTTAATACAGATCAAGTTTATGTTTCGGTCCGTTCGCTTATTTTTGTCGAAATTGCACTCTTTGGACTTTTAAATTACAAAGAAATAACATTTTTCCGAAGTTTTTTTCTAAACAATTTCAGATATTGTTGTGAAATGTTATATTCAAGTTTAGTATGATGAGTTATATATCATTTTGTACTGCTGAGGAAAGTATGGCAGGTATTACTGCCCATGAAAATTACACAATACACAAACCCTCGGTATGTGAAAATGTATTGCAATGAAATACTCTCAGAATGCTTGTCTAAAATAAATGTATTGGCATATAATTGCCCACAGTACATGTATCCATTTAAACCCGGCTGAAGTTGGTTCCCTATTCCCAGTTCCTTATTCCCGGTTCCCTATTCCCAGTTCCTTATTCCTAGTTCCCTATTCCCAGTTCCTTATTCGAAATAATTTTCTTATCATAGGTGTAATTAATCACAAATAAGACTTTGGTTCTACATATGGACAAAATTATTCCGGTTATGTTTTTTTTAAGGTTTGTTAGCTGATTTAATGCCTTTTTAGTACACACTTAAAACGTTTTCGGTCCATGACTCAAATTAAGTTAGAACACAGGTTAAAACTGGAATTAGAAAACAATATACGATCCTTAACTTTGCGGCTTACAGGGCAAAACTAATATTGCATAAGTCGATAACGAAGTGTACTTTAATTTGGCGGTGCGTCTATCCCGGCACATGACTTGTATCCGCCGACACAGGCAAAAATGTATATTTTTCTCAATTCCAACTTAGGTAATGACAACAAGGTACGAGTCTAAACTATTGTCTGTGCCGGGCAAAATGTATATAGCCTGAGTAGGCATTGGACAGCAAAACCTGTTTGCGTTGCGTGTATCCCGGCACACGGCACTGATCCACAGACACAGGCGAAAACGTAAAGCTCTTTATATTCTGTTAGATTATGCAATTTTGAATAGGGAAGCAATGTATGAGTCTTAACTAAGCGGTGTGCCGGGCAAAACAAATATTGCACAGGTAGACAACAAAGAGTACTTCATTTTGGCGTTGCATTTATCCCGGCACAGCACTTGGATCTGTCGGCACAGGCAAAAATGTATATTTTTCTAAATTCCAACTTAGATAATAAAAAACAATGTACGAGTCTTAACTATTGTCTGTGCCGGCCAAAATGTATATGGCCTGAGTAGACATTGGACAGCAGAGCTTGTTTACGATGCTTGTATCCCGGCACACGGCACAGATCCACAGGCACAGGCGAAAACTTAAAGCTCTTTATATTCTGTTAGATTATCCAATTTTGAATAGGGAAGCAATGTATGAGTCTTAACTATTGTCTGTGCCGGGCAAAATAAATATTGCATAGGTAGACAACAAAGAGTACTTTAATTTGGCGTTGCATTTATCCCGGCACAGCACTTGGATCTGTCGACACAGGCAAAAGTCTAAAGGTATCAATAATCTCATTTCGAATAAGGAAACAATGTACGAGTCTTAACTTTTGTCTGTGCCGGGAAAAACAAATATTGCATAGGTAGACAACAAAGAGTACTTCAATTTAGCGTTGCATTTATCCCGGCACACGGCACAGATCCACAGGCACAGGCGAAAACTTAAAGCTCTTTATATTCTGTTAGATTATGTAATTTTGAATAGGGAAGCAATGTATGAGTCTTAACTATTGTCTGTGCCGGGCAAAACAAATATTGCATAGGTAGACAACAAAGAGTACTTCAATTTGGCGTTGCATTTATCCCGGCACAGCACTTGGATCTGTTGGCACAGGCAAAAATGTATATTTTTCTCAATTCCAACTTAGGTAATGAAAACAAGGTACGAGTCTAAACTATTGTCTGTGCCGGGCAAAATGTATATAGCCTGAGTAAGCATTGGGCAGCAGAGCTTGTTTACGTTGCTTGTATCCCGGCACACGGCACAGATCCACAGGCACAGGCGAAAACTTAAAGCTCTTTATATTCTGTTAGATTATGCAATTTTGAATAGGGAAGCAATGTATGAGTCTTAACTAAGCGGTGTGCCGCGCAAAACAAATATTGCACAGGTAGACAACAAAGAGTACTTCATTTTGGCGTTGCATTTATCCCGGCACAGGACTTGGATCTGTCGGCACAGGCGAAAATGTATATTTTTCTAAATTCCAACTTAGGTAATAAAAACAATGCACAAGTCTTAACTATTGTCTGTGCCGGGCAAAACAAATATTGCATAGGTAGACAACAAAGAGTACTTCAATTTAGCGTTGCATTTATCCCGGCACACGGCACAGATCCACAGGCACAGGCGAAAACTTAAAGCTCTTTATATTCTGTTAGATTATGTAATTTTGAATAGGGAAGCAATGTATGAGTCTTAACTATTGTCTGTGCCGGGCAAAACAAATATTGCATAGGTAGACAACAAAGAGTACTTCAATTTGGCGTTGCATTTATCCCGGCACAGCACTTGGATCTGTCGGCACAGGCAAAAGTCTAAAGGTATCAATAATCTCATTTCGAATAAGGAAACAATGTACGAGTCTTAACTATTGTCTGTGCCGCGCAAAACAAATATTGCATAGGTAGACAACAAAGAGTACTTCAATTTGGCGTTGCATTTATCCCGGCACAGCACTTGGATCTGTCGGCACAGGCAAAAATGTATATTTTTCTCAATCCCAACTTAGGTAATGAAAACAAGGTACGAGTCTGAACTATTGTCTGTGCCGGGCAAAATGTATATAGCCTGAGTAGGCATTGGGCAGCAGAACCTGTTTATGTTGCTTGTATCCCGGCACACGGCACATATCCACAGGCACAGGCGAAAACTTGAAGTTCTTTATATTTTGTTAGAGTATGCAATTTTGAATAGGGAAGCAATGTATGAGTCTTCTCTATTGTCTGTGCCGGGCAAAACAAATATTGCATAGGTAGACAACAAAAAGTACTTCAAGTTGCCGTTGCATTTATCCCGGCACAGCACTTGGATCTGTCGGCACAGGCAAAAGTCTAAAGGTATCAATAATCTCATTTCGAATAAGGAAACAATGTACGAGTCTAAACTATTGTCTGTGCCGGGCAAAACAAATATTGCATAGGTAGACAACAAAGAGTACTTCAATTTAGCGTTGCATTTATCCCGGCACACGGCACAGATCCACAGGCACAGGCGAAAACTTAAAGCTCTTTATATTCTGTTAGATTATGTAATTTTGAATAGGGAAGCAATGTATGAGTCTTAACTATTGTCTGTGCCGGGCAAAACAAATATTGCATAGGTAGACAACAAAGAGTACTTCAATTTGGCGTTGCATTTATCCCGGCACAGCACTTGGATCTGTCGGCACAGGCAAAAGTCTAAAGGTATCAATAATCTCATTTCGAATAAGGAAACAATGTACGAGTCTTAACTATTGTCTGTGCCGCGCAAAACAAATATTGCATAGGTAGACAACAAAGAGTACTTCAATTTGGCGTTGCATTTATCCCGGCACAGGACTTGGATCTGTCGGCACAGGCAAAAATGTATATTTTTCTCAATCCCAACTTAGGTAATGAAAACAAGGTACGAGTCTGAACTATTGTCTGTGCCGGGCAAAATGTATATAGCCTGAGTAGGCATTGGGCAGCAGAACCTGTTTATGTTGCTTGTATCCCGGCACACGGCACATATCCACAGGCACAGGCGAAAACTTAAAGCTCTTTATATTCTGTTAGATTATGTAATTTTGAATAGGGAAGCAATGTATGAGTCTAAACTATTGTCTGTGCCGGGCAAAACAAATATTGCATAGGTAGACAACAAAGAGTACTTCAATTTGGCGTTGTATTTATCCCGGCACAGCACTTGGATCTGTCGGCACAGACAAAAATGTATATTTTTCTCAATTCCAACTTAGGTAATGAAAACAAGGTACGAGTCTAAACTATTGTCTGTGCCGGACAAAATGTATATAGCCTGAGTAGGCATTGGGCAGCAGAACCTGTTTACGTTGCTTGTATCCCGGCACACGGCACAGATCCACAGGCACAGGCGAAAACTTAAAGCTCTTTATATTCTGTTAGAGTATGCAATTTTGAATAGGGAAGCAATGTATGAGTCTTCTCTATTGTCTGTGCCGGGCAAAACAAATATTGCATAGGTAGACAACAAAGAGTACTTCAATTTGGCGTTGCATTTATCCCGGCACAGCACTTGGATCTGTCGGCACAGGCAAAAATGTATATTTTTCTCAATTCCAACTTAGGTAATGAAAACAAGGTACGAGTCTAAACTATTGTCTGTGCCGGGCAAAATTTATATGGCTTGAGTAGACATTGGACAGCAGAGCTTGTTTACGTTGCTTGTATCCCGGCACACGGCACAGATCCACAGGCACAGGCTAAAACTTAAAGCTCTTTATATTCTGTTAGATTATGCAATTTTGAATAGGGAAGCAATGTATGAGTCTTAACTAAGCGGTGTGCCGGGCAAAACAAACATTGCACAGGTAGACAACAAAGAGTACTTTATTTTGGCGTTGCATTTATCCCGGCACAGGACTTGGATCTGTCGGCACAGGCGAAAATGTATATTTTTCTAAATTCCAACTTGAGTAATAAAAACAATGTACAAGTCTTAACTATTGTCTGTGCCGGGCAAAACAAATATTGCATAGGTAGACAACAAAGAGTACTTCAATTTAGCGTTGCATTTATCCCGGCACACGGCACAGATCCACAGGCACAGGCGAAAACTTAAAGCTCTTTATATTCTGTTAGATTATGTAATTTTGAATAGGGAAGCAATGTATGAGTCTTAACTATTGTCTGTGCCGGGCAAACAAATATTGCATAGGTAGACAACAAAGAGTACTTCAATTTGGCGTTGCATTTATCCCGGCACAGCACTTGGATCTGTCGGCACAGGCAAAAGTCTAAAGGTATCAATAATCTCATTTCGAATAAGGAAACAATGTACGAGTCTTAACTATTGTCTGTGCCGCGCAAAACAAATATTGCATAGGTAGACAACAAAGAGTACTTCAATTTGGCGTTGCATTTATCCCGGCACAGGACTTGGATCTGTCGGTACAGGCAAAAATGTATATTTTTCTCAATCCCAACTTAGGTAATGAAAACAAGGTACGAGTCTTAACTATTGTCTGTGCCGGGCAAAATGTATTTGGCCTGAGTAGACATTGGACAGCAGAGGTTGTTTACGTTGCTTGTATCCCGGCACACGGCACAGATCCACAGGCACAGGCGAAAACTTAAAGCTCTTTATATTCTATTAGATTATCCAATTTTGAATAGGGAAGCAATGTATGAGTCTTAACTATTGTCTGTGCCGGGCAAAACAAATATTGCATAGGTAGACAACAAAGAGTACTTTATTTTGGCGTTGCATTTATCCCGGCACAGGACTTGGATCTGTCGGCACAGGCGAAAATGTATATTTTTCTAAATTCCAACTTGAGTAATAAAAACAATGTACAAGTCTTAACTATTGTCTGTGCCGGGCAAAACAAATATTGCATAGGTAGACAACAAAGAGTACTTCAATTTAGCGTTGCATTTATCCCGGCACACGGCACAGATCCACAGGCACAGGCGAAAACTTAAAGCTCTTTATATTCTGTTAGATTATGTAATTTTGAATAGGGAAGCAATGTATGAGTCTTAACTATAGTCTGTGCCGGGCAAAACAAATATTGCATAGGTAGACAACAAAGAGTACTTCAATTTGGCGTTGCATTTATCCCGGCACAGCACTTGGATCTGTCGGCACAGGCAAAAGTCTAAAGGTATCAATAATCTCATTTCGAATAAGGAAACAATGTACGAGTCTTAACTATTGTCTGTGCCGCGCAAAACAAATATTGCATAGGTAGACAACAAAGAGTACTTCATTTTGGCGTTGCATTTATCCCGGCACAGCACTTGGATCTGTCGGCACAGGCAAAAATGTATATTTTTCTAAATTCCAACTTAGGTAATAAAAAACAATGTACGAGTCTTAACTATTGTCTGTGCCGGGCAAAATGTATTTGGCCTGAGTAGACATTGGACAGCAGAGGTTGTTTACGTTGCTTGTATCCCGGCACACTGCACAGATCCACAGGCACAGGCGAAAACTTAAAGCTCTTTATATTCTGTTAGAGTATGCAATTTTGAATAGGGAAGCAATGTATGAGTCTTATCTATTGTCTGTGCCGGGCAAAACAAATATTGCATAGGTAGATAACAAAGAGTACTTCAATTTACTTCATTTATCCCGGCACAGCACTTGGATCTGTCGGCACAGACAAAAGTCTAAAGGTATCAATAATCTCATTTCGAATAAGGAAACAATGTACAAGTCTTAACTATTGTCTGTGCCGGGCAAAACAAATATTGCATTGGTAGACGACAAAGAGTACTTTAATTTGCCGTTGCATTTATCCCGGCACAGCACTTGGATCTGTCGGCACAGGCAAAAATGTATATTTTTCTAAATTCAAACTTAGGTAATAAAAACAATGTAGGAGTCTTAACTATTGTCTGTGCCGGGCAAAATGTATATAGCCTGAGTAGGCAGTGGGCAGCAGAACCTGTTTACGTTGCTTGTATCCCGGCACACGGCACAGATCCACAGGCACAGGCGAAAACTTAAAGCTCTTTAGATTCTGTTAGATTATGCAATTTTGAATAGGGAAGCAATGTATGAGTCTTAACTACTGTCTGTGCCGGGCAAAACAAATATTGCATAGGTAGACAACAAAGAGTACTTCAATTTCGCGTTGCATTTATCCCGGCACAGCACTTGGATCTGTCGGCACAGGCAAAAGTCTAAATGTATCAATACTCCCATTTCGAATAAGGAAGCAATGTATGAGTCTTCTCTATTGTCTGTGCCGGGCAAAACAAATATTGCATAGGTAGACAACAAAGAGTACTTCATTTTGGCGTTTCATTTATCCCGGTACAGGACTTGGATCTGTCGGCACAGGCAAAAATGTATATTTTTCTAAATTCAAACTTAGGTAATAAAAACAATGTACGAGTCTTAACTATTGTCTGTGCCGGGCAAAATGTATATAGCCTGAGTAGGCATTGGGCAGCAGAGCTTGTTTACGTTGCTTGTATCCCGGCACACGGCACAGATCCACAGACACAGGCGAAAACTTAAAGCTCTTTATATTCTGTTAGATTATGCAATTTTGAATAGGGAAGCAATGTATGAGTCTTAACTATTGTCTGTGCCGGGCAAAACAAATATTGCAACGGCAAATTAAAGTACTCTTTGTCGTCTACCAATGCAATATTTGTTTTGCCCGGCACAGACAATAGTTAAGACTCGTACATTGTTTCCTTATTCGAAATGAGATTATTGATACCTTTAGACTTTTGTCTGTGCCGACAGATCCAAGTGCTGTGCCGGGATAAATGCAACGCCAAATTGAAGTACTCTTTGTTCTCTACCTATGCAATATTTGTTTTGCCCGGCACAGACAATAGATAAGACTCATACATTGCTTCCCTATTCAAAATTGGATAATCTAATAGAATATAAAGAGCTTTAAGTTTTCGCCTGTGCCTGTGGATCTGTGCCGTTGCCGGGATACAAGCAACGTAAACACGCTCTGCTGTCCAATGTCTACTCAGGCCATATACATTTTGCCCGGCACAGACAATAGTTAAGACTCGTACATTGTTTTTATTACCTAAGTTGAAATTTAGAAAAATATAAATTTTTGCCTGTGCCGACAGATCCAAGTGCTGTGCCGGGATAAATGCAGCGCCAAAATAAAGTACTCTTTGTTGTCTACCTGTGCAATATTTGTTTTGCCCGGCACAGACAATAGTTAAGACTCATACATTGCTTCCCTATTCAAAATGCATAATCTAACAGAATATAAAGAGCTTTAAGTTTTCGCCTGTGCCTGTGGATATGTGCCGTGTGCCGGCATACAAGCAACGTAAACACGCTCTGCTGTCCAATGTCTACTCAGGCCATATACATTTTGCCCGGCACAGACAATAGTTAAGACTCGTACATTGTTTTTATTACCTAAGTTGAAATTTAGAAAAATATAAATTTTTGCCTGTGCCGACAGATCCAAGTGCTGTGCCGGGATAAATGCAACGCCAAAATGAAGTACTCTTTGTTGTCTACCTGTGCAATATTTGTTTTGCCCGGCACAGACAATAGTTAAGACTCATACATTGCTTCCCTATTCAAAATTGCATAATCTAACAGAATATAAAGAGCTTTAAGTTTTCGCCTGTGCCTGTGGATATGTGCCGTGTGCCGGCATACAAGCAACGTAAACACGCTCTGCTGTCCAATGTCTACTCAGGCCATATATATTTTGCCCGGCACAGACAATAGTTAAGACTCGTACATTGTTTTTATTACCTAAGTTGAAATTTAGAAAAATATAAATTTTTGCCTGTGCCGACAGATCCAAGTCCTGTGCCGGGATAAATGCAACGGCAAATTAAAGTACTCTTTGTCGTCTACCAATGCAATATTTGTTTTGCCCGGCACAGACAATAGTTAAGACTCGTACATTGTTTCCTTATTCGAAATGAGATTATTGATACCTTTAGACTTTTGTCTGTGCCGACAGATCCAAGTGCTGTGCCGGGATAAATGCAACGCCAAAATGAAGTAATCTTTGTTGTCTACGTATGCAATATTTGTTTTGCCCGGCACACCGCTTAGTTAAGACTCATACATTGCTTCCCTATTCAAAATTGCATAATCTAACAGAATATAAAGAGCTTTAAGTTTTCGCCTGTGCCTGTGGATCTGTGCCGTGTGCCAGGATACAAGCAACGTAAACAGGTTCTGCTGCCCAATGCCTACTCAGGCTATATACATTTTGCCCGGCACAGACAATAGTTAAGACTCGTACATTGTTTTCATTACCTAAGTTGGAATTGAGAAAAATATACATTTTTGCCTGTGCCGACAGATCCAAGTCCTGTGCCGGGATAAATGCAACGGCAAATTAAAGTACTCTTTGTCGTCTACCAATGCAATATTTGTTTTGCCCGGCACAGACAATAGTTAAGACACGTACATTGTTTCCTTATTCGAAATGAGATTATTGATACCTTTAGACTTTTGCCTGTGCCGACAGATTTAAGTGCTGTGCCGGGATAAATGCAACGCCAAATTGAAGTACTCTTTGTTGTCTACCTATGCAATATTTGTTTTGCCCGGCACAGACAATAGTTAAGACTCATACATTGCTTCCCTATTCAAAATTGGATAATCTAATAGAATATAAAGAGCTTTAAGTTTTCGCCTGTGCCTGTGGATCTGTGCCGTGTGCCGGGATACAAGCAACGTAAACACGCTCTGCTGTCCAATGTCTACTCAGGCCATATACATTTTGCCCGGCACAGATAATAGTTAAGACTCGTACATTGTTTTTATTACCTAAGTTGAAATTTAGAAAAATATAAATTTTTGCCTGTGCCGACAGATCCAAGTGCTGTGCCGGGATAAATGCAACGCCAAAATGAAGTACTCTTTGTTGTCTACCTGTGCAATATTTGTTTTGCCCGGCACAGACAATAGTTAAGACTCATACATTGCTTCCCTATTCAAAATTGGATAATCTAATAGAATATAAAGAGCTTTAAGTTTTCGCCTGTGCCTGTGGATCTGTGCCGTGTGCCGAGATACAAGCAACGTAAACACGCTCTGCTGTCCAATGTCTACTCAGGCCATATACATGTTGCCCGGCACAGACAATAGTTAAGACTCGTACATTGTTTTTATTACCTAAGTTGAAATTTCGAAAAATATAAATTTTTGCATGTGCCGACAGATCCAAGTGCTGTGCCGGGATAAATGCAACGCCAAAATGAAGTAATCTTTGTTGTCTACCTATGCAATATTTGTTTTGCCTGGCACACCGCTTAGTTAAGACTCATACATTGCTTCCCTATTCAAAATTGCATAATCTAACAGAATATAAAGAGCTTTAAGTTTTCGCCTGTGCCTGTGGATCTGTGCCGTGTGCCGGGATACAAGCAACGTAAACAGGTTCTGCTGCCCAATGCCTACTCAGGCTATATACATTTTGCCCGGCACAGACAATAGTTAAGACTCGTACATTGTTTTCATTACCTAAGTTGGAATTGAGAAAAATATACATTTTTGCCTGTGCCGACAGATCCAAGTCCTGTGCCGGGATAAATGCAACGGCAAATTAAAGTACTCTTTGTCGTCTACCAATGCAATATTTGTTTTGCCCGGCACAGACAATAGTTAAGACTCGTACATTGTTTCCTTATTCGAAATGAGATTATTGATACCTTTAGACTTTTGCCTGTGCCGACAGATTTAAGTGCTGTGCCGGGATAAATGCAACGCCAAATTGAAGTACTCTTTGTTGTCTACCTATGCAATATTTGTTTTGCCCGGCACAGACAATAGTTAAGACTCATACATTGCTTCCCTATTCAAAATTGGATAATCTAATAGAATATAAAGAGCTTTAAGTTTTCGCCTGTGCCTGTGGATCTGTGCCGTGTGCCGGGATACAAGCAACGTAAACACGCTCTGCTGTCCAATGTCTACTCAGGCCATATACATTTTGCCCGGCACAGATAATAGTTAAGACTCGTACATTGTTTTTATTACCTAAGTTGAAATTTAGAAAAATATAAATTTTTGCCTGTGCCGACAGATCCAAGTGCTGTGCCGGGATAAATGCAACGCCAAAATGAAGTACTCTTTGTTGTCTACCTGTGCAATGTTTGTTTTGCCCGGCACAGACAATAGTTAAGACTCATACATTGCTTCCCTATTCAAAATTGGATAATCTAATAGAATATAAAGAGCTTTAAGTTTTCGCCTGTGCCTGTGGATCTGTGCCGTGTGCCGAGATACAAGCAACGTAAACACGCTCTGCTGTCCAATGTCTACTCAGGCCATATACATTTTGCCCGGCACAGATAATAGTTAAGACTCGTACATTGTTTTTATTACCTAAGTTGAAATTTAGAAAAATATAAATTTTTGCCTGTGCCGACAGATTTAAGTGCTGTGCCGGGATAAATGCAACGCCAAATTGAAGTACTCTTTGTTGTCTACCTATGCAATATTTGTTTTGCCCGGCACAGACAATAGTTAAGACTCATACATTGCTTCCCTATTCAAAATTGGATAATCTAATAGAATATAAAGAGCTTTAAGTTTTCGCCTGTGCCTGTGGATCTGTGCCGTGTGCCGAGATACAAGCAACGTAAACACGCTCTGCTGTCCAATGTCTACTCAGGCCATATACATTTTGCCCGGCACAGACAATAGTTAAGACTCGTACATTGTTTTTATTACCTAAGTTGAAATTTAAAAAAAATATAAATTTTTGCCTGTGCCGACAGATCCAAGTGCTGTGCCGGGATAAATGCAACGCCAAAATGAAGTACTCTTTGTTGTCTACCTGTGCAATATTTGTTTTGCCCGGCACACCGCTTAGTTAAGACTCATACATTGCTTCCCTATTCAAAATTGCATAATCTAACAGAATATAAAGAGCTTTAAGTTTTCGCCTGTGCCTGTGGATATGTGCCGTTTGCCGGCATACAAGCAACGTAAACACGCTCTGCTGTCCAATGTCTACTCAGGCCATATACATTTTGCCCGGCACAGACAATAGTTAAGACTCGTACATTGTTTTTATTACCTAAGTTGAAATTTAGAAAAATATAAATTTTTGCCTGTGCCGACAGATCCAAGTGCTGTGCCGGGATAAATGCAACGTCAAAATGAAGTACTCTTTGTTGTCTACCTGTGCAATATTTGTTTTGCCCGGCACACCGCTTAGTTAAGACTCATACATTGCTTCCCTATTCAAAATTGCATAATCTAACAGAATATAAAGAGCTTTAAGTTTTCGCCTGTGCCTGTGGATATGTGCCGTGTGCCGGCATACAAGCAACGTAAACACGCTCTGCTGTCCAATGTCTACTCAGGCCATATACATTTTGCCCGGCACAGACAATAGTTAAGACTCGTACATTGTTTTTATTACCTAAGTTGAAATTTAGAAAAATATAAATTTTTGCCTGTGCCGACAGATCCAAGTGCTGTGCCGGGATAAATGCAACGCCAAAATGAAGTAATCTTTGTTGTCTACCTATGCAATATTTGTGTTGCCCGGCACACCGCTTAGTTAAGACTCATACATTGCTTCCCTATTCAAAATTGCATAATCTAACAGAATATAAAGAGCTTTAAGTTTTCGCCTGTGCCTGTGGTTCTGTGCCGTGTGCCGGGATACAAGCAACGTAAACAGGTTCTGCTGCCCAATGCCTACTCAGGCTATATACATTTTGCCCGGCACAGACAATAGTTAAGACTCGTACATTGTTTTCATTACCTAAGTTGGAATTTAGAAAAATATACATTTTTGCCTGTGCCGACAGATCCAAGTCCTGTGCCGGGATAAATGCAACGGCAAATTAAAGTACTCTTTGTCGTCTACCAATGCAATATTTGTTTTGCCCGGCACAGACAATAGTTAAGACTCGTACATTGTTTCCTTATTCGAAATGAGATTATTGATACCTTTAGAGTTTTGCCTGTGCCGACAGATTTAAGTGCTGTGCCGGGATAAATGTAACGCCAAATTGAAGTACTCTTTGTTATCTACCTATGCAATATTTGTTTTGCCCGGCACAGACAATAGATAAGACTCATACATTGCTTCCCTATTCAAAATTGGATAATCTAATAGAATATAAAGAGCTTTAAGTTTTCGCCTGTGCCTGTGGATCTGTGCCGTGTGCCGAGATACAAGCAACGTAAACACGCTCTGCTGTCCAATGTCTACTCAGGCCATATACATGTTGCCCGGCACAGACAATAGTTAAGACTCGTACATTGTTTTTATTACCTAAGTTGAAATTTAGAAAAATATAAATTTTTGCATGTGCCGACAGATCCAAGTGCTGTGCCGGGATAAATGCAACGCCAAAATGAAGTAATCTTTGTTGTCTACCTATGCAATATTTGTTTTGCCCGGCACACCGCTTAGTTAAGACTCATACATTGCTTCCCTATTCAAAATTGCATAATCTAACAGAATATAAAGAGCTTTAAGTTTTCGCCTGTGCCTGTGGATCTGTGCCGTGTGCCGGGATACAAGCAACGTAAACAGGTTCTGCTGCCCAATGCCTACTCAGGCTATATACATTTTGCCCGGCACAGACAATAGTTAAGACTCGTACATTGTTTTCATTACCTAAGTTGGAATTGAGAAAAATATACATTTTTGCCTGTGCCGACAGATCCAAGTCCTGTGCCGGGATAAATGCAACGGCAAATTAAAGTACTCTTTGTCGTCTACCAATGTAATATTTGTTTTGCCCGGCACAGACAATAGTTAAGACTCGTACATTGTTTCCTTATTCGAAATGAGATTATTGATACCTTTAGACTTTTGCCTGTGCCGACAGATTTAAGTGCTGTGCCGGGATAAATGCAACACCAAATTGAAGTACTCTTTGTTGTCTACCTATGCAATATTTGTTTTGCCCGGCACAGACAATAGTTAAGACTCATACATTGCTTCCCTATTCAAAATTGGATAATCTAATAGAATATAAAGAGCTTTAAGTTTTCGCCTGTGCCTGTGGATCTGTGCCGTGTGCCGGGATACAAGCAACGTAAACACGCTCTGCTGTCCAATGTCTACTCAGGCCATATACATTTTGCCCGGCACAGATAATAGTTAAGACTCGTACATTGTTTTTATTACCTAAGTTGAAATTTAGAAAAATATAAATTTTTGCCTGTGCCGACAGATCCAAGTCCTGTGCCGGGATAAATGCAACGGCAAATTAAAGTACTCTTTGTCGTCTACCAATGCAATATTTGTTTTGCCCGGCACAGACAATAGTTAAGACTCGTACATTGTTTCCTTATTCGAAATGAGATTATTGATACCTTTAGACTTTTGTCTGTGCCGACAGATCCAAGTGCTGTGCCGGGATAAATGCAACGCCAAAATGAAGTAATCTTTGTTGTCTACGTATGCAATATTTGTTTTGCCCGGCACACCGCTTAGTTAAGACTCATACATTGCTTCCCTATTCAAAATTGCATAATCTAACAGAATATAAAGAGCTTTAAGTTTTCGCCTGTGCCTGTGGATCTGTGCCGTGTGCCAGGATACAAGCAACGTAAACAGGTTCTGCTGCCCAATGCCTACTCAGGCTATATACATTTTGCCCGGCACAGACAATAGTTAAGACTCGTACATTGTTTTCATTACCTAAGTTGGAATTGAGAAAAATATACATTTTTGCCTGTGCCGACAGATCCAAGTCCTGTGCCGGGATAAATGCAACGGCAAATTAAAGTACTCTTTGTCGTCTACCAATGCAATATTTGTTTTGCCCGGCACAGACAATAGTTAAGACACGTACATTGTTTCCTTATTCGTAATGAGATTATTGATACCTTTAGACTTTTGCCTGTGCCGACAGATTTAAGTGCTGTGCCGGGATAAATGCAACGCCAAATTGAAGTACTCTTTGTTGTCTACCTATGCAATATTTGTTTTGCCCGGCACAGACAATAGTTAAGACTCATACATTGCTTCCCTATTCAAAATTGGATAATCTAATAGAATATAAAGAGCTTTAAGTTTTCGCCTGTGCCTGTGGATCTGTGCCGTGTGCCGGGATACAAGCAACGTAAACACGCTCTGCTGTCCAATGTCTACTCAGGCCATATACATTTTGCCCGGCACAGATAATAGTTAAGACTCGTACATTGTTTTTATTACCGAAGTTGAAATTTAGAAAAATATAAATTTTTGCCTGTGCCGACAGATCCAAGTGCTGTGCCGGGATAAATGCAACGCCAAAATGAAGTACTCTTTGTTGTCTACCTGTGCAATATTTGTTTTGCCCGGCACAGACAATAGTTAAGACTCATACATTGCTTCCCTATTCAAAATTGGATAATCTAATAGAATATAAAGAGCTTTAAGTTTTCGCCTGTGCCTGTGGATCTGTGCCGTGTGCCGAGATACAAGCAACGTAAACACGCTCTGCTGTCCAATGTCTACTCAGGCCATATACATGTTGCCCGGCACAGACAATAGTTAAGACTCGTACATTGTTTTTATTACCTAAGTTGAAATTTAGAAAAATATAAATTTTTGCATGTGCCGACAGATCCAAGTGCTGTGCCGGGATAAATGCAACGCCAAAATGAAGTAATCTTTGTTGTCTACCTATGCAATATTTGTTTTGCCCGGCACACCGCTTAGTTAAGACTCATACATTGCTTCCCTATTCAAAATTGCATAATCTAACAGAATATAAAGAGCTTTAAGTTTTCGCCTGTGCCTGTGGATCTGTGCCGTGTGCCGGGATACAAGCAACGTAAACAGGTTCTGCTGCCCAATGCCTACTCAGGCTATATACATTTTGCCCGGCACAGACAATAGTTAAGACTCGTACATTGTTTTCATTACCTAAGTTGGAATTGAGAAAAATATACATTTTTGCCTGTGCCGACAGATCCAAGTCCTGTGCCGGGATAAATGCAACGGCAAATTAAAGTACTCTTTGTCGTCTACCAATGCAATATTTGTTTTGCCCGGCACAGACAATAGTTAAGACTCGTACATTGTTTCCTTATTCGAAATGAGATTATTGATACCTTTAGACTTTTGCCTGTGCCGACAGATTTAAGTGCTGTGCCGGGATAAATGCAACGCCAAATTGAAGTACTCTTTGTTGTCTACCTATGCAATATTTGTTTTGCCCGGCACAGACAATAGTTAAGACTCATACATTGCTTCCCTATTCAAAATTGGATAATCTAATAGAATATAAAGAGCTTTAAGTTTTCGCCTGTGCCTGTGGATCTGTGCCGTGTGCCGGGATACAAGCAACGTAAACACGCTCTGCTGTCCAATGTCTACTCAGGCCATATACATTTTGCCCGGCACAGATAATAGTTAAGACTCGTACATTGTTTTTATTACCTAAGTTGAAATTTAGAAAAATATAAATTTTTGCCTGTGCCGACAGATCCAAGTGCTGTGCCGGGATAAATGCAACGCCAAAATGAAGTACTCTTTGTTGTCTACCTGTGCAATGTTTGTTTTGCCCGGCACAGACAATAGTTAAGACTCATACATTGCTTCCCTATTCAAAATTGGATAATCTAATAGAATATAAAGAGCTTTAAGTTTTCGCCTGTGCCTGTGGATCTGTGCCGTGTGCCGAGATACAAGCAACGTAAACACGCTCTGCTGTCCAATGTCTACTCAGGCCATATACATTTTGCCCGGCACAGATAATAGTTAAGACTCGTACATTGTTTTTATTACCTAAGTTGAAATTTAGAAAAATATAAATTTTTGCCTGTGCCGACAGATCCAAGTGCTGTGCCGGGATAAATGCAACGCCAAAATGAAGTACTCTTTGTTGTCTACCTGTGCAATGTTTGTTTTGCCCGGCACAGACAATAGTTAAGACTCATACATTGCTTCCCTATTCAAAATTGGATAATCTAATAGAATATAAAGAGCTTTAAGTTTTCGCCTGTGCCTGTGGATCTGTGCCGTGTGCCGAGATACAAGCAACGTAAACACGCTCTGCTGTCCAATGTCTACTCAGGCCATATACATTTTGCCCGGCACAGACAATAGTTAAGACTCGTACATTGTTTTTATTACCTAAGTTGAAATTTAAAAAAAATATAAATTTTTGCCTGTGCCGACAGATCCAAGTGCTGTGCCGGGATAAATGCAACGCCAAAATGAAGTACTCTTTGTTGTCTACCTGTGCAATATTTGTTTTGCCCGGCACACCGCTTAGTTAAGACTCATACATTGCTTCCCTATTCAAAATTGCATAATCTAACAGAATATAAAGAGCTTTAAGTTTTCGCCTGTGCCTGTGGATATGTGCCGTGTGCCGGCATACAAGCAACGTAAACACGCTCTGCTGTCCAATGTCTACTCAGGCCATATACATTTTGCCCGGCACAGACAATAGTTAAGACTCGTACATTGTTTTTATTACCTAAGTTGAAATTTAGAAAAATATAAATTTTTGCCTGTGCATACAGATCCAAGTGCTGTGCCGGGATAAATGCAACGCCAAAATGAAGTACTCTTTGTTGTCTACCTGTGCAATATTTTTTTTGCCCGGCACACCGCTTAGTTAAGACTCATACATTGCTTCCCTATTCAAAATTGCATAATCTAACAGAATATAAAGAGCTTTAAGTTTTCGCCTGTGCCTGTGGATATGTGCCGTGTGCCGGCATACAAGCAACGTAAACACGCTCTGCTGTCCAATGTCTACTCAGGCCATATACATTTTGCCCGGCACAGACAATAGTTAAGACTCGTACATTGTTTTTATTACCTAAGTTGAAATTTAGAAAAATATAAATTTTTGCCTGTGCCGACAGATCCAAGTGCTGTGCCGGGATAAATGCAACGCCAAAATGAAGTAATCTTTGTTGTCTACCTATGCAATATTTGTTTTGCCCGGCACACCGCTTAGTTAAGACTCATACATTGCTTCCCTATTCAAAATTGCATAATCTAACAGAATATAAAGAGCTTTAAGTTTTCGCCTGTGCCTGTGGATCTGTGCCGTGTGCCGGGATACAAGCAACGTAAACAGGTTCTGCTGCCCAATGCCTACTCAGGCTATATACATTTTGCCCGGCACAGACAATAGTTAAGACTCGTACATTGTTTTCATTACCTAAGTTGGAATTGAGAAAAATATACATTTTTGCCTGTGCCGACAGATCCAAGTCCTGTGCCGGGATAAATGCAACGGCAAATTAAAGTACTCTTTGTCGTCTACCAATGCAATATTTGTTTTGCCCGGCACAGACAATAGTTAAGACTCGTACATTGTTTCCTTATTCGAAATGAGATTATTGATACCTTTAGAGTTTTGCCTGTGCCGACAGATTTAAGTGCTGTGCCGGGATAAATGCAACGCCAAATTGAAGTACTCTTTGTTGTCTACCTATGCAATATTTGTTTTGCCCGGCACAGACAATAGTTAAGACTCATACATTGCTTCCCTATTCAAAATTGGATAATCTAATAGAATATAAAGAGCTTTAAGTTTTCGCCTGTGCCTGTGGATCTGTGCCGTGTGCCGGGATACAAGCAACGTTAACACGCTCTGCTGTCCAATGTCTACTCAGGCCATATACATTTTGCCCGGCACAGACAATAGTTAAGACTCGTACATTGTTTTTATTACCTAAGTTGAAATTTAGAAAAATATAAATTTTTGCCTGTGCCGACAGATCCAAGTGCTGTGTCGGGATAAATGCAACGCCAAAATGAAGTACTCTTTGTTGTCTACCTGTGCAATATTTGTTTTGCCCGGCACACCGCTTAGTTAAGACTCATACATTGCTTCCCTATTCAAAATTGCATAATCTAACAGAATATAAAGAGCTTTAAGTTTTCGCCTGTGCCTGTGGATCCGTGCCGTGTGCCGGGATACACGCAACGCAATCAGGTTTTGCTGTCCAATACCTACTCAGGCTATATACATTTTGCCCGGCACAGACAATAGTTTAGACTCGTACCTTGTTTTCATTCCCTCAGTTGGAATTGAGAAAAATATACATTTTTGCCTGTGCCGACAGGTCCAAATGCTGTGCCGGGATAAATGCAACGCCAAATTGAAGTACTCTCTGTTGTCTACTTATGCAATATTTGTTTTGCCCGGCAGAGACAATAGTTTAGTCTCGTACCGTGTTTTCATAACCTAAGTTGAAATTTAGAAAAATATACATTTTGCCTGTGCCGGCGGATACAAGTCCTGTGCCGGGATAGATGCACCGCCAAATTAAAGTACACTTCGTTATCGACTTATGCAATATTAGTTTTGCCCTGTAAGCCGCAAAGTTAAGGATCGTATATTGTTTTCTAATTCCAGTTTTAACCTGTGTTCTAACTTAATTTGTGTCATGGACCGAAAACGTTTTAGGTGTGTACTAAAAAGGCATCAAATCAGCTAACAAAACTTAAAAAAAACATAACCGGAATAATTTTGTCCATATGTAGAACCAAAGTCTTATTTGTGATTAATTACACCTATGATAAGAAAATTATTTCGAATAAGGAACTGGGAATAGGGAACTAGGAATAAGGAACTGGGAATAGGGAACTGGGAATAAGGAACTGGGAATAGGGAACCAACTTCAGCCGGGTTCCATTTAAATCCATTTAAAGTGGCATGAGCTGCCAAAATGTTGATATTTTTACGTTAAAACAGAATGTAGAAATTATTGGCTATTTTTCTCAAGACATTTAATTCAGAAGCTTTATAGTGCTTCTAATCTCGAAAATGTTCGATAAAGTATTGTTTTGAACTAACTTTGGCTTAGAATGAATGAATGAATGGTCGTCCCGGTTATTTAAATTTTGTTCACTTTTCAAACACGTTTTCGGTTCATACAGGCCACATACTGTATGTATTTTCCTCATTCCAACGCCAATCATTTAGTTTTCGGATGGCCTTTAAAGCCTCCTATTGTCGTGACGATCAGAAATTATGAATACAGTGTGAGTTTTGGCAGCTCATGCCACTTTAAATTGATTGAATGTGATTCGGTTAAAAAGCTCAGCTTCTCTTAGATTCCCATTTTGTATTTTCAAATTTGATGAATATTTAGCGCTGATTAAAAGATAAAAACAATTTTTGTTTGGTAGGCTTTTACCCTGTTGATGTATGTCCGTAGCCTTCATGATAACTGGGTGTTTCAAGGTGAAAGAAACAAATGGTGGGCTCCTTACAACATAATAGGTGCCATTCCGCTTGTTTTTGTTTTCTTGGGAATAGTTGTATTTGTGATACAGTTTCTTGTTTCCGTAAGTATAAAATTATTTACTTTTTTCCCAGTATTTCATACTTTTTGATGATAAATCTTATGTGTTACCGGGGGATACGTCATCTTCTGATGACTCTTCTTTATCTTTATAAATGGTACATCACAAGAGTATTTACATATTTTTTTACATGGAAAAATTATCAGAAAACGGTGAACTTCTACTATGGAGTTGTTTTACTCAAGCCGAAATTCATAGGGCAACTTGTACTATACACTATTATGTGGTTCAACCTCAGTCCACCGATGTTCTTGCCATAGTTAAGACGTGTAACCATTGTCAATGTGTTAGAAAAGGATTCCAGAAAATTCTACTGACCAAGGCTAAGCTCCTGTCAGTCGTCAGTCTAATGAAATATCATAGGTTTGGTTTGTTACAACAATTCAGCACAATTAGAAAACTTGTCTCCATGGTTATTTTAGACAAGAAGATTTTCCCTGTGCCTGTGTGTTTTAGTGATCAACACGTAATTGTGTAACACAATTAGGAAAATACCTCCATGGTCAAAGTCCAGAAAATTGTCCCTGTGCCTGTGTGCTTTAATAGTGTGTCTATGAATATATATTACAGTGCGAGTTGTCCAATGGGATTTGACTTTAGTAAAACACTAAACATGCCCGTGTTTATATAGGTATACTATAATTATTCAAGTTTCAAGTACGGTAAGATCTCCGCTAATTCAAGTACTCTAAAAAATTCAAGGGCCAGAAAAACATTAACAAAAGAACACTTAATATTCAACTTTTTTCGTTGAGAGTCTTACCTCCTGGAGTGAGCGATCAGATAATCCTATTGAACGATTGCCAAATGTGGCAAATAGCAATGTAATAATTCGTTATTTTCACATCACTGGTCCTTGAATTAGAGGAGATCTTACCGTATAGTTGTTTATCTCTGAAAGTTTTTAGCACTAAAGATTTCATGCTTTTTTCGTTTACAGGGGAGGAAATCCAGTGGGCAGACATTGGAACAGCCTCCTGTTTATCACGAAGCTGTTAGTTTGGTGAATAGAGAACCCACAGAAGAAAACACAAAAGAAAATGTGGAACTTGTCACTAAGTTTGAATCCTGAAAGTATTGAAGTCAAAATTTTTCTGCCATCGAATCGCGACGTACTGGCCCAGGGGGGATATACAGTAGTTATGACCTGCTTACAAGTAGTTGAGAAAAATATTTGCACTGTGTCAGTATGTTATACATCCAACTATTCTAACTACTCACTTTTTAAAAGGTCAGTTTTGTCCAAAATAATCAATCGATGAATTATCGGTATATTTTTGGCCATTGGTGTGTCTTACAAACGTTGAGATACCCCCCAGTCAAAATTTAAATTATCACAGGAGTCTAGTCCAGTAGAAATAACCTTTACTTTGAATGAAAAAATATCTATGCGATACCATAAGAGCAGACTTACTAAATTTTACCTGATAAAAATATATTTTTTTAGCTTTAAGGGACACGCCCAGAACTACTAAAAAAACTAAATTGTGCCAAAACTTTCATTTTTTGTTAAAACTAGAAAGTTCCTAACTTCTTCTGTGTGGGACAAATATAGAAAACATATACATATATGTTTTTTATGATAACAGTATTCTGGATTTTTGCGCTAAGTGTGCCTTTAAGTAGACTATGTTGATGTTTTTTCTGACAATTTTTGTGTCACTCACACACTTTTTTACATTTGTTATCTGATCTTGTTTTTTTTTTTGTTTTTTTTTTTCATTTTTAAACTTTATCATTGAGCATTTTGATCAATTTTTTGTCTTGTTTTTTTAAAGTTGAATTAAAAAAAAACTAGAAAAAACAGACATTGTATTTGTATTTGAATTGAATTTGATTGTAGAAACTTTTTTCAATTTACGTTCATACATTTGTAAGTTAGTTTAAAGGGAAAGAAAATCTAAGCTTTAGACTAGTTTAGATGGAAAGAGTAGAGTTCATTTAGTCCAAAATAACTGTCCAATGTATGTTTTATCCCCTCGTTAGTGAATAATTGAAATTTGAAGGTGGCGTTAAAATAGAGAATAAGCTCCATATGCCAGTCATGTGATGCAATTCAGCCTATGGCTGGCTAAGTAATGGCGCGCGGTTGCATACTGACCTATATATTCAGAGACAATCTTCCCACTTCAAGTTTGTCGCCATGTTTTTTTGGACCTAAATCTACCCTTATACATTAGAGAGCGGTAAAAATACGTCATTATTGATCTAAAAATAGCTATACCAACATCACGTCATCCTAAAACGGAAAAATGGCTACACAGATAAGCCACTGAAAGGACATACTTCTGTCTGTTTTTATTAGCTTGAGGGTCACTGGAGGTAATTGACGTGAAATGTTTAAAGTACTTTGAAGGTTGTTATCGACGATAATCCCTATGTATTTCTAGAGATTTCCCCTCCTTTAATCTGTGTTTATCATCAAGTCATAGTTTGTAGATAAAATGTATAATCATGTAACAATATATATAAAGAATGTAGCCAATTAAGGTTTACTATGCATGTTATTTTACTTTTTTAAATTAGATATTGTTAGTGTACAGAAGTAAGACAATTTGGTGCTTTCATCAATACTTTATGCAAGGGAGATAACTTTGTGTATTTTTTTTACAAATATTTTAGTCTAAGTGTCGTTTGCATAAACGTCTTGTTTCAAACGTTTCTCATGTTGCTCAATACTCATTTTATTTCTTCCCCATAGTATAAAAAAGCTCTCTGAAGCAGCTTAAATTATTGGCTGTTCGTGTTTTTCAACAAAACATTTTCTAAATTTATACTTCCCTGGACCGGGTTTCTGACTCCAAAATGACTTTTTTTTTGTACTGACGGTCGTATTTTGGATACGGCCGTCAATATAAAAAATAGCTATTTTGGAGCCAGAAATACTTCTCATATTTTCAATGTCTATTTGTAATGATGCTGGACATCTTGCCTCACTCTGGAATATTTTGATAATCCTCAACTCGTTTTAAATAAATCCTTTTTCTATATTGTATTTTTTTATATTTGATATAACATCAATATGAACAATTTTTTAACTACACTTTTTTTCTACGAATTTTGTTTTAATTTTTTGTGCATGGTTTTGAAGTTCTGATACGTTTTTGTATTAAAGTTTGAATACTTTTCTGGTCTTCACTGCAAAATATCTTTTTCTGCTTTTAACCATCATATATATGATAGAAATATCAACCGTAACTTAGGACAAGCATGTTGTCAATCGTGATGACGAGCCTATCTTTGTGTACCCAAGTACGTCTTGCTAAGCATAGATAGTCGCATCATCACAATTGGCATGTTGTCAATCGTATTCTCGCGAGATCTACTTTAGACGTGGCTAAGATAGACCTCGTACGACTTTACCGGACATAGCGCAGGGATTTTCGCGTGCGATCTAGGGTAACATTTTAAAAAGCTATCAGATAAATATAAAAATCCTGACATCACGCTGTAAGGGAATATACATTTTGTATTTAAGAAAACGTTAAACTGGTAACGAAAACGTAGTCAATTTCACGAAATAGTCCCATTTTGACAAAAACAGGCAAAATGGCGACGTTCCCTGTCGATCCGATTCACTTTGAGCTGGCCACTGGGATAGGTTCCACAGGGGCGTTTCCAACAGCTGCCAGTGTTTAAATGTGCGATGTAACTAACAATATTAGCTCTGGCTATAAAGCGAAGAGAATAATAGAAAAGCACGTAGACGCGAGCAAATGCCAGGTAAAATTCCATGGTGTTGTTTTGTCGATAACTTAAAAGTTACATGATCAATTGACCTCCTATGTGAACTCTCCAACTCATTCCAATGGATATTCCTGATAAAAATGTCAACCATTGGCCTTAGAGGTTAAATCTTGCTTTTAGGACTAGGGTAATTTCTAATTTTAGATTGACATGTTGTGTGGGTCTCATACACACGAGATTCGCTTAGCTTCGGGGTCTCGATCAATCGTATTCTCGCGAAATCTCCTTTAGTCGCGGCAATGTTACATTTGGACCATTTTACCAGGGTGACTTCTAAGTTTAGATTGAGTCGGGATTTGTTGTCGGCACCAGTTCAATGCACGCGCTCTTCAGCCCTTCAATCAAGGGGCACTCGATTTTCGCAACTTAATACTGGCATTGTGTTTTAGAATAATATATGTTAAAAATATATCTTTGAAATGGTACCTCGCCTTGTTATGAGTAAAAAGAGAAGAAAAAACATGACGCCAAATGCCACGTGACCTTGACATTTGTTTTATGTTAATTAAATAAAGGCACACTTGCCGCGAAAATCCAGAAGACTGTTTACATTAAAAACAGTGGACGGTTTTCTGTATTTTTCCCAGACAGAAAAAGTTAGGAACTTTCTATTTTTACCAGAAATTGAAAGTTTTGACATCATTTAGTATTTTTAATTTGAAATTGAAAAACAGATTTTTGAGGTACCCGTAATGTCAACAAACTTCGAACCTGATCGTGTGCAAAAGTGCTGTAAGGGTTTGAGTGTGGGCGATCTAACGACACAGTATAATTTTACGAACTTTATTGAAGAAATACATACTAACGATCGAGTAAGAGGGACTATAAAAGCCTGCCGAGTGCAAACCACAGACAAAAAAGCTTGAATGAGGGTAATCCAACACTTAAGTTAACCAACGCTGATCGGTGTTGTTGTTGTAATCGAACTTCGATTCTTCGTTTGTTTTTCCCCGTCATTTATACATTCTAAACCTAATTGGACATGCTTTATATGTGCTATGTATAATTTTAGTGGTTTTAGCTGTAGTAAGCTTGTGCAAATTGGTTTTCTTAACAAATGTCAAACAGGCTACGGCGGCAAGTGGGCCTTCAAGCTTGTCGCTCAATCTAAAATAGAGATTGATCCTACTGCCATTCCTTGAGATATCAACTCTAAAACGATTGAGTGACATGTTGCTTTAACACAAAGGGAGACCACTGCTGTCCACGTCCTTAAAATTGTAAACAACGACACGTGACACTGATAGTTGGCTCGGTTGTGTAGATAGATATTCGATATAATTATGGTAGGTAACGTTTAAGCCGCCGACAACCTGTTTTGTTATATTGATTGCTACTCTCCTAATACATATAATATACCATGAAATACCTTGAAGTCCATATCATATTTTGCCTTGACATCCATGGGCGCTGCCATCTTCTTTTAGAATGTATTTAAGAGCTGATGTAGTGCCGATTATATTTTTGATTTTTAACAAGTATTTCTGCCTAAAGAACCTGCAATGCTGCATATTATGATAGGGTTACATGTTTGCGGACAGAATAGAACAGAGAAATAAATAGTATATAGATTAAAAATTCTCAGCAGATTTCTTGCTGTTAACTATGCTCAAAATGGAGTTCGACGGCTCTCGAGCCCAATCTCATTCTCGCGAGATCCCCTGCTATTACGTGAACGCGACGGACCTCTCAGGCCGTTCCAAGCCATTTTACCCAAAATTTGGATAATCAAACTTACTTCCAAAATTGATTTGTACGTGATCTTTACCTGATTCTATATGTTGGCTTGTATTTCGTTTTTGGTACACGCCCTTAAGTTTTGAATTATCGTTGAGGAAATACAGGGACTATATTTCTACCCTCCGCGATTGTGAACAGGCAAGCCTACAACATGCTATTTTGTATGTCTACGTCACATGATTGTAGTGAGAGTGTTTCTCCGCAGCTCTGGCAAAAGGGGATTCCCCTTAGCAGACTAAGGCAAATGGCTTGTAACGGCCTGGGGCTCGTTCTACTAAGCTGGCGCAAAGTTACGCATAGGTTTACAGAATAGAGTTGCGCCTCCAGACTTGCGACCATGCGCAAGTTCCTATAATTTAACATGCGTTTGCGACTGGCGCAACTTACGCCAGCTTAGTAGAACGAGCCCCTGAGAGGTCCGTCGCGTTCACGTAGTAGCAGGGGATCTCGCGAGAATGAGATTGCTCTCGAGCCATGTCTCGAGTTGAAGATCTCGTAGAATGGCACGAGATCTCGATTGGCTTGTCGCTGTTATGAAACGCTTGTAAAATATCACTTGTAGAGTGTTCTCCCTTTTTATACGCCCGCTCTTAAAATAATATGTGGTTATATAGCCAAGATCACTTCCATAGTAAAAAAAGGATATTTGTTAAGGAGACCCGCCGAAAAAATCGGCGGCGCAAATTTCACAACAAATAAAATATTTACCACTGCATTCCGATAGCATAGACCACGAAGAAGGAGTTTATCAAACTTATGCCGCTGTAAAGTGACTAAAGACATATGATTGAAGTATTTCTACGACGCCCCGCACAGTTTAACTGGTCGTTTAAATGTTTTACTATGGCGGTTACGTCAGGTTGAAAGCCAGTGGACTTCGAAACAAATATTGACTGCATAAGGGAAAGTTTACCACTTTACAGCGGCGTAAGTTTGACAAACTCCTTCTTCGTGGTCTATACTATCGGAATGCAGTGGTAAATATTTTATTCTTTGCTTATTTGTTGTGAATTTTGCGCCGCCGATTTTTTCGGCGGGTCTCCTTAACAAATATCCCTTTTTTACTATGGAAGTGATCTTGGCTATGACGAACACGGAAAAAAAAAATTCGGCAGAGCCAAGATTTCTCGGCTAGTGGTTATAGGCCTATATTAAAATGATGAAATGCCATAAAATACTTCCCGTTTACAAAAGTGCTACAATTGAGAAACCAATGGAAAAGGACTTAGAACAACGCGGCCAAATAAGTAGCATCAGAAGTCTATGAACAGGGAAGTGTGAAATGTCGCATTACCCCATATTCAGGGCACTGGCGCTTTCAGCCTGCTTATACTACACTATGTGACGTTGATGCGCGGTAGATTTTGAAATTGTCAACGGTTGCGCAATTTCAAATCAGAAAATAAATTCATTCTCCACTTACTGCATCTATCGGCAATTCCAGTAACCGCAGTTCGGAGAATGCATTGGTTCTTATAAAAGCTTTACCGAACACGCGGCTTTGATATCTCCATTTCGATTCAAATCTTTCCAAACAAGTCTTCTTGTCTCATTTTCAACTTTATGAAGTTCTTCGGAAACTTTAACTTTTGCTCCATCAAGTACTGTTGTCATATCTAAAACGTTCGCCATGTTTTTTCTTATGCATCCCATAATAGTTCATAGGAGAAAGTGAAGAAAAGCCACGCTTTCTGACTAACCGAGAGAGGGCTCTGTGTATGGTGACCTCTGGGTCAAACGGCGCCAATGCCGCTTCACACTTCCACATTCATAGACTTCTGGTAGCATATAATAGTCTATAGTGTGACGTATAAAAAAACAACTAATGGCCAAGATTTAAATTCTATGAACGTTTTTCGAGCATGTCGGGGGCCTCAGTGGCTCAGTAGGTAGAGCGTTGGAAACTCAATCCAAACAGCCTCCCACCAATGGGTTGCGGGTTCGAATCCCACTCAGTCCAAAAAAATTGGAAAATTTTCTGACTGGGTTTTCACTCGAACGATCTATGTGGGATGGTTGCCAGTTACCAACGGAAGGTCGTGGGTTTCCCACAATAAAACTGCATGGCAGCGCCGCCACATAAGTGAAATAATCTTGAGCGCGGCGTAAAACACCAAACAATCAATCAATCGAGCATGTCGGTCCTAAATTTGGGAGTAAGGCGTTAGCAACATATGAACTCGTTGGCCGAGAAACCAAGAAATAGTTTCGCGGTAAATGAAACGCCACTCAAACAAACCTGCCTAAATAATTTATTGAGAATGTCAAATGGGAGGACAACAGGGTTTCCTAGATAATTTTCTCAAAGCCACAAAAACAAAAAAAAAAAAACAACATGTAAATCGCCCCCCCCCCTCCCTCTCACATTTTCGAAGTTCAAGGGTCCGTAACAATGCCCCAGTTTATCCCCTTGTTTTATGGACCATGCGTTTAGACGTAGATGTCGGTGCGGGAAAATGTCCTTGTACTATATATCCGTAATGTAGGCTAACTTTAAAACAACACTACACGACATGAGTATGATTAAATCTCGAGCGCTTGACGAGGTCAAAAACTAGGGTTATGTATCCAATTCAGAATCACCCCACTGAAAAATACCGTCATATATTCTTTGTAAAATTCCGTATGAGGAGTATCGTTGCGCACTTACCATGGATAAGACAGTTATTTCACTCGTGATTCAGTTTGTCTTTCTGCTGAAACTAGTGGTATGTCTCGTTGATTCTAAAAGTAACTTTTTATCTAGAAATGAATCTGACGAGCTTTCTTTGAACACTAAGAATGGACGATTAACTTTCAAAGCAGCCGTATACGAACACGCCGTTTATCTCCCCCTATTTCCAGCTTATTCTCGCCAGGGTGCGCTCAGAGTTATGAACCAAAACTTGGATGTTTACGAAAAGCAGATTTTGAAAGCAGCTTATCAGGTGAGTTGTGCCCATTTATTGTCTGGGGCCTCGGCTATTTAAATCGGTAGACATTCACGCCGATAGAAGCCTTTCTTCGATGGATCAAGTTCGAATCCCACTCAGTCCAAAAACTGGAACATTTTCTGACTGGGTTTTCACTCGAACGACCTATGTGGGATGGCTGCCAGTTACCAGCGGAAGGTCGTGGGTTTCCTCCGGGCACAGGGCCCGGTTTCCTCCCACAATAAAAGTAGCAACGCCGCAATATAAGTGAAATAATCTTGAGCGCGGCGTAAAACACCAAACAATCAATCAATCAATCAATCGATGGATCAAAGATAAATATGACAAAGTATGCTTAGTAATCTAAATGAGTTTACACTCAATAACCATATATGGCCTATGTGCGATGGTACCGCAAAAATGTTATCAGGGGCCTGTTTCACAAAATGGCGTAGATGTATTTTTGGTGTAACTTTCATAGCAACCTATCTCTACAGTATGGGTTGCTATGGCGGTTAGGTAAAAACGTACGCTACACCGCTTTGTGAAACAGGCCGTTGAACGGAGATCCTGATTTCCGTTTCACTGAATCGGGCAACGCCTCCATATGACTTGAATAATCCTGAGTAGGCTACAGCGTAAAACATTAATCAAGTATTGTTCATCCATGCCTCATTTGTTACCAATGGTTGAGTTTTGGGGATATCTGCCCAATCCTTCTAATCGATCTTTCTATAAATAAATTAACCATTAAGTCATTTGTGTTATCTGACTATCTTTCCCGGGGAAATTCTTTGAATATTTCAAACATAGAATCAATCAATCAATCAATAAATAAATAAAACAACAAACAGCCATTCATCAGCCAATTCTTCCAGCAATCAATAAATCAACTTAGCAATTGATTGGCCAACAATTTAATGTGTATCGCTCTATCGGCTAAACAGACAAGCAGCGAGGTTATCTACCAATCATTCAAACATCCAATAGATCAGTTCACCAATCAATCGATCTATTTCAGGGAGCTGACATTATTGTGTTTCCGGAAGACGGTATCTATGGGATGTTATTTAACCGTGACAAGATCAAACCATTTTTGGAATTCATCCCGGACCCTCTCCAAGAGGAGTGGAACCCGTGCGCGGATCCAAATAGATACCCCAACACAGATGTTCAGTTTCGACTAAGCTGTCTGGCAAAGGAGAATTCTATTTACGTCGTGGCCAATATGGGCGACGTGAAACCGTGTAACATTTCTACGGACCCTAAATGTCCAAAAGACAAACAGTATCAGTTTAACACTAACGTTGTTTTCGATTCCCTGGGAACTTTAGTAGCACGATATCATAAACGAAATTTGTTTTACGAAGACCAGTTTGATACTCCGGAGTCAAGTCAGATTTATTTCGATACACCTTTTGGCCGCTTTGGCACGTTTACCTGTTTTGATATTTTGTTTAGATCCCCGGCAGTTGATCTTATTGAAAATCACTCCATAGACACAGTGGTTTTCCCTACAGCATGGAGAGATGTTTTACCAATACTCTCTGCCATCGAGTACCATTCGGCTTTCGCTGTTCAAATGTCTGTGAACATTTTATCTGCCAATATCCATTTACCAATTTCTCGGTTTGGTGGGAGCGGTGTTTATACACCTACCGGAGCTAGCATATTTTACAGAGACGACAATTCCCTCCAAGGAAAGTTATTAATCGCAACCCTTTCAACTTCACCAAGAGCCAGTATGCCAAGAAAGTTTCCTCAAAAATCATTGTTGTCAACTTTGAAAAATTCGGTGAAAAATGTTTCAGAAACCTTTGATACAGCTGCTGTTCAAAATTATTCAGAGAAATCGTCATTACCACTATCGACAAACTCACTTGTAGATGTCCCCAAAACATTGGCTGAACATGCATCCCAACGTTTAAGAAAAAAATGTAGTTTTAACAGTTTATGTAACTCTTTTCAGTCTGTTGTGTTTGATGACGTGTACAACTTTGTTTGGCTGAAATCATTAGCCAATCAAGTTACAGTTTGCATGGGAACCGTGTGTTGTCACCTTGATTACAACATGGCTGCCCAAACCAATTCGTCTGGTAAGGCATATTTTGCCCTGGGCGTTTTCGATGGACTACATACCGAAGGCTTTTCCTACTATTTTCAAATGTGCACCTTGCTGAAATGCGCAAGTTCTGAAAGCAGTAGCTGTGGGCAACCTGTCAAAGAATCAGACACTTATTTCTCAAATATTTCCCTTCGCGGTGCCATTCAGACCAATTATGTTGCCCCAGAAGTCCTTGTTGTTGACGAGGACGGACGGGAGGCACTGGCACTGTCAGGCTGGACGTACAACAGGGACGAGAAGGTTCTGCAAGCTGACGGACTCCTGCAACCCGTACTTACTGTTAACTTACTGGGAAGAGCTTATGAAAAGGACCAGTCTTAGGGAACGGAGCTGGAAAGCGTTCCAAATTTATAGGTTTTGGTGCACTGGGTTAGTTAATTTGAATAGACCTGGACCCTGTTTCACAAAACGGCGTAGATGCATTTGTGGCGTAACGTATCAACGTATACCTACAGTATGGGTTGCCATGACAATTACGTAAAAACATACACTACACAGCTTTCTACTTCAAGCCCCAGGTGTTGCATGTGCACAGATGCGTAAGCTTGTAGATAGGTGTCTACCTAAAATCAGGGTGAACCAAACACTCGATTCAAATGACTTCAATTTGCCGGTTGAGAGTCATACCTGACAGAGAAAAGTATGATTACTCTGGTTACTATGACAACCCATGCATAGAAACCCTTCACTATTAATTTATCATATATTGAAATTGCACATTTATCTTGCGCTCTGCTGAATTTGTTTTTCTTTTTCTTTTCCGAAGTGTGATTTGCTATGGACGTTGAACACAGACAGCCCTCTGGCTAAAATACCTAAAGCCTTACTCAATATACGCAGTTCTAATTTAATTCCACAAACAGCCATTATTGTGGCACAGGCCGTCAAAATTCCGGTTTGTTTTTGGTTCAATCAAAATTCAGAAATTATTGGCTATTATTAATTATCAAATGGGTGCCAATAAGAACCTTTTCGTGGAACAAAATCTACGTTTAGGTAGTAATATAGATCTTTTTCAAAATAAAATATGATCGCACAGACCTCAGCCACAAAATATACGTGTTTAAATAAAGTAACGTTGGAACAGGTCCATTAACACGAGTGATCTTTTTAACTTTAGTTAAGTATAGTTATATACTAAAAAAAAGTCGAGCTTTTGAAGTAGATTGAAAAACTAAAGGATTGACGTTGAAATAAAAATATCAATAAAGCCAGTAACCCGGATGTGCCGACGTGTGCTAATAACGGACACATTTGAAAAAAAAAGCCGGCATGTATGAGTTTATTTTCGAGTGATTGCTGCTCATAAGAACTACCTTAACATACATCTTCATGATTTGTTTCAATGGGAAGCTCTTATTTCGTACCTCTATAAAAAAAAAACTGTCGAACAAATGGCTAAATCTGTTTCAACGAAAGTCTGTATATATCTGTAGGCCATGCCACTTCCATACATATGTAGCAGATGAAACAAAAAATAAAAAAACGTAATCAACGATGAAAAGTTACAGTTCTATTATCACAATTGATATTTATCACACATTTGCCAGGGAATAAATCAGAACAAATTCAATCAAATACAGCATAATATACAACAGTTACAACGTTAAAGCAAGCATTCATCAACCTATAATCATATGATCAGGGGCTCCTTCTACAAAGCTGGCGCAAAGTTATGCATATGTTTACAGCATAGAGTTGCGCCGCCAGACTTGCGACTATGCGCAAGTTCCTATACTTTAACATGCGTTTGAGACGGGCGCAACTTACGCCAGCTTAGTAAAACGAGCCCCTGGGCGACTAATTATTTTAGATCCTTTAACATCATGCATTATTATTTTCATCAGCAAATTGGATTACCTCTAAATATTCGTACTGGTGTTTGCAAAACAACTTCTGTCTTTTTATTTACAATCATCTTACATATTTTATCTACCATATTAATAACACCAGGCGATTTAAGTTTCCTTTTTACGTATTCTACTGGAGTCCGACGTCCACTTCCTTCATCTTCAGTGTCGTAGGACGGATAAAGATCGTAGATACCTAATTCACCGATAGAGGGCGTTGTAGGCCTTGACTTACTTACAGTGCAAGAGATATCCTCACTGTCTCTATCCGGCGCTAAGGTAACGTTCTCTACCCAAATAAAGCGTTCAATTTTGTCCTCATTTGAATTCAAACCACGCAAAGGCAATTTGTCACAACCAATGGGATTCCCGTGAGGAGGTTCATTTGCATACAAAGTTCTATTTATATCCGTTTTCTCAATGGAGAGGCTCGTATCACAGTTTGCTTCCTCCGAGTAAATAGAATTTTCTAGCTCACAACTTAAGTTAGAATTGCTAAATTTACACATGTCTGTTTTTGAGATATGGCAATGGCTGTCCGCAATGATGGTTTGATGGTTGTATCTTTCAACATCCTCATCCAGATTTTCATTGTTGCAGACTTTAACATAATTAGTATTTATTTCTGTTTGCTTCTCGCTTTCACCGTTCATAACTTTACCATCATCGTCCAATGTTGCATCCATTAGGCCTACTTCTAGTTCTGATTCATTAAAACTATTGTTTCCGGTCGAATCTAGAGACGTCGCGTAACTATCTGAATTTTTACGCGGACGCAAAGAGTAGTACAATGAGGATTCGTTTTCCTCAGAATTCTGTTCGCGATAGTAACAATTTTGTCCTTTGCCTAACTCCATATACACTGAATTGTTAGATTTGACCTTCACGTCAGGTGTCTCACTAAGATCTTCGTTGAACGTGTGGTCTGGAATTTGCACAGGTTCAAAGTCCTTGAGGAACCTATCTGGAAGACCAAACATATCGATCAGAGTAAGAGAAGACGTATCGGTCACAACGTATGTTTCAAATCCCGAAGACATAGAATACTGAGTATAATCAAAATCTTCCGGGTTTAATTTCTGATACGAAATGCTTTCTGGAAGGTCGGTTTTTGTTGGGTCGACAACTTCACCTTCTGATCTATTACCTAAGTATGTATGGCTTGGGTGAGAATTTATCCCAGGGGTACCATTTGGTAATGAACTCTCACCGAGAGACTCGAGACTCTCTTGACTTCCTAAATGATTTGGATAATTTGAAGGAGAGTCTTCTATTCCGCATGGCGTCTCATGTCTTTCACAAGTCGTATATTCACCAATGGGAAGGCGTTCAATGACAAGAATACCGTCTGGAACACACTCTTTGCTCTCTGAACATCGATGCAAACGCTCAGTTACATGCCCATTATTACATCCTTGCAAGATGCTGGTATTGTCATCAGGCTGGTTTTCGCCCTTGTCAAAGTTTAACATGTTCCCATCGCCGTCACTTTGGGAGTCGTTATCATATATGCTGTTTTCAAAGTCATTTAACAACTGATAATAAAATTTGGGAGTAGTTGTACAATCATTATCTTCGCCTGTTATCTGCTGAAAAGTACTAGCAGCCTCCTCATTGTCGTCCAAACTGCTACAATCCAATGGCTCATCTGGGGTTTCGGAGAAATGTTCAAGACTATCGGGAAAACGTGTTGAGCTGATTCCCCCCAAAACATTATCGTCCAGATGAAACTGGCTTATTGGTTCTATGTTTTGTTCCTCGGTATCAGCTTCGCTAATCGTTGTTGTCCACGTGTGATCTCCTGAATTAGCATCACTTGTCAACTCGCTTGTCGGTTCCATACAACATTGGTCATCATTACTAAGATCACTTTTTAGACATAGCTTTTCGTTTGCTTCAAAATCACTAAATGTTTCTGGACACAGCTTTTTATCTGCTTCAAAATCGCTAATTTTCTCTGTACATAGCTTTTTATCTGCTTCAAAATCACTAATTGTTTCTGTACATAGCTTTTCATCTGCTTCAAAGTCACTAATTGTTTCTGGACATAGCTTTTCATCTGCTTCAAAATCACTAATTGTTTCTGAACATAGCTTTTCGTCTGCTTTAAAATCACTAATTGTTTCTGGACACAACTTTTCATCTCCTTTAAAATCACTAATTGTTTCTGGACACAACTTTTTATCTCCTTTAAAATCACTAAATGTTTCTGGACACAGCTTTTCGTCTGCTTTAAAATCACTAATTGTTTCTGGACACATATTTTGCGTTGCCAAAGAATCACTGATTGTTTCAGTACAAAATGTATTGTCTGATCCACTTTCATAAATCGTTTTTCCGTGTTGGTTCTTTTCAATCATTGAACTACTAATCGTTCGCGTACACAAACTTCCGTATGATTTAGAATCACTCATCTCACTAGTACTATGAATTACATCTGATGTAGAATTCGTAACCGTTTCTTGGCATAAACTTTCAGCTAATTTACAATCACTAAACTTTTGTACGCACACAATTTCATCTGATATTAAATCAGGAAATATTTTTGGATCCACTTGTACCAGTAAAGGAACAGCCGTTGTCAGTTCACTAGTACAACCTTCGTCTGAATTAGACTCCGCAACAGGTTTCCTACACACCTGTTGTACTAGATTAGAATCATTGTTAGTTTCTTCCCAGAATTGCTCAGAAGGAATATAGTCACTTATCCATTGTACACACACTTGTTCTTTGGAGAAAGAACTTCTAATTCCTTCGGGAATTGATTCCCTCATCTGTTCTATAATCAATTCTTCTCTGGAAACGCTTATTGGCTCTTCTTTCGGTCCTACTAGATTTGAAAAACTGAAATCTTTGGCACATATTTGTTCATTGTTGATCAGATCGGTGACAACGTGTCCATCTGAATAAGAATCACAAGCCACAGATTGTATCCTACACATTTGGTCTTCTTTGTTAGAACCATATATGAATTTAGCGGAATTAGCGCAATCTTGTGCAGAATCTCCACATTGTGGTACAGTGTCACGCACAGAAACAGCATAATCTGGTAAAGAATCCCGTACAGAATCCCCACAATCTGGTACAGAATCTTCAAAATTTTGTACAGAATCCTCACAATTTTGTACAGAATCTTCACAATTTGGTACAGAATTCCCACAATCTGGTACAGAATTCCCACAATCTGGTACAGAATCTTCACAATTTTGTACACAATCCTCACAATCTGGTAAAGAATTCCCACAATCTGGTACAGAATCCTCACAATTTGGTACAGAATCCTCACAATTTGGTACAGAATCCCCACAATCTGGTACAGAATTCCCACAATCTGGTACAGAATTCCCACAATGTGGTACAGAATCCTCACAATTTGGTACGGAATCCTCACAATCTGGTACAGAATTCCCACAATCTGGTACAGAATTCCCACAATCTGGTACAGAATTCCCACAATCTGGTACAGAATCCTCACAATTTGGTACAGAATCCTCACAATTTGGTACAGAATCCCCACAATCTGGTACAGAATTCCCACAATCTGGTACAGAATTCCCACAATGTGATACAGAATCCTCACAATTTGGTACAGAATCTTCACAATTTGTTACAGAATCTTCACAATTTGGTACAGAAACCTCACAATTTGGTACAGAATCCCCACAATCTGGTACAGAATTCCCACAATCTGGTACAGAATTCCCACAATGTGGTACAGAATCCTCACAATTTGGTACGGAATCCTCACAATCTGGTACAGAATTTCCACAATCTGGTACAGAATTCCCACAATCTGGTACAGAATTCCCACAATCTGGTACAGAATCCTCACAATTTGGTACAGAATCCTCACAATTTGGTACAGAATTCCCACAATCTGGTACAGAATTCCCACAAGTTGATACAGAATCCTCACAATGTGGTACAGAATCCTCACAATCTGGTACAGAATCTTCACAATCTGGTACAGAATCCCCGCAATCTGGTACAGAATCTTCACAATCTGGTACAGAATCGTCACAATCTGATACAGAATCTTCACAATCTGGTAGAAAATCGTCACAATCTGGTAAAGAATCCCCACAATTTGGTACAGAATCTTCACAATCTGGTAGAAAATCCCCGCAATCTGGTACAGAATCCCCGCAATCTGGTACAGAATCTTCACAATCTGGTACAGAATCTTCACAATCTGGTAGAAAATCGTCACAATCTGATACAGAATCTTCACAATCTGGTAGAAAATCGTCACAATCTGGTAAAGAATCCACACAATTTGGTACAGAATCTTCACAATCTGGTAGAAAATCCCCACAATCTGGTAAAGAATCCCTACGATCTTGTACAGAATTACCAATCCCGATCTGACCAGTGGGCTGATCTTCCGAAGCTAAATGACCTGAAGTTACGTAGCTTTTCGGATAATCTGCATTTGAATCATCACTTGCATGGCAGAGCGAATAGTCAGAATCACATCCGGGTTTCATTTTCATGCTTTACGATAATCCGAAGAAATTACAGGATTATGTTTAAGAAATCACAAATAAAGCTGCATTGCATTGATAATGAGATATACTGTTTCCGTTCAACAAACAAACTACCCTTTTCGCAGCTATTTGCATTGCCACCATTTTTGGAGAAGAAATAAGTTTTTTTTTCCTTTCTTTCTGACTTCTTTGTAAGCCGAATAAGAAAATTAATTTTTACTTGTAGACAACGTGAAATCTTTTTTTTTTGTTGGACCAATTTAAAAAGTATTCACAGGTTCTGTTAGTGATTTATCATCATCTTGGCAATATGAGCATTTCCATTCACTGTAGATGTTCAACAATAGGTTTTTATCCCAGCTTTCAGATTTTGTTCCATTGCCCACAAGGAATACACCAGAAGGTCCTGCAGCAACTTTTTGGCGAATCTCTTTGGTCTTCATCAAGTAAAGGATTTCTTCTCAAAGTCGTATCTGTGAGAAAAAATACGACAAAAACGTTTAGTAGTGGAATATATCGCTTTTGGTTAATGAACTGACAGTCTAAGCCGACCTCAAAGGTACTTGACTTGAATTACGTTCGGATGGGAGCGGAACTTCGCGTTGCCTCGTGGGACACATCTACCTACGCTGATGGATTAAAGATACACTATTAACACTATGATTTTACAATGTACGCGCCAATAAGCTAAAACAACCAACCAATCACTATGATTTTCATCGAAACAAAAAGAAGAAATATATTGAATTGGAATTTTGGGGTACGAATGCCAATTTGTACTAACTTTTCATTCATATTTAAAGGCCTACTTGTCGCTGTAGCCTGTTTGACATTTGTTAACAAAACCAATTTACACGAGCTTACTACAACTAAAATCACTAAAATCAAACATGAGATCGTCATTCTGTATTTCTCAGATAAAGTTTATAAAATTAGGCTGTGTCGTTAGATCACCCACACGACTCAAAACATAAGGGTGCTAGTGCGCATGCTCGGGTTCGGAATTTGTTTACATTGCGGGTAAGCCGACCTGAAAAATCTGTTTTTCAATTTCAAATAAGAAATACTAAATGATGTCAAAATGTTAATTTCTTGTATAAATAGAAAGTTCCTAACTTCTTCTGTCTGGAAAAAATACAGAAAACCGCCCACTGTTTTTTTATGTAAAGAGTATTCTGGATTTTCGCGGCGAGTGTGCCTTTAATGTAAATTCCTCGCTTTGTGTTCAGGCTATTTTTATCAGATAAGCCCCTGAATATTTTCACAAAGTTACAGAATCTTCACCGTTTTTATTAGTTTGTTTTTCTTGAAACTTTATTAAAATATAATTAGTTAAAGTTCACCATTCGTGTCAAGTGGTCTCTTTTCTGATTTAACGGAAAAGTATCAGTATTTTGGCAGCTCATGTCACTTCAATTTTGTTATAGAATCAATATTTTGCCGCTATTATGCCATTTGGATACAGGTGAATAGGCTAGATAAACATGAACAGAACTATTCACATAAACACATGATATTCTAACCTTCTCAATATACTCTTCAACCTTTTGATAATTGTATTAAAGGTTATCTAAATACTAGTAGTTTGGCTATCGTTTGAAAAGTGGGACATACAATATGTAGAGAGAGGTCGTATGCATGAAAAAATATTGAATAGTAGGGATAAATTGTTGTCATTATTGAGGCCAAATTTGCGTTATTGGAGGTATACAGAGACTATCATTTAAATACCTTCTAATCTAAAGGTGCATGAGCTGCCAAATTCAAACTTTTTCATAATTTCTGATCGTCATGACAGAAAGAGGCTTTGAAGGCCATCGAAAAACTAAATGATTGGCGTTGGAATGAGGAAAATCCATACAGTATGTGGCCTGTACGAACCAAAAGCGTGTTCGAAAAGTAAACAAAATGTAAATAACCGGGACGACCATTCATTCATTCTAAGCCAAAGTTAGTTCAAAACAATACTTTATCGTACATTTTTTTAGACTAGAAGCACTAAAAAACTTCTGAATTATACGTCTTGAGAAAAATAGCCAATAATTTAAACATTCTGTTTTAACGTCAAAATATCAACATTTTGGCAGCTCATGTCACTTTAAGGCTACTGTAAAATTAGCTTGTAACACTGATTTAAATTTTATATAATATAGCGTAATAGCGTGATGCCAGAATAGTTATAATTTCCTGATAGCTTTTAAAAATGTTACCCAAGCTGCCATGTTATGGGCACTGTGTTATATCGTGTAAAGGCGTACGGGGTCTAGCTTAGCCATGTCTGAAGGAGCTCTTGGGAGAATTCGATTGAGGGATTCTATTTCAAATTAAAACGTTGAGATAATTTAGGTTAGGATTAGATTGTTAAGAGATGTGATGAAATATCTACTTTTTAAGCGTGTTGAAGTAAGGAAACACAAAATCTGATAATTTCACAACAGTATGGCGCACTCCAGCATAAGAAAGGCATGCTGGCAATTAGTTTTGGAATCAAAACCTCAAAACAGAATGATGTATGTCTTGATAAAAATAGTTCACTGTTTCTGAATTCCGTTTTTATTAAAAATGGTCACATTTTGGCTGCTCATACAAACCAAGATCTGTGGCAGAAAATGATAACATATGGAAACCACCTACAAGCCTAGTCACATAGCAGCCTATTATGTGTAAACTGCGTGTTGTATTTTTTCTGGGTATTTTGTTTTCATATGATATGTCAATGTATTGCACAGTTTTCCAGCTGATACAATAACAATCGGAAACGCCCACTTCTTAACATTATATGAGGCATAAACATTGCAGGTGAATTGCGTCAACTGTGCAATCACGTTAGAGATCTGCTAAAACAGATGTTTCCGTTGTTGTTGTTATGGTTTCAGCCTACTGCTCGTTTTTGTTTCGCCAGTGACAAAATAGGCTTTAGAGAAAAATAGGTCGTGTTAGGATTTTATAGTGAATAGGCCTATATCGGTGAACAGTTGTCAGTGATAACTATAGGTTGAAACAGAATTTTAATGAAAGTGGTTATATCACCATATGCAAATAAAGTAGGTCCCGCGGGATAAAGGATTCATTCAAATCACATTAATTTGGCAAACTAGAACCTGAAGAGATAGCTTTTATATTTTCCCAAAATCAAACGTCAGAAATATTCATTATCGAAAAAGAATAAAAAAATCCCCCCCCCCGAAAAAAAAAAAAAAACAAAAAAAGAAAAAAAAAACACAAAACGTAAAGAACTTCTTTCACATGTTTTCCGGTATTACCCCTCCCACCCCCCCCCCCCCCCCCCGCCCCTGATAAACTGGATTAGTTTTTTTACGTATATCTTGCAGGCGTATGTACCGTGTGTCCGCGCTCATTTCGAAGTCCGTTCGATGTCACGTTGTTTTGCGATTATATACTGCATAATTGTTTTGTTTTTTGGCGTTTGGAAATTTGTGCCCGTCTTTAAGCCCGCCTTGTCTATTTTGTTACCGTCTTAATCCGAAGTTACCCGTCAAAATGACGGGAAGACGGGTCTCTGGCTAACAGCCTGGCCGCGTACATGCTTTCATTCGGAACAATGCAAAATATGTGAGCAATTATAATTGAAATGGCCAATAATTTTAACGCTATTTAAAAGTAGTGGTGTATGACAAGTCAGACGCGATTGCATCCACCACATAAATACATCATGAAGCGTATATTTCTATTATTCATAAGGGGGCCTCGGTGATTTAGTGGGTTCGAGTGATCGTCCGTCAGTCCCACACAGATTTTCCATCGATGCGGCGCGGGCTCCAATCACACTCAAACCAAATAAAAATTTCTGAGGTTTTTTTTTACTCTGTCGCAGTGAGTTGCCAGGTACTTGCCGAAGGTCGGGGGTTTTCTCTGTGCAATGAGCCCGGTCCCCCCCTCCCCACTAAACATGACCACGCCGCCATAGTGAAATAATCTTGAATGTGGCGTAAAATATCAATCAATTAATCAAATCAATCTATTATTTATCGAGGGGAATTTGTCGTCGAGTTGGCACAGTGTTATACAGTTACTCGCCCCAGCTCTGCTGTTTTAGATCTGTACTTTTTTCACCAGGTAATTTGTTTGAAGTCCAAACCCAACCCATCATAGTCCGAGTTTCAGAATCTAAAATGATTTATTAAGGCTGACCAACATTCTCGGCTTAAAAATAAATACTCGGTTTATTATGTTATTCGCTCGAGATACAGACGCGAAGGGTGTGTGGGTGGTAGGTAGCACCCATTCAAACTGGACGATAAGATGGTTGAAAACATATTTCTGGGGTTTTAGGAATACAGGAACTCCAATTTTTCTGGACTACGTCCTATAATCTATTTGATTACTCTACAACTGCGATTCCGGGCTTATATTAGAACAAACACATAACCTTTTCTCGATTTATAGGCTCTGGGCAGAAGGTGTTTCGGTTTTTGGTCAATCGAATGTCCCTTCAACTCGGAAGTAGATAGCTATATGAGAGAACGGCAGCACTTATGTGACGTCATTAGGTGGCAACATCTGCACCTGACGACCCCATAAATAGATAATAAACGAATGTATAAACAACCTTGGACTGTATTACCTCAACGTATAGATCATATCGGTAAGTATGTGTACATCAGAGCCGGACGGCCTCGGGGGGCAGATGCATCGGACCGTATCCAATTAAGTCGACTGCCAAAGAGACGTGTGCGTCCAACCGTAACAAATTAACGGAATAGAATATCTCGAGTAATGCAGTCCCGCCGCACAACTAATTAAAATATTAGCTCTCGGTTATTGGTCACGGTTCGCCGCATGTCTTATTAAAATCTAAGCTCGCGGCTATCGGTTCACTACGGTACACATGTCATTAAGAGTAGAATCTAAGTTATTTATTAAATTATCTCAGTGGCATTGCATATCAAAAATATACTACGTATAATACTTAAGTCTTAACCACTGGTCATCAACCCGGAAGTCACCGGAAGTGAAGCGGAAGTGACCGGAAGTGAACCGGAAGTGTACCGGAAGTGACTGGAAGTAACCTGAAGTGAACCGGAAGTGACCCGGAAATGACCGGAAGTCACCGGAAGTGAACCGGAAGTTACCGGAAGTAACCTGAAGTGAACCGGAAGTGACCCGGAAGTGACCGAAAATAACCCGGAAGTAACCGGAAGTTACCGGAAATAACCCGGAAGTCACCGGAAGTGAACCGGAAGTGACCGGAAATAGACCGGAAGTGAACCGGAAGTTACCGGAAGTAACCTGAAGTGAACCGGAAGTGACCCGGAAGTTACCGGAAATAGACCGGAAGTGACCGAAAATAACCCGGAAGTTACCGGAAATAACCCGGAAGTCACCGGAAGTGGACCGGAAGTAACCGGAAGTGAACCGGAAGTGACCGGAAATAGACCGGAAGTGACTGGAAATAACCCGGAAGTCACCGGAAGTGGACCGGAAATAACCCGGAAGTCACCGGAAGCAACCGGAAGTGGACCGGAAGTGACCGGAAGTGACCGGAAATAGACCCGACGTGACCGGAAATAACCCGGAAGTCACCGGAAATGGACCGAAAATGGAACAAATTATTCAATTAATCACATAAAACAATAGAGATCCATTGTCTTATAACTATATCATGATTGGGATATCAAAGGCTACTTCACTATGATTAACAATACATTTGTGGGAGATCGTGTAGCATTGTTTTCAAGATATATTTAATCTATGCTGAAATAACTAAATGAAAGGATACTAAAATATTTGTTTAACATGTTGTGTTAAAAGTCTAATAAAGCTTTTAAAAAATGTACATTTTGTTTTCACGCTTGGCTAGCTAGAGTATTCCAATACAAGAAGGTTAAGAATGAATGGTCTTGAGTCTTGTTAGGTAAAACCAATTTGTGTGAGATACATGAAACACTGTCGTTGACAGGAGAATTCAAGAACAATGGTGGTTTCTGTTAGCTGAGTGAAGTGTTCTATTTCAATCCACAAATATCCATGAAGTTTGAAGGAATGCGCGAACATCTTGTAGAATTCTTCCATCTAATTCAAACACGGTAGACAAAGCCACCCTATCTGCCCTATCACTCAGCCCTGGGTTATTTCCGAGTGTGTCATAGGAGCTTACATCATTAATATCTTTACTAAATAATTGCGCCCCCAGCTGTGTGTTTTTCGCACTGTAACCATTATCAATAATTGTTTGAATATAGCTCTTGTAGTGATAATTATTGGGGGATGATGTAACCATTACGACATATTGTCATGCGTCTTTATTTTTATGTGAACAGTTGTAAGACAAATACATTTATCAAAAAAGATTATTTTCACTAACTAAGACTACAGAAGAAGTATCGTGTTGTTAAATATCATTCTCACTAGTAAAAGACAGATCACTCATGTATAATGTCTCTGGGTTAGAGGGTGATGTAGATTTTCGTGAACGCACCACAAGTATGACAACAGTAAAGGTTAGAAGTAGACAAATTCCACCAAACAAGGCTGTTGATATCACATAGGACGGGAAGTTTTCTGTAAAAGTTAGACAACAGATTCATATATGTCTTCAATGTGTTCATCAGAGGGTGATGTAGCCACTACAGGAAAACTATATGTTTCAATGCTTATGTCAGAAAAGTTCGAAATTTCAGACAAATCACGATTGCCTGTGTTTGTCCTTACCTTATAAAATTTCAAGACAAAGGTAGATAATATAATTGATAACGTGAAAATAACTGTCCCCATGCAAATAATTGTAATAATTAACTCACGCGTGGGGTTTTGCACATCGCCTGTAGGTGTAGTGTTGTTTGATTGAACCTCATTCATGTTAAAAGTCTCATTCTCAAAGGAAGTTGTATTTTCTTTAAATTCTGTCTTTATTTTTGAATCTACTGTTGAGTTTATCGTCTTCAGACGATTGCGTAATGAGAATGGTAATATTCTCTTTCACACTCGGAGTGGCAGACTTTACCCATGGTGTTGTAATCGAGGGGAATTTACAAAGCTTTCCATTCACGAAAACCCCGTTCCATAGAGTGTCACAAGAAATATCAAAGGGCACTTGAAGAACTTTCAATTTAGGTAAATCCTCTTCTTTAAGTCTAAGTAATTGAAATTTAACCCGAGTCAAGTCTATTCTTTCAATAGTTGGATGAGGTTCACTCTCAACAATTTCGTTTGGAAATAGCACATTTCTATTGCATGTTATAACTGTACTGTGATGAGTACATTCCCTTAATCCTTTTCCATAAACACACGTAATAACCAGGATAAGAATGAATATACCCATAGCGAGCTTGGCGAGAGAAAATAAGATATAGAGCGTTCAGAAACAATATGGATTACACGCTGTAAAATGTAATACCCAAAGAACGCTTTCTCAAGACGGATGGGGTATTCAAGTTTCTCAAGCTAATAAGATCGATATAAGTTTGGAGTAGGAAGAAGTGACTGAAAACCCAACCAATCTACAGGACGATATCTTCATTAGCCGTATTGTTATACAACGGCAAGCATTTTATCCATATCAGGAAGTGGTTCGAATCAAAGAGGAGCATACATCCACAGCTCAAACCGAGCAAAATCGGAATTACCATGAACAGATTTGGATGGAAAAAGCTAAAAAGTTATTTTTCGGACATAAATAATGTTTTAACTGAGTTAGAGGCGAGTTTTAGATTAGCAGAAGAATTTTACACAGAGATGGACCCTCCAGATAGTCGAGAACAAGTCAAGGTTGAAAATGATGTGGAAGAAGGCCAGAGCACTGAGTTAGATGTGAATTTTCAATTGGTAGAATACTTTCTGGCAGAGATGGGTCCTCAAAACAGTCGAGAACAGGTTAATGTTGAAAATGAAGTGACGGATGACCAGAGGGATAGCTGTACCCATCTTAATACATGGGACTGGCTACAGTGTGATTCATGCAATCCGAATGGATTTCAACATTGTTGGTGAACACAGAACTTTAAAAACTATGTGAGCGCTATAAACATTATTTTTAATACACTAACTCCGCGTGAGTTTGTTCAAGATAAGCTGGAGTAGCTTTTCCAGTTTAGCCATGGCCCTCCTGAGGTCACTCCCATTAGGCTCACATATTTCACTGAAACACAAAAAACAAAAAAAAAGTAAAAAAGTTTAAATACGAACTCCATCATCATAGTACTTGATTGATAGATTGACTGTCATTTTTCAACGCACTCAAGGGATTTTCAATTATATGCCTAAGTAACCAGTGTGTTAATACATGTAATTTGATCCCCACGCTTTCTCTACTAAAGAATACAATGCAAAATGTCGACAGCATATGATTGATGTAGACTTACGGATTAATACTTACGAATTTAGCACCATCTTTAACAGACACATACAATCTTCTACTTCATGTAGAAACAGTTCCCTGTAATGGAAAAACAAAAGAATAACACCAGACCTACATAAAAAAAAATAGTTTTTACAGTTTAACTCCATATAGATGTGGTGGTCCAGTTGGTTAGAGTAATCGTCAATCAGTACCATGTCTATCGCTGAAAGTCGGGGGTGCAGCGCAAAACATCGATCAATCAATCAATCAACCATATAGAAGTATTATAGTTTCGAAACATTTGACCAACTTTCAGATATATGGAATGTGGAAAATATTTAAAACATCCGAGGGACTTAAACAGCCGAAAGTTCTAAGGATAAATCTCCAAGTTTGACCCCTATTGAATTAATGTATTCGTTTTAACCCGCTTTTAGCGCTATATCACTCACCAATTGGCATTGGAAGTAGAAGATGATTCTGCATCTTCACTGTCCCTGGAATACAGAATTTGAATAGCGGCTAACTTAAATATCTATCAGAGGTTTTATGTAAAATACAAACAACTATAAAGGTATCAATTTTATAAATAAGAGAAGAAAAAAAAAATTAAAGGATTACAAACGTTTTCTCAGATTTTACCATGATCCGAAAAAGTGAGAAATCCACTTAGGAGCAATTTGTTAAGTCAATAACATTTGTTGTTTTCGACATGATAAATTTGAGACCTACAACAACAAAAAAAAGAGTAAACTAGGTTAAATAGCCCAATCTAGAATGATCATACACATCAATACATAACACAAACCTACTAATTTGTCATAATATTATATTCATACACAAACCCACGTTGAGGTTTTAATGTGAAAATGTAGGTGGGATGGAGGAGGGTAGGATCTTTCGGTTGGATGATTCTTTTGTCACGGGTTCGTTAATTGGGCTCTGAGCAGTAGGCTGCAAATCCTAAAGTATTGTGATCATATGGAACAGTTGTCGTCTTTATTAAGTAGATAGCGCCATATTCGATTCAAAAAAATCATAGAAGTCTTAAATAAATAATCGTTATTTTGATAGCCATAAGCGGTTTTTAGTCACCGTTGCTAGGTGAACACGCTGTACAGTCAACCAAGATAGACTGGTTGTAGACTGTGGTCAATTTTTCGAACTATTTGTAATATTTTATGAATATAGACTTAATTTGCATAGAAAAACCTATGTTAGGATTTTGTTTGGATGATGTTTGGAAACATTACTACATGGATTCACAGAAAAATTAATGAATTTAACTTACAGAACTGGAATGTCTTTTAGATAATCTTCTTCTTTGTAATAGTTGTTACAACTATCCTGTCTCAAGCTTTCGTTTTATAGGGATGATGTATGTTGTACAGTGTCAAGAGACCTTAAATAGACTAGCCGAGGAGTAGGCAGGGATAGAGCGCAGTTAGGCCACTAAACCAGTCAGGCGTGTTAATAAAACAACCTCAAGTTCACCCGAGACGCGAGCAGTGGAATAAGACATTTTGACAATCATTAGGAATGAAGCCACGTGTGTTCAATGATGTGTAACGCCACGCGTTCCACATTAGTCGGGTTAGATAACAAACTGACAACGGCTAAATTCTAATAGTTAATAAAAAAAAATAGCTACACCGGTAAATAAAAACAAAACGCGATTTATATTGTACGTATCAATAAAGAAAGAGGGACGATAGAAAGAAATGAATGAGCGCTTTTACCCGGTCAAAAAAAACAAAACAAAACATTAGTCCATAGAAATAAAATAATTACATCCATCCAATCAAAAAATGCTTTGCAAGCATTCGATGTGAGAAGACCGAGTGTGAAAATTCGTGTCGACTATGAGATTAATTTAAAGCGAAAGAAAGAGAAATTAAAAAATGGCTATCAGAGCGTTATTATATTTTTATCTTCAAAGCGGGGAAGGACCATCAGATTCAACAATAAGGCTTGAACGCAATTAACGAGATAACAACATATTTCATTCAAACGATCCATATAAATCTTACATAAGTCAGTCTCATATACCGGTACATAGTCGCCCTAATTGTCGTGAGTAATCTGCCGACAATGCGTACAACCAATCAAACCATCGTAACCCGGCTGTTCGCTGTTACAGTTTTTCAAACTAATTATAGTGCTTTGAAGGACTCCAAGTATAAACTTAATTCCTCCGGGAAATCTATGTTAAGATTTCTATAGAATTTTGACCACGGTATATCGTCTTAATTTCGACTTCACGGCAAAAAAAAAAAAAAAAATTCATTTTTAGCTATACTCCGGTGATCAGACACGATATACATTTGTATACACAACTTAGATCAACAAAAAATCTTACCACTAAACCAGGTTACATGCGTATTTAAAACCAACAGTAAAAATACGCAAATAAACATCACCTCTAAAACAATCCGAGAAAGCAGATTTTTCCCCCGTTTCCATGATAGTTTCTCGGATTGTTTTAGAGGTGATGTTTATTTGCGTATTTTTACTGTTGGTTTTAAATACGCATGTAACCTGGTTTAGTGGTAAGATTTTTTGTTGATCTAAGTTGTGTATACAAATGTATATCGTGTCTGATCACCGGAGTATAGCTAAAAATGAATTTTTTTTTTTTTTTTTTGCCGTGAAGTCGAAATTAAGACGATATACCGTGGTTAAAATTCTATAGAAATCTTAACATAGATTTCCCGGAGGAATTAAGTTTATACTTGGAGTCCTTCAAAGCACTATAATTAGTTTGAAAAACTGTAACAGCGAACAGCCGGGTTACGATGGTTTGATTGGTTGTACGCATTGTCGGCAGATTACTCACGACAATTAGGGCGACTATGTACCGGTATATGAGACTGACTTATGTAAGATTTATATGGATCGTTTGAATGAAATATGTTGTTATCTCGTTAATTGCGTTCAAGCCTTATTGTTGAATCTGATGGTCCTTCCCCGCTTTGAAGATAAAAATATAATAACGCTCTGATAGCCATTTTTTAATTTCTCTTTCTTTCGCTTTAAATTAATCTCATAGTCGACACGAATTTTCACACTCGGTCTTCTCACATCGAATGCTTGCAAAGCATTTTTTGATTGGATGGATGTAATTATTTTATTTCTATGGACTAATGTTTTGTTTTGTTTTTTTTGACCGGGTAAAAGCGCTCATTCATTTCTTTCTATCGTCCCTCTTTCTTTATTGATACGTACAATATAAATCGCGTTTTGTTTTTATTTACCGGTGTAGCTATTTTTTTTTATTAACTATTAGAATTTAGCCGTTGTCAGTTTGTTATCTAACCCGACTAATGTGGAACGCGTGGCGTTACACATCATTGAACACACGTGGCTTCATTCCTAATGATTGTCAAAATGTCTTATTCCACTGCTCGCGTCTCGGGTGAACTTGAGGTTGTTTTATTAACACGCCTGACTGGTTTAGTGGCCTAACTGCGCTCTATCCCTGCCTACTCCTCGGCTAGTCTATTTAAGGTCTCTTGACACTGTACAACATACATCATCCCTATAAAACGAAAGCTTGAGACAGGATAGTTGTAACAACTATTACAAAGAAGAAGATTATCTAAAAGACATTCCAGTTCTGTAAGTTAAATTCATTAATTTTTCTGTGAATCCATGTAGTAATGTTTCCAAACATCATCCAAACAAAATCCTAACATAGGTTTTTCTATGCAAATTAAGTCTATATTCATAAAATATTACAAATAGTTCGAAAAATTGACCACAGTCTACAACCAGTCTATCTTGGTTGACTGTACAGCGTGTTCACCTAGCAACGGTGACTAAAAACCGCTTATGGCTATCAAAATAACGATTATTTATTTAAGACTTCTATGATTTTTTTGAATCGAATATGGCGCTATCTACTTAATAAAGACGACAACTGTTCCATATGATCACAATACTTTAGGATTTGCAGCCTACTGCTCAGAGCCCAATTAACGAACCCGTGACAAAAGAATCATCCAACCGAAAGATCCTACCCTCCTCCATCCCACCTACATTTTCACATTAAAACCTCAACGTGGGTTTGTGTATGAATATAATATTATGACAAATTAGTAGGTTTGTGTTATGTATTGATGTGTATGATCATTCTAGATTGGGCTATTTAACCTAGTTTACTCTTTTTTTTGTTGTTGTAGGTCTCAAATTTATCATGTCGAAAACAACAAATGTTATTGACTTAACAAATTGCTCCTAAGTGGATTTCTCACTTTTTCGGATCATGGTAAAATCTGAGAAAACGTTTGTAATCCTTTAATTTTTTTTTTCTTCTCTTATTTATAAAATTGATACCTTTATAGTTGTTTGTATTTTACATAAAACCTCTGATAGATATTTAAGTTAGCCGCTATTCAAATTCTGTATTCCAGGGACAGTGAAGATGCAGAATCATCTTCTACTTCCAATGCCAATTGGTGAGTGATATAGCGCTAAAAGCGGGTTAAAACGAATACATTAATTCAATAGGGGTCAAACTTGGAGATTTATCCTTAGAACTTTCGGCTGTTTAAGTCCCTCGGATGTTTTAAATATTTTCCACATTCCATATATCTGAAAGTTGGTCAAATGTTTCGAAACTATAATACTTCTATATGGTTGATTGATTGATTGATCGATGTTTTGCGCTGCACCCCCGACTTTCAGCGATAGACATGGTACTGATTGACGATTACTCTAACCAACTGGACCACCACATCTATATGGAGTTAAACTGTAAAAACTATTTTTTTTTTATGTAGGTCTGGTGTTATTCTTTTGTTTTTCCATTACAGGGAACTGTTTCTACATGAAGTAGAAGATTGTATGTGTCTGTTAAAGATGGTGCTAAATTCGTAAGTATTAATCCGTAAGTCTACATCAATCATATGCTGTCGACATTTTGCATTGTATTCTTTAGTAGAGAAAGCGTGGGGATCAAATTACATGTATTAACACACTGGTTACTTAGGCATATAATTGAAAATCCCTTGAGTGCGTTGAAAAATGACAGTCAATCTATCAATCAAGTACTATGATGATGGAGTTCGTATTTAAACTTTTTTACTTTTTTTTGTTTTTTGTGTTTCAGTGAAATATGTGAGCCTAATGGGAGTGACCTCAGGAGGGCCATGGCTAAACTGGAAAAGCTACTCCAGCTTATCTTGAACAAACTCACGCGGAGTTAGTGTATTAAAAATAATGTTTATAGCGCTCACATAGTTTTTAAAGTTCTGTGTTCACCAACAATGTTGAAATCCATTCGGATTGCATGAATCACACTGTAGCCAGTCCCATGTATTAAGATGGGTACAGCTATCCCTCTGGTCATCCGTCACTTCATTTTCAACATTAACCTGTTCTCGACTGTTTTGAGGACCCATCTCTGCCAGAAAGTATTCTACCAATTGAAAATTCACATCTAACTCAGTGCTCTGGCCTTCTTCCACATCATTTTCAACCTTGACTTGTTCTCGACTATCTGGAGGGTCCATCTCTGTGTAAAATTCTTCTGCTAATCTAAAACTCGCCTCTAACTCAGTTAAAACATTATTTATGTCCGAAAAATAACTTTTTAGCTTTTTCCATCCAAATCTGTTCATGGTAATTCCGATTTTGCTCGGTTTGAGCTGTGGATGTATGCTCCTCTTTGATTCGAACCACTTCCTGATATGGATAAAATGCTTGCCGTTGTATAACAATACGGCTAATGAAGATATCGTCCTGTAGATTGGTTGGGTTTTCAGTCACTTCTTCCTACTCCAAACTTATATCGATCTTATTAGCTTGAGAAACTTGAATACCCCATCCGTCTTGAGAAAGCGTTCTTTGGGTATTACATTTTACAGCGTGTAATCCATATTGTTTCTGAACGCTCTATATCTTATTTTCTCTCGCCAAGCTCGCTATGGGTATATTCATTCTTATCCTGGTTATTACGTGTGTTTATGGAAAAGGATTAAGGGAATGTACTCATCACAGTACAGTTATAACATGCAATAGAAATGTGCTATTTCCAAACGAAATTGTTGAGAGTGAACCTCATCCAACTATTGAAAGAATAGACTTGACTCGGGTTAAATTTCAATTACTTAGACTTAAAGAAGAGGATTTACCTAAATTGAAAGTTCTTCAAGTGCCCTTTGATATTTCTTGTGACACTCTATGGAACGGGGTTTTCGTGAATGGAAAGCTTTGTAAATTCCCCTCGATTACAACACCATGGGTAAAGTCTGCCACTCCGAGTGTGAAAGAGAATATTACCATTCTCATTACGCAATCGTCTGAAGACGATAAACTCAACAGTAGATTCAAAAATAAAGACAGAATTTAAAGAAAATACAACTTCCTTTGAGAATGAGACTTTTAACATGAATGAGGTTCAATCAAACAACACTACACCTACAGGCGATGTGCAAAACCCCACGCGTGAGTTAATTATTACAATTATTTGCATGGGGACAGTTATTTTCACGTTATCAATTATATTATCTACCTTTGTCTTGAAATTTTATAAGGTAAGGACAAACACAGGCAATCGTGATTTGTCTGAAATTTCGAACTTTTCTGACATAAGCATTGAAACATATAGTTTTCCTGTAGTGGCTACATCACCCTCTGATGAACACATTGAAGACATATATGAATCTGTTGTCTAACTTTTACAGAAAACTTCCCGTCCTATGTGATATCAACAGCCTTGTTTGGTGGAATTTGTCTACTTCTAACCTTTACTGTTGTCATACTTGTGGTGCGTTCACGAAAATCTACATCACCCTCTAACCCAGAGACATTATACATGAGTGATCTGTCTTTTACTAGTGAGAATGATATTTAACAACACGATACTTCTTCTGTAGTCTTAGTTAGTGAAAATAATCTTTTTTGATAAATGTATTTGTCTTACAACTGTTCACATAAAAATAAAGACGCATGACAATATGTCGTAATGGTTACATCATCCCCCAATAATTATCACTACAAGAGCTATATTCAAACAATTATTGATAATGGTTACAGTGCGAAAAACACACAGCTGGGGGCGCAATTATTTAGTAAAGATATTAATGATGTAAGCTCCTATGACACACTCGGAAATAACCCAGGGCTGAGTGATAGGGCAGATAGGGTGGCTTTGTCTACCGTGTTTGAATTAGATGGAAGAATTCTACAAGATGTTCGCGCATTCCTTCAAACTTCATGGATATTTGTGGATTGAAATAGAACACTTCACTCAGCTAACAGAAACCACCATTGTTCTTGAATTCTCCTGTCAACGACAGTGTTTCATGTATCTCACACAAATTGGTTTTACCTAACAAGACTCAAGACCATTCATTCTTAACCTTCTTGTATTGGAATACTCTAGCTAGCCAAGCGTGAAAACAAAATGTACATTTTTTAAAAGCTTTATTAGACTTTTAACACAACATGTTAAACAAATATTTTAGTATCCTTTCATTTAGTTATTTCAGCATAGATTAAATATATCTTGAAAACAATGCTACACGATCTCCCACAAATGTATTGTTAATCATAGTGAAGTAGCCTTTGATATCCCAATCATGATATAGTTATAAGACAATGTATCTCTATTGTTTTATGTGATTAATTGAATAATTTGTTCCATTTTCGGTCCATTTCCGGTGACTTCCGGGTTATTTCCGGTCACGTCGGGTCTATTTCCGGTCACTTCCGGTCACTTCCGGTCCACTTCCGGTTGCTTCCGGTGACTTCCGGGTTATTTCCGGTCCACTTCCGGTGACTTCCGGGTTATTTCCAGTCACTTCCGGTCTATTTCCGGTCACTTCCGGTTCACTTCCGGTTACTTCCGGTCCACTTCCGGTGACTTCCGGGTTATTTCCGGTAACTTCCGGGTTATTTTCGGTCACTTCCGGTATATTTCCGGTAACTTCCGGGTCACTTCCGGTTCACTTCAGGTTACTTCCGGTAACTTCCGGTTCACTTCCGGTCTATTTCCGGTCACTTCCGGTTCACTTCCGGTGACTTCCGGGTTATTTCCGGTAACTTCCGGTTACTTCCGGGTTATTTTCGGTCACTTCCGGGTCACTTCCGGTTCACTTCAGGTTACTTCCGGTAACTTCCGGTCCACTTCCGGTGACTTCCGGTCATTTCCGGGTCACTTCCGGTTCACTTCAGGTTACTTCCAGTCACTTCCGGTTCACTTCCGGTCACTTCCGCTTCACTTCCGGTGACTTCCGGGTTGATGACCAGTGGTTAAGACTTAAGTATTATACGTAGTATATTTTTGATATGCAATGCCACTGAGATAATTTAATAAATAACTTAGATTCTACTCTTAATGACATGTGTACCGTAGTGAACCGATAGCCGCGAGCTTAGATTTTAATAAGACATGCGGCGAACCGTGACCAATAACCGAGAGCTAATATTTTAATTAGTTGTGCGGCGGGACTGCATTACTCGAGATATTCTATTCCGTTAATTTGTTACGGTTGGACGCACACGTCTCTTTGGCAGTCGACTTAATTGGATACGGTCCGATGCATCTGCCCCCCGAGGCCGTCCGGCTCTGATGTACACATACTTACCGATATGATCTATACGTTGAGGTAATACAGTCCAAGGTTGTTTATACATTCGTTTATTATCTATTTATGGGGTCGTCAGGTGCAGATGTTGCCACCTAATGACGTCACATAAGTGCTGCCGTTCTCTCATATAGCTATCTACTCTCGGACGACCTGGTCTCTTGACTGATTAGAGGGAAATTATTTTATATGAAATATTTATCAATGTGTATATGATAAATAGCACAAATCAATGTTTCCTTAGTTCCCAAAGGCTTGTAAAACTTCACAACGCTGCTAGAAACACGATATAGACTAAACACTAACAGTTAATCCATGATTTAATATCAGACTCCAAAGTTCATTTCTGCGATGGTACTATTAAATAACTCATACAGGATCTTATTTCAACAAATAATCTTACCTTAATGTGTTTTAATCAACAAGTGACGCCGCCATGAAATTACGGTAAGCATCCATTGCAGGTCAGTGTACCTTGTTAAATCGAAACTGTTAACCTGTTTTGAGGAAAGAATAATATTCCGTTAACCAATTAGTATTCGTGAAATGATTGAGCTTCAGGTGAACAGCTGGCAGAAAGTTGTTTACGTTATTCGACCTGAAACCTGTGTATAAACAAACGCGCCCTTTAAATGCCACATAAGTGGAATTTTACTTATAAAATCGTATAGTTGAAATTGCAGAATTAAGCTGATTGAGTTGAATCTAACTAGAAGACTCACACTCTTCAATCAGTACACGATATTGTAATCTATCTTAGTATATCCGTGTAAATATATCCCTTCGACGATCACTCGGTGTGGTTGCTAACACAGTTAAAAAACCAAATGATGCTTTCGGATACAGACATATGCGTTCAACACCATACAACATTACCTTTTATATTAGGAATCTTATTAGTTTACCTGTCCAGCTTCGTTAGGCATATATAGCAAAGAAAATGTCATACCTGTATAGTATATCAATGAAACACATAAAGTTCATATCCGCTGAAAATTCAAGGAAATTACTACGGTAACAGAAAGCGTACGGCCATTGCGCTACCGCGTATGTTCAAATAATGGTGGACGTCAGTGGAGCAGAATCTATATACGACTATATTTATATCTTACTCGACTGTATACATGGGCCTTTAAAGCAAAAATAATAGTGACAGCTGACTGCAAATGTGCAGGTTTTCCGCAATGTCTAAATAACACGCACGCGATTTAACAGCGAGTCCACCGGAGGCAATGCATAGTTGTAAACATATATAGTTATTATTAGTAACTTGACGTGTTAGACATTCACAGAATACCAGTTAAACTTTGTACATTTATAAATTATATTTATAGCGTTTCTTAAATTATTCATTTGTATTGAGTCAGTCGCAAATCTTTCTTGTCAATATAGCCGCATGATGAAGCCTATATTTAATAACATTTATTAGTCCAGAATAAATCATACTTTCACACACGTGAACGAACGAAGTAAAATGCATAGCATCGCTGTTAAAATATTTTACAAAGTGTAAATACACAAATGACAAAATATGCAAATATTTGCTGCTTTTGTTGTCTTTTTGTTTTTTGAGTGGGTGGGGAGTGGGAGAGATATGGAATCGGCTTTTGATTGCATTGAATGATTTTATAGGTTAAAACAACCGCTAACTTAACATATATTATTTCAATAGACACTAAAACACAAGGGCACAGGGAAAATCTTCTGCACTAGATTAACCATGTCTAGTTGTATTAAAAGACGGTATGTCATTTAGACCATTGTTCCCATTCATAGGCTGTTATAAACCACAATCCATGAGATTTCATTAGGTTGCAGACAGACAGGAGTTTGGCTTTACTGAGTAAATTTTTTTTCTGAAAAACTTTGTTATATATTGACAAAATTGTACGGATCTTGAGCTATGACAAGAAGTCGGGTAAACTGAAATTGAACGAAATATGATAGTGGGAAAAGAAAGAGAAATATGTAATTTGACTCCTAGATAGAGGACAGACAAGGGAGTTTAGTGTTGACTAATAGATCTTTCAAACTCTTGTACATATTATAATCAATGACTGGCCCTTGGTTCAGAGGTCGAGCCATTTTACTCTGACGTAGTTTGTATAAATATTATGAGTGAGAAGCATAAGAGAGACAACCTCAAGCTTGTCCCATTCACGTAATATTTTTTGCATTAGAAATCCCTTACAGTAGAAACAGTAGGGCTATCAATTGACATTTTTGTTTTTGGTATTCCGTTATTTCTTATATAGTTACTTTTCAGATGTGGTTGGGTGAGAAAACTCAAGCCCGCCAGGTTCTTTTAGCGGTAAATGTCCAAAACACACCATTGATTTAATAAATGCTTCGAGAGGAATCGTTTCCTTTATTTATTCATTATTTATTTCTAGCCCTCGTAGCCTTAGACAAAGACATCTTGGCTTGAGTATCTATAGTTCTATCGAAAGAGCCAAATTGACCCCTAAACATTTGCGAGGACAACCCATAAAGAAAATGCGTGAAAGATGTTTCCTGAACTGCGTATTACCTAGCGGCAGCATGTCATCGGATGTTTACTTTGTTCAGGCCACTAGTCGAGAAAAGAAGTACTTAACCAAGAAGTTATAACCAGTGCTTTCAGGGAATTCCTAGAAATACTAAAAGCGACTATGGCAAACAATGAAGGGCTATTAAGATTATTACTGCATGTTCTGTCAACATCGCATGGGAACACAGAGGTTAGACCATTTTCAAGACTGCTATTACTTTCGCCTCACAGGCAGATAGACAAGACGGGTACCCTTTGTGAGGTTGAAGGAGATATATCGAGACAGTTTATGGGGAATGACAACCGTACTTTACCCAACTTTTAATGTAGATCTTTATATCACGTTTTTTATTGATTATTCCACGAAAAAAGACTTGCTTATCGTAACAAATGATCCGGTTTGATTGGTACCTAACTTACGAAAGGGGAACTGGATAGCTGGAAGATTTTTCTAAAAGAACCTAGTTTTTGGGTGTTTGGATTGATTTGTTTCAAAGCTTGTACTCGTGTTTCAAAGGATATCTTTTAAAATGCCTTCTTGTGTTCGCAAAACGGTCCAAGCATTTCGTATTACCAAGGCTGTTGTTACGCGGATTATATTCGGCCTGCATGGCGTGGTATGTGTCTGGAGAGTTGTAGTCGCCAAAAGGCAGCAGTGGTATTGGGGTTTAGTTTCTAGTCTGGTTTTGCTTATTGCCGAGACCGTTTTTACCTTGAAGAAAAAGAAAGGTGGAGAATGGAAATGGTGAGTTGATACATACTTTGTTATATTTTCGAACACTGAAATATTTTGTTATAAGTGATATTCTTTACCCGATACATGTCGGATCATCCTCTTTTAGAAGAACCAGATCATATCTTCAATCAAACGATCTGGTACCCCACCATCCCATGTAGTATCAGACCATACGATTCCAGCGAAAAAGTGTATCATATCGTCAAATATACGATTGGGTATACTACCAATGCATGTAAGCTCGGATCATACGATTCCAGCGAAAAGGTGTATCATATCGTCAAATAAACGATCTGGTACACCACCCTCCCATGTACATGTAGGGTCGGATCATACGCTTCAAGCGAAAAAGTGTATCTCGGCGGTGCCGTTTTTTAAGTCTTCTAGAAACACAACTCCAAGAGGATTTCAGCAAATCACCGTCATAAAAAAGATTTCATTTTAGACTTTCATTAGTCCCCTAGATGGAGATTCGATAAAATCTTTTTGATAAAAGAAATGTCATTATTCGAGAAATCCACTACAAAGTGTTTACACTTGTTAAAACCACTTATGGCCCGGTCCTATATGGGATGGTGGTATACCAGATCATTCGCTGAGACATGATATAGATCTGGTTCTTCTTGAAAAGGATTATCTGAGTTGCATATAATTTTGACTTGAAATAATCTTGAATGTGGCGTAAAACATCAATCAATCAATCATGTATTTGCATGTCTTTTACTAACAGGATAAAACATTATGTTCCATATTTTGAGATCACAAGCACTTTCAAAAAAACTGATATTTGGTTTCATTTCCAACAAAGAACCACAAAAACTAGCTTTGTATTGAAAATTATTTTGATTAATTGCGTTCAAATAAATTGTTAATATTGTTAAGATTATATGTTGTACTTTCTTAGGTTCTGTCCAAGCGTATTTCTCTACTTGGCAAGCACACTTCCGGCTATTTGGTTCCTAGAGATGGATCTTTTAAAAAGACGAATCGAGGAAAGAAACATTGATTCTCATGAAGTGAAAACGGACTCGAGCAAGGACAACGATCCCGTTCGTTTAGGAGAGGTAACTTATTTCGAAAAGCCTGCATTAACTTAGTTGTAAAATTACTAAACTGGTCATTTTGTTGTAGCCATTTATAAAATGAAGACAAGCAATCAGAACCTCTTTTAAAATTCGCTGAAAGCAATCTATGCTATGCTGTTTACTGTTTTCACTGATCCTGGGGCCTGTTTCACAAAGCGGCGTACCTGTAGATGTATTTTTGCGTAACTTTTTATACTAATGTATCTCTACAGTATGGGTTGCTAACTTGCTATGGCAGTTACGTACAAATTTACGCTACGCCGTTTTGTGAAACAGGCTCCTGGGGGCTGTTTCCTTGTCTAGTGGCGCCATCTAGCTGGTGAGTAGTAATTCCAATGGCAACATTGATCAAGCTTCACTTAATGTGGCATGAGCTGACAAAATTCGCACGTTTTTCATAATTTCATGATCATCACGACAGCAAGAGGCTTTGAAGGCCATCGAAATACTAAATGACTGGAGTTGGAATGAGGAAAATCCATACAGTATGTGGCCTATACGAACCGAAATAGTGTTCGAAATGTAAACACAATTTAAATAACCATGACGATCATTCATTCATTCTAAGCCAAAGTTAGTTCAAAACAATACTTTATCGTACATACTCGAGACTAGAAGAACTAAACGGCTTAGAAAAATAGCCAATCATTTCAACGTTCTATTTTAACGTCAAATATTAACATTTTGACAGCTCATGCCACTTTAACTCGAGAACTTGGTTTTAGTTGGGATATATTCCAGGTTTTACGTAGAAGATTTATAAATTCGATCTTCCTCGCGTTTTTGATGAGCGAAGTCAGTTAGGAAAAATCAAAATGCTCGCGAGGAATGGATGTGAAAAGATCCAGGAGATGACCAAAAGGGTCTCGGTGCCAATTTTAGAAATTATTAGCACTTGGAATGAATTATTTCCATTTCGCTAAAGAATTCGCTTAGGACAAGTCACTGACTCGCCGAATACTTTTTATTTCAACTTGTAACATATAATTTTTTGATTTAGTTCAAAGGCAAAAGTTATAAGAAATCAGTATAATCAGTATAAGAAAATTCGAATTTTGCTGCTCGTTTCATTTTCAAGAATATCTTGTTTAATTAAATGACATTCGCCGCTGTGGCCTTTCAGGATTGGGTGAAAAATGTTTGTACATTAGCTTCGCTAAATAAAATCACTAAAATGAAACATTTGACTTGTTAATACATCCAATTAAGATTAAATGAATAAATATTGATTACAGGCAATAACGAGCTTCCGCCGATCGGCTGGAAACACAGAACCTTTCGTTTGGATGAGGACCAGGGCCCTGTTGCACAAAGCGGTTTAGCCTAATTTTTTACAAAACTCTTATGGCAAATATTAGAGAGATACGTTGCTATGGCAGTTACGTAAAAACTTACGCTACGCCCTTTCGTGAAAAATGCTCTCGGTCTCGATCGAAAGCTCTTATTTTGAACTTCGTTGCATCGGTGTAAACTGACGAACAATTAGCTAAGTCTGGTTGAATGAAATTTTCAATATATTCGACATCTCGAGCCACTTTGGGGCCTGTCGAATGAGTGCACAGAATATCGGCAGTTAGCTAGTGCTGATGAAAGGCAGAACGTGGGTTCTTTTACCGATCCGGGCATCATCCAAAATCAGTAAAATAATTTGGTTAAACATGTTCTATTTAAATAGGGACAAATGTAAGCTTGCACTCACTTATTTTCTTGCTCGCTGGAAGAATTTATCCCATTTTCTAAGAAAGAGTAACCTTAAAAACAGAAGAGCACTTTTCTCAATATTCCATTCATGATTGGGGTAGTTGGAATAAAACCTTGAGTGCGGCGTTGAACATTAATCAAAGTAAGCAATCAATAATGTGACTAAATGTACATTTAATCTTACAGATTGAATTGGATGCAGTGATTAATGGCGTGATGAATGCCCCGTTGTTGGTCACTGAAAGGAATTCGTTGGACGCCTTAGCGAACTCCTTTATTTACCAAACACTGACGCGTTACTCAGCTGCCAAATTCATCTGGCAAGCCTTTCTATCAATAAAGTGATGTCCAAAACAGAGAGTTGGACTGTTTGCTAAACATGATTTTCTTCCTTGACTCCCCAATACTGCTAGACATGGAGGAAATACACTCGGAACATCCTTCGGCTATCTTCGCTCGCTACCGGTCGGCTTTGGTATTTCACGCACTTAAATCCCCGAAGTTATCAGAGTGGATTAAATATAGTTAACGTGCTCTTCAACCGTAGGGCCGTTTGCATCGCGTTGTTACACGTTGTTTTACTTTAATTGACCAAAGGTTGTTGAGTAAGCTTTTATATAAACACTGGTATTATTGCCAGAGGAAACCATCTAAGCTTTACATCACTGTCCGAAAATTGTATTGCTTAATATTAAAACAGTATCGTTTATTCCTGTTATTTGAAAATATAACATTTCATTTATGCTGTCTTTCAGCTCTCTTTTCAACTTCCGTTAGAAGACTGGGTGAAAATTCTGGAGCAGATATTACTGTTGGTTCTTATTGTGGGGAGATGGCTGCTTCCAAAAGGGCAGATAACTCGTGAACAACTTTCTCAATTATTGCTTGTGTATATTGGAATGGCCGCTGATATCATCGAGCTTTTCGAAGCCTTCAAGGAAGAGGAAGTTAAATATAACGAACAGTTAACCATGATTATTTTGTCATTATGGACAGCCAGCTTGTTACAATTCTGTTTCGTGATGTCTGCCGCGAAGGCGCGCAAGTCGCGACCATCGTTTACGAAGGTACCTTCGCAAAGCAGTCTTGCTAACGCGAGAGGGTGTTTGAGTTGTAGGTCAGAGATTCTCTCAATAATGACTACAATTATTTTACAAGATGGATCTTTTCTTGTATTAAGAATGACTCTTATTTTCCGATATAATGTTGTCAGCTATACCAATATTTTCTTCACCGCTAAAAACACTTTAGTAAATGTTTTACAACTTTATCGTCTGGTTGTATTATATGCGGAAAGCATTAAACTTATTAAAAGACAAAGGTCAGATCCCACTTTTGATGAAAGATTTCTCATCAAGGCTAGCATTTTAGCCAATCAAATTGCAGCAAGAGAGGAGTTGCGGAAGAAACCGGATATTAGACACGTGGAAGTACAAACACTGAGTATTGATGACGTGTTTTCGGAATCTACATTGTCTGTGGAACATAATGACGCAAATGCATTGATCATTGAAAATCCGATGAACACCTTTGAAGATGAGCCATTTCACTTCGAAAGCCTCACACACGCAGATATCCCAAAAACAAAAATAAAAAAGTGTAAACGAAATATGAAAACTATTGGTCCAGAAATTATGAACATTACAAAGGTGTGTATAAACCCTGCTCTTAGTAATAGTGATTTTGATTCTGGGAACATTTCCAGTGATTTGTCTCCAAAAATTGTACGCGGTGTTTCTGTTGATAAAGGATTCTATGATGTCGTTAACGACGATCCGAATCCCCCTGCGAAAGAAGAGTGTCCATCTGAGAAACCCAAAGAGTTTAGGCGACTTGTCCAAAACGTAATGGACGATCGAAAGAAACTGCTGGAAACTGCTTCTGTTTCTCAGTCAACAAGATCTGTTCTCCTGGACAAGTGTGCTTATATACCTAACGAAGGCGAAACCAACTGTGTGCCAAGGTCAAGGTCAGACGAATCAATCGAAGAAAATGGTAGATCTAACAAAAAGGAGAATGCCAACAGTATGGAATATCTTCAAGTACCTACAGAGACGACGAAGCGTACTTTAGACAGTCTTGAGTTGAGTCAAGACATTTCCACGGTCAACGGTTCTTTTAAAAAGACAAGATGGCGTTGGAGAAAAGCCAAAAAAATAAAGGCCAGTAAAATGTCCTCTGATTTGAACCAAAATTCGGACGAAGATGCGCACAACGACTTAGAGATTTTAGGTGTTTGATTTTCTGAGCAATCGACTGATTCTTTAAGTGTGGTGACGAAAAATGGAGCCTTATTCGTAGATGGCTCCTTGCATTCTGTCTATATCGGTATTGACAAGTAGATAAATAAAAATGCCTTTGACAATAACCCAAGTAAAGGATAAAACCATGGAGTCGTATGAATTTGAATATTTCACAAAAATTAACGTGTAATCCGATATGATTTTGTTAAAGTGATATGAGCTGACCAGATTCTGATGTCTTTTTTATAAACTATGATGGTCAAGAGAAATTCAGCGTTTGGAGTACCTTGAAAAACTATAGGATTGGCGTTGAAATAAAAAAAAAATATTGGTAGAAGCAATAGTCCGTATGAACCGAAGACTTGCGCTAATAAAGGACAAAATATAAACAGCTTAGTGTGTGTTGCTGCGTATACAACTATCTTAACGTAAATATATTCAATACTGGTATCTGCGGAAAGCTCTTATTTTGTACTTTTTGATAAGATAACCTCTATCGACTAATGAAAATTGACTTATATTTGGCAGCTCTTGCCACTTTAATTTACGTCATCAACAATGAACTCTAAACTTAACATTTAAATCCATATCTTATCAACTTGATACTATTTTAAAACGCTGTTTTCTTTCGATGGCTAACATTTCAGGAAAGGGTTTTTTGTACGATTTAATAAAAGTCTTAATTGTAGATAGTTTTGGGTAAGATAGATAGAACAGGAATAAAAGCTGGAGTTGACGTTGTAATAAAACGCTGTCTTCTTCCTACTTAGACATAGGGGTCATCTCTATTGCAGAGAGTAATAGAAATTCTTTTTATAAAATTATTAGAAAATTTCTTGCAGACTCTCGTTTTAGTGGCACTAGAAGTTTATGAATGAGGAAGTGTGAAACGTCCCAATACCCCATATTCAGGGCATTGGCACTTTTTGACCTAAAGGTCACCTTAAACAGCGTCAGAAACCGTGGGTTTTCTTCACTACCTCGTATGAACTATTATGCGACAACAGTGTTCGATAGATCAAACGTTAAAGTTTCCGAAGAACAAAACATTGTGAAAATGAGAGAATGAGCCTTGTTTTAGACGATTTGAGTCGAAATGGAGATATTGGAGTCGCTTGCTGGGTAGAACCGACGTTTTCTCTGAATTGCGGTCACCAGGAGTGTCAATTATACGCCTTTAGGTTGAGAGTGAATTTATTTTCTGATTTTTAATTGCCAACCGTTGACAATTTCAAAATCTACTGCGCATAAACGTCACACAATGTAGTATAAGCAGGCTAGCGGTGGACGGTGCCCAAAATATGGTGTAATGGGACGTTTCACACTTCCCCATTCATTGACTTTTGGTGACACCTATGCGAAAATATCAAACATTGTCCATGTTTTCATTTTCTTTAGATATTTGCTGATTGCCATGCTGTAAATTATAATAAAACACCTTTTGGATTCTTTGTCTTTATCACAATCCAGTTGATCCTAAATACTTCCGACAAGGCCGTGGCGTAAAGCACAAAACAAATGAGCAGAGAGGACAGATTGTGACCTTGTAAAAACTGTGCAAATTGCTCATCCATAAATATACCTCACAAATCAATCGATACATCAGATTTTCGTGGAGTTTTAATTATTGGCCTTTCGAGAGAACTTTGTCTCAAGGAAGCCAGACTTGTCTTTTCCAAACAAGACGAAATTAATCTGTGTTTCGAAAAGTGTAAATATGACAAGTTGTTTCCCTTTCTACTGGTCAACACCTGCCTAATTAAGGCCAGATTAACGAAATAACGTGCATTTTCTCTTCTACATACGTGTTCCACAAATGCCAATTACTTCGGCTTCATTCGTCACTTGTCGAAAAATAGCTTTGAAAGACGAGACCATATTTCCGCAACAATTGTTTCTCCTTTGGACAATTTGTAAATCTACAGGACAAATGCGAAGAAGACTTAATGCATAGTTGAGCGATACTATCTGATACTCTATTTGCCAGCGTTTAGCGATGATATGTCCCGCCCTCTTAGTTACTTGCATGGCTTTTAATACCTTAATCCTTTTTAATCCCCGGATATAAGGTCTCTTTTCACCTGCTTTCTGGTATTGTTAACCTTCCAGATACGATCTTCTCAGCCGTCCCTCCCAAAGTTAACATGTGAACCCGATAATAACACCAGTATCTTCATACAAAACTGAAACTTTAATCTGCAACACAGTAGACAAATGCTGAAGTTAATATATCTGATAGACATTAGCCGTCGTAGTTTTTAGGGCATGCTCCTCAAAGGTAGTGTAGCGGGCGTTCTTTCCTGACCAACTTTACCCATATACAAACGTTTTCAAAATATGGGCTGTTCTATCCTGTTTTTGCCTCATACCATAATGCTCCCAAATTTTGATAATATTTTGTTAAAACATTTATGGGCTATTCTTAGAAAATAAAACGTTTTAGGCACTCCATGAGACGATGCAGTGTTACGAAATAATCAAAATTCGCATTTTTTAAAATTAATTCTGAGTGTCATGACATTTAGATACTTTGGACGCCATTGAAAAGCTGTACGATTGACTTTGGAATCCCTACAGCTTGTGGCATATATACAAACTGAAATAGTGCTCAAAGTGTAAACAAAATCTAAATAACCCGGACGAACATTCATACATTTTAAGTCTAAATTAATTCAAAACAATACTTGATCATACATTCTCGAGATAAAAACACTAAATGGCTTCTGAATTGTTCTCCTTGAGAAAAATAGCCGATAATTTCTGTATTCTGTTGTAACCCCAAAATATCAACATTTTGGCAATTCGTGCCACCTTAATTCAAAAATGGGTATACAGGATATTTGGATTTTACTGGCATTTCGCTTTGCATAGACCACAGCCCCAGTGATTTTTTAGGTTTCCCTTTTATACTTTTATGAGTGTCAAATTATTGCGACAATCGAATTTAGAAAACGGTTTGAATTTGTGGAGCCCATACCACTTGGAATGGCCAATATTTTCTCGAATTCCCAAAGTCTGAAGGGAAAACAGGGTGTCAATTTTCTTTTCATGAATTTAATAATTCATTCATTTTATATATTTATGAACACTAAAACACACGAGCACGTGGAAAATCTTCTTGTCTAAAATAACCATGGAGACAAGTTAAAAAGAGGTATGTCATTTAGACCTTTATACCCCATCATAAGTTGTTGTAATAAACTAAACCTATGATATGTGTGCTACAAGTCCACAAATATCTATTTTGAAGTAAGAAGTGCTGTATTTCACAACGACATGGAGAAAGATATGTGTTAAAAGGAAAAGAATTATCGATTCCGTGTGCAAAAATTTGATCTTAGCGATGAATTTTCATTATCAAGATAATTCGAGTGATTTAAGTTAATCCAAAAACTAAATAATTACGTTGAAAAAAAAATCAAGTGAGTTTATATCACGTAAGAAGCGAAAGAGTTTTTGGCCTAATAGTTACTTCTAAATATTATACTATATACACGTCATGCTGAATGCTGGTGTTACTAAAGGGCTTGCAATTTTGTGATGAAATATCCGATAATTTACTGATGTTTGTTAAATCGAAATTTTAGCGGCTGTGCCATTGATTTGGACTGATCATAATACATGAGTAGGCGGTTAACAATATTCACCATGGTTATTTTATGCAATAAACTTTTCCATGTGCTCGTGTGTTTTAGTGTTCATAAATATTCACCGAGTACTGCCACTATAGTTTTCTGTGAGCGCATTTTTATCATGTCAAAAAAAGAAACAAGTAAACGAAGTAAATTCCAGTTCTGGATCTTACGTTCGAATCCGATTTAATTTTCCAAACATGTTTATTAGAACTTAATAGTACAATGATGTCTTTTGTGCACCGATTAACACAACGTATATAATTATATTTAACTTATATATAATTTAGATTAAACCGAATATTTACAAGTTAATTAACCCTCATAAACTGTCACTTAATTAGAAGAGTTGCCAAAATGTTGATATTTTTTCTTTTGAACGGAATTAGAATGCTAAAGACTAAGTTTTCGATGAATGCAAATTAAAGCTTTTTAGTAATACTATGCAGTCTTGTACATATGTATTTAGGAGTAACCCGTCTGAATTTATGGATGTTCGTCCCGTCTATTTAAATTTTGTTTATATTGAGCATATATCTTTGATCTGTGTAGCTGATGCTCTGGACAGATATTTCATCGCTAACATTTAGTTTTTCCATGAAGTTAAAACTTTCGCATTCCTTTGAAAATAAAAATCCCTAGAAAACTCAGAGTGGCATGAACCGCCAGATAAATTAAGCGTTTAACGCACCTTGAAAAACTGGAAGATTGGTGTTGAAAAATAAGTATCCTTACAGCCAGTTTCCTGCACGAATCGAAGATGTTAGCTAATAACGGACAACGTTCAAATAGCTGGGATGTAAAGGTTTATATATGAGTACATTTTCGAATTGTTGTTGCTCAGAAAAAAATACCTTAACGCTTGGAATGATCAATAGTTTCACGAATTACCATTGTTAAGAGAAATGTATGACAAAAATTCGTATCTGTATACATCTGGATAAAAATGACAAAGTGCTTATTCTGTATCGATCTTTTCCGTTTGGGTTTTTTGTGACCCAGATATAGATATAGTGTTTGTTTTGGAATTCAGGTTTGTTCGTCTCTCCAAAGAATTAAATACCCGTAATTTGGACAGGTGAAAAAATAAAACCCGAGCTCAGCGCTTTACGGAAGTGTCAAATCTTCTTTTAAAAACAATCAGTAATCGGTTGTTGACATCACAGTTATCCACGTGCGTAGCCTTAACTTGTCAGTTTATTATTAATCAACCAATGTGTTGAAAATGGACAAGATTAAACACCTTTAATTACGATTTTAATACGTCTTAGTTAAAATGGGAGGGAATATTGAAATAACGTCAATAAAATCAACATCCAGATTCCTATGACATTGAATACTTTTTTATAAATTAAAAAAAACACACCTGCGTCAAAATTTTTATAACGCAAGACAGCTAAACGTCTGAAATATTCTTCTTTTTAATCAAATCGTATATAAGACATAATTAAATGTTTTAATCAGTCGTGTATTTCCCCTAGGGTATGAGTGATATGATTGTAAACTATATGCATAGATATGTGAAATTCTGGAACTTTTCTGTTCTTTAAAGTGGCATGAGCTGCCAAAATGTTGATATTTCGACGTTAAAACAGAATGTTGAAATTATCGGCTATTTTTCTCAAGACGTATGTTTCAAAGGTTTCTTAGTGCTTCTGGTCTCGAGAATGAACGATAAAGTATTGTTTTGAACCAACTTTACCTTAGAATGAATGAATGGTCGTCCCGGTTATTTAAATTTTACTTACTTTTGGGACACTATTTCGGTTTCAGTTGTTTTAGTGGCATTGACTATTTCGGTTTGTTAAGGCCGTAGACTTTATGGATTTCCTCATTCCAACGCCTATCATTTAGTTTTTCGATGGCCTTCAAATCCTTTTACTGTCACGACGATCAGAAATTATGAAAAGTGTGAATTTTGGCAGCTCATGCCACTTAGACCGTACAAAGCACAACTACAAGACAAGCGAATCTTACCCCCCCCCCCCCCACTCCTACCCCAAAAAATAAAATAAATCTAAAAAATACATACACACAAACAAACCCAACAAACAACAACTTGTCATCATAAAACAGTCCGGAATTAGAAGTTCTAAAAAAAGTAAGCTGTATGCTATTAACAAGACAACTGTCTGAGAAAGGACAGGATGATGAAATTCAACTCGTTAGACTTTTTGTAATTTTTGATAGTGAAACGTATGTCGATCATCACTGTAAAACCACGATTTTATGTGAAAACGAAGAAAAATCGAAGAACATAAAATATCCCATTTGACATGAAGTTAATGCTATGTATTTTTAGATTCAGTAATACTCTTTTAAATCGATTTTAAGTCTAACTACTTTTTAATTTTATTGTCGTTGAAAAATAGATGATTCAAATGAGATTTATTGACATTTGTTGGTATGATTGTGACAGAACCCTTGGTGTGAAACAAGCAAAACGGACAGCCCCTTACATCCGTCCGATGTGCGAGCGTTTCCTGAAGTGCCTGGATTGACTCGGATTAAAGATTATCGCTTGCTGATAAGGCTGTGTTAATCTCCTACATGGATCTATTTTCTAAGCCCTATGTTTATGGATTAATCAGAAGGGGCGGGAATTTATGCGGCTTTGTCAACAAATCCCTTCGGTGGCCAAGTTTTTTAGCTCGACGGGCGCTCGGCAAAAGTAAACACAAAATATTTATCCACAATCCGGCTTTGAATTATTACCTGACAAAAACAGGGATTGGATAATGTTACATACTGAAATCGTTATCTCTTGCCTCAGGTCAATTTCTTTTTAATGAACCTTTTACCGAAACGTTAACGAGTTTTATTTGAGAATAAAACATGTTAAAACTGGATGGCTATACAAGCATTACACGGTGTTTGATTGTACATGTTTAACATAAACTTGTTTATTAACTGTATTTCCCCAATAATGGCTGAATGCATCGCGGAAAAACGTGTACGGTTTAAAAAGGAGTCACACAAACAATGTACACGATATATTTTCGAAGTAAACAACAACAAAGCGCCATAGTTTACACCATCCAAGAAATAACACATTTTCTAAAGCTGTATGTCTCAACCGGCTAAAAAGAAAATTATTCAGAACATGGAATTTAATGACAACGGGGCAGAGGCAGTTCCTTGTCTGACGCCATTCCCGATTAGTTGTTTGTTTCATTTTTTAGATTGTGTAGGTTTTTAATATACTGTTCCGGGCAATCGACTCCATGATTCTACTAAATAAAATCATTTTGACAATAAGAAAAATCTTCTTTCATGCGTCGGAAAAATAGTAAATCGATCAAACATTCTATTCCGCTTAACATCAATACATATGCACAAGTTACATAAATTGTGGAAAAGATTAGAAACCCGATTTAACCAAGAAAATATAGTTAATAGAGACAGTTATGAACCCACAGCCGGAGATAATTCAGAATAAGATCACGCTAAAGCAAATAATTCCCTGTCAGAATGTTGTAAAGACGATCAGTCCTATATCGTATTGGCCGGAGACAGAGACATAAATATTATCAACCTATGACACACACAACTTCCCATAAAAAGTGCCACTGAGTATAATAATTTAAATAAACAACATTTCAATCGGAATTAAACCCAACAATATCTCACCGATGTGGTTTTTAAGATTGATTCGTGTGCCTTGGAGTTTTGTGTTTTTAGTCTTAGACATTGCGTCGTCGCTGTTCATTTTTTCTCACGCCATAGATGTATCAGCGCAAAAAATCCCTTTTTGTAAATTGTTGGTGCTTTCTGGTCGTAAAAGAAACTAAATCTAGAAGTCTTCTCTGTTAAATTCAAGCTCTGGAAGTTGCTTTCCTGAAGATTATCTTATTTGTTATTCAGAAAATGTAATTTGGGGGTACTGGTTCTATTTTAAACCGCTTAATGTCTTTTTTATAATTCATTAGCATAAAACAAAATAAATGCAACTCTGCTGGGGCCATAATTAACGATATTCTTAGTTTCGTAGATTAAATAAAACCTTCTTTTGTATATATTTTAGCCGTATGTTTCATTTTATTTGTTTAGGAAATATTGCTGTACACAACTTAACTGAAGTTGATTAAAAAAACAATTATAAACCTAAACGCCACATATAGCTTAAACGCCTTATTTATATAATTTTTATATATATCTCAATATACTTTGAAATTTAAAAAAAAGTTTTATACACTTTGAACCTGCGTCCATGGCTATGAGGTAGTGCGACATGTAAGCAAAAATGGAGGCTATAGGATATTTATATTCTATTTAGTTATCAGAACCGTTACATAATATGAAATAGTTTATAACATGTCACGTATGATTTATCTGCGAATGAAGATGACACCCTCCCTCCCTCCCCGGGTTTTTGGGCGTGGCATATTGATGTCTCCGGTTTACTTCTCTGGTGTAAACTACAGGTGCAGTACTGTCGACCGTATCTGTCATAATTATACAATATTACCTTAATTAACTTATAAGCAGGTGAAATAAAAAATCATCTTAATTTTTATTTTCAGATTCAAATCCAGCTGAAAACAAAACGTGTCTTTACAAATTTGTTATGCTTGGTATAAGCAGTTAGTTTCCAAAATGTTAATATTTTTCCGTTAAAATAAATTTGAGTAATTTTCGGCTATTTTTCTCTAGAAGTAAAATGAAGTCAGGTTTTTGTTATACTTATTTTAAAAATCTATACGCTACAATGTACGTTTATAATTTACTTTAGATTAAAACAACAAAACGTTCCTCTGGTTATTTACATTTTGTTTATTTTTCGAACATTTTTTGGTCTGGTGACACTATGGATATTTCTCTTTTTAACGCCATTCTTTCATCTTTTCGATGGACTTTGAAACCTATCTCATCGTCTTGACACATGGAATCTATGAAATTTGAAACACGAATGTTGGCAGCTCGTGGCTTTTTCAATCAACGAAACCGTTTCATTGCTTCATCGGCCAACTAATTGCGATTCAAGACGTCGACAGTTTATTGATATTACTACAGAGGACGTTTTTGACGGGGAGATTCTAACATTTGGCAGCTCATGCCACATTCTGTTTATCTTTTCACTTCCACATGTATACCTTGAAATTTAAATATGTAGCCCAATTTGGTTATAAGTCGAATTACTTTCGCATTTGAGTACATATGCATGGTTTTAGTTTGTTATAACAATTTATGATTGGGTATAAATGTCTAAATGATATACCTCTTTTTAACACAATTAGAAACTTGTCTTCATGGTTATTTTAGACAAGAAGTTTTTCCCTGTGCCGTGTATTTTAGTGTTCATAAATATATTAAACAGGAGGCGATACCGGGCTTTCGTCCATTTTTGTAACCTGTATTTTAGGAGCATCTTCAGCTTTCAGCTTATTAGGATTCATGTAACAGGCCGTGGAAACAAACCACCGGAAGTCTAAACATGCGCTCGTCTAAACAAATTAAGGATTTATTTTGATGGGCCTTTAGAACTTTCAGGTGAGAGCCTTGATTATTCACAGTATTTCAAATCGGAGGTATTTTTTGGTCGAAAGTTTTGTGTTATAAGCTATGTAGAGAAAAGCATAGTATGTAATCGGCTTAATCCCGTCTTGGTAAGTTTTGCCTGAAGGTAAATTCAACAATGGTCGGTCAGTGGTCAGCAATTCGTCTCAGGTCCTGGTCAGATCGAGTCCGACAATACATCAAGGGTAGATTAACTCGACGGGAGTAGAGTGACCAGTTCATTATATGCCTATCGCCTTTTGAACGGATTGTTTAGGCCGTACAAGAAGGAATCGCGTTACACTCCACGGATCACGGAACGGACAGCGAGGAGCGAGATCAGTGATTGGTTACTGAGACGGTCACTGCTGATTGAGCGCCGCCCTTCTTGTTGAATATCTGCCTTTAATATGGGATTACGCCACATGGGAGCGAGTAAATGACCGTATAATAAGCGAATTTAACTCAATACCTCGATTCTTTAATGAACTGTTGTAGGTAAGAGACCGCACACTTATCGCCAATCATTGATACCAACCCACGTGACAAGATAGGGACGCGACTTTATGAGTACATAATTTTTGAAACTTGCCAACTTCGCAAAAGTTTTTATCAGCGTTCGTGTTATAAAAACCAACGGGACAAGTAGAGAACGCTTTTATTAACGCATTTTCTTCTGTGAACTTTCCAAATCGCGAACTGCCGCAAATTGTTTGCAATTTACCTTTGTGGAATTTTGGTTAACACGATTCCAGGAATGGAACGCCGCGAATCTTCAGCAAGCAGAGAGTCTAGTTCCCCAGAAGTACGCACAGAAAAAAGTCGGCCCATCTGGAATCCAGCTTTAATGGATGCAGTCCAGAAATCCCCACCAATTCTGGAAAAATTCAGCCCCGCGAAGGAAGACGCTGATGAAGAAATAAACGTTGTGGATGACATTGAAAACAAGCATGAAAATATTAGCGATGCATCCGACGACTGTGACCGATTCAGTGATGGTAAGTTAACGTTCGTTTTTTTATATTAAAAATGTTGCAATAAAAACTGTTTATAAATTAGGGCTAAATGTGTTTTGCCCGAAAAAGGTTTCCATGTAATATTGAGAAAAATCCTGTTTAAGTCAAAATATTTTGTACCATAAATTTATACATCAATAGCGTGTTTAAAAAATTGCACCAATCTACAGAGTAACGCAACCATTGAGATTACCAAGCGTACTCGAAGGTATATTTTTTAGCGTTTTTCAGTCTTGTAGCTTAGTTTTTTTAGTTCAATCGATGCTGGTTTTTAAAACTTCAAATGAAATATAGTTATATTTATGACCCGAATATTATAAAAGATTGTTTTTCAACAATATTGTGGCACAGAAAGTTTTAAAAACCAGCATTGATCGAACTGAAAAATATAATTTGACGGAAAAACGCTAAAAATATACCTTCGAATATTTGTTGATCTCGAACCTTTGTAATGAATGGAATTTTAACACAATCTAAATTTATATTTCTCTATTACTTCTCTTCAATATTTAAACTACTTTTTTGTATATATTTAACATCGACTCTTTGCATGAAAATGTCAGTATGCGTTATAATTTTTTATGGTCTTTCGAGTTAACAGTTTTAAAGCGGTAAATGTTAACTTCTTTATTTCTATATATATTTCCCGTATGGGATTTTGTACAGTTGACTTACCTAAGGAATATTCTTATACACGATTATAATAATATTAAAATGTTGAAATAATCCTTATAAATCTAACCGGATCAAATTATGATTTGCAAGGATTTACAGAAACTTAGACATAGATTATAGGAAACTAATAACTATTATTAAGCAATGAATGACTTTATAATTGTATTCATAAATCCAGCCTTTCATTTTGGGGGTATTATGAACACTTAAGGAACCACATAAAATCAGCTTAATGTTCAATTGCCAAGCTTCAAAATCGATCTTGTGAAATCTATAAATGTTCAATACCTGATCGTATTAATCTTTAGTCAGATCATAAGTCCCCTTGCATATCCTTCGTGTAGATACTTCCAAGCAAACACATACAAGTTCAAACTATACCTGGTGATATTTGAGTTGGTGTAAAATTTGGCTTCTTCCATCGTTATTCGTCTTGGACAGCTATTGATAAAATGTATTTACCGCTTTGCAGGTTCTTAAGTGGAACATGTGGCTGGTGTACTTAAAATTAAATTATACGAAACTGCTAAAATTTAATTCTTTCGCTATATGTATATATTCCACATTGTATCTGAAACTGAAAATAAGTTTCTTGGGTGTAAAAAAAAAGATTGCCATATCAAGTACAAACTGTACAGCATAAAACAAATGTCATTGGAAAGAAATACAAACACTTATATTGAAATGATATACCTCTTTTTAACACAATTAGAAACTTGTCTCCATGGTTATCTTAGACAAGAAGATTTTCCCTGTGCCCGTGTGTTTTAGTGTTCATAAACATATATTCAAACAGATACCAAGGCTCCAGTATTAATACTTAATATTTTTTTTGGTTTCTTTATTGTTCTTCTGTATCATTTCATAGGCATATTTCACGTAATCAAGATATACAACTCTAGCGTTTTACCAAATTTACATATACATTTTCTTATCCACAGGAAAAGATGACTACCAGTTTGATGACGACATCTATGGTAATTCTAAAAAACAGAGGCGGAATCGGACTACATTTTCTTCTGAGCAACTTCGTGAATTAGAGAACGTTTTTCAACATACCCACTATCCGGATTGTACATTAAGGGAACAAATAGCTGAAAAAGTGGACTTAACAGAAGCACGAGTACAGGTTAGTTAACACGTTTTGGGCTTTATTTGGTCTGTAATTGCAATACTAACATAAAGTTATTAACGGCTTTCATTTTTCATTTGAAATATGGCAAGCGTTTAAATCAATTCGCGCCTGCTATTTGCTGATTTATATTTATGGTCACTAAAACACACGGGCACAGGGAAAATCTTCTTGTCTTATAATAAATAACCATGGAGACAAGTTTCTAATTGTGTTAAAAAGAGGTATATCATTTAGACCTTTTACGTACATGTACAAAATTAATGATTTTTAGAATAGATTAAGCATATCAAAGCTGGGATGATATTACATAGCAAGAAAAAATGTTAACTTCGCTAATACTTTGAATTGTTAGCCATTGTTGAAACAAAGAAATCTATTTTATTTCTCCTATTTGGCAAAAAAATCTTGGATACCATCTGCCATATTTGACTGAAACCTCAGCGTCTTTGCCGGAGGCCATGTTTGCCACCATCGACCTTTTTTCATCTCCAATCTGACATACAATGGTATGGACACACTTAATCTCCAGTTAATTGGTTACCTTCCCATTGAAATAGATATTAGGCTAATTTGTCAGGTCGACGCGCCTCAATTGGAAGTGACCAACACAAAAAATCTACAATATATGGTCATGGTCAGTGTTAAAGGGTGTGGAATAAGGGTTGGTATCTCTTTGGTCATTGAGACGTTTCGAGGGCTGTATAGCGGCATTGTTTACAAGTTTGTACCCGATTTGTTTAGAAAAGAACCAACAAATAAGTCCTATTGTCGGTGGAGATCACGATAGAGTGATTCAAATGCTGATAAGGTAAAGCACACCCGGGTACTTTGGTACGAATTCGGCGTCGCTCGTCTCCTCGTGGGTATTGTCAGTGGGCAAGTTGCCCCGAGGGGTTGCTCACAAGGCGACAATAGAGACACCCTACTGCTACGAACAAATAAGAAACACTGATCAAAACCGACGCCGCCTTCACAAAATATTTCTGACTGCAATGCTTCAACAAGACAAGATAATCTACATCGTCTCCAAACGCGCTAACACTGATCACGAAATAATAGGTAATAATTAATAAACAGAAAAGGCATGGGCGTATTACGCCTCCTTGCATGATCCCAGAACAAAAGCTCTTTTCATCTCTGATAATAACTAATGATGTATCCTTTAACAAGACATGATCAGTCTAGGCTCGTCTCTACAGAAAAAAAAGACGGTGATTGTAAAAAGTGTTATTAGCTGAACATTCTTGTCTGAAATAATACAAACATGGGAGAAATTAGCCGTTACTTGATCAACTAAAAGAACGCATTTTTAGACATACATGTACCAAACATTCGAGCTTATTTCATTCGATAGCGAGTAATCGCTACAGCTTCATGAAAGTAAACTAGAATTTTAAAAACGATTTTGAAGCTAAATGTTTAACACCATTATTCGGATTTCCTGAATATTGTAAACAATAAACACCGTTTTTTTCTATACTTCATATCATTGAAACCCTATACGGATATCATTTGCTACATTGGTGTTAAAACGCAAGGAAATGATTTTATTAGGCCACCAAACATCGTGGGAATAGGGTAAAATATTTGAGTTTTGACGGTAATAGTGCATAACTTAGTATACATGATCATTGGCCAGCTGTTATTAACAGTATGATACTTTGTGGGTTTTCTTCTCATATTTAAAACTTAAGAGCTTGAATGAGGGTATATTGTAACGTACAACTGCGAATAGACAATCGGAAGGCTTTTTAAGGTAGTTTACGTTACGCAACAAAATCTCTATCGACCAGTTTCAAGTGCTTCTGGTAACCTTTGGAAAAACTCGCTTCTCTGGGGCACCCACCCGGGTGATCCACCTCCAAGGGAGATATAATAATAACACGTGTTTGTTTTAGAAACTCTAAACGTTTCAAACGGATTGTTCAACATAATCCGCCCTCTTTTGAAATGTTTTTTTTCCGTAAAGTAAACAGAAAAGTCAACTCATACTTTTTACTTCTACACAGTGGATTTTCTATTTTAGCGTGGGAAAATATTCAAAGCGCTAAACAGAGTTCCTTAGCGTCTTTACTTTGACAATGTTTCACAATATAATCGCTTTTATTCGATTTTTTAAGTGTGTGATATCTGACTACACGGCATATCTGAAGTTTTAAGACTCAAAGATATTTGATTATAGCAATTTGTCTTAAAAACTCAAAATATATTTTGCACCGATTCCAAAAAAACATTGGACCTAAAGATTTCCAAACACAATCACAAGAACTTTTTGCTTTTTATTTGCACTTTAAAAAAACGACAAAATCATCACGTTTTCACTAATGTTCTATTGTTCTTACTTATATAGGTCTGGTTTCAAAACCGAAGAGCTAAATGGCGAAAGCAAGAGAAAAGCATTGTGCGCATGTTTGATGTTTGGCGTCATCAGTGTCCACCTCAGGTTGCCATGGTACCACCAGCAATGGCTGCCATTCCTCAACAATATTCCGTCCTACGACCGGCCATGTTTCCATGGTTACCACGATTTCCTTCGGTCATGCCGCCATTATTCCCATTACCAGCCATCTATCAAGACGCTGGAACAACCAGTTTGTTTAAAGGTAAGTCTGTCTATTTTGATCTGAGTAAAATGGGACTAACCACAAAAAAGTTGGACAATTAGCAGATTGCTTGATGACGTCACTTGAAATTTATGCGCAAAACATTTAGGAGGATTGAGGGATGTTCACATAATTTGTCAAACTGCATCGAGAAGAAGACGTAAAAGGTGCAAAGTTATTAGACAAATGGATAAAAACATGTTATGTCACCAATGTTTTCAAAATAAGTAACGTTTTGCTAAGTACATGCAGCTAAACAAAATGGCGAACTGAGGTACATAGTTTATCCAGAAAGCTTTGCGTAAATCGATGTGACGTCATCAGGCTCGTCGGTAATTGGTTTGTATGACTGACAATAAGATAGGTTACGAAGGGAATCGCAAAATTTTAGAAACAAACCGGACGTTTTGCCAAATTCCAATAATCGTACGGCATATAATTAAATCAGCTTAGGTGGGACCAACTACAACAGTTTTTAACATGTCACTCAGAATCGAAAAAAAAATGCATTCATTGCATGCATTTCAGGTTCATTCAACTTAAAACCCAAACAGATACTAAATTAAGCATTACGTTCATTGCATTAATTTTGCCATTTTTTGTTTTTGTTCAGGTGACATCCCCATCCAAACAGCCCCGTTACCGTTCGACTTATCCCAAACCAAACGTTATGAAACATATGCACGTGATTATCTTGAGAGGTTAACGGCTAAGACACGTGAACGAGATGCAAGTTTGTCCGAAGCTACATCAACGAGGTCAAGGCCGGACTCTGCATCGCCGCAGTGAGAGGTAACCCATTTCTAACCGGAGGTTAAAGTCACATTCAATGAGGACGCCAAGCCCATAAAAGGCAGTTAGCAGCGATATTTTGACAGATTAACGAATTGGGATCGATGGTGGAATGGGAAGACAAAAAAACCCCTCTGAACCAAGATACAAAATGAAGAAAGCATCGGAGACGCTGAACCGGGAAAAAACCCGAAGTCTGAGGTCTGCCATATTGGACAGCCTTTGCGGAAACCTAGTTCAATGGAACGTGACAATTGTGGTATACTACTGGATATCTAAGCAAGAACAGACAAATTAAAAACAAAAATGGATATTTTGTAAACGTTATAGGTTCGATGAAACAATGAAACAAGTCCAGTCTATTTAAACGCACTGGAAGAGGTTTGGATTTTCTGTGATATTGACCCGGTGAAATGAAATCAGTGCGAATAGAATAGAAACTTGAGACGCAAAAACAAAAAAGTTTGACCTTAAAGACAGGTAAAAAGAGAGAGAATTGGAAGGTCAAAGGGGTTATTAAAAACAATATTTTATCTTGCATTTTTAGCAAGCCAGGTATTTCACCAGCTTGCCTAAAAAAGTACAACTCCTGCATGCAGCAAAAAAAAAACTACTTGGTGCAAATATCTTGAAGAGTATTGATTTATTTTATACCACAAAGAAACTTTATTATTTTTTGTATAATATCCCTGGAAAAAAGTGCTCATAGTTTTTTAAGAATTGTAGAAATTTGTCTGCTATATCTTACCGAGTTTTTGAGATATTTTTATTTATGGAATGTTAAACTCGAGTGAAAGTCTTGCAATTGTATAAAAAGATTTGTATTTTTGAACATACTGCTTGTTTTTTTTTGGAAGTATTTCCTCTAAAATAATTTGTATATATGATGATATTTTTGTAAATAAATCTTAAGATAAATGATGGACTTAATGTTTTGGTGTTTACTGATTTTACTGAGATGTAATAGGCTATGTTTTTCTCACCTGCAATATCTAACTGTCTGGGCTTTGAACAATCGTATTCTCGCGAGATCTCCTTTAGAGGTGGCTAAGATAGATCGCTAAAATTAAGTATGGGACGCATAAAATACGTCAAATTATGTTTAAAATGTCCAAATGGTTGTGTAAAGGCATACCTAGTTCCAAATTCCGAACATCAAAAATCGACCAGAAACCCGCGCAAGTTCTATGTTGGATTACACTCATTTCAGATCATTTCGTTTTCAATTTACCTTCTCGGTTTATCTGATTAAGGCCTTTCCGTGTCCCTCATTTATGAGCATTCCCGAGCTCGTCCAGTGTTTGCATAGAGGTAAATTTTCATTTTCAATTTGAAAATATAAAATGATTTAATAACTTTTAAATTTTGGCAAAAAATTAAAGGTTCATTACTTTTTCTAACTGTGAAAAATACAGAAAACGGTATCCCTTCTTAATGTAAACGTTTTGTCTAATTTCGCGAGGATTGTGTCTTTTTAAGGTAACCGATGGTTATAACTTAATCAAAAGGGAAACATGGTAAATCTATACACCAAATGCTTAATGACGTCATAGAATGGATAAAAATGGGGCATGAAAATTAATCGACACAGAAAAGTACGTGTTGCTACAAAGGCGATCACTTCAATCAAGATACCTTTTCCATCCCATAATTTTTACAGTGACATCATTATACTTTCGGCCTATTGTCAAAAATGTAACGAATATCCTATGACCCCTTACCAGACCAAGTGAAGCAATCCAGTAACGGTTTTAGACCGGTAAATAATAGATTGATCTATTATTTGAAGGGGAACAGTGCTCAAATGTTTGACATGGGCTTGGTGAAATTCGACTTGATATCCATTCATGTGTTTTATCTACCTGTCTGAACTTTGAGAAAGTCAGAAAGGCCCAAAGGTTTGAAACGAACAAAATACTGCTAGATTCCGTTTGATTTGAAACACCTCTATCTGGTTTCTGGATCACCGGTATCAATTATTACTCCTAAACGCGTTATTTGAGAACCTCGGGTCTTCAAATTTCTTTCAGGAAAATAAAGTGAAATATTTTTTCCTGTTATTGTGGTAGACATTGCCTTAAAATCGACTGTGCTGCCAAAACATTTATAGACTAAACATAAATGCAGTATGAATTAACGTTCGCCCCGGTTATTAAACTTTTGTTTACTTTTGGACACTATTTGGGTTTGCATAGGCCGCAAAGTATTAAACGTTTATTTTTTCGATGAACAGCGCGGTTTCCCCTCACAATAAAACTGGCAACGCCACCATATAAGTGAAATAATCTTGAGTGCGGCATAAAACACCAAACAATCAACCAATCGATGAACAGCAGTTCCTGAGTTTATGAAGAAAGTGTTAATGTTAGCTGCCCATTCTCGTTTAAACATTGGTCCTGGTTCTCCCAGAACAAACCACATACTCAAAACATGTTTCAAGGCGAGCGTTTAGTTTTTCAATAAACTGAAAAAATCTCTCCAGTTTTGAAATACAATAGTTGCTAAAAGTTCTCCAGTCACCTGAGAAATGAAACCATAAGGTGTACATTGTTCACACTCAATCACTTTCCTTGAAGTTAGAGAAAAACAGCGATCTGTAGCTTTTCTAAATATGTTTAATGAACTGTACACATACTGGATTGGACACACTAGGCGAATTTTCAGGCAATTTCGATGTGAAATCATTCGCCGAGTCATTCGCCAAGTGTGTCCAGGTCAGCGAAGTTTGCCCAGAGCCCGCCCAAATGCATTCGCCGACACCAAACATGTTTGATATTGTCGAGGCTAATTGTATCGTCGACGATGAATTCGCCAATGAATTCGGGGAAAGTGAATTTTAGTTAATGAACGATCAAAGCGCTGTAACGATGACGTCACAAACAAAATACTGACTCTAAGGCAATCTAAAATTGGGATTGATCCTACTGCCTCGTAGAATGGCACGAGATATCGATTGACTCTATAGGGTCGAGTTCGATTAGCCGCTGCAATCTGCGTGCGTCGAGATTATGTACAATATATGTGTCCCAGGTATAACGGAAATATAACGGTTGACATGACTACGTGTTTACCTGCATTTGAATAAAACGGACGCCATCTTGATATTCCGAGTGCATCCTGGCTATTTGGGGATTGCGTGGCGCGCATAAATCGGCAACGACAAAAGTGAAGTCCGAACAGCTACAGAAACGCTTTGGAATCCAGTTTTAAAGTGACATGAGCTAGCAAAAACCGACAATAGTGTTCGAAATGTAATCACGATACAAAAAACTGAGATGAACGTTCATCCATTTGAAGTATCAATTAGTTCTAAACACTACTTTTCCTTACGTTTTTGAAAGCGGTATCGTTATAAAACTTCTAATTTTCAATTCCAAGAAATACCAAGAATTCCAAAATGATTTTATAACGGAAAAATATGAAACAAATTTGCAACGATTTGTCCAGTTAATGTCAAAATTATTTCAGTAATTAGGTCAACTAGAGTAAAGATAACAGTTTCTCTAAATTGGTCACCTCAAAGTAATTGTTCACACGAAGAAATGGATCTGCAAACTGATAACATAATGATAACAGATTAGTTGTATTAAATGGCCCAATACAGCATTTTAAATGAGCATGCAAAATTTGGCACTTTTTCAGACCGAGAAACTAAATGGTTGTAGTTGGAATAAGGAAAATCATATACAGTAAGTGGCCCGTACAAACCGAAAAGTATACAAAAGTTAAATAACTAGCACGAACATTCTTTCGATTTAGACCGAAGTTACTTCAAAATACATTATCGTATGGTGTTCTATTTGGGCCACTTCTCCGTCGCGCGTCGACTTACACAAACGCGACGCGCGACGCGACGCGGTACTCGACGTCGACCTCCGCGTCGCGCGTCGCGCGTCGAGTTTTATAATGTTAAAAGATAGACAGTGAACTCGACGTCGCGTTTTAAAGCGCGACGTCGCGTTTTTCTTGCGCGACGTCGCGTTCCGCGTCGTGCGTCGCGCGTCGAGTTTGCAAACGCGACGCGCGACGCGACGCGGAACGCGACGTCGACCTCCGCGTCGCGCGTCGCGTTTGGCAATGTTAAAAGATAGGCAGTGAACTCGACGTCGCGTTTTAGAGCGCGACGTCGCGTTTTTTTTTGCGCGACGTCGCGTTCCGCGTCGCGCGTCGCGCGTCGAGTTAGAAAGTTCATGGTTTTATGTCCTTTGCGCATGTGTGGGGACCATTCGTTATTGTAGATTAACTGTTGACTTCTATAGATACCGGCCTACGATTACTGAACTGAAAGCCAGTGTATTTAACACACATTTAATGGGTACAAATGGCGGTCATATTCCTCTTAATTCTGTCACTCATAAATATTTTAATAAATCCGACGGACTTTGTGACAACTGTTTGGTTATGGAGACCCTTGAACATTTTATTCTTACTTGTTCAAAATACAGACGACAGCGTGCTCTTTTATTTTGTAAACTAACTGCCCTTGGAATACAAATTCTAGACTTGCAAAATATCATGAACCCTCCAGTACAAATAAGACCTAAAGTTTTCATGTGCGTCGCGCGTCGGGTTTGCAAACGCGACGCGCGACGCGACGCGAAACGCGACGTCGACCTCCGCGTCGCGCGTCGCGTTTGGCAATGTTAAAAGATAGGCAGTGAACTCGACGTCGCGTTTTAGAGCGCGACGTCGCGTTTTTTTTGCGCGACGTCGCGTTCCGCGTCGCGCGTCGCGCGTCGAGTTGGAAAGTTCAGGGTTTTATGTCCTTTGCGCATGTGTGGGGACCATTCGTTATTGCAGATTAACTATCAAACCGCCATTTGGTTGGTTGTTTAGTTTTAATGGTGTATACAGTTCCAGAGGAACTAATCACACCAGAGCTTATCAGTGAGCTGTCTTGTTATACCTTACAATGTACAGTTAGTGTTTAGTTGAAGGATTAATCAGGCAAATTGACTTAAAGTTAAAGAGTTAAAGAATGGTGAAAGAAATATATATACATATATACACCCATACATTTGCCTGGTCAAGCAATAAATATTTATACACCCATATATACACACATAATTTAATGAAAACGATGTGTTCTCCCAATAAATGTTACAAGAGCCATGAAAACTTTAGGTCTTATTTGTACTGGAGGGTTCATGATATTTTGCAAGTCTAGAATTTGTATTCCAAGGGCAGTTAGTTTACAAAATAAAAGAGCACGCTGTCGTCTGTATTTTGAACAAGTAAGAATAAAATGTTCAAGGGTCTCCATAACCAAACACTTGTCACAAAGTCCGTCGGATTTATTAAAATATTTATGAGTGACAGAATTAAGAGGAATATGACCGCCATTTGTACCCATTAAATGTGTGTTAAATACACTGGCTTTCAGTTCAGTAATCGTAGGCCGGTATCTATAGAAGTCAACAGTTAATCTACAATAACGAATGGTCCCCACACATGCGCAAAGGACATAAAACCATGAACTTTCTAACTCGACGCGCGACGCGCGACGCGGAACGCGACGTCGCTCTAAAACGCGACGTCGAGTTCACTGCCTATCTTTTAACATTGCCAAACGCGACGCGCGACGCGGAGGTCGACGTCGCGTTCCGCGTCGCGTCGCGCGTCGCGTTTGCAAACTCGACGCGCGACGCACGACGCGGAACGCGACGTCGCGCAAGAAAAACGCGACGTCGCGCTTTAAAACGCGACGTCGAGTTCACTGTCTATCTTTTAACATTATAAAACTCGACGCGCGACGCGGAGGTCGACGTCGAGTACCGCGTCGCGTCGCGCGTCGCGTTTGTGTAAGTCGACGGGCGACGGAGAAGTGGCCCAAATAGAACACCATATTATCGAGACCAGTAGCATTGATAAGTTTCTAATTTGTGTCAACATCTTTGCAGCTCATGCTACTTCAAACAATCAGAATTCCCGTGGCCGTTTGAGACAGAGATAATGATTCCCTTTCTGTGAGAGTCATGTGTACAAGAACATTACCTTCATCAGTAAAAGCTCTTAAGATTAAATAAATCACCGTGGGACTACAATGTAAAACTATTTCTCGTCCGACGATGATATAGTCCGGGTTTCTATTACTATTTTTTATGCTGACGGCCGTCTTTTGGAGTCCGAAACCGGGACTAACGATGATATTACATAACCGACCCGGCAATTATATATTTTTGAAAATAAAGTCACACTGGCATAGGTACTTTCTATACACACAAACTGTGGCTTATGTATTAAATTACATTGCAATTTATAGATTGGGCCATTTTTCAATGGGTTTGAGTATTTTCGGAAGAATATAGAAGACCCTGTTTTTAGAATTAAGTTCATATTCCAAAGAGCAATACTGCATTAAGATAGCCTTTTTCTGGCGTTTTCCATTCATAGAATGATGTACACCACAACTCCTAGGTCGAACCACTTTACTTTAAAGTAATTTGTATACGTACACATGTATAAGTTTTACTAAGACTGCAAGCAATACTTAAATAATTCGAACCAACTGAATATAAGTTGTATTTAACTGGTTCTGAAATATTTTGCGATAGTTTAAAACATGAATCTTTAACCCCAATTTTATTTTGCGGTGTCACAAACGAAAGTGTTGTTTTTAGCGCGGTGTATTGCAAACTGAACAGTGAATTAAAGTGGCATGAGCTGCCGAAATTCACACTGTTTTCATAATTTCTGATCGTCACGACAGTAAGAGGCTTTGAAGGCCATCGAAAAACTAAATGATTGGCGTTGGAATGAGGAAAATCCATCCAGTATGTGCCCTGTACGAACCGAAAACGTGTTCGAAAAGTAGCAAAATTTAAATAACCGGGACGACCATTCATTCATTCTAAGCCAAGGGTAGTTCAAAACAATACTTTATCGTACATTTTCGGGACTAGAAGCACTAAAAAGCTTCTGAATTATACGTCTTGAGAAAAATTCTGTGTTTACGTCAAAATATCAACATTTTGGCAGCTCATGCCCCTTTAAGCAATACAATGAGAAATCAGTTTGTTTAAAGGGAACACCTAAACTATTAAATACATTACAGAATACAAACTTCATAACCCATCTGTTAACATTTATAATTTTGGTAGCATGAGATTTGAACTAACTAATGCTAATAACCACGTGAAATTATGACGTGTGGCTAGTTGCTCGTCGTGAACCTGCAAAAACTGTTTTGAAACTACAGTGTTAATTTGGCAGAATTTTGGTAATTCAGTTGTTTTCATAGTGAATTTAAGCTAAGGCTAAACTGCAATTGGTTAGAAGAAATGTTACATTTAAAAACTAAAATAATCTGTTTACCAGCGTAAAACAGAGTTATTCTTATGTTATTTACCATTACTCGATGTTGTAAATATGCATGTCCATAAATACGTGTTAAATCATAACTTCTTTTTAGAAAATGGCAAAACAAAAAAAGATTTCTTGAAATCTGGCGGATATCGTCTCTATAGAGTTATAATTTAATGACACACAATTAGTCGTATCAACGTCTCAAGATTTAGGTTCAAGACCTTTAAAGTGTTCGAAACCTTTGTTATTTTTTGTGGTTTCTCCTATAGTGGAAAGTGATTTAATGAAGTGCGATTGAGTTGATGGTATAATTGGGGGTTGTTAAATCTTCAAACAGTATTCTACAGGCCAATTAAAACTTACTTATCCATGACGTCACGGTTGGGTGATCACATACGGGTATCAGTGACCATTTAAGCGTGCAAAGCGGGACTTTGAAATCGGACGACACGGATTTTTTTAATTCACCGCTGGTCATCGATATGTAAGTTAGCTGATTGTTGATAAAAAGAGAAGGTATGATACGGGATTAGGGACGTCCAATTAAGCCATTTTCTTGTCGAACTACGGATATTACATCATGCACCATGTGCTACCTGTTCACAAACAAAACAGATATCCAGTAACAATAGAACGGAAGACGTTGCGAAGACCTACAGATTATCGAATTAGCAACTGGATGTCCGTCTTTGATCTCGCCGCTCATACAGGTTGATTTGATCCAGTGAGATAATTTGTAACGTCAATTAGATTTCTTATCTCAAATATCAGATAATTGTACAAACTGGTGTAAGTTAAACTCCTACACCAAATCTGACAGCTTCGTGTTTAACAACTCGTTTTCAAAGAATTGGGTCAACCAAGCTTGAAATCACCCGAAAATATACCGGTTTTCTTTTGAAAAACACCTTATAAAGATTAAAACTTTCCATCGGCTTCTTATATTATCAAAATAAACGACTTCTTTGGAAATGAATTATCGACAAAAATCTCTTTGTTTTCAACATTTAAGGATGAAGTTTCCGAAAATGTTGCCATTAAAGTATTGAGCTGATACTGAAATTTCTGCTGTATAAAACTGAAATCACCTGTCACAGAGTACAGACGATGTTCTGTTTAATCTGTTATCGTCTTATTCGGTCAATAGAACTGAGATAATTGTTACAAGCGGCGAATTATCGACAATTTTTTTACAGGAGTACCGCAAGGACCGAATCTACGACCATTCGTTTATTTAATATACACTAATGATCTGGCTTGCATCTTTCTGAATCTTTTATGTTTTCACATGAAATTTGTCCTGATGACTGTTGTTTTTCACTGTGGGGCCATCTGTGGATCGGTAGCTTAGAGTGATAGTCCCTCGGTCCGACACAGGCCTTCCATCAATGCGGAGCGGGTTCAAATCACACTCAGACCAAACGGAAATTGAAAAATAAGTCTGAGTGGATTTTTCAATCGATCGCCGTATAAGGAAAAGTTGCAAGCTACTCGCCAAATTTTGGGTGTTTCCATCGGGGAAAGAGCTTACCGCCCCCCCCCCCTCACTAAACCTTGCAACGCCGCCATATATGTGAAACAATTTTGAGTGCGGCGTAAAGCGCCAATCAATGAATTTATTTACGGTATTTATAGTTTTGTAACAAAAAATAAAAATAAAATCAATTGGCTACATTTAATTTGTCAGAAACATACTAGACAGTAACTCTTTTCTGTTTTGTAAATGAACATTAGGGTCAGCTCAGCTTGTTCATTCATTTAACGACGAAACTAATAGTTTTTGGTGCTAATCATTATGTCATTCACGACCACCATAGTTTTTATTTTGTATTGGCCATGTCTTTGTTTTTTGTTTATTGTTTTTTTTTTCTCACCAAAGAAGTACATAAGATTGCTGATAGAAAAACAGAAAATATTTTGGCGGAAATTAAGTCCGTTGGACCTATCCCGTGATGGAAATTAGTATTAAAGATTTAATTAGGAGGTGCATGCATTGAGAAAGATTATGTTCTAAAACACATTGGAAACACACAAGAAACGTTTCAGTCCTAACTTTGCCTCTATTTTTATGGCTGAGCGATAGAGTGATAATCTTCACAAATGTCACAACGAACCTTTCATTTACCTTCGACATCTGGATGACATTTTTATCATTTGGCAGCATACGTTGAAAGATATTTTCATTGATACTCTTAATTCCGACGACCCCAGCATTAAACTACAGCCTACTATTGATCACACCTCTCTGGATTTTTTGGATGTAACTATTTACAAGGATCATGCATATCATACTACTGGGTATCTAGATTACAAAGTAAAATGGCTCGACCTCTGACTCAAAGGCCAGTCATTGCTTATAAAAAGAACGAGTGTTTGAAAGACATACTGGTCAGAGCTAAACTCCCCTCTCTGTCTTCTACCTATATTTTTCGAAGGGAGGGGGGGGGGGGCACAATTTTCACTGTCTTTTCCCATGATCATATGGGGTTTAATCTCAGTCTGCCGATATTCTTGCCATAGCTGAAGATGCGTAAGCATTGTCAATGTATTACAAAGTGTTCCAGAAAATTCTACTGACTAAGGCCAAGCTCCTGTCAGTTATCGACCTAATGTAATGTCATAGGTTTAGTTTGTTACAACAATTTATGGTCGGTATAAAGGTCTAAATGATATACCTCTTTTCAGCACAATTAGAAACTTGTCTCCGTGGTTATTTTAACTTTTCCTTGTGTTCCTGTGTTTAGTGTTCATACATATTTATTATAAAAGGTCATCGTCATTAAATATAGACGTTATCAAAAAATCTTCTCAGTGTTGTTATTCAATCTTCTGCCATTCATGTCAAATTTGAGGAAATACATGAATTTTTGCGTGCTGGGCAGCCAAGTAATGACTAAGCATTTCGTTGGTCAAAAATGGGCGATGAGTGACATAATGATTACTACCAAAAACTATTTAACAATGATTATATATTCAAAACATCTCTCGGGTTCCGAACAATAAGAGAGAGTTTTCTGTTTAAAGTATGCGACGACAACATTTTGTAGCGAACCATCGTAAGTTTAATTAATTAGTGTCTTTTAGAAAGTGGGTATAACAGTATTCTCGTTATTTTGGGATTACACTTTCTTGAAAAATGTGGTAGAAATTCCTCTACCGATTTTTGGGTGACGCCCGAAACGGGAATCGAACCCAGGTCCCAGAGTATGGCACATATCGATTCTTACAAAGTTGTAACATCTCTCTAAGACCCCTTTCAGTACCAAAAAAAACGAACTACCGTTCTCAGAAATAATACATTGTGGCCAACCATGGTGTCTTGCAATTGTGCGTAAGGCTTGTAGAAAAGCTTACTTAGAAAGGTCATACCGATGTCCAAGTGAATCGCTCTACTGGTCTCACGGGTAAATATGGTACCCCATGCTTTCTTGCTTTTCTCGCAAGAACGGTCGGAAAGATCAGCCCTGGTTGTTTTAAAAACTGATTCTCATCCGATTAGTTGGCAAGTCAGCCATTATGGTGGAATGTGGTGGTTGTTCACGTTTTCTGCATATAACTTAGTATTTAGCAATATTTCTAGCCAAATACCGACCCCTCAAAATCAAAAACTCTCTACCACTGTCATTTACAGTTCTCTCTATACCGGCATGATTTTTCATGAATGTCTTTCATACTTAGTTTTGAGATTGCCTGGGCTGCTGGTTAGATTTTTGGGTGGATTAAGTCATAGAAAATTTTGATTGTTTTGACCGACCTGCTACTCTAACATAGTCAGTGTCTTGGAAGGGGTTTAAATCAAGTAATTTGTATCTTCATATTTAACGCATCTGCTCTCAAAACTAATGTAACACAATTTGAGCTTCTTTCCAAAGATAAACAGTTCATTAATCAACGTAAAGACCACCCATTAGCTCTCACATTTTGATAGCCCGACTCAGGTGTCTCTTTCCTGTGTTACTTACTTGCCGGTCAGGAAGAGCCACACATTAAACCACCATTAAAAGGGTGGGATAACTATTCTCTGTTAACAGACTTTTCAAAACCCCCCAATCATGTGATGCTAGAGTTACATGTACGTTGTCATCAAATTGTCCAGCTATTGAGGAAATTCTCTGACATACTGCGGACCATGTGACAGGTTGTCATTGTACGAGGAGAGTTTGAAATATGTCAGGCCAATTTTAAAGTTTTCTTCTTATGAAGAGGGATTTGGTAGATTTACAATGAAATTCGAACAAATTAATGAGTAAACTGAAGAGAGGAATGCTTTAAATGTGTGTTGAAGGTAAAATCTAAAAGGCAGGTAGGATTAATAGATATTTAAATCTTGGTTTAGATTAGTTAACTCGCCAAACAATTCACACCATACATTTATCATATCCTCAGACAATAAGTCATCCCAACCATAAACTTTAGTCTTCCAAATTTCATGCATAGCTATTCTCGCTCTAATTGTGACACACGAATCACAGAAACATGACATATTTTATAAAATGTGTATGCAGTATCCTTCGCTTGTGTTGTCTGGGCATCCACCAAGCGTAGTTGGAAATTTGCCAATAAACGAATTTGTACATGTTTACATGATAATTTTGTAAGGCATTGGCGGGAGTAAAGCACCGAACGGAGCTTGATCTGCATATAAATTTCCTATATGAATAACATTACGTTGATAGTAGATGTTGTAGCAGATGTGCTTTTAATTTTGATTTGAAAAGTGAAGTTGAATCAATGGCTCGAATATTTGTTGGTAGTTTATTCCATTCTCGAGGTCCAGCGGTTTTAAATGAATAATAAGATAGATTGCTTTTATATGTTGGTCTGTTTAAATCGAGTAGTCTTGTGCGGGTTCCATAGTCATGGATTTCAGTCTGTTGTAGTAAATAGTCTTTGAAATTAAAAGGAATAAGTTCAGAATGATAGAAGAATTTATGGGCTGTAAGAAGTGTGCGAAAAATATTAAGTTCCTGTAGGGGCAGAATCTGTAGCTTGTGAAATAAAGGCTGTGTATGGTCAAGGCGTTTAGACAGAGATATGGTGCGAATAGCTCTTTTCTGAAGTAGTTGAAGGGGACGAAGATGAGATATGTAAGTGTTGCCCCACAAGACATTGCCATACAACAGGTAAGGGTATATAAGAGAATAATAGAGGATAAAAAGCGTCTTCTTGTTAAGAGAATCTTTAATATTGTTAAGTATCCCTATATTTCTTGAGATCTTTTTACAGACGTGGTTAATATGTGTTGTCCAGCTCAATGTGTTGTTAAATAGGAAACCAAGGAACTTAAATGTTTGAACTCTTTCGATTACAGTAGTTGATATGGTCAGATCTGGAATGTTGGTAATTTTTCGTTTAGTAAGGGGTCGTATGAGCATACATTTGGTTTTATTAATATTTAAAGATAAGCGATTTGCGCAGAACCAGGTGTTGGCTTTCTCTAATTCTTCAACGGTGGATTGAATTGCGTCTTCGGCATTGTTGGCGGACAGAGTAGTGCTGGTGTCATCTGCAAAGAGTATGAAATTAAGGAGATCAGTAGATTTAGATAAGTCATTGATGTACAAAAGAAATAATATTGGACCCAGAATAGAGCCTTGTGGGACGCCACATTGGACAGGCAAAGAGTTGGAGAGTTTTTAAATTTTTACTGTGGACCTCCGATCTATCGATGGAAGAAACAATATATAGCTCTTCCCACCGAGCCACCGAGGGCCAAGTCTGACTCGATGTCCATGTCCGACAGGATAAGAGCCGGTACGTAACATCGTAGACGTGATATTTGTTGTTTTTCGCCTTTAAAGGAGGGTATTGTGATGTTCCTGTGGAATAGCCAGAGGGCAGTTTCTTAAACGATTTACACCCGGCGTAAGTCTTATTCAAAGCGTAACAGCCATGGCAGCATAACGTTTCACGAAGCCGCCACACAGGGCCATAAATCGCAGTTGCTATGACGTCGTATCTCTTCAAGATGGTATCCATTGGCAACTAGGCTTCGTTTACGATTCGATTGATTTGTGAAACAAACCCAAGAACAAAGTTACATCGGGAGCAAATATCTTGAAAAAAAAAAAACAGCCGTGGTACATGGCGACGATCCAACTCTCAAATCGACTAGCAATTTCTCTAAATTCTGCCGAGCAAAGTGGATTGATTGATTGATTGTTTGGTGTTTTACGCCGCGCTCAAGCTTATTTCCCTTATATGGCGGCGTTGACAGTTTTATTGTGGGAGGAAACCGGGCTCTATGCCAGGAGGAAACCCACGACCTTCTGGTGGTAACTGACAACCATCCCACATAGGTCGTTCGAGTGAAAACCCAGTCAGGAAATTTTCAAATTATATTTTTTTTTGGGACTGAGTGGGATTCGAACCCGCGACCCATTGGTGGAAGGCTGTTCGGATTGAGCGTCCAACGCTCTACCTAACGAGCCACGGAGCTAAACTCCGCAGACGTTACCATATTGAATTCTTTACTTAGACATATTGAATGGTTGAAGGGATGAAGCATTACAAGTATTACCAGAAGTCTATGAATGTGACTTCTGGTATTACAATATACGACAGGTGTACAGCGACTTCGTAGGCGTATGTCCCAAAATGTCATTGTATTTGGGCAGAGATGGAAGAGATCTTTTAGAAATCGGCATATAATAGGATGGCTGCCGCAAGATACATATTCAGGAAAAATTATAGCGGTAGATAAAGCTATGGTGGCTGATAGCGTCCTTATAACACTTTCGACTTTTATATAGCTTTTCCAGCAATGGTGGACAACTCGAAACTTCGAAAAGGACCGGTTTGAGCGAACCGCGCCCTTTCGGCGTCTCGCCCTTTCCAGCTATCCGCATTGTAAAAGGCGAAAGGAAGAAACATCGCGGTAAAAACACGAAACCCCGCGGTCGACAACTCGCAAGGGCCACGACCTTTCTACCTTTTGTTTCGCACGTTTCCAACTTTCGACTTTTATACATTAAAGTGGCAATGAGCTGCCAAAATTGACACTTTTTGGGTAATTTCTGATCGTCACGACAGTTAGAGACTTTGAAGGCCATCGGAAAACTAAACGATTAGCGTTGGAATGAGGAAAATCCATATAGTATGTGGTCTATACGAACCAGAATAGTGTTTGAAAAGTAAACAAAATTTAAATAACCGGGACGACCATTCATTCATTCTAAGCCAAAGTTAGTTCAAAACAATACTTTATCGTACATTTTCGAGACTAGGAGCATTAAACTGCTTCTGAATAGTACGTCTTGACAAAAATAGCCGATCATTTCAACATTCTGTTTCAACCTCAAAATATTAACATTTTGGCAGCTCATGCCACTTTAAATACCAATGGCCAACAACTCCAAAGAGTGAGACCCCGAAAGGGCGCGGTTGGCACCTTCCGGTAGGAAGTTGAAGCAAGGTCGGAAAAAAACATGTTTAGTCTAAGAGGAAACCGGGCTCATTGCCCGTAGGAAACCCACGACCTTCGGCGAGTACCTGGCAACTCTTCCACATTCGGCGACCGAGTGAAAAATCCCCTCAGTAATTTTTCAATTTTTATTTGGTCTGAGCAGGTATATGTAGTTTGAATCAACATAGCTGATATAGGTATATTCTTAAGGTGTTAATCAATTCAATCACTAATCTCTAATCTCTGTAAATCGAGTATGACTTGAGATCCTAACCGCCATTATGACCTTGCCTAATCCAAGGTTACACGATTAAAGATTACGAAAATCGGAATTAATTCTCTTAAACAAGTGTGGTTAGATGTTAATCGCTTATACCAACCGTTAATCCTAATCCAAACAAATATTTATATAAGGTGAATTAATCTTACTAAGAATTCCTTACCTGTCTCGATTAGGGAAACTTCTCTTCTCTCGAGTAAATTATTACAAATAATTTTGTTCTATTTTTAAAAAAAAGTCTTACCTGCAGTACTTTTTTGATGAGAGTTTGACTTAGTCGACCACCATGCTTATTTTTCAAAATCTTTGGACAAAATCCGATGGCTCGAAAACCTCGCACTGCTGTTGTAATTGTTTCCCCAACAAATCGTTATATCGTTAACATCGCCTTTTTATCATGTTTGTGAGATTATAGGCTGATTTGATAGTAAGACGCGATGCTTCTTCTCGGCCACCATATATTCTAGATTAACCCGGTCTCTGTCAAATGATACAGAATGATTAAGGCTAAGGGAAGTAAGATTTAATTGGATTCCTCACATATGTTTTATAATGAGTTGACGCGGAGAAAGTATCACATGCTATTAGTGTGAAAAATATCCTAAGGTTCGGTTCGGGTATGCCTTCAAAACATAAGAGAGAGAGAAAAGAAGAAACTATATCTGATAAGATAAGGGGGGGATACCCCCGCCCTCCGACTTTTGCATTTTGCACTTTCGTCAGGAGCTTGCACTATGGTGTTTCCTGCAAAAAAGGGCCACGATAAAAAAAAAAATAAAAAAAAACGTGCCACTTTAAAATGGCGATTCATTGGCGAAAAGAGAAAAATCAGTTTGAGATTGCAATTTTATTGCAAAAGATATCAAAGCGTTTTGTATTTCCTCAATAATTGCCATAAGGGCGTTTGATTAAAAACTCATTTTAAAGTCACATGTCCTTTTTGTGAATTCATGCTACAGTCGCATCCGAAAAAATTCAACCCCTGAAATGTTTACTTCTTCAGCGAAATTAACCATATAACATGCATTAAGAAAATTATAATTTATGAGTTAAGAAACTGATTGCAACAATTCAACACAGGCTGAGAAAATCTATTTTTATGTCGTTCACGACCTTTATGAATGGAGAAAAAAAATATTAAGTCCCTCTTTTTATTTGCCATTTTACTGGAAAATAGGCCTTATGACAGTAACAAAGGCAAGACAAATCAATGAAACTGAATATGTTGTGAAAATCAAATTAAGGCCATAAGACAAATTTGATTGGTTTCATTGTACGGAGCCGATAATATCGGAAGTCCATGTACTCCAGACTGACATCCACATGCGCATTTGAGACGCAGGCCTATCGTCGTGCACTCGACGATGATGTGAGGAAACGGCCATGAAAAATTACAAATGAGCCAACAGAAACTAGGTGAATATGCTTCGGGTTTATTCAACAAATTAATGTTTCCGCCTTGTTATTTTCAATATGGTATTTGCAGGTCGGCGACGGATTATTAATTTCTCACGACACAATGCTTGTCAGATTATAATACAAGGAGGGAGGTAAGAATTTACCGCTTCTTATCGGTACCGTACACAGAGTGGTCTCCCCTTTGCCATACGACTGATGGCTCTCGAATACCCTCCGTGGACTGCAAGTCATTTGTATGGGGTTTGATACAGAGACTAACTTGTATGAAATGGGGCCCTCGCTGGACCAGTCGGTTAGAATGATAGTCCCTCGCAGGCCTTCCATCGATGAGGCGCGGGTTCGAATCCCACTCAGACCACAAAAAAAATGTAAAACATCTTTCCAACGATCCCGTATGTGGGAGAGTTGCCAATGCCAGGTACTCGCCGAAGGTCGGGGCAGGGTCGGGGGTTTCCATTAGGCAATGATCCCGGTTTCAAATCCCACTAAACCTGGAAACGCCGCCATGTAAGTGAAATAATCTTGAGTGCGGCGTAGAATAGGCAGGTCGGTGACGTCATCAAATGATGGTACAAGGTATTTGATGATAAAAATTAAAAAGCAAATGTGAGTCTCAAATGTTAAAAATAAAACAAAAAGTCTAGTCTGTATTTTTTTCACTGGACCCTGTTTGCTCATTTTGGCTTGAACAGAAAAATAACTACCATTAAAAAAAATACTTGGAAAAGGCCCATAATTAGTGACAAAAGTTGTCTCCCCTGATTTATTAAATATCATTTTTCTAAGTAAATATGATTATACATGTGGAATTGAATAATAATTACATCTTATAACTATGTGGAGAATAGTTTGGTATAGGTTTTAGACACAAACTATGGATGATTCCAATTGACCCGACGTGCCTAGTAAAACATCAATAGACCAATGTCACGGATTGAAAACCCCCATTATACTAAATTTCTTTAATTTCAATCAATATCAACATTTTTCACAGGCTTTTCGAATATTTCTGAGGTGTTACCATTTGTATCCCCCCCCCCCCCCCGGCATATAATGCGGGGATATAGCGATCAGCATGTCTGTCCGTCTGTCTGTCTGTCCGTAATCCTTTCTTGTCATCGCATCCCCTCCCACGGTTTTCATCAATTTTTTTCGAAACTTGCTTGACATGTTGGATATAATGCGAGGATGTGCACCTCCTATTCTGGTTGCGCTGGTTTCATTATTTTCAGAGTAATTGCCCTTTTTCGACAGTATACGAGGACATAGCCAATTAGTGCTTGTCATCGCACCTCCTCTCACGGTTTTCATAAATTTTTTTCGAAACTTAGTGGACATGTTGGATATCATGCGAGGATGTGCACCTCCTATTCTGGATACGCTGGTTTATTATTTCCAAAGTTACTGCCCTTTTCCGACAGTATACAAAGACATCTCCTCCCACGGTTTTCATCAATGTTTTTTTAAACTTGGTGGACCTGTTGGATATCATGCAAGGGTGTGCACCTCTTATCCTGGTTACGCTGGTTTCATTATTTTCAGAGTTACTGCCCTTTTCAGACAGTATACGATGTCATAGGCAATTAGTGCTTGTCATCGCACCTCCTCCCACGGTTTTCATAAATGTTTTCTAAACTTGGTGGACATGTTTGATATCATGCAAGGATGTGCACCTCCGATTCTGGTTACGATGGTTTCATTATTTTTAGAGTTACTGCCCTTTTCCGACAGTATACGAAGACAAAGACAACAGGTGCTTGTCATCGCATCTCCTTCTGCGTTTTTTATCAGATTTTTTAAAGCTTGGTGGACGTGCTGGATATCTTGTGAGGACATGTACCTGGTTTTATTGTTTTAAGAATTACTGTCCTTTTCCGACAGTATAGGAAGACGTAGACAATGGCCGCTTGTTTCTGATGACAAACAGTGTTTCAGGGCACTGCATGCTCCTTATGATAGCCCTGCTAAATTGTTACCTTCCAGAATTCAGTACCTGTTTTATCTTGATTCGACCTGATATGGGGTTCTAAATGCATTTCCTGCTGTATATTGCATTGAATATTGTTGAAACTTTGTGAGGATGGTTGTTACCAAGTGAGGATGTGGATATCCTATATGGAAATGAACTTATGTTTGTTCTTAGTATGTTTCCACTTCCACAATCTTATGTGGGGCCGGGTGGATACGTTATCCTCTGATGACTCTTGTTAAAGTAAAATAGAAGCATGTTGTACGCTGTTTAGCGTTGTTGACCAAGGCGGTCTTCACGATAAAAAATTTGCCATCTTAGAACAAAAGTTGTACGTTATTGTACAACAAAAGTTGCATCTTGTAGACGGACCTTTAAGCCCGGTATACACTGAGGCAAAAGCTGAGACCCGACCCGCTGCGACTGTACCCGACTCGAGTCGGGTTCAGTCGGCTTGAGTTGCGTCGCGTCGTAGACCGGTATACACAGCACACAACTGAAGTCATTGGGAGACATGACGTTCGGAACTCTCTAGCAGAAAAAGGTACAAAAAAGACTCTTGTTTGATGTCACGTAACTGTAGTAAAGTTTCTGATTGGCCTACGGATTCAGACTCTCTGCGTCGATCGTCGCAAGAGTGGATATACTGTCTGACCAGACTCGACTCAACCCGATTCTGAACAAAATATCTAGCACGTCCAGATCACTCCCGACCCGACGCAACTGAAGCCGACTGACACAGATTTGCGTCGTGGACGCGATTTTCCAGTCGGGTCGGGTCGCAGCAAAACTCTCAAGTGTATACCGGGCTTTACTCTCTCCTGTGACGTAATGGCATTTGTAACGTCATAAAAAGACCACGTTGCGCTTGTCTAACATTTCAGAATATTGGGCCTGGTCACGTGACGCGGACAGAGAGGTCAATTGTTTTTTGGAAAAAAGTAGTTCCCAACTTAATCTTTCAAAACTATCTCTTGTGGCGGCAGCATTGCCCACTTGAACGGTCTTAAATGGACCACCATACATAAATCGGCGCCGATGTAGGCCATGCTTCTCTTCTTTGTATTTTCTAGTGGTTTATTTATTCAATGTTTTCACCAGTCACCATAGATTTATAAAACAGTTCTATAGCTAGAGTAAATCCAGGTCACTGCTTGTTATCTGATCGCACACGTGAGTAAATTGGAAAGTCGGGGTGACTGGATGGAATTCAAAGTAAATGTTTATCATTCAGATTACCGTCCTGTGAAATAGTCAGCGAAACTTCCATTTCATGTCATTAAGAGTTATGTTGAAAGTGAAGGCGGTGGTGGTGGTGGTGGTGGGGTGGGGGGGGGGGGGGGGGGGGGGGCTTTACCATCTGGTATACTCGTTATTTTGGGGATAACCCTTTCTTGGAATATGACCTGTAGACAGATTGTGGGTGACGCCGGACCGAGAATCGAACCCGCACCTTTGAGTATTATACACAATTAAAGGAGAAGAAAATTTTAATGTTAGACTAGTAGATGGAAAGAGTTCATTTAGTCTAAAACAACTGTACAATGTATGTTTTATCCCCTCGTAAGCGACTAGTTGAAATTCGCATATGTTGTTACAATGGAGAATAAGCTCCATAGGCCATTCACAAGGTCGCCGCCATTTTTTTTTAAATTTGTTTTATGCAATCATTGGTGAATAAAATTTATGTGCGTTATGGAGAAGTCAAGTGTTGCAACTTTGTGACTTGGCTAAGAAATGACGTGTGGTTGCAGGACTGACCTACATATTCCGAACCAATCTTCCCACTTCAAGTTTGTCGCCATGTTTTTTGGACCTAAACCTAGTATCATACATTAGAGAGGGGTAAAAATACGTCATAATTGATCTAAAAATAGCTGCTGCAACATCACGTCATTTTATAATGGAATACATGGCGACACAGATAAGCCACCGAAAGGACATACTTCTGTCTGTTTTTATTAGCTTGAGGGTACTTTGATGACTGTTATCGAAGTTAACACGTATGTACTTCTAGAGATTTCCCATCCTTTAAATTATCAACTGATTACGTTCTTTCTTTTCTAAGGATTGTCGTTCTGTCGCTGTCCACTTAATCTTGTAAATAAATCCTGTCAGTTATTTATGGTATTATTATGCCTAGCGTAGACGGGCGTTTGTATTGCTGGAAACGAGAGCTTGTTTCACAAAGCGGCGTAGCGTACGTTTTTACGTAACTGCCATAGCAACGTATCTCTATAATATGGGCTGTTATGCAGTTACGTAAAATTTTAAGAAGTTCAGGCTTCGTGATGTTTCGTTGTCGGCAACAAAATATGCTGCAAAAATCCTCGTCAGCAGGTAACGTCGGTAAGATATTTTGTCGGCAACAAAATATCTGTTGGTTTTGTTGGGGAAATAAAAATAAGGTATCGACGGCGCTGGAGCCAGGAGCTTGTTTCACAAAGCGGCGTAGCGTAAATGTTTACGTAACTGGGGGCTGTTTCTCTACACAACTTACGCCGTTCGTAACTTTGCGCCTGGTCGTAACGTAATGTTGAAGGTATATGTTGCCATGACGTTACGACTAGGCGCAAAGTTACGACGGTGTTGAGAAACAGTCCCCTGGCATAGCAACCCATGCTGTAGAGATACGTTGCTATGGCAGTTACGTAAATACCTACGCTACGCTGCTTCGTGAAACGGGCTCCTGTTTCACAAAGCGGCGTAGAGATTTTTGCCGTGAGTACCTGGCAAAACTTGCACTGAGTGCAACTGGGTGAAAAACCTACTCACGATTTTTTTCAATAAGTGGGTTTCCAACCCGCGTCTTATCAATAAAAGGCCTATGTGGACTGAAATACTATCCCTTGCGGATTGAGCTAGCGAGGTCCCCTCAATTTAGACGTTAGATCTATAATGGGGCTTTTAATGCACTGTAAATAAGAGAAAGTAAACCGGAAGACCCACGGGAGATTTATGTCATCTCGGAGGCCTGCATTTCACAGAAGCATTTGTTTCACAAAAAACACTTACTCGTTTTATTTTTAGTTATATTTTTAAGTCCATCTGCCTTGAGACGCTTGGCTCTGTCTTAATCTTTTACTAAAAATAGAATCCTTGTGATGTATTTTGATCACACGGATATAAACTTAATTTAATTTCAAACAGGACACGTGTTCGTAAATATATACCCATGCAAAAGTTTTACATCTGAGAAGTAGGTTTATAATCCACAGTTATCGTTCTTTCTTGCTCATTCACTGGTCAAGTTGTTATGTGACACACTTTATATGTGCTTGGACCTACATCATACTAAAATCATGGAGTTTCGGCGAATGCTGGCAATTATTATTCTGATTGCGGTGTTTTTAAATTTGACAGACTCTCGTGCAGCTTCCCCTTCTATGATGGACGAGGAAGGTAAGACAAATTCATATATTTTTGTCGCACCCTATTTTATATTTATATGAGCACTAAAACACAGGGGCACAGGGAAAATCTTCTTGTCTAAAAAACCACTGAGACAAGTTTCTAATTGTGTTAAAAAGAGGTATATCATTTAGACTTTTATACCCAATCATAAGTTGTTGTAGTAAACTAAAACCCATGGTATTTAATTAGGTTGACAGACAGAAGCTTGGCCTTGGTCAGTAGAATTCAGATTGAAAGCCGATTTTTTTCTATAACGCGTCCAATTACTTGATTTCCCAGCAGGTTCAAACCATTAAAGTGGCATGAGCTGCCAAAATATTGATATTTATAGATAGATAGATGTTCTTTATTTAAAACAGGCTCGATGACTGCTGTAGGTACATACCTATTTTCAAGCAAGTCGAGCTAAAACAATAATCATACAAATACAACATATAAACAATAATATCACAAACAAAACATGATCTTGACAGCACAATTAAACACATATTACAGTAACAAAAAAATAAATAAATAAGATAAAAGAGCTTTTTTTTTCTTTTCAGAAAATATGCTGTTTTAACGGTTATATTTTAAGTATAATACGGTATTTAAATAATGTCATGACATACACACACATACATACATATTTATAAACATTGAAACAGTGACAGCACAAAAATATATACAAAGACAAAACTATTAAAATCTGGACAATGTACATAGGTTATTTTCATCATTTCATTTGACGCACAATGGCTTAAAAGGATTTAGAATTGATAATTGATTGTCTTATTCTTGTTGTCTTAATTACAGCTTCGTTTAAAATGTTAAATAAATAGAGGGATAAATATCATACAGGTTAAAATATATAATACATAGGTTTCATTACATTTTCAGCAGCAACAGAATTATATATTAACGTTAGTTAAAAAGAGATTCATTAAGTACTTTTTACATGCATTTTTAAAAGCCAATGGCGAATCCGCTGACTTAAGATGTTTAGGCAATTTGTTTGTTTAGCCGTTTAAATAAAATTGTGAAATTATGAGTTGTTTTTCTCAGGGAGTACAAATTGTAAGCTTTTTAGAAATACTAGCTTCAAGAATGTACGTTATAGTAGTGTTCGTGAACTAAAGCTGGCTTGAAATAAATGAAGGCTCGTCAAATTTTGTTTACATTCAGAACACTGTTTCGGTTCGTACATACCACAGACTGTGTGGATGTTACTAATTCCTATGCCAATCATTTAGTTTTTGATGACCTTCAAACTGTCTTATTGTCTTGACAATTATAATTTATGGGGAAAAGTACGAGTTTGGGCAGCTCATGCCACTTTAACGCGTGGAAATGTAGTCGCTAGATGTGTATATTACGGACGTTTAAAGTGGCATGAGCTGTCAAAATGTTAATATTTTGACGTTCAAACAGAATGTTGTAGTTATTAGCTATTTTTCTCAAAACGTACAATTCAGAAGCTTTTCAGTGCTTCTAGTCTCGAGAATGTACGATAAAGTATTGTTTTGAACTAACTGAAGCTTAGAATGAATGAATAGTCGTCCCGGTTATTTAAATTTTGTTTACATTTCGAACACTATTTCGATTCGTATAGGCCACACACCGTATGGATTTTCCTCATTCCAACGCCAATCATTTAGTTTTTCGGTGGCCTTCAAAGCCTCTTGCTGTCGTGGCGATCAGAATTATGAAAAACATGCCAATTTTGGCAGCTCATGCCACTTTAAAGTATTGATTGACCCACACTAAGAAAGTTCACTTTTATATAAAAGCACGGTAATGGTTTTCTCTTAACTTGGAACCCTACTGCATCCCATCCAAGATTTACGTCCGCATCTTTTGCTGACCAATATTTGGTCCATCGGAGTCATATTACACAATAACACGTGAACGAGGGACCTAATATATGTAGGTTAATGGAATTAAAGGATTTTAGAAAAGAAACGAAGACGTGTGGGTTTTTTTCCGGTTTATTAAATCTTATACGGGTTAGATCCCGACCCCCCTTCCTTACTTAACCTGGCGCCTCTGACATATATTTATAGACACTAAAACACACGTGCATAGGGAAAATCTTCTTGACTAAAATAACCATAGAGACAAGTTTAAAGTTTTGTTAAAAGATGGTATGTCATTCAGCCCCTCAAGTGATATAATCTTGACTGCAGCGTATAACATCAATGAATAAACGTTAAAGTGACATGAGCTGCCAAAATTCACACTTTTTTCATAATTTCCGATCTTCACGACAGTAAGAGGCTTTGAAGGCCATCGAAAAACTAAATGATTGGCGTTGGAATGAGGAAAATCCATACAGTATGTGGCCTGTACGAACCGAAACGTGTTCGAAAAGTAAACAAAATTTAAATAACCGGGACGACCATTCATTCATTCTAAGCGAAAGTTAGTTCAAAACAGTACTTTATCGTTCATTTTCGAGACTAGAAGCACTTAAAAGCTTCTGAATTGTACGTCTTGAGAAAAATAGCCAATTATTTCAATATTCTGTTTCAACCTCAAAATATCAACATTTTGGCAGCTCATGCCACTTTTACGTATTGGAAAGGTGCAGATATGTGCCATAACCCACCAGAAACCCTTTTCATACAAATGGACGCGCCAATAAGCTAAAAACAACCAATCAACCCGTGTATAACCCTTTCAGCGACTAACACGCTGTTTCTGAGAACGCATTGTCAGAAATCCATAGTTAGTTGTATTGGTCATTTTGAATTTTATAGTTTGTAAAATCATTTTGGAGGTAAAGAAAAAATATTATTATGGATATATTGGGTATATTTAAAAGTAATAGTCTATATTACGACTTGTAGGCCTACTGTATTTGTTGTATCGGCCTATATATCCTGTAAGTAGCTAATCGGGTCAGTGCTTCGTCCTATATTTACACGTGTGTTGACATAAGTTTTCTTACCAGTAAATTTGTAAATTCTACTATGGAGTGGTTTTACTAAAGCCAAAACACATATCTGATGATGAGAGTAGCTACTCTCAAAAGCTCATAAATATACACCATCATGTACAATATAGTACGAGTTGTCCTATTGGTTTGGCTTCAGTAAATTTGTGTATCATACATCATGCACCGAAAACTATTTAACACATGCTTATCACCTTTCGGGTTGTGCACAAATTTAATAAGAGAATGCCGATACAATTGTATTATACGAATCCCAATTTATCGAGTTATAAATACTTTTCCGATATTTTATGTTATTTCTGTTAAATTTTACACTAGCGCGAACGTTAGCAACTGGGTTTTGAAGCCTATGTAAATATCAATTAGATATTAAATGATAACGGTATTATCCTCGTGAGAAACACCAGGTAGCGTAAAGGTAGCGCTCGTCACGATTGGATTTTAGGCCATTCCTCTTATCACTACACGAGGGATTAGGGTAACCCTGTGGACATCTCAGTTGTACGCTATAATCTAATTATCGCCTTACTGACACTGAAATATAGTCACATGGAAACCTTTACTTTAGGTTACATGATACAGTTTCATTTCCCATTTGCGGTAATGTTAACGTTTTGATTTGTGGCTAATTACCTAAATCTCGTTAAGACTTTTCCTAACCATTTCCAAATAGATCAACACATGAGAAATCCTTTACAACCAAATAAAGTTGACATAGTGCATGCCGGTTTCAAGCTACACACAATTTAACATGGGTACCGCCATTTTGACAGTTTTAGGCTTACTTATTCTAGCCAAACTTTGGTATTTTCAAAATTGGGTGAACATTAAAAAAACACACACAAAAATCTGTTATCAGGCATTGATTGAAAGCTTAAAGTATGTACAGTAGACATATGTTAGTTTCAATCCAATATTCAAATAACCCAGATACCAAACTATCACTATGTAGCCACCTTCTAGCTCCTGTATAACCGAAGTCAATTTTCATTGGCTGAGAAAACACAAACTGGGTGTTGTGACCTATAACAAGGATATAATTCCTCGAAATTTGTCAAATTTAATAACTTTGCTTTTATTAACCAATATCAAATTGAATTTCAAAAGATTAAAGCTTTTCGGCCAGTCGTTTTGAATTTGCGAAGTAATTTACACACCCACCCCCTTCATGTTTCCAGGCTTATATTTTAAAGTTTTTCTGAGGACCAATTCAAAATGTTATTCCTCGCTATAAAAAGGTGAATCATCAAATACCCTTCAAATTTGCTGGAAATGATGGGTTGTTGGTTGTAGTTTACTGTTAGCATCTGTCCGGGTTAGAGACTGCCATAAGGGCAGAGCCAGGGGAGATAACCCACCCCACCCGTCCAAAAAATGTCTGTTTCTTAACATTTGGACTGTTTGAAAGCTAATAAAACTTCTCCAGTGATTTAAAAACTGTCCAATTCAGGGCCACAGTCATGTCAGCTTACCTGTTAAGATATAAAAAGGGCAATTTGTACAGATTATATCATTTCAGACCCACAGGGAAGGGGGTGGGAGGGGGGGGGGGGTCTGGTTATTTTACATCAATAGCTAATGAGCCTGAAATAATCATTTGCTTTGAAAAACATTAATAATTCCAAGAAGTGAAATGTCATTCCTAGACCTCATTGATGGAAATGGATCACTACTGAGGCATATACAAGTATTTTACACCCTACAATAAGAGTCTTGTGGTTGCTCAAACCTAGCCCTGGTCCACAAAAGCCTGTTTTTCAGAAAAAAGTGGTGAATATTTAAATTTTTTTACTGAATTCATTTATTTTATATTTCAAATATGTAGTCCAGATACAACGGCACCAAAAATGGTGGTGGTTTGAAAATTTAGAACAAAATACTTACTTTTCACACTTCACTATAGGTTACATGATACAGTTTCATTTCCCATTTGCGGTAATGTTAACGTTTTGATTTGTGGCTAATTACCTAAATCTCGTTAAGACTTTTCCTAACCATTTCCAAATAGATCAACACATGAGAAATCCTTTACAACCAAATAAAGTTGACATAGTGCATGCCGGTTTCAAGCTACACACAATTTAACATGGGTACCGCCATTTTGACAGTTTTAGGCTTACTTATTCTAGCCAAACTTTGGTATTTTCAAAATTGGGTGAACATTAAAAAAACACACACAAAAATCTGTTATCAGGCATTGATTGAAAGCTTAAAGTATGTACAGTAGACATATGTTAGTTTCAATCCAATATTCAAATAACCCAGATACCAAACTATCACTATGTAGCCACCTTCTAGCTCCTGTATAACCGAAGTCAATTTTCATTGGCTGAGAAAACACAAACTGGGTGTTGTGACCTATAGTCTGAAACGTGTTCCCTTTGGCAAGCTCAAATATATAAACTGAAAGTATTCTTTTAATTGCATCATAAATTAGTCATTCGTTACGATGGCCGATAGCCAGAGACGCTATTACCCCAATGCCATCACTGTGTACGATCTCGTTTCACAAAGCAGTCGCATCGCAAACGAGGTGTAGTTGCCAACGGATATCATAGCGAAGAGATACGACGTCATGACAACTGGGATTGATCGCAACTTGCGACGGCTTCATGAAACAGCCCCCTGTTTTTGGAGGCAATTACCACAGAGCCCGATGACGTCGCATAGATTTACGCAAAGATTTCTGGGTAAACTATGTACCTCAGTTTGCCATTTTGTTTAATGGTATTTAGCAAGACGTCACTTTTTGGGGAGACATTGGTGACATAACGAATTTTTTATCCCCACATTTCTCTGGTAACTTGCGCCTTTGATGTCTTCATCTCGATACAGAATTATTTATTCCTTCCGCCATGTTGTAAAATGATGTGAACATCCCTCAATCTTCCGAAATGTTTTTCGCGTAAATTACAAGTGACGCCATCAAGCAATCGGTCAATTGGAGAATCGCCCGAGACTACCGGTGCTCGTCCATTTGCCGACTACATGGTTAGGGGGTAATTTAGTTAAAGAAATATGGAGCCATTTTGAGACAGAAGGGCCACTGGCGACAAACCACTTGGAAGGATGGCACCAAAAGCTGACAAGAATGGCCCCCGAATTCATCAACACCATTACGAAGGATAATCCAGGCTAATCCGGTTAAAGCTTTACAGCTGAGAGGTGGTGCTGTTGCTCCACTGAAGAGAAAAAAAAATACAGAAGGATGGATATCACCCATACGGTCGTCTGAAAGAAGATTTTCTTAGAGGAACATGTTCCCTGATGGAGTATGGTGACTCGGTGTCCAAGGTGCTGTCCTTCTGAAACCTTTTATGTTTTACTATGGATTATTTAAAACTCTCGGATTCTGTTGGGCATGGCTAATCCTGGAAACCAACATGGCCTTACTCATTCTTGCCTTAAGTGAGCTTGGTTGAAGTCATAACATGGTTGTTGAACCTGCTGATGGGGGCTCAGTGGCAGTTGTTATGTCTAGGTAGGACTATGTGGCGCAGGTTGAACGGCAGCTAAGGGGCTTGAAAGTGAGGTTTTGCTTGAGGGTGTTGAAGATCTCAATGGAGTTCTTCTTTCTCTTGAAGAAAAATGCTGTCTCGTTGAAAACAGTATCACTGTTTGGAGTCTGACATAAGCTCTGGGGGTGGTATCTTTTGTGTTCTTCCGAAGATTCCGATTGGAAAGTGGTCCGGGCCTTCAATGCCCCCAAGGGCCTCCTATTATCCCGGCTTGTGGTAGTAAAAGTTATAGAATATCAGAGCTCTACTACTTAGGACCTTTATTGGAAGCATTGATGATTTGTTGGCCAAATAATCGGAGAAATCCATCCCACGGAATGTGACTTTGGTTACTCTAGATGTGGAGTCTATGTATACAAACATTGACATTGACGGTATCTGGATGACATTTTTGTCGCACTTCTGTGGATATTTTGGGATGTAACTATTCGCAGGGGTCATACATATCATGCAGTTAGGTGTCTAGATTACAAGGTGTCCATCCATCCTACTGACCAGCGTCGGCTGCTGCATGCTGGGACAGATCATCCTCTTCACGCTTTCAAAGGAATCATTAAGTCTAATTTTTTGGGTACTATATAGAGGCGGTGGTTCTTTGGACTTTTTAAATCAGGCTTGTTCTGGTAGGTTGCTTCGAATGATCAGATCTGCTACATTGAAAGAAATTAATTGCCTCCTTCAGTCGGCTTGCTTCCCCTTCACGGATGTATCGTTGCCACCCTACGTTTCTCGTCAATGCATCAATGAACTGCCTTGGGGCGCGATGTATGCTCGATGTATGCGTGCCAAATCGCTGAGCTTTTTTGGGAGAGCAATCCAGCTGTAGATGCCAGATGCCCTTAGTTGCGGCCCCTCTTGTGTCGTGTGTGTTGTCGCGTGCAGAAAGTGTCCCAAACGAAGCGTGGGGGAAACTCAGAGTTCTCTGCGACAGGGGTCTTTTGGACCTTTTGTTATCAGGCTTGTTCTGTTCTTCTGATCAGATCTGAAGCACCGCCAACCGTTTGTCTGGCATTGGACTTGGACGTACTGTGCCCGTGGCGCAGCGTTTCAGTGCCTCAGCTCATTCGGTTGGGAGCCATTTCGACACCATGCTAGTTGGGAAGACCCCACTACTCGTTCCCGATGAATATACCAGGCACGGTAGTTCGGATGTGGGGTGGGTGGATTCGGGCGTTGCAAGTTGTTTATCCTTTGGGGTTGAGCTTGGACCTGAAGGGTGTCGTGAGAAAAGTGTTGTGCCATTTGTGTTTCCGTTTAGTGGAGCCAGCGTGTGTGTGGCCCAGATTTTGGAGTAAGAGTACAGGCTGCTTCTGAGTGTGATGGCTCGGCCTCTTAGTCAACGGTAAGTCATTGCCTGTGTGAAGAACAAGATGTTGGAGGGTATATCGGTCCACGCTTAGCTCCCTTGTCTGTCCTTTACTTCGGGGCCGAATTGCATATTTTCCCTTAATTTTTCCCATTATCGTATTTTGTTCAATTTCGGTTTGCCTGACTTATTGCCATGGCTAGGGATCCGTACAATTTTGTCAATGTGTAACAGGATATTTGAGAGATGTTTACTGACTGTGAACAGACTTCTGTCTGTTGTCAATCTGGTGAAATGTCATGGGTTTTGGGTTACTGCAACAACCTATGACTGGGGGTCTGAATGACATGGCCTCTTTTAACTCAGCTAGAAACTTGTCTCCATGGTTATTTTAGTCAAGAGGATAGCCCTATGCTTGCGTGTATTGGTGTTTTATATATTTTAAGGACTATCTAAGGGAAATGAATACGCAAACTATCTGTGTTTTTTTTTACACTTTACTCATTGTACATGGGACTTGCCACCTGAGGCGTTAATCTTAATCCATCGTCTCCAAGATTCCACTTATGCCTACATTCTGTTTCGACTTTTTCAAATCACTTCACACCGACTGCAGAAACTGACTTGCTGAACATTGGGCTTTCTTGGAAATATATGTAGACATATTTATACCTTAAGCAACATCATCAATTCCTTATAAACACAAATCATTCACAAATGAAAAGGTATTCGAGGTGTGAAATTTAAGAAGGTCGACCCGCAAACAGGGAAATGTTGCTGCTTGAACATTGTCGACTCCTTTTGGTTAAATTACATCTTACAAAAGAAAGGCTGTTAATCTATAGAAGTCTTTCTTCCAGTTTTTTTTTTGTTGTTTTTCATTGGCATGAATAAAGCATGCGGCGTAATTACCATCGAAGTACAATGAGCGCCGCCATTATTATGAGATGGCACATCTGATCTGACGTTACAGAGAAAGCAAAAGAGAACGACGCTATTAGCCCTCCCACGATTACTGCTTTTTTACGTCATAACAGGAAGGCAAAACACTATTGTGACGTCAATTTTGACCGTTCATTCGTGATGTCATAAATTCGTAGAAAATCAGTAAATTTTGCGGATACAGAAACAAAAATGGACATATACATCCACAACAACAAAACAGACAACTAACCAAAAGGCGTTTGTATTTTTTATACTTTTCTATCTGTGTAATTTCAAACAAATAAAATCAAACGCTGTTGCCCTATAACCAATCGAGTCATTGGTAGCTCCGTCATGTCGACTAACAATAAATACAGATAAGTTTATACCTGAACATGTTTTGGTTTTAGTGGGCAGCCACTGGTTTGGTGCATACAGCCTATGTCCCGTGATATTTATTCTTTGAACAAACACTTATAAACGCCTATTATCATTTTCTAGGTATTTCAACGTGAAAATGCTTTTGACACGCTCTTATACATATAAGTATAATGATATATACAAAACAAACATTCCAGCTCAATTGCTTTAGGTTTTACATATTGTATATGTCTGTTAACTAGGCCAATGCTTGGAATGGTTGTTTACGTTACACAAATTTGACGCTCGTTGAACCCTCATGATATTTGTTTAACTGACAGGCACATTTTTATATATAATTATAAAAACTCCAGAGAGGATAATATGTGGCCGAATTGGTGATAGCAATACTCAAAAAGGGGTGTGAATCTGTGACCCCCCCACTCCGTGTTTCATAATGGCTGCAGTTCATATTAAATATCATATTAAAATTCTAAATCATTTTTCCTTCACTTCTCCGAATTTTTTATATCCTTTGGACTGGCCGAATCCCTAAGGCGGTAAGCACGATTTTGGCGAAATTGTGTGTAGATTATTTTTTTGCAAGGTGCTCTGAATTTGAAACGTTTCAAAGTCTAGTTTGGCGCCATTTGAAAGTTGCGCAGAATCTAACTGCAGATAACTGCAAAGCACTTTGATGGAATTTTGTTGAACTTTACTCAGTGTAAAGTATTTATTTTTCTACACATTGCCATTAGTTAAATTTCTGCTGTTTGTGGGGCTTTGGTGAAACGTATTTAAAATGATCTGCAACGATGTAGTCGCCATATTTGATTTCCGTTTATCAGTTGCTTACATTGAACTTTGTAAATTTTGAGAATGCTCAATTCAATCCACCAACAGGTTGTAAAAGCAAATTAAAAATGTCAAAATATAGAATTTCGGGCAATAGTTTCATGATACACTTTCTGATTGGTCAAAAACTACGTTTTTCTTGGACATATTTAACTGCTTATATATCTGAACGAAATATTGAACAGAACAGAGTGTACATTATTACTATGGTGTCCATGGGCATGTGATTATAAGTACGCGATAGTTACTTATTCAGACAATGGAATGTAAAGGATGCCAAACATGAAGAAGCCCTTCAATATAAACCAAGATTACCTTTTAATTTACTGCTTGGATATATGATTTACAGTCGTGTTCTCTCTCACCAAACCCGTCATCTGTATTTGTAGTGGGTCATCCGTCAGCTGGTTTGAAATACAGTAGTATAATCATTCAGTCAAGGGGTCTAACACGTGGGCACCAGTTCGAATCACCGATGAATAGTTTTCTGAATGGCAGAAACTTGGAATTTGGTCGGCGTAAATTACTAGCCTTCACATACTAAAAGTGTTTTTCCTTACCAGGATTTCAATTTAAACTTGTATCGAGAACATCTATCTACCATTAATAACGACTTAAATAGTAATCAAAAGAATTTACAGATTACAAAACGGACATTTGCAGCCAAAGGTGCTATATATAATGATGGTCTTTCGAACTTTTCAATTCAAGGAACAGTGCCCAGGGCATTCATATATATGTATACGCTCAGTTCTTTATAGCAGAGCAAATAACTTTCTGGAGGATTTAATTTTATGTATTCTTAATAATGGAATGCAAATGTTTATCATGATCAAACATTTATTTAACTATATAGGTATTCGTTTTGTTTGTTTGTCTCTGGGTTTATTTAGGAATTTTTTAGCAACCTCCCGACATTTAAACTTTAAAATAAAATTGATGACTGCCTATACAAATTGTAAGGATCGTTGTTAGTGAAAGGGTTAAAATATATAAGCAAACCAATCAGGAAGACAGCTATCATCATATCACATGACCATATACGTCATATGCAGTGTTAAAATAGAACACTGAGAACTGTCTGGTATCTATTTTTGCGATAATATTCTTAAAAAAGGGATATCACAAAATAACATGTGTAACGATTTCCTTTTCACTGGAATTACTCCTCTGTCAAATTTTAGATATCTTACTAAGTTTGAATTTTAACATCCAATCCGAAACTGAAAAATGTATAGAAAAAAGTGGGCAACATCTTCTCATTCTTCATTTTATGAAAACAATAATTGATTTATTTATTTTTTGCTATTTATATAGTCAAAAATATATTTACTGAACAAATGTAAGCTTGCACTTATATTTTTACTCCGCTTGCACAGAGGGTATAGACTTTATGATGAACAGTTTGTGCAGATGAACACAAAGGTGTTAAATTATATACAAAATAAATATATCGTTATTTAGTTAAGTCAATTTGACTGGACAAAACATGGGGAACGAAGTAACTGCGATTGCCATAACAAATACTATACTTGCTAGCCGAGAAATCTTGGCTCTGCCGAATTTTTTTTTTTCCGTGTTCGTCGAACACGGAAAAAAAAAAATTCGGCAGAGCCAAGATTTCTCGGCTATATACTTGCTATTAAACAAGACGGTTTTATAAGCAAGAAATTAAACCCTGTTTTAAATATCTATTAATCCTACCTGTCTTTTAGATTTAACCTACAACACACATTTAAAGCATTCCTCTTTTCATTTTACTCATTAATTTGTTCGAATTTCATTGTAAATCTACCAAATCCCTCTTCATAAGAAGATAACTTTGAAAAGTCTGTTGACAGAGAATAGTTATCTCACCCTTTTAATGGTGGTTTAATGCGTGGCTCTTCATGACCGGCAAGTAAGTAACACAGGAAAGAGACACATGAGTACGGCTATATATGACTGATGTTAGAAGCAGGAAAATCAACACAGTATGTTGTCGTTACGAACCGAAAGTGTCCGTAAAGTAAACAAAATTCAAATAAACGGGTCGAACATTCATTCGTTCTTTGACGGAGTTAGTTCAAATTATTACTCTACACAACTATACATTTTGGGAAAAGTAGCGGATAATTTAACAATTTTATTTCGACGGTAAATTATCAATATTTTGTCTATCAAATATGACGTCTATTTTTATCGCTAGCGAGATTGATTTTTAATATCATAGAAGACGTTTGGGGCGTAAATTTATTTTGTTTTGCGTTTCTTTAATATTGTTTTTCGAGAGAATCATTCCATGGTTAATACAATAATTAGTATACCACCAATGGGAAGCTAGCGAGTGTATCACGTGTCAATCACAGATATATTTATATTGGGGGCCAAAATCACGTTGGTATGTGCTGTATGTACCATTAACACAAACACAACAACGTTGGTATGTCACATACAAGGCCATTCCGATGACGCACGTTCTAATCTGATTTGGGTATACATTTTTATCCCAAATTGATTTTGATAGTACATTTTGATAAAATACTCATCTAATCCATCAACTTAAAGGAGGGGAAATCTCTAGAATTACATAGAGATTATCGTCGAAAACAACCTTCAAAGTACTCAAAACATTTCACGTCAATTACCTCCAGTGACCCTCAAGCTAATAAAACAGACAGAAGTATGTCCTTTCAGTGGTTTATCTGTGTAGCCATTTTTCCCTTTTAGGATGACGTGATGTTGGTATAGCTATTTTTAGATCAATAATGATGTATTTTTACCGCTCTCTAATGTATAATGGTAGATTTAGGTCCAAAAAAACATGGCGACAAACTTGAAGTGGGAAGATTGTCTCCGAATATATAGGTCAGTATGCAACCGCACGCCATTTCTAAAGCCCAGCGGCCCCAAGCCATTGGCTAAATTGCATCACATGACTACTCTATAACGCACTTAAATTTTAATTCAACGATAATTAGATAAAACTTCTGAAAAAATGGTGGCGGCCTTGTGAATGGCCTATGGAGCTTATTCTATATTGTAACGCCACCTTCAAATTTCAAATATTCACATACGAGGGGATAAAACATACATTGGACAGTTATTTTGGACTAAATGAACTCTACTCTTTCCATCTAAACTAGCCTAAAGCTTAGATTTTCTTTCTCTTTAAGATACGATCAAGAGAATAATAAATTATATGTTTTTCAGGGGCCTTGTGGGGGTTTGGTTGGGGCCAGCACAATTGATAAAACATCCGTAAATAGGGTGGAACTCAAAAATCCTTCTGTTTACAAACAAAGGTTTCATTCTGTTGTAATCAAAGCACCCTCCAGTTACATTGGTTTCCATCAAGGCTGGTCAGTTTGACAAAAGCCACCTTTTGCCACACAGACACGTGGCGATCGTTAACGGAAACAGTTTCGTCTGCTAATTACCGCCGAGCCTGATGACGTCACATAGATTTACGCAAAGCTTTCTGGGTAAAATGTACCTCTGTTCGCCATTTTGTTTATTGGTACTTAGCAAGCTGTCGCTTTTTTGGAAAACATTGATGACATAAACCTGTTATTATCCACACATTTTTCGGATAACTTAACGCCTTTTACGTCTTTTTCTCGATAGAGTTTTATTCCAACCGCCATAGTTAAAAATTATTTTAAGATCCCTCAATACCCCGAAATGCTTTGCGCGTATATTCCAAGTGACGTCATCAAACAATCGGTCAATTGGTCACATGACACACAGGAGTTCATCCTTGTTAGGGGGTCGTCTGCTTCCCGATAGCATTGTCGTTGGTCAAATTTAACTGTAGTAAAATGTTTTGAATTTAGACAAGGGTCTTACCCACTCTGAAACTTCGGGGATTTACGTGCGTGAAATACCCTCTGATAGACTGCAGGTCATTTTGAATGTGGCGACCAAAAAGGTAGTCGTGTAACGTACAATTTCCATATCCTCTTCAGGGCCCATGGAAAGGGACTGAAATACTCTGTTTGTTAACTTTCAGGCGCGGTCAGTTTTATAATTTAAGTATTGGAGGATTCCTGGAATTTTCTTTTTTCGTCTGTAGTAAAACATTTTGATATTTACTTTCGACGCCATTTTTATTCAGCCCCAAAATACGGTGATTTACCGTATAAAAAGCGTAGACTGTCCGAGGCGTGTCAAAGCCGACCGGTAGCGAGCGAAAATAGCCGAAGGATGTTCCGATTGGGGTCTTACAAAAATAACGACTTAAATAGATCGGGTTTACTCCGAAAAAAACAGAAAGGATGAGACACATATTGTTGAACAGCCCTCGTTTGATGACAAATGATAAAACGTAAACGATCGTATCGAGTATTCAAAAGTGTGTTAACAGTTACTGCCCTTTTTCGAGAGCCTAGTGGTGGAAGTTGAAATTCAAACGAAAACACCCTTTTTGTGATCTCGTCACAAACAACACCAATTTGCTTCTCACTAAAGAAAACTGTCTCTGACTTGAGTAAAATCAGCAGTTAAATTTCCCTCATAAGCTTTTGAGTCAAACCCTTGTTTGGAATTGAACAAATTAACACTTTCGTAATATTTCAAGGGTTTATATCAATCAATGTATCCCCTCAATTAGCATCCGAATTTCATCTTCAACGGCTACATTAACCATGCAAATACCTGCATTATTATGAAAGAAATATTAAATGACCAATGTTTACAAATGAAGACGACAATCCTATTTGAATAATAACTTATTAATTGAAAACGAATTAATTAAAAATAAATAAAAAAAACTTCAAAATAAATATTAAGTGGAGTTATTTGGATTAACAATTAACTTGTGAATTTCACCGATACTACAAATTGACGGTTAGAGTTATAAAAATATCAACACCTCCTCTCTGCAATATATCACACCCAAAGGACGCCACTGGAAAGGATGGATGGGGGATGGGAGGTGCTTTATCTCTGAAGCAAGCGATAAGGTCCGTGAAGTTTCGATATCAGAATCACATTTAAGACTTATATTCATACAAGCTTAAACGTATGTTTTTATTTTCAGAAAACTGTATAACATTCTCTGAAAACAACATCATATGATATTTAGCACTAAATGATACAATAACAAAAAAGTAAACAAAGATAACTGCTTAATCAAATACTTCTTCGAGGGCCTCTTGGGGGTTAGGGTGGGGCCCAGAGGAGAGCCATCACAGCTGATAAAACCTCCTCGGGTAAAATATCCATGGGGAGAATCTCTCGCTTTAGTTTGGAACAGCTGATCTTTAGAAAGTTTATGTGAGGGACAAATATGGCGATGGTTTCTCTGAAAACGGAGATTTCTTGTCGATGACAATGTTGACGACTCCACTGAACAGCAGCATCCCATTTTTTTGGAAGATGTTGAAATTCAGACAAACTCAGAATAACGTCAGCTCTAACAGCTATAAACTCCAAGACTTTTGACACGAGGAAAGAAGTACATCTAAAATTCATATAGGGTTCAGCTGATGCCAGGAGAGGTAGAACTGTTCTGACGGAAATAAAACGAGCTGCCAAATGTAGACAAGCCTTACGTAGATTGGGAATTCCGTAGACATCAGCGGCTGTCAGAACGCCAAACACAGACGATATATCGACGTTGACGCTGCCACTGTGTAGGTATAATATGACTCGTTGGAATATGTCCAGGTTAAAATCTGTGATTGGAATTACTTCGTTTTTCTTTTCTTAACTTAATATATTATAATACCACCGATTATCTTACAACCCAGAGGATAACTTATCTCTCGTCCAATAACCGGAGTTACGCAATACAATTCACGAGCTGGGCCCAACCCTCATAAATTATATACTAACCCACGCAGACGAACGTATCATAAATTAGCTAAATAAACTACTAATAAAGTGAATCGTAATAAGTCCAAACAACACAACTCCTCTTCAGTATTTTCAATATAGATATATAATTAATTAACAATGAATACAAAATATATGTCTACTTACAAATCAGACGTGTACAGTTGACACTCCAGGGCGGCATTTGTTAATCCCATACACTACACTTATTATATACCAATGAAAAGCCGAAAATCAAGATTTACCCACAATTACTTTAGTTTTCAGTTCATAGTTAACTAACCTTTCTTTGTTACAAATCTGCTCCCAGTCTATCAAAATCATATTCAGTTCTATACTTTGTGACTATATCTCCCTGCATCTCTTAACATTAGTTTTCCCTAAGTTCTTAATTCATTACTATACTTCCCATATCTGTCTCTTCCGGTCTCACCCCTGATTGTTCTGCCTCGTTATTCTCTAGTTGTCCTCTGTTTTGAATCTACCTCCTCTCTTATATAACCCCAAGCTACCTAACTAGTTGCCCAATCAAATCTCAACCCAAACTATTGACCAATGAAATCAAGCCGCCATAAAGATGTCACCCATGCTTGTCCAAGTTTCGGGACGTCACGCCCATCCAGAAACTCAATATGTCACACAAACTTGAAACCGGTTCTAACATACAATACTAATGGACATTAATTAAACAAAAACATTAAATTTCAAATATTACTCTCGTAACAATATATTTATGATCACTAAAACACGCCTGCACAGGGAAAATCTTGTCTAAAATAACCACGGAGACAAGTTTCTTGTGTTAAAAATGGGCATGTCATTTAGACGTTTATACCCAATCATAAGTTGTTATAATGAACCAAAACCCATGATATTTCATTAGGTTGACGACAGGCAGTTGATGTTTGGAATTACGGTAGAAATTCCGCTAACTCAAGGACGAGCAATGTGAAGATAACAAATTATTAGACTGCTTTCTGCCATGTTCGGTCTAAAACAACAATAGCGAGTGTTCGATAAGATTATCGGTCGCTCCATGCAGGAGGTAAGACACCCAACGAAAAGTCTCAAACTTTTAGAGTTAGCGGAATTCTTACCGTACACAAATAAACACTTTCACAATATTTCAAGGGTTTATATCAATCAATGTATCACCTCAATTAGAATCCGAATTTCATTCTCAACGGCTACATTAACCATGCAAATACCTGGATTGTTATCAAAGATATATTGAATGATTAAAGATTATAAATGAAGACGACAATCCTATTTGAATAACTTTTTAATTGAAAATGAATAAAAAATCTTCACAATAAATATTAAGTGGCGTTAATTGAATTAACAATTAACTTGTGAGTTCCACCTATACTACAAATGGACGGTTAGAGTTATCACATACAAACACCTCGATTTCGGCCGTAAATTACACCCCTAAAGAAGAAAATCACCCAAGGACGCCACGGAAAAGGATGAGTGGGAGATGGGAGTTGTTTTATCTTCGAAGCACACGATAAGTTCCGTGAAATACATTTCTTTTTCTTGAACAATATTCGATATCAGAATCATATTTAAGACTTAAACTTATATTGATAGGTTAAAAGTATGTTTTTATTTTCCGAAGAATATATAACCATTCTATTAAAACAACGTCATATAATAGTTAGCACTAAATGATACAATAACAAAAAAAGGGAAACAAAGATAACTGCTTAATCAAATACTCCTTCGGGGGCCTCTTGGGGGTTTGGGTGGGGCCCAGAGGAGAGCCATCACAGCTGATAAAACATCCTCGGGTAAAATATCAATGGGGAGAATCTCTCGCTTTAGTTTAGAACAGCTGATCTTTAGAAAGTTTATGTGAGGGACAAATATGGCGATGGTGTCTCTGAAAACGGAGATTTCTTGTCGATGACAATGTTGACGACTCCACTGAACAGCAGCGTTCCATTTTCTCTCCTCCGTTGTCTGAAGATCGTCACGAAACAAGATGGCTATCACTGAGGCTTTTGGAAGATGTTGAAATTCAGACAAACTCAGAATATCGTCAGCTCTAACAGCTATAAATTCCAAGACTTTTGACACGAGGAAAGAAGTACATCTAAAATTCATATAGGGTTCAGCTGATGCCAGGAGAGGTAGAACTGTTCTGACGGAAATAAAACGAGCTGCCAAATGTAGACAAGCCTTACGTAGATTGGGAATTCCGTAGACATCAGCGGCCGTCAGAACGCCAAACACAGACGTTATATCGACGTTGACGCTGCCACTGTGTAGGTACAAAATCACTCGTTGGAAAATGTCCAGGTTAAAATCTGTAATTGGAATTACAAGAGGTCCACACTGGGACAATTTCTCAGACTTTTGCTTTCCCTTGACTGGGGAGAGATTTCTCCAGTTGATATGTTTGAGTTTAGACAAGAGACTTTTCTTCTTCTCTGGTTGTCCAGCCTTAGCTTCGGTAATCGTCTTATGAGACTGGATCATATTGTAGAACATTTTACTTCTCGTGGCTAGAATAGCTCTGACTGCATACACGGGTGTTTGTTCTGGGCCTACTAGAAACTTGACGTCACACATTTCAGGCATACCCAAAATCACCCGGAGACCGTCACAGACATCTTTGGTGTTTTTAAACTCGTTTAAATCTCGTTTGCTTCGTTGTTTGTTTTCGGTATGCTGGCGAACGGTGTCTGCTGTTTTCAAGTTAGAAACTCTGATTGTCTCGACATTTCCTCCAGTTGTTCTTGGTATAGCGTTTGAAATTCCACGAGAAAACATGGCTCTAGAGATTGTCGTATTTTGAACTCAACAGTTGCTGCTCCTCTGGGAGTATAAATTGAAATGACCAGTGTCTGGTTAATATGCTTTTATAGAGCCCAGGACAGATCCTTATGTCTGCCAATCATGTCTGGTGGCAACTGGCTTGAACAAGATGGCACCCAAACATCCCGTCAAATAAAACAAAGACTTAATTCTTTTCTAATCAAAGTCCAGACATTCTCGCAGCTGGCGTGAATGGCAGGCTTCCTGGTGGCTTCCAGGGACAATGGCCGCCATTTGCCATCCAATCACATGTTGATCGTAGACGGAGCCGTCTGTCAAAGACGGTCGTACCGGAACGCGGTGATATCCCCTCTTACATTTTAAAGAAGTATTCACTAACAAAAATCAATGTCACATAGTATTTCATCAGAGAATTAAGTATTCCTTACGGCATCAGCTTTGGAAAAATCAAAACCTTTTGTGACCAATGCATATTTCATCACATTGCCTTCCAGTGTTTTGTCACTCGATTTTTCAGGGATTTGTTTAGGTGTATTTATTTTAAACTTGTGTAGAAAAATAACATGGCGTTGTTTTTATTTTGGTATAGTTTATGGGAGCGGAGGTTTCGGAAAGCGATCCAAGTGAGAAATTCTGCATTAAATGGGGGAAAAACAAAACACGCCTTTAAGTATAGAAGAACAAAATATTTGTTTTCTTTCCATCAGTTTCAAGCAGATATATTGTGCGATGTTTTTTACACCCGAAAGTTAATTATACATCACAATATGTTAAAACCACTTCGTAAACTTCCCATCTTCCCCGTTTATACCCAGGGTAATTCCATCCACCTCAAGACTTTCGCAACTCACCATTATGGCATGTAGACCAGCTAGTTTTTTTAACAAAGTAAGTTTCATGAAACTGGAAGTAATTTTCGTGAGACACGATAACTTTCAATGGATTGAAATTAACCTAGGTTTTAATGGGAGATTTTAAAAGTTGACCAATTGCTTTTGGGCATAGTGGCATAATGCGGTATTTTATAAACCATCACCATGTGACATGGAAGATCATAGAAATATTTGTTTGGTACCGTAGGATAGGTCAATTTAACCCGCTACTACTGATTAATGTTCGTGGAAAAGTGAAAGTCAAATTAGGTTTTATCTTTGTGTAATTGGGTAGCGTATCCACTATTTTTGCTTCATCGATATAATAAAACAAAAGCAATACATGTGAAATCATACAAAAAACCCGATCACCTATATAATTCATTTATCAATTGTAAAACAAACCCCTAAAATTCTCACCTCGTATTGTGTATGATTGTTGTTTTTAATCATTAAATTGGTCAAATCAGTATTTACAAATAAAACACACGTTGAGTTAAAAACCCGTTGCCTATGATGTTTGTAAGGAGCCCGTTGATCGCAAATGTCCCCTGAAGGGTTTTAATTGATATCACGGGGTTCACTGAAAATTTGAACTACTGATACACTCTAACTGTTAATTAACATCATCATTCCAATTTACAAGTCATATTGTTGTTGAAAAGAAAAATCTGCGCGCCGAAGGTTGTAGAAAAAAGCATTTGCTATTTCATGTTTAACTAATTTAGGGTTTGTTCAAATCAAAATGAAATATTTCCTTCAACTTTGATGGTCGTCGTCCTTCTCACCATTCCGGTATAGGAGTACGGGATTCTCGCACTTTCCGCATCGGGATTTGCGGAAGGCACGAGTAGAATGCGTCTCCATTTTCCTCCTTTAATCAGGATCAACGAGATTCTCGCGACCTCCATTTGGAATTCTGGATTGTATTTTAGAATACTACATATCCAGGTTAGAAAAAAAAATGCAATAAAATACTGCAAGTTTTTAAGAGTGTTGAAATTGAGTTGGAAGATTTTATATAATATGGCTGACTTCCTGTTCAGAACATGGCGGTCAGTCTGTGTGAGTGAGAGCTGGGGGTGAATAACAACCATAGATGACCTCAAATTTGTCAAATTCACCGTTTTGTTGCTTTTAATCACTACCATAGCGCGCATTCCCGAGAGAGGTACTCCCAGAATCGTTTTTATTTGGGACTTTTACAAAAATAGAGAATTAACAATATTCAAATTGTTTTAACATTACCAAAGAGGTCCCAGTGAGAGTCGTCGGTGCCCGTTGATGTCACCCTGTGGAGTTACCTACCCATGTCAGGCACGTGATGATCGTTTCGAAACTGTTTCCGTCTGCTAATCGGCCACATGACACACATGACGTCATCTGCATAAGGTCGTCTGCTTCCCGACAGCCATGTCGTTGGTCAAATTTAACTCTACTAAAATGTTTGGAATTTAGACAAGGGTATTAACTTGTTCAAACCTAAAAAAATACCGACTTAAATAGATCGGGTTTATAACGAAGAAAACAGAGAAAGGATGAGACACATTTTTTTGAACAGCCTTCGTTTGATGACAAATGATATAACGTAAACGATCGTATCGAGTATTCAAAAGTGTATTAGCAGTTACTGCCCTTTTTTTCGAGATCCTAGTGGTGGAAGTTGAAATTCAAACCAAAACCCCCTTTTTGTGATCTCATCACAAACAACACCAATTTGCTTCTCTCTAAAGAAAACTGTCTCTATGTACTGGGTTGAATAAAATCGGCAGTTGTATTTCCCTCATAAGCTTTTGAGTCAAACCATTGGAGTTTCACAAATTAACACTTTCGTGATATTTCAAGGCTTTATATCAATCAATGTATCACCTCAAATGGAATCCGAATTTCATCCTCCACGGCTACATTAACCAATCAAAGAACTGGATTGTTATCAGAGAACTATTGAATAATTTATGATAACAAAAGAAGACGACAATCCTATTTGAATAATAACTTATTAATTGAAAAAGAATTAATTGAAAATGAATAAAAAATCTTCGCAATAAATGTTAAGTGGCGTTAATTGAATTTACAATTAACTTGTGAATTCCATCGATACTGCAAATTACCGGTTAGAGTTATCAAATACAAACACCTTGATTTCGGCCGTAAATTACACCCCTAAAGAAGAAAATCAGACACCCAAGGACGCCACGGGAAAGGGTGAGTGGGAGATGGGAGGCGTTTTATCTTCGAAGCACACGATAAGGTCCTTTAAATACATTTATTTTTCTTTGATCATTATTCGATATCAGAATCACTTCTAAACTTGCATCCAAAGTTTTTATTTTCATGTTGCAATTCCAATTTTTCGATGGAAAATGATTTCATGAAACAAATTACAGTTCGAATAGTAAACTTATTTCGGAGGACAAAACCTGCGCTTGTCTGCGCGGAAGGACACACGGTGTGCGCGCGACGACAAACATCGAGGTCTGTCATCGTCGGTGAAGTTGAACTTGACATTTTCTTTTGTTTATTTTTATATTAAAATTTTAATTGGTCTTATTATTTTAAAATGAAGATTTACTAGATTATGTGTGTAGAAATGTTCTACAATAAATTTGATCTTTACATGTAATTGTTTGTTACCAAAATCAATCGAGTCGGCTCTTCTACACAGACAGTTAGTAGACTCTAGACAGAGCTAGCCCCAGGTGACTATCCTGCCATTCTGTTGAATAGTCACAGATCGGTGCCATTTGGCTCTGTAGGACAGTTCAAAATTTTGGCCTTGTAGCTTTATTACTAACGCCTTATTAGGCCTTTCTATGAACAAATAACATACTTTATTAACTGTTTGGGTGTCCTTCTTGCATTCCCAATGGTAAAAATCCAAATAAAATTCTAAATACTCTTTTCATGGTCCAATTTGACCTACGATATCGTTTAAAACAGTTTTGTCAAACAAATATGGCGACCGTTAATTTCTGGAGATTGTCACCGTTTCGTATCTCAGACTGAAATTTTACAGTGGAGCGCATGTGTATTGTGCCAAATTTTATACGAAACAACAGTACGTCATACAGAACTAGCGGTCGCCATTTTGTTTTCCTCAGATGTGTTTAGGGGTATCGTAGGTCAAAATGGACCATGGAAAGAGTATTTAGAATTTTATTTGGCAGGACACCCAAACAGTTAATAAAGTATGTTATTTGTTCATAGAAAGGTCTAATAAAGCTACAAGGCCAAAATTTTGAACCGTCCTACAGAGCCAAATGGCACCGATCTGTGACTATACAACAGAATGGCAGGATAGTCACCTGGGACTAAGACAGAGCGAGCGTAACGATCAACAAACACTGATTGCCGTATCCCACAGTCTTCGTTTTCTATGCTTTGCGTCAGTTCTCGATACATTTTGTTTAAAATAAGCAATTTTAATGCTCCAGTTGTAGGTCTAACACTTTTATTTACATTTTAGAGTGGAGTGGATTTACTTCACGTTTTCTTGTTTAGCGAGTCCTGCTGCTCGGCCTAGGTTATAAATATAATAGTTTTAATACGGCAAGCATCACACTTCACAGAAAGGCCAAAGCCAAAAATATATTTGGTTTGCGTAAAAGTATTTAACAGCCAATTTATGATGTTGAGAAGTGTTAGATAATATATAAAAGGAGACTTGATTTCAAATTTTAGCAATTTTCACAAATTAAAGATTCAATCATGAGAAGATAATATTCCAATGGAAATAGTTCCGGCACTGGCAGTGATGATATAAACGTTATCGGTAAAAGTGGTGATATCACTTATATCAGAGCTGTATAACTCAATATCTCACTACTAATTATATAATAAAAGACTTATATAGATAGGTTAAAAGTATGTTTTTATTTTCCGAAGAATATATAACCATTCTCTTAAAACAACATCATATGGCGTTAGCACTAAATGATACAATAACAAAAAAAGTAAACAAAGATAACTGCTTAATCAAATACTTCTTCGGGGTCCTCTTGGGGGTTTGGGTGGGGCCCAGAGGAGAGCCATCACAGCTGAAAAAACATCCTCGGGTAAAATATCCATGGGAAGGATTTCTCGCTTTAGTTTAGAACAGCTGATCTTTAGAAAGTTTATATGAGGGACAAATATGGCGATGGTGTCTCTGAAAACGGAGATTTCTTGTCGATGACAATGTTGACGACTCCACTGAACAGCAGCGTCCCATTTTCTCTCCTCCGTTGTCTGAAGATCTTCACGAAACAAGATGGCTATCACTGAGGCTTTTGGAAGATGTTGAAATTCAGACAAACTCAGAATATCGTCAGCTCTAACAGCTATAAATTCCAAGACTTTTGACACCAAGAAAGAAGTGCATCTAAAATTCATATAGGTTTCAGCTGATGCCAAGAGAGGTAGAACTGTTCTGACGGAAATAAAACGAGCTGCCAAATGTAGACAAGCCTTACGTAGATTTGGAATTCCGTATACATCAGCGGCCGTCAGAACGCCAAACACAGACGTTATATCGACGTTGACGCTGCCACTGTGTAGGTACAAAATCACTCGTTGGAATATGTCCAGGTTAAAATCTGTGATTGGAATTACAAGAGGTCCAGACTGGGACAATTTCTCAGATTTTCGTTTTCCCTTGACTGGGGAGAGATTTTTCCAGTTGATATGTTTGAGTTTAGACAGGAGACTTTTCTTCTTCTCTGGTTGTCCAGCCTTAGCCTCCGTAATCGTCTTATGAGACTGGATCATATTGTAGAACATTTTACTTCTCGTGGCTAGAATAGCTCTGACGGCATACACGGGCGTTTGGTTTGAACCGACTAGAAACTTGACGTCACACATTTCAGGCATACCCAAAATCACCCGGAGACCTTCGCAGACATCTTTCGTGTTTTTAAACTGCATGTAATCTCGTTTGCTTCGTTGTTTGTTTTCGGTATGTTGGCGTACGGTGTCTGTTGTTTTCAAGTTAGAAACTCTGATTGTCTCGACATTTCCTCCAGTTGTTCCTGGTACAACGCTTGAAACTCCACGAGAAAACATGGCTTTAGATGTTTTCTTGTATTGTGAACTAAACAGTAGCTGGTATAACAGTATAAGTTGAAATGACCAATGTCCGGTTTATATCCTTTTATAGAGCCCAGGACTGTTTCTGTTGTCTGCCAACCGTGTCGGGACTTAACTGACTTGGACAAGATGGCATCAAAACATCCCTACAGTAAAACAAAGACTTTAATTCTTTTCTAATCAAAGTTAAGACAGCTGGGGGGAGTGTCGAGCTTTATGGTGGCTTCTGGGAACAATGGCCGCCATTTGTCATCCAATCCCATGGTGATCGTAGACGGGGCCGTTGTCGTCTGCCAGCCAAGGTGACTTGGCGGCTGGGAAGGCGGTCATATTTCCGTGTCAAATTTGGAAGATTTGTTAACTTTAAAGTCAAACCCAAATAGTATTTCATCAGAGAATGAAGTATTTCTTGCTGCGTCAGCTTTGTTAAAATTAAACCCTTTTTGCCAAGAGTATAGATCATCTCATTACATTCTAAGATATTGCTATTCGACGTTTTCTTCTTCTGTGGTCGACGACCTAATCTGATTTTGTGTCTATTATGCTGCACGTACATGTAACTTAGTGTAGAAAAATGACATAGTGATATGGTTTGGTGGTTGGTTCGTTTGAATGGTTCTGGAGGCGATGGTAAGACATTCTGACATTAATGTTTTCGAAAAAGTGAAAGTCAAATTAAATTATATTGATTTGTAACTGATTCTATCAGCTTTCTTTGCGTATGTGAAAAAACGCATGTTTATTTATACACGAAAAGATTTGCGCCTTCACGTTGATTTATCAGTTGTAAAACAAACCTCTAAAATTCTCACCTCGTATTGCGTATGGTGGTTGTTTTTTATCAGTATATACAAATAAAACACACGTGGAGTTTAAAAACAGTTGCCTACCATGTTTGCAGACAGCCCGTTGATCGAAAAAGTCACCTGAGGGTTTTAATTGATATCACGTGACAGACTGAAAGTTTAAACTACTAATAAACTCTAACTGTTAATCAGTATTATCATTCCAATTTACAGGTCACATTGTTGACCAGAAAATTTTGCGCAGCAAAGTTTTCAGGCAAGAGGCTTTTGTAGTTTTCTGTTAAACTTATTAAGAGTTTTATTATATTGATAAATTATCTTCCCCAAATTTGATGGTCGTCGGACGAGATTCTCGCACTGTCAGGGCCGAGATTTCTCGAACGCCTGGGTAAAATCCGTCTCCATGTTCCAGCTTTAATCAGGAACAATTAGATTCTTGCAGCCTCGTTATTGGCAGTCTGGACTGTATTTTAAAATAATACGTATATCTCTATATACATGTATACGTTAGAAAGAAACAAATGTCATAAAATACTGGAATTTTACAGCGTGTTGAAATTGAGTAGGAAGATTTTATTCAATATGGCTGACTTCCTGTTAAGAACATGGCGTGAAGCCCTTGGCCCTAATACCCAATAGTTTGATTAAACAGATTTTACTTAATGAGTTTTATGAATGTACAAAATAAAATCTTAGGAAATATTATTTAAATGAATCAGCAGAGGAGCAGGCGCCTTCTAGAAGTAAGACTGACCCCCTGTGTGCCTTGTGACTGGTTAGCAGACGACATCGGTGCCGTCTCCGATCAAGACGTAATTGTACGACAAACTGACAAACCCTGCTCTAGCTCAGTTGTCTACTGTCATCCCGGCCAGAAACTATACCTGAAATACCTTTAGGTTATGTTTCAGGTAGTCCTTATCATAAATGTTAAAACTGGAGATTAAGTGGAGCCAATCATAACCCTTTCTGCGTTTTCACCTTGTCCATTTCTCTCGTCAATTTAACCTTTATAAACGTAGACGTAATCAAGAAGTACAACTCCTTGGGCCTAATGCACAATAGTTTAATTTAACAGATTTTACTTAATAAGTTTTATCAATTTGCTAAATCAAATCTTAGAAAAATAGTATTTAAATAAATCAGCAGAGAAGCAGGCGCATTCTAGCAGTAAGACTGACACCCTGTGTATCATGTGACTGATAAGCAGACGACATTGGTGCCGTCTTAGATCAAGAAGTAGTTGGGCGGCAAACTGATAAATCTTTGAATAAAAGATAACTGCAAGCTGGCAAGCAGAATGATTTGCGTGGTTTTATTTGAATAAACGAGAATGGAATTTTACTGGCATATTCAGCTCTAGCCCGGTTGTCTACTTTCATCCCAGACGAAAACTATACCTGAAATACCTTCGATACGTTCCCATATGAATTAATATCCTACAAAGACAACAGTTTTATAAACCATTTAGCAATTTCTTAATCCACTCTCAGTTCATTAATTAACACGTCTATGACCAACCTCCGAAAAACTTCACACAAATCTATATATTAATTAAATATGATAAGCATTTAAATAGCAACATAAATGGTTGAATAAAAGTTAATCAGATCGCTTAATTAAGACAAAACAAGCTTATTAACTCAGCTAGAACTTTGTGTTTTTACACAATGCTAAAACCCCCTCTGTGCATTAATTATGATTAATTTTAACAAAATAAATTGTATTTTTATAGTACAAGGAATTGTCCAATGCTTAAGGCAAATAACTAAAAAAACTATGCAAAACTGATTTTCGTGTCCTATTTTTTAAAAAAAATTTAAAAGAATATACCTTAGGTCACAAATTGCTACATGGTAAATTCTGAACAATATCTGAATAAATCATTTATTCAGGGTTTTTTTACGATTAAACCTGTTTATGGTGTACTGTATACAGTTCGGATGGTTTCACTTACAATAACACTATGAGAGAACCATAGAACATCAAAGCCTTTGCGTATCGTTGATTTTGGATCGATCATAACAAGGTGCAATTGTATATTACCGCCAATGAACTTTATATTTAACTCGTCAATTTATCATATGCTTGTAAGTGTGTTCGACTTAAGTCAACACAGAACACCAATGTCGATTTGATATAAAGGTTGATTTTTGAGTCTCTTAATGGCATTTAGAAGTTGAAATGCTACAATAAGGTGAAGAATTACTGTTTGAACTTGTACGACTATCGCTGTTTCAGCTTCTTCTTTTTTAAAGTAAATTAATCTATTGCGTATATTGACAACATAATTCCGTTTATTCTCGAACTATCATCAGACTCTAGGTAGAAGGTCTACAGATGTATATGTAGTTATATAAAATACCCACTAATGAAAACACAAAAAACATTGACAAATCCTTTAAAACAGTGTATTTCTATAAACTGACAGAATGGTAAATCAGTACAAGTAAATCAATAGGTATAAACAATAACAAACAGCACTAAAAATAAAATGATAACAAAAAAAACCCATTGTGGATATAAGTTCCCTTCAAATGCTTCTTCTGGGGCCTCTTGGGGGTTTGGGTGGGGCCCAGAGGAGAGCCATCACAGCTGATAAAACAGCCTCGGGTAAAATATCCATGGGGAGGATTTCTCGCTTTAGTTTGGAACAGCTGATCTTTAGAAAGTTTATATGAGGGACAAACATGGCGATGGTGTCTCTGAAAACGGAGATTTCTTGTCGGTGACAATGTTGACGACTCCACTGAACAGCAGCATCCCATTTTTTCTCATCCGTTGTCTGAAGATCTTTACGAAACAAGATGGCGATGGCTGAGGCTTTTGGAAGATGTTGAAATTCAGACAAACTCAGAATATCGTCAGCTCTAACAGCTATAAACTCCAAGACTTTTGACACGAGGAAAGATGTGCATCTAAAATTCATATAGGTTTCAGCTGATGCCAAGAGAGGTAGAACTGTTCTGACGGAAATAAAACGAGCTGCCAAATGTAGACAAGCCTTACGTAGATTGGGAATTCCGTAGACATCAGCGGCCGTCAGAACGCCAAACACAGACGTTATATCGACGTTGACGCTGCCACTGTGTAGGTACAAAATCACTCGTTGGAATATGTCCAGGTTAAAATCTGTGATTGGAATTACAAGAGGTCCAGACTGGGACAATTTCTCAGATTTTCGTTTTCCCTTGACTGGGGAGAGATTTTTCCAGTTGATATGTTTGAGTTTAGACAGGAGACTTTTCTTCTTCTCTGGTTGTCCAGCCTTAGCCTCCGTAATCGTCTTATGAGACTGGATCATATTGTAGAACATTTTACTTCTCGTGGCTAGAATAGCTCTGACGGCATACACGGGCGTTTGGTTTGAACCGACTAGAAACTTGACGTCACACATTTCAGGCATACCCAAAATCACCCGGAGACCTTCGCAGACATCTTTCGTGTTTTTAAACTGCATGTAATCTCGTTTGCTTCGTTGTTTGTTTTCGGTATGTTGGCGTACGGTGTCTGTTGTTTTCAAGTTAGAAACTCTGATTGTCTCGACATTTCCTCCAGTTGTTCCTGGTACAACGCTTGAAACTCCACGAGAAAACATGGCTTTAGATGTTTTCTTGTATTGTGAACTAAACAGTAGCTGGTATAACAGTATAAGTTGAAATGACCAATGTCCGGTTTATATCCTTTTATAGAGCCCAGGACTGTTTCTGTTGTCTGCCAACCGTGTCGGGACTTAACTGGCTTGGACAAGATGGCATCAAAACATCCCTACAGTAAAACAAAGACTTTAATTCTTTTCTAATCAAAGTTAAGACAGCTGGGGGGAGTGTCGAGCTTTATGGTGGCTTCTGGGAACAATGGCCGCCATTTGTCATCCAATCCCATGGTGATCGTAGACGGGGCCGTTGTCGTCTGCCAGCCAAGGTGACTTGGCAGCTGGGAAGGCGGTCATATTTCCGTGTCAAATTTGGAAGATTTGTTAACTTTAAAGTCAAACCCAAATAGTATTTCATCAGAGAATGAAGTATTTCTTGCGGCGTCAGCTTTGTTAAAATTAAAATCCTATTTGCCAAGAGTATAGATCATCTCATTGCATTCTAAGATATTGCCCCTCGACTTTTTCTTCTTCTTTGATCGACCACCTAATCGGATTTTGTGTGTATTATGCTGCACGTACATGTAACTTAGTGTAGAAAAATGACATAGTGATTTGGTTTGGTGGTTGGTTGGTTTGCATGGTTCTGGAAGCGATCATACCTTCACGTTGATTTATCAGTTGTGAAACAAACCTCTAAAATTCTCACTTCGTATTGCGTATGGTTGTTGTTTTTAATCAGTATTTACAAATAAAACACACGTGGAGTTTAAAAACAGTTGCCCATGATGTTTGCAGACAGCCCGTTGATCGCAAAAGTCACCTGAAGGTTTTAATTGATATCATGGGACAGACTGAAAGTTTAAACTACTAATAAGCTCTAACTGTTAATCAGTATTATCATTCCAATTTACAGGTAATATTGTTGACAAGAAAATTATGCGCACCAAAGTTTTCAGGCAAGAGGCTTTTGTAGTTTCCTGTTAAACTTATTTAGAGTTTTATTATATTGATGAATTATCCTCCCCAAATTTGGTGGTCCTCGGTCGAGATTCTCGCACTGTCAGCGTCGAAATTTCTCGAACGCCTGGGTAAAATCCGTCTCCATGTTCCAGCTTTAATCAGGAACAATTAGATTCTTGCAGCCTCGTTATTGGCAGTCTGGAGTGTATTTTAAAATAATACGTATATCTCTATATACACGTTAGAAAGAATCAAACGCCATCAAATTCTGGAATTTTTAAGCGTGTTGAAATTGAGTAGGAAGATTTTATACAATATGGCTGACTTCCTGTTAAGAACATGGCGTAAAGCCCGTATGAGTGAGGGGAGGGGGGGGGGGCTAATAACGGCCAAAAGTGAGAAGACCTATGGATGATTGTTTAAATTAAAATACCGTTTTCTTATATATTAACCCAACAAAATAAAGCACATTTCCGAGAGTGGTATCCCCAGAAACTTACTATTGTGCACGTTTGAAATCAATACAGAACAATAGCCTGATGCAACACGTGGGAGCTTTAAAGCAATGAGTTATAATACTAAACAGGGATCCAAGTCTTGCAAACTTAATTTGAGCTGCTCCTTAATATACAAAAAGCCGTTAAGTATTAAATTAGTTTTTATTATTGTATTTAATTATTTTACATGTGGGTGTTAAAATTGATTACATATGCCCGATGTGCTAATTAAATATTAACCCTTAAACTGGTTATTATCAATGGTTATTATCAATTAAAACTGTAGCCTGGTTTTGCACATGCAAATTATCACAGGATTACTAAGTTACAAGTGTTATTTTTTTAAATGCTTAATATTTTCAAGATGAGATTGACTGCTAACACAATATTGCATACACGATTTTGTTGCCCACGTCGTTGTACATTGTACTGTCATTTGTTATGAAGCTAAACATAATTATTGTCTTTCTACGTGTACTCCTGCCTCAAACTAGTAATGTTTTAATAAAGTATTACCCTAGTTTAATATCAAACTATTTTAGTGCACAAGTTTGACCAAAGACCGAACTAAAATCATGCGAACCTTAAAGAGTTGTAATTCATACAATCGTGTAGGGAAGCAGACGACCTCCCGCGGCAAAAATAGCAGACGACACGGTTACCGTCTACCAAAGCCCCAAGGCGGCTTTTGTCAAACTGACAAGTCTTGTTGGAAACCAAGGTCCCTGGAGGTTTGTTTGATTAAACGAGAATGAAATCTTTGTTTCTATACGGAAGAATGTTCGAGTGTCATCTTGTTCTAGCCAGACATAGGAATCGTTCAGTGACTCAACAAAAACTGAATCAGCCCAACACTTGTTAACACAAGTTCATCCGTCAGAGCGACAACAAGCCTTCATTTCATAATGTAGTGCACGTTTTGTAAATATGTTTTCTCGTGGAGTTCCAAACGTTTTGCCAGCAGCAGCTTGCGGAAATATAGAGACAATCCCAATTTCCAACTTGAAAAAAAAACGGACACGATTTGCCAAAGTTTTTCACAGACCTTATCACGTGTTTTGCTGCTTGCCAAATTTAAAGTAGGGGAGACCGGGGCTAGTTGTTACAGGGGTAAGTTGTTACACTGCCTCTCAACGAAAAACAGCAAGCGCAATGAAGCTGCAAAAAATACTACACATGCGCACTATCCATACCTACCACGTGGCCGAGGGCAAGGGAGATCTGAAGTTGTGTCGAGGCGGTAAGTTCAATTCGTTGAAACTGAACCACTTTTGTAACTCTCACTTGCACGTCAAGAAGTTTTCTCTATGCAACAGAAATATAAAGTTATACAGTAATGTAATAGTTTTTAAATTTATATTGTCTATCCTTTATAACAGTGTGGATCTCGGTGTTGCATCTGCTCGCCGTTTTCATCTACTTAGCGATGAACTCAAATTTAGTCTTCGGGGCAAGTTGATACAGCATGTAACAACTTACCCCCGTCATATTTTCACATGTAACAACATGCCCCATATCTTGTTTTGATTTATATTATATCAATATATCCATTATTTTTCAGTCATAATTCAACATGGTAAGATTAGGGCGAAACGAATAGGGTAAAATTTAACAACAATGAAGTAATGCAAGCGGCTTCAATTAGAGTTATAGATGGGTAGGAAAGTGTCCGTAAAGTGGCAGATCATTATGGAATAAATAGGCCTAAATATTCATCGGCACTTTAAAATGCAGTGAAATTTTTTAATTTTTATTTACACTTTGATAGAATATGCAAGTAATCTTGGATCAGTAAAGTTATGAGATCAAATCGTGCTGTCTGCAGCGTCACAACACTTAATAATATTTCTGGAACCACAAATGTGATAAGGAAATATAGTACATTTATACATTGCAGACTTAATCACTTTTTTACTATTTTGAACTTTGATACCTAGATCTATATTAATTATTTCCAACTAAAAGCATTTATTTAACCAACAATCGTGAAATAAATCAGAAATTGATGTATTTAATATAATTCTTTTTTTCTTCACATATCTTGTTTGAATATTATCCTGTATCATCGGAATTTCCCGCAAGAACCATGACTGTTCACTTCGATCTGAAATCTTATCCCTTCTGCCATGCCTTCAACATGTTATTTAATTCAAATAATATAAATTGTGAAACAAAACGGATAATTATTGGTGTGTAACAATTTACCCCACTGTGTGTTACAACATGCCCCGTAGATGGGGTAAGTTGTTACAGATCTTTGGTTCGCTTTAAATTGCATAAAAAGAAAAACTGTACTTAGTGAGGATCTTTATTCATGGCTAAAAAATCGGCAAAAATTTGACCCAGCTGACATTAAAGTATGTATGTGTTTCATGGAATTGTATTTAATAAAGGGAGGTTTCTTCGAAAATTGTAACAACTAGCCCCGGTCTCCCCTAATTGTTTTTGGAATGTTTAATTAAAAAATCGATATCACTCAAGGATTTATCACGTGCCTCCTCCCCTCGTCCTTTGGTTACAATAAAATCAGCAAAAATATAATATATGGAAGTTGTGTAGGCCGACCAAGGTATGACGGCCTCCTTTGATCTCATCTATGGGGGTGTAGTAATCACCGCAGAAGAGAAGTGTTGATAATTGTCAACCCTAACCGTTAATTTGTTTTAAGCAATAACGTTTTTGTTCAAATCAGATTGTTGTCTTCATATTCAATCATTAATCATTTAATTTATCTTTAAAGAACTACCCAGGCATTTGTTATAATAAACGTTTGGCCGCCATTTGCCATCCAATCACGTGGTGATCGTAGACGGGGCCGTTGTCGTCTGCCAACCACGGTCACAATGACCGCCATTTACCATCCAATCACGTGATGATCGTAGACGGAGCCGTTGTCGTCTGCCAACCACGATCATATGGCAACTGGGAAGGTGATCGTATTTCCTTGTCAGAAATGCCTATCAAATTTTATAGATTTGTTTACTTATAAAATCCAAACCTATTAGTATTCCAGCAGAGAATAAGATATTGTTGTAATATCTGATGATGAGAGTAGCTACTCTCGAAAACTCATAAATATACACCATCATGTACAATATTGTACGAGTGTTCTGGCCTTAGTAAAACCACTCCATAGTAGAATTTAGAATAAGATATTACTAACAGCTTCGGTTCTCGAAAACCATCGCATAAAACTGGCCATTGAATTTTTATTCCAATCCAAGTTATTACCACCGTAGATGTTCCTTTCTCATTAAGCTTGGGTGCATCATTTTTAATTTTGTTAAACTTGTAAAACAAATCGATTTTAACTTTCAGGATTTTGTTTTTGGACTTAGTGAAACTAAGAAATTTAACGATTTTCTTTTTTCCCCAAAACTAAAGCCACCAAATTGAGTTTAATTAGGATTTATTGATGTATAATTAAGTTTTCTGTGCTAAATTGATCTATTTAAAAGTGGCTATAGTCTTACATGAAATCCATGCAGCCTTCACGGTTGATTTGTCAGAAAACAAACCCCTAATATTCTCACCTCGTATTGTGTCTGATTGTTGTTTTTAATCATTAAACTGGTCAGATCAGTATTTACAAATAAAACACATGTTGGGTTGAAAAACAGTTACCTATTAGGTGCGATATAGCCCGTTGATCGCAAATGGTGACTTAATGGCTTTAATTGACCCCATGCGTAACACCTTGAACAGTTTGATCACGGATTTAAAACTGAAACTGTTGGTTCGTATTGTCATCCCAATTAACAGCTCACATTGTTTTTTGTTTTTTTAAGAAAATCATTTTTTTTTAATTTTCAGGAGTAGCCATCCTCGCATTCAATTCGAATCGATATTAACTATCTGAGATTTAACAAGTTTTCCAAGAATACTATCCAAAATATTAACGTCTTTTTCAAGAATAACACAATGATTTAATAAAATACGGGTCTTAAAACTAAAAATCACGATGTTTTTTTCCAGGGTTTTACAGACGTGTTTGATGGGTTATAATGGAATGGGCTGTCGTATTAATACCGACATTTCTCATGAATTCATATAATTATCAAGATAATGTATGCCTTTTAATATATTCGTTAAAAACTTATTGGGAGATGTTGGAAAAAAATAATATCTGTTTAGTGTGTGGTCAGTCAGGAACGAAGATCACAGACGAAAGTGGAATGTCTGGGATGCAAATTTAACTTCTGAGTTTTCTTATTAGGCAACTCAACACCAGCTTAATATATATTTCTAGACAGTGGAATTAAGAAAAAAAGCGAGAAAAATCTGAAACGATTTTCTATTTCTGTTTTATATATGCCATTTGGTAGCGCACGTCTCACTTAAATGATGTTATAATATACAACTAGAATAACAGTCTCGGTAAAGGCGACGAGAAATTGATACTTTACGAAATTTAACTGAAGGGGCGACGCATTTTTAAAAATAGTTTTGATGACATAGTTGATTGAGGAATTATAAATAGGGGGTGCTAATTCAATTATGCTGTGTTCCGTGTAGTCATTATCATAAAAGTTAAAGATAGATTTATTTATTGACGTGAGCATTAACCTGCTCCTTTGTCATATACAGATAATATGAACATTTCATGGCGGATACTCACAAACAATATATATATACATATATATATCAATTCTAACAGTAGTGAAAACTAAGCTACGACGTATCCACATACATTGGCAAAAGAAAAACGGACAAATTCGTACCAGTGGAACTACACTGAGGCCTGTAGTGCTGACTTACGTGTTTCCAATGCAGTATAAATATAACGAGCTGTTTTACGTACAGTACCCATTACTTTGGATGACAACAACTCCACTAACTTCACCATACTTGGTTTACGCCAATAATATGGACGAATAAGTTCTTTACGTAAATCTAAATAAAGCGGGCATATAAAAACAAAATGAAATTCATCCTCTATCAAATTCAAATTACAAAACTGACATATTCGGTCTTCTCGTTCTAAACGTGCGCTGCCATGACGCCCAGTTTCAATTAACAACGGATGGGAGGACATCCTTAGTCGAGTCATGGCTATCCTATGTTTGTTATTAATAACTTTAGTCAGATAAACTTCAAAATCAAAACTTGGTTTAAGGAATCTATACAAAAATAACTTGGGTGTATTTAAACCCACAGACAAGTCTTGCCAATAACAGTCGATTACTCGTTGGGTGAAAACAAATGAGAATACCTTTAAATTTACACTTTCGTGAAATAACCACACTTCTTCAAAACCATACATTTGTAAAACATGCTTAACAAAAACTAGCCAGTTAAGATAACCTTGTTCATGCATATGCTTCATTTCTAAGTATACATTTCTCAAAATAAAATGATCTGATGATGAAATTTTCAAAAAATATTTAACAATTCTAATAATTCTATTGTAATAAAGTGGCAATCTGCCCAATTCTGCATAAATAGCGGCATTTGAGGTCGAAACATGAACTCCCAACACCTGCTTACAAAATTTTAAATGTACACGTTCGATGGCTTTACTTTTATAAGACCCCCATATCTCACACCCATATTTAACCACCCCTCCCACAAAAGAATCAAACAGTTCACATGCAATGCCAACATTAACGGGCGATTGTTTCAGTTTTCTCAACAACATATTAGTAGACTTTACAGCTTTATCAGCAAGAAACTTCTGTGCTTTAAAAAATTTACAGTTTGAAGAAAAAATGATTCCTAAATAATTGAATTCATCCACGTTCTCTAATATTTCACCATTATATTCCCATTTTTCATAATCTGCTATCCTTCCTCCTCTCCGAAATACCATTGTTTTTGTTTTTGCTACATTAACAGTAAGACCCCATTTTGCACAATAATTGTATAAAGCATTTAAATTACTTTGCAACCCCGTTACAGTTTCAGAAAAAAGAACTGCATCATCAGCAAATAATAGCAAATAAATAGTAAGTTCATTTAAGGTTAAATTCCCTTCAGCATTTAACAACAAATATTGTTCTAGATCCTCTATAAATAACGCAAAGAGAACAGGTGACATTACCTCCCCTTGTCTCAATCCGTAAGCACATTCAAAAAAATCACTAACATTCCCAGCATGCGAAACACAAGATTTTACACTTACATAAACTGCACGCAGTGCGCTCAGCATTTTCCCTCGAATACCCAACTTAATCAGTTTATGCCACAAAGCATGTCTGTCAATACAATCAAAAGCTTTTTGAAAGTCCACAAAAGCACAGAACACTTTTTTCTTTTTTAATAGATACGTGGAAATAATACTGTGCAAACAAAATATAGCATCAATTGATCCTGTCCCTTGTCTGAAACCAAACTGAATGTCAGATATTTTCTCGTATTGTTTTTCCCAATTTATAATTCTGTTATTCAAAATACTGGTGTACAATTTTGAAAAACAACTAGTAAGGGTTATGCCCCTGTAATTTGATGGGTTATCGACGTCACCTTTCTTATGTAAGGGTATAATTATACCCTCTGTCCATGCAGAGGGAAACTTACCACTGTCAAAAATACAATTAAAAAGTTTGGTAAGTATTGGAATCAAAACAGTAGCACAGTTCTTAAAAAATTCATTAATGAGAAAATCATTTCCATGCGCTTTGCAACAATTTAATTTGTTAATAGCCGTTTTAATTTCTTCTTCACAAATTGGCCTGTCCAATTCTTCAAATATAATATCATTCACATTTGAAAATGCATTACACTCATCCGAAACACTCACACCACCAATATCCTTATGCAAATTTTGAAAATATTGACAAAATTCTTGAACAGAAATATTTTCACTAGGTTTTGCACTATTTTGTTTTTTAAAGTATTTCCAGAAAAATTTAGAATTACATTTTTTAAGACGAGCCAATTCATACGATTGATTCCTTTTAAATAGGTTTTTAAATTTTCTACACTTTTTCTTATAGACTTTTTTACATTGATACAATAATATACGATCAGTATTACTCAGTGATTTGTTATAAGATTGTATGCTGCTAATAAATTTTTTCTTTGCTTCGAAGCATTCTTTGTTAAACCAACTATTGCTGGCTTTGTTATGATAGAATCGACTTTTCCCAGTAGTGATTGTAATACGTTTACTAAAATACGGGAGAGCAATATCTCTCAAAATCTGAGCAAATTTATCCACAGCTTCATCAATATTATCAGTTAGACCTTCAACCGTCTGCTTAAACTCCTCTATGTTCTCAGTTACATCATTCACAAAATTAACAACGTAAGTGTCATTCCATTGCATTTTATAATTGTAGGTAACATTTATATCTATTTTACCAATCACAGAATTATAGGCTAAAGAAAATAAAAGGGGTTTATGAGGTGAATACATTTGTAACTGGCCTACAGAAAAATCGGATATCATATGAAAATCCTTTTCTTTCAAGAGGAGGTAATCGATCAAGCTACTTCCATTTGGGCCTACATATGTATATTCTCCAATATCTTTGTCACGTCCAATTCTACCATTTCCTATTCGAAGCCCTGTTGATTTACAAACATCAAGCAAATTTTTACCGAAATTATTAATTTTTTGATCTCTAGATATTCTAGGTAAATATTTATCAGCAATATACGACTCAATATCTTCAAAAGGTAAGGCATGGTCATGTTCAATAAAATCAAGTTCATTCCCTACCCGACAGTTTAAATCTCCAGTTAATAATACACAGCCCTTGTCCATATAATGGTATATTTCATTCACTAATGACCCAAACACATCTGATTGTTGAATTCGATACACAGGTGAGTTTTCAGGTGGTAGATAACTAGCACACACATATATATCATCCTTTAATCCGAAAAAAGACTTGCATAATTTAAACCATATTTTGAATTCATCTTTTTTAACCAATGTAATGCCTTTCGATAGGTTTGTTCGAAAATACACAATTATTCCGCCACTGTTTCTTCTAGCTTTTCTGTGTTTAAACTTCCTATATGAATGAAATGCTTTGTAACCACTAAAGGGTATGTTACTTTTAGCTGATGTCCATGTCTCTGTTAAAATAATTATGTCATTTCCCTGTAAAAAATCACACAAATAATTGTCTGCTTTGAGCTCTTCATTCAGACCTTCAATGTTCCAAGACACAAGTCTCAGGTTAGCGCCACTGAATCCCTATTTAGCCATGTGGTCTTGTTTACGTTTTCGACTGTCATCTGCGGTCTCGGCACAGCTTGATGTGGTTATCTGCTCAGGTGCTAATTGGGGCTCTCGACGATGGTGATCGACCTGAGGAGAATTTTTGGTAACTAGTTTACCGTCAACATACAAACTCCCCCCTCTCCAATAGACCATTCGACCGGCTTCTTTAGCTTGTTTATAAATGTCAGACATCCTTTTCCGCGCCAGATAGACATTTCTAGGTAGTTGCTCGTTTACGCCATATTTTGTATTCTTTAAGTTAGGCTTCGCCTTTCTTACTCTTTCCAGGTCTTGGTAGTAATTAAATTTAGCTACCAGTGGTCTGGTTGCGCCATGCTTTATTTTACCTATTCGATGAGCTCGATCTAATTTTATTGTTTCTTTTGCGTCCTCTACTTTCATTTCGTTTTGTATAAAATTCAACACAACATCCATTGGTTGTTCGTCGTGAGATTCGGGTATACCGAAGAACAAGAGATTGTCCCTCATGGACCTCATGGTCAAATCATCTATGTCCTCTTTGAGACACCGATTTTCTTCTATCAATTGATCGGTTACATCACGAATACTAAACACGTTACGACTCAGATCAACAACGGAAGACTCAACGTGGGCTGATTTTTTAGACACAGAGTTCAAACGTTCGTCGAATCCTTGGACTCTCATCGATAAATCCGCAAGATTACTTTTAATTGCATCCAGTTGATTTAATTGTTCACTCATCCGATCTAATTTAAAGTTCAAATCAAACAACATTTTTTGCATCTGGTCAGGCTGGCCATAACTATAGGTAGGATAGACTGGCGGTGTCGGCATAGTACCCCCTTGTAACACATGGTGAGCATTGGACAATACCTGTGAGGTGGGCGATTGACTCATACCTGTAACTTGCCGTGATAAGTCCGGCCTAGGCCTAGCGTTTGTCCTGTCCCCTGGGTCTGAATAGTACATGTTGTTGTTTCCCCCATCAGCCATGTCTTATACTACCAAGTCAGAATCACACACAGAACTAGTTTTGATTCTTCGGGATTTACACGTATTTACGAACGTACAGTACTTACGATAGATCAACTCGCCACAGAGTCCACAATTAGGTGTGCAGAGAGAAGTTAAAACAGTACTTTTACAGAGCATACATTATCATTTCACACACGATCCGCCATGTTTTTTGTAGTGTTAAAACTATAGATTACGCCGTGTCAATCATCACCCTTTGTTCGTTTTCTTAAAGTGGCACAAGCTGCCAAAATTCACACTTTTTCATAATTTCTGATCGTCACGACAGTATGAAGCTTTAAAGACCATCGAAAAACTAAATGATTGACGTTGGAATGAGGAAAATCCATACAGTATGTGGCCTGTACGAACCGAAAACGTGTTAAAAAAGTAAACAAAATTTAAATAACCGGGACGACCATTCACTCATTCTAAGCCAAAGTTAGTTCAAAACAATACTTTATCGTACATTTTCGAAACTAGAAACAAAAGCTTCTCAAATATTCGCCTTGAGAAAAATATCCAATAATTTCAACATTTTGTTTTAACGTCAAATTACCAACATTTTGGCAGCTCATGCCACTTTGAGCTTGTCCATTTCATTCATCAATCTAACATTCATCAATCAATCTAACATTTATAAAGGTAGGTGTATTTATGGAGGTACAACTCCTTGGGACGAACACCCAATTTTAATTTAACAGATTTTACAGAATGAGTTTTACCAATGTACTAAATCAGTAGAGAAGCAGACGCCTTCTAGCTTTAAGACCGACCCCCTGTGTAGCATGTGACTGATAAGCAGACGACATGGGTGCCGTCTACTATCAAGAAGTAATTGGACGGCAAACTGATAAATCTTTGAATAAAAGATAACGATTTTTTTTCTTTCAAAGAAGGGTGTTTGGATGACATCTTGTTTAATCCAGTATTACCCAGACACGGATGACAAACACTAGAACTGCTGCTGGTTCCAGTGAACTCGAGTGGCAAAAAAGTTTACCTCTGGAGTGAAAATACATATTTTAATGGGGAGTTTCAAGTACTCTGCCATCGACAACTGACGCAAAGGTTACCCATGGAGACTCACGGGCTGGCATATTCAGCTCTAGACCAGTTATCAACTGTCACCCCAGCCAGAAACTATAACTGGAATACCTTCGATACGTTCCCATATGGAGAAATCAATACCCTACAAAGGCAACAGTTTTATAAACCATTTAGCGGTTTCTTAATCCACTCTCACTTCATTAATTAACACGTCTATGATCAACCTCCAAAAAAACCCACACAAATCTATAGATTAATTAAATGATTACTAATTAAATAGCAACATAATTGGTTGAATTAAAGTTAATCACATCGCCTAATTAACACAAGTTAATTAACTAAACTAGAACTTTGTGTTTCCACACGATGATAAAACTCCCTCTGTTCAGTAATTATGATTAATTCTAACAAAATAAATTGTATCTTTATATCACAAGGAATTGTCCAATGCTTAAGGCAAATAACAAAACACTATGCAGAACTGGGGATCGTGTCATATTTAAAAAAGATAATACCGTAGGTCATAACTTGTTACATGGTCAATTCTGAACAATATCTGAATAAACCAATTATTCAGAGTTTTTTTACGTTTAAACCTGTTTACGGTGTACTGTATACAGTTCAGATGCTTTCACTTACAATAACATTATGAGAGAATCAAAGAACATCAAAGCCTTTGTGTATCGCTGATTTTGGATCCATCATAACAAGACGCAATTGTATATTACCGCCAATGAACTTTATATTTAAATCGTCAATTTATCATATGCTTGTTAGTGTGTTCGACTTTAGTCAACACAGAACACCATTGTCGATTTGATATATAGATTGATTTTTGAGTCTTTTAAGGGCAATTAGAAGTTGAAAGGCTACAATAAGGTGAAGAATTACTTATGGATAACAACTTCTTGGTTTGATAACGTCAATGATTTTGATAACGATGTAAGAACTACATCGAAAGAACGTCACCCAATAAACCAAAAAGCTGTTATCCATAAGTAATTCTTTGCTTTATTGATTTTTGAGTGTCTTCAGTCAAAACTTTATATTATGTTAATGCCTTACAATAACTGTTTGAACGTGTACGGCTATAGCTGTTTCAGCTTCTAGATTAATATAATGCGTATATTGACAACATAATTCCGTTTATTCTCGAACTATCATCTGACTCTAGGTAGAAGGTCTACAGATGTATACGTAGTTATATAAAATATCCACTAATGAAAACACAAAAAATATTGACAAATCCTTTAAAACAGTGTATTTCTACAAACTGACAAAATGATAAATCAGTACAAGTAAATCAATAGGTATAAACAATAACAAACAGCACTAAAAATAAAATGATAACAAAAAGAACCCATTGTGGATATAAGTTCACTTCAAATGCTTCTTCTGGGGCCTCTTGGGGGTTTTGGTGGGGCCCAAAGTAGAGCCATCACAGCTGAAAAAACAGCCTCGGGTAAAATATCCATGGGCAGGATTTCTCGCTTTAGTTTCGAACGGCTGATCTTCAGAAAGTTTATGTGAGGGACAAATATGGCGATGGTGTCTCTGAAAACGGAGATTTCTTGTCGGTGACAATGTTGACGACTCCACTGAACAGCAGCATCCCATTTTTTCTCATCCGTTGTCTGAAGATCTTCACGAAACAAGATGGCTATCACTGAGGCTTTTGGAAGATGTTGAAATTCAGACAAACCCAGAATATCGTCAGCTCTGGTAGCTATAAACTCCAAGACTTTTGACACGAGGAAAGAAGTGCATCTAAAATTCATATAGGTTTCAGCTGATGCCAAGAGAGGTAGAACTGTTCTGACGGAAATAAAACGAGCTGCCAAATGTAGACAAGCCTTACGTAGATTTGGAATTCCGTATACATCAGCGGCCGTCAGAACGCCAAACACAGACGTTATATCGACGTTGACGCTGCCACTGTGTAGGTACAAAATCACTCGTTGGAATATGTCCAGGTTAAAATCTGTGATTGGAATTACAAGAGGTCCAGACTGGGGCAATTTCTCAGATTTTCGTTTTCCCTTGACTGGGGAGAGATTTTTCCAGTTGATATGTTTGAGTTTAGACAGGAGACTTTTCTTCTTCTCTGGTTGTCCAGCCTTAGCCTCCGTAATCGTCTTATGAGACTGGATCATATTGTAGAACATTTTACTTCTCGTGGCTAGAATAGCTCTGACGGCATACACGGGCGTTTGGTTTGAACTGACTAGAAACTTGACGTCACAGATTTCATGGAATACCCAAAATCACCCGGAGACCTTCGCAGACATCTTTCGTGTTTTTAAACTGCATGTAATCTCGTTTGCTTCGTTGTTTGTTTTCGGTATGTTGGCGTACGGTGTCTGTTGTTTTCAAGTTAGAAACTCTGATTGTCTCGACATTTCCTCCAGTTGTTCCTGGTACAACGCTTGAAACTCCACGAGAAAACATGGCTTTAGATGTTTTCTTGTATTGTGAACTAAACAGTAGCTGGTATAGCAGTATAAGTTGAAATGACCATTGTCCGGTTTATATCCTTTTATAGAGCCCAGGACTGTTTCTGTTGTCTGCCAACCGTGTCGGGACTTAACTGGCTTGGACAAGATGGCATCAAAACATCCCTACAGTAAAACAAAGACTTTAATTCTTTTCTAATCAAAGTTAAGACAGCTGGGGGGAGTGTCGAGCTTTATGGTGGCTTCTGGGAACAATGGCCGCCATTTGTCATCCAATCCCATGGTGATCGTAGACGGGGCCGTTGTCGTCTGCCAGCCAAGGTGACTTGGCAGCTGGGAAGGCGGTCATATTTCCGTGTCAAATTTGGAAGATTTGTTAACTTTAACCCTCTACTTACCCGTGTAGCCCACGAGCTACACCAAACAAAAACGAAAGTATGCCCGACCAGCAATTATATTTTTTTTTTTTTTTTTTTTTTTTTTTTTTTTTATTTGCCCATAGATAATACAGTTACATACAAATATATATATTTATGATCACTAAAACATACAGATATGTATATATGCTATGCATAGTGTAACATGACCTGGTGCTACCAGGCCTTTGCTAACTTGATTTTCCAGGACAATTTATGCGCCTTAAGTTACTCAATCACACCTCATTCATCTACATTCATACTTGTGGGTTTTTAATTCGTAAAAGTCTCATGAAATAATGCCCATTTTAAATTGAATAAATTTGTTTGTCCAGACCTATTGGCTATATATTTTTCTATAACATACTGACTTTTTATTTTTTTTATCAATGTGTTTATGTCGAGGTTGCCTGTTTTTGTTTTTGAGTCAAAAATATATTTTTTGGTTTGTATCGTTATGTGGTTCAGAATGTGCTGGTCTTTTCCCCATCCCAAAATGAGTTTGTCTTTTGTAAAGGTATCATTGAAATTTATGTTTGTTTTCAACCAAATTTCTAGATCTTGCCAGATTTGCTTGACTTTAGGACAATCTATAAAAAGGTGCTCTAGGCTTTCAGGTGAATTGCTGCAATAATCACATTTATTATTAGGTTTCACTTTAATTGTGTGAAGAAATGATTTTGTTGCTGTTATTCGATGAAGAAATTTATATTGAAAATCCCTTAGCTTGGTATCTATAGTGCACTGAAATATGGATTGAAATATGTCTTTCCAGTGAATCTCTTGCACATTTAAGTATGTTTCCCATTTCACACACGATCCTATATCTATGTAAGAACTAGAGTTTAACAGATCATAAAATGTTCTGGTGCCTTGTTTTTGTTTCACCAACATCTGGAAGGCTGTTGGTAATGGCGGATGAATTTTACACTGACTGCATATAGAGCTACTATTACCAATGTCACGCATCCATTCTCTAGGGATATTTTTTAACAAGTTATGATAATCAAGGAAAGTTCCATTTATGTTATATCTAGCTTTAAAATGTATAAATGTCATAACTTCTCCGTTCTCATCTATAACGTCCTTAATAAATCTGACTTTGTTATCTAACCAGTTTTGGATGAAGTAATAGGGACGTTTAAAGCTGCCGTTGTACCATAATGGCTCATCCAAAATCTGAGGCAAATTTCTTTTTGGTATCTTATTTTGAAATCTCTCCCAAGCTTTAAGTACTTCCACCCAAAAGGGATTACGCTCTTGTCTTAAAATCACATGTATGTATTTGCTGCCTACATAGAACAATTTTTCGCATTTTTCTTTTCTGAATAAATCTGCCCATTTCGTTGGATTAAAAAGAAGCCTTCTCATCCAAGTTATTTTTAAGGCCTGTATAAATGGTATCAGATTATTCATTCGTAGTCCACCTTTTTCATAGTCTTGGGTTATTATTGAACGCTTAACGCGATCAGGGCCGTTATTCCAGATGAATTTGTACAATACCGTATTAATCTCTCTAATGATACCATCTGGAGGGGATGGTAAGGCTAGGAAAAGGTGTATTAGTTTTGATAAAGCCAGTGATTTAATTACTGTTACTTTTCCTAAAAGCGTCAAGTTTCTTATTCTCCACCTATGTAATTCGCGTTTTAATTCTTCTATTCTCGATAAATAATTAATTTTCCATATTTCGTTAAAGTTAATGGATGAAAAAAATATGCCTAATATATTGAGATCGCACACCCAGTCTAGTTTAAAGTTTTCACATAATCTGACATTTGACCCCGATAGTTTACCTATCCACATTGCCTTCGTTTTTTCAACATTAATTTTTAAACCTGATAACATGTAAAAATTATCCAAGCATTGCATGGCTGCCATTAATGACTTTTCTGTTCCGTCCGTAATTAGCTGTGTGTCGTCGGCGTATTGACTTATTCTATATTCTGTTTCGTTTACTGTTATACCGCGTATATCTTTATTTTTTCTAATCATGCAGCCTAGAATTTCAGCACATAGGATGAAGATATACGGTGAGACCGGATCTCCCTGGCGACAACCTCTGTGCACGTTGAAACTTTCAGAAATGTTACCATTTTGTATTATTGATGTTTTAATGTTGTTTTGAAATAGTCTAACCCATTGTTTTAAGTCCTCGCCAAATTTAAAAGCATCCAGAACTTGAAAGATGAATTTCCAGGAGATAGAATCGAAAGCCTTTTCAAAGTCAATAGAAAGGAGTAAACCAGGTATTTCTTTATCTTTCACCTCAAACATTAAGTCGTATAAAAGTCTAATATTTTCACCTATGTATCTTCCTGATATAAACCCTCTCTGATCACTGCTAATTAATTTGTCTAAGAAAAGCTTTATCCTGTTCGAAATACATGCACTGATTAACTTATAGCTTACGTTTAAAAGAGTAATTGGTCTCCAATTTTTTAAGAGATTTCTTGGCTTGTTTGGCTTTGGAAGACATGTTATTATGCCATGTTTTTGACTGACAGACATTTCGCCCTTATTAAAGCCTTCATTTGCTGACCGCACAACAAAATGGCCAATGTCTTTCCAAAATATTTTATAAAATTCGGCCGAAAAACCATCATTTCCAGGGCTTTTATCATTTTTCAAACACTTAAGTACATTTGTCATTTCCTTGAAAGTGATATTACCTTCCATTATGTCGGCTTGCTTTTCCGTTAGGGTATTTAAGTGAAGATCTGAAAGAATCTGCTCTGCATCTAAGCTGTTGTGGTTCTCTTTTGTATACAATTTACTGTAGAACCTTTTTTGTTCTTGTAATATCTCAATGGGGTCATAGAGTATCTTTCCATCTGGGCAAGTGAGAGTAGATATCAGTTTATTTGTAAAGTTTGTTTTTTCTAGTCCTAAAAAATATTTTGATGGTTTTTCTCCCGCCTCAACACATTTCGCTTTCGCTCTAATGTATACCCCTTCCATGTATTTCTCTCTAAGTTTCTCAAGTTCTGTTTTCAAGTCACTTAACTTATTTAATTTTTGTTCTCCGATGTTATCAACATTTTTTTGTATGTCATTTTCAAGTGTTTGTATTTCTTTTTCCAATTTTACTTCTCTTTCTTTTTCAGATTTCTTTTTTGTGGTGGCATATTTGACAGTCTCACCTCTTATGTTCATAAGCAGCACTTCCAAAAATAGCTGATCATTTATAGTGAATTGTATCTCAGATTTGGGGATTACTTTGAGGTTCTCTTTATTGTATGGCAAGAGGCTGTATTCCTTTGTTGTCACATCTATTACTGATTTAACTAAATCCAGATATTTTATATCTCTTAATAAAGAACAGTTTAATTTCCAATACCCTTTCCCCCTATCAGTGTTTTGAAACTTACATTTTAGTGTTATTGCGGAGTGATCACTTCGATAGCCAGGAATAATTTGTGTGTCTGTACAAATATTATAAATATCCTGAGATACCAGAAAGAAATCCAAACGGGCTTGTTTTTTGGGGTTTCTTTTTTGCCATGTGTACATTTTTTTATCAGGGTGTACCGATCTCCAAACATCTACATATTCTTTAGTTTTAATCATTTCTAATACATTTTGTCGTGAGTTTGGATTGTTTACATGCAAATAATTATACGTATCTAGTTTTAGGTCTAAAATCAGATTCCAATCCCCACAGATAATTGTTGATGGATTTGCAATTTCTTCGATTTTCCTAATCAGAGCGTTGTAAAAAGAAGGTTTGTCATTATTTGGACCATATATATTACATAAGGTAACTGGAATCTTGCATATATCAATATCTAAAATAATATAGTTGCCGTTTTGGTCAATAATTGCGTTATTTACAGTATACTCAAAGTTTCGTTTAAGAAGGATTATTACACCTCGAGAATTAGATCGAAATGCGCTTACCCAACCATCATCTTCCCATTCGTTTTTAATCAGACCAGCATACTCTTGGCAACTATGGGTATCCTGTAAGCAAATTATAGAAAAAAATTTCTTTTTGAAATAATTAAAAACATCTTTTCTTTTCCTAGTATCAGCCAAACCCCGACAATTCATTGATACTATATTTATGGTTTCAGCCATTAAGATAGGTCAGCATTATTGCACGAATTTTATACAAGACCCACAATACACACGCACGCACACGCACACTAACCATCTTTTTCACATTAGGCATTTACATAAAGGCGGTAGAAGTTTAGGACCCATCAGATGTCTTGGCCATAAATATGTGTACATCTTATTAAGCACAATAAGGATTGAAAGCAAGCAACAAGACAATAGCGATAAACAAACTGAGGATATATACATAGTGTAAACAGCAAAAAAAAATGTATATAAACAAATGATAAACAGGATAAAGCAGATAATGTGTGTAAGGGGGGGGGGGGGGGGGATGAGCGGGGGGGGGGGGGGTGAGGGGGGGGGGGGGGTTATAGAATATAGAGAGTCAATCAGAAAATCACAAATATTTACATATGAGGTAAAGATTGTAGTATTCATTTAAATAAGTTTATAACAAGGTGTCCTCTGACATGTAGAAATTAAACCATTAGGGAGGCAGAGTTTAGATTTTATCTGATGTGAGCCTATTTCACCCAGAAAGTCAACAGGCAGATATACATATAATAACTTCTCAAATCTAAAGTCACAGTAAGATGTATCACTCATATATTATCCATACAGGTGTAATTGTAGACACACCCAATGTTAATTTCACCCCCTTGATAGAAAGAAACACAAAAACACAAACAGTGAAGAAAATATTCCCCGTAGAAGGATATAAGTACAGAGTTAAGGGAATTGGTACTTTACGTAGTAAGCACTTAAGAAATTTAGTCCAGTCACATAAAGTCGTAATCAAACATTACACAGTGCATATACTCACAAATCCAGCGATGATTAATTTGGTGGTAGAGCCGTCGCTATAGAATTCAGTTCCGGGACGGTGGATTTTCACACGAGAGAGAACACAATGTAAGATCACAAACATGACATGTAATGCAACGGTGAAACAAAATTACATATTGGAGATAGATACGACACAAACACAGAGAGGTAGAACAGAAAGCATCACACAAACACAGAGAGGTAAAACAGAAAGCATCACAGGACATCGTCAAGACAGAGCAGTGACATTCCAATCCAAGCGATGTTAAGTGGGATGGCCACCGCGGTTGCGCGGAGGTCTATTATCTTCGCCTAAGGCTTCCAGACAAGTTTCAGTTTTAATGTGTGTTATTGACCCATTACGGTGTTTCGCGTAAACTTTTCCATCTCTGGACCATGCAGAATCTATTATTGGATGGTTGGCAGTGGCTTTGAGAATTGATTGGTTATAGGGCGTCAGATCTTCTTTAATTACTATTTTTGTACCTTTAAGGGCTTTCCTTTTATGAATGCATTCGATTTTCAGTCGTCTATTCATAAATTTCACTATGACTCCTCGAGGTCGCGAGTCATGGGTTGGGAAAGGCCCAAGTCTGTGAGCAATATTTACGTCACATGTTTTCAAGTTCATATTGACCAGCAATTATATTTTACCCTCATTTCCCAATGTTGCTTACAGGCTACTGAGTGTACTTTTATAGTTGTCCACTAGAGGGCAGCGAGTTTTTTTTCTGGGTCAGGATAGAGGTCATCTAGTGCCTATTATGAACTTGGGTAGAGCCATGTGCTTTGTGTTATAAAGTTTGCTAAGTAAGCTGTTTTGAAGGTTGGACTGTAACTTACTATTTCTTTTTCTGAAAACATTAACTATAACAAATAGATTGGACCCTAAAGAGGTTTTAAAAATAAACTGTGGGAAAACATGGAGACCGATAAAATCTGTGTTGCTCAGGAGCAACATTGGTTATTAACGATAAGTTAATCTCTTATAACATAATCCGCTTTTATGACCAAATGAGTTTGTTACTCTTTGGTTTGAGGTTTGCAGCATTTTTATACAATCAATTAATAAAATGATAATTTTATTAATTGATAAATAAGTGTTTGCCACTCCCTTTAGTCCAAATATTTGATTTATTTTAGATGACAAGTAAAAAAATTTATAACGTAAATGATATCTTGGCTGTGGTCAGGGCATCGGACAGCAAATATGACGAGCTGTCAGATGGTGATGAGGATGATTGGTTTCCAGCGGTTGAGGAGGGATCAAACGATGATTCAGATGACGACACTGCCCCGTCCACAAGCATGGCACAGCCATTGAATCAGGTACCAGACCCGGACACAGATGAATCAGACGACGAGCCTTTGATTGCTAAGTCAAAACCCAAACCCAAGTCACATGACATGCCTTATGATTTTGAGTCGAGAAGACAATTTCTGGCGCCTCAAAATATTGAGTTTGTCCCAGTTCCACTAAACCCTGAACCAAACCCGAATTCATCACCATATGAGTTTTTGTAAATATTAGTTTTACAAAATCTTTGTAACTGATGAATTATTGGATAATACAGTCACGGTACAGACCGTTTTCTACAGTCCGTTTCTACAAAATAGCAACATATCTTCATTTTATTGACAATGAACTCGTTACGGAAGAAGAGAAAAACCAGGACCGAGTTTGGAAACTTCGACCATGGTTAACAACCATTCGTAATAATTTCACCACCGTAAGTTCCAGCGAGGAGCATCAATGCGTCGATGAAATAATGGTAGCATTCAAAGGCCGTTCAATTCTGAAACAATACATGCAGAAAAAAACGAAAAAGTGGGGTTTTAAATTGTGGGCTCGGTGTAGTTCGTCTGGTTTTTGTCACGATTTTGCAGTTTATCAAGGCAAAGGAACGGGAATTGACGAAACATACGCTCCTAACTGCGGTCTTGGTGGAAATGTTGTCTTGCAGCTTTGCAAATCACTGCCTCTAAAATCTGCTCTGATAATTTCTTTACAAGTTTCGAAATGGCTGCTCAAATCAAAGAACGTAATTACGGACAGTTTCTTGGAACTATTCAAGCGAATCGTTGTCATAAAGCCCCTCTCAAAACCGAAAAGCAACTGTCAAAAACTGGTCGTGGGTCAATCGATACAGTTTATGAGAAGAACCGTAATCTAGCACTTGTTCGATGGTACGACAATAAGGCAGTCACTCTTCTGAGCACATACATTGGCAAGGATCCTGTTGATCAAGTGCAAAGATACGACAAAGCCCAGAAAAAGCATATCGAAGTAGATAGACCAGCTTTGGTGAAGGTTTATAACTCTAGTATGGGAGGTGTCGACTTGCTTGACATGATGTCGACATTGTACAAAAGGCAACTGAAAAGCAAGCGGTGGTATTTGTATATTTTTTATCACACGCTGACAATTGCAATGGTCAACGCTTGGTTTTTGTATAGACGGGACTGTATGGTCACCAACACGAAACAGAAGCTGAATATGAAGAAGTTTCAGTCAATGGCGTCCCGCCCCATCGCGGTAGGCCCTCTGTCAGTGCTTTGATGTCCCCACAACATAAGAAGCAGAAGTTTACGGCTCCCTTGGCTGATGTCAGGTACGATTTGGTGGATCACTGGCCTCTTCAACCGGGAAAACGTAACCGTTGTAGGTTCTGTCCATCTGGATTCTCATGGTGGCAGTGTTCCAAGTGCAAGGTGCACTTATGCATATGCCCGGATCGAAACTGCTTTTACGCCTACCACCATAAATGAATGATCAATATACAGCTTGTTGGTTACATTCGACCTTAGATTTCTGAACTCTATGGATTTTGGATATTTCGTTCTCAATTTCTTTGCATAACAAGCTAAGTGCTTGTAAATCTGGTTACAAATGTTACATTATCATAATAAAGGAAATTAAAACAAAATAAGTCACATTTCTTCTTCTCCCGACAAAAACGATGTAAGAACTACATCGAAATGTCGTCACCTAATAAACCAAGAAGTTGTTATCCATAAGTAATTCTTCACCTTATTGTACATAATCCTGACCGCCATCTACCAATGTTGCTCAAGGGCAACGTTCTTAATACGGGGCATTTGAGGTCAAAGGTCGAAAATTGCTACTAAAGTCGTTTCAGTGAGTTAGTAAGATATACTTATTGAATGGAAATATTTTTTAGTCTTGAAATTATGGTAGTGGTAAGTAGAGGGTTAAAGTCAAACCCAAATAGTATTTCATCAGAGAAAGAAGTATTTCTTGCTGCGTCAGCTTTGTTAAAATTAAACCCTTTTTGCCAAGAGTATAGATCATCTCATTACATTCTAAGATATTGCTACTCGACGTTTTCTTCTTCTGTGGTCGACGACCTAATCTGATTTTGTGTCTATTATGCTGCACGTACATGTAACTTAGTGTAGAAAAATGACATAGTGATATGGTTTGGTGGTTGGTTCGTTTGAATGGTTCTGGAGGCGATGGTAAGACATTCTGACATTAATGTTTTCGAAAAAGTGAAAGTCAAATTAAATTATATTGATTTGTAACTGATTCTATCAGCTTTCTTTGCGTATGTGAAAAAACGCATGTTTATTTATACACGAAAAGATTTGCGCCTTCACGTTGATTTATCAGTTGTAAAACAAACCTCTAAAATTCTCACCTCGTATTGCGTATGGTGGTTGTTTTTTATCAGTATATACAAATAAAACACACGTGAAGTTTAAAAACAGTTGCCTACCATGTTTGCAGACAGCCCGTTGATCGCAAAAGTCACCTGAAGGTTTTAATTGATATCACGTGACAGACTGAAAGTTTAAACTACTAATAAACTCTAACTGTTAATCAGTATTATCATTCCAATTTACAGGTCACATTGTTGACCAGAAAATTTTGCGCAGCAAAGTTTTCAGGCAAGAGGCTTTTGTAGTTTCCTGTTAAACTTATTAAGAGTTTTATTATATTGATAAATTATCTTCCCCAAATTTGATGGTCGTCTGACGAGATTCTCGCACTGTCAGGGCCGAGATTTCTCGAACGCCTGGGTAAAATCCGTCTCCATGTTCCAGCTTTAATCAGGAACAATTAGATTCTTGCAGCCTCGTTATTGGCAGTCTGGACTGTATTTTAAAATAATACGTATATCTCTATATACATGTATACGTTAGAAAGAAACAAATGTCATAAAATACTGGAATTTTACAGCGTGTTGAAATTGAGTAGGAAGATTTTATTCAATATGGCTGACTTCCTGTTAAGAACATGGCGTGAAGCCCTTGGCCCTAATACCCAATAGTTTAATTTAACAGATTTTACTTAATAAGTTTTATCAATTTGCTAAATCAAATCTTAGAAAAATAGTATTTAAATAAATCAGCAGAGAAACAGGCGCATTCTAGCAGTAAGACTGACCGCCTGTGTATCATGTGACTGATAAGCAGACGACATCGGTGCCGTCTACGATCAAGAAGTAATTGGACGGCAAACTGATAAATCTTTGAATAAAAGATAACTGCAAACTGGCAAGCAGAATGATTTGCGTGGTTTTATTTGAATAAACGATAATGGAATTTTACTGGCATATTCAGCTCTAGCCCGGTTGTCTGCTGTCATCCCGGGCGGAAACTACACCTGAAATACCTTCGATACGTTCCCATATGAATTAATATCCTACAAAGACAACAGTTTTATAAACCATTCAGCAATTTCTTAATCCACCCTCAGGATGGGGGTGATGGGGGTATTTAAATAAATACAGATTACTAAGATATTACAAATTGCCATGGCAAACAAATAGTACATAACAAAGAAATCAGAAATGCCTATCAAATTTAAAAGATTTGTTTACTGATAAAATCCAAACCTATTAGTATTCCAGCAGAGAATAAGATATTACTAACAGCTTCGGTTCTCGAAAACCATCTCATACAACTGGCCATTGAACTTTCATTGCAATCCAAGTCATCCACTGTAGATGTTCCTTTCTCATTAAACTTGGGTGCAGTATTTTTAATTTTGTTAAACAGGTAAAACAAATCGATTTTAACTTTCAGGATTTTGTTCTTGGACTTTGTGAAACTAAGAAATTTAACGATTTTCTTTTTTCCCCAAAACTAAAGCCACCAAATTTAGTTTAATTAGGATTTATTGATGTATAATTAAAGTTTTCAGTGCTTAATGATCTTTTAAAAAGTGGCTATAGTCTTACATGAAATCGATACCGCCTTCATTTTGATTTGTCAGAAAACAAACCCCTAAAATTCTCACCTCGTATTGTGTATGATTGTTGTTTTTAATCATTAAACTGGTCAGATCAGTATTTACAAATAAAACACACGTTGGGTTGAAAAACAGTTACCTATTAGCTGCGATATAGCCCGTTGATCGCATATGGTGACTTAATGGCTTTAATTGGCCCCCACGTGACCTTGAACAGTTTGATCACGGATATAAAACTCTAACTGTTAGTTCGTATTCTCATTCCAATTAACAGGTCACAGTGTTTTTTTCTTTGTTAAAATCATTTGTTTAATTTGTAGTTGTCGCCATCCTCACATTCAATTCGAATCGGTATAAACTATTTGAGATATACGTTTTGGAAGAATAGTATCCAAAATATTAAAGTCTCTTTCAAGAATAACACAACGTTTTACTAGAATATCGCGTCTTAAAACTAAAAATCACGATGTTGTTTTCCAGGGTTTCACAGACGTGTTTTGATCGGTTGTAATGACATGGTTTGTCGTATTAATACCGACATTTCTCATGAGTTCATATAATTATCAAGATACTGAATGTCTTTTAATTCATTCGTTATAAAACTTATTGGGAGATGTTGGAAAAAATAATATCGGTTGAGTGTGTAACCAGTCAGGAACGAAGATCACACAGACGGAAGTGGAATGTCTTGGATGCAAATTTAACTTCTGATTTCTGTTATTATGCAACAAAACACTACCTTAAAGGGGCATGAGCTGCCAAAATGTTGATATTTTGACGTAAACACAGAATGTTGAAATTATCGGCTATTTTTCTCAAGACGTATAATTCAGAAGCTTTTTAGTGCTTCTAGTCTCAAAAATGTACGATAAAGTATTGTTTTGAACTAACTTTGACTTAGAATGAATGAATGGTCGTCCCGGTTATTTAAATTTTGCTACTTTTCGAACACGTTTTCGGTTCGTACAGGGCACATACTGTATGGATTTTCCTCATTCCAACGCCAATCATTTAGTTTTTCGATGGCCTTCAAAGCCTCTTACTGTCGTGACGATCAAAAATTATGAAAAAAGTGTGAATTTCGGCAGCTCATGCCACTTTAACGTATATTCAGGAGAGTGGAATCAAGAAAGAGTGCGAGAAAAATCTTCAACAATTTTCTAATTCTATTTCATATCCGACATTTGGGAGCTCATATCTCGCTAAAACAATGTTATAATAATAAGATGAAGAATTACTTATGGATAACAACTTCTTGGTTTATTGGTCGACAACGTTTTGATGTTATCAATAAGTAATTCTTCAGCTTATTGTAAACTTTCAACTTCTAAATGCCAATGAAAGAAATGCTATAATATACAACTGGAATAGCAGTCTTGGTTCAGGCGATGAAAAGTTAATTTTTTCATGAAATTTAACTGAAGGGGCGAAGTTTTGAAAAATTTGTATTGATGATATGGTTGCCAAAGGAATAATAAATAGGAGGTGCTAATTCGATTAGGTTATGTTTCAGGTATTCATTATCATAAAAGGTAAAACTGTAGATTACGTGGTGTCAATAATAACCATTTCTTCGTCTACACCTTGTCCATTTCTCTCGTCAATTTAACCTTTATAAACGTATGCGTAATTAAGAGGGTGGGTCTAATACCAAATAGTTTAATTTGGCGGATTTATCAATTTGCTAAATCAAATCTTAGAAAAATAGTATTTAAATAAATCAACATTAGAAGCAGACGCATTCTAGCAGTAAGACTGACCTGTGTATTTGAAATGTATGTTGAAATTGAGTAGGAAGATTTTATTCAATATGGCTGACTTCCTGTTAAGAACATGGCGTGAAGCCCTTGGCCCTAATACCCAATAGTTTAATTTAACAGATTTTACTTAATAAGTTTTATCAATTTGCTAAATCAAATCTTAGAAAAATAGTATTTAAATAAATCAGCAGAGAAACAGGCGCATTCTAGCAGTAAGACTGACCGCCTGTGTATCATGTGACTGATAAGCAGACGACATTGGTGCCGTCTTAGATCAAGAAGTAGTTGGACGGCAAACTGATAAATCTTTGAATAAAAGATAACTGCAAACTGGCAAGCAGAATGATTTGCGTGGTTTTATTTGAATAAACGAGAATGGAATTTTACTGGCATATTCAGCTCTAGCCCGGTTGTCTACTTTCATCCCAGACGAAAACTATACCTGAAATACCTTCGATACGTTCCCATATGAATTAATATCCTACAAAGACAACAGTTTTATAAACCACTTAGCAATTTCTTAATCCACTCTCAGTTCATTAATTAACACGTCTATGATCAACCTCCGAAAATTTCAAACAAATCTATATATTAATTAAATGATTATTATTTATATAGCGACATAATTGGTCGAATAAAAGTTAATCAGATCGCTTAATTAAGACAAAACAAGTTTATTAACTCAGCTAGAACTTTGTGTTTTAACACAATGATAAAACTCCCTCTGTGCATTAATTATGATTAATTTTAACAAAATAAATTGTATTTTTATAGTACAAGGAATTGTCCAATGCTTAAGGCAAATAACTAAAAAACTTTCGTGTTTCGTGTACTATTTTTAAAAAATAATTTAAAAGAATATACCTTAGGTCACAAATTGCTACATGGTAAATTCTGAACAATATCTGAATAAATCATTTATTCAGGGTTTTTTTTACGATTAAACCTGTTTATGGTGTACTGTATACAGTTCGGATGGTTTCACTTACAATAACACTATGAGAGAATCAAAGAACATCAAAGCCTTGGCGTATCGTTGATTTTGGATCGATCACAACAAGGCGTAATTGTATATTACCGCCAATGAACTTTATATTTAACTCGTCAATTTATCATATGCGTGTAAGTGTGTTCGACTTTAGTCATCACAGAACACCATTGTCGATTTGATATATAGGTTGATTTTTTAGTCTTTAAATGGCATTTAGAAGTTGAAAGGCTACAATAAGGTGAAGAATTACTTATGGATAACTCTTTCTTGGTTTATTGGGTGACGACGTTTCGATGTAGTTCTAACATCGTTATCAAAGTCATTGACTTTGATAACGTCATTGACTTTGATAACGATGTAAGAACTACATCGAAACATCGTCATCCAATAAACCAAGAAGTTGTTATCCATAAGTAATTCTTTGCGTTATTGATTTTTGAGTGTCTTTATTCAAAACTTCATATTATGTTAATGCCTTACAATAACTGTTTGAACTTGTACGGCTATCGCTGTTTCAGGTTCTAGATTAATATAATGCGTATATTGACAACATAATTCCGTTTATTCTCGAATCATCACTAGACTCCAGGTAGAAGGTCTACAGATGTATACGTAGTTATATAAAATATCCACTAATGAAAACACAAAAAATATTGACAAATCCTTTAAAACAGTGTATTTCGACAAACTGACAAAATGGTAAATCAGTACAAGTAAATCAATAGGTATAAACAATAACAAACAGCACTAAAAATAAAATGCTAACTAAAAGAACCAATTGTGGATATAAGTTCCCTTCAAATGCTTCTTCTGGGGCCTCTTGGGGGTTTGGGTGGGGCCCAAAGTTGAGCCATCACAGCTGATAAATCAGCCTCGGGTAAAATATCCATGGGAAGGATTTCTCGCTTTAGTTTGGAACAGCTGATCTTTAGAAAGTTTATATGAGGGACAAATATGGCGATGGTGTCTCTGAAAACGGAGATTTCTTGTCGATGACAATGTTGACGACTCCACTGAACAGCAGCATCCCATTTTTTCTCATCCGTTGTCTGAAGATCTTTACGAAACAAGATGGCGATGACTGAGGCTTTTGGAAGATGTTGAAATTCAGACAAACTCAGAATATCCTCAGCTCTAACAGCTATAAACTCCAAGACTTTTGACACGAGGAAAGATGTGCATCTAAAATTCATATAGGGTTCAGCTGATGCCAAGAGAGGTAGAACTGTTCTGACGGAAATAAAACGAGCTGCCAAATGTAGACAAGCCTTACGTAGATTGGGAATTTCGTAGACATCAGCGGCCGTCAGAACGCCAAACACAGACGTTATATCGACGTTGACGCTACCACTGTGTAGGTACAAAATCAGTCGTTGGAATATGTCCAGGTTAAAATCTGTGATTGGAATTACAAGAGGTCCAGACTGGGACAATTTCTCAGATTTTCGTTTTCCCTTGACTGGGGAGAGATTTTTCCAGTTGATCTGTTTGAGTTTAGACAGGAGACTTTTCTTCTTCTCTGGCTGTCCAGCCTTAGCCTCCGTAATCGTCTTATGAGACTGGATCATATTGTAGAACATTTTACTTCTCGTGGCTAGAATAGCTCTGACGGCATAAACGGGCGTTTGGTTTGAACCGACTATAAACTTTACGTCACACATTTCAGGCATACCCAAAATCACCCGGAGACCGTCACAGACATCTTTGGTGTTTTTAAACTGCATGTAATCTCGTTTGCTTCGTTGTGTGTTTTCGGTATGTTGGCGTACGGTGTCTGCTGTTTTCAAGTTAGAAACTCTGATTGTCTCGACATTTCCTCCAGTTGTTCCTGGTACAAAGCTTGAAACTCCACGAGAAAACATGGCCTTAGATGTTTTCTTGTATTGTGAACTAAACAGTAGCTGGTCTTCTCAGAGTATAAGTTGAAATGACCATTGTCCAGTTTATATCCTTTTATAGAGCCCAGGACTGTTTCTGTTGTCTGCCAACCGTGTCGGGACTTAACTGGCTTGGACAAGATGGCATCAAAACATCCCTACAGTAAAACAAAGACTTTAATTCTTTTCTAATCAAAGTTAAAACAGCTGGGGGGAGTGTTGAGCTTTATGGTGGCTTCTGGAAACAATGGCCGCCATTTGCCATCCAATCACGTGGTGATCGTAGACGGGGCCGTTGTCGTCTGCCAGCCAAGGTGACTTGGCAGCTGGGAAGGCGGTCATATTTCCGTGTCAAATTTGGAAGAGTTGTTAACCTTTAAAGTCAAACCGAAATAGTATTTCATCAGAGAATGAAGTATTTCTTGCCGCGTCAGCTTTGTTAAAACTAAAACCCTTTTTGCCAAGAGTATAGATCATCTCATTGCCACTCGACTTTTTCTTCTTGTATGATCGACCACCTAATCTGATTTTGTGTGTAATATGCTTGCACGTACATGTAACTTAGTGTAGAAACATGGCATAGTGATTTGGTTTGGTGGTTGGTTGGGTTGTATGGTTCTGGAGGCGATCATAGTGAGAAATTCTGACATTAATGTTTTTGAAAATTTGAAAGTCAAAATAAATTATATTCATTTGTAACTGATTCTATCAGCTTTCTTTGTATACAGTGAAACAAAGCAAGTTTATTTATGGACGAAAAGATTTCCACCTTCACGTTCATTTATCAATTGTAAAACAAACCTCTAAAATTCTCACTTCGTATTGCGTATGGTTGTTGTTTTTAATCAGTATATACAAATAAAACACACGTGGAGTTTAAAAACAGTTGCCCATGATGTTTGTAGACAGCCCGTTGATCGCAAAAGTCACCTGAAGGTTTTAATTGATATCATGGGACAGACTGAAAGTTTAAACTACTAATAAGCTCTAACTGTTAATTAGCATTATCATTCCAAATTACAGGTCATATTGTTGACCAGAAAATTTTGTGCGCCAAAGTTTTCAGGCAAGAGGCTTTTGTAGTTTCCTGTTAAACTTATTTAGAGTTTCGGTCGAGATTCTCGCACTGTCAGCGTCGAGATTTCTCGAACGCCTGGGTAAAATCCGTCTCCATGTTCCAGCTTTAATCAGGAACAATTAGATTCTTGCAGCCTCGTTATTGGCAGTCTGGACTGTATTTTAAAACAATACGTATATCTCTATATACACGTTAGAAAGAGTCAAACGCCATAAAATACTGGAATTTTTAAACGTGTTGAAATTGAGTAGGAAGATTTTATTCCGAAGATTTTATACAATATGGTTGACTTCCTGTTAAGAAGATGGCGTAAAGCCCGTATGAGTGAGGGGAGGGGGGGGGGGGGGGGCAAATAACGGCCAAAAGTGAGAAGACCTATGGATGATTGTTTAAATTAAAATACCGTTTTCTTATATATAAACCCAACAAAATAAAGCACATTTCCGAGAGTGGTATCCCCAGAAACTTACTATTGTGCACGTTTGAAATCAATACAGAACAATAGCCTGATGCAACACGTGGGAGCTTTAAAGCAATGAGTTGTAGTACTAAACAGGGATCCAAGTCTTGCAAACTTTATTTGAGTTACTCCTTAATATACAAAAAGCCGTTAAGTATTAAATTAGTTTTTATTATTGTATTTAATTATTTTACATGTGGGTGTTAAAATGATTACATATGCCCGGTGTGCTAATTAAATATTAACCCTTAAACTGGTTATTATCAATTAAAACTGTAGCCTGATTTTGCACATGCAAATTTTCACAGGATTACTAAGCTACAAGTGTTATTTTTTTTAATGCTTAATATGTTCAAGATGAGATGGATAGCTAACACAATATTGTATACACGATATTGTTGCCCACCACGTCGTCGTACATTGTACTATAATTTGTTATGAAGCTAAACATAATTATTGTCTTTCTCCGCGTACTCCTCCTTCAAACCCTATATGTTTAACTCGTAATGTTTAATGTTTTAATAAAGTATTACCCTAGTTTAATATCAAAATATTTTAGTGCACAAGTTTGACCAAAGACCGAACTAAAATCATGCGAACCTTAAAGAGTTGTAATTCATACAATCGTGTAGGGAAGCAGACGACCTCCCGCGGCAAAAATAGCAGACGACACTGTTACCGTCTACCAAAGCCCCATGGCGGCTTTTGTCAAACTGACAAGTCTTCTTGGAAACCAAGGTCCCTGGAGGTTTGTTTGATTAAACGAGAATGAAATCTTTGTTTCTATACGGAAGGATGTTCGAGTGTCATCTTGTTCTAGCCAGACATAGGAATCGTTCAGTGACTCAACAAAAACTGAATCAGCCCTACACTTGTTAACACAAGTTCATCCGTCAGAGCGACAACAAGCCTTCATTTCATAATGTAGTACACGTTTTGTAAATATGTTTTCTCGTGGAGTTCCAAGCGTTTTACCAGCAGTAACTTGCGGAAATAAAGAGAGAATCCCAATTTCCAACTTAAAAAAAAACGAACACGATTTGCCAACGTATTTCACAGACCTTATCACGTGTTTTGCTGATGCCAAATTTACAAATTATTGTTTTTTGAATGTTTAATTAAAAAATCGATATCACTCAAGGATTTATCACGTGCCTCCTCCCCTCGTCCTTTGGTAACAATAAAATCAGCAAAAATATAATATATGGAAGTTGTGTTGGCCGACCAAGGTATGACGGCCTCCTTTGGTCTCACCTATGGGGGTGTAGTAATTACCGCAGAAAAGAGGTGTTGATAATTGTCAACTCTAACCGTTAAATTTTGTTAAGCAATAACGTTTTTATTCCAATCAGATTGTTGTCTTCATATTCAATCATTAATCATTTAATTTATCTTAAAAGAACTACCCCGGTATTTGTTAAACTAAATGTTTGGTTTTGAATTTCGAATTGCATTTGAGGTGATAAATTGATTGATCGGAGTTCAAATATAACATAACACGAATACAACGAAAGCGTTACTTTGTGAAACAATAAACAATGACGACTTGACTAGAAAGTTTATGAATGGAATGGAACTAAGGCTTTTATTCAACAGTGGAAATAAAAGCAGATTTTTGAGGAGCAGATTTGTTCTGTTTCGATTTGTCAAGAAAAATCTACTCGTGCCTTGCGCAAATCCTGGTGTCGAAACTGCGAGAATTTCGTACTCTAACTCCTACATGTATATCGGAATCGTGAGGACGACCATCAAATATGAGGAAAATATTTTATCATGATTAGAACATAAATTAGTTTCGGTGCGCAGATGTTTCTTTCCCACAATGTAACCTGTAAATTGGAATGATAATGCTGGTTAACAGTTAGAGTCTATCAACAGTCCAAACTCTCAGTGATATCAATTAAAACCCTTCAGGGGACATTTGCGATCAACGGGCTCCTTACAAACCTCATAGGCAACTGTTTCTCAACCCAACGTGTGTTTTATTTGTAAATACTGATCTGACTAGTTTAATGATTAAAAACAACAATCATACACAATACGAGGTGAGAATTTTAGGTTTTTTTTACAACTGATAAATGAACTATATAGGTGATAGGGTGTTTTTGTATGATTTAACATGTTATTATTGTTTTATTATTCTGATTAAGCAAAAAAGTAGATAGCTAATTACACAAAGATAAAACCTAATTTGACTTTACTTTTCCACAAACATTAATCAGTAGTAGCTGATTAAATTGTCCTTTCCTACGGTACCAAACAAATATTTCTGTGATTTTTCATGTCTCATGGTGACGGTTTATAAAATACCGCATTATGCCACTATGCCCAAAACTAATTGGTCAACTTTTAAATCTCCCATCAAAACTTACGTTAATTTCACTCTATTGAAAATCCTGGTGTCTCACGAAAATTGCTTCCAGTTTCTTGAAACTTACATTGAATCCAAATACAATATATCTGCTTGGTACCGATGGAAAGAAAACAGAAAAATAGTTTCTTACACCTAAAAAATCACTGAAAAGTCGTGTACGCTGGAAGGCAATGCCAAAAAGTTTTGAATCTTCCAAAGTTGATGGCATAAGGAATACTTTATTCTCTGATGAAATACTATGTGACATTGATTTGTGTTAGTGATCACTTCTTTAAAATGTAAGAGGGAATATTACTGTCTTCCAGTACGACCGTCGTTGGCAGACGGCTCCGTCTACGATCAACATGTGATTGGATGGCAAATGGCGGCCATTGTCCCCGGAAGCCACCCGGAAGCATACCATTCACCCCAGCTGCGATACTGTCTTGACTTTGATGAGAAAAGAATTAAGTCTTTGTTTTATTTGACGGGATGTTTGGGTGCCATCTTGTTCAAGCCAGTTGCGACCAGACATGATTGGCAGACATAAGAATCTGTCCTGGGCTCTATAAAAGCACATAAACGAGACACTGGTCATTTCAACTTATACTCCCAGAGGAGCAGCAACTGTTTAGTTCAAAATACGACGATATCTAAAGCCATGTTTTCTCGTGGAATTCCAAGCGTTATACCAAGAACAACTCGGGGAAATATCGAGACAATCAGAGTTTCTAATTTGAAAACAGCAGACACGATTCGCCAACATACCGAAAACAAACAACGAAGCAAACGAGATTACATGCAGTTTAAAAACACCAAAGATGTTTGTGACGGTCTCCGAGTGATTTTGGGTATGCCTGAAATGTGTGACGTCAAGTTTCTAGTAGGCGCAGAACAAACACCCGTGTATGCCGTCAGAGCTATTCTAGCCACGAGAAGTAAAATGTTCTACAATATGATCCAGTCTCATAAGACGATTACCGAGGCTAAGGCTGGACAACCAGAAAAGAAGAAAAGTCTCCTGTCTAAACTCAAACATATCAACTGGAAAAATCTCTCTCCAGTCAAGGAAAAACGAAAATCCGAAAAATTGTCCCAGTCTGGTCCTCTTGTAATTCCAATCACAGATTTTAACCTGGACATATTCCAACGAGTCATGTTATACCTACACAGTGGCAGCGTCAACGTCGATATAACGTCTGTGTTTGGCGTTCTGACGGCCGCTGATGTCTACGGAATTCCCAATCTACGTAAGGCTTGTCTACATTTGGCAGCTCGTTTTATTTCCGTCAGAACAGTTCTACCTCTCCTGGCATCAGCTGAACCTTATATGAATTTTAGATGCACTTCTTTCCTCGTGTCAAAAGTCTTGGAGTTTATAGCTACCAGAGCTGACGATATTCTGAGTTTGTCTGAATTTCAACATCTTTCAAAAGCCTCAGTGATAGCCATCTTGTTTCGTGAAGATCTCCAGACAACGGATGAGAAAAAATGGGATGCTGCTGTTCAGTGGAGTCGTCATCATTGTCACCGACAAGAAATCTCCGTTTTCAGAGACACCATCGCCATATTTGTCCCTCATATAAACTTTCTGAAGATCAGCTGTTCTAAACTAAAGCGAGAAATCCTTCCCATGGATATTTTACCCGAGGGTGTTTTTTCAGCTGTGATGGCTCTACTTTGGGCCCCACCCAAACCCCCAAGAGGCCCCAGAAGAAGCATTTGAAGTGAACTTATATCCACAATTGGTTCTTTTTGTTATCATTTTATTTTTAGTGCTGTTTGTTATTGTTTATACCTATTGGTTTACTTGTACTGATTTACCATTTTGTCAGTTTATAGAAATACACTGTTTTAAGGGATTTGTCAATGTTTTTTGTGTTTTCATTAGTGGGTATTTTTTATGACTACATATACATCTGTAGACCTTCTACCTGGATCGAGAATAAACGGAATTATATAGTCAATATACGTATTATATTAATTTACTTAAAAAAATAAGAAGCTGAAACAGTGATAGCCATTTATTTCCAAACAGTTATTGTAAGGCATTAACATAGTATGAAGTTTTGACTAAAGACACTAAAAAATCAATAAAGTAGTGAAATACATAGAGGTTATCTAACGAGAGCCAGTGCGTTACGATGTATATCACTCGAGTCTATTAATTTTCGCCAGAGGCTCGTGACTTTGGAAATTAATAAACGAAAGTGATATGCATCGTAACACACTGGCTCGAGTCTGATAATCTTTTTCTCACACTACACAAAAAATACAGCGTTTTATTAAAAAAAACACGGCTCTAGTTGAAAAAATATTTGGCGACGTCGCTCTATTTTCAAGAATGGCTGTCCAAAAAAGATTCGATGAGGCATTGTGACGCCAGAAATGACGTCATCAACGACGGCATCCCAGGCCCTTCGATATAGAGTTTCTGCTGGACGCTCGATCTTAACGGCATAATGACTGATGACGTAATTCATTTGTGACGTCAGTTTTGACAGATCTTTCGTGAGGTCATAGCGTTACTTGGGCCATAATTTCACACGTTGATTATGCAAAAAATTACACACTGCCTGGGAGTGGAATTATCGGGGGTGTAGTGTGAGAATTATGGATAACAACTTCTTGGTTTATTTGGTGACGACGTTTTTGATGTAGTTCTTACATCGTTATCAAAGTCAATGACGTTTCGATGTAGCTCTTACATCGTTATCAAAGTCAATGACGTTTCGATGTAGTTCTTACATCGTTATCAAAGTCAATGACGTTTCGATGTAGTTCTTACATCGTTATCAAAGTCAATGACGTTTCGATGTAGCTCTTACATCGTTATCAAAGTCAATGACGTTTCGATGTAGTTCTTACATCGTTATCAAAGCCAATGACGTTTCGTTGTAGTTCTTACATCGTTATAAATCGTTTCGATGTAGTTCTTACATCGTTATCAAAGTCAATGACGTTTCGATGTAGTTCTTACATCGTTATCAAAGTCAATGACGTTTAGATGTAGCTCTTAGATCGTTATCAAAGTCAATGACGTTTAGATGTAGCTCTTACATCGTTATCAAAAATCAATGACGTTTCGATGTAGTTCTTACATCGTTATCAAAGCCAATGACGTTTCGATGTAGTTCTTACATCGTTATCAAAGTCAATGCCGTTTCGATGTAGCTCTTACATCGAAACGTCGTCACCCAATAATCCATTATACGTAAATTCATTTGACGTAATTCATTTGTGACGTCAGTTTTGACAGATCTTTCGTGAGGTCATAGCGTTACTTGGGCCATAATTTCACACGTTGATTATGCAAAAAATTACACACTGCCTGGGAGTGGAATTATCGGGGGTGTAGTGTGAGAATTATGGATAACAACTTCTTGGTTTATTTGGTGACGACGTTTTTGATGTAGTTCTTACATCGTTATCAAAGTCAATGACGTTTCGATGTAGCTCTTACATCGTTATCAAAGTCAATGACGTTTCGATGTAGTTCTTACATCGTTATCAAAGTCAATGACGTTTCGATGTAGTTCTTACATCGTTATCAAAGTCAATGACGTTTCGATGTAGCTCTTACATCGTTATCAAAGTCAATGACGTTTCGATGTAGTTCTTACATCGTTATCAAAGCCAATGACGTTTCGTTGTAGTTCTTACATCGTTATAAAATCAATGACGTTTCGATGTAGCTCTTACATCGTTATCAAAGTCAATGACGTTTAGATGTAGCTCTTAGATCGTTATCAAAGTCAATGACGTTTAGATGTAGCTCTTACATCGTTATCAAAAATCAATGACGTTTCGATGTAGTTCTTACATCGTTATCAAAGCCAATGACGTTTCGATGTAGTTCTTACATCGTTATCAAAGTCAATGCCGTTTCGATGTAGCTCTTACATCGAAACGTCGTCACCCAATAATCCATTATACGTAAAGGCTTTGATGTTCTATGATTCTCTCATAATGTTATTGTAAGTGAAACCATCTGAACCTGTAAGCAGTACGCCATAAACAGGCTTAATCGTAAAAAAAACCCTGAATAATTGGTTTATTCAGAATTAATATAAGGACATAGTTTTCTGGATAACTACTTCTTAGGTTTATTTCTCACAACGTTTCGCTAGAATTACCTCTAGCTTCATCAATACTTCTAAATGTCTTTCAAAAGTTATATTGTTCAGAATTGACCATTTAACAATTTGTAACCTAAGGTATTCTTGTAAATTATTTTTTGAAATAGGACACGAACCTCAGTTTTGGATAGTTTTTTTGTTATGTGCATTGGACAATTCCTTATAATATAAAGATACAATTTATTTTAATAAAATTAATCATAATCAATGAACAGAGGAAGTTTTATCAGTGTGTGGGAACACAAAGTTCTTGCTTAGTAAATAACCTTTTTTTTAATCAGGCGATCTGATTAACTTTTATTCAACCAATTATTTTGCTATTTAGATAGTAATCATTTAATTAATATATATATTTATGGACACTAAAACACACGGGCACAGGGAAAATCTTCTTGTCTAAAATAACCACGGAGACAAGTTTCTAATTGTGTTAAAAAGAGGTATATCATTTAGACCTTTATACCCCATCATAAATTGTTGTAATAAAGTAAACCTATGATATTTCATTAGGTTGACGACTGACAGGAGCTTGGCCTTAGTCAGTAGAATTTTCTGGAACACTTTGTATTACATTGACAATGCTTACGCATCTTAAGCTATAGTAAGAATATCGTCAGACTATATTATATGCCCCCCCCCCCCCCATACCCTTTCCCAGAAAACCTAGGTAGAAGGCAGACAGGGGAGTTTAGCCCTGACCAGTATGTCTTTCAAACTCTTGTTCTTTTTATAAGCAATGACTGGCCTTTGGGTCAGAGGTCGAGCAAGTTTACTTTGAAGTAGTTTGTATTCTTCTACTATAATCTTGGCCATAGCGATGCTAGCTTTGTTATACTGAAACACAAATGGTATTATAGTTTTTTCACGACATCTTCCGGGGTCCAAGTTCAAACCCAAAGGATAAATAGTTTGTAATGTTTGAATCCAAAAACTTTCCCTTTCCAAACGTTTGTGCTTCGTATCTGCAGCGGAAGTGAGAAATGGGATTTTCTCAATAGGCATGATTTCAAAATGGTCCTTGACCGAATGACCTTGAGTATTGAAATGTTGTGCCACGGGTACATCATGTTTAAGTCTTATGCTAGATAAATGGTTGACTGCTCTTTGTCGTAGAGAATTCTGAGTTTCTCCGACGTACTGTTTGCGACATTTTTTGCACGTGATTACATACACGATATTAGAGGAGTCACAATTAAGGTTCTCTGCCATTTGATATTTGTTGCGAGTTTGTTCTCCGAAAAAGGTTCCGCGATCGGGTACGTATATATCGAGTTTGCATCGCGTCTTAAGGCATTTCATTGATGTACCTGAGAGAAATGTTGGACGGTAGTGGTACACTCGTGAAGGGGAGGTATATATAGATTGGTATGTTTTTTTTAGAGGTTGATCATAGACGTGTTGATTAGTGAACTGAGATTGATTAAGAAATTGCTAAATGGTTTATAAAACTGTCGCTTTTGTAGGGTATTAATTTCTTCACATGGGAAAGTATCGAAGGTATTTCAGGTATAGTTTCTGGCCGGGGTGACAGTTGATAACTGGGCTAGAGCTGATATGCCAGTCCGTGAGTCTCCACGGGTAACCTTGACGTCAGTTGTCGATGGCAGAGTACTTGATTGATTGTTTGGTGTTTAACGCCGCGCTCAAGATTATTTCACTTATATGGCGGCGTTGCCAGTTTTATTGTGGGAGGAAACCGGGCTCTATGCCCGAAGGAAACCAACGGCCTTCCGTTGGTAACTGGCAACCATCCTACATACAGAGGACTTGAAACTGCCCATTAAAATATGTATTTTTACTGCTGGGATAACTTTTTTGCCACTCGAGCTCACTGGAATTCTAGTGTTTGTCCTCCGTGTCTGGGTAATACTGGATTAGACAGGATGACACCCAAACATCCCTTCATTGAAACAAAAATGACACTATCGTTTATTCAAAGACTTCCCCGCAAAACTTTTGCTTCCAAACAGGGCTTGTCGGTTTGCAGTACCATTACATCTTATTTTAAGACGGCACCCATGTCGTCTGCTTATCAGTCACATGGCACACAGGGGGTCAGTCTTACTGCTAGAATGCTTCTGCTTCTCTGCTGATTCATTTAAATAATATTTGATTTAGTAAAATCTGTAAAATTAAACTATTAGGTATTCGGCCCAAGGAGTTGTACTTTCTGATTAAGCATACCTTCATAAAGGTTAGATTGACGAGTGAAATGGACAAGACGAAATATTAAAGGTGATGATTGGCACCACGTAATCTACAGTTTTAACTTTTATGATAATGACTACCTGAAACATAACCTAACCAAATTAGCACCTCCTATTTATTATTCCTTCACCAACAATGTCATCAATACAATTTTAAAAAATTCGCCCCTACAGTTAAATTTTATAACAAAAATGATCTTTTCATCGTCTGAACCCAGACTGGTTGTATATTATAACATTGCTTTAGAAAGACAGGAGCTACCGAATGTGGGATATAAAATAGAATTAGACAATTGTTATAGATTTTTCTCGCGCTTTTTCTCGATTCCACTCTCTTGAATATACGTTAAGTTAGCGTTTAGTTGCCTAAAAACAAAACTCATAAGTTGAATATACGTTAAGTTAGCGTTTAGTTGCCCAAAAGCAATAATCAGAAGTTGAAAATACGTTAAAGGAGGGGAAATCTCTAGAAATACATAGGGATTATCGTCGATCACAACCTTCAAAGTACTTAAAACATTTCACGTCAATTACCTCCAGTGACCCTCAAGCTAATAAAAACAGACAGAAGTATGTCCTTTCAGTGGCTTCTCTGTGTAGCCATTTTTCCGTTTTAGGATGACGTGATGTTGGTATAGCTATTTTTAGATCAATAATGACGTATTTTTACCGCTCTCTAATGTATAAGGGTAGATTTAGGTCCAAAAAAACATGGCGACAAACTTGAAGTGGGGAGATTGTCTCCGAATATATAGGTCAGTATGCAACCTCACGCCATTACTTAGCCAGCCATTGGCTAAATTGTATCACATGACTACTCTATAACGCACTTAAATTTTTATTCAACAATAATTGGATAAAACTAATGAAAAAATGGTGGCGGCCTTGTGAATGGCCTATGGAGCTTATTCTCTATTGTAACGCCACTTTCAAATTTCAATTATTCACTTACGAGGGGATAAAACATACATTGGACAGTTGTTTTGGACTAAATGAACTCTACTCTTTCCATCTAAACTACTCTAAAGCTTAGATTTTCTTTCCCTTTAAGTAATGTTTAGTTGTCTAATAACAATACTCAGAAGTTGAATATACGTTAAGTTAGCGTTTAGTTACCTAATAACAAAACTAAGAAGTTGAATATACGCTAAGTTAGCGTTTAGTTGCCTAATAACAAAACTCAAAAGTTGAATATATGTTAAGTTAGCGTTTAGTTGCCTAATAACAAAACTCAGAAGTTGAATATACGTTAAGGTAGTGTTTAGTTGCCTAAAAACAAAACTCAGACGTTGAGAATACGTTGAGGTTGCGTTGAGTTGCATAATAACAAAACTCAGAAGTTGAATTTGCATCCAAGTCATTCCACTTTTGTCTGTGGCTAGCTACACATTCAACAGATATTATTTGTTTCCAACAAGTTTTGTAATGAATAAATCAAATTATCAGTATCTTGATAATTTTAGGAATTCGTGAGAAATGTAGGTATTAATACGACAACCCATGCCATTATAACCATCAAACACGTCTGTAAAACCCTGGAAAACAACATCGTGAGTTTTTAATTTTTTGTGAAATCATTGTGTTATTCTTGAAACAGATTTTGGATACTATTCTTGCAAAACTTGTTAAATCTCAAATAGTTTATATCGATTTTAATTGAATGTGAGGATGGCGACGACTAAAAATTAAAAAAAGGATTTTAACAAAGAAAAGAACAGTGTGACCTGTTAATTGGAATGAGAATACAAACTAACAGTTAGAGATTTATATCCGTGATCAAACCGTTCAAGGTGTCACGTGGGGGTCAATTAAAGCCATTAAGTAACCATTTGCGATCAACGGGCTATATCGCACCTAATAGATAACTGTTTTTCAACCCAACGTGTGTTTTATTTGTAAATACTGATCTGACCAGTTTAATGATTAAAAACAACAATCATACACAAAAATACTAGGTGAGAATTTTAGGGGTTTGTTTTCTGACAAATCAACCATGAAGGCGGTATCGATTCCATGTAGCCTATGTAGACTATAGCCACTTTCAAATATATCAATTAAGTACAGAAAACTTAATTATACATCAATAAATCCTAATTAAACCTAATTTGGTGGCTTTGGTTTTGGGGGAAAAAAGAAAGTTGTTAACTTTCTTAGTTTCACAAAGTCCAAGAACAAAATCTTGGAAGGTAAAATCGATTATATTTACCTGTTTAACAAAATTAAAAATAATGCAGCCAAGCTTAATGAGAAAGGAACATCTACAGTGGTAATAACTTGGATTGCAATGAAAGTTCAATGACCAGTTTTATGAGATGGTTTTCGAGAACCGAAGCTGCTAGGAATATTTTATTCTCTGATGGAAAAAAACTACCTATGTGGTTAGGCTTTTATCAGTAAACATGTCTTCCAAATTTAATAGGTATTTCTGAAATGGAAATATGATCACCTTCCTCGCTGCCATATGATCGTGGCTGGCAGACGACAACGGCTCCGTCTACGATCACCATTTGATTGGATGGCAAATGGCGGCCATTGTGACCGTGGTTGGCAGACCACAACAACGGCTCCGTCTACGATCACCACGTGATTGGATGGCAAATGGCGGCCATTGTTCCCAGAAGCCCCCATGAGACCTGACAGTCGCCTGAGCAGCGGGACTGTCTTAACTTTGATTAGAGTCTTTGTTTTTCTGTAGGTATGTTTTGATGCCATCTTGTCCAAGCCAGTTAAGTCTCGACGCAGTTGGCAGACAGCAGAAACAGTCCTGGACTCTATAAAAGGATATAAACCGGACGATGTTCATTTCAACTTATATTCCGAGAGGACCAGCTACTGTTTAGTTCAAAATACATGACAATATCTAAAGCCATGTTTTCTCGTGGAGTTACAAGCGTTGTACCAAGAACAACTGGAGGAAATGTCGAGACAATCAGAGTTTCTAACTTGAAAACAGCAGACACCATTCGCCAACATACCGAAAACAAACAACGAAGCAAACGAGATTACATGCAGTTTAAAAACACGAAAGATGTCTGTGACGGTCTCAGGGTGATTTTGGGTATGCCTGAAATGTGTGACGTCAAGTTTCTAGTCGGTTCAAACCAAACACCCGTGTATGCCGTCAGAGCTATTCTAGCCACGAGAAGTAAATTGTTCTACAATATGATCCAGTCCCATAAGACGATTACCGAGGCTAAGGCTGGACAACCAGAGAAGAAGAAAAGTCTCCTGTCTAAACTCAAACATATCAACTGGAAAAATCTCTCCCCAGTCAAGAGAAAGCAAAAATCTGAAAAATTGTCCCAGTCTGGACCCCTTGTAATTCCAATCACAGATTTTAACCTGGACATATTCCAACGAGTCATTTTGTACCTACACAGTGGCAGCGTCAACGTCGATATAACGTCTGTGTTTGGCGTTCTGACGGCCGCTGGTGTCTACGGAATTCCCAATCTACGTAAGGCTTGTCTACATTTGGCAGCTCGTTTTATTTCCGTCAGAACAGTTCTACCTCTGCTGGCATCAGCTGAACCCTATATGAATTTTAGATGCACTTCTTTCCTGGTGTCAAAAGTCTTGGAGTTTATAGATGTTAGAGCTGACGATATTCTGACTTTGTCTGAATTTCAACATCTTCCAAAAGCCTCAGTCATCGCCATCTTGTTTCGTAAAGATCTTCAGACTACGGATGAGAAAAAATGGGATGCTGCTGTTCAGTGGAGTCGTCAACATTGTCATCGACAAGAAATCTCCGTTTTCAGAGACACCATCGCCATGTTTGTCCCTCATATAAACTTTCTAAAGATCAGCTGTTCCAAACTAAAGCGAGAAATCCTCCCCATGGATATTTTACCCGAGGATGTTTTATCAGCTGTGATGGCTCTCCTCTGGGCCCCACCCAAACCCGCAAGAGGCCCCAGAAGAAGCATTTGAAGGGAACTTATATCCACAATTTGTTCTTTTTGTTATCATTTTATTGTTAGTGCTGTTTGTTATTGTTTATACCTATTGGTTTACCTGTACTGATTTTCCATTTTGTCAGTTTATAGAAATACACTGTTTTAAGGGATTTGTCAATGTTTTTTTGTGTTTTCATTAGTGGGTATTTTTTATGACTACATATACATCTGTAGACCTTCTACCTGGATCGAGAATAAACGGAATTATATAGTCAATATACGTATTATATTAATTTACTTAAAAAAATAAGAAGCTGAAACAGTGATAGCCATACATTTCCAAACAGTTATTGTATGGCATTAACATAGTGTGAAGATTTGACTAAGGACACTGACTTTGATAACGATGTAAAAACTACATCGAAACGTCGTCAAAAAATAAACCATATTTCATAGTCAATGGTTTTGCTAACAATGTAAGAACTACATCTAAACGGCATCACCCAATAAACCTATAAGTTGTTATCCATAAGTAATTTCCCCCTTATTGTAACCATTCAACTTTCAAATGCCATTTAAAGACTAAAAATTAACCTCTATATTAAATCGACAATGGTGTTCTGTGTTGACTAAAGTCGAACACACCTACAAGCATATAATAAATTGACGAGTTAAATATAAAGTTCATTGGCGGTAATATACAATTGCGCCTTGTTATGATCAGTTCAAAAGTCACGATACGCAAAAGCTTTGATGTTTTATGATTCTCTCATAATGTTATTGTAAGTGAAACCATCTGAACTGAATACAGTACGCCATAAACAGGTTTAATCGTAAAAAAAAAAACCTAAATATTGGGTTTATTCGGATACTGTTCAGAATTAACATAAAGACATAGTTTTCTGGATAACTACATGAAATTCTTAGGTTTATTTCTCACAACGTTTAGCTAGAATTAGCTATAGCTTCATCAGGTGTATCACAATGTATGATACACCTGATGAAGCTAGAGGTAATTCTAGCGAAACGTTGTGAGAAATAAACCTAAGAAGTAGTTATCCAGAAAACTATGTCCTTATGTTACTTATTCCCTACTTCTAAATGTCTTTCAAAAGTTATATTGTTCAGAATTGACCATTTAACAATTTGTAACCTAAGGTATTCTTTTAAATTATTTTTTTTAAATTGCACACGAACCCCAGTTCTGCATAGTGTTTAGTTATTTGCCTTAAGCATTTGACAATTCCTTGTACTATAAAGAATTAGATACAATTTATTTTGTTAAAATTAATCATAATTAATGCACAGAGGGATTTTATCAGTGTGCGGAAACACAAAGTTCTAGGTTTGTTAATTAACTTGTTTTGTCTTAATTATGCAACTATGTTGCTATTTAAAGAGTAATCATTTAATTAATATATAGATTTGTGTGGGGTTTTTCGGAGGTTGATCATAGACGTGTTAATTAATGAACTGAGAGTAGATTAAGAAATTGCTAAACTGTTGCCTTTTTAGGGTATTGATTCCGTCATATGGGAACGTATCAAAGGTATTTCAGGTATAGTTTCTGGCCGGGGTGATCGTTGATAACTGGGCTAGAGCTGAATATGCCAACCCGTGAGTCTCCACGGGTAACCTTTACGTCTGTTGTCGATGGCAGAGTACTTGAAACTCCGCATTAAAATATATAAACTGTTTTGCCACCGAGTTCACTGGAACCAGCAGACAAGTCCAGTGTTTGCCATCCGTGCCTGGGTTTATACTGCATTAAACAGGATGTCACCCAAATTTCCCTTCATTGAAAGAAAAATTACAATATCGTTTATTCAAAGAAAACCCCCCAAATCATTCTGCTTGTCAGTTTGCTGTACACTTACTTCTTGATCTAAGACGGCACCCATGTCGTCTGCTAATCAGTCACATGACACACGGGGGTCAGTCTTACTGCCAATCTAAAATAGAGATTGATCCTTCTGCCATTCGTTGAGATATCAACTCTAAAACGATTGAGTGACATGTTGCTTGGACAAAGGGAGGCCACTGCTGTCGACGTCCTTAAAATTGTAAATAACGACACGTGACACTGACAGTTGACTCGGTTGTGTAGAGAGATATCCGATATCATACCTTTCCTACTGTAACATTCTTTGGGGAAATACCTATACATCCCACCTGAAACCTCTTATTCTCCTTCAAAAACGTGCAATTCGTGTCATCACACTGTCCTCTCGTCGGGAACACACCCAGCCCTTGTTCACAGATCTATCTATCCTACCTTTAACCTTCTTAAACAAATATCTCATCCTCAGTATTGCTCATACTTCTTTCTACAATCCAGTGTATCTTCCATTCAATTTCCAAAATTACCTACTGAAACAATCATCTTCTCATACACACCAAACCAGATCCACCCATGGCCTTGTCCGACCTATTTACTACAGTAACCACTCTTATTACTCATTTTCAGTTACTGCCCCTAGAGAATGGAACTCAACCTTTATATCACTCAGAAGCATACCTTCAAAATCACTGTTCAAATCTAAGTTAAAAACCTATTTAATATCAATGATATGACCGCCGTGCCTTATCCTTTGTTTATAGTCCCCCCCCTCCCCCCCCCCCCCCCCCCCCATTCAACTATGTTTAAGATCTCGATAATCAATTTTTGCTTTTTGTTATGTTTTTGCTTTTTTGTTGTTTTTTTTATTATCTGTAAATAAGTTGTTTACACATAATTTAAATACATGCCATTTAATTCACCTGACTCTTAAATACATACATCCAATAACTCTTGGGATAGAACAAGTCCTATGGGACTTTATTCCCGCCAGAAAAATGGTTTAAGCTGTTTTATCTTTATTTAATTTTCCTTTATCTATTTTATCTTCCTGTACTGTACATATATTTCTGGTGAATAAAAAATCAATCAATCAATCAATCAATCAATATAATTCTGGTAGGTAACGTTTAAGCAGCCGATAACCTGTTTTGTTATATTGATTGCTACTCTCCTAATACATATAAAATACCTTGAAATACCTTGAAGTCCATATCATATTTTGCCTTGACATCCATGGGCGTTGCCCTCTTGTTTTAGAATGTATATATGAGTTGATGTAGTGCCGATTATATTTTTTATTTCTGCCCAAAGGCCTTGCGATACAGGGTATTATTGTAGGGTTACATGTTTGGGAACAGTATAGAACAGAGAATTAAATATCATACACTTTATAAATTCTCAGTAAGATTCTTACAGTTCACTATGCGCGAAAATGAAGTGCGACGGCTCTCGAGCCATGTCTCGTGTTGAAGATCTCGTAGAATGGCACGAGATCTCGATTGTCTTACTGCTAGAATGCGTCTGCTTCTCTGTTGATTCATTTATATAAAATTCCCATAAGATTTGATTTAGCATTTTTACTACACGGGTAAACTTTTTTGCTATTCCAGTTCACTGAAACCAGCAGAAAATTCTAGTGTTTGCCCTCCGTGTCTGGGTTTATACTGCATTAAACAGGATGTCACCCAAACATCCCTTCATTGAAAGAAAAAAAAATCATTATCTTTTATTCAAAGACATCCCCGCAAATCAGGGCTTGTCAGTTTGTGGTACAATTACGTCTTGAACGGAGACGGCACCCATGTCGTCTGCTTATCAGTCACATGACACAAAGGAAGTCAGCCTTACTGTTTGAAGGCGTCTGCTTCTCTGCTGATTGATTTAAACAATATTTTCCTTAGATTTGATTTAGTAAATTGATAAAACACATTCTGTCAAATATGTTAAATTAAACTGTTGGGTATTCGGCCCAAGGAATTGTACTTTCTGATTAAGCCTACCTTCATAAAGGTTAGATTGACGAGTGAAATGGACAAGACGAAATATTAAAGGTGATGATTGGCACCACATAATCTACAGTTTTAACTTTTATGATAATGACTACCTGAAATATAACCTAATCGAATTAGCACCTCCTATTTATTATTCCTTTAGCAACAATGTCATCAATGCAATTTTAAAAAATTCGCCCCTACAGTTTAATTTCATTAAAAAATCAACTTCTCGTCGCCTTTATCAAGGCTGTTATTTTAATGTTATTATAGTTGCATATTATAACATTATTTTAGTGAGACGTGAGCTAAATGTCAGATATAAAACAGAAAAAGAAAATTGTTTGAGATTTTTCTCCCTTTTTTGATTCCACTCTCTAGAAATATATATTAAGCTGGTGTTTAGTTGCTTAATAACAAAACTCAGAATTTGAATATACGTTAAGTTAGCCTTTAGTTGCCTAAAAACAAAACTCAGATGTTGAATATGCGTTAAAGTGGCATGAGCTGCCAAAATGTTGATATTTTGACATTAAAACGGAATGTTGAAATTATTGGCTATTTTTCTCAAGACGTATAATTCAGAAGCTTTTTAGTGCTTCTAGTCTCGAAAATGTACGATAAAGTGTTGTTTAGAACTAACTTTGGTTCAGAATGAATGGTTGTCCCGGTTATTTAAATTCTGTTTATTTTTCGAACAGGTTTTCGGTTCGTACAGGCCACATACTGTATGGATTTTCCTCATTCCAACGCCAATCATTTAGTTTTAGTGTTGAGTTACCTAATAATAAGACTCAGAAGTTGAAAATACGTTAACGTAGTGTTGGGTTGCCTAATAACAAAACTCAGAAGTTGAATATACGCTAAGGTAGTGTTTAGTTGCTTAATAACAAAACTCAGAAGTTGAATACATACGTTAAGTTTAGTGTTTCGTCTGTGACCTTCGTTCCTGACTGGCTACACACTCAACAGATATTATTCATTTTCCAACATCTTCCAATAAGTTTTGTAACGAATAAATTAAAAGACATACAGCATCTTGATAATTATAGCAATTCAATAGAAATGTCGGTATTAATACGACAATCAATGTCATTATAACCCAGCAAAACACGTCTTGAAAACTGCGGAAATCAGATTTTTAGTTTTAAGACACGATAGTCTAGTAAATCATTGTGTTATTCTTGAAAAATACGTTAATATTTTCGATACTATTTTGTTCAAAACTGGTTAAATCTCAGATAATCCATATCAGTTGGAGTTGAATGTGAGGATGGCAACTACTTAAAATTTAAAAAATGATTTTACCCCCCCCCCCCCCCAAAAAAAAAAAAACAACACAAACCCCAAAACAATGTGAGCTGGCCTGTTAATTGGGTTGACAATACGAACTAACATTTAGAGATTTATATCCGTGGTCAAACCGTTCAAGGTGTCATGCGGGGGTTAATTAAAGCCATTAGGGGCCAATGAACGATCAACGGGCTATAGCGCACCTAATAGGTAACTGTTTTTCAAATACTGATCTGACCAGTTTAATGATTAAAAACAACAACCATACACAATACGAGGTGAGAATTTTAGGGGCTTGTTTTCTGACAAATCAACCGTGAAGGCGGTAACAATTTCATGTAAAGACTATAGGCATTTTTTAAATAGATCAATTAAGCACAGAAAATTTAATTGTACATCAATAAATCCTAATTAAACTAAATTTGGTGGCTTTGGTTTTGGGGAAGAAAGAAAATCGTTAAATTTCTTAGTTTCACAAAGTCCAAGAACAAAATCCGAAAAGTTAAAATCGATTTTTATTACGTGTTTGCAACGTTATTTTATTTTGCCTTAACAAAATTAAAAATAATGAACCCAAGCTTAATGAGAAAGGAACGTCTACGGTGGTAATAACTTGGATTGCAATGAAAATTTAATAGCCATTTTTAGGAGATGGTTTTCGAGAACCGAAGCTGCTAGAAATATTTTATTCACTGATGAAAAAACTAGCTATGTTGTTTGGATTTTATCAATAAACATATCTTCCATATCTTCCAAATTTGATATGTATTTCTGAAATGGAAATATGATCACCTTCCTCGCTGCACTATGATCGTGGTTGGCAGACGACAACGGCTCCGTTTACGATCACCACGTCATTGGATGGCAAATGGCGGCCATTGTTACCAGAAGCCCCCATGACACCTGACAGTCGCCCGATCTGCGGGGCTGTCTTAACTTTGATTAGAAAAGAATTGCAGTCTTTGTTTTACTGTAGGGATGTTTTGATGCCATCTTGTCCAAGCCAGTTAAGTCTCGACACTGTTGGCAGACAGCAGAAACAGTGCTGGACTCTATAAAAGGATATAAACCGGACATAGGTCATTTCAACTTATACTCTGAGAGGACCAGCTACTGTTTAGTTCAAAACACATGACAATCTCTAAAAACATGTTTTCTCCTGGAGTTTCAATCGTTGTACCAGGAACAACTGGAGGAAATGTCGAGACAATCAGAGTTTCTAACTTGAAAACAGCAGACACCATTCGCCAACATACCGAAAACAAACAACGAAGCAAACGAGATTACATGCAGTTTAAAAACACGAAAGATGTCTGTGACGGTCTGCGGGTGATTTTGGGTATGCCTGAAATGTGTGACGTCAAGTTTCTAGTCGGTTCAAACCAAACACCCGTGTATGCCGTCAGAGCTATTCTAGCCACGAGAAGTAAAATGTTCTACAATATGATCCAGTCTCATAAGACGATTACCGAGGCTAAGGCTGGACAACCAGAAAAGAAGAAAAGTCTCCTGTCTAAACTCAAACATATCAACTGGAAACATCTCTCCCCAGTCAAGGAAAAACGAAAATCCGAAAAATTGTCCCAGTCTGGTTCTCTTGTAATTCCAATCATAGATTTTAACCTGGACATATTCCAGCGAGTCATTTTGTACCTACACAGTGGTAGCGTCAACGTCGATATAACGTCTGTGTTTGGCGTTCTGACGGCCGCTGATGTCTACGGAATTCCCAATCTACGTAAGGCTTGTCTACATTTGGCAGCTCGTTTTATTTCCGTCATAACAGTTCTACCTCTCCTGGCATCAGCTGAACCTTATATGAATTTTAGATGCACTTCTTTCCTCGTGTCAAAAGTCTTGGAGTTTATAGCTACCAGAGCTGACGATATTCTGAGTTTGTCTGAATTTCAACATCTTCCAAAAGCCTCAGTGATAGCCATCTTGTTTCGTAAAGATCTTCAGACAACGGATGAGAAAAAATGGGATGCTGCTGTTCAGTGGAGTCGTCATCATTGTCACCGACAAGAAATCTCCGTTTTCAGAGACACCATCGCCATATTTGTCCCTCATATAAACTTTCTGAAGATCAGCTGTTCTAAACTAAAGCGAGAAATCCTTCCCATGGATATTTTACCCGAGGGTGTTTTTTCAGCTGTGATGGCTCTACTTTGGGCCCCACCCAAACCCCCAAGAGGCCCCAGAAGAAGCATTTGAAGTGAACTTATATCCACAATTGGTTCTTTTTGTTATCATTTTATTTTTAGTGCTGTTTGTTATTGTTTATACCTATTGATTTACTTGTACTGATTTACCATTCTGTCAGTTTATAGAAATACACTGTTTTAAAGGATTTGTCAATGTTTTTTGTGTTTTCATTAGTGGGTTTTTTATGATTACATATACATCTGTAGACCTTCTACCTGGATCGAGAATAAACGGAATTATATAGTCAATATACGTAATATATTACTTTACTTAAAAAATAAGAATCTGAAACAGTGATAGCCATACATTTCTAAACAGTTATTGTATGGCATTAACATAGTATGAAGATTTGACTAAAGACACTGACTTTGATAACGATGTAAAAACTACATCGAAAAGTCGTCAAAAAATAAACCATATTTCATAGTCAATGGTTTTGCTAACAATGTAAGAACTACATCTAAACGGCATCACCCAATAAACCTATAAGTTGTTATCCATAAGTAACTCTTCCCCTTATTGTAACCTTTCAACTTTCAAATGCCATTTAAAGACTAAAAAATCAACCTATATATTAAATCGACAATGGTGATCTGTGTTGACTAAAGTCGAACACACCTACAAGCATATAATAAATTGACGAGTTAAATATAAAGTTCATTGGCGGTAATATACAATTGCGCCTTGTTATGATCAGTTCAAAAGTCACGACACGCAAAAGCTTTGATGTTTTATGATTCTCTCATAATGTTATTGTAAGTGAAACCATCTGAACTGAATACAGTATGCCATAAACAGGTTTAATCGTAAAAAAAACCCTAAATGTTGGGTTTATTCGGATACTGTTCAGAATTAACATAAAGACATAGTTTTCTGGATAACTACATGTACTTCTTAGGTTTATTTCTCACAACGTTTAGCTAGAATTAGCTATAGCTTCAGCAGGTGTATTAAAATGTATGATACACCTGATGAAGCTAGAGGTAATTCTAGCGAAACGTTGTGAGAAATAAACCTAAGAAGTAGTTATCCAGAAAACTATGTCCTTATGTTACTTATTCCCTACTTCTAAATGTCTTTCAAAAGTTATATTGTTCAGAATTGACCATTTAACAATTTGTAACCTAAGGTATTCTTTTAAATTATTTTTTAAAACTGCACACGAACCCCAGTTCTGCATAGTGTTTAGTTATTTGCCTTAAGCATTTGACAATTCCTTGTACTATAAAGATACAATTAATTTGTTAAAATTAATCATAATTAATGCACAGAGGGATTTTATCAGTGTGCGGAAACACAAAGTTCTAGGTTAGTTAATTAACTTGTTTTGTCTTAATTATGCAACTATGTTGCTATTTAAAGAGTAATCATGTAATTAATATATAGATTTGTGTGGGGTTTTTCGGAGGTTGATCATAGACGTGTTAATTAATGAACTGAGAGTAGATTAAGAAATTGCTAAACTGTTGCCTTTTTAGGGTATTGATTCCGTCATATGGGAACGTATCAAAGGTATTTCAGGTATAGTTTCTGGCCGGGGTGATCGTTGATAACTGGGCTAAAGCTGAATATGCCAACCCGTGAGTCTCCACGGGTAACCTTTACGTCTGTTGTCGATGGCAGAGTACTTGAAACTCCGCATTAAAATATATAAACTGCTTTGCCACCGAGTTCACTGGAACCAGCAGACAATTCTAGTTTTGCCATCCGTGCCTGGGTAATACTGGATTAAAAACGATGTCTCCCAAATATCCCTTCATTGAAAGAAAAATTACACTATCGTTTATTCAAAGAAAACCCCCCAAATCATTCTGCTTGTCAGTTTGCTGTACACTTACTTCTTCTGCCATTCGTCGAGATATCAACTCTAAAACGATTGAGTGACATGTTGCTTGGACAAAGGGAGGCCACTGCTGTCGACGTCCTTAAAATTGTAAACAACGACACGTGACACTGACAGTTGACTCGGTTGTGTAGAGAGATATCCGATATAATTCTGGTAGGTAACGTTTAAGCCGCCGATAACCTGTTTTGTTATATTGATTGCTACTCTCCTAATACATATAAAATACCTTGAAATACCTTGAAGTCCATATCATATTTTGCCTTGACATCCATGGGCGTTGCCATCTTGTTTTAGAATGTATATATAAGCTGATGTAGTGCCGATTATATTTTTTATTTTTAACAAGTATTTCTGCCCAAAGGCCTTGCGATACAGGTTATTATTGTAGGGTTACATGTTTGGGAACAGTATAGAACAGAGAATTAAATATCATACACTTTATAAATTCTCAGTAAGATTCTTACAGTTCACTATGCGCGAAAATGGAGTGCGACGGCTCTCGAGCCATGTCTCGTGTTGAAGATCTCGTAGAATGGCACGAGATCTCGATTGTCTTACTGCTAGAATGCGTCTGCTTCTCTGTTGATTCATTTGTATAAAATTCCCATAAGATTTGATTTAGCATTTTTACTACACGTGTAAACTTTTTTGCTATTCCAGTTCACTGAAACCAGCAGAAAATTCTAGTGTTTGCCATCCGTGTCTGGGTTTATACTGCATTAAACAGGATGTCACCCAAACATCCCTTCATTGAAAGAAAAAAAACCATTGTCTTTTATTTAAAGACATCCCCCCAAATCAGGGCTTGTCAGTTTGTGGTACAATTACGTCTTGAACGGAGACGGCACCCATGTCGTCTGCTTATCAGTCACATGACACACAGGGGGTCAGCCTTACTGTTTGAAGGCGTCTGCTTCTCTGCTGATTGATTTAAACAATATTTTCCTTAGATTTGATTTAGTAAATTGATAAAACACATTCTGTAAAATCTGTTAAATTAAACTGTGGGGTATTCGGCCCAAGGAGTTGTACTTTCTGATTAAGCCTACCTTCATAAAGGTTAGATTGACGAGTGAAATGGACAAGACGAAATATTAAAGGTGATGATTGGCACCACATAATCTACAGTTTTAACTTTTATGATAATGACTACCTGAAATATAACCTAATCGAAGTAGCACCTCCTATTTATTATTCCTTTAGCTACAATGTCATCAATGCAATTTTAAAAAATTACAGTTTAATTTCATTAAAAAAATCAACTTCTCGTCGCCTTTATCAAGGCTGTTATTTTAATGTTATTATAGTTGCATATTATAACATTATTTTAGTGAGACGTGAGCTAAATGTCAGATATAAAACAGAAAAAGAAAATTGTATATTGTATATTAAATCGACAATGGTGTTCTGTGTTGACTAAAGTTAAATATAAAGTTCATTGGCGGTAATATACAATTGCGCCTTGTTATGATCAGTTCAAAAGTCACGATACGCAAAAGCTTTGATGTTTTATGATTCTCTCATAATGTTATTGTAAGTGAAACCATCTGAACTGAATACAGTATGCCATAAACAGGTTTAATCGTAAAAAAACCCTAAATATTGGGTTTATTCGGATACTGTTCAGAATTAACATAAAGACATAGTTTTCTGGATAACTACATGTACTTCTTAGGTTTATTTCTCACAACGTTTAGCTAGAATTAGCTATAGCTTCATCAGGTGTATTACAATGTATTATACACCTGATGAAGCTAGAGGTAATTCTAGCGAAACGTTGTGAGAAATAAACCTAAGAAGTAGTTATCCAGAAAACTATGTCCTTAAGTTACTTATTCCCTACTTCTAAATGTCTTTCAAAAGTTATATTGTTCAGAATTGACCATTTAACAATTTGTAACCTATGGTATTCTTTTAAATTATTTTTTCAAATAGGACACTAGCCCCAGTTCTGCATAGTGTTTTGTTATTTGCCTTAAGCATTGGTCAATTCCTTCTAATATAAAGATACAATTTATTTTGTTAAAATTATCCATAATCACTGAACAGAGGGAGCAGTGTGTGGAAACACGAAGTTATAGCTTAATTAATAAACTTGTTTTGTCTTAATTAGGCGATCTGATTAACTTTTATTTAACCAATTATGTTGCTATTTAAATAATAATCATTTAATTAATATATAGATTTGTTTGAAGTTTTTCGGAGGTTGATCATAGACGTGCTAATTAATTAACTGAGAGTGGATTAAGAAATTGCTAAGTGGTTTATAAAACTGTTGATTTTGTAGGGTATTATATTTTTTATATGGAAATGTATCGAAGGTATTTCAGGTATAGTTTCCGGCCGGGGTGACAGTAGATAACTGGGCTAGAGCTGAATATGCTAGTCCGTGAGTCTCCACGGGTAACCTTGACGTCAGTTGTCGATGGAAGAGTACTTGAAACTCCCCATTAAACTATGCATTTTTACTCCAGGGATAAACTTTTTTGCCATTCAAGTTCACTGGAACCAGCGGACAATTCTAGTGTATACCATCCGTGTCTGGGTAATACTGGATTAAATAGGATGTCACCCAAACATCCCTTCATTGAAAAAAAATTGCACTATCTTTTATTCAATGAAAACCCCGCAAATCATCTTGCTTCCAAACAGGGCCACCAATGGGTCGCGGGTTCGAATCCCACTCAGTCCAAAAATTGGAAAATTTTCTGACTGGGTTTTCACTCGAACGACCTATGTGGGATGGTTGCCAGTTACCAGCGGAAGGTCGTGGGTTTCCTCCGGTCACAGAGCCCGGTTTCCTCTCACAATAAAACTGGCAACGCCGCCATATAAGTGAAATAATTTTGAGCGCGGCGTAAAACACCAAACAATCAATCAATCAATCCAAACAGGGCTTGTCAGTTTGTCGTACAATTACGTCTTGATCTAAGACGGCACCCATGTCGTCTGCTAATCAGTCACATGACACACAGGGGGTCAGTCTTACTGCTAGAATGTGTCTGCTTCTCTGTTGATTCATTTATATAAAATTCCCATAAGATTCGATTTAGCGTTTTTACTACACGGGTAAACTTTTTTGCTATTCCAGTTCACTGAAACCAGCAGAAAATTTGCCATCCGAGTCTGGGTTTATACTGCATTAAACAAGATGTCACCCAAACATCCCTTCATTGAAAGAAAAAAAAACATTATCTTTTATTCAAAGACATCCCTGCAAATCATCTTGCTTCAACACAGGGCTTGTCAGTTTGTGGTACAATTACGTCTTGAACGGAGACGGCGCCCATGTCGTCTGCTTATCAGTCACATGACACACAAGGGGTCAGCCTGACTGTTTGAAGGCGTCTGCTTGTCTGCTGATTGATTTAAACAATATTTTCCTAAGATTTGATTTGGCACATTCATAAAACGCATTTAGTAAAATCTGTTAAATTAAACTATTGGGTATTAAGCCCATGGAGTTGTACATCTGATTACACCTACGTTTCTAAAGGTTAGATTGACGAATAAAATGGACATGGTTAGTAAAACGAAGGAGTGATTGACAGCACGTAATCTACAGTTTTAACTTTTATGATAATGACTACCTGAAACACAGCCTAATCGGAATAGCAACTTCTATTTATAATTCCTTATTCAACAATGTCAACAATACAATTTGTCAAAAAAAAACGTCGCCCCTACAGTTAAATTTTATAAAAAAAATTAACTTTCCATCGCCTTTACCAAGACTGCTATTCTAGTTATATATTATAACATTGTTTTAGTGAGACATGAGCTACCAAATGTATGAAATAGACTTAACAAAATTGTTTGAGATTTTTCTCGCGCTCTTTCTGGATTCTACTCTTTTGAATATACGTTATGGTAGTGTTTAGTTGCCTAATAACAAAACTCAGAAGTTGAATACAGTACGTTAAGGTAGTGTTTAGTTGTCTAATAACAAAACTCAGAAGTTGAAAATACGCTTAGGTAGTGTTGAGTTACCTAATAACAGAACTCAGAAGTTGAAAATACGTATAACAAAACTCAAAAGTTGAAAATACCTATAACAAAACTCAGAAGTTGAAAATACGTTAAGGTAGTGCTGAGTTGCCTAATAACAAAACTCAGAAGTTGAATTTGCATCCCAGACATTCCACTTCCGTCTGTGATCTTCGTTCCTGACTGGCTACAAACTCAACCGATATAATTTTTTTCCCAATTTCTTCCAATAATTTTTGTAACGAATAAATTAAAAGGCATACAGTATCTTGATAATTATAGGAATTCATGGGAAATGTCGGTATTAATACGACCACCCATGTCATTATCACCCATCAAAACACGTCTGTGAAACCCTGTAAAACAACATCGTGATTTATAGTTTTAAGACCCGTATTCTATTAAATCATTATGCTATTCTCGAAACAGACTTTAATAGTTTGGATACTATTCTTGCATAGTTTGAATAGTTTATATCGATTCGAATTAAATATGAGGATGGCGTCGACTAAAAAAAAAAAAAAAACGATTTTAACAAAGAAAAAAAAACAGTGTGACCTGTTAATTGGAATGAGAATACGAACTAACATTTAGAGATTTATTTCCGTGGTCAAACCGTTCACGGTGTCACGTGGGGGTCAATTAAAGCCATTAATTGACCATTGGCGATCAACGGGCTATAGGAAGGCACCTAATAGGTAACTGTTTTTCAACCCAAGATGTGTTTTATTTGTAAATACTGATCTGACCAGTTTAATGATTAAAAACAACAATCATACACAAAAATACTAGGTGAGAATTTTAGGGGTTTGTTTTCTGACAAATCAACCGTAAAGGCTGTATCGATTTCATGTAAGACTATAGCCACTTTTAAATAGATCAATTAAACACAGAAAACTTGATTATACATCAATAAATCTTAATTAAACTTAATTTGGTGGCTTTGGTTTTGGGGAAAAAATAAAATCGTTAAATTTCTTACTTTCACAAAGTCCAAGAACAAAATCCTGAAAGTTAAAATCGATTTGTTTTACCTGTTAAACAAAATTAAAAATAATGCACCCAAGCTTAATGAGAAAGGAACATCTACAGTGGTAATGACTTGGATTGCAATGAAAATTATATGGTCAGTCGTATGAGATGGTTTTCGTGAGCTGATTGATTGATTGATTGGTGTTTTACGCCGCGCTCAAGATTATTTCACTTATATGGCGGCGTTGCCAGTTTTATTGTGTGAGGAAACCGGGCTCTATGCCCGGAGGAAACCCACGACCTTCCGCTGGTAACTGGCAACCATCCCACATAGGTCGTTCGAGTGAAAACCCAGTCAGAAAATTTTCCGATTTTTTGGACTGAGTGGGATTCGTGAGCTGAAGCTGCTAGGAATATTTTATTCTCTGATGAAAAAAAATAGCTGTGTTGCTTGTATTTTATCAATAAAGATATCTTCCAAATTTGACAGGTATTTCTGAAATGGAAATATGACCACCTCCCCAGATGCCATATGATCGTGGTTGGCAGACGACAACGGCTCCGTCTACGATCACCACGTGATTGAATGGCAAATGGCGGCCACTGTTCCTAGAAGCCCCCATGACACCTGACAGTCGCCCGAGCAGCGGGACTGTCTTAACTTTGATTAGAAAAGAATTGCAGTCTTTGTTTTCTGTACGGATGTTTTGATTCCATCTTGCCCAAGCCAGTTAAGTACCGACACGGTTGGCAGACAACAGAAACAGTCCTGGACTCTATAAAAGGATATAAACCGGACAATGGTCATTTCAACTCATACTCCGAGAGGATCAGCTACTGTTTAGTTCAAAATACATGAAAATATCTAAAGCCATGTTTTCTCGTGGAGTTTCAAACGTTATACCAGGAACAACTGGAGGAAATGTCGAGACAATCAGAGTTTCTATCTTGAAAACAGCAGACAACATTCGCCAACATACCGAAAACACACAACGAAGCAAACGAGATTACATGCAGTTTAAAAACACGAAAGATGTTTGTGACGGTCTCCGGGTGATTTTGGGTATGCCTGAAATGTGTGACGTCAAGTTTCTAGTCGGTTCAAACCAAACGCCCGTGTATGCCGTCAGAGCTATTCTAGCCACGAGAAGTAAAATGTTCTACAATATGATCCAGTCTCATAAGACGATTACCGAGGCGAAGGCTGGACAACCAGAGAAGAAGAAAAGTTTCCTGTCTAAACTCAAACATATCAACTGGAAAAATCTCTCCCCAGTCAAGGGAAAACAAAAGTCTGAGAAATTGTCCCAGTCTGGACCTCTTGTAATTCCAATCACAGATTTTAACCTGGACATATTCCAACGAGTCATTTTGTACATACACAGTGGCAGCGCCAACGTCGATATAACGTCTGTGTTTGGCGTTCTGACAGCCGCTGATGTCTATGGAATTCCTAATCTACGCAAGGCTTGTCTACATTTGGCAGCTCGTTTTGTTTCCCTCAGAACAGTTCTACCTCTCCTGGCGTCAGCTGAACCCTATATGAATTTTAGATGTACTTCTTTCCTCGTGTCAAAAGTCTTGGAGTTTATAGCTGTTAAAGCTGACGATGTTTTGTGTTTGTCTGAATTTCAACATCTTCCAAAAGCCTCAGTCATCGCCATCTTGTTTCGTGAAGATCTTCAGACAACGGAGGAGAGAAAATGGGATGCTGCTGTTCAGTGGAGTCGTCAACATTGTCATCGACAAGAAATCTCCGTTTTCAGAGACACCATCGCCATATTTGTCCCTCACATAAACTTTCTAAAGATCAGCTGTTCTAAACTAAAACGTGAAATCCTTCCCATGGGTATTTTACCCGAGGCTGTTTTTTCAGCTGTGATGGCTCTACTTTGGGCCCCACCCAAACCCCCGAGAGGCCCCCGAAAAAGTCTATAAAAGAATACATTTTATGAGCCATTGCTGTTATTTAGTGCTATATTCTGTTGATAACTTTATATGTTATTTTTGATGAAGAAAAAAAATATGAAAATTTATTCATAAAAAATAAAGATTGCAAAACTGACTAGGAAAATGTTTGTGCTTTTTTTAAAATCATCTGTTGTACCGATGACTTGAAGAGTCCCCATGGTTATTTTGTCATTACAAATTATATTGATTGCTTGGTTATTTACGCCGCTTTCAAGGCTTCTTCAATTATATAGGGTCGTTACCAGGTTTAATGATGAAGAAAAACGGGCCCTTTCCTCTGAGGAAACCCCTGACCTTTGAAGAAAAGCGGGTTGATAGATAACGACCGGTTCGAAGAAAAGTGTGTTAGTATATAACAGCTGGGGCCTGTTTCACAAAGCGGCGTAGTGTAAGTTTTTACGTAACTTTCTTACTAACGTATCTCTACAGTATGGGCTGCTAAGGCATTTACGTAAAAACTTACGCTACGCCGTTTAGTTAAACAGGGCCCTGGCACGGCTACACATTCTGTAGAGATACGTTGCTATGAAAGTTACGCGAAAAGATACATCTACGCCGTTTTGTGAAACTGTGTCCTGATTTGAAGAAAAATGTGTTAATATAATTATAACAGTCGCTTTTGAAGAAAAGTATGTTAATATATAACAGTCGGTTTGAAGAAAAATATATTAATATATAACAGTCGGTTTAAAGTTTCTTATGGCATGTGCAAACTGGAAAGAATTTTTTAAGCAGCAATGACTGATGTTAAATTGAAAAAAAATCTTTTTTTTACAAATATAAAAATGGGCCTTCTTATTGAGCTATTCACGAGTGTGTCTCATGTATGCTCAAACATGAATTACTAGGTTCACTACTAACCGCCACGCTCTCGATTTCACGTCAATCTCGTGTTTCACGCGTGAGAGTATAGGGCCTGCTGCACTGATGTTTTTTATTTAATATTTCGGACAAGCATTCTTTATGTCGCTCTATAATACATGTAGTTTAATGGCTATATAAAAAGAATGTTTGCCCTACTTTCTTTTAAATGTAACTGCATTCTCTATGGCGATTTTAGTTACAGACGTTTGTAGTAAAATCCGGTGTTACCGTGTCAGTGGACAGATGATCCATACTTCAATTTACCTGACACAAGTGACAGCTCGCTAACCATATGTGCATCTCTTCTTAAGTACGTCGCAATCACAATGCACATTTGTGTGAAGTCTCTTTAATTCAAACCGCGCTGCTTCCACAATGGATCCAACAGCTTCACTTATGAGTGAATAATTACACCTCCATAAGGCTTTGAAGAGGGTCGGCTGAAATCTATGGAAGGGCGTTTGGGCGACATTCATCTGTATTTTTCTATTTTTAATTGGATGTTTAGTTGTTTGGTTTACTTTTACCAATAAGCAATACATATAAGAAAACGGTTAAGTGAATACCAGGATAGAAAGAAGTACAGAAATTAATAATACGTGTGTTTTAGATTAACGAGATGACAAACGTTTGATGAGGAGGATTATAAACCGGTCATATATGCAATTAATCCTGATTTAACATATAATCAAATCACACATTAGCCAATTAAACTTGCAGCCATTCAAGTCAACCAATCAATTAACTAATAAACCAGTCAATCAACTATGATTTCCATCACCAACTGATCAATCACTATCAATATGCAACCAACCCTTTAATTAATAATTTACAGGCATGCCGAACAAGATAAGAGAATACGCATGTAATATACACATCAGGGAATAACAATTATTAAAACAGGAAACAATATAGAATTTATATATAATATTATCATTTTGGCACAATTTCAATATAATGATTGAACCATCGGAACAAATAATCGAAAAATAATCGATTAGATGATCTTATAATAATCATTTATTTAGATTTAAAAATAAGTTTTAAATTATATAGGAAGCTATTATTATTATGTTGTTAAAATTCTGGTTTCTTGGACAGGTCATGGTTTAATGTATTTAATTTCCATTAAGGAAAAGTTACCCCCCCCCCCCCCAACCCCTCCGCCACACAGGCACGCACACACACACCTTGTTTTGCTCTATATTAAAAGAAGGAAGCATTTTCCCACTCTCGCGAGATTTCTGGGACTGGTCTTGTGCAATCTAAAATTATAAGTTTTTTATTTTACCGCAGACGGAATATCGAGAATATAAAGCATTAATTAATTCTTCGAACCCAAACAAAATTCTCTTTAAATAGATCTCTTTCACCGTTTGTATTCCTGCGCATTACGACGACAACGAGGCTGCACCCCCCCCCTCCCCCATAACCCCCCCCGGAAGAGTTCTAAAGAAGAGTTTGAACGTCAAATATGAAGTCGAATACGAATATATCTCCAATTGGTGACAGAAGATATGCATATTTTCAATTGCTTTTTCTCTGGATCTTACATGGAGCTTGCTTTACTTCCATATCATGTTTCTAAATACATATTTGGTAAATTTTCACTTACAAATCATTGTTAAGTTTTTGCTTATTCTCTTCGACCTGCCAAGATTTTAACCTATGCTTGAGCTTGTTAGGACTTTTGATTGCTCCAATGCAAACCCGTTCAGTGAATGCTCTTTTAATTTATGCAACTTATCTGTTCTTCAGCTCGAGAATATTGGAACAAAGTCGCCCAAGACGATTTGAAGAAATCCCTAGATATGAAACACAATCTGAACGTGGCCAAAAATGTTATTTTGTTTCTTGGAGACGGCATGGGGATCACCACGGTAACGGCGGGGAGAATTCTAAAAGGACAACTAAAAGGCAAAAGCGGAGAGGAGGAAAATTTGATATTTGACACATTTCCCTATGCTTCTTTAGTGAAGGTATTATTTATACTAATTAAGACCTAAGACTTTAGATTATGGTTTAATTATCAGATAAACACATTGTGCTTAATTTACTTTTTCCCAATCTCATCAACGGTTCGACCATATATTTTTATTCAATGCTTTAGAGTTGAGAATATAATTAAAAGTAAGTGTTCCCGACAGGATGGAAAATTCTACTTCTCAAAGAATTATTCAGATGCCCGATACCCTTTCATAAGCACCAATAGCTAAATCGATCTCTAGATCTAGTGTCGTAACAGTTCTATTTATTATTAAACGTTTTTTTGTAATCTTTTCTTCTAGTATTCTTAGCCAGTTAATATGTAATATAAACTCTCGTTGTAAAAAGAGTACAACGTACATAGGCCTACATCATGCTTTTTGAAAAGTTCAATTTATGTTCGCCATGTTCTTCTTTATGGAGTTCGACATGTTGTATTAAATCTGCACTTTTGCGAAAATTTTGTTTTAATTTCAACATTTCAACATACGAATTATAAGATAAGAATTGAGCATTTTACTGATTTTGGTTCTTCCAAACATATACATTTCCAAACATTTTTCTAAAAGACGGCTCACAATGTCAGTATTACAAGGTCCCTGATTCTAGTAGACCTATTCTACTACGGCTTTCCATGAGTTCCAAAGGTGTTAGAAACCTGTTAGTTTTGGTCTTTCCTTGTCGTGAAGGTGTATAATGGATGTTAACGAGAACCACCTATAATTTGAAATTGTTGAGCATCATCTTGAAAAATATTACGATATTGCCATATATTAGTGTTTCCGGTTGTGTTTTGCAACCCCTCTCCCAAACAAACACACACACAAAAAGCAATAACATCTTTATTATTGTCTTCGTCTTCAGACCTACAACGTCGATCAACAGACGGCCGACTCCGCTGGGACAGGAACTGCTTTCCTATGTGGCATCAAAGCTAACGCCGGAACAATCGGCGTAACAGCGGCTGCTCGACGCGGAAACTGCTCTACTCTGTATGGCAACGAAATCAATTCTATCCTAAAGTGGTCTCAATCCGAAGGTAGGGAGTTTGTATTTTGATGATCACTTTATTGATACGTTTAATATGACGGATTGTTTTCATTTCATTTTAACTTAAATGTATTCGTTAAGCTCTTCTGTTTGACTTTACGACTCTGATCAAATGAAAATTGAAAAATTGGATCTTTTACTCGATCATATGTATTCACTGAAGGCCGAGGTTTTTCCTCCGGAGATAGCTCGGTTTCCTCCCCTACTAAGCCAAATAAGTGAAATAATCTTGAGAGCTGCGTAAACATTGATCAATCAATCTGTTTGATTGTCCAAAATGCTTCATTGGCAGCCCCTCCCCCTCCTCGTCCTCTCGCGGGTTCAAATCCTACTCAGTCCAAAAAAATTGGAAAATTTTCTGACTGGGCTTTCACCCGAACGACCTATGTGGGATGGTTGCCAGCTACCAACGGAAGGTCGTTGGTTTTCTCCGGGCATAGAGCCCGGTTTCCTCCCACAATAAAACTGGCAACGCCGCCATATAAGTGAAAAAATCTTGAAATAATCAATCAATCAATCAATCCTGGTCAGTTAGACTCAGATTTGACTTTGGAAGAAATTTGGAAGAACGTTATTGATTGATTATTTACATTTTATCTGTTGAATGTCTTTGCCAGGTTCTCCAGTCTGACTTTAAGGCATGAAAGATTCCCCAAAATGCTTAATTGGCACGCCCCCCCCCCCCCCCCCCCCCCAACCATTCTCCACCTAGAACAAAGATAGGTAGAAATATTGAGAAGAAATCCATCTCGACTGTAAATTAACAAAGTACTAAATTCTTTGATTCGATCTCAGCGTAACTAGAAACATGGACATGTGTGATTCCAGGTATAATAGAGTTATTTCGAAGGGAAACAACAATTAAAACTGAATTTGAAATAAACGTTTATCACTCGTCAATTTACACGTTCACAGGTAAATCAGTAGGCGTGGTTACGACAACCCGTATCACCCACGCCACGCCTGCTGCCGCCTATGCCAGCACAGTGGAACGTAACTGGGAAGGCGATTCAAAGATCAGAGAAAACAATACATGTAAGGATATCGCCGATCAGCTGATTACAGAAAATCCAGATATCCAGGTGAAGTATCGGTTTGAAAAATATTTTTTACAGCGATGATTTGGGTTAATCTTAATTTTGTAGAAAATTAAACTTTTGGCTTATGCCTCTTTCCGAAACATTTAACATGTGTACAATTCAATTCCGCAGATTGTTACAGGGTCTGTTGTTGTTTGAAATCAGGTGACCAAAATTTTTTTCACTTACTCTTTTATCCCGAATAACCCCAAAACTAAATGCCATAACACGCCATCAGCAGCCAGCCTTAGCAAAACGATGTGATTTTTCTAAACATGTTCCTAAATATGTTACTAAACATGATCCTAAACATGTTTCCAAACATGATCCTAAACATGTTTCTAAATATGTTACTAAACATGTTCTTAAACATGTTCCTAAATATGTTTATCCTAAACATGTTTGTAAACATGATCCTAAACATGTTTCTAAACATGTTCCTAAATATGTTACTAAACATGATCTTAAATATGTTTCTAAACATGATCCTAAACATGTTTCTAAACATGATCCTAAACATGTTTCTAAAGATGTTCCTAAACATGTTACTAAATATGTTTCTCAAATTTACTTTGGCCATAAAGAGTTTTGATATTTCACTCAGTTATAGATGAACAGATGCGAAATAACTGTTTTCGGCATGGCCTATGCCAAGTACATGTATTCCAAAATCTGCTGTTAAATACGTTTTAATATGTAATTATCCTTATTTCTATCCCCATGCAGGTGATTCTGGGAGGCGGGAGGCAGTTTTTCGTTCCTGTAAATACATCTGATTGGGCCACAGACCCGGATAATCGCCAGGATGGGCGCAATTTGATTCACGTTAGTTCCCGCATTATTTAACAATAGCTGCTGTTTATTCACTTTGTATTTTGTGTATTACCAAATGCCATTTTTCGATACATTAAATTGATCGATTGATTGTTTGGTGTTTTACGCCGCGCTCAAGATTATTTCACTTATATGGCGGCGTTGCCAGTTTTATTGTGGGAGGAAACCGGGCTCTGTGCGCGGAGGAAACCCACGACGTTCCGCTGGTAACTGACAGTCATCCCACATAGGTCGTTCGAGTAAAAACCCAGTCAGAAAATTGTCCAATTATTGGACTTGAGGGGGATTCGAACCCGCGACCCATTGATGGAAGGCTGTTCGGATTGAGCGTCCCCCCCCCCCGATACATTAAAGGGCTGTATATATGATAGCACAGTCTTAAAATACCAGAATGTTCTCAGGTGCCACAAGGAATTTTATTGCAACTGGGTAGGAGGGAGATGATGTTTTATTAAACCCATTTAACCGGGTAAAGTTTGAGTTAGGTGCAGGGATGGCTATACCTGCGATAATCTGGCATATCCATCATGTAAGATAGCTTTTCACGTAAGGCAGCTTTTTGTTTAGCCCGAGCAATCAGCCTCTATGGTGCTGAGAATCTAACATACACTCCCTGACGTCTGCATATAGAAATAAAGAACAAAAATCATACAGACAAGATTTCTCGGCTACTTTTTGTTATATCAATAACATTTCATGGAATCAATATTTTAAAAATTTATCACAGAAAAAGACCATTTCTGCACCTTTATTTATAATCCGATACGACAATGTTAAAGAATTGGCCTCTGAGATCAATGGATCCTTGGCGGTTCAACACAGCAATTCCAGATACTGCTCACAAAATACTTTTGTTTTATTTTAGGAATGGGAGGACAATAAGGCGTCCAGAGGTTTGAGCTATTCCGTGTTGAATAATACCCGCGATCTGAAGCAACTCGACCCGAACTCCGTCGACTACGTATTAGGTCAGTTAATTTCGTCTCATTTCCCTGAAGCCAAATCATTTTCCGAGCGCCTTCAGCAACCACATGGGGGGGGGGGGGGGGGGGGGGGGGTTACATAAAGCACTAGTGCCGGAATTATAAAACTTGCTTAAGCACGACTTTTCGCTCGAGAGGTGTTTCTGTAATCAAATCCAAACTCAAACTTCAAAAGCTAAAATCATAAAACGTTTGAGTTCTTCCCTGTGCTCAGCTGAGTATGAAATACCGAGCAAGCTATCAACCTTGCTCCAAGTTAGAATCAACGTAAAACAGATTTCTGAACGTTTTGTTATCGATGTTTAGTGAAGTTTGTAGCTTCTTTTCACTATACTATGGAAAATTATAAACCCTTAATTTTACTAATTTGCGAATGGTCGGACTGTTGTGTGACTTGACAAAGTTGCAACAACACCAAAACAATCTCTTGACAAAGAACGATGTATCAAATCTTTCAATGGCATTTAGAAGTTGAAAGGTTACAATAAGGTGAAGAATTACTTATGGATAACAACTTCTTGGTTTATTAGGTGACGACGTTTCGATGTAGTTCTTACATCGTTATCGAAGTCAAAGTCAATTGACTTTGATAACGATGTAAGAACTACACGGAAACGTCGTCACCTAATAAACCAAGAAGTTGTTATCCATAAGTAATTCTTCACCTTATTGTAAGAACGATGTACCTAAGTTTCGGTGATGTTAGGTAGGTAAACATTATAATGTGTGAAATGTATATGGTTTGGATTGTACAGGTGTTTGCTGCAACTTATTTTTGACAGTTTTACCGGTTCTGTTTATAGGACTGTTCAATAAAGACCATCTCACTTACGAGGTTAACAGAAACAAAACGGACGACGGAGAGCCCTCTCTGGCCGAAATGACCGAACTCTCCATTAAAATTCTTCAAAAGAACGAGAAAGGTTTCTTCCTTCTCGTCGAAGGTTTGTGAATTATTTTTTGGTTAAATTATCCACAGATCTGGGATCACAAGCACACATTTTGCAACTTCATTTATCTTTATATGAAATTTATATATAGAGGATATTGAACAGTTGTGTTTGAATAGCACTTATATTTTTTCGAGTGAAAGCCGGAGAATAACCCACGAGACGCGAAGCGTCAAGTGGGTTATCCCTCCGCCTTTCAAGAGAAAAAATATAAAAGCTATTCAAACACAACTGTACAATATTCTGTTTATTATTTATACTATCATGTTTTAGGCTGGAGATTGTTTATGAAGTATAAATTTATCAATTATAAAAAAGAAAGTATTGACAAATTTATGACGGATTAGGTTTTCAGCAAACGTAGGAATATATATCGCTGACCAATGAAACAACAGCATGTCTGTTCTTCTCACGTGACTATCGACTGTCAGATTTGTGGTCATTTGAATGGCCATTTTCTCTCTGAGTTTTTCGCGATATTTGATGTAAAGAGAAATTAAATCGAACTCCATGGATTTTAACTCTGCAGAGCATCAGTCACCAGGATAAAAAATGATATTTGAAATTACTTTACATTGTTTAAACGCGTCAATGAATGGCAAGTACAGTTATTCGTTACACGCAGTGGTCCGATTCTCTGAAGCCATGCTGCAGGTCACACAACTCTGCCAACATACGATCGATTTTGAAGTTTTGTTTTATCGCTTTGACTTAGAGTGGTAAGCCGATCCTCTATTAAATCAATTATGTGTTTTCAGCTGTAATTTATTTATCTTAATGCTAATTATGACTGAAAAGGCTTCATTTAGCCTATCGAAATCCTATGTACTGTTGTTGTTGTACAGCAGACGTCGGTACGCAAGAAAGAAGTAGGTCCGACGACGTCATAGGCTTCGTCGCGTGCATTAAGCCCCTTTCACAATTGAGATACGGCGGGTTTACGGCTCTTGCGGTCATGAATTTTGGCCTTCCGTACGATGGACCGCAGCCTTCCTTGCGGGCAACCGCACCTAACCGCGCGGAATTTTTGTGCCGCAAGAGCCGCAGAAAAGTTTGGTGTGCACATGGAATCCAATTTTCGGCCGTGCGAATTTTTTTATCACCTCTGATCCGTGCGGGTGCTAGTACGTTCATCGTAAACCGTTGTATCTTGATGCGCGGTTGTTGCACGATTTTTTTGTGTCGCAAGATGCTCCGTACGGTGAAATTTCTTGTTCCGCCAACCTTGCGGCAGTCGTAAACCGTTGAACGATTCGCCGTCTCGGTCTTGCGTCGCCTTGCGTTCACCGTGCGAAAAATGTGCTACAGGTATGTATTTTTCTAACGGTTTTTTTTATCTCTGTGCCTTTTTATACTGCAATCACGTCTGTGGAGCCCAAAATCGCCGCACGATTTGACAAAACGCCGTAAGGCGACCGCTCATTGGTGCGCGGCGAAAAACAATGACGCACGATGCATCTTGCGGCACGCCGCACGTTCCAACCAATCACGTAGCACCTTCGAACAACTGTCTCACGGATCACGTGCGCTAGACGTGCGTTGCTTGCGTCACTCCGCGCGGTTCGCCGCAAGAGATTCGTGGATTAAAACGTGCGGGAACATTGCCACGCCCTTACGATGCCCCGGCCAATCGTAAAATGGATTATTTTCTTGCGGTAATTTTTCCGATTCTACTGCGGCCCGAACAATTTTTTATCCACCGTGCGATCGATTTCAGTATTTTGACCGTGCGGCGAAAGTCTCAATTGTGAAAGCCCCTTTAAATAACAAAAGTGTTATTTCACTGCAGTGAATTATAACATTTCTGAGTGAAGGAAATCCCTAGTTTTCACTTATGTATAAATAATAAACGTATTTATTTAATGTAAGCCTGTGCCCATGTTGAACTGACCTCCCCTCTGCATTGGGGTTTCAAGTATTGCTTGATGGTTCTTTTACTGCGAACTACACAGAATTCACGTCAAGAAGCCTGTCCCCGCAAGATTAGCTCTAGCCCTTGCTGTTCGTTATAGATAGATCTACATATAAATGGCAAACTTGTATTCATGGTTATCTTAGTCAATAAGATTTCTCTGTACCCTTGTGTTTAATGTTTGTAAACATATAAAAGGGCGAGTTGAAACAATTTTCCTAAACTCCCTTTAAAGCAATCCGTTCTACAGGTTCATCATTCTATAGGGTTTAAAGGAAATGTGAATCTTTTATTATTTTTAGTTGAGCTTGAAGAACAAAACAGTGCGACAAAGTCCTGAATTTTAACTCAGGTAGATTGAATCTGTCAACAAATTAAATTTCGTAATATATCTTGATAGGAGGACGAATAGACCACGGTCACCATCAGAGCCAATCAAAGAAGGCGTTACATGAAGTCGTGGCTTTCGATACCGCTGTGGAGACTGCAGTGAATATGACCAATGAGGACAACTCTCTTATCGTGGTCACAGCAGATCATTCCCATGTTTTTACAGTTGGTGGATATCCTTCAAGAGGGAACGATATACTTGGTGAGATTTACTGGACGGTAGCTTTATTGGTTATCACATCAATCTAGTGTTCAAATTGAACACAGAGGTACCGATATTCTGCTTGTATGCATGTATTGAGGACTTGTTGAGGTCATATTTCGACTTCCAACAAACTAGTATACGTCGATTGACGAGGTTTTAAATCCAAATCGAATCTAAAAGTTTGGAATATTTGCCAGATTTTTAGATCACCTTTTGTAAGATAGATTTTTTAAATTGTAAAACAATCATACTTCCAACTATAACAATTCAAATCTTTCAATAGCATTTAAAAGTTAAAAGGTTACAATAAAGTGACGAATTACTTATGGATAACAACTTATCGGGTTATTGGGTGACGACGTTTCGATGTAGTTCTTACAGCGTTATCAAAGTCAACGATGCAAGAAGTTGTTATCCATAAGTAATTTACCTTATTCTAACTATAACAATGACTTAAATTAGAGAATTAAAATATTTATATAATTTCAGGACAACAGATAGATACATTTAGTCCCAGTTGTTGTATAGCAAAAATATTTTATCCTTTTTATTTCTTAAGAGTTGGTGTATATTTCCTGATTCTATATGTAGGTATCACAGACAATCTGGGAAATTACCCGGCAACGGATGGCCTCCCCTTCACCACATTGCTTTACGCTAACGGTCCGGGGCATACGTCGCCACGTGAAAATCTCACGAGCATTGATATACGTAAGTAAGCTTTTCTGAGGAAAATGGTTTTTGAACCGTAGAGAGTATTCTGTTATTAACATGGGCCTGTAGGACTTAAACGACAGAAACGTAGTCCCTCAGTCCGACACAGGCTTTCCCATGGCCTTTGATTCCCTTCAGACAAAGAGCTTGGTTTCCAATCCCCACTAAACACGACAACAACGCCAGTCAGGGGTAAACATTTTCATGATATCTCGAAAAGTTCAATATTTCTTGTAAACTCAATTTTATCCTTTTCACAGCTTGCCACGTTACAAAATTTTCGAAGGAATGTCAAGAGAAACGAAAAGCGAAAAAGCTTACGGTTAGTTGAAAAAATCGTCTAAAAAACTATGAAACAATCAACTAACCTGGCAACTCAGAAACCAGAGAAACTAGAAAGATATATATTAACCCGCTTGCTTGTGAATCTCCACATCAACCCATCAACAAAACTCAACTTTAGCAATCGGTCAATTAATGGTCAAAAAGTAATCAATCAATTAACCAATCGATTAATCAATCGGCCATCATTTTTCGTTTGTGTTTTAGACGACGTTGAGTACAGATATCAGAGTGCTGTTCCCAAGTCGAGTGAAACCCATGGCGGAGAAGACGTAGCGGTATATGCTCACGGGCCAATGTCTCATTTATTTCACGGTGTTCATGAACAGCATTATATTGCTCACGTTATGGCCTATGCAAGTTGTGTGGGCGCCAACAAAGACCACTGTAAGGTGCTTCCCACGAAACCCGAAGGCACGACCAAAAGCCCGTGTACCAGCCACTGTAAGGTGCTTCCCACGAAACCCGAAGGCACGACCAAAAGCCCGTGTACCAACGCTAGTGGTAAAACTCATATCTTAGGGACTCTGTTTTCGTTAGCAATTGCTATTAGTTTCTTAGTCTGAGCTTAAAAGTTGCGATCTGAAATATGTCACAAAATCGGAGGATACCCTTTACTGAGGTAATCTTTAGGAAACAGAATCTAACACATTTATAAAGCACGCTTAAAGAGACCCAAATAGCAACAGTTTACAAAAACGTCCCAAAAGTGTTTTAGAGACAGAAATTAAATATATAGCTAGATGTACTATACAACGATAATAGGGATTCCTAATTTTTATTCAAAATAAATCGTTCAAGCTTCAATGATTTTAAGAAGAACATTAAAAGGCAGTTGAATTATAGGAAGAACATAATTGATTGCGATGGACTGATGAATGAATGACATGTCTAAGCATTCTCATTGAAGTGGATTAACTTGCCCTATTTTAGATGACTTCCCTTATTCGCGAAAGGGTCTAACGGACGGGATATTTGAAGGTCGGGGGTTTTCTCCGGACAAAGAGTCCGGTTTCCTCTCCTACTTAACCTAGCAACGCCACAATATAAGTGAAATAATCTTGAGTGCGGCGTAAAACACCAATCAATCAATCACGGACAGGGGTCTCATTATTTATACTATAGGTGATAGTACGTTTTTAAATCATATTAATATCTAAAAGGGTAATTTTGGGTTAATTAAGAACAGATACGCTGTACGATTTTTATTTTATATACCAAGGGAAAAAACTCTACATAAAGACTGCTTCGTTGTATAAATACATATAAGGATTTCGAGGCTAGATTCTAATAGAATACAGGGGGGTGGAAGGTGTTATTCCCGGTGTGTCGACATTATCCCCCAGCGACATTTTCCCCCACGACATTTCCCCTTATTATGTGTACTCGGACAATACGACAGCATGCAACAATGCAACAGCGACATGCTACGCACCAGTAGACTGTCGTATTTGTTAAAATGGGGGCAAATGTCATCGGGGAAAATGTCGCACACCTTGCGTATATTTGCTGCATTACCATGAACGAATTTGAGGTCAGATCAAGCCCAGGATTTTACGTGGACCCCTGCCATTTTGATATGGTTAGAGATACTCCCACATTCTGAATTTCAACGTTTTTCCTCAGCACTTGAAAGACTCGAATGTACACCTGTTTTAAATCCAAGTGGTAATTTACCCTTAACGTCGATCTCCGGCCATGCCATTCGATACCTCATAGCTCCCAGAACTGATGTGTAGGATACATAAATTGGGCCTACCCAGATCAACACCTAAAACATTTCCTCGTCACATACGCGCCAACTGCGGGCAATGTGTTACCCTTATTATTTCATTGGAGTTCCACAATGAATGTCATCTGCACACCACGTTTAAAATCCTGGGTTCCGGCCTGAAATTCGTTGCTTTCGCCATAGCTCTGTGTGTCCGGAGAATTTCAATTATAGAGAATAAAATATTGTATAGAATAAACTGTATAAATTTTGCATTACGTTATAGCATAAATACGCAGAAGGATTATATTATACATTAAATGCAAACTAACTTTGTTATTCAGAAATGAGCTATTTAATATATTGTTTTCAATTTACAAAATTTATCCGGAATATATTTTTGTATATTTTGAATAAAAACATTTTATACATGTAAGTTGTTCATAGAGTCGTCACACCAGGATTGGGAAATCATAATAGCTAGGGAAGGCTTAAAATATGATTTTCCGTTTTGATATTATAAATCTTAGCACATGTATACGCAACCGAGAAGCCGACCGCCTGTAACTCACGTGTGTTACGTGTTGACAACCCTTCTATATCACACAAATAATTGTATGCTAGATCAGAAGATATATGGACATCTGCGACCATGTGTGTCCTATTATCTTACAGCAAAAACACTTAGTTAGCCAGACGTGGCCCGGATTTCCCATAGGGGAGTGGGTGAGGGTAAACTTTTATGGGACTTGTCATCTCAAGCCAAGGTAAACATCTACACGGGCCATCCCGCGTATTACCTTGGCGGAATACGGTGTTGATTACGTAGGTTAGGTATGACACGGCTGTTTAGCGGACGCGTGGACAAGTGTCCTTTGACAAGAAGAAATGCTGGGAAAATGTTTTGAAAACATAGACTAAAGTTATAGGCCCACTGGTAGGTAGAAAACAACAGTTGGCAAATATCCGAGCAAATTCAGTCATTTTCTTAGCTTTCTGTCGCTATTCCACTGTAATGTGATTTATTGCATGCGTGCCTTTTTCTCTTCAGCTTCTTTCTTACTAAAATGATTATACATAACTACGGCTGGTGTTATTATAACCAATCCGACGAGAGTAAAAGCTGTTGTTGTTGTAAACGCTGGGCCCCAGTGGAAGGAAGGACTGGCTTTAAACACTGTCCAGAACAAAGTCACAGACGGCGTAACCAAAGCTTGGACAATCACGGCGTATATCGCTCCTTCAGCGTACTGAATCAGTAGAAAAGAGGAAAAATTGGCTGTGAAGTAAGAAATAATGAATATCCAAGACTTATAAGCTAGACCAAAGCAACTTGCATCCGAGGAAAAGGTACACTGCAATGCAGATTTCAGCTTAACCGAAAACTCAGCAACAGAATCCGACTGAAAAACAAAAAGAAATATTAAGAATGTGACGTACAGCAATTTCTAACGACTCTAACGAACCATGTAGAACCTGGGATGAATAGTGTTGAAGTGTTGCTAGCTTATAAATAGGCATGCGCAGCCCATATATCAACGACACCGGTATGGTTCGGAATGAATCGGAATACACAACACGGCTTTCGGCTATTCTCTAAGCGGATCAGAATGCCGTCACGGGGCGTCGGACGAGAACAATAGAGAGTCAAACAACTGCCAGTCGACTGACTGCAAAAACAAAGGCGTTTCATATCCCTTTCATATTCATCCCAGGTAGAACTGAGAGAAAAATTGCTGTCTTTTGGGGGATTGTGTTTTCAAAAACAAATGGGTGGAGGGGGGTGGGATGCTTCTTTTTGTAACGAAGAGCCAATATGCACTTTCTTTATCTATTGTCAAAAGATTTCCTTTGGCATTTGTTTATCTTTTTCTTGGAATGATACAAGCGAAATATACCCAGCTGTCTTTTATATATTAATATATAAAAATTGAAAAATGTCTAAATGGATTTCTCACTCGGTCGCCGCATGCGGAATAGTTGCCAGGTTCTCGCCGAAGGTCGGGGGTTTCCCCTTATCAATGAGCCCGGTTTCCTTCCGCGCTAAACCTGGCAACACCACCATGTAAGTGAAATAATTTTAAGTTCGGCGAATCAATCAATCAATCAATCATATATCGATCTATTTACCTGTCCGAATCCCGGGATGAAATCTGTCCAGAAGGAGAGGAGAACAAACGCTGCTTGAAACACCTGGATCCAGCATATAAACACTAGAGACTCCGCCTGGAAAATTATAAATAGTGTTTGATTGGTTGGTTGTTTGGTGTTTTACGCCGCGCTTAAGATTCTTTCACTTATGGGGCGGCGTTGCCAGTTTTATTGTGGGGGGCTCTATGCCCCGATGAAACCCACGAACTTCCGGTGGTAACCGGCAACCATCCCACATAGGTCGTTCGAGTGAAAACCTAGTCAGAAAACTTTGGACAGAGTGGGATTCGAACCCGCGATCCATTGGTGGAAGGCTGTTCGGATTGAGCGTCCAACGTGCTAGCTACTGAGCCACGGAGGCCCCTAAATAGTGTTTGAAAGGGATTGATATCAATGATACATCTGTATAGGTCTGCAGCGAAGATGTGCTAACAAAGGGAAACAAGTTATAGTTCCGATGAGGTACCTAAAAAAGAATGGCTATCCCTAGCTCAATTTGCAAATTGTCATTGAATTGCATGTAAATAAATGATTTATTTATGAACAGAAAAAAACATAAATTTTACTTAATTAGTGTAGAAGACTGGTCGACTTCGATTCTGCGCGAAGAAATATTTTGTGGAAATGATTTGTTAAATCAGTTCAAGCTATTTTGGTGGTCATCTCTAGCTGTTTTACCGACACACAGTAATTAAAATCCTTCCGTCTTAATTTAGGAGTTCATGGTTTCAGGTTTTACCTTTGGTAGGTGGCAAGAATGTGGACACAAAAATGGTTTACAGGGCATGGTTTCAGGTTTTACCTTTGGGTAAGTGGCAAGAATGTGGACAGTAAAATGGTTTACAGGGCATGGTTTCAGGCCATACCTTTGGGTAAGTGGCAAGAATGTGGACACAAAAATGGTTTACAGGGCATGGTTTCAGGCCATACCTTTGGATAAGTGACAAGAATGTGGACACAAAAAAGGTTTACAGGGCATGGTTTCAGGTTTTACCTTTGGGTAAGTGGCAAGAATGTCGACAGTAAAATGGTTTACAGGGCATAGTTTCAAGCCATACCTTTGGGTAAGTGGCAAGAATGTGGACACAAAAATGGTTTACAGGGCATGGTTTCAGGCCATACCTTTGGGTAAGTGGCAAGAATGTGGACACAAAAATGGTTTACAGGGCATGGTTTCAGGTTTTACCTTTGGGTAAGTGGCAAGAATGTCGACAGTAAAATGGTTTACAGGGCATAGTTTCAGGCCATACCTTTGGGTAAGTGGCAAGAATGTGGACACAAAAATGGTTTACAGGGCATGGTTTCAGGCCATACCTTTGGGTAAGTGGCAAGAATGTGGACACAAAAATGGTTTACAGGGCATGGTTTCAGGCCATACCTTTGGGTAAGTGGCAAGAATGTGGACACAAAAATGGTTTACAGGGCATGGTTTCAGGCCATACCTTTGGGTAAGTGGCAAGAATGTGGACACAAAAATGGTTAACAGGGCATGGTTTCAGGTTTTACCTTTGGGTAAGTGGCAAGAATGTGGACAGTAAAATGGTTTACAGGGCATGGTTTCAGGCCATACCTTTGGGTAAGTGGCAAGAATGTGGACACAAAAATGGTTTACAGGGCATGGTTTCAGGCCATACCTTTGGGTAAGTGGCAAGAATGTGGACACAAAAATGGTTTACAGGGCATGGTTTCAGGTTTTACCTTTGGGTAAGTGGCAAGAATGTCGACAGTAAAATGGTTTACAGGGCATAGTTTCAGGCCATACCTTTGGGTAAGTGGCAAGAATGTGGACACAAAAATGGTTTACAGGGCATGGTTTCAGGCCATACCTTTGGGTAAGTGGCAAGAATGTGGACACAAAAATGGTTTACAGGGCATGGTTTCAGGTTTTACCTTTGGGTAAGTGGCAAGAATGTCGACAGTAAAATGGTTTACAGGGCATAGTTTCAGGCCATACCTTTGGGTAAGTGGCAAGAATGTGGACACAAAAATGGTTTACAGGGCATGGTTTCAGGCCATACCTTTGGGTAAGTGGCAAGAATGTGGACACAAAAATGGTTTACAGGGCATGGTTTCAGGCCATACCTTTGGGTAAGTGGCAAGAATGTGGACACAAAAATGGTTTACAGGGCATGGTTTCAGGTTTTACCTTTGGGTAAGTGGCAAGAATGTCGACAGTAAAATGGTTTACAGGGCATAGTTTCAGGCCATACCTTTGGGTAAGTGGCAAGAATGTGGACACAAAAATGGTTTACAGGGCATGGTTTCAGGCCATACCTTTGGGTAAGTGGCAAGAATGTGGACACAAAAATGGTTTACAGGGCATGGTTTCAGGCCATACCTTTGGGTAAGTGGCAAGAATGTGGACACAAAAATGGTTTACAGGGCATGGTTTCAGGCCATACCTTTGGGTAAGTGGCAAGAATGTGGACACAAAAATGGTTTACAGGGCATGGTTTCAGGCCATACCTTTGGGTAAGTGGCAAGAATGTGGACACAAAAATGGTTTACAGGGCATGGTTTCAGGTTTTACCTTTGGGTAAGTGGCAAGAATGTCGACAGTAAAATGGTTTACAGGGCATGATTTCAGGCCATACCTTTGGGTAAGTGGCAAGAATGTGGACACAAAAATGGTTTACAGGGCATGGTTTCAGGCCATACCTTTGGGTAAGTGGCAAGAATGTGGACACAAAATGGTTTACAGGGCATGGTTTCAGGTTTTACCTTTGGGTAAGTGGCAAGAATGTCGACAGTAAAATGGTTTACAGGGCATAGTTTCAGGCCATACCTTTGGGTAAGTGGCAAGAATGTGGACACAAAAATGGTTTACAGGGCATGGTTTCAGGCCATACCTTTGGGTAAGTGGCAAGAATGTGGACACAAAAATGGTTTACAGGGCATGGTTTCAGGTTTTACCTTTGGGTAAGTGGCAAGAATGTCGACAGTAAAATGGTTTACAGGGCATAGTTTCAGGCCATACCTTTGGGTAAGTGGCAAGAATGTGGACACAAAAATGGTTTACAGGGCATGGTTTCAGGCCATACCTTTGGGTAAGTGGCAAGAATGTGGACAGTAAAATGGTTTACAGGGCATGGTTTCAGGCCATACCTTTGGGTAGGTGACAAGAATGTGGACAATAAAATGGTTTACAGGGCATGGTTTCAGGCCATACCTTTGGGTAGGTGACAAGAATGTGGACAGTAAAATGGTTTACAGGGCATGGTTTCAGGCCATACCTTTGGGTAGGTGACAAGAATGTGGACAGTAAAATGGTTTACAGGGCATGGTTTCAGGCCATACCTTTGGGTAAGTGGCAAGAATGTGGACAGTAAAATGGTTTACAGGGTCAAGGCCATACAAGGTCATTTAGACTCGTACGTTGGGCTTTACCCTCTTACCTCTTCGTGTTTGGTTTCCTTTTCTATGTAGACGTTGAGAAGAGCTGCTGGGACAAATCCCATCGCAAAACAAAATGGCCACAGTATTCGACCTAACCCGCTGCCTCCTCCGTTACCCGCACTGTCTTCACTTCCCTCTAGCGTCCAAATCTGAGGTTCAATCGTGATGAATAAACCGATGAGAACAACACCGGTACACACCAGACGCTGGAAACTTACACCTGTGGGTCAAATCCAATTCATTTTGAACATTCAGTTTTTTTTACCTCTTCTTCAACCTAATATAACCACGTTCTATTTTCTACGTTCTAGTTATCTAAATCTAGGAAGGTGGTGATGTTATTCTAAAAGCTCAATGAAGCCTCTTCCAAAGAGTTGCACCTGATCAGAATCGCATCGAATGATGAATTTGGCTGTTTTTCGCAAGCGGAAAGGTCAAACGTTTGTCTGTTAATAACCCTCTCTCTCACCACTTTTTTCAAGATCAAATGCTTAACTATGTTATTATAGGTTACATATCAAAATCTTTCTTTAATTATCCATTTTTGCCTTATTGATTCTGAGGGACGATAAACTGTCAAAATATTAAAGAAAACTTTTAAGAAACATATATTTTAAAAAAAGAATTGAAAGAAGTCATGACCACAAATGAGCCTTAAACGACACTTTGTTGTATGGTACCTGGAAGAAATCATTTCAGTACCTGAAAATTACAATTAGAAAATGGAAAGGTACTGAAGCCATAATACAGTCGGGCTGATATAGTGTATTGCTTGATTTTTTAAGTTTTTCATGGAAACAATGCATTTAATTGCTTAGATGTTTTAATGTCAAAATCCTTGCCTTTTCTGAGTACCACAAAGCGAAAGAAAACCGTGAAAGACACCAATGTTGTGGCGAGTATCCCTTGGAGATATGGTGGAGTGCGCTCTGGGAGGCTGGCGAAGACTACAAGAAGTCCATTTAGCGCTGTTAAAAATCCGACAAGAAGAGACATTTTAAATACCCCAATAGGTAGGAGCTTTTGTGAACGATCGGAAAAAAGTTTATTTGCTAGAAGAACTATCCAAAATATCAAAGGTATTAAAAGGCAAGAGATAAAAATGGCCATGAACGGATCGCCGCCAGATTTTTCTACTGCCTCTGCGTAAATGGGCAACGTAACGTTCATGGCGACGTTAAAGACCACTGTAAACACGGCCAAAAAAGAGTTCAATATTTTTAAAGGCACGCGGCAACTTAAGATTTGGACGTAATCCGGCTTTAGACTCCTCATAGAAAGTGGGAGGGGCAACGATGGAGATCTGTTCTCTTTTGGCGATCTCCATTGGATGATTCCATCCTCCGTGGAATCAATGGGCGTGGTTAGTCCTTTCAGAATTGGATGTTTATCATCGGTAATACTGCCTGAGCGAAGATCAGCCATTTTGAAGAAGCAAGTTCTGAAATCTTGTTATTACGACACTTGGATGCCGTAAACCATTGAGTTTGTCTTTTGCAAAAGCCTACCGTTCCATTTGCATGTGTATGAATTTAACTTCCATCCACGGTGTCTTGTCTCGAATTCAATCCGACTTATACAGTCGATAAATAGTATTCTTGAAGGAGCCAGATTCTCGTAGGATTACGATTTTTCCTGTGCCTGTGTGTTGAAGTGTTCATAGAGAAGATAAGAGCGTCAATAGTCCACACCGATAGGCCCTAGAAGTCCACCCCAAAATGCCTATCTTGTATATGGCATGGGGGATATTATCACAAGTGTCACCAAAGGCAATGACTATGTTCTCAATCCATATCCGTATCCACGGTCTTCCTTAAAATTAATTTACAGACCAGGCAATAGCAAGATAGTCGTACAAATTGCGAAACAACACATTTAAAGCCGTTCACCACAATATTTGTTCACATCGCCTCTTGTTCCTCCGATCTTGAAAAACGTCTATCCTCCTCCTTGGCAAAGAAGGAATATACGCCCTTGCTTGTGTACGATTTCAAAAGTTGACCATCTAAATTCGCAGCCGTAAAAAAAGGTTTTGTATATTAACATCCCCAGTGCTAACTTAACTACTATCATTTCAATCTTGTGACATTTTTTCCGATATGGCGAAGTCGTAGAGTCAGATGATGACAACGTGATGTTAACACGTGAAATGTGTGTAAACATTAATTTTGCTCCGTTAGTATAACTTGACTACAGATTGCGGTTCAAATCGACCACGAAAGTAGAACATAAAGTTTGCACTAAATTGACCTAGGTATGGATCTAAACGTTTCATTTTTTTCTAAAGACAACCGTTATAACACTGTCTATTCAAGTTAAAGAAGGTCCTGTGAGTGCTAACATTAAAGTGGCATGAGCTGCCAAAATTCACACTTTTTTCATAATTTCTGATCGTCACGACAGTAAGAGGTTTTGAAGGCCATGATTGGCGTTGGAATGAGGAAAATCCACACAGTATGTGACCTATACGAATTTAAATTACCGGGACGACCATTCATTCATTCGTTCAAAACAATACTTTATCGTACATTTTCGAGACTAGAAGCACTAAAAAGTCTTGAGAAAAATAGCCGATAATTTCAACATTTTGTTTTTACGTCAAAATATCAACATTTTGGCAGCTCATGCCACTTTAACATTAATGCAAATGGGAAATGAAATTATGATATGGTCTGAATGGTGTACACGGTAAGGGATGACCATTGCTGGGCAATTTGATGTTCATGAAGGGGCGTGTCTTTTGTAATATCACATCCCCTTCAGATCGATGTCACAAGATGACCTCTTCATCAGTTCAGCGACCTTTGTATTTCTGTGGGAGTTCGTCGGCCAAAACATATGGAAGTCTATATACACCATGTCTACTGAAATCTAATCTTTCATTTTTAAAGCGGCATGAACTGCCAAAATGTTGATATTTTGATGTAAATACAGAATGTTGAAATTATCAGCTATTTTTCACAAGGCGTATAATTCAGAAGATTTTTAGTGCTTCTAGTCTCGAGAATGTACGATAAAGTATTGTTCTGACTTACAATGGCTTAGAATGAATGAATAGTCGTCCCGGTTAATTAAATTTTGTTTACTTTCAAGCACTATTCCGTTTCGCATAGGGCACATACTGTGTGGATTTTCCTCATTCCGACGCCAATCATTTAGTTTTTCGATGCCCGTTAAAGCCTCTTACTGTCGTGACGATCTGACATTATGAAAAAAGTATGAATTTTGGCAGCTCATGCCACTTTAAGTGATGCCAGTAAATCGGGAGATTTCTCTACCTATTTTTCCTATCTGTTTCTATATGTCTCCTTAGATAAAACGATAACATAAAGCGGACCCAATCGTCCTATTTTGGCCTACATTTGTTATAAGCAAGGCAATAAGGCCATATGCTTCCAGAAATGTTTTGAAGACGATATTTGACCAGATTACTAGATATACTAGAAACCTGTTTGTTACAACAATTTATGGGCTATAAAGGTCTAAATGATATACCTCTTTTTAACACAATTAGAAACTTGTCTCCATGGTTATTTTAAACAAGAAGGAAACTTTATCACAAGTTCAAACATAATCGGTGACAAAAAACCTCTATCTAGATTTTCTGTATATAGGTGACTGACAGAATGTACAAAAGTACAATCGATTTTCATGAATTAATCTGTTTACTCAATACTGTTATTTGAAAATAGACCAATCGCCTTTCCTCCAAAGTCAATCGACTCTTATTTTTCTATTTAGCAGAAGTATAATGAAAAATATAAACAATATTTGGCGGTGTGCCCTTTTAAACTTTGTCCCTACAGATATATGAGCTACACATTTGTAGGCCTATGCTCATTGGATCAAACAAATTTCTCACCTTTGAGGTTTGCAGAAAGAACGTCTCAGTGTCAGTCCACTAGATCTAATAACAGGCAACATGACTCTCGCGACCCCAGTATTGTCATCGAAGATTCTCGTAGAGAATTAGATATTGAATATGCTTATGTTACGAAAGACCATAAGCTATAAAATACATCCACGTTTTGCATGTGTTAAAATTAAGATCTCACAAAAATCTGAAAATCCGAGGAATGACAAAGAGTGATTACGTTGCTCTATTACGCTAGACTGATTTATTAGTGGGAATTCGAATAGAATATGGCTAGTAGAGATATTATATTAAAATTCTCGACAAAGAATGATATATACATGTAATTCCCTATGCAAATTTTTTAAATAAAAAATAGGATATTGCCATATTGTTTTCAACGGTTATTGGTCCTTCTTATTTTGCTTTCTCTGTAATATAAAGCTATGCCACATTAACGGTAAACACTTTCCACGGCTGTATTAGTCTATAGTTATTATTACCTGTTTTGTTATCTAGACCTTGAATCTATAAGCCTAAAACAAGAAGCATTGTCTATGCAAAGGCCCTTTAACCATGTCCACGAATTAACAAGAATTCGATCATGGTGATGATAACTTTAAAAATCTTAAAACGTAAATTAAGTCACTTTTTAGTGTTTTTCAAAAATTAATTCAACATGCCAACGATTTAGTTTCAAGGAATTAATGTCCCTTCTGGACCTCCGTACACTATGTACTCCTTATACTAATCTTCAATTTATCAGTGATGATCGATCTTCTCCATAGACCGCTGACCCTAGATATATGAGAGACATAGATTTATGATCATATATTTTTATAAAATGGTCGTGAGTTGACCCTAGATATATGAGACATAAATTTATAGATCATATATTTTTTTATAAAATGGTCGTGAGTTGACCATAGATATATGAGACATAAATTTATAGATCATATATATTTTTATAAAATGGCCGTGAGTTGACCCTAGATATATGAGATATAGGTATGCGATCATCTATTTTTTTTATAAAATGGTCGCGAGTTGACCCTAGATATATGAGACATAGATTTATGATCATATATTTTTATAAAATGGTCGTGAGTTGACCCTAGATATATGAGACATAGATATGCGATCATATATTTTTATAAAATGGTTGTGAGTTGACCCTAAAATATGAGACATAAATTTATGATCATATATTTTTATAAAATGGTCGTGCGTTTACCCTAGATATATGAGACATAGATTTAAGGATCATATATTTTTATACAATGGTCGAGAGTTTACCCTAGATATATGAGACATAGATATGTGATCATATAAGTTTTTATACAATGATCAAGAGTTGACCCTAGATATATGAGGGGCATAAATTTATAGATCATATATTTTTATAAAATGGTCGTGAGTCGACCCTAGATATATGAGGCATAAATTTATAGATCATATATTTTCATAAAATGATCGTGAGTTTACTCTAGATATATGAGACATAAATTTATAGATCATATATATTTTTATAAAATGATCGTGAGTCGACCCTAGATATATGAGACATAAATTTATAGATCATATATTTTCAAAAAATGATCGTGAGTTGACCCTAGATATATGAGACATAAATTTATAGATCATATATATTTTTATAAAATGATCGTGAGTTTACCCTAGATATATGAGACATAAATTTATAGATCATATATATTTTTATAAAATGGCCGTGAGTTGACCCTAGATATATGAGACACAGATAGATCATATATTTTTATACAATGATCGTGAGTTGACCCTAGATATATGAGACATAAATTTATAGATCATATATATTTTTATAAAATGGCCGTGAGTTGACCCTAGATATATGAGACACAGATAGATCATATATTTTTATAAAATGGTCGTGAGTTGACCCTAGATATATGAGATTTTGGTGGCTTATGCCTCTTTAGTGTGGCATATGGGATGCCAAAATCAGCAGGTTTTTACAAAATTGATATTGATCCAAAAAGTGAATGCTTCACGCTAAAATAACAAACGCTCTGTATTCGCTCCACTGTGCCCCCCTGGTTTTTCACACTATGTAAAGGGCCTACATTTCAAGTATGGGCCTACATTTCGATTGGTGTTTTTCGCCGCACTCTATATATCACAGATACGTTGGGGTAGTCCGGGTTTTTGACTCCAAAATTACTATTTTTTTGTACTGACGGAAATATGACCGTCGGTATAAAAAAAATAGTCATTTTGGAGACAGAAACCCGGACTAACGGCGGGGTAGGCAAAGGAATGTGGTTTAATGGGGAGAGGGGGGGGGGGGGGTCTTTACTTGAAGGAAACCACCACAAGCAGGCCTACTCTTCCACACATAGGGCGATCGTGTGAAAATCCCACTTTTTTCCATATGACCTGGTCTGTTATGATTCGAACCCGTGACCCATCTATGGAAGGTCTGTCTGAATGAGAGAATTTCACTGTGAAAATTGGCAAGTGTTAATTTTACGAGTGATTGCATGAAGAGTTATCTGTGTTTAATATAGGCCTATATTTCTCAACTTCATATTATTTTTCCTGTTTATTTTTTTAAACCTCTTTTTGGATTTATACTTACCACATGTTTCTATTTTTAGTCATTTATTGTATTTGCCCTACTTTTATATCTCAATCTATTGCGTTTCTTTTGTTCTTCAGCAACTTGAAAACAAAGCCTACAAGGCTACATGTACATTAATTTAACAAGTTAAATCCGACTCGTTATCTATATTCTGACATTTGCTGGTCGTCCTGACGACTGGTCCGTTCTGACGACATGATGAATATCAGATTATTGAACAAGGAGGTAGCCGAGAAATCTTGGCTCTGCCGAATTTTTTTTTTCCGTGTTCGTCATAGCCAAGATCACTTCCATAGTAAAAAAGGGATATATGTTAAGGAGACGCGCCGAAAATATCGGCGGCGCAAATTTCACAACAAATAAGCAAAGAATAAAATATTTACCACTGCATTCCGATAGCATAGACCACGAAGAAGGAGTTTGTCAAACTTAGGCCGCTGTAAAGTGACTAAAGATATATGATTGAAGTATTTCTACGACGCCCCGCACAGTTTAACTGGTCATTTAAATGTTTTACTATGGCGGTTACGTCAGGTTGAAAGCCAGTGGACTTCGAAACAAATATTGACTGCATAAGGGAAAGTTTACCACTTTACAGCGGCGTAAGTTTGACAAACTCCTTCTTCGTGGTCTATACTATCGGAATGCAGTGGTAAATATTTTATTCTTTGCTTATTTGTTGTGAAATTTGCGCCGCCGATTTTATCGGCGGGTCTCCTTAACTTATATCCCTTTTTTACTATGGAAGTGATCTTGGCTATGACGAACACGGAAAAAAAAATTCGGCAGAGCCAAGATTTCTCGGCTAAACAAGGAGGCAGGTAAGGAATTCACTTTGGTGAATTACATATAGGCCTACATAGGCCGATGTGGATGATTGCGTTTCTGGGAACCATAATTAAATGAACTATAGCACTCAAAATAATTTCCTCATTTATAAAAATAAATCCTCATTGAATGCAAAAAAATAAAAGATTCTTATCAATGTTCGTTTTAAAAATCTATATTTAATTTAGAACAGACCTGCTGGGACACTAATACCTTGCCCGGTGCAACAGATGTTCGACAACGTACGAGTGTCATGTATTGACGGAAGACCATTTTTTCGTGGCAGTGTGAAATGTCAAACATAAAGTTATAATTTTCACTGACAAGGTTAAAACAACACCACAGGATTGTTGTTGTCACAGCATGCAATTGAAGTCTGCTGTATTTAGAGATGAGCCCCCGATTCGGTGAGTTGTTAAACTTGTTGTTTTGGCACCCAAATGAGAACAGAAGTGACAAAAGTTTTAACGTGTACTGTCACGGTGTAGTTGTTGTTGTACTCTATATACCACGCAACAGTACCCAGCCCAAAATTATCTGTAGCTGTAGGGCATCATTTCGGGGGCTTTAACCCACATCACTCGATGGGCTTTAGAATTGTTTTGACTGGTGTTGTCTATGATGTAAACGATGACTTCATCGTGGGTTCTGTTGATAGCTTTAGTGAAAACATTAACTTTTAAGCGCAAAATTTAATATTTTGGTAGGGTACCGTACCCAGACCATTTTTTGTTTATTTATTGTCATATATAATCATAGTATACATTTTTGGAAATATTAGAGTCTGAGAATTTCAAAAATATAAGAATCATATACTGTATCTACCTTTCGGGAGTCATTGGGTCTTCTCGCAGGGGCGCACCCGCTCAGTTGAAATTTCCTGAAAAAAGGGAAAAGATGACCTCACTTGTTTTGCTGTCAAATGATGATGAAACATTTACATTTAAATACAGAAATGTGTGCCTCTACCAAACATATCAATGCAGTATGGAATGCGCACTGCCACTATCAGGACTTATTCCTCCGCTATATCGCGAGTATTTTCCCAACACATATTTGTTTCTCAATAAAGTTACATTTTTTCTACGTATTCTTTCTTCGTAATGTTCTTTTTAGTGTTCACAAATATACTCAAACGGCGGAGTAAGAATAGAACCTCTAGAGTTCCCTTCATCCATGAATAAAGACGCCCCCCCCCCCCCCTCCACCAATAACACCAAACCTGGAAAGCCTGAAATAGAACTTGAAGTTAAATAAAATTATCCTAAGTATGAAGTAAAACAGCAAACCATCAATCAACATTGAACAATTGGGAAAAGTTCAAGTTTAGAGTTGAAGTGAAATAAAATGTGAACAATTTAAAAACTGTTTGTGACGTACCCGTATCGGGAGGCCTACTGTTTACTGTAGGTGGAAACCCTGAACTGTTATGTTCTAACTGTGGATTGCATTAAGATAAATAGAAATGAATCCACAAATAAATAAATCATTAAAATAAGTTAATAAACAAAATCAAAAATCAAACTGCTCTTTAGTTATTGAGCGAATGGATGGAGGGCAGGCAATAACAATTTCCCCTTATAAATTTCGTCAGATAATAAATGGAAACTATGTCAAACAAAATTTTCCAAAGAGCAACAAGCTTAAACAGAAATTTATATTTCTTAATGTTCAACAGAAAAAAAGTATAAGAATAAAAAACATCAGTTACATTAACTATATAACATATAATTCCTATGAATCCGAATGAAGAAATATGTTTTTGGTGTTACATAAATTTTAATTTGAAGCCAAAATATTAAAATTTTTAAGGTTTTCAGAACAAAAAATTTAAAAGAAAAACATCCTGCATTTTCTTAAAAATCTAAATAAATTATTATTGTAATGTTTAATTATGCAATATTTTTGAAATTTATCAGTTTTGATTTGAAATAAACTCAATTTTAGTAATTGTCGGTATGAAAAAAGGTAATCCGGGTCATTGTGCAACTTTCTCATCTGTCATTACTGTCCGACCATGTTCTTTTGCAGACGTAAACAGGGTTGTGTGCATGCGCACATGCATTATGTCCGCATAAATATTTTTTCAAACGTCCACAGCTAAATTAGGGCTAGTGATAAATCACTTTTCTGAAACAATTTGATTGATTGATTGATTGTTTGGTGTTTTACGCAGCGCTCAAGAAAAATCAAGATTAAATTTCACTTTTATGGCTGCGTCGCCAGTTTAATTGTGGGAGGAAACTGGGCTCTCTGCCCGGAGGAAACCCACAACCTTCTGGCGGTAACTGGCAACCAGAGGGGAGTGAGTACTTTGCTTTACAAAAACTGATTCAAAGTTTTGTCTTTCAGGTAGCACAGATGAAGTCCTTCCTGGACAATGTCATTTCCTTGTGAAGAAGGCCATACTGGTGGATGGGCATGGGGATGAATTGGTAAGTGGGGAATTTTCAATGTTAGAATTTTTCATACGCATATTGCTGACCTGTGGGTACTCGCTATTTGGAAACTCGCCAAAGTTCAAGGATTCCTCTGGGCAAAGAGTCCCTTCAATAAACCTAGCAACGTCCTATAATTAAAGTGGCATGAGGTGCTAAAATGTTGATATTTTGACGTTAAAACAAAATCTTGAAATTATTAGCTATTTTTCTCTAGACGCATAATTCAGAAGCTTTTTAGTGCTTCTAGTCTCGAAAATGTACGTTAAAGTATTGTTTTGAACTATCTTTGGCTCAGAATGATTGAATAGTCATCCCGGTTATTTAAATCTTGTTTACTTTTCGAATACGTTTTCGGTTTGTACAGGCCACATACTGTATGGATTTTCCTCATTCCAATGCTAAGTCTCTTACTGTCATGACAATTAGAAATTATGAAAAAAGTGTGAATTTTGGCAGCTCATGCCATTTTAAATAAACTGACACAAAACATCAACTGCCCCTTAATTCTCTCCAACAATTGTCATAATCTGCTCAGATATTAACAAATTTCTAAGTGGATTTTTTATTCATCGTTGTATGTGGAAGATTTGCCAGGTACATGCACTCGCCGAAGGTCGGCAGTTTCCTCTGGGTAAAGAGCTTGGTTTCCTCCCCCAGTAAACCTGGCAACCCCTTCATATAAATGAAATAATCTTGAGTGTGCCGTACCACATCAATCAATGATAATCTGCTCAAACTTTTATGGGCAGCTTAAACTATTTTTCCTGCACAGGTTGCCAAATTTATAATTAAGATAACAAAAGATAAGATCTGTTGTATAGCCTCCTCCTCTCTAAAAAAAAATTGGAAAATTTTCTGACTGGGTTTTCACTCCTATGTGGGATGGTTGCCAGTTACCAAGGGAAGGTCGTGGGTTTCCTCCCGGCATAGAGCCCGGTTTCCTCCCACAATAAAACTGGCAACGCGGCCATATAACTGAAATAATCTTGAACACCAAGCAATCAATCAATCTCTCAAAAAGAAAGAATAAATGAAGAATTGTCTCCTATATTTTACTTTACAGGATTGTGTTGGATACAGAGACCATCGGTTTAAGAAACTGTTATTTGCTGTGTTATGTTTCTTTACCTTGGGAACTATTTTATTGGTGGTACGCTGGAAACCAGAATGGTATTACTACTTAACTAAGACACAGTGTGCTTTGGTTCTTGCTGACGGTGTCCTATTGAAGGTAAGTTATTTTTGTTTCACAGTTAATGACCTAATTTGCATTTTTAAAGGTAGTACAGGGCTCGAATTAAAGGCAAGCCATAGGATTTCACAACAACGATCGGTTTCGGTAGCCTGTTGTTACTGTTGCTCTAAAACTACGGAAAAATGTTACCCATCATGGAAGCCAGTATACCGATTTACTCCCAGCCTTTCAATATATGGAGCCGATTCAATGTTCCTGACTGACACCGAAATTATATGGGCTGAAAGGGTTGTTTTTTTCTCACTCGACAAGGGCTAGTGTGAGTAATATTTGATTACCCCTCTAACATTACCACATGCCTCAAGTTTAACTGGAGTAATCTTTAAATATTGAACTACAAACTGTTTTAGTATTCATTTAAACAGTGTCTTTGGCACCTAACCAGTTCCAGCTAATGTTTGGTATTTTTCACTATTCCCACCCCTAAATTCACTAGTTAAGGGCTAGGTGACAGTTGCTAATTGAGCCCTGTAATTAGATTCCACATTTTTCCAGATTATTTATTAGATTATTATTTGATATTTTTATTAGTCTTGTTTTGTTCAAAGAGACCTCAGGCTCTTTAAATTTTTTCTTATTTAAAGTGATTTATTTATTTTTTGAAGAAATTGAAAACTTATTTTGTTATTGGGCCAACCAAAATTATTAGTCATTACACACTCAATTTTGGCAGCTCAAATGACTTTAATGGTCTTTTTTTTCTCTTTCCAGGATGAAGCTGGGCAGTTTTTCACCACGGACATTCAAACTCTAGAACTTAACCCAGATGTGTAAGTTTACATTTCTTTCTTCATTCTTTCATTGTGGTCTTGGTGGCTCAGTCTGTTGGGCACAGTGGCTTGGCTCAGTCTCTTGAGCTTGGGCACTCTGTTGGTTGAGCACAGTGGCTTGATGGCTCAGTTGCTTGAGCTCAGTGGCTTGATGGTCCAGTTTGTTGAGCTCAGTGGCTTGATGGCTCAGTTGCTTGAGCTCAGTGGTTTAGTGGCTCAATTTGTTGATCTCAGTGGCTTGGTGGCTCAGTTGGTTGAGCTCAGGACTTGATGCTCAGTCTGTTGAGCCCAGTAGCTTGGTGGCTGATTCTGTTGATGGTTCATCTCTCTCTCAAAAATAAAATTTTTTAATAAATTATAACTTTGTTGCCAGGTAATTGAAGGCTAGACCTGTTGCATACAGAGAGCCGTCTTTCCTCAGTTCAAACAAATTAGAAAATTTTCTGAATGGTTTTTCACTCGAAAGACCAATGTGGGATGGTTTCCATGTACCCCCGAAAGGTCATGGGTTTCCTCCGGGCATAGAGTCCGGTTTCCTCCCTCAATAAAACTGGCAACACCGCCATATAAACGAAATAATCTTGAGCGCGGCGTAAAACACCAAACAATCAATGTATCTGGAAAAAATTTATGTATTTTGATGGGGAACATGGCCCCTACAGTAATAGCTTGAGGCGGAGGAAAAGTTTGTTGAGTACAATGTATTACATAAACAGAATTTACATGACCAAAACGGACTTTCATTCTAAGCTTAAGTTCTAAACAATACTTTAGCGTACTTTCTCAAGACTAGAACCACTGAAAAGCTTCTGAATTATACATCTTGACGAAAATTGCTAATAGTTTCCACATTCTGTTATAACGTCAAAATATCAACATTTTGGCAGCTCATGCCACTTTAAGTACGAGCTGTTTTTAAGAGGGTGTGCAAGCCTTTATAAAATACTTTGTAAAAATCAACAGATATGAACATGAACTTTTTATGCAGCTCCTTCCAGTTTAACTATATAATTTTTATTGAGCCAGTTGAACCCATATATGATGTTGATATGGTTCAACTTGATTTTTAACAGTCCAAAAAGACCAATTGTTATTTATTGTTTAATTTTGATAGGGCTGTTGATATTCCTGGCTTAAGTAGTTCAAGTGAAGATGTTGTCGAAACTGAAACTGAAAGTGAAAAAGAATGTTTGACTTCCAACAGACAGGTGAGTAGAAATAAAGAGCATTTCAAGAAGTATCATGACAATCTGAAGCTGTGCAAAAACGGTATTTCAAAAGATATCCAAACCAATGAGCGTGCATATTTTCAGACACTTTAACATTAAATGGGACTCTTGAGTTTTTGTGTCCACATTCCTGTCTGTCAATATGTATAAAGTTATGTTTTTAGTTATTATTTTCATACATAATTATATTAAAATTAAGATTTTGTACACCATTTATGAAAACAAACAGAATTTTATTTTATATATAGATATTGTAATCAATTCACAATTATAGCTAGCTTCATACCCATATGAAAATCGATTTAAATTTTGAAAAATGGGGTATATTAAATTAGGAATTAAATTGTATTAAAGTGGCATGAGCTGCCAAAATCCACACTTTTTCATAATTTCTGATCGTCACGACAGTTAGAGGCTTGAGAGGCCATCGAAAAAATAAATGATTGGCGTTGGAATGAGGAAAATCCATACAGTATGTGGCCTGTACGAACCGAAAACGTGTTCGAAAAGTAAACAAAATTTAAATAACCGGGACGACCATTCATTCATTCTAGGCCAAAGTTAGTTCAAAACAATACTTTATCATACATTTTTGAGACTAGAAGCACTTAAAAGCTTCTGAATCATAAGTCTTAAGAATCATAAGAAAAATAGCCAATAATTTCAAAAATCTGTTGTAAGGTCAAAATATCAACATTTTGGCAGCTCATGCCTCTTTAAGATAAGATCTTCCCTACACGCCATAAACTACAGTAGCTTCAGACACAGTTTAATTATACCTTCAATTACAAACAGATGTGCCAGTATTGGAATTATATTTCTAACACATACACAGATATAATCTGGTGTTCTGAAATCAATAAAAACTCATGTTTTCAAAATGCATATGTTTTTATTCCTTGTTATCATGTTCGCCAAAGGTCGGAGGTTGTCTCCGGGCATATAGCACGATTAAACCTAGCAATGCTATGATATAAGAGAAATAATCCTGAGTACAACGTGAAACAAAAATCAACCTTGTTATTATGTTCGCCTAAGGTCCTCCGGTATATAACCCGATTTCCTCTCCCCCCTAAACCTGGCAATGCCGCCATATCCAAGAAATAATCTTGAATGCGGCGGGAAACACTAATGAACCTTGTTATTATGTTCCTTCTATAAGACTGACAAACAGACCCTTGCTTGTAATTTGTAACACAGTGTAATTACAAAAACAAATGTTATTGGCATAAGTAACACAAATTTATGGGAAAACAAACTTCTATTTGTTAACACAGCAACGTTCCAGTGTCGATACTAACACCGTTTTCAAGCTTGAAAAAGGTATTTGTATCGACACTAAAACGTTGCTGTGTTTATAAATAGAAGTTTGTTTTCCCATAAATTTATGTTACTTATGTCTCAATAAAGTAGTAAGGAAACTCAGTGAATATTCATGGTGTAATCTCAATATTTCGACTTTAATTAAGTCATGGCTTAATGAAAGTCGAAATATTGAGAGAACGGCATAAATATTTGCTAAGTTTCGTTTATTTTACTACTTTATTATGTTAAGTTGTTCAGTGGAAATAGATTATCATGTCTTCACCAACTTCTACAATGCCACTCAAACAAATGTATTTTGAGTCAGAGTAATTTGTAATTGGCATGGAATGAATTACAAGTAATTGTAGTTAATTACATTAACATTTGTCTGTAATTATCATTGCCACCTGATTGTCAGGTGTTGGTGGAAAATAGTGATCGAATGTTAGTGCAATAGTGACAGCCTACAATGAAACCGACAAAGTTTAGGTCTGCACATATCGGAGTGTCATAAGTTATCTTATGGTTGCGCTTTTTTGTTCTAATGTTCTGTTCTGTTCTGACATTGTGGAACAAAAAAACATGAATTCATTGGCAGTGTCATCAAAACATTTTGAATTGCTATCTGTGGTTTAACGTGACAACGGTGCTAGAAACTGTACTGAAACGTCGTGTTTACAATAAAGTTGCAATCCATAAAGAAGCCTTATGTTATTATCAACTCAACTTCTAAATGCCACTGAAACAAGATATCTGTGGTTTATTATGATGATTTAGTGATAGGTAAAGCTGATATGTAAGTGAAATACAAGGGGATAATAAACAGATGTGCCAGGGACCTGTTCAAATCAATACTCCCTGTTTTTATCTGCTGGTATGGCTTGACATGTTTTTGTATTAAGCTGAGACAGTTGCACAGGTGTTGTTACACCTGGGGTGCATGTACAAGTATCCCACCTACATGGTAGTATATAATGATATTCATGCTGTAACGGTATAGAACATTAGCTTATACTGCCAAATTCGCAATTAAAAAGAATATTTTTTTTTGTTACCTCAAATAGTGTTATCTGTCCCCACAGACCCTTTATTAAAGTGGCATGAGCTGCCAATATGTTGATATTTTGACCTTAAAGCAGAATGTTGAAATTATTGGCTCTTTTTCTCAAGACGTGTAATTTAGAAGCTTTTTAGTGCTTCTAGTCTCTAGAATGAACGATAAAGTATTGTTTTGATCTAACTATTCTGGATTAGAATGAATGAGTGGTCGTCCCGGTTATTTAAATTTTGTTTACTTTTCAAACACTATTCCGGCTCGTATAGGCTGTAGACTTAATGGATTTACCTCATTCCAACGCCAATCATTTAGTTTTTCGATTGCCTTCAAAGCCTCTTACTGTCATGACGATCAGAGATTATGAAAATAGTGTGAATTTTGGCAGCTCATGCCACTTAAAGCATCACACATGTTTATTTATGTTGGGTGCCCTTGTCTCTTTTATCTTTGTATATTTATTAATCTATTAGAAATAACATCTTAGCAATGTATAAATATATTTTAACACAACTAGAAAACTTTTTTTCTCCATGTTTTTTTTAGTCAACAAGATTTTCTTTGTGCTTATTTTCCCTGTTTGTTTTAGTGTCTATAAATATCATGATAATGCTATACCTCTTTTTAACACAATTAGAAACTTGTCTCCGTGGTTATTTTAGACAAGAACATTTTCCCTGTGCCCGTGTGTTTTAGTGTTCATAAATATCATAATCTGTATCTTTTCTCTATATTGTCACATTTTCCGGAAGATGTCTGATGACAAATATGCCTTTGTCAAAATATTGAGATTGTCAATATATGTTTGTTGAATACATTCAGAGTCACTTTACTATTTCACAGCTCACACTGACATAATTTATTACTTAATTACATTACTTATCCTCTATCCCTTAAATAGTGTTATATTATTCAGCAACACACAGACAAGTACAATTAATATCAATATTGGATGTAAATTCATACAATGACCTTAACATTATACATATATTTGTAACCAATCAAGCCTAAATTGAATGATTCCAGGGCCCTGTCTTACAAAGCTGGCGTAAGTTACGTCGGACGTAAATCAGTGTTAAAGCTATGGGAACTTACGCCCTAGTCGCAACTGGTTCATGTTGTAGGCCTATGTGCAACTTTACGCCAGCTTCGTAAGACAGGGCACAGAACTGTGAGATAAGTTCCCCCCTATCATATGGTTTATGTACTGGGATCATGGACATTAAGGCTGTATGGGACATTTGAAAAGAGCTTTGTCTAGATGATATAAGATTTTAACGTGACCCTTTGGTTGAATGACCTTATACGTTGTCTAATGTTTTTGCCTAATATGACACTCCAATCTGTTTTGCTTGTACATTATTCCAATATGATACATGATTGCTTTCCATTGATTGATTAATCTGTTTTGCTTGTATAATATTATACAATTATTGACTCTCACGCCAGTTAATATGACCTGGACAACTTATATTGACCGATGCCGAAGGCCGAGGTCAATATAAGTTTTCCAGGTCATTATAACCATCATATTAACTGGCAGGAGAGTCAATAATTGTTTTATTATATATCAAGTATATATTTATTCTAAACCTTCACAGAATTTCAGACAGATGTTATATTTACATAATTCACATAACATATAGTACATAGGCATTAAAAATGCAATGGGTTAAATTACGTCAAGTGGATTACGTTTCAACGCTCAAATCTGATGTCATCGGAATGACGTCATAGTAATAAAGCTACACTAAAAACAAATTATGTTGCACAACAAAGAGAATACTGTCATGTGACCGCCTATTGACCAATGAAATTGCAACACTCACTCCAGTTATATAATAATAAACTTTATGTATATGTTTCTCTTTCAGGGTTTTATCAAACATTGGCAATACTTTGATCATCACCATGAGAGGTATATCCTGGATAACAAACAATCTACCTTCGTTAGGCTCAGGTATGTGACACTTAATTACAGGTAAATTTCTCAGCCCAGTCCTCTACGCAAAATTCAAATAAGAAACTTGTCTCCGTGGTTATTTTAGACAAGAAGATTTTTCCTGTGCCCGTGTGTTATAGTGTTCAAAAATATAATAATAATATAACCAATGTTGTAAATAGTTCTCATTATTTTGTAATATTGTTTATTATCCTTTCAGAGGTTTGGATGAAAACATCAAATGTTCAGCTTTCCATGATGATTTTAAAGGACTATCTCCCCTTCTTCAAAGCCAAAAGTAAGTTTTATGACCGCCCTATCTGGAAGAGCTGCTAGGTACCCCCCTGAAGGTTTGCGATGTCCTCCCAGAAAACAGCTTGGTTTTTTCCCCCCACTAAACACAACTATTCCGCCATATAAGGGAAATGATTTTGATTGCTGCATAAAACACCAATCAATCGATTTGTTTATGGCAATAGGATGGTAGTTATTCAGTTTATAGCCGAAAAAGCCGAAGAATACATATCCAATAATTTTGTAACTGAATTAATGTGGAGTGTTGTTCACTCGGCATAGGCTTAAAAAATCCTTTGTTCGGGCCTTTCATCAATATATTGCAGACTCAGAACTTTTTTGGTCTATGTTAGTTCTTTTAGCACAACTCTTGAGATTCTATCTTTTTAGTGCCGAGCTTTGTAACATCGTATTTCACCAATGGGTCGCGGGTTCGATTCCCACTCAGTTAAAAAAAAAAAATTAGAAAATTTTCTGACTGGGTTTTCACTTGAACGACCTATGTGGGATGGTTACCAGTTACCACCAGAAGGTTGTTGTTTTCCTCCAGGCATAGAGCCCCGTTTCCTCCCACAATAAAACTGGCAACGCTGCCATATAAGTGAAATAATCTTGAGCGCGGCGTAAAACATCAATCAATCAATCAATCATGTAACATCATAAGCTTTAAGAACAACTGCTGACTTTAGATGTCTACAGATTGTATAACACTGCGTTGTTGTGGAATGTCTTCTCGACAGTATGAAACATATTTTGAGTATTAAGTGGACAGAAGGAGCCAATCAGCAAAGCTTTGTATCATTGTCAATCAAATCGGTGTTCAATCAAATCGGTGTGATCTTGTTTACCTCTGAACAATTTTGTTTTGATGGCCAAGCTCATCAAATAAGTCGCTTAAATTGTCACATGTTAACAAACTGATCACTGAAATATGTACCTATTGTCCATAAGGCCCATTGTCACTGTGCGATTTGTCGCACTGACTTGTAGGACAGGGTGTTCAATAGGATTTAACCAATCAAATACATCCATTTAAATCGCATCCTACAAGTCGGCACGACAAATCGCACAGTGAGAACAGTCCTAAGTCACCCACTCTGCACACATGTGAAATATATGTCTTCGGCCATCATATCTCTGTGCTACCCAGGGAAAGTGATGCAAAACTATAGTATACATGTTGCTTCTAAAATCAGGAGTTGTTGTACCATGCCTTTAAGCTGGGTATATTTGTTGCTTTTCCAACTTTTAATAACCAAAGGGGCCTCAGTGGTCCATAGGTTAAAGTGATTGTCCCCTCAGTCCCACACAGACCTTCCATCGATGCGGCACAGGTTCAAATCACACTCGGACCAAATAAAAATTGAAAAATTTCTGAGTAGATTTTTCACTAGGTCGTTTCCTCCATGCACTGAGCCCGGTTTCCTCCTCCACTAAACCTGGCAACGCCGCCATATAAGTGAAACAATCTTTAGAGCAGCGTAAAACATCAATCAATCAATCTAATATCTAAAAAAAGAAAAGATTTTTCGTCTGTTTCAATATTAATATCTCTACATATATCATATGATTTGTTTTAGGCTTGAGATTTATCATAGAAACTCAATTGACATTGAAGTTAAATCTTACTGGAGATTATTTATAGATGAGGTAAAGTTTGATTTATTATGAAATAAAACTTTTAAGAAATAAAATATATCATTAACTTTATTGGTCTTTGTACTTTCTGCAAATAGAAGAGAAATGAGTTACCCTTTTACTTTGGACACATTGTTTTTACCTGCCTAGCAAAATACATGTAGGTATGCCTTAATCGGCCAAAAATATCTTTGTTAACTCACTATCTGATTTTTTTTCAAACATTTATATCATCCTTTCAACTTTATTCTCTTGTTTTATGCATTAGGTACAAGAAGGGGTTTTAAAAATGGACACAGACAAACATTTTTTTCAAGAGTTTTCTCAAAACATGTTTGATTCATAACCTCAAAGACATACCCTTGTTCAATACAACAAATTCCAGTAGTCTATTGAAGCTAGTTGTGACACAATGTTTCTATGGAATTGTCTTACAATGACTTTTGACCCCTGAAACCAGGATTGATGATGGCAATAACCTACTTTCTTATGGCCAAACTGGGCAATCCTGCCAAATCCTTACATCAATATCCTATAAAATCCACAATCTATCAATGTTTTTTTCTCATGTTTGTTGCAGGTATTGAATCCTTTTTACATATTTCAAGTGGTCAGTGTAGTTTTATGGTCTACGGACAAGTATTACTACTATGCCAGTTGTATTGTTATCATCTCAATGATATCCATCGTCGTGTCACTCTATGAAACTAAAAAGGTACGTTCAAAAGCTTTGTAATGACCAATAAGTATGTACTCACCAATGGGTTACAGCTTTAAGTCTTTCCTGCTCTTGACCGTTCATAAATTTCACTGCCTCACCGATTTTATTAGGTGCTCGTCACTCTGAGACAAAAATGGTACACTGAACGGATTTATGAACAAAGTCTGCGCTAAGTGTGTTGTATAACATGTACTTTCCAAGCCTGATCAAAAAGGCGTCTTCCATACAAAATCCAAATGCTACATTAATCGTCTACGAAGGTTACCTCAGTGACCTCCAACATGACCTCAGTTTTGTACGTACTCTCAGAGTGGTGTTGTACATGTAATAGAGAGCGAGAGTAACGTGACAATTCCACAAATTTCCTGTCAATGCGCAAGCATGGACACTTTATCGTTCGGATGTGACGCTTTGTTCTGACGCTTTGTTCAAAAAAACGTCAATTGAAGTGACAACAGCATCAAAAAACGCCATCTGTCACTTTATATCGCGAAATCTCTCGGGATACCCCCAGTCACTGTAGTGGATCGTTTTCAGTGTGTTGTCATGGTAGTTGATTCACACTGAAGGTCGTGTATGGCATCATTTTTGACAAGCTTTTCTGGGTAGTTACGGAAAATACAGAAGCGTGTGTTTTTCAAATGTATGTGACAGTTTTCTGTGGGGGCTGGCTCAACTTTCTCTATCCTGAATGACAAGTTGTTCTTGTAGTTTCCTGTTGTGCTGGTTTGCTTACATAGTGTTAAATCAGACTCTGTGGTTGGGATTTGTGACTGTTGATTGATTGTTTGGTGTTTTACCCCGCGCTCAAGATTATTTCACTTATATGGCGGCGTTGCCAGTTTTATTGTGGGAGGAAACTGGGCTCTGTGCCCGGAGGAAACCCACGACCTTCCGCTGGTAACTGGCAACCATCCCACATAGGTCGTTTGAGTGAAAACCCAGTCAGAAAATTTTAAAATTTTTTGGGAGTGAATGGGATTCGAACCCGCGATCCATTGGTGGAAGGCTGTTCGGATTGAGCGTCCAACGCTCTACTTACTGACTGTTGAAAAGGAGGGTGATTATATTTCACCTGACCTCAGTTTTCTAACAATTGAAAAAAATAAATTTATTTCATAACTCAAGTGACAGGAAATGATGAAACCATCGTAACTTTTTTATTTTTCTGTATTTTCAGCAAAGAATCACATTGCGTGATATGGTTGCCATGACAACATCAGAGGTATCAGTCTGTCGAGGAAACCATGGTGAGTCTCCATTATTTATAACTTGCAAGCAGCAAAGCAAGCTACTGTCCGAAGGTGATGTGAACATTGTATGGGAGCGCAAGTCTCATAAGAATTATTACGAGATTTTGTGATATCCGATGACAGATGACGCAATTAAAAACGTTTTTGATGAAGCTGCAATTTCATTTGACGTATTTTGCTCCATAACGTCAGATTTAAATGTCCTGTTGGAACGAAAAACACTCAATCACATGCGCAATGCAGTGTCGGTGACAGGAAATATGTGGAATTCACATGTGACTTGCGCTCCCAATTACGCTGATGTGTGTGAAACAAATTGGTCAATTTTCCAAACGTCCCATTTGAACCAAGGTTAATTTCCCTCACTTCAAAGCCTTCTATCTCGAGAAAATTTACATTGAATTACAAAGGAAGCTTTGAGGAAATGCTGCATTGGGAAAAAGTTGTCTGAGTGACATATTGAAAAGTTAAAAAGGTGTTGGATTAGACGAAATTAACTTGAATAGGACACTTTGGACGTTGACCAATGTATTTATGTCTTCTGTTGGGTTTAATAAAATCACAAAAATGTGTCTGATGCAGTTAAAAAGGGAAAATTAATGCGCTTCATCTGAACTTTGAAAGGATGCACAGCTTAAGTTTGTTGTCATTCTCCGTTGAACTTCAGATTATTAAAAAAAAAAAGAAGTTGTCAATCTCGAATCAAAGACTTTCCACCAAAAGTGTACATATATAGAGTTATTTAGGGAATCCAGTGCTGCTTTTGTTTTCTGTCTGACAGTCAGTAAACAAACAGCCTAAAATGCACCACACATGCAGCCACAATGGGTCTATACTGTGCACCTAACCACAACAAAGCGGACAAAGGAATTCCCAAATAAAGCTGCCTATCCAACGTTCAGTCGGGGCTGGGAAAGTTACCAATGGCTATCTGGAAACCTCATCTTTGTGTAAATGACAGTCAAATTGCACACATTTTAACATTCTACATGTCGCTGGTTCCAGATATGTCCCTTTTAAGTAATATTTTGGGGTTTGTTTTTTTCTTCCCTACTAATGTGCTTGGATCTCAATAATATTGTTTCTTCTCTTCAGAGTTTGACCTTGTGGATGTGCGTGACCTTGTACCTGGTGATGTGATTGCTATTCCTACACATGGATGTCTAATGCCTTGTGATGCCGTTCTTACTCAAGGAAATTGTATTGTCAATGAAAGCATGCTTACAGGTATGTAATTCCATTATTGTATGGTTCAGTGCATCGTATAAAAGGAATGTTTATTATGAACATAGGTATCCCCAACCTACTAAATGTATATTATACAATTAAGGCAAGTGTTTAATGTTTTTTCAAATTGGCCACTCTGACTGGGTTTTCACTCTAACCCGAAGGTCGTGGGTTTCCTCCGGGCATAGAGCCCGTTTTCCGCAACAAATAAATGACAACACCGCCATATAAGTGAAATAGTCAATAAATCAATCAATCAAATTGGCCACTTCAAGTCAGATAGAGTATGATGCTGAAGTCCTGTGACAAAAATGATGTGTTCTTTGGCATCAAAGCAATAAAAAAAAATGTGACATTAACTATTTCAAGTAACATTTTTTACTGGCAGTCACGGTGGGCCAACGTTGGCCAGCCAACCATAACGTTGGGCTAACGTTGGCTCAAGGGCTGTTTGCTCGGGCCAACGTTGGCCAGCCAACCATTAGCCAACGTTGGTGAATGGTTGGCGAATGGTTGACGTATGGTTGGCTAAAGGGTTGTTGGCTCGCTGGGCCAACGTTGACCATTAGCCAATGTTGGGCAGCATTTACTAAAGGGTGGTTTGCTCTTTGGGCAACGTTAGCCAGGCAACCATCGGCTAACATTGCCTAATGGCTGATTTATTCATTGGGTCATTTATGACCAGCTACCAATAGGCCACTCAAATAACCACAAATTAAAAGAAAAGTGTTTATGGTGTTGAACAATTTGTATTTATACTTTTAACAATTCCTTTAAAGTAAAAAGATAAAAAGAACTTTGAGAATGTTTCTTATTAAACATAGCTTTAATTTAACAGTATGTTGCTGTAAGTTTAATAACATAATTTGGACAGCTCCGTATTGTATCCATTGCACTGCCTCTGTGTAAAAACAATGTTTTCTTCGCCCAAGTAGATTTGTAATAAGATGCATTTTAGGACATGCTGATACTGAGGGGTGCATCTGCAAAGAATAAAATATGAATACAATTTTACATCGAAGTTGGTAATGGAAGTTGGTAACTGTGGTTCATTATAAGAAGTTCACAGTCACATTAAAGATTATTTTTATTTCACTTGTACATCTACTCTTACAGCATTTGAATAATACCCCAGACCCCCAATCCTTTCCCCACACATACATGCACACTTAATGTATATTAAATAACAGTTGGGAAGAAAAAAAGATGTGTCATCTGTTTACAAACTGTTTTTCTTCTTTAAAATGACATGCCTCTCAGACTGGTTTATTCATTTATTTTCAATAAAACTTTAAATGTGCCTCATTTTGTTTTAATCTACCCCCTAATGATATCCTTGCCATTTTGATTAGATCTATCAACCTGACTTTGAGGGTAATTTGGTTCGATTGTATACTACACCCATACTATCTTAAAATGCATCATACATGCGGTCTCGATAAATGGATTTAATGAAAAATATATACAGTATAAAAAAATGCAGTTTTAAATAGGCTGTAGATAGCTTACCACATTGTATGCAATGCCCTAGATCTTCTTTACCCCAATAGCTTTTGATGTTGAAAGCCAAAGAGGTAAAGGTACATCGTTATAGTTATCTTGAAATAAAGCATGGGGAATGGTGTAACTAATCACAAAATCTATGTTTTAGCAAAATAAACCCTTAAGAACAATGAAACTGATATGCATACTTATTATTAATATTCCTTAAGACGTAGGAAGTTATCAAAAAATAGTTTTTTGACATGAGGAATATAGTTATGGACAAAAAACTAAGAAATTATCTTAGACTTTACTGTCAGTCAAATAAATAATTTGATAGGTTTATATTCCACACAGTTTATCTGTATAATCTTTGTGGTTCAATGTGAGTTCAGGGCAACAGCTTATTCCATGTATATACTCAAAACAGAATTTAACAATTTAACATGGTTATTGTTCTTTTGATGAAATGATAACAAAGAACTATTCTCAATTTTTGGCATACATACACTCAAAACAGAATTTAACATGGTTATTGTTCTTTTGATGAAATGATAACAAAGAACTATTCTCAATTTTTGACAATACTAAAAGTAGCTTTATTAACAATCATATCATGGCAATTGTCCTGAAAGCATGTGGTGCTTATATGTACCAGCTTCCAGTATAATAACCTTTGGTCGAACAAAAAACAAATACAGGTCTATTCTCTAAAATATAATTGAAATAAATAGAAAACAATTTAAACACTAAAAAAATATAAATACAGGCCAGTTGAAATTCTAAATAAACATCTGGATACAAATAATGTAGCTGAAAAATGAAAAAGTATTTTTGACAAGTCATAATTTTATTATTAATCAGTCTTGTATTTAAATGTTATTGCTATAGTAGAACTATATGTCAAGCATTATAAGAATTAACATCGGTGAAAGTGTGTCATTTTCGTTTTCATTTATTCACCTATTACATATGGCAAAGATACATACAAAACATTTGAAACAAATGACATTTTAACACAGAACATTTGTAATGGATATCTGGCAGGATGAAAAACCCCAGGGGGTTTGTTTTATCCTATTGTAAAATTAATTATAATGTTTACATGGTTAGAAATTAATTATAGTTGTCATTACTTTATATAAAGGGTAAAAATATGATCAATTAACTGGCAAACAGCTGCAAGGATTCATTTTGTTTTTCTTCTGTTTTCCTTTGCTGTAGCTCTTTAATAGCACACAAACAGCATCAACGACAACTGATACTGTCCAACTCAAAATAGCCAATCAGTAAAATGAAATATGAATGGTCCCAAAAGACTCTAGTCTTAACACGCTAGGTTCTATATATATAAAGGTAGAAGGTATTGGCTATAAACTTACTGTACACATTAGACAGGTGTGTTCTCATAGCTTGCTAAAAAAATATGGATTGATTATTTTGTTTACAAACTGCAGTACATGTACTTGCCGCCATGTTTTTCAGACAAGTATTTCGTGTTTATGCTTTGCTGGAGAATGTTAGCCTCAGTTTTGATTCATATCAGGATCAATGTTGATCGTGTGTTCATGAAACCGCGCACCCAAACATTAATTGTCTCTCAGATAATCATTATCAACCAACCAAGATGGAAATAAATTTGGACCAAATAAAAATTGAAAAATTTCTGAGTGGATTTTTCACTTGTATGTGGAAGAGTTGCCAGGTACTCGCCGAAGGTCTGTGGTTTCCTCCATGCAATGGGTCCGGTTTCCTCCCCCATTACACCTAGCAACGCCGTCATATAAGTGAAATAATCTTGAGTGCAGCGTAAAACAGCAATCAATCAGTATTTTTTGTCAAAAGCAACACATCGCCTCTACACATCAACTTGAGCACCGGAGAAACTTACATGCTCATTCCTGTCCTGGACACGTCTCAATGTAATCCAATAGTTTATAATTATGACTGTTACCTGTAAGATTTGGCAATATTTATTGAATCTTTAGCCATTTACCTCTCTGAGGTAGAAAAGTCACTTGACTATCTCTCCACACAATTCCTATTTGAAATGGGGCTTCTCTGGCTGAGTTGGTAAAGCGATTGTGTCTGAACCTGACACAAAAGTTTCATTGATTGGTCCAAATAAAATAGAATGGCAAAAATCAAGATGGGTTTTCGCTCAATTGCCCAATGGTGAGCTGTTTTCTCTCAGTAAATATTTAGGTTTCTTATTTAAATACAAATTTCTGTCTAATTGCCTGGCTTAAGTTGATACAGGGCCTCAGTGGTCTAGTGGGTTAAAGTGATCGTCCCTCAGTCCCACACAGTGGGTTTAAATCACATTCAGACCTACTAAAAAAATTGAAAAATTTCGGGGTGGATTTTTCACTTGGTCGACGTATGTGGAACAGTTGCCAAATACTTGCTGTAGGTCTGGGGTTTCATCCAGGCAATGAGCTCGGTTTCCTCCTCCACTAAACAGGGCAACTCTGCCCTATAAGGGAAATAATTTTGAGTGGGGTGTAAAACATCAATCAATCTATCAAGTTGATGCTATAACATTTAGTTTATTTACCACACAAAAGCTGTGTACAATGTTAAACAGCAGTCATTCAACCTCTATGTGGTTATATTTTAAATTGTTGCTGTTAATTTCCAGGTGAAAGTGTACCTGTGACAAAGACCCCTTTAACCCACCAAGAGGATAACGAGGTTTACTCATCTAAAGAACACAAACGTCACACCTTGTTTGCTGGTACACAGGTCATACAGACACGCTATTATGGACAGGCCAAGGTGCTCGCTGTTGTCATAAGAACAGGTATTAGAGGATATTTTAAAAACCTTTTCATCCTCAAGCTTAAATCAATTCTTTTTTTTATTTGTAGCCATGTTTACTGACCTAGCAAGGAGGAACATTAATTATCCCACCTCATACAGAATACTTCCTGTCGATTGGTTCAAATCAGTCACGTGGAGACCCTGTATATTTCCATATTACTTCGCCGTGCTGATCCATGCAGGGCGACTACCATGTATGGCTTGTGACGTCATGTCTAGACGCTTGCCAGTCGTGTCTGCTCGTGCCATACACATTAGAAAATAGAAAAGAAAACCTCACTTTCTGCCTTTTATGAAAGCCATTTTTCAGAAAGAAGGCTTGAATATCGTACAAGTTAGGTCTTCGATGGGATAAATTCGTTACAGGGTTTGTTCGAGGGGGGATACGGAAATATATGGGGTCAGTAAACAGTATATTGGGCTCGGCTAACACCTCGTCCAATATCGGTTTACTGACCCCATATATTTCCGTATCCCCCCTCGAACAAACCCTGTAACTAATAGTATGCCTAAAACGTTAGCCTTCCCGATATTCTATGGTCTGTGAAGTTAGATGTGATTTGGGGTGGGGATGATTTTTTGGTTGCTTTGTACTTTTGTCGCCATTTGATCTTGACTGTTCAGTGTGATTATAAGCCCCAATCTATTAAAATTGAAAGCCATTTACAATTTTTATACGCCCGGCTTGAAAAGCGGGCTGTATTATGGTATCATCTCCGTCCGTCCGGCAGTCCGGCAGTCCGGCTGTCCGGCGTCCGCTGTCCCTTCCGCTCCATAACTTCTAAAGTTTTGATTCCATCTGCACAATTTTTTCTAAGTATATACCTTATGGGTAGAAGGTGTGTCGCAAACTATTTTTAACATCACTGGTTACATAATATGGGAGTTATATTGGATTATGTAATATTCCCTTCCGCTCCATAACTTCCAATGTTTTGATTCCATTTGCACAATTTTTTCTGAGTATATACCTTATGGGTGGAAGGTGTGTCGCGAACTATTTTTGACATCATACATTGCGTTATATGGCAGCCATATTGGGTTATGTAATATTTACTTTTTCTCTCCATAACTTTAACAAATATGATCCGATGTTTTCAAATCTTTCATGTTACATACCATATTAACAGACAGTGTGTAAAAAAATTGTTTATGATATACACTATTGCAAATTATTGGATTATGTACATTCCCTTTTATTCTTACTTTCATTTTCATGAAAATAACCTTTAAATTATAAAATGGCTTCTACTTTTCCGATTCTCATCAAAAAAGGATTTTTTCAAATTGCAATAATGTTTCTAAATTGATTAAAACTATTCTTAAATCAATATATAACGTTTTAATCAAATGAAAAATACATATAAGGATTAAAGTTTTATCTACAGACCAAGAGATAAGTATCCCAGCTTTGGTCTATTTACCTTGTCAACTCTCAGTCTCTCTGGAGAGATTTATGGCTTTGGCCTACATAAAACAGTGGGTGACATTAGCAATGGACCCATAGCCAAATCTATTGTAAATCCATTTGGTCTATGATAAAATTAGAAGTAATAACCTGTAGGTATATGGGGAGATTTAGAATATTGTCAAGATGTCTATGGCCAAATAATGTAGATAAAAAATGTTATGAGAAAAATTGTCAAATCTACTTGAATTGGTGTGAGCTGCGAAATTGCCAATTAATTACATTTGTTTAAGTATGATTAGTAAATTATAAACTGCTTTTCTAAAAAATTGAAACATTTTAGTGCAACCTTTATTGACAGCAAACAATTTTTAACATCGTGATTTAACAGCAGCGAGAATTGATGACTTGTACCGTGTACAAATCTTGTTAATAATTGTTGATCCAAATAGCCCATTTTAAATTTGATACAGATGGATGTTAATGGTTTTAGTGGCAAGATTTCATTTTGTTGACATAACATCACCTTTTACCAAGCTTCACATAATAAAACTGGCAACGCCGCCATATTCATGTAAGTGAAATAATCTTGAGCGCAGCGTAAAACACCAAACAATCAATCAATCAATCATTTACCAAGCTTCAACCTCTTCCCTCTGAATTTTGAAAATTAAATTCAAATAAATATGGAAGGATTTGTTTTGGTATGGCTGCAGTTACTGTGCCTTTCCGGGCGTATTTTGGGTTTCCCGAAACTCTTGTTTTTTTACGATTTTACTCAGTCTTATTTCTAATAGTTGTATTGATGAAAAAGCAGGAAAAGGGTCACATTTTTCTCATTCAGTTATTGAAAAAAAAAGTTTATGTACCCCTATTCAGTATTTGTGATATCCTCTGTTAAATCTATCAAGGACCATTGAAAATAACGTACTGCTGTCACACACTCAATAAACTTTGTACATCAGTGAATGATTGCTGCAGAAAGCAAATAAATTTGGATAAGTTAATTCCATGTAAACTCAGTAAATATCCATAGTGTACATGCAATCTCAATATTTCAACTTTAATTAAGTCATCATTTGGGAGCCAATGCTCTTGATGATGACTTAGATATAGCCGAAATATTAAGATTACATCATGTATATTTACAGAATTTCCTGACGACATGTACTTTACAATGTTAAGTTGTTCAGTGGATCGAATAGAGTCATGGGGAGTATATTTAGATATATTAGTTGAGAATGTGAGAGATTTATATGCGTTGAAGGCAAATAATACAAATAATTTATAGTTTTGTCTTCAATTATGAAATTTTTGAAAATAAGCCTTAAATATTCTTTTTGTTTTACATTATTTTTCAGGATTTGGGACCTCCAAAGGGGAATTAATCCGGTCCATTCTCTTCCCAAAGCCTGTGGGTTTTCAGTTTTATAAGGATGCTATCCGTTTTATTATGTTTTTGGGCTGTATTGCAGCTGTTGGTATGATTTACAGTATTGTGGTTCTGTACAGAGAAGGGGTAAGTTTTGTTTAATTTGATGCCCATTTTGTCTTTTGGATAGATTGATTATTTGCTATTACATTCTGTTAAATAACTCTCAGGGATTTTTTCTCATCTTATTTATAGTAAATTATCAAAAGTTTTTTTTTAAAATCTATGTATAAGACAGGTTGGAGTAAATGTTATATGTATGAGACAAACCCTAATGCTATATCTAAGACAGGCCCCCAAATCCTGATGTCATATATGACAGTCCCCAAACCCTAATGCTATATCTAAGACAGGCCCCCAAAGCATAATGTTATATATAAGACAGGCCCCAAACCCTAATGACAGGCCCTCAGGCCCCAAGATTATATATAAGACAGGCACCAAACCCTTATGTTACGGTAAGATCTCCGCTAATTCAAGTACTCTAAAAAATTCAAGGGTCAGAAAAACATTAACAAAAGTACACTTAAAATTCAACTTTTTTCATTGAGAGTCTTACCTCCTGGAGTGAGCGATCAGATAATCCTATTGAACGATCGCTGTTGTTGTTTTTATAGACCAAATGTGGCAAATAGCAATGTAATAATTCGGTATTTTCACATCACTGGTCCTTGAATTAGCGGAGATCTTACCGTATATATGAGACAGGCCCCCAAACCATAAGACATAATATAGTGAGATCCCTTCAATCACTCAACCCAAAACTAACTTTCAGGTTTTTTGCATGAAGCAAGCTCTGAAATTCCACAAAATCAACAGTTACAGTTATTCTTGAACTAAGAATTAGAAGTGAACATCAGGACCCTGTTTCACAAAATGGCGTTGATGTATTTTTTGGCGTAACTTTCATAGACTACATGTATCTCTACAGTATGTGTTGCTATGACGGTTATGTAAAAACTTACGCTATGCCGCTTTGTGAAACAGGTCCCAGTTAGCCATTGCTGAAGGTTAGGGAATAGTTGTTGATGAAGAATGGTGATAGGTACTGGATGGTTCCAAGCAGGGAAAACAATGACACTGAATGAACATCAACAAATAAGGAGCGCAAGACTCACAAGAATTATTACAAGATTTTGTGATATCCGGTGACAGATGACGCCATTAAGAACGTTTTTGATGACGTTGCAATTCCATTTGACGTATTTCGTTCCATAACGTCAGATTTAAACGTCATTTTGGAACGAAAAACGCTCAGTCACATGCGCAATGCAGTGCCGGTGACAGGAAATATGTGGAAGTCACACGTGACTTGTTCTCCCTATACTCTTAAGTCAAGTCAAGTATTATGAAGGATACCCATCTTCCTTCTAACTTTTTTCCAAGACCTATGAAGTTATGTAAAACACTGAAAAATTCTTCTTATTTAGTTTGACTGGTTGGTTGTATTGTCTGTATAATATTTTTATGATTTTCTCAATTCTAGATTTATATAGGGAAGATAGTCCAGCGTACTTTAGACATAATAACCATAGTTGTCCCCCCTGCTTTACCCGGGGCTATGACTGTCGGAATGGTGTACGCCCAAATGAGACTAAAGAAGCAGGGAATTTTCTGCATCAGTCCTCCAAGAATTAACTTCTGTGGCAAATTAAAACTCATCTGTTTTGACAAGGTGAGTATTAAACAGTCATTTACGATTTGTTTTGTCCTTCAATTTATTAGACTCGCCTCGGTGGCTGAGATGGCAGAACCATAGTCCCTCGCACTGAAAAAAGTCTTTCATTGATAGGTCATTAAGTTGAATCCCACTCAGCCCAAAGGCAAACTTGTTTTAAAAATTTAGCGTGTTTTTCACTTGATGACTTTATGTGGAGGTTGGCAGTTATTAACCAAAGGTCAGACTTTCCTTCTGGCATAGAGTTATGTTTCCCGAGCCATTTAACCTGACAACGTCGCTATAGAACATCGCTGTATAAGTGAAGTTATCTTTATTACTTAATAAGGGTTAAGCGTTGTCAGATTTTTACAAAGGAGGAAACCGGACTTCTGTAGGAGTTCAGTGATTTTGGATTTCTGGTGCCTCTGGAACAAATCCAGGTGTGATGGAGAGCATATACTTCTTGCCGAAATCGCAGGTTCGAATCCCACTCAGTCCCCAAAAAATTGGAAAATTTTCTGACTGAGTTTTCACTCGAACGACCTATGTGGGATGGTTGCCAGTTACCACCTGAAGGTCGTGGGTTTCCTCCGGGCATAGAGCCCGGTTTCCTCCCACACTAAAAGTAAACTGGCAACGCCACCATATAAGTGAAATAATCTTGAGCGCGGCGTAAAACACCAAACAATCAATCAATCAATCATGCTGTAAACTGGGTTCTTTGTCCGGAGGACACTCCCGACCTTTGGCAAGAGCCTGGCAACTCTTTCACACACAGCAATCGAGTAAAAAATCCACTCAGATATTTTGAAATTTTTATTTGGTGTAAGTGGGATTCCCTCTCGAGTCACATACACTGTAGCTGGAAGGGCTTTGTCGGACTGAGGGAATATCCCTCTAACCGATCGAGCCATCGTGGCCCCCAGGAACCTCAAAACAGAGGCCCAAGTTTTCACCAGTAAAAGTTGGTCATTAAATCCAAAAGCTGATTGTTCTTTATGAAATATAGAAACGAAGTCCAGAAGACTAACTACTGACAATGTATTATGGCTAGTATTTTATTTTTTTTTTTTGTACTGTATTCGGTTTTGTTCTCTTCTTTAGACTGGGACTCTAACAGAAGATGGTTTAGACATGTGGGGAGTGTTACCTGTGGCAAACAATAGGTAGGATCATTTTTTACCAATAGGGTCTGGAAGTCTACCGAGAGATTTTACGATATCCCGTGACAGATGACGTTTTTTGGTGACGTTGTCAGTTTATTTGACGTTTTTTGTTCTACCACGTCAGAATTAAGCGACAAATTCAAACAATAAAGACTCCTCACATGCGTAATGACAACACCGGTGACAGGAAATTTGTGGAATTGTCACGTTACTCCGCTCCCTATTAATACTATATGTATTTTATGATATATATTAATTATTAATATTTTGTGCTTTATGTGGTAAGATTGTCAGGTATCCATAAACCAATGATTTGTTCCCAATTTTCCCACTAACAGGCAAAGTTTGATTGATTGATTGTTTGGTGTTTTACGCCGCGCTCAAGATTATTTCACTTATATGGCGGCGTTGCCAGTTTTACTGTGGGAGGAAACCGGGCTCTATGCCCGGAGGAAACCCACGACCTTCCGTTGGTATTCATCCCACATAGGTCGTTCAAGTGAAACAAGCAAAGGACACTGATATTACTTCCAGTAGCATGGCCCTTGGGCTGGAGCATTGTGCCTCTGCTTTGGCCATGTATGCTGACCGAGCAAGGAGGAACATTAAGTATGCCAAATGCATTAGCATATCAAGAAGTGCCAAATAAGAACTTTCTGTTTATATGATTCTTGGGTACATAAGTTAAGGTTACAAAACCTTTAAAATGCGCTTGAATTATGTTCGTTATTAGCACACATCATCACTTTGTATGCATTTCTGGCTTTACCAATATTTTTTATTCCAACGTCAATCCTTTAATACATGTACTTCAAATGCTGAAGAGATCCTAATTTTGGCAGCTCATCTTGCTTCAAGATTTATTACGATGGAGAAACTTAACTATAACTTCAACTAAGTCTGAATTACCATGAAATTTTTCTGTTTCCCAAACATATCCTGGTATATTAGAATTTTCTTTTTTCTATTTGTGTTTACAGTTTCCATGGCATATTACATGAACCTTCCACGTTGCCAAGGGAGCCATTTTTGGTGTGCATGGCAACCTGTCACTCATTAACAAGGATTGAGGGTGAATTGAATGGAGACCCACTGGATCTGAAAATGTTCGAGTCCATCAACTGGGTAAAGTGACAGAAAAATATTTATAAGCTTTTTGTATTTTTATTGAAAAATATTTATAGGCTTTTGGTTCAAACTGTATTTTTATTGAAAAATATTTATAAACTTTCGGTTTAAACTGTATTTTTATGGAAATATATTCATAAGCTTTTAGTTTAAACTGTATTTTTATTCGTTCTGATAATGAACATGGGATTACCAAACAGGCATAACCGATTTAAGACCTCTCCCTTACAACATAAATGACGTATCATGTGATAAGCATTAGTGATATAAAACTTAATGATTTAAAAGTCAACTTTTAAAAGCTTTTGAAATTTCAAATGTTTTTTAATGTAATTTGGCAGAATTCTTAATAATATTTTTTGATTGAAAAGGTGTTCAAGGTTTATTTCAAGGTGTTTTTTGTAAAAAAAAACCCACAGCTACAAGCGAATGCTGGCGTTTCCAGCAAAGAGCTTGTTTTCTTACCAACTGAACCTGACAACGTCCCCATATGTGTGAAATAATCTTGAGTGCATCATAAACTATCAACTAGAATAAATTAGAAGGAAAATGGCCCTTTTTCACAGCCACATTACCAAACCTTAAGTCTAACAGAATCCTGTCCGCTAATTTCCAAAGTAAATATGTTAGGAAATTTAAGAGTTTGGAAATGTTTTCGGTGTTATGACAACTGTATGTGAATTATTTTGATAACGCATATATTACATCTTTACAAGGATTGTGTCACCTGGACTAGTTACTAGAGAAGCATACAACCTTGTTTTAGATTTATGCAAAGAACAGTTATAATTTGTGGAAATTTCTTGACTGTTTTCACCCCGTTAAAAATGGCCTTTATATTTATGAACACTAAAACACACGGGCACATGTATTTATGATATGAGTGAAAGATCACAAGTTATCAACCCCCTTGTTTACATGTACATACCTTTATATATTTATGATATATCACAAGTTATCAAACCCCTTGTTTACATGTACAGTGTAAATACCTTTATATAATGAGTGAAAGATATATCAACCCCCTTGTTTACATGTACATACCTTTATATAATGAGTGAAAGATTTATCACAAGTTATCAACCCCCTTGTTTACATGTACATACCTTTATATAATGAGTGAAAGATTTATCACAAGTTATCAACCCCCTTGTTTACATGTACATACCTTTATATAATGAGTGAAAGCAGAAGTCTATGAATGTGGAAGTGTGAAGCGTTCCATTACATAGTGTTGAGGGCATTGGCGCCGTTTGACCCAGAGGTCACCATACACAGAGCCCTCTCTCGGTTAGTCAGAAAGCGTGGCTTTTCTTCACTTTCTCATATGAACTATTATGGGATGCATAAGAAAAAACATGGCGAACATTTTATTTATGATAACAGTACTTGATGGAGCAAAAGTTAAAGTTTCCGAAGAACTTCATAAAGTTGAAAATGAGACAAGAAGACTTGTTTGGAACGATTTGAGTCCAAATGGAGATATCAGAGTCGCATGTTCGGTAAAGCTTTTATAAAAACCAATGCATTCTCCGAACTGCGGTTACTGGAATTGCCGATAGATGCAGTAAGTGGAGAATGAATTTATTTTCTGATTTGAAATTGCGCAACCGTTGACAATTTCAAAGTCTACCGCGCATAAACGTCACATAATGTAGTATAAGCAGGCTGAAAGCGCCAGTGCCCTGAATATGGGGTAATGCGACATTTCACACTTCCCTGTTCATAGACTTCTGGTGAAAGATATATCACAAGTTATCAACACCCTTGTTTACATGTACATACCTTTATATAATGAGTGAAAGATATATCACAAGTTATCAACCCCCTTGTTTACATGTACATACCTTTATATAATGAGTGAAAGATATATCACAAGTTATCAACACCCTTGTTTACATGTACATACCTTTATATAATGAGTGAAAGATATATCACAAGTTATCAACCCCCTTGTTTACATGTACATACCTTTATATAATGAGTGGAAGATATATCACAAGTTATCACCCACTTGTTTTCATGTAAAGACCTTTATACATATGATATGAGGGAAAGATACATCACAAGTTATCAACCCCCTTGTTTACATGTAAATACCTTTATATTTATGATAAGAGTGTAAGATACATCACAAGTTATCAACCCCCTTGTTTACATGTAAATACCTTTATATTTATGATACGAGTGAAAGATACATCACAAGTTATCAACCCCCTTGTTTACATGTAAATACCTTTATATTTATGATAAGAGTGTAAGATATATCACAAGTTATCAACCCCCTTGTTTACATGTACATACCTTTATAAATTGAGTGAAAGATATATCACAAGTTATCAACCCCCTTGTTTACATGTACAGTGTAAATACCTTTATATAATGAGTGAAAGATATATCACAAGTTATCAACCCCCTTGTTTACATGTACATACCTTTATATTTATGATAAGAGTGGAAGATATATCACAAGTTATCAACCCCCTTGTTTACATGTACATACCTTTATATTTATGATAGGAGTGAAAGATATATCACAAGTTATCACCCCCTTGTTTACATGTACATACCTTTATATTTATGATAAGAGTGAAAGATACATCACAAGTTATCAACCCCCTTGTTTACATGTACATACCTTTATATTTATGATAAGAGTGAAAGATATATCACAAGTTATCACCCCCTTGTTTACATGTACATACCTTTATAAATTGAGTGAAAGATATATCACAAGTTATCAACCCCCTTGTTTACATGTACATACCTTTATAAATTGAGTGAAAGATATATCACAAGTTATCAACCCCCTTGTTTACATGTACAGTGTAAATACCTTATATAATGAGTGAAAGATATATCACAAGTTATCACCCCCTTGTTTACATGTACATACCTTTATATAATGAGTGGAAGATATATCACAAGTTATCAACCCCCTTGTTTACATGTACAGTGTAAATACCTTATATAATGAGTGAAAGATATATCACAAGTTATCAACCCCCTTGTTTACATGTACAGTGTAAATACCTTATATAATGAGTGAAAGATATATCACAAGTTATCACCCCCTTGTTTACATGTACATACCTTTATATAATGAGTGAAAGATATATCACAAGTTATCAACACCCTTGTTTACATGTACATACCTTTATATAATGAGTGAAAGATATATCACAAGTTATCAACCCCCTTGTTTACATGTAAATACCTTTATATAATGAGTGAAAGATATATCACAAGTTATCACCCCCTTGTTTACATGTAAATACCTTTATATTTATGATAAGAGTGTAAGATATATCACAAGTTATCAACCCCCTTGTTTACATGTACATACCTTTATATAATGAGTGAAAGATATATCACAAGTTATCAACCCCCTTGTTTACATGTAAAGACCTTTATAAATTGAGTGAAAGATATATCACAAGTTATCAACCCCCTTGTTTACATGTACAGTGTAAATACCTTATATAATGAGTGAAAGATATATCACAAGTTATCAACCCCCTTGTTTACATGTAAATACCTTTATATAATGAGTGGAAGATATATCACAAGTTATCAACCCCCTTGTTTACATGTAAATACCTTTATATAATCAGTGGAAGATATATCACAAGTTATCACCCCCTTGTTTACATGTACATACCTTTATATATAGGATATTGATGAACCAGGAGAAGATAACACTCGGTTTGACTGTCTAATGCCCACTGTGGTCAAACCACGAGCACCCCCTCTTAAGGGCGCATACAGGGGTTACCCTTCATACCAGAGTCATACACAGGTGATAGTCTCACCCTCAATATCTTTATAATCACCCATGCTTGTTTGTTTCTTATTAATATGTCCCTGCCCTTAGTTTATGTTGCCATGTGCAGTATGCTTGTTATCGTTTTGTTTGTTTTCAATTTTATGATATTAATTTTTTAACTTTTGTTTTTGTTAAGCTTAATCCATAACCGTTCCAATTCTTTCCCTTTCACGGTCATCCATCTCATCTCTGATAAAAGTTATTTCTAAAGTTATTTTCTTGTGTTAAAAGGGGGAATATCATTTAGATTTTATATCAATAGAATGAATAAGAGGGTGCTATAGGCAATTTCACGAACACTCACATATTGTGATACCGTGATTTACAGGCTAAAATCACGATTGATTCTCGAACAATTATTGTTAGCGGTCCCTTATGTAATGACGTCATCAGCTTCTGAGGCAAATTGTTCTGGGTGTTAAGAGGAGTTAGGCATGGCGGATGTAAAGTATTAGTATCCCTCAGATAAATTTCTCTGTTATCTGATTGGTCAATTGCCCTCACATCAGTACCTGTATCTGGTGTCCTAGCCCTATCAACTTGGCCTTTATCAATTACCAATCAGGGGCTCGTTTCACAAAGCAGTCACATCGCAGACGAAGCCTAGCTGCTAAGGGATACCATATTGGAGAGTAGCTAGCTTGACATAATAAAGTAAAGTGAGCAATCCGAAGAAAGACACGTAAGACATATTTACTCAATATTTCGGTTTATTCTCAAACCATCAACAGGAGTAGCGATACAATGAAAATAACGTTATATATAGGCAGTAGAAAAAGGATTTAAATCAACACATGTAGGGTAATGAGACGATTAAAGGTTATGTACAGCAAGAAGATTAAGGAAAAACAAGGATTTTGCATGTTTTGCGTATAGATAGAGACAATGTTAAGTACATTTCTACAGTTTAAGACATGTAATGTTTGAAGGCTGAAATTTCTGTGCATGATTAATTAAATAAATGATGTCCTGGTAATCTATGTTGCTGAATAAAATTTCTCTGGCTGAAGATACCAGTATTTGAGGGCAAGGGGTGAAGCTGGGACCTATTGAAGTATAACCAGACGTCATACTTTTGAAACGCTGTGACGCAATAGAACACTGCTGTCGCTATCAAGTCTCATTGCACTCAATCAATTACCAAAAAGACTTCATAATTTTAAAATCTTTCGACACAATCAGGGGGGCCTCCGTGGCTCAGTAGGTAGAGCGTTGGACGCCCACTCAGTCCAAAAATTGGAAAATTCCTATGCGGAAGGTCGTGGGTTTCCTCCGGGCACAGAGCCCGGTTTCCTCCCACAATAAAACTGGCAGCGCCGCCATATAAGTGAAATAATCTTGAGCGCGGCGTAAAACACCAAACAATCAATCAATCCGACACAATCAGACACACTGATGATTCCTAACATTAACTACATGATTTTTCAACATGTTCAAACAGTACACCCACATGTTTGTGCCAAGTGACTGTAAACCTGCAGGGGTACTTTATTGTCTCAGATAATGGGTCTCTGTTTTTCCTCATCTCTATACTGTTAAACTAGTGTACAGCAACATTGTATAAAATATGTTTCCAATATCATTTTTTTTTTTGCTGAACCCTTCAATTCCTTTGAAGTAACATATTTTTTATTTTCTTTATTAAAAAGAATTTGCTTCTTATTATAATTTCATGTTGCACATTCATTTTAAATCATTTATTATATCCATGAATTTTACAGAAAAATTCACGGATATAAAAAATGACTTAAAATGAATGTGCAACGTTTTCTGTATTGATATCCATTCACTTAATGTTGCATGTCATCCATATCTATTGGTGATTGGAACACCTTCCTGGGAAAACAACAGCCTTTTTTTTTTTGGGGGGGGGGGGGGGGGGGGTGTCCGGCCTCTCATCACTCAGTAGGAATTCTGCATATTTTTAATGGTTTGGCCCTTCAGACTTCAGAGAAAAAAATGATTGCTACATCCAACAGCTAGACTTGGTCTCATAAGTTGAAAGCAAGCAATTATTTGATAAAGTATGTTGTTCAATCCTTGTTGCCAAGGCAGCTTGTAGGAGAATTTAACGGTTTTATCCGATCTAGCTCAGATCTTGGAGGTTTTATATCTGTTACAAACGGAATTTATTCTGAATCCTCCTTAAACATGCATTAAAATTTTCCACTGACTCTATGAATGTAGGGCCATGCTTTTAATTTATACAGAATTTTGTTCCTGTATTAAATACATCATGCACACTTCCATAAATCAGTACTATTAAACACATATTTTTAGTTACTTAGAAAACATACTTTCCCCAACTTCATTTTGCACTCTGAAACTTCAGGTATTTGCGTGCATGAAATATGCGTGTCACAGGCGCCCGATGGTAAGCGCAGATAGCCGAAGTGTGTTCCGACTGCTTACGGCCGATCCCTAATGAACGTATTTCACATAAAATTTAGATGTTTTGTACTCCTTTATAATTTTACTCTTTGAAATTACCCCCCAAAAATGGTTAAACATGCCATTATTTGGGCAAACTTTGTCTGTCAGAAAAGCTATAAGCTATGAATTAAGACTGGTAAGGATGAAGAATGACAACTTTGGTAAGCTGGGGCTCGTTTCACAAAGCAGTCGCATCGCAAACAAAGCCTAGTTGCCAATGGATACCATAGTGAAGAGATACGGCGTCATGACAACTGCGATTGATCCCACTGTGTGACGGCTTCGTGAAACAGCCCCCTGGTTTGTCACTTATTTAAAGCAACGTTTCCACTTGTACGGATCTGGATACGTACGAGGTTAGGGTACGTTGAGCTGCACGGTATACGCTGTCGTGTGTGCGATTCTCAATACAGTATCTGATGGTTTTTAGTCCAGAACATGGCCTGTAAAGCATCTAATTCAAGTTAGCGCCCATTAATAGTAAGACAAGAAAAGCAAGGACCATTGGTGAGTTCAGGATTAAAAAATGAACAAAAAAAAAAACAATACCATATTCAGATGCGTGGTAATCTTATCTATCCAATGGTGGCAAATATGTATTCTGTACCATTTTATTTACGCCCCATGGAGAAGTTCTAAAAGATACATGTATAACGTTCCTGTGGATAAAAAAGTTCCTGAAAATTCAAGGTACAATGTTAGGAATTGAAGTACGAATAGCCACACGGACTGTTTCCACATAAGTTTTTCTGCCGATCACTACATGGTTCAGTCGTAATCCATCGCACCGGTAGTTGTATCCGCAGCCCTAACCGTACCTGTAGAAATATATTTTGACTATAGAACGTTCTTTTTCCCATCCTTATCTGCTCCAATACCTGTACAAGTGCAAATGCAGCTTTTAACAGGATGGACGAAGAAATAAGGCACAAAAATCAGCAAATCAGTAGTTCTAGAGATTTTGACTATTTTACAGATTTTAGAAGAACCCGGGTCAGATTCATCCAAATTTGAGACTATTATGCCAAGTGTTGTGAAGCCGTGTACGCGTGACACGTTTGAAATGGATGTCCACTTGCCCGATCAGGTGATAATTAACAACCAATCATCACATATCATTCAACCAATAGTGATTCATTTACAAAAAACGCTTGCAAACTAATCAGCCATTTATATTATTTCTGCTGTTCTCATATTTGCAGTATTTGTGGAGGTTAGGTTATGGAGGATTATAAGAGATCATATTTTTTTTCGTGAAATATTGTTTGGCTATGGAAGGTTGAAGGGATCATAATACTTTTTGGTAAATCTGCTCCTATGTGGCATGGAATTTGGGTATGGAAGGTCCAAAGAATCATCACTTACTTTTTATTTGTAAATATTTACTTTCTTTTGTATTGTTCAGGGTTGACTATATGGAAGGTGGAAAGGACCATAATATACTTTTATTTTGAAGTTTTTGCTTCCCGCTTTTGTGTGGCTTTGAAAACTGCTTTCTGAGGTTAAAGTTGTCAAATATACATTTGAATATTTTACTAGGTAGGATTTAAAAATATGGAATATTGAAGGGGCCATAAAATTTATTTTTGTTTTATTTGGTATCAGTTGAGACTCAGACTAATACGTTATCAAAGAGAATCATTTCATTTAAAGATACTGGAATAAAATATTATCCGTAACAGTATACTTTTCAAACTATATTTTATAACATATAATAACATTAAGATTTGTGTGATGATAGATAGTTGTAGATGTATGCAGCATTAAAAAGCGATTTTTTCACATGGGAAAACATCCAGTACACATCATCACTACTCTTTCGCCAGAGTTCGAATCCCAACAATTTCTTTTTTTATCAACTTCAGGGGCTGTTAGGTTATTGTATAACTAAACAAGAGGCTGTTTCTCGTCACATTTATGCCATTTTTTAATAATGTTGAAGGTATATATTGCCATGGACTTCCGTCAAGCATAAAAAAAAAAAAAACGGCCTCCAGAGGACCAGATTATCCAATCAAAAAAGCTAACAGATTCTAGTACAATCAGCGGCCAGTTGACTGGTAAAATCACCCCCATTGATAATTTATGCTACATGATTTCATCATAACACACCAAGGCTGTTAATCCCTCAGAGGGTAGAAGTGAGATGTCATCTTCTTACCTCCGTGGTAAGAAGAGAAACCAGACAACATTGTACTTGTCAAATAAATGACCTTTCTCTACATATATAAAAAAGACCAAACAACTAATTAGCGCTTTACCAGGGGTACTGATTGTCCGCTACAGTATTCCTTGTCTGCTACCCATTTATGAGGAGGCCGGTAGGCTGAATGGAAAAGACACCAAGCATTTAGTGCTAGCGATAGGTGCCATATTCTGGGACCCGGGTTTGATTGCATTTCCATGCATCTAAAATTGATAGAATAAATACCAAAATATCAAATGTTTGATATCATTTGATTTGCAAAGTAATCCTATATGAGTTGAGTGTAGTAAATCAATCAATCACTCAATCAAAGGATCAATCAATCAATCACATTCTAACATCTAAGTATAACCCTCTCACTAACTCCTCTCTCTGTTCCTTATGCCTTTTTCTGTGTATTGTCTGCTTGCTTTAATACTAATTCTTATTTGTAAAGTGGCTTGAGCAACAAAAATATTAAATCTGTCGTAAAATTAAAATTGGAACATTTTCTATTTTTCAAAACAGTAAAAAGGCCTTTTTATTGATACCAGGCCTGAGAGTGTACGGCTCGAGCAACAAAAAATATTAAATCTACTGTTTAAATTAAAATCAGAAAATTTTCTATTTTTCAAAACAGTAAAAAAGCCTTTTTATTGATACCAGGCCTGAGAGTCTACATTGAACCATTATTTAAAAGCATGTGTGGCTTATAATGAAGGAATGTGCATCCCGGTTATTTAAATTGTATTAACATTTTGCAAACTTGTTTTCTGTGTACATCTCAAAGGGTCTATGGATAATTGTTCTTTCATTCAATGTCCATCATTATGTTGCTCAAGTTTTCTTGACATGGGAATTTCTGAAAAAATTCCATTTTTTTGGCAGCTTGTGCCACTTAAACTGTTTGTCTTTGCTTTATTTGTGCTTTCTATATCTTGTGGCTTTCTTTTTCATAGTGTTTGCTGTATTTTATGTATATTGATGTTTTGGTGGTTTTTTACTGAATCCTATTTTTTCACATTTGTGTTATAATTTTCTCAGTAAATTATTTGAACATATATGATGATAATGTTCTGAATTATTGCGAAATCATCTTTTGATAAAATAAAAAAAAAAAAATATGATCGCCAAATAATCATAATTATTGATCTTTTAATGTTTAGTCGCTCATTTACTATAATCATAAAATAATGAAAGTTTGAAATCGTTAAAATTACAGTTTAGTTTGACATTCATTCGTTGACCAATTATCTGTGGTTTACAAGAAACTTTAATTTTAACAAAAGTTTTACGATGTTTTTAGCCTCCTTTTGAAGTTGGGATTGTTCGTCAGTTCACTTTCTCAAGCAGTTTACAGAGGATGAGTGTGATATCACGAATACTAGGACAGTCCCACATGTCAGCTTACGTTAAAGGCGCCCCCGAGAAGATTGTCTCCCTTTGTAACCCAGAAACTGGTAAGTTTAAGCGGCATGAACTGCCAAAATGTTGATATTTTGATGTTAAAACAGAATGTTGAAATTATTGGCTATTTTTCTCGAGACGTATAATTCAGAATTTTTTTAGTGCTTATAGTCTCAAGAATGTAGAGTATTATTTTGAACTAACTTTGACTTAGAATGAATGAATGGTCGTCACGGTTATTTAAATTTTAGTAACTTTTCGAACACTATTTCATTTTGTATAGGCCACTGTACTGTATTGATTTTTCTCATTCCAACGTCAATCATTTAGTTTTTGGATGGCCTTCAAAGCCTCTTACTGTTGTGACGATCAGAAATAAAAAAAGTGTGAATTTTGACAGCTCATGCCACTTTAAGGGGTCCTCGAAATCAGGTGCTAAGGCCCAACAGTTTATACATGTAGATCTTAAATACGACCAGATTGGCTTTGTCACCACCCCCTTTCATTTTTTACTTAATGGGCTATTTAGTGATCAAACATTCAATGGAGAGAGTGGGGATGTATAATCAGTCATGTTTTCCTTTCTGCAGCAACCAACCAATCCTATTGAAGCTGCCATATAACGACTTACAAATTAATTTTTGTTTACTAAAGGGATTAGTTTATTACAACAATTTATGATTGGGTATAAAGGTCTAAATGCCTCTTTTTAACACAATTAGAAACTTGTCTCCATGGTTATTTTAGACACAAAGATTATCCTTGTGTCCTTGTGTTTTATTGTTCATAAATATATGTATATGTTATTGATTTTCCAATTCCAGTACCTGAGAATTTCCCGAAGGTTCTACACCAATACACTGTACAAGGCTTCAGAGTTATTGCCCTTGCATATAAGGAGTTTGATCAGAAGTTATCCTGGCACCAGGCTCAAAGAATCTCAAGGTTAGTATATAGCGCATGCTTGTTGTATGTTAAACATAATTATGTTACCCACTGTCATACCTATAGAGATGTTTATAACCAGGTGGGCGCCTCAATTGCTCAATATTTAGTTTTTCAGTCCGACGTAGACCTTCCATCGATGGGTTGTTGGTTCAACTTTTGCTCATTTCAAAGAAAAAGTTATGAAAATGTTTAGCTCTATCAACCTTTGAGAAAGGGCTGCCAGGTACCCGACAAATGTTGAGCGTTTCCTTTGGGTGGAGGCAGACCTGACAATACTGTCATTTAAGTAAATGTACATGTTGAATGGCTTGAGTACTGCATCAAACATCAATCAATCAACTAAACACGTTGAGGACAAAACACTGCGCGACTTTACTTTCACAAATTCTCCCATCAGATTTTTCTGGTTTGTTTATCATACAATTGACCTATGTGACATGGAGTCAAATTTTCTTAAAAATAAACCTGATAACTACAGAAATGAAGTAATCTGTGGTGCAGCACAAAGCACCGAATGAATCCATCTGATTTTCAAAATTCATGCACCGACGTTCATCCCGTTTTAAAAAATCTATTCTCTTCTCTGGACGAGGATGGTCATCCTCTTTTTTTGATTCAAGGATTAACTTAATTAAATATTACCTGAGAATTTTCCCAATTATTTAATTTATTACAAAATTTGTTTTTAGTAAAAAAAAAATACAAATTTCATTTTACTTTTCCTAATCTTTTATTTTTAGAGACAAAGTAGAATGTGATTTAAACTTCCTTGGTCTGTTAGTGTTGAGGAATACAGTGAAACCTGAGACCACACCTGTCATTAAAAAGTTGAAATCTGCTAACATTAGAACCGTCATGGTCACAGGTGGGTTGTATATGTTTATTTTTTTTAGAAATTCAACTAATCGAAGCATGAAACAAATTTTGTTCCATTATTTTCGGTTTTTCACTTGATTGCATGCCCTTTTAGGGAGAGTTGCCTGACACTTGCTTAATGTTGGGGGTTTCCTCAGAGCACAGTACCTGGCTTCCTCACCCACTAAAGCTAACAACTCGACAGTATAAGTGAATGAATCGTAATTGCGACCAAACACATCAATCAACCATCATTCGCTTCGCCAACGGTTTCTGGTCTTGTTTCGGTTATACTTGGATCTGGCCTCCGCCAGGGGTGAAATGTTGTTGGATGACCCAACTAAACTCTAATATGCTGGGATGATGTTATGCCTCTCTGCAGCCTTCTGTCTGTGATTGTGACAGCACTTTCTTGCTGATTTTTTATGAGGATGTACATGTATAGCCTAGCATGTTTGTTAGTTTAAATTTCTAATAAACTTCTACATTTAAGTCAATACATCCCTTTACATTAGAATGGAGACCTATGCGGGATGGTTGCCAGTTACCAACAGAAGGTCGTGGGTTTCCTCCGGACATAGAGCCCGGTTTCCTCCCACAATAAAACTGGCAACGCCGCCATATAAGTGAAATAATGTTGAGCGCGGCGTAAAACACCAAACAATCAATCTTTAGAATGGATATGTTCGAATTTGACACATCACTCCGCCTGCAGGACAATGTTCAACAGTGCTTTGACGTTAGGTTTTGATGCAAAGTCCTGTATTGCTAAACCCAACAATGATGTTTTTCGACCCCATAAACATACTTTAATCCATCGTTATGTAATTTTAACATTTTAGCTTCTTTTTTCCCAGGTGACAACATTTTGACTGCCGTGAGCGTAGCACGTGATTGTAAAATGATACAGAGTCAGGATCATGTGATAATGGTCAATGCTTATCCCCCTGACCCATCGACCAATCAAGAAGCTTCGATTCAATGGGAATTTGCTGAATTACCTCCTGTGGAAAGCGGTAGCGATTCGGAGGCAGGCCAAGAGGTGAATTGTTTTTTCCAACTCCCCCAGATTGTTTTTCACTTTGTTTGTCAGTGATATAATACCGAGGGAAGATCACCAGTCAATTTAAGAAAAGCGGTTTAACTTACCGTACCAGTCCAAAGTTGCTATAATCCAACCTGAGTATTTTACCCGTATTTCTTCTAAAGATTCAGCCACTTTTTTCCTCATAAGGAATCGACCATTAGAATAGAAATATGCTAAATGAGGCCAGACAAATTTGCCCATTAGAGGGAATTTAAGGCAATATGACCCGCTGTGCAGTGTGTGAAAATGGTTATCCTGAAACATAACTCCACGTCTCCATTTTTGTCTGACTCGATGCAAAATTTAGGCCATTAGAATGGCTGAATATTTAGAAGAAATATGGTACTGTTAGTTGTTGTTGTTTTTTTGGCTATGGTATTCAAGAGTTACTACCTTTGACAATTCCTAACCAATAGTTGGATGGAACTATCCATTAGTTGTAGATTTGTAAAACATCTTAACCAATGTTGTACTAAATTTTCTTTACTTTTTATATCTTATATATGTATGGGAAAATCTATTTTAAATTTGTTCCTCCCTCCATAACCCTGAATTCTGTATTAATTTTTTTTTTTATATCTGTGTCTTTTTTATACGACTGACTTTATAGAACTTGGTCGTATTATAATATACCCAGCGCCGTCCGTCCCGGTTCCCTTTCTCTCCATAACTTGAACAGTTTTGATCCGATCTTTACAATTCTTTCCCAACATGTACATTATGGGTAGATGGTGTGTCATCTGCGTGCTTAGTATTTTTATCTTGGGTCTACTTCTCGCGCGGGGGCCTTTTGAAAGTAAATGCGCTATTCTGCAAAACTGCCAGTCGAAAAGTGACATTTGTAAATTTGCTGCTTTTGCAGCTAAAACTAGGCCTACACATGTTTCAGCGGTAAATATGGCATCCATATATGTTCAATGAATATATGAACATAGAATTGCAATTTCTGAAATGTAAAAAAAAGTAGTTTTTATAGTGTAGAATAATCAGTGGTTGCGGAGGGCGTATGTTGAGTTTACTAAAACTCTTGTTTGTATTGGATTGGTCTTAACACTTCGGTGTATTTGTTTGAACAGGCTGAGGCATTTTTGACCACTTCGGGTGATGGGAAGGTTAGTATGGTCAAAATTCTTAACATTTCTAAATGTAATTTAAAGTGGCATTAGCTGGCAAAATTCAGACTTTTTTCATAAAGCCTGATTGTCAAGACATTACAAGCACTTGATGTTCGTCAAAAACTTAAGGATTGGAATTGAAATAAGCAAAATCTGTTGCCAGAATAAACTGAAAGAGCGTTGAAAAGCTCACAAAATTCTAATAAGATGCACAAGCGTTCATGGATTTTAGGTCTAAGTTATTTCTAAGCACTTTTTTAACATTATTCTCTCGACCTGTTTTGCTTAAAAGCTTCCAATATGTACTTTCCACCAATGGGTCGCGGGTTCGAATCCCACTCAGTCCAAAAATTGGAAAATTTTCTGACTGGGTTTTCACTCAAACGACCTATGTGGGATGGTTGCCAGTTACCAGCGGAAGGTCGTGGGTTTCCTCCGGGCACAGAGCCCGGTTTCCTCCCACAATAAAACTGGCAACGCCGCCACATAAGTGAAATAATCTTGAGCGCGGCGTAAAACACCAAACAATCAATCAATTCAATTCAATATGTACTGCTTGAGAAAAATTTCCCATAATTTCAAAATATTATTTGAAATAATCTTGAATGTACCAAAAAACATCAATCAATTTAATAATAAATATGAAAGTTTTGCCAGCTAATACCAACTTCAATAAGAATTGTGTAAATTCTATTTGATAGTCAATGATATTGAAACAATTTTTTCGACCGTTTGAAGTTGTGAATGCTATGATTTAATTGTTGTTATTAATATTAAGATTTAGACAAAACTAAAAGGTCTCATTTAATATATAGATATTTAAAAACACTTAAACACACGGGCACAGGAAAATCTTCTTGTCTATAATAACCATGGAGGCAAGTTTCTAATTGTGTTAAAAAAAGGTATATCATTTAGACCATATATGCGTGTATAATTTTTTGTTGTGAATATATTGTTCCTCATAACATGGGCATAACAAACTCAAACAGCGAACTCTACACTAAACCTGACCAGCACTCTGTGAAAGGCCCAGGGACACCATTCCCCCCCCCTCTCTTCTACCCCACCCTCTCTCCCCTAACTTGGTCACCATGGTTCTTTAAGTGAAATAATCCTTCTCTCCTCTAGCACATGTATCTTTTCTGTCTCAATTGTTTTTTAATCTCCTCCACACTTGAGGGGTGTCCATGACGTTCTCTGTGGATGACGTAATAGGGAGCGAGAGTATCGTTGGAATTCCACAAATTTCCTGTCATCGGCGCTGTTATTGTGCATGTGGGGAGCCTTTAGCGTTCTATTGGGATGCCCAGGTCAGGGGCCAGTTGTTCAAAAGAAAATTAGCTTAATGGCAGGTTAGATGACCTCGCATCGCAAAGGAATTTATTTTTTAGGTCACGTCATTTAACCTGCCGTTCAGCTCATTTTCTTTTGAACAACCAGCCCCTGATGTTTTAGAACAAAACTTATAAATCAAAGTGACAATGTCCTCATAAAACAACACTGAATATCACACTCAGAGATCTCAGAGAAAACTGCCGGGCCCTATTTTGGAGACTCCAGTTTTCCACCAATGTATAAGGCCTTACCTCCAGTCAGTCCAAAAAAATATGAAATAATTTGAATTTGCTGGATTTATTTGGAATGATTAATTGATTGATTGCTTATTGTTTTAGTTACTCTTTAGATTATTTACCTTATACTGTACAGCTTTTCCAAGAGAGTTGTCAAACTTCCAACAGGTGAAAACACGCTCAGATTGTTTTTATTTCTTTTTCTTCGGACGGATTATGATTACGATACTACACACTTAAGTACCAGTGGTGGGCCAAAGACAAAATATAAGAATGGAAACTTGTTTGCTCAGTCTGTAGATTATGGAACTCAGCCAGTTTCGTTAAACCATCAATGTTGTCCTCAGGGTTTCAATATCCCCACCGGTCAGTCACAAGATTGAATCCCTATCAGTTCAAAGAAAAACTGGAAAACTGTAAACCGAATTTTCACCTGATTACGTTTATGTTGAGGGACGTCAGGTACTTGCTGAAGGGACGCCTATTAACCTGGCAGCGCCACCATATTAGTCAAATAATCGTGGGGGTGTCATAAAGCGTCAATCAATTATTAATCCTCAAATAATCATCATGACCATTTAAACCGATAGGGGTGTTAGGGATCAGTCGGTTACAGGGATAGTCCCTGAGTCTGACACTAGCCCTTCCATCGATCAAGCGTGAGATGGAATTCTACTCAGAGTGTAACACTCAAATCAAAATAGAAAATATTCTGGATTTTTTTATCGATCGCCGTATGCAGAACAGTTGCCAGGTACTCGCGCAGGTCAAGGGTTTCCTCCAGGCAAAGAGCCCACTAACCCTGGCAACGCAGCCGAATAAAGGGAAATAATCTGAGTGTGGCGTTCAACATAAATCAATCAACCAAGGCGTACCTTGTACCCTAAATACTGAACATAGCATGAAACACAGAAGCCTTACATTAAATCAAAGTTTAACTTCACCCTTATATATGCTTAGAAAACTTTTTCAACAGATATATGCATTTCTTTTACAGTATCTCCCCATCAGCTTATCAGATGAATCTGAACGCTATCATTTTGCTGTTACTGGACGAAGCTTTGCTGTTTTAACCAATCATTTTCCTGAATTAATGCCAAAGGTTTGCTATTCTGTTTTCTTTCTTTGATATTTAAAAATTGAACTTTTACGTACATGATTTATATTGTAGAGTAGTGACAGGGCATTTTTTTCAAGTGCTCTATTCAGTTCTCTAAAACCTAACATAAAATGCTGTGACGAAAATATGTTCTGTAAAAATGTTGCAGAAAACCAAGGCCTTGTTTCTCATGGGGGGATTGGTATTTACTTACGGTATACTAATTGTAGAAACGTGGTTTTTCGAATTCATTAAAACACCCAGTCAATTAGGCCTTTGATGTTGGTGTCATTTTTTTTCACAATGTACAGTATAAAACCCTTTATCGAGTAATTAGTAATTGAGACAGCATGAAAATATAAAGAAAAAAAATTTCCAGAAGAAAGAGGTTTTTATGTTATAAAAGAATTTATGCACTGTTATTTTGTTTCAGATTGTCACCCGTGGTACAATTTTTGCCAGGATGTCTCCAGATCAAAAAGCCCAGTTGGTTGTGAACTTACAAGACATAGGGTACTTACATCTTTTGTATTTACATGCGTACAAACTGTAGTTAAATTTTGTAGGATTAAATGCCAGAACATATATGTGTACAGTATGTTGTGTGGGAGTTAACTAACAAATAAATAATTTAAATTTTTGCCTTGTTCGACCTGCACACCCCCTTTTATTCCCATAACTTACAACACAGAAAAATTAAAAGTTTTTTAAATTTTTTCTGAAATGCTGCTATGAGTTGTATGAGCTATTGGTATGGACCAAAGCAACAATGTACATGTACTGCACATCTTGTCCCACTAAGTGTGTGTAACATTCTGACTGAGGATTATATGATACATGTCATTGATTTGTTTTCTAAGAAGAGAAGTTGAAGCCCAATGATTTTTTTGTCCCCTTAAAGTGGCATGAGCTGCCAAAATTCATACTTTTTTCATAATTTCTGATCGTCATGACAGTAAGAGACTTAGAATGCCATCGAAAAACTAAATGATTGGCGCTGGAATGAGGAAAATCCATACAGTATGTGGCCTATACGAACCAAAACAGTGTTCGAAAACAAAAGTTAAATAACCCGGGCGCCCATTCATTCATTGTAAGCCAAAGTTAGTTTAAAACAATACTTTATCCTACATTCTCGAGACTAGAAGCACTAACAAGCTTCGGAATTATACGTTTTGAGAAAAATAGCAGATAATTTCAACATTCTGTTTTTACATCAAAATATCAACATTTTGGCAGCTCATGCCACTTTAACCTACTGCTTAGTCGTAAAACCCTAAATTCTTAGTTGCAGTATAGATAGACAAAGGTAGAAATGTTTTAACCGGTGATATTTGGTATCCCACAGGTATGGTGTTGGTATGTGTGGGGATGGAGCTAACGACTGTATGGTAAGAAAAAATAGGTCTTTTGATCAGTAACTGTATTGAAAATGAACTATTGATTCATTGATGTTTTACGTCCAACTCAAGATTATTTTACTTATATAGTGTAATTGCTGTGTTTAGTGTTGGAGAAAACTGGGCTGTTTGCCTGGAGAAAACCCCTGACCTTCTGTGAGATTTGAACACGCGACTCACAGATGGAGGGCAGTGAAATTAACTAAACCCAAACACTTTGTATTATATAAAGCAGACATCACACATGTTAAAAAAAAATCTCTGTAATAAAGTATTGTATTGTTGCTCTAGGAGCTGAGGGGGTTGAATCTCATTATATTACTACTAATCTCTCTTGTTTTTTTCAGGCATTGAAGACTGCTCATGCTGGAATTTCCCTGTCAGAAGCAGAGGCCTCAGTTGCCTCCCCTTTCACTTCAAAAACACAAAATATAGAATGTGTCCCTACTGTGATAAGGTATGCCTCTGATCAACTGGTTATCTGTCTGACCAGCAGTTTAGAAATTAGACCCACATTTGGAGTCTTCTTTCGGGTATAATATTGAGTGTATCGTAAAACACAATAACCAGCAGAAGATCCAGGGCTCTATAGGGGCCTCAGTGGTCCGGTGGGTTAGAGTGATCGTCCCCGAGTCCCACACAGACCTTCCATCGATGCGGTGCGGGTTCGAATCCCACTCAGACCAAATAAAAATTGAAAAATTTATGAGTGGATTTTTCACTCGGTCCATACATGTATGTTAAATAGTTGCCAGGTACTTGCTGAAGGTCGGGGGTGTCCTCCGGGCAATGAGTCTGGTTTCCTCCCCCCACAAAACATGGCAAAGCCCCCATATAAGTGAATTAGTCTTGAGTGCAGCATAAAACATCAATCAATCTTCCGCAAATAATATTGAGTGTATTGTAAAACACAAACAATAACCAACTGAAGAATCAAGGTTTTATAAATGATATTTGTCATATGAATATAACAAACGTATCATGTAAAATAAACAAGAACAGTAAATATAATATTTTGTATTTTTGCAATTCCTTTTGAAATCTTCATTGTGTTTCAGAGAAGGTAGAGCTGCATTAGTGACATCCTTTGGTTGTTTTAAATACATGGCCCTGTACAGTCTGATTCAATTTGCATCCGTCCTTATTCTTTATAATGTAAGTCTACCATCTACATTCATAGCGGCCCTCTGTGGTCCAGTGGATTAGAGTGATCGTCTCTGAGTCCCACACAGACCTTCCATCGATGCGGCGGGGGCTCGAATCACACTCAGACTAAATAAAAATTGATAAATTTCTGCATGTATTTTTTACACGGTCACCGTATGTGGAAGAATTGCCAGGTACTCACCAAAGGTCGGGGTTTTCCTCCGGACAATAAACCCGGTTTCCTCCCCCACTAAACTTGGCAACGCCGCCATTTAAGTCAAATAATCTTGAGTGCGGCGTAAAACATCAATCAATTACATTCATAGATCAACTAGTTTTCAAACACTAAAGGGTTTTCATCAATGGCATGGAGAGGTGCCTATGTCTAAGTCATCATAGCCTTTGACTCTCAACCTGGCAAGCTTTACTGCCTTCAGTTTTCATTTCAATCAGGTGTCAGTTATTGATTGATTGATATTTTTAAACCCAATTCAGTTGATTGATTTATTGATTCTTTAAAGGTCCATAGGATGGATGATTTAACGCTTTAATCAGGCATCAGTTGATTGATGAATTAGTGTTTTTTTCTTTTGCCACTTATATGTTGGAGCAACGCATAAAATCCCTGACTTCTGAAGACATCAACAACATCTTTTCACTATATCCTCCTATCATCCCAATAAGTTGGTGGGTCTCGGTGGTTCAATGGGTTAGAGTGATCGTCCCTCAGTCCCACACAGACCTTCCATCAATGCGGCGTGGGTTTGAATCACGCTCAGACCAAATAAAAATTTCTGAGTTGATTTTTCACACATTCACCATATGTGGAAGAGTTGCCAGACATTGCCGAAGAGTTCCTCAGGCCAAAAAACTCGGTTTCCTCCCCCTCTAAATAATCCAAATTCACCATCTTCAGTGTGGTGTAAAACATCAATCTAATTAAGAAATAATGGATTGATTCTCTGCGTATACGCTGTGATAACTGCAAGAAAAAAGGAAGTGTCCACACTTTTTGAACTCGGGCCGAATTATTTCTATTCTAACACATTAACTTTAATGTACAGAAAAAACTTAATTTTAGTAGTTTGCTTTATTTTCTACTTCACACTAAAAAATGGCAACCCCTACGGTATAGATGAATAGTTTTACCCTGATTGGCGCATGGACGAATCTATATCTCAAAAATGATACGGGTGCTAGCTTCAAACAACTGTTTTATGTGTTACCATTTTTAGTCTACTAACAGACCTGATAACTTTTTAAAGACATAATTATACTATTAGCTTATGTAAGTTCCTTTTCAAGTCTTGCCATCGCTTATAAGCAGCCTCCTGCGATCATGATTTAGTTTTAAAGGCGTAATGCCCCATTCGCGTTTAAGTGATGACGTCATCCGGTGACGTCGTGTTCCATCACGTCACCAAAATTTTAAAATGATGACGTCGTTAAGTGTCCGGGCGTTTGACGTCACAATGAAAACGTTCTCTGCGTATATGCTAGTTTATACGCCAGCTTTGTCCTATCTCACAACATGTAGGGAAATCACGCATGTGTTAGAATTTAATATTTATGTATTTTTTTTCCTTTCAGTTCAAGACAAACCTCTCCGACTTTATGTTTTTGTATATAGATCTACTGATTACCACAACAGTAGCCTTTTTAAGTAAGTAACTATATCATTGCCTAACCATTTAAATTTTCACCACAGAAAAATAATTGTTTGATATTAGCATGTTTTCTGTTCTAAAAAAGGATCCTTTTCGGTATTTTTATGTACGAGACATACTAAGTTTGGATTCTTGTGTAATCTTTATGACTGTGGAAATTGGATTTGTCTGCCCCAATCACTGCAGCATTGCCTATTGTTATGGTTGATTTTAACAGCTGTTATTGTCTTATTTTGCTAGTAAATATACAAGCATTTTCTTGTCATAGCCTAAAATGTTGCCCCAGTGACCCTATTTGGAAGAATTGCCAGGTACTCACAGAACTTCAATGGATTCCTGATGGCAAAAGCATGTTTTTTCCCCCTAAACCTGAAAAAATTTTGAGTGCGGTTTAAAACACCAATCAATTCTGACTTAGAATCCTTTTGTTGGTTTAACTAAAAAACTACTACTTTGATTAACATTGCAAGGGCTTCCATAACCTGTAAAAAGTCCATCAATCCTGACTTAAATTCCCTTTTATTTTAGTTTCACTTTTTAGAGTAACATAGCAAGGGCTTCCGTGTATGTAAAAGTGGAAAGGAATAAACGCTTCTACATTCTATGTTAGTTACAGCTCTGTTTCACATATTTCTTTTCTTTTCTCAGTGGGTTACACGGCAGCGTATAAAGATTTGGTTGCTAAGAGACCACCAGGCAGTTTATTAAAACTCTCAATCCTGATTTCTATTATTCTACAAGTTGTCACGGTTACTGCATTCCAAGTGGGCTCCTATTTCCTTTTAAAGAGACAAACATGGTAGGTTCAAGCTAACATTTTTGAAGTTTTTAAAATTTCAGCTATGGCTACAACAATTTAATTTGTACATGTATAAACTAATATTTGCTGCTAAAAAAACGTTTTTGGGGGCAGTTTTAATTTGAGATTGACATTTAGATTTGTTAGGTACCTGCATAGACCCTTTCGATTTAGAATGACGTTTTTATGATGTTGTTCGAATTGTAGGTCATTGACATCATTTCTCTGTTGCGTTCACTATGACACGCATCTTTTGCATTACGTCATAGCAAGGATTCATAGAAGTCCAAAATTTACGAACCGAAATTGAAAAATTCAGTTTTTTAAAAGGCGAAATTCAGTTTTTTTTAAATTTACCGACCATTTTAGGGTTAAAATTGAGTTAAAATCTATGTTACAAACCAGTTCCAATTTAATATTTCTTTTTTCATGAAAGTATGATATCCAAGAAAAAAATCAGGTTTGACAAAAAACTAATAATAATAAACATTTAACGTCAACTCTAGGTCAAAGTTATCCCTACTTTCTTCTTCATGTGTAACAATAAAAAAATACTATGATTTAGTTATAAATGAATTGAACTATTTGAGAACTATGGTTCAGGGAAGGTAACTAACTTATTATCGTAATTTCATGTTGTAAGACTCTAGTTGTCTCCCCTTTTATTTTCTATGCGACCAAAAACAACTGAATAAATATAACAAGTCGCGAATTATTATGATTATTGTGGGTAATACTCCCCCAAATTTCTCAGTTCATCAAAATCAGCTTAGTTTAGAAATGTTTAGGTAATTAAAAAGACTTCCAAAGTGCAAAATAAGCCATGTTGTGGAGACACTGAAAACGAGGCTGTATATTTCTCAGTATTTAAACAACAACTACAAGAGAATGACAGCCATGATCGTTTGACGGCGGTTTCTTAATAAACTTTCCCCTTGAACTTCGATTTTTTCATCATAAACAGTTGATATCAATCAAACAATATTCAGTTTTTCACGCCCAAATTGAGTTTGGAAATTTTAGTTTTCAAAAAGAAATTTTAAACTGAAAATATTGAGTTTTTCAACACCAAATTCAGTTTTAAACTCAATTTTACGAAACGAATATCGGTAAGTAAATTGGACGTGTATGAATCCCTGGTCATAGACCAAATCAACACGATTCTGACGTCGGATTGATACAAAAACTCAATTTAGCATCATTTTGCCATACAACGAGGCTCCTGCGCAAGCGTCAATCCTTAAGCCGAAATGGTCTATTGTCAACAAACGACGAACCTGAGTACATGCACAGGTACCCTAAATGATTTTGACCACAAAATCTGAACTCCTCAGATTTTAAATAACAAACAGCAACATAAGTCATAGTTACATACATTGGGATAAGGTACATAAACAACATGAATGCAGAATGAGAATAGGCTGTATCTCTGAATTTGAATTATCAGTCTATTAAACTACATTTAGCAAGACCTGTCAATATAGTGATATTCTTCTGATATATGGCTTTTTGGAAAGTATGGGGTATTTTTCCCCATGGATTCAAGTAAGAAGTTTTTTTACTGTCAGGAATGTTTATTCAAGTTATTTAAATTTGGTTTACTTATCAAACACTATTCAAACACAGGCTGCATGGATTTCCCTTGTTGCAATGGCAATCATTTAGGTTTCCGATTAAAGTGGCATGAGGTGCCAAAATTCATACTTTTTTCATAATTTCTGATCGTCACGACAGTAAGAGGCTTTGAAGGCCATCGAAAAACTAAATGGTTAGCGTTGGAATGAGGAAAATCCATACAGTATGTGGCCTGTACGAACCAAAATAGTGTTCCAAAAGTAAACAAAATTAAAACAACCGGGACGACCATTCATTCATTCTAAGCCAAAGTTAGATCAAAACAACACTTTATCGTACATTCTCCAGATTAGAAACACTAAAAAGCTTCTGAATTAGACGTCTAGAGAAACATAGCCGATAATTTTGACATTCTGTTTTTACGTCAAAATATCAACATTTTGGCAGCTCATGCCACTTTAAGTTTAACCCCTGTTATTGTCTTGACAAACAGAATTTCTGAAAAAAGTATGAATTATTGCAGTTATGTGACTCTTAATTTGTGAGACTGTTTACATCTTTTATAAATGTTCGAGCAAATCCTCAGATTTGTTGATTATCAAATAAATCAAAAAGGAACTCATGAATTTACTGAAATTTTTCACAAAAAAAATACCACCGAAAAGTTACAAAACTTTACTGTTGACCGTGTGTAATAAAATGAATTTCAATACGAACTCATAGAAACAGTTTACGATAATAACACCTATATATGTATTTAAATTTTGCAGGTTTGTCCCAATGAAGGGGTCCCGAACAGCAGAAAATTATCTATGCTTTGAAACTACGACAATATTTTATGTATCGTCTTTCCAATATATGACACTGGCATTTGCTTACTCTAAAGGCCCTCCATTTAGACGAAGAGTTTGGTCCAATAGTAAGTTTAATATATAGCTCTTCATTTTGACGATTAAATGGATAAATGTTGTTTTCCTTCTACCTTCTATTTTGTCCCTCTCTTCCAATTGGTCATACCCGGTGTCAGTATATTGTGACTGGGTGAGGGGGCTTGCTGGGTGTCTTCGGCAGCTTGTCTCTATGAGGCAGCACCAAATAAAAGAGCAGTGGAAATCTGCCCTGCCAGAAGGAGACGTCTTCATATGACTGACTTTGCTTGGCGCTCAGCAATAGGAGTTAGAGCAGCGACTGGTTGGCCCGGTGTCAGTATAATGTGACTGGGTGAGGGGGCTTGCTGGGTGTCTTTGGCAAGTCATCTCGGTGAGGCAGCACCAAATAAAAGAGCAGTGGAAATGTGCCCTGCCACAAGGAGACAACGTCTTCATATGACTGAAATACTGTTAAGCAGGACGTAAAATCCAAATCACTCACTCCCAACGGTTCATAAGTTTTAATCACACTAAGTCACAAAATGAAAACTTTCCTTACTTGACTTTCTATTAACATAACAACTTTTGATTGGGTAAAACGCTCTAAATGATATGCGCCTTTTTAACACAATAGGAAAGTTGTCTCAAAAACATATAGGGAGCACAAGTATCATGAGAATTCCACAAATTTCCTTTCACCTTTACTGTTATTGTACATGAGGCTAAGCGTTTTTTTTGTTTGTTCCAAAATGACGTTCTTCAAAGAAATATCTAATTTTTTTAATGTTTCCCAATTTTCTGAAATTTCGTGCAAAACTGCATGAAATGTTACTATACGTCTTTTATCTATGTAAATCATCTGCATAGTTATTTTGGTCCAGAAAGTATTCTCAGTGCCTGTGAGTTTTTAAATTATAAAATATATACATATACCTGGTTGTATTTTATGCCATAATAATTCAATCTTTTTTCCTTGTTTGTTTTTTTCTCTCAGTTCTCTTCACTCTCTCACTGATTGCCCTGGTGACTGTTACGATCTGTCTGCTCTTTTTAGCTCCTGTTCCGATCAGAAATTTTTTAAAGGTAAGTTTTGCTAGAAATGGCATTCATTGTTTGATTTCATGGACAGGGTGTTAAACTGTGATCGATTTGTAAAACTCCTGCCTGTCGTCAACCTAATGAAATATCATGGGTTGTGGTTTATTATAACAAACTTGTGATTGGGTATAAAGGTCTAAATGATATGCCCCTTTTTAACACAATAAGAAAGTTGTCTCCATGGTTAGTTTAGACAAGAAGATTTTCCCTGTGCCCGTGTGTTTTAGTGTTGAAAAATATGTAAATAAATCTTGTTTTTTTTATAAATTCATACAAGATGTAATCATCTTGTACTTTTTGTAAGATATATCTTTTTCACTCATCATCATACATGTATATGCAATGGTTGCCAGGTACTTGGCAAAGGTCTGAGGTTTACTCTGGGCATAGGGCTCGGTTTCCTCCCCTGTTCTTCCTGACAATGTCCCCATACAAGGGAAATAATCTTTACTGTGACGAATAACACCTATCAATGACTTCAGTTATCCCAAAATAAATCCCTAACCATATTTAAAGCTTTTATGATGCATACACATAGTTAAGTTAACATAATTGTGATCTGGGGGTTAACTCCAAGCACTGAGCCCACTTTCTATCCCCCACCAAACCTGGCAGCAAAGCCATATAAGTGAAATAATCTTGAGTGTGGCGTTAAACACCTATCAATGATATCATCTTTAGTTCAAAAACCTGAGTTATAGGTGCTTAAGCACAGAAATGTTGTTGAATAATCTTGACCAAGGCTTTAACACCTATCAATGGCCTCCGCTTTAAGTTTAAAGAGCCTAATGATACATGTAAGTGCATACAATGTAGATTTAACACAGAAATGATCTTGAGTCTGGCGTTAAACACCTATCAATTATTAGTAACTGTTGTCGTTATTTTCAGCTGAAATACTTGCCAGGATGGAGGTTTAAAGTGAAACTGTGTGGTTTTATTGCTGTCAACTTTGTCACCTGTCTTTTTATCGAGGTAAGCATTCAAATCATATTCCATTTTAACCCTCTATAGCTGAGCTCAGGTACTCGCCGAAGGTCAGGGTTTCCTCTGGGCAATGAGCCCGGTTTCCTGTCCACTAAACTTGGCAATGCAGCCATATGTGAAATAATCCTGAGTGCGGTGTAAAACATAAAAAAATCAATCTATAGCTAGGCAAAAATTCCCAACCAATTTGCCTCTCTTTCAGCGCCATTTGACCAGACCAAATGTTCCTAAGACAATAAGACACATTGCACAAGGCACAGTAGATTCTTCTAATTTGCATACAGCCTCGGTGGCACAGTCGGTTAGAGTGATAGTCCCTCACTCCAACACAGACCTCCTCCCATCAGTGTGGCGTAGGTTCAAATTCAAGTCAGACCAAATAAAAATTAAAAACTTTCAGAGTGGATTTTTCACCCGAAGTTCCTGGGTTTCCTGCGGGCAATAGACCATTTTGGCTTAGAATGACGTTTTTTTTACATTGTTTGAATTGTATGTCATTGACGTTATTTCTCTGTTACTGTTGCTGTGACACGCCTCTTTTGTATTGTGTCATAGTCGAAATGAACACATATCTGACGTTAGATTCATCCAAATACTCAATTAAGCTTTATTTTCCCATACAGCGAGGCTTCTGCGCAAGCGCCAATCCTTAAGCTGAAAGGGTGTATGAGCCCGGTTTCCACTAAATCTGGCAACTCGGCCATATAATCTTCAGACGTCGATCAATCAAACATTTGTGGGATATTGTCCAAGCATTTAGTTGGCCATGTGTCGTTGGCAGAGACTGAAGAGAGGTCATTTATGGAATATATGAAGCGCACTAGATTTTAGAAAGTTTCCTTATGAATTGTCATGTAATAGAATTTTGTGGGTTGGTTGCCCAGCTATAAAGTCCTGCTTGGGGGTTGTAAACCTGTCCTTAGTTTTCCATAGTTTAGTTTTCCCGGAGTTTAGTTTTTCCTTAGATTAGTTTTTCAATTTAAGAGAAATAATCGTTAGTTTGGCGTAAAATTCTGAATCCTCAATCTTTTTACTTTACATTGAAATGAATAATTTCTTCTATTTCTCAGTGGCTGGTTGAGACCAAATGTTTTCTGAGAATGTGTCGTTTTCTAAGGAACAAGAAACAGCCGAGGAACAAATACAAACTGATTGAACAGGAGATTAAACAAACACCTGATTGGCCGCCTGTTGGTCAGGTGACCTATGCACAAAATGTCTTTCAGACTGCTCAAGGCAGTTCAGATGAGGAGCACCATATTCAATGAGGTATTAGCTGCTATGAAAAAATATGTAAACTGTATAAAATTAAAATTTTAAAACTGAGAAATAACACAATTTTTTATGTTTTTCACAGTTTTTGTTTTTAATTATATCATCGAAGAACGATAATTTTGGTTTGCAGTAGTTACAGACTATATTAATATTTTTGGTTGTAACATAAATAATTTAGTTGTCTATTGTTTTCTCTTTATAGTTTGAATTAAAGACAAATTCCACATTGTGATTATTTACAGATTATGGGACTTTAAGCATAGAACCCTTGTGTAAAATCTGATAGATTTATTTATGCATATTATAATTTTCCCCCTTGCTTGAGTTCCTATCAAGTTAATTTTATCTTTTGATTGTATTATTTGAATGTTAAATAGTATAATATCAAATAAAATTGTTGAAGAATGTTTTTATGTGGGCAGGTTGTAAGCGAAAATTTTAATTGGGTGTCTACAGTTGCTTTGTTTTTTTGATCGCCCTTTGGGGGAAGAGTTGCTAGCTACTTATAGCTGGTGGTGCCGGGTTCATTTGGACAAACAACCTGATTTCTCCCCCCCCCCCCCCCCCCCCCCCCCCACTCCCTCTACTGTACATAAACCTGACAACGCTGTACAAACGCATTGAAACAATCAAACAGTTTATCTTCTATTATAACTCAATGTCTCTTCAGTGGCCAACTTTTTATATTTTGGTTATTTTAATGTAACAAATACAAGGGCGTCAAATTTGGATTACTTAGCTTTTTCAACGACAGGCAACAAAGTTTTTGGCTTTTACTTTGTCTTTTAGCAAATTGATCTGTAAAAAGGGCACGTTATAATTTTTCAAAAACACATTCATATTTGCATTATTTAAATAATAATAATAATAATAATAGTCTTTATTTTAGCTCGATGGCCACAATAGGCAATGAAGCCTCTTTTTATGAGGGTCGAGGGTTATAACATATATAATAAATATACTGCGGGTACATGTACATAGTTTACTTGTGGGGGATAAATCACTATTAACAAATTGCACTATAACTTTGTTTCATTGAATTATATTATAATTGGGGAAAATAGAAAGATATTTAGCTATGGCCATTTGTTTTGTCTTTTTTTTTTGGGGGGGGGGGGGGGGAGTGTCTGATATCATCAGTGATTGGCGTTTTATTTTGATTTGAAGTTTTGTAAGAAATTTTACTTTATTATTTTATTCATAACCCTTTTCTACCTATTTTGGTCTGCTTTTTTAACTTCTAAATGTGTAATCTAGTTGTATTTTAATTTTATTTCTGAGTAATAATTTTATATTTCTGCATATTCATAAAAAAAATCCATACTTTTCCAACATTGGTGATATTTGTTGTAGGTTATTTTTTGTTTTCCTTTTTTAATTTTGCTCTAACCTTCACTAACTTTAAATAAATGTTGGCTTTAAGTCCCTGAGTCCTATGTTATACATTTTATTGTGTAATTGTTCTAATCAACTTGAACAAACCTTACTGTTATCTGAACATTATCTACATGTACTCTTTACCAAAAATGTGCCAATTCTCTGCCAGTTTTGAATTTTCAAGATTTAATTTTACTCTTGGAAATTAATTTTACTGATTTGGTAATTTAAGACAATGAAGCTGTTGTTTATTTTTTACTTTATGGTTCTTATTTCTTTTTATGTGTTTTTCTATATTACATTCATAATTAGCTGTTTTCATATCAGAGAAAGCTGAAAAGATGCTATTTCTTATTTTCAATGTATCTTGGTCATACCTTGTCATCAGGTATCCGCCTGTTTCACAGAGACATGTAACGTAAGTGTTCACGTACATATAAGGCCATGGCAACTCATACTGTAGAGATATGTTGCTATAGTATAAACGATATTTTATTTCAATGAAATGAAATTGGGTTGGTGAACAGGCCTACGGCCTATATTAACCCCTCTCCTTGGTGCTATGACAGTTACATGTACCTAAAAACTTCTACTCCACCGCTTTGTGAAACCGACTCTTGAAGCTTTGTTTTTCTACTCAAGTCGACCTCTTCATTTGGTAAAATAAATATGTCCATAATTCAGAATTGGTCATTGCCGCAGGTTCAAATCACACTCAAACCAAATAAAAATAGAAAAATTTATGAGTGGATTTTTCACTCGGTCGGCGTAGGTGGAAGGGTTTCCTCTGAGCAATGAGCCCGGTTTCCTCCCTCATGAAACCCAGCAACACCCTCTGATTTAATTATTATTATTTGTTTTTAATGAGGTTCATGCTTCATCCTATTGAATGATTTGCACCATAACTTTGATCATATATCTCTATAACGTCTGTTATTACTTAGTCATGGTTTTGGACTCCAAAACGTCTAAAAAAAAAAAAGTTATTTTGGAGTCAGAAACCCAAACTAGTTATAACTAACCTCACAAAGCTTACTGTCTAGGTTTGTCCACAGGCACACGGAGTGCTCTCCCTTATCCACCCTCTGTTATACTGTAAGTATGGACATTTATAGTATAACAGAGGGTGGATAAGGGAGAGCACTCAGTGTGCCTGTGGTTTGTCTTACCTTTTGGAATGTTGGCTGGCAAAGAGGTAAATTGTGACTGACACAGAAGGCCTAAATATCCGTGTTGGCTGTGAACTCCATGCAATACCCTCCTACACGTAATATTATCTTGTTACTGGATATAATTTAGCAGATGAAGTGATCATGTTAACCTTTATACAAGTCTATCATATTGAAATAGCTGTGTGTGGCCAAATAAGAATTAAGAAAAAAACAGAAATCATCAAAATATGGTATTCATTCCTTGGTTGTTTTATTATTCACCCATATTTAATAGGTGCTCCATTTAAGGAGAAGTTAGAACCAAAAGAGAATATATATTTTCCAGTAATCATAAACTGTAAATACGTGGTGTAATATGTCATAATGCATTTTTTTAATTAAAAATAATATATATATATTTATATGTTTGGTGTTTGGTGAATTCTTTCAAAAAGGGTTTTACTCCTGTGATATCTATAGAATCTATATGTATAGTGCATACATATGCTAGCAGCAAGCCCTGTTCAACTCTGAGAATAAATTGATTGATTGATTGATGTTTTACGCCGATTATTTCACTTATATGGCAACCAGCCCCGATAGCTCAGTTGGTAGAGCGTCAGCTTCAGGGCTGGGAGATCCAGGTTGAAGCCTGGGTCGAGTCAGACCAAAGACTTAAACAGTGGGAGCTGCTACTGCTTCGCTTGACGCTCAGCAATAGGAGTTAGAGCAGCTGTGTCAGTATAATGTGACTGGCTGAGGGGGCTTGCTGGTTGTCTTCGGCAAGTCGTCTCGGTGAGGCAGCACCAAATAAAAGAGCAGTGGAAATCTGCTCTGCCACAAGGAGACGTCTTCATATGACTGAAATACTGTTCAACAGGATGTAAAACCCAAATCCCTCACTCACTCACTTATATGGCTGCCAGAGAAAATATCTTAGAGGTGAAAAAAATAATATGAACTCAGTTTGTTGGAATACAAATCTTTTTCTTTATAGAAAAGTTTCTGAGTTGGTTTTTCACTCTATCTCCCTGTGTGCAAGCTGTTACCAGATACTTGCCAAAGATCAGTGTTTTCCTCAGGGCAAATAGTGTTCTGTCATCTCACACAGTCCTGTCTTTTGGGAGTAGGACTAATCTATCCGCTGATAATGTTCTGTTCTTTAAATAATGTTTTGTCATCTCACACAGCCGTGTGTTCTTGGATCAATCTGTCCTCTGATAATGTTCTGTTCTTAAAATAGTGTTCTGTCATCTCACAAAGCCCTGTGTTCTGGGAGCAATCTGTACTCTGATAATGTTCTGTCATCTCACCCGGCCCTGTCTTTAATTGGGAATAATCTGTCCTCTGAGAATGTTCTGTTCTTTACATAGTGTTCTGTCATCTCACACAGCCCTGTGTTCTGGGTGCAAGCTGTTCTCTAACAATATGTTCTTTAAATAGTGTTCTGTCATCTCACACATCCCTGTGTTCTGGAAGTAATCTGCACTCTGATAATGTTCTGTTCTTTAAATAGTGTTCTGTCATCTCACACAGCCCTGTGTTCTGGGTGCAAGCTGTTCTCTAACAATATGTTCTTTAAATAGTGTTCTGTCATCTCACACATCCCTGTGTTCTGGAAGTAATCTGCACTCTGATAATGTTCTGTTCTTTACATAGGGTTCTGTCATCTCACACAGCCCTGTGTTCTGGGTGCAAGCTGTTCTCTAACAATATGTTCTTTAAATAGTGTTCTGTCATCTCACACATCCCTGTGTTCTGGAAGTAATCTGCACTCTGATAATGTTCTGTTCTTTAAATAGTGTTCTGTCATCTCACACAGCCCTGTGTTCTGGGTGCAAGCTGTTCTCTAACAATATGTTCTTTAAATAGTGTTCTGTCATCTCACACATCCCTGTGTTCTGGAAGTAATCTGCACTCTGATAATGTTCTGTTCTTTAAATAGTGTTCTGTCATCTCACACAGCCCTGTGTTCTGGGTGCAAGCTGTTCTCTAACAATATGTTCTTTAAATAGTGTTCTGTCATCTCACACATCCCTGTGTTCTGGAAGTAATCTGCACTCTGATAATGTTCTGTTCTTTAAATAGTGTTCTGTCATCTCACACAGCCCTGTCTCTTAGGAGCAATCTGTCCTCTGATAATGTTCTGTTCTTTAAATAGTGTTCTGTCATCTCACACAGCCCTGTGTTCTGGGTGCAAGCTGTTCTCTAACAATATGTTCTTTAAATAGTGTTCTGTCATCTCACACATCCCTGTGTTCTGGAAGTAATCTGCACTCTGATAATGTTCTGTTCTTTAAATAGTGTTCTGTCATCTCACACAGCCCTGTCTCTTAGGAGCAATCTGTCCTCTGATAATGTTCTGTTCTTTAATTAGTGTTCTGTCATCTCACACAGCCCTGTGTTCTGGGTGCAATCTGTTCTCTAACAATATGTTCTTTAATTAGTGTTCTGTCATCTCACACAGCCCTGTCTCTTAGGAGCAATCTGTCCTCTGGTCAATGTTCTGTTCTTTACATAGTGTTCCGTCATCTCACACAGCCCTGTCTTCCAGGAGTTGTCTGTCCTCCTATAATGTGTGTTCTAACAGGTCTATTGACGTCATTGAATGCTACATCATACAAACATGTCCAGGCTACTTACTGTCCACTGCAATCTACCGGTACCTATTGTTTATGCCCTGTTAAACTAATGATATGTCTCATTATGATGTCCTTTATCCTAATAATCAAACGTCCATATTATGTCCTTTAGTGCACGGTGCCTTCTAATAACGTTTTCTTACGGGTCCCTAATGTCCTGTCATCTAGCTCCAAATTGAATGTCCTGTCGTCTTATTATGTTCTATCCTCTTCTAACCTTCTAGGGACTGTTTCTCAAAACATGCGAGGCCTTACTGTCGTGGGGAAATATACCTTCAACATTACGTTACCAAGGTATGAGATTAGATTGACTGCTCTCTTTGACGTTACGACCAAGCGCAGAGTAGAGTCGGGAGTAGGCCCTATACGTGTATGTCTTGAGAAACAGCTCCCGGCTGGTTCCGGTTCTCAAGTAGGCATAAAATATGTTCTACTGTGTAAAGAAAAAAGGGCTCAATATTTTCCCCCCAAACTCATTAATTCTGGTTCTCGGGATATCGAGAATTAAACGCTGGTCAGTTCACGTTGTTCGTATTGTCTGTATGGTCATCAACGGCTGAGTTTATATATGTATGGTAGCCTAAAATCTTGTTGATCCACCAACTAGCTTAGCAAGATGCAAAAGCATAGATACTCCGAATAAAGTAAGACGACGCATTGTTGACGTTCTCAATATTTCGACAAAATTTTATTTGTCATCTTCAGGAGAAATGGTTAGAATACAGTAGATACAGTTAATTTATATACACAATTTTCAATAATTTAATTTAATTTAATTATTATTGTATAAATACCACAACGTCGCATTACATGTGTATTCTAGCAATTGATATAAGTTAACTGTGGGAGGTGTCTAACCTATTGACACCTAACATCTCATCTTAATCCATATTTGAATCCATGCTTTAGTCACTGATAGGAACACAGTTATGTTTTCTTTATACATTAATCATTGCATAATTTACCCCTGGTCTAATCTCTGTCTTTTCTGGAAATTGTGTATATAAATTAACTGTATCTACTGTATTCTAACCATTTCTCCTGAAGATGACAAATACAATTTTGTCGAAATATTGAGAACGTCAACAATGCGTCGTCTAACTTTATTCTGAGTATCTATGATTTTGCATTATGGTAGCCTAACTGACGAACATCGCTTCCACCATACACGAGCCGTCGTGTTGCAACTTCCAGCACTGATTTGGAAAGCTTAGTAAGGGAGGTAACCTATATACAGAAAAAAAAACTGACAATAAGCAAATAATAAACTTGTCACTGCCTCTTCACAATCACGAAATTAGTAAAGCTGTATACTTTTTACACTGGTCTTTACTGTGTAGTTCTATAAGTCACAAGTGGGAGCTGTCACCCGGTCAACATTTAGGGGTCCCGAGACATACTTGCTTCGTTAGTGATTGGCGCTGCTGACACCTTCCTAAAAAGACTGACAAGCGGAAACTACATTCAAAGATTTGTTGTCTTTTGATTGATTAAACATTCTGTAGGTAAATAAGTGATTTCAAATTTATAGCTGTGTAATCCTGCATTATGTTTGGGTCTAGGACCGATGATTTGACTGTGTTTTGTTTTCCTTCGGCTTTGATGACCGCGGTGTTTATTGACGCTGTTTTCAGCTGGTTTTGTTGTTGTTACTTGTTAATTCTAATTGTAGAAAACAATGGTCTAACCAGCTGGGAGCGGTGACATTGTAGTGGAGACGCCACTTTGTCGTAGTTACATTACGAAGCCTTTGCAGCTCCAGCCCCTATTTTCCTTCGAAAATTTTTTTCACCCATGCAATAAATGCCTTAAAATGAATGACCAACCTTTTCTGTCTTAGTATCCATTCCCCTTTTGTCGAACTATAGGCTTGGGTTGTTGCATTCCATCGATATCGGAAGAGGGTTGGAACATTCCTGCGAACAAGGCCTGTGGAATCCTGGTTAATTTCGCAAATTTAAAAAATGGCTTCCTCCCGTAGCGTTCAGCCCTTCGGGCTTCACAATAACGCCACATACCGGAGCTAGTAACTTGTTAGATGGTAGTTCAATTTGGATTGGGCAAAGTATAGTTGGTATAATAAAACTTGCGGTTAGTCAACTCATTGATAAAGTGACCCCTTCGTGCTTGAGGCGTGGCTGTGTTCAGTGACTGTTGGCTTTTGGCAGTATGCCAGCTCTTCGATTACAGCTTTGGTGTCAACAACTTTGGTGAGGTTTAGCCTTAGGCATGTTTTATTGACAAAACGTCAAAGACGGACTTAGGGTTAGGGACGGGGTTTATTGACCGAATAAGGTTAGGTTTAAGCATCTTTAATTGATGTAATTTTTAGTCACAAAACCCCCTTGGATTCGTCCAAATACGTCATCGCAGGTCAAATGGTATATAAATCTCAAAGTGCACATGCGTGTAGCGTAGTCCGGGTTTCGGACTCCTTAATTACTTTTTTTTGTACTGACAGTCATATTTTGGAGTCAGGGCTCATTGCAATCAAAAAGTCGGAGTAGCCTGCACTTTTCTGATCGGGCAGTTTGCGGTCAGATTTAGACAGTAAATAACAACATAACTCAAATAGTGTCAGCACGTTATTAATATTTTAGCCTTACGAAAGTGAATTTAACGTTTAAAAACTGAAAAACCGCTAAACAGTGTTACGTCATCAATGGCTTAGAGTTTGAGACTAGAGAAGGCAAAAGTGATTTCAGGGGAAGACTTTAGTTTACTTGCCGATCTTGCTCGTCCATATAAGGCACTGGTAGAGAAGGCAAAAGTGAATTCAGGGCAAGACTTAAGTTTACTTGCCGATCTTGCTCGTCCATATCAGGCACTGGTAGAGAAGGCAAAAGTGAATTCAGGGTAAGACTTAAGTTTACTGGCCGATCTTGCTCGTCCATATCAGGCACTGGTAGAGAAGGCAACAGTGAATTCAGGGCAAGACTTAAGTTTACTGGCCGATCTTGCTCGTCCATATCAGGCACTGGTAGAGAAGGCAACAGTGAATTCAGGGGAAGACTTAAGTTTACTTGCCGATCTTGCTCGTCCTTATCAGGCACTGGTCCATGAACGTGATTATGACTGTTTAGACACGATCTGAGTAGGTTACATTGCTATTTCTTTATCTAAATCGGACCACATACTCTCCGCTAAAGTCCGCTTCTGAGCGGGGCAGCCAACTCCGGCTTAATTGCAGTGAACCCTGACTCCAAAATACGGCCGTCAGTATAAAAAAAAAATCATTTTGGAGTCAGAAACACGGACTAGTGTGTAGCGCAGTTCAGTTAACACATTGAAATTTAATACCTGTAAGGCTGTGTTGGTAGTTAGTCTAGTGACAAGATGCTATGGTCTTATTGAGTGATCATGTGGTTCTGATTGGGAATGTAAGGGTTGAGATACAAAATACAAAAAAGTATTCCTTTAACTTAGGTGTTTTGCAGGGAAGGGAATTATCTACCGTAAAAGGCTAGATTGCTCTGTTGTACACAGAATAAGATACAATGAAAAAGGCAGTTGACAATTCCAGACTTCACTATCTACTACTTTTATTTTTTCCTAAAATATCCAAAGCACTGTAATTGTAGAGCCTTTGGTCAAGAACCAATGAATGCAAGTTTTAGTGTTCATAAATATGTGTAAGATCTCACAGAATTTTGAGATCAGCTTCATCAATCATTTATAAATTTACATATTATTTGCAGACAATGAGTGAAAAGAGTAGCAATCCGTTGGAGCAGTTTGTCCTACTGGCCAAATCAGCGAAGGGGGCTGCAGCTACATCATTGATAAACCAAGCGTTAGAGTCACCAGGGGTCTATGTCTTTGGGGAGCTTCTTGAAATGCCAAATATTCAAGAGGTAATCTTTAGTTTTTCTTTTGAATAAAATTTGTTCAAAGTTATCATTATTGTTACCATCATAATCACATAGATTCTTGCAGTTGTTCATAAACAAATATCAATGAAGATTCATTCAAGAGAATCTAGCTTTTGTCTTTTTATACGCCCGACTTAAAAAAAGTCGGTCGTATTATGGTATCACCAGCGCCGTCCGTCCGTCCGTCCGTCCGTCCGTCCGTCCGTCCGTCCGTCCGTCCCAGATTCCCTTCCGCTCCATAACTTGAAGAGTTTTGATCTAATCTTTACAATTCTTTCACAACATATACCTTGTGGGTAGAAGGTGTGTCATGAACCATTTATGACATCGTCGATTGCATAATGTGGCTTCTACATTGGATTATGTAGTAATCTGTCTTAGTCTATATCTTCGTTCCCTTCCGCTCCATAACTTGAAGAGTTTTGATCCGATCTTTACAATTTTTTTTTACAACATATACTCTAGGGGTAGAAGGTGTGTCATGAACCATTAAGAACATTGTCCATTGCATAATATGGCTTCTACATTGGATTATGTAATACACTGTATTCTGTCTTAGTCTATATCTTCGTTCCCTTCTGCTCCATAACTTCAAGAGTTTTGATCCGATCTTGACAATTTTTTCAGAGTATATACCTTATGGGCAGACGGTGTGTCGTGTACCATTTCTGACTTCACTCATTGCATGATATGGCAGCCATATAGGATTATGTAATATTCCCATCCGCTCCATAACTTCTAAAGTTTTGATCCGATCTTGACAATTCTTTCAGAGTATATACCTTATGGGCAGACGGTGTTTCACATACCATTTCTGACATCACCTGTTGCATAATATGGCAGCCCTATTGGATTATGTAATATTCCCTTGCGGCTCCAGAACTTCTTTCGTTTTGATATAATCTCTCCAATTCTTTTAGAGTATATATATCTTATAGGTAGATGATGTGTCGCATACCAAATTTGATTTGGGTACACATATTTTTTGTCTGTTTTCAAGAGTTTTTTATCAGAAATGTGTACCTGATGTTTAATATATATCAATGCTTTTTGGAGTACACTTGGTCCAGAGTAATACTGGAAGCCAATTAATTTATACATTCTGAGACTGTTTTCTTGGATAGTTTAATGTGCACTATAATAACAAAAAAAAAAGACTGTTTTCCCACTTTATTACCCATCTGGTATTTATCAGAGTGGCTGTTTAAATAGAGATAAGGGGACAATGACATCCAAGGTTTGTATATTTACACACCAGCATATCAGTGGTCAGCCTGAAGATTGTTTGCTTTGTAATAAAACTACAGCCAAGTCCAATAGAACAGTGTCCCAGTGAAAACTGTTAAAATTCAAGAATTGTAAGCTATTGTATTGATTGATAAGAGCAATGTCAAAACAGCCACATTTCAGTTTTTGCAATTAAAATGTGATTGAAATTAACAGATAATATATGTGTACTATAACGTACTGGTATTTAGTTGCAGCTTCATCAAATTCAGAAAAGAAAAACTTATAATGTGAACAAGAAATTCTAATTGATGAAATTAAAACAAATGTTATATTAAATGTTAAGTTGTTAATCGTAGCGGTTTGACTTTGCCACGGCGGGCGTATGTTGAGTTTACTAAAACTCTTGTTTTCTGTGTATTCAAGTGCTGCTCCCTGCTTTCTTCTTTGCAATAAACCTGGCAATGTCACCGTTAAAGTTAAACATCATTTGCAATCAAATGTTGACTTAAAAGGAATAACAAACCAACCAACGAAATAAGTTCCATTTCATTGTTGAGCCACGAGTTAGAATCCCACTCAGTTCAAAGAAAAACAAAAAAAAGTATCAAGGGATTTTTCGCTTAATGAATGGTCTATGTGGAAGAGTTCCCAGGTACTCTTTGAAGTTCGGCGATTACCTCTTGCCAATAAGCTGGGTTTACTCCGCCACAGAACCTGACAACACTGCCATATAAACGAAATAATCTTGTATGGCGTGAAATATAAATTAATCAAACTTTCAGCAACCAAAAATTTACAGTGAATTTAATACAGTCTGTTTTTATTTCCTGCAGTTGGATTCTTCGCCACAGTCGGCATGGTATAAATTATTGAATATATTTGCCTTTGGAACTTACAGTGATTATAAAGGTATTACTTTTTGAAATATTTGATTGATTTTGGATAAAATACAATTCCTAATTATTAAAATTAGAGTTATTTTGTTGAAGAAGATTTTCCCTGTGCACTTGTGTTTTACTAATTACTGTTCATACAAATAAACTTCCATCAACAGAGAGCTCTCCACCGGTGCTAAAATCAGTGCATTTTGTATCTGATCAATTGGTATTTATTGAATGTAAATGGAGTCAATTATTTAACATTTACCAGATTAATGGGATCCAATGAAGGTAGAGATTGTGTGTTAATATTGTAGACAATAGACAAAGGCAACAACAGATCAAAATTAGTGCACAAATCTTTGGATAATATAAAAATGGTCATATAAATAATGTTGACCTCATTCAACCTACCGAGTAAGATTTACTTTAAAATAAAGACAAAAACATAGAAGCCAATGGAATATATTTATGAACACTAAACATACAGGAACAGGGAAGATCTTCTTGTCTAAAATAACCATGGAGACAAGTTTCTAATTGTGTCAATAAGAGGTATATCATTTAGACCTTTACACCCCATCATTAGTTGTTGTAATAAATTAAGCAAATGGAATATGTATGTATTCAGCCACTATATCTTGAATTTTAACTAGTCTGATGCTTCAGTTGTCCTTAAAATGTCAATCTGTTTCTTGTAATTCTCTTTTGGCTTAATTCTTTAGCAAGGCCAAATTCAATAAAGGGATCGTGAAATATGTTTTCTTTCTCTCTGTCTTTATTCTAGGTCAGACTGAATTCAACGTCCGAAAACCTAGGTTTGGCCATATGAGTGTGCCAACAACCAGAAGGCTCAAAAAATGTTTTTTATTTGATATCAGGCTTATGAATATTGTATACTATGATATCTCAGTTATGGAGAGTTAAATTACTTTTATTTGAAATGAAATTTATATATCTGTGATATTTTGATTCTTTCAGAGAATAAGGCCAACCTGCCAGAATTATCACCTGTACAACTTACCAAACTCAGGCACCTGACTATTGTCACCTTGGCAACCAAATCAAAGGTAATTTTAACTAGTGCTGAAACGAATAGTCGAATATTCGCGAACGAATACTAAATCGGTAATATTCAAATACTGATTTACTATTTGAATATTCGTCAACTCATTTGGATGCTTAAAAATTTTCAACAAATAAAATCAGAATCTGACGCAATTAAATTTTACTCGCTAGTATTTTAGGAATGATGAAATTTCAGTGTAGCTCTTTAATATTCACTGTAAAGATCTTGGTTTTTCAAGTCCTTTTCGCTGCGCTAACTTAATTTATTTGTTTTGATTGCTTCATTTTCGAGATCTGTACGCTTTTAAAGGATATCACCAGCTTGAAATAGTTAACAGCTAATTACGTATTGAAGTATTTGACAGAGATGCGTATATTGCGTTGATCAACTGGGAATTTATTGGCAAATTTGAGACTCAGTCTATCATGTTTTGAGTTCAGGGGGACTCAGACATAACTCTTATCTGACATAGATACAAAGAATATTATCCAATCAGTAGCCTGCATTCCATTTTCCTTCGTTCTGCAAAGTGATTTGTCGCAGCCAGAGTTCACGCATAGAATGTTATCAAACGTTGTAACTGATTTAAACCAAAAGTTATGAATTTTCGAGTTTTCCAATAAATTTGTGGATCGTTGTATTTGCAGTGTGAAGCAAATTTGTTAATCATGCGTGACGACTATTTTATGTCAACTAATTTTTTCGACCGGTAACTGAGGTAGAAGCAAGGCATGGTAGGCGGCCTCGATCGGATCTCATGTCGTTTGGCTGTCAGGACTATTTATAAGTGAATACACAAATACTATTCGAATAGCAGAACCAAATATTTGAATACCAAAATCAACTATTCGTTTCAGTACTAATTTTAACAGAGAAAGTTGGTTGTTGAAAAATTCGAATTTGCAGAGTATTGTTGTTACTTTTGGGATTAAGTTTTCTGGTTTAAGCCTGCCGCAGACGAGAGCTATCAGCTGAGGTAAATTCCTCTTGAGGAAATTTTCTCAGCTGTTAGCTCGTCGTGTGCAGGGTGTTTTTAATGAATTTCTCGCCTCGCGAGGCTTTGAGTCGAATATCTATATTGTTGGATAATTTTCACCTCTCGAGGTAAAAAAATGACACTGAGCTATCACCCCAAAGTGAAAAAGATAGGCCAACCAATCAAAACCAGATATCGTGTCACCTGGTACACTATCTGAAGACATACATTTTAACCGTTTTATCCTTGTATATTTTGAAGATTATTTGTGTTTAGTAATTTACAGAGACGATGAGCTGCCAAATACGTGGGAAAACTTTTGATGAAACAGAATTAGCTAATTGTTTGTAATTTTTACAAATAGTACGAAATGCAAGCTTTCTCCATGTATTAATATTTAAGCAAATTTTGTCCGTTATTAGCATTCATCTTCCGTTTGTACGGACAACTAGCTTTACCTGTAGTTTTTATTTCAACGTCAATCTAGACCTGTTGACAATTGGAATGTATAAAAAAAGCCCGAATTAATTTTGGTAACTTCTTTAAACCCAGAATGCATGATATTGTATTGTGTTGTATAAAATTGGTTTGTAAACTTGAGCAAATATAACCTTGAAATAGGCTAGATACGCTAATATTTGTTCATTTCAATATTAATTTGCACATAAAATATCATATAGAGCCGTCTGTGTATATTCTATTGGAGTAGAATCGTCCGACATTTTCCACACACAGCCATATGATATTTTCGTTAGTTTTCATTCGCCAACTGTTATAAGTTAGCTGAGCTGATAGCTCAAACACCCCGCAAACAGTGAAGTTTTTTCCTCACGAGACGTAAAATATCAAACATGTCAAATATTCGCCTCAAGAACTTGTGAGTAAAAACGCCCCACAAACGACAAGCTAACAGCTGAGGGAATTTCCTCGAGAGGATTTTACCTCAGCTGATCGCTCTCATCTGCGGCAGGCTTTACCCATTTAGCCTCTTCTATGAAAAAATAATATATTTACGTTTGGACTAGTTGTTACATTTATTGTAAGAATAAGATGCTTGGTCAGCTAATGAACAAAAAGAAATGACAATAAATGAGTTCCAATGTTCGATATTTTTAATTTTCTGTTTGCAGAGAATCCCCTATCCGATGTTACTAAAAGAGTTGGAGTTAGAGAATATGAGGAAACTTGAGGTAACCTTCATTATCATATTCTGTCAAATAAATTTATCATAGTAATATTTAGTATAAGGCCATTATCAATTTAAATTGTCAATAATTATACACTGTTCACTACATGCAAGGACATTTTTCCATATGGAATTTTCTCTCTTGCTCAATGTTTGTGTACGCCACTCAAACACAGCTTCGAAAAGGTGGTCAGTCATAACATCTTTGGTCAATCCTCGTTGTCCTGAATTCCTTTGACTGGAGACATAGTGGCTTTGCTTTAGTTACGGTAAGAATTCCGCTAATTCAAGGACGAGCAATGTGAAGATAACAAATTATTAGACTGCTTTCTGCTATGTTTGGTCTAAAACAACAACAATAGCGATTGCTCGATAGGATTATCGGTCGCTCCATGCAGGAGGTAAGACACCCAACGAAAAGTCTCAAACTTTTAGAGTGCTTTCCGTAATGCTTTGAGTACTTGAATTAAAGAATTTAAGATATTCTTACGACAAGGACTCCATTTCCTCACCCAAGACTGACATGTATATGTTATATTTCCATCAAGGAAAACTTACTCTCCTTGCTGTGCTCTCTATTGAAAGGAGGAAGCATTTCTCCACTCGCGCGAGATTGCTGGGATAGGCCTTGTGTTAAATGAATGGGGAATTGTACAGAAAACTGTCGACAGGCTATAAGATCAAAATATTTCTTTGGATTTTACCTCAGATAATAAAAATGAAAATGTAAAGAAATAAATAAGTCATTGAAACCTAACGAAATTATCTATAAAAAGATCTATTTCATTGCTTGTATTGCTTTGCATTATAACGAAAAGGAGGCTGTCCCACTCATAAAACCAAATGCACCTCCACTTTGAAGAGTTCTACTAATGGAAATAGAACATATTGAATTAAACGTGAGCACTTCATAAAAAAGTTAAAAAAATCTTTAATGGGTTTTACTTAACAATTCATGCCAACTTTTCATAACTGTGATGTGTTCTATGTTTAAAGGACTTGATTATTGAATCAATCTATGCTGATATAATCCAAGGGAAGTTAGATCAGAAGAATCAATTACTGGAGATAGATTATGCCATAGGGCGGGACATAAGACCAGATCAGGTCAAGGATATCATCAATGTTCTACAGGACTGGTAAGATTTTCTCTCCTTCATAAAATTGTTCTTTTTATGCACATCAAATAAAAAAGTAGGGTCTAATATACATTATTAATTGATAGATTGATTTTTGACGCCCCACTCAAGATTTATCATCATCAATGTTCTACAGGACTGGTAAGTCCTCTCCTTCATAAAATTGTTATCTTGTAGACTCACATCAAATAAACAAGTACAGCCCCAAATACATTAGGTTGGGTCCAATTTGTGTATTTATATCCATTACATTCTAATTTTTTATATTTTACTTTTGGCATCCATGGGGCCCACATGCTTTAGCATTGTGACTCTGCTTTAGCCATGTGTGCTGACCCAGCAAGGAGGAACATTAAGTATGCCACACACATTAGCCTTCCTGATGGTTCTATGGTCTGTGAAACCTAATGTCCAAAATTAGATGTGGGTGGAGAGGGTGATCTTTTGGTCTTTAGGTACTTTTGTCGGCATATAACCTTAGCCATATAACCTTGAGTGTGACATTAAGCCCCAATCAATCAACATCCATGGTACCAATCCCATTGATTTTTTGGGTGTCAAAGTGAAAAAATGGTGGTCCGGTATATCCATATTGAGAAGAGGATATTTGAGAAGAGATTGTCCTTAGCTAACTCAGCTAGACCCATAATCTAAGAAGTTTACTGCCAATACATCATGGGTTCAAATTGCTCTCCGGGCTTAAACATTGAGTTCACAATCTATGTCAGATGGTTGCTGGGTACAAACATAAAGACACTCATAGAGCTTCAGTTACTTCCATTGGTAAACTTTTAAAATCGTAATTTTACTGGGATTATCTTGAGGTCAACATAAGACATCAATTTAACATTCTATTGTTGTACATATTTTGTTTGTATAGGTGTTCTGGGTGTGAAGCTGTACTTAAAGGTGTAGAAACACAGATAACCAAGGCTAACCAGACAAAGGAGAACAATAACAAAGTGAAAGCACAGATTGAACAGGAGGTGAGGGATAAGATAATGATTATGTAGACTGATTGGAGCAAATTCTATGAGAGCTCTTGACTGTTCACTGGCTGCAACTTGCTGAAGCAAATTCTATGAGAGCTCTTGACAGTTCACTGGCTGCAACTTGCTGAAGCAAATTCTATGAGAGCTCTTGACTGTTCACTGGCTGCAACTTGCTGAAGCAAATTCTATGAGAGCTCTTGACTGTTCACTGGCTGCAACTTGCTGAAGCAAATTCTATGAGAGCTCTTGACTGTTCACTGGCTGCAACTTGCTGAAGCAAACTCTGAGAGCTCTTGACTGTTCACTGGCTGCAACTTGCTGATGCAAATTCTATGAGAGCTCTTGACTGTTCACTGGCTGCAACTTGCTGAAGCAAATTCTATGAGAGCTCTTGACTGTTCACTGGCTGCAACTTGCTGAAGCAAATTCTATGAGAGCTCTTGACTGTTCACTGGCTGCAACTTGCTGAAGCAAATTCTATGAGAGCTCTTGACTGTTCACTGGTTGAAACTTGCTGGAGCAAATTCTATGAGAGCTCTTGACTGTTCACTGGCTGCAACTTGCTGATGCAAATTCTATGAGAGCTCTTGACTGTTCACTGGCTGCAACTTGCTGAAGCAAATTCTATGAGAGCTCTTGACTGTTCACTGGTTGAAACTTGCTAGCACTGTCTGATTTTCAAAGTCTCTACCCGAGGCCATCCTTAAAAAAAAAAATTTGTTTCACGTAACCCACCCACTCCTACCAAAAACCTGCCTACTCAAAAAGTTTTTATCCACCTGCTGCTCAATTTTTTTTTCAAACAATGAATACAAAATGAAGAGAAATGCTACGGTAACATGAACATTTGTTCTGAAGCAGTATGCCTGAATGTGTGGCCTTTTTATGATTAAGGCTTTAATTCGTTGGGATAATTAGATCTACAAAGTATAACAAGAGTTTTAGTAAACTCAACATATGCCCGCCGTGGCAAAGTCGAACCGCTACGATTAACAACTTTACATTTAATATAACATTTGTTTTAATTTCATCAATTCGAATTTCTTGTTTGCATTAGAAGTTTTTCTTTTCTGAATTTGATGAAGCTGCAACTAAATACCAGTACGTTTAATATAGTACACATATATTATCTGTTCAGGTAATTACTTCACATTTTAATTGAAAAAACTGAAATATTGTGGCTGTTTTGACATTGCTGTTATGTTCCATAATTGGGAAGGAGCAATAGCTTACAATTCTTGATATTTAACAGTTTTGACTGGGACACTGTTCTATTGGACTTGGCTGTCATAGTTTTATTACAAAGCAAACAAACTTCAGGCTGAACACTGATACAATGGTGTGTAAATATACATGTACAAACCTAGGGTGCCCACTTCAGGGGATGTCATTGTCCCCTTATCTCTATTTAAACAGCCACTCTGATAAATACCATATGGGTAATGGTGGGAAAATGGTGGGAAAATGGTCTTTTTTTGTTATTATCGTGCACATTAAAATATCCAAGAAAACAGTCTCAGAATGTAAAAATTAACTGGCTTCCAGTATTACTCTGGACCAAGTGTACTAAAAAAAGCATTGATATATATTAATATATATTAAACATCAGGTACACATTTCTGATAAAAAAACCTCTTGAAAAGAGACAAAAAATATGTGTACCCAAATCATCCCAAAAAGTCGGTCGTATTATGGTATCACCAGCGCCGTCCGTCCGTCCCGGATTCCCTTCCGCTTCATAACTTGAAGAGTTTTGATCTAATCTTTACAATTCTTTCACAACATATACCTTGTGGGTAGAAGGTGTGTCATGAACCATTTATGACATCGTCGATTGCATAATGTGGCTTCTACATTGGATTATGTAGTATTTTCTCTTAGTCTATATCTTCGTTCCCTTCCGCTCCATAACTTGAAGAGTTTTGATCCGATCTTTACAATTTTTTTTACAACATATACTCAAGAGGTAGAAGGTGTGTCATGAACCATTAAGAACATTGTCGATTGCATAATATGGCTTCTACATTGGATTATGTAATATTCTGTCTTAGTCTATATCTTCGTTCCCTTCCGCTCCATAACTTGAAGAGTTTTGATCCGATCTTTACAATTTTTTTACAACATATAGTATAGGGGTAGAAGGTGTGTCATGAACCATTTAGGACATTGTCGATTGCATCATATGACTTCCACATTGGATTATGTAATATTCTGTCTTAGTCTATATTTTCGTTCCCTTCCGCTCTATAACTTGAAGAGTTTTGATCCGATCTTGACGATTCTTTTAGAGTATATACCTTATGGGCAGACGGTGTGTCGTGTACCATTTCTGACTTCACCCGTTGCATAATATGGCAGCCATATAGGATTATGTAATATTCCCTTCCGCTCCATAACTTCTAAAGTTTTGATCCGATCTTGACGATTCTTTCAGAGTATATACCTTATGGGCAGACGGTGTTTCACGTACCATTTCTGACATCACCTGTTGCATAATATGGCAGCCCTATTGGATTATGTAATATTCCCTTTCGGCTCCAGAACTTCTTTTGTTTTGATATAATCTCTCCAATTCTTTTAGAGTATATACCTTATAGGTAGATGATGTGTCGCATACCAAATTTGAATTGGGTACACATATTTTTTGTCTGTTTTCAAGAGTTTTTTATATCAGAAATGTGTACCTGATGTTTAATATATATGTATTAATATATATCAATGCTTTTTTTAGTACACTTGGTCCAGAGTAATACTGAAAGCCAATTAATTTATACATTTTGAGACTGTTTTCTTGGATAGTTTAATGTGCACTATAATAACCAAAAAAAGACAATTTTACCACTTGATTACCCATCTGGTATTTATCAGAGTGGCTGTTTTAATAGAGATAAGGTGACAGTGACCTTCCTTGAAGTGGGCACACAAGATTTGTATATTTGCACACCAGCATATCAGTGGTCAGCCTGAAGATTGTTTGCTTTGTAATAAAACTATTACAGTCAAAGTCCAATAGAACAGTGTCCCAGTCAAAACTTAAAATTCAAGAATTGTAAGCTATTGTATTGATTGCTCCTTCCTAATTATGGAACATAACAGCAATGTCAAAACAGCCACAATATTTCAGTTTTTGCAATTAAAATGTGATTGAAATTTCCTGAACAGAAATTCGAATTGATGAAATTAAAACAAATGTTATATTAAATGCAAAGTTGTTAATCGTAGCGGTTTGACTTTGCCACGGCGGGCGTATGTTGAGTTTACTAAAACTCTTGTTGACAAGTACTTTTACCTTGTAACTTTTAACTCTTCACAACATAAGGCGAAAGTAACATCAGAAAGACACACATTATCACAATTTGTTTATTTTGTTATGGCTACGCAAAGCGAAAGCGGAGCCATTATGTTTTCGGGTCTTCCGTCCGTTCATTCGTTCGTTCGCCTTTCCATCCTTGTCCGTACAATAATTCATGAATGATTCATCCGGTCAACTTCAAACTTGGGGTGTGCCTTGACATCGGGCAGAAGACGGTTGGGATTGATTTTCAGCAATGTGCGCTATCCAATATGGCCGCTATCCGTCATATTGGATTATGAGCATGATTTTCTTGTCCGGGCAATAACTTGTGGATGATTCATCCGATGAACTTCAAACTTGGGATGTGCCTTGACATTGGTGAGAGGATGGATGGGATTGATTTTCAGCAATGTGCGCAGTCCAATATGGCCGTTCGTCTGTTCGTCCGTCCGTCCGTCTTTCCATTCTTGTCCGTACAATAACTCATGAATGATTCATCCGATCAACTTCAAACTTGGGGTGTGCCTTGACATCGGGCAGAGAATGGTTGGGATTGATTTTCAGCAATGTGCGCAATACAATCTGGCCGCTATCTATCATATTGGATTATGAGCATGATTTTCTTGTCCGGGCAATAACTTGTGGATGATTCATCCGATGAACTTCAAACTTGGGGTGTGCCTTGACATTGGTGAGAGGATGGATGGGATTGATTTTCAGCAATGTGCGCAGTCCAATATGGCAGTTCGTCTGTTCGTCCGTCCGTCTTTCCATCCTTGTCCGTACAATAGCTCATGAATGATTCATCCAATCAACTTCAAACTTGGGGTGTGCCTTGACATCGGACAGATGACAGTTGGGATTGATTTTCAGCAATGTGCGCAATCCAATATGACCGCTATCCGTCATATTGGATTATGAGCATGATTTTCTTGTCCGGGCAATAACTTGTGGATGATTCATCCGATGAACTTCAAACTTGGGGTGTGCCTTGACATCGGCCAGAGGACGGTTGGGATTGATTTTCAGCAATGTGCGCAATCCAATATGGCCGCTATCCGTCATATTGGATTATGAGCATGATTTTCTTGTCCGGGCAATAACTTGTGGATGATTCATCCGATGAACTTCAAACTTGGGGTGTACCTTGACATTGGTGAGAGGATGGATGGGATTGATTTTCAGCAATGTGCGCACTCCAATATGGCCGCTATCCGTCATATTGGATTATGAGCATGATTTTCTTGTCCAGGCTATAACTTGTGGATGATTCATCCGATGAACTTCAAACATGGGGTGTGCCTTGACATTGGTGAGAGGATGGATGGGATTGATTTTCAGCAATGTGCACAGCCCAATATGGCCGTTCGTCTGTCCGTCTTTCCATCCTTGTCTGTACAATAACTCATGAATGATTCATCCGATCAACTTCAAACTTGGGGTGTGCCTTGACATCGGGCAGAGAACGGTTGGGATTGATTTTCAGCAATGTGCGCAATACAATATGGCCGCTATCCATCATATTGGATTATGAGCATGATTTTCTTGTCCGAGCAATAACTTGTGGTTGATTCATCCGATGAACTTCAAACTTGGGGTGTGCCTTGACATCGAGCAGAGGACGGTTGGGATTGATTTTCAGCAATCTGCGCAATCCAATATCAAACCTGAGGTGTGCTTTGACATTGAGGAAAGGGCGATTGGGATCAATTTTCAGCCATGTGCCCAATACAATATGGCTGCCATGAAGCATATTAGATTATGAGCAATATTTTATCGGGAGTAAACTTGTGATAAGGCATTATTTGTTATAAGTTTTCAGCCATCTTTTCTGGCAGCCATCTTTTAAAGTAATTAATGCCAAGAATATCATACATCTTTATTGTTTCATTTCTTCTTTATGTCACCTCTCAAACCACACTGCCGGTTCTAATAACCTTGACAATCAGTTCCCCTCCTTCGCGGAGCCATCTCCAGTGATTGCGTGCAATCACTTAATCTCTAGTTATTGTTTAGGTGACTAACATTAAGAAGACGTTAAAAAGCACCCAGCAACAGGACATGGAGGAACAGATGCTTATAGACAGTCGGGATGTCAGTTCAGGGGCAGATAAACCAGGAAAGAAACCATCAAAAACAAAGGGGTATGTTAATTTGTGATTTATCAGTGTTTTCTAATCTCGTTTTATTATTTATGATCTCAAGACTTCCTAGCTGTGGCATTAATTCGGAGCAATGGAAGAGGGTGTCCAAATTTTAAATTTTCTTATTTTCCATTGGTTAAAAATGCTGACCGCGTCTCTCAGTTCGACACAGGTCTTTCATTGATGGGCTACGGTCTCGAATCCCACTCAGACCAATTAGACTTAAAAATTTCAGTGGGGTTTTCACTCAGTTGGCCCATGTCAAAGAGTTGCCGCGGAAGAGCTTGGTTTCCTCTCCACTAAAGTTGGCAACTGCACTATACAAGTGAAATAATCTTTGTTGCGACATATTACATCAATCAATCAGTTTGAGCCAGCCTCCAACCTTTTCTCCTTGTTTCTTCTTCTTAAAGTTGTTAAGGATCTGTGCTTTCCTCCACCAAACAATTTTATTTCGTTCCGCTGTGAGTGCGATGCCAGTGAAAAATTCTGGTTACAGTCTGAAGGGTTGAAACAATTATCAGCAGCAATTTTCCATGTAGTTGTGTTAGCAACAAATCTTATTTTTTAACCATGTGTGAAATATCGATATTTACCGCTGAACACAAGATTATTTCACTTATATGGCGGCCTTGCCAGGGTTAAGTGGGGGGGAGGAAACCGGGCTCATTGCCTGGAGGAAATCCCCGACCTTCGGCAAGTACCTGGCAACTGGTTCACATACGGTGATTGAGTGAAAAGTCCACTCAGAAATTGTGATTCAAACCCGTGTCGCAGCGATGGAAGGTCTGTGTGGGACTGAAGATTGAGCACTCCAACCCACTGGACCAAGAGAGGCCCACCTGTGTGTAATAAGTGTGTTGTGAAATCATTTAGGTTTCTTTTATATTTTTCAGGTTAAGGGGCAGTGCAAAGCAGTGGTTGTGATGGGACATATCAGTACAAGGACTGCTAAGAAAATCATCTGTAAAGGACTGTATATATGACTCCTCAGGCCTTGAATTTAGGATGATTTGGGGGACATGTTTTCAAGGGCAGTTTGGACTTCATGGTGTTAAATATAAACCTGGAGTAACAATTACGCCACCGAGGCTTAGAGGATGTCAGCAAAGGCCACTGGCCTCAGAACCCTTCCCTCAATTTGAGGCCTGACTTTAGGCCAGTTCCACAAAGGGGCACAGCTTAACATTTTATTTACCCCTATGTCCTTTCGAGAAACAAGCTCCCGGTTTCACAATTTAAACATGGAACCTGCATGGAAAACCAGAATGGCCATTTTGTTAAATGACTTATTTTGGTTATAACTAATACAAGAGGGTTCATTTTTTCCACTACTGATGGAAAGTTGCCATCAGTGTGGCACAAAACACTAATTAATCCTTTAGTTTTGGTTACAATGACTGATAACTCACTTTTCACTGTAACAAAATGCTAACTTTAACTAAAGTTTTACAATCAGTCAATGGCTTTTTTTCCACTGTATTTTTACTATTGTAAATCATTTGTGCCTCTGTTTGATCCAGCCTTATTCTGTTCCCCTTTACCCATTTTGAACTATTAACAATACATTGTGCTGGGGAGTGGTCGACACCTCCTTATGGCTCATCATTTTGTTTTAGTTCAATACAATAAAATAGTATTTATGCCATCACATTTTCTGAACACCGAGGTTTCTACAGACTTGTCCATTATTAGAAATTACTGCATAGAACCTGCTCTGGTGCAAATTTTTGGAAAAAACTGTTCAGCTCCTTCCAATTCCACTCAGTCCAAATAAAAAAATTTACAAAATTTTGATTGTTTTACAGCGCGCCCAAGATTATTTCACTTATACAGCGGCGTTGGCAGTTTTATTGTGGGAGGAAACCGGACTCTCTGCCCGGAGAGACATTCCGGTGGTAACGGTCAACCATCCCACAGGTCGTTCGAGTGAAAAAGACAGTCGCCAATTTTTTGACTGGGTGGAACCATTGGTGACAAAATTTTGAAGTCAGATTTTTTACTTGATCACCCTATGAGGTAAGGTGTAAGTGAAATAATCTTGATTGAGGCATAAAACATTAGTTTAAAATGGAGTTATAAGAAAGGGGTCTTGTGAAAACTTTATTAATGACATGATTACATCAGATGACATGAAACTTTCTACAAAAAATGATGATAGTTGGACATTTACTCAAAAGTTATTATGAAGTTTTAAAATCTTTTAGACTTAAAACTAAGTAATTTTTCCACTTCGATAACACGGGGAATGTTTCGTGGTTTCTGTAATCGTGTAAACCATATTTATATATTTCGATCATAATAGGAATTCCTTCAACCTACCTAGGCTAAACACGGTTAAATATCTGCTTGAATAAAATAATCAATTTAATTTCAAAATGTTTTCAAACTAAACATTAACAATGAACTTGCTCCATTAAATTAAACACAGTTCTTAAAATGTATTACTGGCAATTGGCATAATATATCTATGCTACAAATTATGAGTTGGCTTACATTATATATAATTTTATTTTTGATGAAATTGTTATATTATTTGATCATTACCAATCAAAATACAAGATCATTTATTATGCAAAGTTTTATACTAGCAAATAGACTTTTGAACATTGAATAGCTTAAAGATGGTTTTATGTTTTTACTGTTAACCCTTTCAGGAGTAATTTGTACTAAGCCAATGAGATCTGTAAACTTGGAGTGCAGGGCTTGGCTTGTACACCTGATTCAATTCAAATTTCTAGGCCTAAAATTGCTAAATTCCAAAAAATGTGTAATATATAGATATATTTACATTGAAAATTGACAGTTGATCAAATGCATTAATAGTGATAAAAACCTAGCTAAAAATCCATAAAGATAACTTATGAAATTGTTAGCTACATTACTGATGAAAATCATCTCTGCCAGTGATGTGTGGTTGACCAAACATTCAAAAAGGATGACAACTTGTTGACTATAATTGTCACCGCAGTTCCACTGAATGTGTGACCATGTGGCACCCACGAAGAGGACAATTGTACATGATTATTTATTCATCGTTGTTTAGACGGAAAAAAATAGAAAATGAGATTCATATTTTGATTTAAGTAAAGTGAGGTATATAACTCTAATAGCTTCGTGAGCAGACTGTATTGTTCTGGGAACTGCAATCCCCAAAGTGCTCTACGATATTGTACACTAGAATGACCATCTCCGACTCCTTATTTTGATTTTTATCCTGGAATGCCAGTAAGTTGTCACGCACAGTCTGATAGCTCTTGTTGATTGATTGGTGTTTTACGGAGCACTCAAGATTATTTCCCTTATATGGCGGGGTTAACAGGTTAAGTGGGTGAGGAAATCTCGCCACCCACAGTCTGCAATTAATAAAGTGAAAACTTAGTCGGTTTAAAGTTTTTCTTGGTTTGAGTGGAAGGCTGGTGTCGAAATGAGATCACTGCCACTGAGCAACCACATTCACACCTGTGAAATTTAAACACACATATGTTTAGGCCAGGTTGATTGGACAGAGGATGACGATATCACGGGTGCCTTGTAATGCCCAAGATGGCGGGCCCATTAAAAATAGTGTACATCAAGAGAAGGGCTGTCCACATCTTTGTTTACCAGTAAGCGTAGAGATTTATAAAAATGTGTGCTTGCTTACTGTCGGATAACAACAATAGCCAAAACGATTAATACCCTGATTAAACCTTTATACTTAACTTGTTTGGCAGAAAATCAACATTTTTCTACCAATCTACGGAAAACCACAACTAAAACCGTGTGTTATTTTATTATAGAGGTAACTGATAGGCCAGTGTGTCCTTGTCTCATTTTCTGACATACTAAATATCTAACCAATCAGATACACCCTAAACATAAAATTATTATACTACTTCTGTCCGATTCATGCTCAAAATTTGACCTAGATATGGGTCAGCAACAAGTTGACTAAAATAACTTCAGGAAGATTATTTTTGCAGAAATACTGAGGGTGTGGCTATTCAAGTTTTAGATAATGGAATGGGTGTAAAGTTTGAATTTAGATAAGTGAAATATTACTTGTCATGTGACTTTCAGGAGAGGAAAAAGGCTAATTAAATTTATTAAAAAAAAAATTAAATTCTAATTTACGAAAAAATAAAAATATAAAATATTGCACTTTAGAAAACCATAAAGCACTCACATACTCCTTCCCATCGACTTATGGATGGGCTTAAAGCCGTCCTACAAAAATATCTAAACGTTGTCAAAATATTCAGTTAAGAGATGAGCCAGCCAAATGAAAAATGAGTAAAATATATACAAGATGAAGTTGTCTCAATGCATACAAAATATGTATAAAAGTTAATGAGTGAGAGTATAATAATTATCAATGTTGAATGAAACAATTAAATAAACATGATATGCCCTGTTAAGTCTCACTGAGACCAATAGTTACCTTTACCCAGTAAAATAGTTTCTGAAGTTCTCAAAACTACAATAAAATGACAAGGGAGAGTGTTTTAAGTTCCTTCTGTATTCCAGTTAACAACCAGGATCCCTCTTTCATAGTCCTGGAGCCTGTTTCACAAAGCGGCGTAGATGCATTTTTTGCGTAACTTTCTTACTAATGTATCTCTACAGTATGGGTTGCTATGGCAGTTACGTAAAAACTTACGCTACGCCGCTTTGAGAAACAGGCTCCTACTGTCTGTTCTCATTGAAAGGAGAAACTCTATTGTACCACCAAGGGGGATAACCCATGTTGCAAGGTGAGATAACTCTAGGGAGTATAAGTAGGAAGTTTCTCCAGTTTTTGTTGGTCCTTTTCAGTGTCCGCTCTGGCTATGAACAGTGTATGTGCTACACCACATCCAACACTATGAATATACAGACCATCCAGTAACTTCACCTCTGTAGGTTTGGCTGATGACTTCGGATTCGAATTTCCATAACCCTGAAAACCACAAAAACATTTTCGGTAAATAAAATTGGGCAAGTTTCGTTCTGACATATTAATAAATTTAAACATCTGTTTAAAGTGGCATGAGCTGCCAAAATGTTGATATTTTGACGTTAAAACAGAATGTTGAAATTAATGCCTATTTTTCTCAAGACGTATAATTCAGAAGCTTTTTAGTGCTTCTAGTCTCGAAAATGTACGATAAAGTATTGTTTTGAACTAACTTTGGCTTAGAATGAATGAATGGTCGTCCCGGTTATTTAAATTTTGTTTACTTTTCGAAAACGTTTTTGGTTCATACAGGCCACATACTGTATGGATTTTTCTCATTCTAACGCCAATCATTTAGTTTTTCTATGGTCTTTAAAACCTCTTACTGTCATGACGATCAGAAATTATGAAAAAAGTGTGAATTTTGGCAGCTCATGCCACTTTTAAGTTTGACAGTCCTAGAAATATACATTCTGTCAGAATTCAGGAGATTTGTTGTCTGATTTACGCTGCCCTGACATGAGATGAAGGTAACAGGCAAATTCTTTGTGGAGCGTAAAAGTTTGAAATCCCAAATAACCCTAGACCTTTCCATTGACAACGATGCTAGCTGTTCGAGGAGATTAATAGATGGATTGATGTTATACGCCTCGCTCAAGAATGTTTTATTTATATGGCTGGTTTACTGGAGGAGAAAACTGCTGGCAGGCATCTCGGCAGTCCTGTCACAACGACCCTCCGTGTTGTTAAAATGAGTCCGAAAATATTCGAGCTTGACTTATTTATTGTATTGGTGAGAATGTTAGTTGGTCAAAGCTGAACTAGTGAGTTACTTCCACCAGAAATAACAAACAATCAAAGCTGAACTTGCAAGTTACTTCCCCCAGAAATAACAAACAATCATACCAGTTCTCCATATGTTGGACTTGGTCCCCAACTAACCACACTTTCATCTGCTGCTACAACAATGCTCTTATTACTATAACACAAAAACAAGGGACAAAATCACACAATCTGATGACATGGAGTTTAACAATGAACTGTTTTTCATATCTAATTTTTCAATATTTTTAGGCTTACCTTTCACTTATAAGTGAAGATATCTACTAGAAGTCTTTGGACTGAGTGGAATTTTAATGTGTAACTCTTTGATAGATTGCTTCATGTTTTTCACTGCCCTCATGATTATTTCAGTTATATGGCCGCTTTGCAAGGTCTAGTGCTCCTCCACAAGTACCTGCCAACTCACCCACATAAGGCTTCCTATTGAAAAAGTCACTTAAAATGTTTTCTTGGGAGTGAGATTTGAGCCGGCAATGAGAGGCTTGGGTCGGACTGAGTTTCTATGGCCGAGTATACTGACCACCCCCCCCCCTCCTCCCTGTATCAGCATAGTTAATGCATCTTAATTCGGGGCCTGAGTGTTTAACAAATCATAGTGAGGCAGTTTCCAGCTTGACGAGGAACACGTTTAAAAGTAACGGGTAATATCTCACCAGCATGATACACTCCGTATATTCCACCCGCTAAGATCCTGTACTTCCTTGGGGTACATAGTGGCTTCACCACTCGACTTTGTCTGACCCCAGAAAAACAAACTCCCTGTATTGAAAAAAAAAAACTTTCAGTTAACAAATCATTCTACTAATATGCAGTTTGTAAAACACTAGACTGACATTTTTACCCAAGAAAACAGAGCTGTTTGTGAAGATTTTCCTACGATGTCAAAACCCAAAATAAAACTTGAGATTTGTCAGTTATAGATGGAACTGAACTCAATGGTTTTCCCTTTGCCAAGTTCAGTCAAATTGACTTGCCATTTACATGTACCACTAGACATGCCATGTTAAACAATTTCTAAATCTTTGGGTTTAATGAGGGAGGATTGATGGATTGGGGATTAACGTTGCACTCAACAGCTAAGCTTATGGCCACCAAGGTACCAACCCGAGCAAAAGATTACCCTCTCCCACCCACATCTGAATTTGAACATCAGGCTCCACAGACCATAGAATGTCACAAAGGCTAATGTATTTGGCATACATGTACTTAATGTTCCTCCTTGCTGGGTCAGTAAACATGGCTCAAGTTCTTGTCTGTGAAAAATACAGAAAACAGCCCACTGTTTTTTATGTAAACAGTATTCAGAATTTTCCATCGAGTGTGCCTTTAAATAAAGCCCATTATAATAAATTTTTGGCGGGTTCATTACAACTTCAGTAATTTCCCTGATGATGATTGCAGCTTGGTTTCAACACCATAAGGGAATTTGAGGTTATTCAGTATGCACAGGACATTTTCAAGCATAGAGAATTGATTTTAAGGCCAAAAAAACACCTACGCATTCCATCAGCGATTGCCATACAGAAAGTGCTTCCAGCATAAACCCGCACTGCCCCTTTCACAACATTTTCAAAATATTTGAGGTGACGAGGAACCATTTCATCTTTCTGTTCAGCATGCCCCAGTCGGCCGTAACCTCCAAAACCCCATGTGAACACACGCTTGTTAGCGTCAACAATTATCTGGAAGAACACAATTAATAAATGGGTTGATCAGAAGCCATAAAACAAATAACACATTTAAACGCTTTTATGGTTCTAACAATACAGAATTGTACGCTTGATTTTAATAAATCATGCCTTCAACAAATGGATATTGTAATTCTGCAAAATTTGTGATTTTGAGCCGCTTGTATAAAGCTCTTTATATCTCTATATTGGGTATAAACATCTCAATGATATGCCCCTTTTTAACACAATAAGAAACTTGTCTCTGTGGTTATTTTAGACAAGAAGATTTTCCCTCAGCCTGTGTGTTATAGTGTTCTAAAATCTATATTACATACAATGTTTACATGGATCTTAGACAAGCTTATAAATACTCATCAACTGTGAGTTGGAAAACAGGCTACATATATAAGTAAAACATATATCCTTTAGGAGCTTGCCTAGTTTAGAAAAAAAAGAAGTGTTTTTCAATTTAATTACAATGAAATATTGTTCAGAAATATACAACTTTACATTTTTGAACACTAAAACACACAGGCACAGGGAAAATTTCTTGTCCAAAATAACCATGGAGACAAGTTTCTAATTGTATTAAAAAGAGGTATATCATTTAGACCTTTATACCCCATAAATTGTGGTAAATAACTAAACCTATGGTATTTCATTAGGACGACGACTGACAAGAGCTTAGCCTTGGTCAGTAGAATTTTCTGGAATCCTTTTGTAATACATTTACAACTTTACATTGATTAATATAGTATCCTTGGGTTATTTCAGTCAAGAAGACTTTCCCTGTGCTCATGTGTTATAGGGTATATAAATATAGTATCCACAATTGTACCTTGCCCTATAAATTAAATATGATTTAGTGTGTCAATGTGTCCATACCGTATGATTAGTGCCACAGGCCACCTCTCTCACCGACACATCAGGCATTGGGATGATATAACCCTCTTTTGCTTTCTCTATAAACACATTCACCTTCCGAGGTGACGTCTCACATTTAAACGACATCTTATTGCTCGTGACGAAAAATTTACCGTCTGTATTATGACCTGAAGAAAATAACAAACAATTTTATAGTTGTATACTAGACATGGTATTCAAAAAATAAATTGTTTGGAAAAAGGTTTCATTGATATTTCAAAGGTTTCATTAGTATTATCCCTCAGAGTAGTTTCTCTGCAAACGGCTCGACCGTTATCAATTCCCACGCTGACCATGTAAATACTTCGTATACCCCCTCCACCAACCATGATACCTAATAGTATTTTGTCTTGTGGCATAACAAACCTTGCTTTTCGTTCTTACATTGCAAGCCTCCCGCATAAGTAGGTCGTCAAAACATAATCTAATTTTCTAATCTTAAAATTAGAACCTCTGATCCATTTATTTGCTTTTACACTAAAATGGACTTTATTTCCTTGATTTTTACACTAAAATTGACTCATAAAAGTGATTGATTGATTGATTGTTTAGTGTTTTACGCCGCGCTCAAGGACTTACAAAAGTGACTCACCTAACTGTCCATACTCTGGGCATCCAAAAGAATATAAATTTCCATGAATATCAGAAACCATACAAAATTCCCCACCACAGGCTATTTTCCTAATTGGAGGACCTTTATAATTCATCTGTAAGTAACAAAAAAAACAAACACTTAAATTTCAGATCAGCCATCAGGCCAAAACTTTAATCTGGGCATGAGCTGTCAAAATGTTAATAGTTTGACGTAAAAACAGAACGTTGAAATTATCGGCTATTTTTCTCAAGACGTACAATTCAGGAGCTTTATAGTGCTTCTAGACTTGAAAATGTACGATAAAGTATTGTTTTGAACTAACTTTGGCTTAGAATAAATGAATGGTCGTCTCGGTTATTTAAATTTTGTTTACTTTTCTAACACGTTTTGGGTTCGTACAGGCCACATACTGTACGGATTTACCTCATTCCAACGCCAATCATTAATTTTTTTGAAGGCCTTCAAAGCCTGTTGCTGTTGTGACGATCAGAAACTATGAAAAAAGTGTGAATTTTGGCAGCTCATGCCACTTTAAAATTGATTTATGATACTTTGTTCCACCTCCTGACTATTGCTTGATGTTTTAAAGCACATGTAAGATTATTCCACAGTGGCATTGATGTCAGATTTATTGGTTGTTTGGTGTTCTAGGCCACTGTATACAAGGTGGCATTTTCTGGTTATTTGTCAAGATTATTTCACTTATATGACGCCGTTGCCAGGTTTAGTGGGAGAGGAAAACCCCGCCCTTAGACGAGTACCTGGCAACTCTTCCACATACTGCGACCAAAAGAAAAATCCACTCAGAAATTTGTCAATTTTTATTCGGTCTGAATTTGATTTGAACCCGCGCCGCATCAATGGAAGGTCTGTGTGGGACTAAGGGACGATCACTCTAACCCACTGGACCACCGCGGCCCCTGATTCAAAATGAGACTTACTCGTGTTGGATTCGGCACAAACGGGCTCTGGAGTCCCAAACCCAATTGCCCCATCTTATTGTCGCCACAGGATAAGACACGACCCTTATCTGGAATAAAATGTGAGATCAAACTGTTATATTAAAGTATATGTCACTTGCTATATTACAAACAAACAGACACTTTAGGGTGGACATCCACATATAAATGATTTTCTTTGTTATTGAGGATTTCTTAAACCGGCTATGGAGTCCCAAAACCCAATTAATGGACTAATCTTATTGTCGCCACATAATAAGACATGACCCTTATGTGGGATAAAATGTGTGATCAAATTGTTATATTAAAGTATATGTCACTTGCTATATTACAAACAAAAAGACAGTTTAGGGTGGACATCCACATATACATGATTTTCTTTGTTATTGAGAATTTCTTAAACTGGCTATGGAGTCACAAAACTAAATTGACTGGTTTAATTGAATGATTGATGTTTAACACCGCACTCAAGATTATTTCACTTGTAGGGCTGCCTGGTGGAGGAAACTGGGCTCTATGCCCGGAGGAAACCCCAAACCTTCAACAAGTGCTTGGTAACTCTTCCACATACGGTTATCCAGTGCGGTTGATTTGAAAATGAACGGAAATACTAAACGGAAATATTGATGCAATATCTGACAATCTGAATATGTTACATGATGATGTCTTTCTTTGCCATGCTCTCTTTCCTTAATATAGCCAATAGGAATTCTTTTATTTCAATACCTGTTAAAAATAAAGTATGATTTTTCCCACAAGCAGCATCCACAATATTGTAGGGGTCTAGAGTTTCTACTTTTGTGGGTACATCTCTCCTCAGTACATCTCCATGACCCAACTGACCTTTTTCATTGCGACCTGTGGAGAACAAAATTGTTTGTTAATTCTTTCATTTTCCCCATAAGGTTTTCTACGAAAACCAAAAGTGTTTCGTAATTGAGCCTATTGAAAAATGTAGTGCTCTACTGAAAGCTCATTGAAAAAGTTAGTGCTTTTTTCAAGGTCCATGGAAAAATAGTGCTATACTAAAAGCTCATTGAAAAATATAGTGCTATATTCAAAGGAAATTGAAACAATGTAGTGTTCTTCTGAAACAGATAGCTTATAGAAAAATATAATACTCTATTCAAAGCTCAGAGGAAACCCCCGACCTACGGTCAGTACCTGCCAACAAATTAAATTTTTACAATTAATTGATTATTGAAATATATACTATATATTACAAAGCTTATTGAAATATATAGTACTCTTTTCAAAGCCCAGAGGAACTAAGTCCAATTAAAACTAACCAAATGTAAAGACTTTCCCTTCAGTAGTGATGACCACACTGTGACAAGCTGTGCAACCAGAAGCAACTGTTCGAACTTTTACTCCCTTCATACTGGCCATGCGATTTGGACCCCACAGATTCGGACCTCCGAGGTTTTTAGCTGCAAAAACAATAATAATCAGTTGATTTTGAGAGGATCTAAGAAGAGTATTCATTCACATTTATGGTTATTTTATGGATGTCACATTCCTTTGACCTTGAGTTTAAAATGTATGGGCCTAACGAAAACTTGTTCAGTTAAATCGTACGTTCTTTTTCATGTCACACCCACATTTGATTTAGAAAAAAATATGAAAAGAATAAACAGAAACTTTCTAGGTGTCGAAAATTCTGCAGCTGTTTTCGAATTAGAAAAAAAATTGCCGTGGCAGAATAATTTTGCCTCGGCAGAAAGTTGTTTGCCTCGGCAAATTCAACTGATGATAAAAAAAAACAGAAACTGTTTGTCTTGTGACCTTTATTAGGCCTTTCTATGATTAAATAACATACTTTATTGACACTTTGAGTGTCCCGCTTGCATTTCCAATGGCAAAAATCTAAACAAAAGTATAAATACTCTTTCTACGGTCCATTTTGACCTACGATACCCGTAAACACATGAGGAAAACAAAATGGCGATCGATCCCTCTGTATGACGTACTGTCGTTTCGTATCAAATTTGACACAATACCCATGCGCACGCATGCGCGCCACTGTTAAGTTTCAGTTTGAGATACGAAACGGTGACATTCTCCAAAAAATAACGGTCGCCATATTTCGTTTGACAAAACTGTTTTAATCGATATTGTGGGTCAAAATGGACCGTAGAAAGAGTATTTAGACCTTTTATTTTATTAAATTGAAAAGGAGAATGCAGTGACGAATGTACATTTTTAATAAACATTAGCCAATCACTATAATCAGTCTACGAATTTAACCGCTTCTGAAGACCTGCCACAGCATTTTTTTTTGCCGTGGCGAACCGGCTGTGCTACGGCAATCACCTCGCCAATTGCCGATTGCCGAGGCGAATTGAGAGGGCTGATTCCCTATCTTTTCAAAGCTTGAAAAAAAATTAGGCTCTAAAAGAATTCCTCTCAGATGTGGAAATCAAGGAGATATTCAACAATTTTCTTTATATAATTACAAATTCAGGCCTTACAACTGATAAAAACATTCAGTGTTCAACCAACCACATGCAAATAACAACAACCATAACTCACTTCCTTTTGGGACCACTTTTCGACCAATCAAATCCCAGTTTGTGCCTCCGCAGATCAATAATTCTCCGTAAGACAGCGGGCCTTCCAATGTCTGAAATAGATCAAATTCTTTCAGTGCAAGAAGTAAAATAATATTTCCTGATCAGATTTTAAAATTTGCTAAAAGGATGTATCAAATACAAATGCAATAATGGTCACTCCTGGCCATGGTATAATGGGGCTGACTGGCAAGATTTCAAGACCTGATAATTATGTTGGGGTAGGAAGCTTTGCTTTTTTCTGTGGATAACTGGCCATGGGAGTGCGGCTTGTGGCTAGTTAGGGAGTGCTAGTCACCCACCCTAAGTAAGGGCTTATATAGCAAATCAACTGTTTGTTGGTGTGACATTGTGTGTTCATCTTCAGCTATTTAAAACATTTTTGAGATAGATTAAGCTCTTTTTTTCAAATGTATTAGCAATTCTTAGTTAGATGGATTACAAACGTTTAAGATTTCATTTAGTCATAATCAGTAACTCCTGTGAATGAAATTCAGTATCTTCGTTTGGATAGGGTTGTCTCCCTCTAAGGGATATAATCTTCTTTTTTGAATATTTCAGATGTTTAAAGAAGAAAGCTACTTGGATAGCCAAAATCATTGGGTAACTTAATTCTTTAAGAAATGCTATAAACTTAAGAGGATAAATTTTAACTACCCGGTACATCTTTTGAATCCTGCAAAGAAAAACCAAAAAGTGTAACAGCTAAAAAGTTATATATATAAGGCCAGTGAAGGTAGAAATTTCAACTAGCTATTCACAACAAGCTAGGAACATGCACTGTTGTTGAAGAAATCAATAGTTTGGCAAAAACGCAAGATAGGGCAGATCCTGAGATAGAAAGGAAATTGTCATTTTTGTCCAAACGTTACCCACTAATTGACGGGTCTATTCTCCGCCATTCAGCGCTTTATCCACTGATCAAGCAAACCTGCCGACTTTCCCCAACCTGCTCAACAGGATATGGAAAGCGGTCGTTTCGTGGTTACCTTTTTGGTGACCACATTCAAAATGACCTGCGGTCTGTCAGAGAGGATTTCACGTACGGAAATCCCCTGAGGTTATCAGAGACAGAGTAACTTCGTTACACATGATAAGCATAACACCCATCATCAGTCGATCAGGTTGTGGAAACGCCTCAATTGGAGCCTGTTTCACAAAGTGGCGAAGCGTAAGTTTTTACGTAACTGTCATAGCAAACCCTACCATGGAGATAAGTTGATATGGCAGTTACGTGAAAACTTAGGCTAAGCCGCTTTGTGAAACAGGCTCCAGGAATGCGAGTGAAGTTCCAATCGGGACGTTTCCACAACCTGATCGATTGATGGGTTTTTAAAGTGTTCATATGTTTTTAGCTACATATGATATTTATAATTTATTCATTCATATGTAATTCGTTATACAATTCGTGTCTTTAAAATGTGTTCCGGTTTTCTGTTTAACTAAAATTTTCTCAGTAGGACTCACAATATCCAAAGTCGGGTCATCCGGAACAATGTCCTCTTCCAGGAAAGTCGGCACGTTTCCTCCGTCTCCAAATTCTTCGTCAGAATCATTGCGGCGTCTTTTCTTTTTCTTTGCATTCCCGTCAGCTTGGTTGTTTCGTTTCTTAGGTGGCATTTTAAACTAAGCAATTAAAACACAAACAATAAACTATTTTTGAATCGAGCAGATGAAATCCTTTCTGTGTGAAATTTATTTTGATCACAGCCCCGCAGCCAATGAATGATTTGTAACGACGATTTTCATTGGTTAAATGTAATCGGTCTAAATTTGCTACCAAAATGTTTTATCGATTAACATAAAGACATCTGAATATGATCGGATGGCACAGCACATGTAAGCCTTCCGTGTAAACCATTTTCAACGCTGACGGATTAGTTATTTCTCTTTCTCAATAATTCAAACGAATTTCTCTAAAAGCGCCACGTATTTCGCAAACCAATCAAGCGCGCACTTTCAAAATGCGAATGTAAACAAAGAAAAGTTGACGCGGGTAAAAACACGTGGTCGCGTGTGAGGATATAATAAAGAGCTTGACATAGACCTATACTGAATAAGTAAATTAACCGACAATTACCCTGAAAATATTCCGGACCACGGTGAAAATCGAACTCACGACTTGGGCTACCGTCCCACCGCTCTACCAACTGAGCTTGTTAGATTATCTTATACACAGAGCTTAGCCTAAATCAATTGGATGTAGGCCTAAATTTAAAATTTCTTACGTGATTAAGTCAGCGTTTCGAAAGCAAGCTGCACTCATCATCATGGAAATTACTGAATTAGATAATTAATTCAGTAATTTCCCTGATAATTGTAGCTTGCTTTCGAAACATAGACCTAGAGCTGCCTAAATAATAGGCCAAGATAGGCCCCTAGGCCTACACTTCCAAAATTTGGGTAGCCTATGACAAAGAGGGATTGTTATGTTCCATAGGGGGCCTACATAGACCCTTTTATGAATATATGGTTAAAGAATTGTATAGGCCTACCGTGTAATGGCAACCACACTAGGCCTGTATGCCTACTAGGCCTATAGGGCCTAGGCCTACCCTATATATAGGCCTACCGGCATAGGACTAAATCAATTCACCATGTGAATTCCTTGCATGGGCCTACCTCTTTCTTTTATAATGTGATGGGCCTATTCTTTAGTGGCAACCAGCTGGCAAATATATCTGAATGGAGATAACGAGTCGGATTTACCTTGTTGATGCCTTATCACATGGTGATTGATGTATCGGTAGGCCTAAGGGCCTAGGCTAAAAAAATAACTATTAGTAAAAAAATATTGGAGCTTTTCTAAATGCAATTAAATCTTGTGAAAGGTACAGTGGAATAATTAATCTTTCGTTTGATACCCATCCAGAATGACTCCTCTTAATATTATTTAAATATCCACTTTTTAAGAAAAATGGGTTGAACTTACACTGTCAAAAATTAGCCTATCCCCCCCCCCCCCCAAAAAAAAAAGCTTTGGGAACTGATAACATTATTCTACGTACGATTCATCAAAATAGCAGCAGAAGAGCTGGCTCCCGCTCTGACTCACATTTTCAATATTTGTATTGTATTAGCAATGGTACCTTTCCTTCTTATTCTGCTTTTTATGCATTTTGAACAGAAACTAATTTATTGTATGAAACCCAGTCTGGTTTCCGCGCTGGCCATTCTTGTCAAAGCGCACTGATAAAACTTGTTGACCAATATGGCGTTGGCATAGGCCTATATAGGCCTAACTAGTTGGGGTGGTTGGGGTGGTGTTTGCAGACTTACGTAAAGCGTTCGACTAGGTATACCATGATGTTCTCATAGAAAAACTGAGTATTTAAAACATATCTTCAGAGCAGGACCCAAGTTGTATCAGTATCTGGTAATACAAGTTCACCTAAGCCAGTTGTTAGTGAAGTGCCCTAGGGGTCCACTTTGGGACCATTGTTTTGTGCATTATTCATTAGCCTAATGATTTACCACTTTATCTGCAATGCAGTTTAGATATGTATGCCGACGATTCCACTCTTCACATGAGTGGGGATTATTATCAGACTTAAAGTGGCATGTTGATATTTTGACGTTAAAACAGAATGTTGAAATTATTGGCTATTTTTCTCAAGACGTATAATTCAGAAGCTTTTTAGTGATTCTAGTCTCGAAAATGTACGATAAAGTATTGTTTTGTACTAACTTTGGCTTAGAATGAATGAATGGTCGTCCCGGTTATTTAAATTTTGTTTACTTTTCGAACACGTTTTCGGTTCGAACAGGCCACATACTGTATGGAAAATATGAAAAAAGTGTGAATTTTGGCAGCTCATGCCACTTTAAATAGCATAGCAAAACCAAATTTAAATTTGTCATTGAACAATGAAGACATTTATAAATCATAACCTTTCTTGTATACCACACGTATAAAATATTTGCAAAAAAATCGTCCAGGAAACTTGCTCTCTTTAGACGGATTTGGCACTTATTACCGATTTGTGCTCGCAAAATATTTTATAATAACTACATTTCGCCCTCAATAAATTATTGCTCAGTGGTATGTGGAAATGCTACACTCAATAACAAAAAAAATATCAGTTTTACAGAAGCTACCGAAACGGCCACTTCGCAGAACCGACATTGCTCCCATCTCTCTATTTTCAGCAAATGCTCCTTACAAATGTCATGATAAAATATATATATACACACAAGGAAAAAAGTTAAGCACCCCCCTGGAAAGTGCACAGACCGATAAAATCATTGCTGGAGGGAGATTGTTGGCAAACTGATATTGCAGAAGCGATTGTGATCATATAGGGCAACATTCTGGAGACAAGAAATCACCCTTAATGGCAATAAGCTATACATTTTATTCAGGATATCATTAGTCAAATCAAAAGTGTATTTTAACAAAATAAAAAGATGCTTGTAAGTATGAAACTTCAGAGTCCATCTGGTTTTACAGGGGGAACTTATTGAAGTAAAAATGACACTTTGAGTGTATAGAACACATCCCTAGGGCAGAAGGTCAATAGCGCGTATAACCTCCATTAGTCCGAATCACGGCTTCCAATCTGCGTCTCGTCCCTCCAGTGAGACGTCGGATCTGTTGAAGGTGTAACTGCCACCAATACTGATATAGTGCGGTTCCCAATTCCTGCAGACTTTGTACAAAAGGCTCTAGGGTTTGAATGTTTCTGACCATCCTATCCCAAATATGCTCTAAAGGATTCAAATCCTGACTCACGGCGCGCAAAGGCAGAGTTGTTACAGCTTCGTTTTGGAAGTAGGCTATTAATGCCCGAGAACGATGAGGTCTGGCGTTGTCATCCATGTACACAGGTCTTGAGCCTAATGGGTGGTTCTCAGAATGAGGCACGACAACTGGATGCAGGATCTCCCGAATGTAGCGGTGACCTGTGAGGTTTCCTCGTACAGTGACCAAATCCAGTTTGCAGTCGAGAGAGATGCACCCCCAAACCATTACAGAGCCCCCTCAATAAGGAACATATGGATTAATGTTCTTGGGTGTATACGCTGTGTTTTTGTGACTCCAAACCCTCATTCGCCCATCCGTGACGTTGAGCAAGAAACGACTTTTGTCCGACCAATGGATTCTTTGCCAGGTCCTCAAATTCCAACCTGGTCGTGCTAAACAACAAGCCAAACGTATCCGTTGATGGCGATCTGACCACATGGGGCGTTTGATGACTCTCCTTGCCCCCAGGCCTGCAGCTTTCAATCGGTTCCTCACGGTTCTTGTGCACAGACGTCGGTTGGGTAGCCATTGTCGCTTCAAAGATAGACTTGATGCAAATGGATGACGTCGTACCAGTCGGATCAGTGCCCTATCATCACGCTGTGATGTTACAGGTGGTCGACCTGAGCGTGGTCGGTCCTTCGCAGCACTAGTTTCACCGTGTTTTCTCACCAATCTGCTTATCACTGTATGGTAGCCTAATTGACGCCCGATGGCTTTGTGTGACATCCTTGCGGAGTGCATACCGACAATTTGCCATGTTTGCCCCTCTGATATCCTCGTGTGTGCCATGTTCACAGAAGATGAGTCCACGTTGCACAAAACCGGCCTTAAGTACAAAACATTTAAGGGGAAGCATACTGAATTTGCGTAATTGCACGAAAAAGACAAACAAACAAAACATTTCATATCGCATTACATGCAGTTTTTGCGTTACTGTCACACATGAATTGCCACAATCGCTCAACAGAACATCATTCTTATCATCATCATTACAGTTAACATTCATGCAGATATATATATGACTATAGGCTCATTTTTTAAATCGACAAATCTTGGTAGCTCCGTTGCCTAATTCTTAGATATTGATAGTTACGCCTCTATATCAGCACAACAATTGATGTTTTACGCCGCACTACAGTATTTCACTTATAAGGCGGCGTTGCCAGATTTTGTATGTGTGTGTGTGGAGGGGGGGGGGGGGGGGAGCTCTTTGGCCGACCTTCGGCGAGTACCTCTCTCAATTAATGTCGAAAAAGTGGCAGCGACCCCCCTCCCCACATACACACACACACGCATATGCACTCAGGGTTTTGCTACACCTGTTACATGCTCGAAATTGACTTATACTGCCCATCGCGCCTTCAGGACCCCCGCATTGATCTTCATATATAACCATGCATTGGTACTTGATATTCCCACCTCCCTTTATATCGGCAACTTCCTAGAGATAACTGTTACTGAATTGTGCCCACAACTCCAATTCGCTTCCGCCGTGTCTGTAAGCCTATAGTGGGCCAAGGGCTATCTAAAACGCCACGCCAGGCCAAATGCCGGAGATACATTTTGGTTGACAGGTCGTTTGACGTGGAAAAGCCAACAAATTCATTTTTGTTTGAGACTTACGTAATACGCCATTTCCTAATTTGTGTTTTCCCTAGTATTATGCCAACACATCAGAGTAAACGTTACTCTGCTAGCCCGGGATTATTGAGGCAGCTCTGTGAGACTTCAGTCAGGTCAGGTCAGCTTGGCAGCGTTTCACCTAGGATCCGGTATCCATGCATGGTATCGATATTTTATCATACCGATTTGTTTCTATCGTAAGTGGTTTTGATTTGCCAGAGGTTACTGCACATTTTAATTGGATAAATCTCTGCCAAACCAATAAAACGCGTAAATGCAATCAACCAACCAAAATCAATTGAGGGATAGAAATAATGACCAGATACAAATATTCGCAATTAGTTGTTATATTTCCCAAGACAAAAAGTCCCAAACTTTACAGAAATATAAAACGAAAGGCAGTATTCTTTAAGCCCGACCATCATAAAATCTTCCTAACAAGATCATTGACATGACGGGATCAGTAAAACCCGTGGGGCTTTGAATGGTACCATTGAAGTACCGCCAGGAACCGTTTTCTGGGAGCTTTGGTCCGCCGTCTCCATAAACTAGAAGCTCGGGAAATACGTACTGTGTTGTAAAGTTGCCAGACAATACCAGGTGGTTAAAAGTGGTATAGGAATAAAATGGGGGTTCTCCACACATATCACGTTCGGGTCCAGGACATTGGATTATGACACAAGCTTGCATAGTGTCCTGGGACAGAACGGCATGTTGGCCAAAGAAAACGCCTAGTGCAAACACATCCCAATCCTGCGTTGATCGGGAAAAGTCAACAGTGCAACAAAAGGAATTTTGACAGACTGTTGAAGTACCGTTAAGACCATCGACCTCGACAAAGTTATACAAATCATGGAAAAGATACGTTTGGAAAACGTTCCCATCGCTGGAATTGCCAACTGCTAACTGGGGAGCAAACTCAGGAAATGCAGTAGGTCTTGATGGAACTTTGCCTACAATCAACTGACCTGGTTGATAATTCGTCACATATTTAACCGGACCTGTCGGAGTATAGATACCGCTACCCCCAGCATCATAATGGTTAGATGCCAGAAAATTTACGTTCAGTCCCGTGGCAAAGGCAGCTTGCCATTGGATAGCTGAGAACAGTGGAGGAGTTTCTACCCAGGCAGTTGGATAGGCTATTGAGTCCACTTGATACTTTCTTATAACAGCGACAGATGGATCGTAGAAAATACTGTCAAAGCAAGTGAACAGGGCAAATCGTCCGAACGGCGTATCAAATGTGACCAGCTCAATTGGTGGGTAGTCGAAATTCCGTTCGTAAAACAAATTCCTCTTGTGATACCTAGCTACTAGGTTACCCTGAGGATCAAAGGCGACGTCGGTATTATATTGGTACACACCATCGTGAGGACAATGCATATCCTCCTCGCTACTACAAGGCTGAATGTCGCCCATGGCTGCTACCAGGTAGAGTGAGGCATTTCGGGCCATACAGCTGAGTCGGTGTTGAATCTCAGTGTTATTATAGCGATTGGGCTGCAGACAGGGGTTCCAGTCAACATCTTTCGGATCCGGAATGGTCTCCAGGGCGGGCTTTATGCCCTGGCGGGTGGACTGCCCCAAAGTAATGCCATATTCAGGGAATACAAGTATATCGACACCCTACAAAATTAAAAATACGAATTCAGACCAGGTCTTACAGAAATCTTCATTGTTTTCCCCTTACATCGATTTTATTAAAAAAAACAAAGATTACTGCAAAAGTCCCTCAGTTCCTTATTGTGCAAGAGGTCATGTATTTTGTTTTCCAAATAAGATTCCAAATAATTCATTAGCAAACGAACACAATAACCAATTAAGCAACATTGAATGAATATTTAAAATAACTTTTTTGTGTTATTCGTGTCGTCTTTTATATCAGAGAAATGATGGTAATTGGGAGTTGGATTCCAGCACTATGCAAATCTCAAACTTCTGCGAGTGATGGGAAATTCTGAGTTCCTTCTGTCCAGGGATTCAATCTTATTGCCTTCAAGGAAACAACCGCGCAGACCATGGAATGTTGTGTTCTCGGACACAGGGCCACTTTTGCCCCCCCCCCCCCCCCTCCCAATAAACCCGAAAACGCTAGCAATCTAGAGCGTGGTATAAACACCACAGCAGCCAATCGTTCAATATGTACTACGTGCCCCAAGAGCGATTTAGGCTGGAGACCCCGAAGATGGTTGATTCCCTAAGACGATCTGGGTTTATTAAATTTGAAATATATTACTCCCAAGTTGCATAAACCATGCCTTGGTTAATTATGGCAAGCCGTTTCGGCCTATTTAACATATCTTGAATTCATTTCCACATATGTGCAATTCAATTCCCGATATGTACATATCAGGAATTGAATTCAACATATGTGCAATTGATTTGCACATATGTGCAATTGAATTCCACATATGTTGAATTCAATTCCCGATATGTACATATCGGGAATTGAATTCAACATATGTGGAATTGATTTGCACATATGTGCAAATCAATTGCACATATGTGGAAATCATTTTAAGATATCTGGAAATAATCCTGTGCTGCACATATCAATAATTGACATTTCAGATATGTAGAATTCATTTCCAGATATGTGGAATTGAATTCAACATATCTTGAATACACGTCTATTTAAGATATCTGCAATTCTTTTTGTGATATGTGCCCTACATTTGCCGGGTTGTTTTAGTAAAGAAAATGCATGCTCCCCGAGTGTGTTACCACACGTGTCACTTCGCGGCAACTTTAATTGTCCCCCCCCCCTCTCAACATGGCGCTGCCCGTCGATGCAGTGGACGGAATCTTGCTGACGATAAGTCGGTGCATACGAGAGACTGGACGTTCTTTAACTCAAAGTTCTCCGAATCGCACTTATATTTGCCACAAGCTACGCCAGGCCATCGAGAACACTGAGCGAATTCGTCCCCAAATATCGTCAGATAAGGCGAACGATATCCGCAGGAGCTTGGAGCAGCTAGTGCTACTGGCACTAGCAAACTCCGACTCGGGCTCACACACTGACACTTTAACTGAAGACACCGGTGCTATGAGTGAAGCTGACACTGAGCAAACTCCAGCTAGCGATGCTTATGGTAAGTAAACCCATCTCTTATTTCATAGCCAGAGCTTAATTATAATAACTAGCCGCACTCTACTTCACTTTAGTAAAGGTCTTACTCCGTTATTTATAATTTCTGACATTTATTGGTCGTCGACCTGGTACCGACCAATAAATATCCAAACATAAATAACGAGGTACCTGTAGACATTTAATGTTATTGAATTAGCCGCACTCGTGTGTCTCTATCCTGTTTTACTTACTCGCCGGTCAGGTAATTATTACATGCAGGTAAAATATAAATTATAATCAGATTTTGCTTGTACTTGTAGTGATTTATGGCTGGTTTAAATGTTTTTACGGGTAGGCCTAAGGATAACCGGTCAACACAGCGGCTGTCAGGGCCTGATCTACAGACATATGCCAAACGTTTGGACATTCATATAAATGATCTTGTACTATTATACTCACAAAATATGGCATGTAAACCTCAGTTTGTATAGGCCTGCTTGTCTGATTTTATTTCAAACGTTTAATGACAAACTTTGTGCAACACAGATTCACCACAGGCTCTCGGAGTGATGACCCTTGGTTCACCGATAAATATAGAGTGAGTGAGTGATTGGGGTTTAACGTTGTGATCAACACTGTATTTCAGTCCTTGTTGCAAGGCAAATTTCCACCGCTCTTTTAGTTTTATCCACAGGCACACGGAGTGCTCTCCCTTATCCACCATCAGTTATACTATAAATGTCCATATTTATAGTATAACCAAAGAGAGTAGATACTCTCTTTGGTATAACTGAAGGTGGATAAGGGAGAGCACTCCGCGTGCCTGTGGTTTTATCAAAGAGAGTAATCTACTCTCTTTGGTTTTATCTGATGCTGCCTCGCCGAGACAACTTACCAAAGACACCCAGCAAGCCCCATCCCCCAGTCACCTTATAGTATACTGACACTGGGCTAACCAGTCGTGGCTCAGTAGGTAGAGCGTTGGATGCTCAATCCAAACAGCCTTCCACCAATGGGTCGCGGGTTCGAATCCCACTCAGTCCAAAAATTGGAAAATTTTCTGACTGGGTTTTCACTCGAACGACCTATGTGGGATGGTCGCCAGTTACCAGCAGAAGGTCGTGGGTTTCCTCCGGACACAGAGCCCGGTTTCCTCTCACAATAAAACTGGCAACGCCGTCATGTAAAAATTGTAAGTGAAATAATCTTGAGCGCGGCGTAAAAACCAAACAATCAATCAATCAAACTCTGTTGCCAAAAGATATTGATGATGGGTGGTTGAAGGACCGGCCATATTGGAAAACATGTGTAATAATTAAGACAGGGAAGGCAGCAATCTGGCAGGATGACGAGAGATTTATTCCGGTTGGTACATAACAATCTTTTACATGGGTGCAGCCATTACACACGCGCTTGTACTGTAGTGGCAAGCAAACTCTCTACGATACAATACTTCTAAGAGACTATCAGTCTATTACAACATGTAACTCTATTGTTCGTTGATTTTCTTTCAATTTCTCCTTATTTAAGCAACCCAAACGTTATACACATTCAGTTTGATGCTTTATAGTCCGCCGTTCCACACAAAAAAAGCGTTCAAACACTCACATTTCTGTTGCGTACAGTTATGTCTAGTTGTAGTTGGTATTAGTTACAGGATGTCAGAATGTTTAAAGTGTCAACAAGAGCTGAATGAACAGTTTATGTACTAAATATTCATTAACAGATGTAAAACTATGCAAATGGATGATGTAGTTTAGTTGCTTTCTATTTTATTAGATACGGACAATGGTCACTTAAGACTGTTATTTCAAAGAGGATTTTCTGGAGCACGGATTGCCAGCCACTTGGGCATCAGTGTCAATGCTGTGTATAAAAGGTTGAGGAAAATGGGTCTGTCCATACGTGGGCGGTATTCCCCTATAACAGATGATGCATTAGACAACATTGTAATGGAACTACATCAGCAACATCCAAGAGCAGGAACAGAGGTTAGTTAGCATTACATTACTAGCATGCATCAGTCATTTTACTGGGGATGTCTTTATTATTAACCGCCCTCGGCTGGAGCATTGTGGCTCTGCTTTAGCCATGTATGCTGACCCAGCAAGGAGGAACTTTAAGTATGCCACATACATTAGACTTCCTGACGTTCTATGGTCTGTAGAGCCTAATGTCAAAATTTAGATCTGGGTGGGTGAGAGGGGTGGGGGTGGGGGTGATCTTTTGGTCGGTTTGGTACTTTTGTTGCCGTATAACCTTAGCTGTTGAGTGCAACGTTAAGCCCCAATCAATCTGTATTATTAACCCCATTACAAGGATGTGTATGTATGTTTCTGAACTTGGAATTCACTAATAATTATGTAGCAAGAGGAAGTAGGATAGGCAAGGTTGTTGGATGCGGTTTCCTATAGGTTTATTCGATTCCCACTCAGTCCAAAAAAATGGAAAATTTTCTGACTGGGTTTTCACTCGAACGACCTATGTGGGATGGTTGCCAGTTACCAACGGAAGGTCGTGGGTTTCCTCCGGGCATAGAGCCCGGTTTCCTCCCACAATAAAACTGGCAACGCCGCCATATAAGTGAAATAATCTTGAGCGCGGCTTAAAACACCAAACAATCAATCAATCAACCTATAAGTTTATATATATATACATATGCAAGTGATAGCAGTACTTTGTCTGACCGCTTCAGTCATCTGTTCACAGATGATGACCGGGTACTTGCTGACTAGGGGACATTGTGTGCAGAGAGAGAGAGTTCGGGCCTCTTTAATCCGTGTGGACCCATTATCAGTTGCCCATCGCTGGAGCACGGCTGTATCTAGACGAGTATACAGAGTAGCATCACCAAATAGCTTGTGGCATATTGATGGATACATGCGTCTTGTTAGGTGAGTTATACACACTGATGATGATCTAAAGAGATATATGAGCATACTATCCCTTTTGTTGATGCTTAAACATTTTTTATTTTCCATATGTTCTAAGAACAAGTAACTGTAAGTGATTGCAATTGTGATTGATTGCTTGTATCACTTAGTGTCTTTCCCAAACTGTTTGTACCCCTCGTTCAAAATTTGCCCGGAGGGTATTGTCGTTGCCTCTGTTGTCCGTCCGTCTGTCCATTGAACCTTGTAAACACATTATCTCAAAAATTTTGAAACTTAGCATAGTTGTTCAATATGGCAAGCACCGGTAGCCTATTTAAAACTGATGTGATGAGATGTTTTTTTCAAGAGTTATGCCCCTTACTTTACCGTCACCCAAAAGTGTCCTTGTAAACACGATATCTCCAGAAGTTTTTCACTCACAATTTTTAAACTTCACAAGATTGTTAAATACACCAAGTACAAGAAGCCTCTTAAAAATCAGCGTGATCCGATGTTTTTTACTGGAGTTATGCCCCTTTTTACATTGCCGCCTGGGAATAATCTGTCCATTGTACCTTGTAAACACATTATCTCAAAAAGTTTTTTACTCACAACTCTGAAACTTCACACAGTTGTTTAATATGGCAAGCACAGGAAGCCTATCGAGTTATGCCCCTTACTTTACCGTCACCAAAAAAATTTCGTTGTTAACATGATATCTCAAGAAGTTTTTCACTCACAACTTCATTTAGTTGTTTAATATTACAATTACAAGAATGAGTTCTCTCAATTGTTTACATCAACAGCGCTGTAAACAGATTATCGCATCTCAAAAGCTCTTACAGTGAGAACCTTGAAACTCAAGTCAGTTTGGTTGGATGTTTTAGGGAGTTTTGTTGCATTGACAAATCTCCACAATTACTTTTTGCCGAACCCAAGGGGTCCTGATGACGACAGCCTACTTTTTTTATGAAAATGAAATCGGCATCTTATCCTTTCCTATGGGTTTAACTACTTTACCACTATATGGAGCTTTTCAAAGCCACAAGTCCGAGAAACAAGCTACATGTATGCATGTTTCTGTATTTCAGTTTTATCGATGCATTCTGTGAAATATAACTGAATTGTCCCTTTTTTGACTGGACACTGGCGGCTATTGTGTTAAGCTTCCCACAGAGGAAAGTCTGTATCATCATGACTGTTGTCCGTTATCCAAGGACGGATGGTAATATCAGTTTATATTACAAACATAATGTTAACCCTGCAAAATAGGTCTTTAACATTTTTTACAATTATCTTTTTCAGATGGGGTTTTGCAATCCATGGATGCATTGATGGATTTTCACGACTCATCACCTACCTGCACTGTTCAAACAATAATTTATCATCCACTGTATTAATACAATTTGTGAAAAGTGTACTAAAATTTGGCTTGCCCTCCAAGGTACGGTCAGACTATGGTGGGGAAAACGTGAAAGTAGCTATGCTACTGAATTTACTCCATGGTGACCAAACTAACCGTAATAGCCATATCACAGGGGAATCCGTACATAATCAGAGGATAGAAAGGCTTTGGAGAGATGTATATTTGCAAGTTGGGGAATATTATTACAATATATTTTATTCACTGGAGGACAGAAATCTCCTGTCAGTAGATAATGGCCAACATATATTGTGTCTTCAGCTTGTGTATCTTAAGGAAATAAACAGGAGTTTAAAAGAATTTCAAGCCGGATGGAACAGCCACAGGTTACGCACAGAAGGAAATCGTACACCAGAGAAAATCTGGATTGATGGAATTCTCTGCCAGACAACATTCCCCAGAGGTGTGGATCGTTTGTGTGAGGGAAGGTCTCTTGAAGACTCTCTAGAATCCCTTCTGGACCGCTTTGGATTGACTAGACAACAAGTTACAGATATTATGCCAGATAACGCTGTGGAATCGGTAGTTGTGAGGCATTCTGATCTGAGCATTTCCCAAGATCACGTACACATACTTGAAGAAGCCATGGCTGACCAAGAAACACTGGAAGAAAAGTATAAAGCTGCTGTGCGCACTTTGGAATCCCTTTAACCTAGAGGAGAGGCATATTGTGATTGCCTTTTCCATCAAGTTCCCTTAGGTATTTTTATTAGATAGTGGGGTTATCAAATCGCTTTGCGTCCGTGGTCCGTTAACAAGTATTCCAAGAAAACCACTGAACAGATATTTGTGAAACTTGGTATTTAGGTTCCCCCTATAGTCTAGATGGACACCTGCATTTTTCGTCTCATTTGCATATTAAAAAAACAAGGCCATCTTGATTTTGCCATGAACAATTATTGTGTCTCGCGTTCCAAGAAAACTACTTAACAGAACTTGACAACATTTTGCATGTATGCTCCCCTTAGGATATAGTTGTGCACCTGGGTATTTTTAGATTCCAAGAAAACTACCGCAGAGATCTTCACAAAACCTTCCATAGAACTAAACCATCAGGGGAACCTGTATGCAAAATTTTGTCAAGTTATGTGCATTAGTATGTGCAAAAGTTTTCTTTACTACTAGAAAATAAATCAAGAAGGCCATTTGGTGGCCAAATTGAATAAGCAAATAAGACGAAAAACCCTGGTACACAATTGTGTCAAGATCTGTTCAGTGGTTTTCTTGGTATACGCGACAAGAAAAATTGAATCTGCAAATGAGACGAAAAACCCAGGTGGACATCTTTACCATAAGGAAAACCAGTGTAGAAAGTTTTATTTAGATCTGTGCAGTTGTTTTCCTGGAATACGCTTCACAGGAATTGTTCATAGACGGACCATACAGTATGGTTTGGGTTTTTTTGTGTTTGAAAACAATGTCAAGATAAATCAAGTTGTTAACCATAAATCAACTCTTTATTTCGTAAATCTTAAAAAAAATTACTGTGTGTTTCATCACGGCACTGCAGCATGCTGGTTGAGCAGTACCAGTTTCTCTGAGTATCACCAGTGTAAGACAACAGGACTGGAATGTGTTTACTGAGCTGTACATAGCAATCTTACAAAACTTTTCTGTGTGTTACATTACAGCACTTAAGCATGCTCCTTATACAATGCATATGGGTTGTTTTCCATTAATGTGTAAAGAGTCACGCCTGTCCAAAACCAGGGCTTTGCCGGATGCCATCTTCCATTGCCAGCCTGAACACGTCAAAGGAGGAGTAAACTGGTAAACTGAGAGTTAGTGCACAAGTATTAGCACTTGGATACTTTATCCCAAAAGGGCAATCCTCTGCATGTAGGAAGTGCAGATTGGGTGTAATCTGAAAGCCAAGGTACGGAATTCTTGATGACCCCGTGAAAAAAATCAGAACATCTTCTAATGTTACTGGTTCATGTGTTTCTGAAAGTAAAAAAATATGCTTTATGATCACAAATATTATTTAGAACTTAACTGGATAGCACAATAAATTAGAAAATGGCTAGTATGTCTTGTGTCCACGACCACAATACTCATGTATCCCATCGCAGTTCATCGGCCAATATTCTCAACACTCCTCAAACAAACTCTTCACTTGAAGGGGTGTATGAACAAGGATAATCTTAGGCTAATGCTAATACAAGTTGTCATTATACCAACAATTTGCAATCTTATAAGCCCAGGACCTGAATGTTCAATACTGTCGCCTCTCTCACTGATTGGTTGTTCCCTATCACATGGGTATTTCGGCGACCCTACAAATACCGGCTGAAAAGAATATTTCAGACAGTATCAGATCCACCAACTGTGAACATCATGGACTGGACAGGTGCTTACCTCATATTTAGTACAGTTATATGGATTACTCCTCATCAATATTATATTGTGTATAATCCTAGAGTATTTATAAATCAATTGCTGAGTATTGCTACAACTGTACTCTTAAAATAGATTGTGATTAAGTGGATATCTTATATGATAATTATTAATTATCTCCCCATGGCTTGTGGGTTAAACAGTACCACCTTGTTAATTAATAGTTAAAGGCCATCACATTAATTGAGGATTATTGCTCAATGTATTTAAATCGGAGAGATTCGGTTCTTACATTGATTCATGGTGTTGAGTTCATTTTCTTAATTATCATTGCTATCGGACAACCTGGCATATTATTGAGCATTAGTCATCGTATACTGGAGCTATTATTTCACATACTACAAGGACATTTGTGGTACTTTTACAATAATACCTGTCAAAGTTAATACTTGTAAGCAAGTAAAATCAGGTATTTACATACATGTACCATGGACATGTATATGAGAGCAAAGGTGTTAAGTCATTATATTATACCTTCAATTTCCAGTAACCAGTCTCGCCAGAAACCAACAACGGTAGCTTCTTTTTGAAATTTGATATGACCCCGTGGTGAATGACAAGGTAGAAACAGGTTCATCAAATCCTGTGCAGACAACTCTGTTTCTAATTTGGTGAATAACTGCACTGTTGACTGTGGATGTAACATAATGACATCTAATATGCCTGCTTTCTCCAGTCCACCTCTCAACCTTTAAATAATTAAAAGTTAAAATTACTTTACTGTTGAAATATGTCTAGAACAAGAGTTTTGGAACCTCAACATACGCCAGTCTTAGACCATTTATCAACAAGCAAAATGTTAGCTTATGAATTTTCCAAAGAAATGGTTTTAAACACATTTGGTTAAAAGGGGGCATAACTCTATTATATCACTTCCACATTATGAATTAGCCTACCAACATTTAATAGCCTTCAGCAGTTCCTGAAACTTTGAAACTGTTAAAGAAAACAAGAGATCCATTAATGGCTCTAACGTCACAAGAAGGTTTGTGTATGCCAAGATTGAAGAGAATCCATCAAATAGGTTCTGAGATCTAGCAGTAACAATCCAGTAGTTCTCTTTGAATAGTGGCAACAAGAATTTTCGGAAACATACTATACAACTAGACCATAGTGGGCTGATGTGTGTAAAGTTTGATGACGATTGACCAGTAGTTTTCTCGGAACAGCCGTAACAAGAAAATGCGAATGGACCATGGAAAGCGTTCTGAATAGCCCCCGGTCCCCCTACCACAATGATGGCGGGCTAATAAATCAGGAAACCCTAAAGCAAATGAACAACGGTGGCAATATCAAACTCAATATCTGTAATACAAAACGCTAGGAATGAACGTACTGTTCTAAGGGTGTCCTAACCCTGTGATGAAGATAGAACTGTAAGGTGTCGTTTACAAGTCTATCTCTGTCCCCTAATGACCTGATGTACCGCTGAGTACCACACATGGCAAGTAACGTGTCGCATTTGATAGCTTCCTCTCGAGCTTCTTCAACAGTCGAGGCAGTCTTTATCTGTTAATTAATCACATTAAAAATCTCTGTAAAATATGTGCAAAACGCGCAAAAAAATAAGACATAATTAACTGGCTATGTTATTACCCTGGATATAATCTGGCAATATTGCTTGGTCAGCTGATCATGATGTAACATGAAACACCAGAGCCAGTGTTGTTCAAGGTCTCATTGACAGAAGTCTGAAAGTGTTTAGAACAATGGGCACAAGTTGCATTGTGTGGCTAATCTAAAGTGTGAAAATTTGAAATAGCTATAGTGGAGCATGTTATTCATTGGATCTGGTTTTAATATGTTCATTTATAAAAGGTGGTGTGTTGGTTTTAACCCTTCTCATGCCAGTACTCGGTCAGCCTTATGGCTGTTGTAGTCTTATTTGTGAAAAATTTAGCAAAGGGCCATAACTCTGCCAATAATATACATCATAAAATATATGAAAGTACCTTTGTCAACTGAGATTTTATTTCCTCATTGTACACCAGGTCTAGGCATGGGGAAAACTTATTCTCAGTTAACTGGTCAAACAGTAGAGGTGAAAAAAAATGTGGAGCTGGTCCTCCATGACTGATCGAGACGCCAATAAGTAACCCAGCAAAGAAATAGCTTTGCTTCTCAATATCTGAAACATAAGGATATATTTAGTTCATAAAGGTCAGGAACTTTATTAGTAATAATGTATCTATTCATCATCACATCATTTTAGTAGATATATTTACATTTATAACATTTAGAAGTTTACAGCTTGAATGTCCTTATTTTAAAATGATTTCACAATTCAACATTCTATTATACCAACACAAACTTCTGAGAGACTATGGATTTAGAGCAGGCCATCTTCATTTAAACAAATATATGAAAAGCAATATATACAGTTAAGCTTGTACCTCTTGCATTAACATCCAGTAACTTTTGGAAATCTGGTCCAGTAAAGAGCCTCCCAGTGCGTAGCTCTTCCAAACCAAGTCTGAGGAATTCCCTTGTGGGCCCACCTCCATCTACCGCCCCCTCGCTTGTGCCAGATTCATCCATGAAAACAACACTCAGGCTTGCCCATGGATCAAACTTTGTTCTTTTGAAAGCTCTGAAAGCTCCATCTAACACGTTACCTCGTACCACATTCAACATGTTGGCAAGCGGAGCTGGGTCATCTTTTAATCTATTCTGAAGTTGTTCAATGATCGCTTCAACAGTCCTTAAAACATAAATACCAACAATGTCAGAGTAATCATAGTATATAAAAAGCTCCAAATCTCCATATACCTAGCTGTGTACCTAGAAAGTTTGGTTGAGATCCATCCACTAGTTTTCTTACAATTGCAGTAACAAGTTATTCCAAGATGGCGGCCTGGTGGCCATATTAATTATGCAAATCAGATAAATAAACCTTAGTACACAACCAACTACAAGGAGAATGTCTACACACAATTTAATGATGATCACACCAGCGATTTTCTGGGAATAGCACTAACAAGGAAAATGTTGACTGATGGCGATAGCTGAACAAAGTGATTTGATGACAGGAATCACACGGAATGTCAGTAGGACAGACAGACACACATCACATTAGTGATTCACGTTCACCATCCACTTTATCTGACATCATACACATCTTAGCCAATTGCAAAGTATATGTACCATCAATATTCAGATAAAACCACTTACATATCATTGGGAGTGTCTTCATCTGGTGACAGGAGAGATCGGGTTGGTGATATGGACGATCTCGGTGGAGGAGTGGGCGATCTCGGTGGCGGAGTGGACGATCTCGGTGGAGGAGTGGGCGATCTTGGTGGAGTAGTTGGAGATCTCGGTGGCGGAGTGGACGATCTCGGTGGAGGAGTTGGCAATCTGGGCGGTGTGGATGATCTCTGTGGTGTGTGTGATCTTGGTGGGGTGGGTGATCTTGGAGGTGGTGTATGTCCAGGATTCCCTCCTACCCATTCCTGAATTTGTACTCTGGCTACCTGAGCAGCTTGTCTCCGTAGACGAAATGAAACCTGTATATTTCAGTTAAAACATACATAAAGTAATGAATATCTTTGCAACATTTTAATTGGTCCCTCACCTTATCAGTGTTATCAATGACCTTTATTCCCTCACCTGTAAGTTAATTTGTATGCTATGTAAATCTGTAATGGGCTAGTATCATAAAACAGAAATTTTATTTTAAGTCCCAGCTTAAAACGTGAAGCAGATGGCCAATATAATGCTGTAAACCGTGTGATTGGATTATTGTGTTGAGCAGCTTCAAAAGGAAACAAAAGTTAGGTGTAACTTTCCATTTATAAAGTTTGAATAGACTCATAAAACAGGTTCTACTGATCCACTATTGTTGTATTTTACTAATATTGTTAAAGATATGCATTATAACTTACCGTTGGTGTATCAGCATCAACATAGGAGACACTTGTTTCTGTGGTCTGAACATTTATAATAAAAGAGAAAAAATTTAATGAAATCAACCCCTTTCTACCCTTGTTAAATAAGCTAGTTTCAAACTTAGGCTTAAGAAAATCCCATTTCATGTAACTCTGCATATTAATCTATAATAAAATGTGTGGTTGGGAAACTGAAATATATTACAATGTTTTAACGTGACCATTTAATTTTGTTGTGTTAATATAATGTAAAACCTACCAAATTATTAATTCGAAAGCTTTTAATTTACAGAAATTAGAAATTAAAATCGATAACCCACTTACAATAGATACAAGCAACCAATAAGCACTGATTACGATTTCATTATTAAAGATATAGTTTGACATGGTTGGACCACAACATTTCTCATAACCAACAAAATACATTGCATAGATGTTAAAGCAGGTTACATTTAACCTCTAACAGAGTTAGAACAAAGTAAATGCATTAATACTTGAAATTCACAGGAGTGATCAGAATCACCCCAAACAACATGGGTGACAGTAGGCCCTGTGACTCCCAGTTCAGAGATGCTCGATTCACCTGGACAGCAGCAACTCATGTGTTTTTTTCTGGATCCAGCAAACAGAATACCAAATGCTTCAGGTGCATCTTGTTGACCACCAACAAAATTCATGATAAACTGAAAAGACAGAAGCAAATATTTGTAATGATTTATATGCAACCAGATGAAAAGAAAGAGATCTCTCTGTAGGCTACATATTAGCTGTTTGGTGTTTTCCAAAGCATTCAAATAACCTCACATCCCAGCAGACCAATATAGGTGCAGTAGACGACCAGGCAAGAGTTTTGGAACCTTCACATACTGCAGTATTGTCGCTAGAGTGGTAAAATTGAATACAGGAAAAGTGGCTAAACTCATAAATAGATGACTATTTTCAACAACATCATTCCAATTCAAATTGACCAGTTAGACAAAACTCAGACAATGAAGACAATTTGCAAGAGTGAGAATTCAACGCCAAACTGGAAATTTGACAGGACTGATAATGTTTCTGTCGCGATTTCATAATCATAATTTAACCTTGATATTTGTATAAATGGTATATGGTCAAATAAAATCAACCGAAACGGTACATGTTAAATTATTATTTGCTATGAATTCTACCAAAAATTTGCCATAACTGTGGAACACGCACACCCGCTGATCTTCTCAAAACAGAGCATGGCGATCAAGGACATGGAAGGCTTGAGACAATGTCTTACCTTCAGTTTTGTTGAAAGCTCAAATCTCCTGCAAACCTGGCGGTTACAATCAGGAAATCTAAAGATGATGCCGATTCCCCTTGAAGAGGATGGTTCCTCGGGCACATTTGCAGCTCTGGTAGCTCTAAGCTATGAGACAAATAAGAAAATAATAGTATAAGATCAGTACTTTAAACAATATATCAAAATGAATTGTTACATGTTCTATGATAAACCCATCTGTATATCTTCAGTTTTGGTGGACATTTTCAGATATTAACAACATATGCTATGTCACAACTCCAAGAAATTGAGAGTGTGAATTACCATCATTAACAAGAAAAATCAAAATGGCTGCCTGACAGGGACGGCCATATTGGCTATGCAAATGAGACAATACCCAAATGCATACCTTGCCCATTGGAAAGTTCAATGAAGATCTCTGCAGTAGTTTTCTTGAAATATAAGGTACAAAAAATATCAAAAAACCCGCCTGACGGCCATATTGAATATGCAAAAAGGGAGAAAATATCTAGGTACTACACAACTAGACCATAACTAGAGCCTACATACCAACCAAGATATGTGCAGGAGCTTTCTTGTTTAATGTTATAATCCCAAAAGGCCAAGTTCAAGATGGTGGCCATTTTGGATATGCATATGAGACGAAAATACCCCGGCGCACAACTTGACTATAGGGGGGACCCGTATGCAAAACACAGGTGCCCATCAAGACTATAGGGGGAACATGAATACCAAATTTGATGAAGATATATGCAGTGGTTTTCTCGGAATGCTTGTGAACAGACAAGGGACTAGAGACAAAAAGCGATTTCCAAAATGTGAAGAAAACTAGAACAAGAGTTTTAGTAAACTCAACATACGCCTCACAGCTGGGCCTCTCAGCTTACATAGACGTATGCCAGCAAGCTACATGTAGAATTAAACATTTACACTGCTTTGGTAATTTGTTTTTACTTATTTAGCTGTTACAATAAAACACCAACCTCTTCTAAATTTACATCAGTGCTGACTGTATTCCCTTGGGACTGTAAACATAAAAATTTAAGAAATATTGAAATACAACCAAAAGGTTTACTATGCATCTTACCATGAAGAAATTTTCATTACAAAACCATACCTTTGTGAGCAAATACAAGCAACTGTTTGGTACTTTGTCTATTCAACACAAGATATTCACCTATTCACAAGGTGGTCATGAATTGATTTGATTCTTATTGTTGGTTTGTCAACATCATACTCAAGAGTATTTCACTTATACGATGACAGTGGTAGAAGAATGGAAATGTTCAGCGATCATCCTTCGTGTCACACGAGACAAGAGAGAACGCCCCCCATTACCAATTGTCACCAAGGCAACATTGAACAAAATGGAAGTGGGGGCACCAATCAAATTCTGTGTCTGAGAATGGGCCACATCCTGTGCGAACCCTGTATACAATAAATTACAGAAACAAAATAAATGAATTAATTGAATATGCGTTCACAACAATGTTATATGATGTACAAACAAATGTAAACCCAACACACAATTTACCAAAACAGTCATACAAGAATTGAGCACGACAATGTTTTATCAGACAAGAAATCACATAACCATCGATATAAAGTTGCTTTATTGTACCGTACTTGCCTTTTCAATATCAGCTTGTAGTGATTGGTTATACTCGTCATCCTGCTCACATACCAAGCATTGGTTGTGCTGTAGTGTTCTCCCACATCTACATAACTTGCAAAAAATAAAATAAAATAAAGTCAAATTAAGATTAAGACAGAAGTATTTAACTACCATGCTACTAAGAAATTTAATATTAATCTAAACACATGTGTGTGTATACCCAGGGGTGTTGTTGAGTGTCCACGGTACACCGCTTGAATTAAGTCGTTACAGCTCAGCTTGAAATGTAAATTTCATGACGAGCTGATTCAAACATAAATAATATATATGCATGCTGAAGTTTTAATTTGCTGAATGAAATGGACTTAGAAAATAATATCAAATATACATGGAACAAACTTAATATCATGAAAGAGTGACACCGGTTGACCCCAAAAAAACAAAACCTTAATCAAACAAATTCAATGACACCAACATCACCAATTCACCAGCACCTACATGTATGTACCCACCACCACAATTAAACACTCACAATATCTCACCTTACTATATAATGACAGGCATAAATATATAATGACAGGGTAAAATGTATTAGTGGCACTAGGGACTGTTCCTGAAAGTAGTTGTATTGTTAGTCCAGGACTAATTTCATGACTGTGAAATATAACAATAACATGATTTTGCCATGAGTGATACTTTATTATTGGCCCGACATCAATGATTAGCAGCCCTACATAGCCATTAGGCTAATGGCAAAATCATGTTATTACTATTATTACAAATTCACAGCGCAAATTAAGGCTTTGCGAAAAGTTCAGTAAACCTTTTTACTCTGCAGGCTAATTCGTCACACGGATGGTTGATTTCGGATGGTTGATTTTGTTAGGAAAATCAGCCTCTCATTAGCGGCCCGATGCCCTTGTGACGCTATTCACTAAAAATGACGGGCGATATGGAGTTTTAACGTGCATTTAAATTGGCAATACTGGACTAGTAACACCTTAGTAATTGGTAATAATGTATACTTTAACTATTGAGTTAGTCCAGCGCGTTACTTAGGCTAGGCGTAACTGCTTTGAGAAACAGCACCAAGGTGACTATTATTTAAAGGCTTACTTGTGGGAAATAAGCAGCAATTCATACATAAATAGTCAGGTATAGCAAAGCTTACAAGAATTATTGAAGGAACATAATTATGAAGCAGCTGTTTGAGTTTCTGAATTCAAAACCTTTATATAAAAATATATATAATTACTTAATGCCAATACTGTAAATATATAATATGGAACAGGTGGTAGGGAGTAGGAGAAAAAAGTGAGTGGCAGGGCTAGTCGCACCAGACATACAGCAGTATACATGCAGCAAATATCAGATAACTCACCAGCCATAAATGAGCTGAAAATTAATGAAATAAAGTAACTCCTCACATATCCATTCTTTTTAAACAACATGTGTGTGGGGGGTGGGGACATAACAACATGTTGGGGAAAAAATAATAACCCTGGATATGTCGTGAACCACTGAGCTAATGAACCAGTCCATGGTAAATACATGGATATTAGAAACATTCATAGTGTATCAGGGATTCATAGAAATCCAAAATTCACGAGTTTTTTTAAAATTTACCGACATATTTAGGGTTCAAATTCAGTTCAAATCTATGTTACAAACCAATTTCAATTTAATGTTTATTTTTTCCTGAAAGTATGCATTCCAAGAAAAAAATATGGTTTGACAAAAAAACTAATAACAATAATATACATGTAATGTCAAACCTAGATCAAAGGTATCCCTATTCTTTTCTTCACGTGCAAAAATAAAAAAAATGCACATTGATTGCTAACAATGAAATGAACTATTTGGGGGCTATTGTTCAGGGCAGGTAACACACGCAATTTCATGAGTAAGACACTAGTTGTCTCCCCTTTAATTTTCTATACGACCAAAAACAGCTGAATAAATATAAAAAGTAACAAATTATTACGATTATTGTAGGTAATACTACCCAAAATTTCTCAGCTCATCATAATCAGCTTATTTTAGAAAGGTTTAGGTAATTAAAAAGACTTCAAGTGCAAAATAAGCCGTGTTGTGGCGACACTGAAAACGAGGCTACAGGTCTCTCAGTATCTAAGCATGATAATGACGGCCACGGTCGTTTGACTGCGGTTTGCAAAGGGACTTTTCTCTTGAATTTAGATTTTTGCTTCATAAATAGTCAATATCAATCGACCATTATTCAGTTTTTCACACCCAATTTTGAGTTAAAAAAATTTGATTTTCAGAAGGGAATTTTAGACTGAAAATATTGAGTTTTTTAACACCAAATTCAGTTTTAAACTCAATTTTACGAACCGAATATCACTAGGTAAATTGGACATGTATGAATACATGTGTATAAATACATACTTGCACTGGTGGTGTTGATATTGGTGGAGTCTCTTCAACCATGTCCACAGACTGACGAGTCATCTAAAAAATCAGAGCCCATGCATGTTTATAATTCAATTTATTACATATTTCTTTTTCTGAAACTAGACATACTTTGGCAAAATATTACGAACCAAGCCTGTATGGCTGGTTTTCCTCTGTAACAGTTTGGGTTGAACATCTTCAGGTGTACAGTAAGTCTCATTAAACAAACTAGCTCAATAATATTACAGATTTCTAACCCTAACTGGCAAAAAAAACAAGCGCATTTTCGCAATAGCTGAGACCACAAGCGTTATAATAACTTAAGCCAGGCTACACGTACAAGTGACTTCTGATATAAATTAAGGCACTTGTAGTTAGGAAAAGATTAACCGACACACTGAATTAGGATGAAACACTTCTTTTCAACAAGAGATCCTTTAAAGGGATCTTAACTCTGGTCATCGCCAAATCACAAAAGATTTTGGCAGCCATATTCAATTTATAAGCAATTGAGATGAAAAGACACAGTGTATAAGTAAACATTAAGGGGATGCTGTGTATAGATCAAGTTTGGTCAAGGTCAGATTTGAAGTTTCTTTGGAATAAGTAGAAGAATTTTTTTTAAAAAATCAAGTTGAACACTCGGCAGCCATATTGAACATGCAAATAAGACAAAAATGTATGTCTATTATATTTTGCTCATGTTCAGTATAAGTAACAGTGGGAATTACCTGTGTTGCTGCAGTTATGGGTGGGCCTTGACCTGTAATTGGTTGATTGGACACCTATAAAATAAATAGTTAATGCATGTAATATGCGACATATATATGGGAAAAGGTACATGTAGGGCAGTTACAGTGAGTCTCCAGCAATAGACAGGCGGGTGCAGTACTTTAATACAGAGAAGGTGAAGTGACTGGATTCATTTGTCTCTCGCCTTTATATATTCATATTTTGTCTGGAAGAATTTTATTTATTAAACTTAGTTTGATACAATCAGTTTCTACTCATGTGCTAACATGGCTACATAATTATATTATACTTGTGTTAATAATGTTCAAATATTGGCACATGAGTAAAGTCACATTTCAGAAACTTGTGAACCTTATGAATCAATATTAATTCCCTTTCAGTAGGTACGTCAGGTGAATTTTAAACAATAATCTACACTTTAAAATGGCATATTGGAATATTAACAATATCATTGTATAGGTAGCTGAATCAATGGGAGCTAAGCTATTTCCCTAAAAATTAATTTAAAATTTTCAGGGGTGATAGGGTAATTTTTTGGTTGTAAATCAGATCGGCTATAAAATGAGCTCAGTGGCAGGGCACTGTTTCAAAGTAACAGAAGACAGATCCCCCCCCCCCACTTACTTTCAGTTTCAGGATGTATAATATTTTAAAACATTATTACTTTCGTGTACCTGTAGGGGCAATTGTATATCTCGTTTTGGGATGAGATACAGCTTTCCACTTCCTATTTCTTTCAAGAGAGTTTGGAAGACTGCATCTGAAGGTAACTTTTGTAGCCTTCTTCCTTTATCGGAAACAGCATAATGATATCCAATATGCCTTAGTGGCACATTAGGATATCCGGCTACAATGTAGTCATCCAGCTCTTCTAGAGTCAAGTCTCTCCTCAACACAGACTTTTTGAAGTCTCGTTCCATTAAATCTGGAAGTTCTTGTCTGGGATGTCCTAGATCAAACAAAGAAAAAAAAAGAGCATAGTAATGAGTTTTAAATATAAACAACACAAAAATAAATCTGATGCAGTGTGTCAGGAATGGAGGCAAATAAAATGTATTAAAAAAAAATTCTTTTCAGTACAAGCATGACTAGTACTGCATTGAACCAAATATTTACCTGTTTATACATTAAGGCTTTAAAGCTACATGGTCAGCAATAATTAAGCTGTTTTTGCCTGTTTAGGCGATATACCTCGATCAAGGTATGCGCACTAACCTGTTTAAATAGATGTACATACCAAGTTCATTACGCTGCAACCTCCTTAACTCACTGTTCGGCGGTACATAGTCTTCATTTGCCTTGGCTAACAGGAATATGTAAATGGAACAGGTAGCTCCTTGTTTCCTGCCTCTTTTACATGTATTTACAGGTCTGTCTGAAATGTGAACGCAAAGATGTAACAGTGTGAGACGGGGGGAGTAGTACACTTTAAGCCAGCTTGTTTACTCTGCAGTCAGTTTTTCCATCATGCCTTCATTTAAGCATAAACTAAACTTCACCCCTGATGTCCAGATCGGGTCAATAGCCCGTTCAGGATATGCACCTTAACCCATTCACTGTAAACTGGTCTCTCGGACTGTTCTCACACTTTAAATATTTTGCTAACAACTCATTGTGTTCCCGATTGTAGGTAGCTCAGTTCTAAACCAGAAAAAAGCAATTCTCAGAAAATTTGAAAAAAAAATTCGACGGAATTATGTGGTTACAAGATTTACAGGCCAGACTCTCTAACCTGTGCTTTCTTCTTTGTCCTAATTTGCAAGAAAGCTGATCATAAGTGAGGAAATATGTCTGTTGTTGTTGTTGAAAAACAAAGTTGAAACCCTGGTGAGGTTGTTTCTAATCGTTAAACATACTAAAGTCTGAGAAATGGTTTTCAGCAAAGACTACATGACGTCACGAAATCCAGGTAAGGCTTGTGGCAAGTTTCAGATTCAGTTTAGCTACCGGCGTGATGAGATGCGCAATCGTAAGGTTCGTATCCCTACATTTGTCACGTGGTCCATATGCAGCAGGCAGCGCCCTCACACAAGAGCACTGTCTGTCTTTGCCCCTTGCGCGATGGGGAAAACTCGTCATTCTACGAAGGACTGTTTATGCAAAATTTAGCAAAGGAAAAGTAAGAAAATCAGCCTCTGATACATGGTTAGATTTCTAAATAAGCAACCATAAAGAAACAGTGACGTAAGATGTCTTATCGATAAACAAAAGTACTAAGAATATGAAAAAAGCTTTCCAAAAATGGTCTAAAAGCTAAATTTGGCATGAAATACATAAGAATAAGCCCCTTTCAGGTTTCGCGGAAGATCACGCGAGACCCGTGTTTAGGGGTATAACTTTCACCGATCGACTGTCCGATTAACATTAGTGCTTATGGAAATTGACTGTTACCCTGTTGTTTTTTCTGCGACTCTCAGCTTACAATGTATACTTTTTACAAAACTCGTTTTCGGAGACATATCAAAATAATTAAAAAGCCATTAGATACTTTTTTTGGACCGGCGAAAAAAAAAAAAAAAATTTCTAACACAACAATAACACGTTGTTGTTGTGTTTTCACTGTTGTTTTCAATATATACATATTTGCATTGACAGTCAACTGACAAAAACCCAACTGATACCTTCTGGTGTGTTTCACTAACAAATTGGGATTCAAAAATGATTTACAAATAAAGGATCAAGGACAAAACAACACGATAACTGCCGATCGCCATAAACGCTAATGTTAAATGAACGGCTGGTCAGTGAAAGTTATACCCCTTAAGTTAACCCATTCCTCGTGTGACCTCGCAGGGTATTAGCCAAACTCGAAAGTGGCTTATTGGAAGCATGCGGGGATGTTTTCGTTTTGTTTTTAGCAGGGACCTGCCCGTCGTTAGATGTATACCCTGACCGTAAATTCTCGGACTGTCCGAGATTTAGTGGATAACCGTCATCTCTCGTAGTTCCTCAACCTGATTACTGTAGTACTATACACACTTTAAACCTACCATCAAGGTCGTCAGTCGTTCCACTTCCAGCTTGTGGGTTGTTGTTGTTGTTATTACTGTTGTCGCGGTTAGACACTGCCACCCCACTTTCTTGCTGTCGACGACGGCGCCGCCGCCGCCGAAATAAATTCCTTGTCCTCTGCACAAAATTGGGCAAGAAATCATCCGGATCTGTTTGTCCACGGGCGGACTCAACCGCACTTAAAGCTTGACTGACAACATCAGCCACGCTTTGGTCAGCCATGGTGTTGAGGGACAGTACGCATGTGTATAATTACCTTCTCTACTTCCGCCCAGGGAGCGGTGATTGTGATTTCTTCAACTCCGCGCAATTTCACATATGTGGAATTGAATTTCACATATGTTGAATGTAATGGCCTTTCAAGATATGTTAAATAGAATTTCAGATATGTGGAAATGAATTCAACATATGTTAAATACACGACCCACATAACAAGAATTCGGTGCTATTTCAGATATGTGGAATTCAATTGCACATATGTGCAAATCAATTGCACATATGTGGAATTCAATTCCTGATATGTACATATCGGGAATTGAATTGCACATATGTGGAAATGAATTCAAGATATGTTAAATAGGCCGAAACGGCTTGCCATAGTTAATATGATATACATCATTCAAACGAATAGCACACAATCAAACCTCAAATGTTCTGATCTGACCTGACCTTGATAATTACATGTATATGGAAACGGGATAGAACCCGCGACCTGTATATCATCTCCCTTCATTTAACTCACCTGCTCTTGAGCTAGGATAGCTTGTTGCTGATAGATGTCTAGATTTAAATTAATTGCAACAAGGGCTTCCGCTCTTGTTTCGCCAGAAACAGGAAATGATAATTGTTGGCTGTAAACGGCTGCTGTGTATTCGGACTGCGTGATTACCGCCCGTGGAAGGGGGGTAACTCCGTGGAGAACAGATCTCTTCCTCGCTGATGGCGACCCGCTTGTGATTTCTATTAGCAGAAGGCACACGATTGCTTCTTTGTCTTTGGAAGTCGCTTAGAAAGCTTTTATAGAGACGCGCCAAATGTTTTTTCCCCTCGATCCAACATTCGACTCGACTCACCTGTCTTTATAAAACATTCAATGATTGTTCAGGAACTTTCTTGGTCTTCCTGTTTATACATACATCGTAACTTTATATTCCAGACTGAAGCTAAATCTATCGGAATGTTTAAGTTGTAACCATAGATATATGGTATCTGTTAAACACGACGACACACCAGTTGTTACGCGCAATATGATCCCAAAACTAAGCGGTAGGCCCTACGTAGAAACGTTTCGTCACGTCCCAACCAACTTCCATCGACTGGGGAGAGAACGCAGTTTAACAATAAACACCCCGTTCAAGTTAGTATCCCCTAATGTATCTTTCGGTGTTGTCACATCCAGTACACACACACACAGCCCATAAAGCAAAGCTGCTACGGGCAACATTGACATTTTGTCGGCAAGACGGTTCTACTGTCTAGTGTTGAACCAAGGGCGACTTAGTGGGTCAACTTATAGGGTTTGTCCATTGTGATCCAACGTTGGGTCGTTGGATTTCCAGGGGCAAGGTTGTATTTGCTCAAGTTGTCGAATGGATGGGTGGTCAACGCTGAGCCAATGTCTCAAGGTTACCATGGCGGGTCATTTAATTTCTCGGTTAATCATTAGCCTGTTAGCCATTGACCAAACGTATGTAACTAGTTGGTAGACGAGGCTTTATCATATGGCTCGTTCATGGTTTGTTGTACTGTGTTGGAAAAGTGTTGGCCCATGGTCGGCATCGTCAGCCATTTTATAGTAAGTTAACCGTCGCACACCCAAAGTCTGTCTTCTAGCAACAGTGGCTGAACGTTTGTACCATGGTGGCCTAGTTGGCCTTTTCATTGTCGACAAATATGGTTTGCTGTTCACCATTGGCACAACTTGAGTTGTATATTGGCATGGTGGGTCATTTTATGGTTAGCTTAAAGTTGCACGATTTGCCAAAATTCACACTTTTCCAATAATTTCTGATCGTCATGACCGTGAGAGGACTTGAAGGCCATCAAAGAAGTAAATGATTGGCGTTGGAATGAGGAACATCCATACAGTATGTGGCCTTAACGAACCGAAAACGTGTTCGAAAAGTATAAAATGTAAATAACCGGGACGACCTTTCATTCATTCTAACCCAAAGTTAGTTCAAAACAATACTTTGTCGTACATTTTCGAGACTAGAAGCACTAAAAAGCTTCTGAATTTATACGTCTTGGAAAAAATAGCCAATAATTTCAACATTCTGTTTTAACGTCGAAATATCAACATTTTGCCAGCTCATACCACTTTGTGTGCACGGTCCCTCGCCGTAAAAAAGTCATCATGAGTGTTGTCTGTGTTGTCTGTGTTAGCAGTTTATAAAGTATTAGCCAATGAAGCTTTTGCTATAGCCAAAAAACTACAGCTTTCATGATAAGAAGAGAGCTGCGTTGATTACTAAAATTGTATAATCCAAAATTAGGAATTAGGAATAGAAATTTCGGCTTGGTGATTAATCCTTCTCAAGGGATGTGAAAAGTAGCTTGATGTGTGGTGATTTGGACCAAAAAGCTTACTTAAATTTCTGTGCGTAGGTTTTCAGGTTTTCATTAATGGTATACATGTATATGTTACTATGTGTGTTTTGTGTCGTATGCTCATTAAAAAAAAACGTGTATTAAGTTTAGTAGATCTACATTTCCACGACTGGTAGCACTAACAAACATAAATTTACTCTTCCAGAGAAAAATAACTGTGAATTTACAAATTCTATTTGAAAAAATATAAACCCTAAACTAATATAACTGCGCTGATACAACTAATTTTCGTGTATTTTGAAATGGCATAGTTTTACCTAGCCGCACTCGTGTGTCTCTATCCTGTTTTACTTACTCGCCGGTCAGGTAGAGCCACACATTAAACCGCCATTTTAAGGGTGAGATAACTCGTGTAACCTCATTAGGCCAATTTTTATGCTATGCTTTACAAAGAGCGATTTAACAGTTTAACAACGGATTTCCATGAAATCAACTGGTTCAGTGAAAAGAGGAATGTTTCAAAGATATAATAGGCGGTAATAGCTGAAAGGTAGTTGAGATTAAGGATAGTTAAGACTTAGCTTACATCTGCAACGCGAATTTCTCCGACTTATTTCATTTAAAAGCTGTAACTAAGTTTTACCATGACGACGAATATTGGGTTTAGCTTGTCCATACGATGCAATCAAATCACTAGGCCGTAAAAACTTTAAAAGTTGAGCACGCATCATCCCCATGGTAACCACCTAAACATTGCAAAATCACATATAGAATGTAGATCAACAATGCACCTGAATAAGCAAGATTTGTCTTACATAGGCAGGTGAGGAAATTTATATGGCAAAACACACATCGATTTTCTCGTAAAGTGCAAAGACATTTTGAAACGTGAATAAAACATATTTAAGCGTCGAATTCCTCTTTGGTTTTCAAAATTCACCCATCGTGGCCGCTAATCTGTTCGCTTCAAATTTTTAAAAAAGAATGATGTATGTCGTTTTCCGAAGGGTATTTTTGTCGTGTGTCGACAAAGAGGTTCCCTCTATCAGACAGAGGTTTGACAGGATGAAAGTCAGTCCACCAGAGGGCGACCCGATCCATTAAAAACAGAATTTATCTTCAGGCGGCACGAGAAGTCGGAACTCCCTTCGGCTATCTTCGCTCGCTACCGATCGGCTTTGACACGCGGTATTTCACGTACGTAAATCCCCAAAGTTTAAGGCTGGTGGCACGAGATGACAAAATTCCAACCTTTTTCATAAATTCTGATTGGCAAGAAAGAACTAAAGGATTGATGTTGAAATAAAAAATAGCCACTAATCTGTACCGACCAAAAATGCGTGCGAGATTGGTAGCAACGGAGAGCTCTTATTTTGTACTTCGTAATTTAAATGTCGAACAATTTGCTAATTCTGTTTCAAAGAATCTTTCCCTTTACTGGGCAGCTCAAGCCACTTTAATTTGACATGGCTGTACAAGGCTGTTTGAAGAAAGCGATATTCTACCATCATAGCTTCTAATAATGCACGTGTTCTAACGAGGTTCTACAATCGCCATCGTGTGTTATTACATGTATATTCAATATTCACGAAATCGCCAAAAATACATTTTTACGCATCTAACATGTGACTGACCTTTGTAAAACACCCTGATGGCCATTTTTATGATGGCATTAGTTTGGCTTTCAGAGCTTGAATTAAAGTGCGTGTTGTATTTGAGCGGATGTGCCTGTTAGTGAAACCAATATTAATCCAATTATATTATACTCTATTGTTTAATTTTAAAGTTTTCTTCAGGTTAGCATGTTTATTGTTAACTTGTAGACTTCCTGTGATGTGTAGTGTGTCCCAGTGTCATGTACGAACTGTAAAATCGTCTGTTAACCAAATAGCTTGGCTGATCGAATGGCTGATTTAAACTCTTGTAAGTTTTAGTACATCAGCATTGGTATCATGGTCCCAATCGTATTCTCGCGAGATCTCCTTTAAGCGTGGCTAAGATAGCCATCCTTCAGCTAGGGTCACATTTATCAAAGCTATAAGAAAAATCTAACAATCACACTTTACGTGAATATTTACTTGGAATCAAAAGAAACGTTAAGCAAGTAGGCCTAACGAAAGCCCCATTCCGACAAAATTAGGCAAGATGGTGACGCTGCCTGTGGCTTGGATTCACCCTGAACTGGTCACTGTTATAAGCTCCACTGTATCTTCAATAGTTAACAGTGTCTGAAATGTTGGATGCGACTAACCATATCCCTAGCCATGTGTAACAGATGAATTAAAAAAGGCGTAAATGCGAACATATTGTAGCGGAATTTACTTTTCCTAATTTAATTGGTCAATGTGAAATGATGTTATACTTTGACCACCAGCTTCGATGTCTTAATCTTAAAAATAATGGGCCGAGCGAAGCCTTATTAAGATAACATCTTGTATCTCAAGATGATGAATGTTCCGGAGACACCGCTACTATTTGGGATTCGTAGTGCTAAGACTGATATTGTATCTATCCAATATAAATCAAAATGTCCAGTCGAATATTTCAACTTGAAATAATAACATTAAATATTTATTTAACACCAATTAAAACAATGAAATGGAGATTAAATTTGACTATTATTGTCTTTATACTAGAGTCACATATTCCCACAGTTCATTAAATAAAAAATCTGTGATTGTGGATTTAAATTACTTTTAGTCTTATATTTAGTACCAGTCAGTCCCACTTGTGAAATAAGTACCGATCATTCCCACTTGTAAACTTAGTACCGATCATTCCCACTTGTGGATTAGGTACCGATCATTCCCACTTGTGTACTTAGTACGAGTCAGTCCCACTTGTGGATTAGGTACCGATCATTCCCACTTGTACATGTGAACTTAGTACGAGTCAGTCCCACTTGTGAATTAGGTACCGATTATTCCCACTTGTAAACGTAGTAGGCCCTACCGATCAGTCCCACTTGTGAAATAGGTACCGATCATTCCCACTTGTAAACTTAGTACCGATCAGTCCCACTTGTGAAATAGGTACCGATCATTCCCACTTGTGAACTTAGTACGAGTCAGTCCCACTTGTGGATTAGGTACCGATCATCCCCACTTGTAGATGTAAACTTAGTACCGATCATTCCCACTTGTGAAATTAGTACCGATCAGTCCCACTGGCACTGGTACGGTCATTCCCACTTGTAACTTAGTAGGCCTACCGATCATTCCCACTGGTAAACTTGGGAATTATTCATTTGCATGCTGTATTTTGGTGCTTCTTTGTTTAGTTATGTTTCCTTCTACAAAAGTTAATCAGTTCGTTTCATTATTAAATCATATATGTACAAGTATTGACGAAGTGTTCGCTTTAACGTGCCGAGGCCATCTAACCTTGTACGAAGAAATTCTGGCCTTTTATAGGCGTCCAGCATAGAACGTTGGGTCACGTGTCGAAATCCGACTCGCTGATTGGCTGACGCTCCGCTGTCTGACAGTTTGTCAACATCGATCCAAAAGTTTTGTCATTTAAAATAATTCAACGAGTGACATTTGTCCATTTACATTCCCAAATAACGATATTCTTTCCAAGGGAAGAATCTGATAACACAAACCGATCGAAGTATTATTCATAGTACTTGAAATATGTCCGTAATCGTCGCGAACTCACTCTGAAGTCTGTGAAAAATCACTGTTCGCCGAACATGGCGAGTATCGTGATTTGTGACCGATCTGTTAGGAAACAAACTATCGTATTTCAAGTACACTAAACCACCATCTCCTGGTAAGACATGAATTCTCGAAAGTTAAGTTTATGGTCTCTTGAAACATATCGTGCATAAGCATTTTAATGTAAAAATAACTGTGTATTTCAAGCCATATCGTGCACCAAAAACGATCTCTTAAACAACAACAACGACATGTTATTTTGAGCATGTGTACATTTCAAAGCACACGTTCTCTTATAAATAAGTGGCGGAACATAACATATTTGACCGCAAATGAAACACAGGATAGACGTGTAGAAAACCTATTTTCGCTACAATATGTTCGATTGATTTGATCGGTTGTTTTGATAAATGATTTAAAGTCACATGTTCAGCTGACCTTCGGCTTGGCCTCTCTAGGTCACTGTCACTCTGAAACTTCGGGGATTTACGTGCGTGAAATACCGCGTGTCAAAGCCGACCGGTAGGAAGCGAAGATAGCCGAAGGGAGTTCCGAGTGGGTCACTGTCTCGACTTTAGGAATTGCCGGACTTCTGGCTCTAGATTGATCATTGTATGTTCTTACAGTTACCACCTCAGAGGCGGGCGATTAAACGCAGATTATTTAGATCACTTAGCGAACACTAAAGTTGCGTTTTACGAACGAGTCATTTGAGTTAAATTCCTTGTTCATTACGCCTAAGATTAAGGTTTGGTTTGTCCCAAGCAGTCACAAACTAAATAATTTTGGGAGGATGTTGGAAGAAATCGACACATTCGTCAGTCTACTATGGTACCCCATTGAAGCCAAGTTGTAAATTTAGTTTTGTTCTGATTACATAAAAAACGAGAAATATAAAAAACTCATTTTTGGCTATAAAGGTAAAACACGGTTTTACTTACTTTAGCTGTACATGCATTCTTCGAGTGACCAGAGATCGCACTGATGTTTCACGCAGCACCCTAGGTTAATTCTCGTCTTATGTGACGGAGTTGCCAGGTTATGTTAGGACCGCAAAAAGGGATATAACATAAAAATATAGCCCTTATGGGAGATATATTTGTTTCACTTTTAAAGTATTTTTATAGCATTATTTTAATTTTCTCAAAAGAATTCTTGATTGATCTTTTAAGCTGCACTCGAGATTATTTCATATTGCCAGGTTCAGAAAAACCTCCGAACTTTGGTGAGCACGCTCTCTAAAAGGAGGTACAGATTAGAAGCCTTTTAAGATGACCAAAGGTGAATGGCAATATATTGCGGTTGTTGAAAGTTTGTTTACTTTTCCTTAATACTATAAATTCATTTTTATTTTTTTTCAGCGCGACACATTTAACGATCAGTGTACTCGAAGAGCTAGAATTCTTTTGACAATTAGGAATGAGGAGTCACCAGAAAATTCCAAATTTTGGCAGCTCATTTCAAACGTGACATCATCAGTGTGCTCTGTACGCCGTCACCATGCCCTGGGAAATATTGAAGAACCCATCACAGGAGGTGTTTTATCAATATATTCAGATTACAATACCTAATTGGCTTCGTGTTTCAATGATTCGGTAAATATTATTTCCAGAACAATATAAATTTTCATTTTCTGGAACTTTTAAAAGAATTCGTGTAGGCGAGGTCGTTAACATTGTTAGCACTATCTCGTCCTATGTATATTGTTTGAGATCCCGCAGGGAAACCCATCAGCTACCGGTTATAGAACCTAAGGTTATATACCCAAATGAAAAGCCAATAATTCAGTTAATTTACCTGGGCGGTCTTGCGTGTTCAAATATTTGGGTCGTGCTTTAAGCATCCCTTAATTACTTCCGTATGGCTTCCAACGGTGTTTTCTAACGTATACTTTTGTTGGAAAACAAACTTTCTACGAACTCATAATTAGTCTTTGAGGCAGACATTTTAATGAAGGGTATTCAAGCGCTTATGATGGTTTACGAGATGGTAATCCACAGTTGTATTCGTTTCATCTGAAATGTCTCCTCGGATTTATTTAAAGTCTCTACATTCAATGCCTTTATCACAAGGATCACGCTTCACGACTACATGTGTATTCAGCAACTAGTATGTTAGGGGCCGATTGTAAAACCCCACGATGGCCTTTCTTCGAGGTAATAGTTTGAGTTCAAGGACTTTGATTAAAGTGTGAGCTGTTTGCAATTTGAGCGGATGTGATTTTTGGGGAAAGCAATATTAATCTAGTTCAATACTCCATTATTCAATTTTAAAGTTTTCTGCTTGTTTTATTAACGCGTGGAGTTCCATTGTCATCTACGATCGGCAAAATCTCCTGTTAACGAAAATGGCTTGACTGTTGGCTAATAAAAACTCTTCTAAGTTCTGAATTTAACATTGTCCTTACAGTTAGGCCTACCTCATAAGAGAGGTGCGATTAAACGCAGATTATTTCGATCACTTAGCAACCACTAAAGCGGAGTTTTATGAACAAGTCATTTGACTTAATTCGGATTTGGCTTAATAGTCGTCGTCCAATACCGCTTAGAGTATAAGGTTTTGCGTTATGGTAATGATTCTGGTCCCAATATATAGCACATACCCACTAACCTGGTGATAGCAGATTATTTATAGACACTATAACACACGGGCACAGGGAAACTCTTCTTGACTAAAATAAACCTGGGGACAAGTTTTTAGTTGTGTTAAAGGAGTGTATTTGATGTGTGTATGTAGCCATATTGATAGTGATTCCACTGATACCGTCAGATTACCAGAATTACCGGACAAGGGGACAGAGCTCCGGGTTTTGAAAGCCTTTGTGCATGGCAGCCACCTGGCCTACGCGTGTACACAAGCCAGTCACAAAACAGCATATTGTCTGTATGAATCGAACTTATTGCATCGTCTATTTTACAGCGCATAGCTCGAATCGGAAATCTTTCTGCCAAACACAGAACTTTGGTCGATGATAGCCCGGATTTTCGGTCCAGAGGGCGACGAATTTTATATTTGGCTGGCAATGTGAAACACCCTCTATGACGAATAAGGAAAACAAAAAATCGCCAGAGCCCAGATTTCTCGGCTAGGTCGATGTATACACTTCACTGGCATTTTGACCAGCGTCAACCGTTCTTACCCTTTGTATCTAGTTCTGTTCAGGTAGCAAATCGCCCCTCTAGCCGGTTTCTTCCATACAAGGTCAAATAACTCTAAATCCAGGCCGTATGTGTACATGTATGTATTTAATAATTAGACCCATAATGATATTGTTTTCTTTTTCCTTTTCTAGTAATACTGTAGGCTGTAAAATAGTGATCATATTGCTTCGAGGAAACCTGCTAAAAAATCTGAAACTCGACGGCACTAAAAAAATAAAGGAAATTCCCAATGTGACAGATTAGGTACAAAAAGAAATAAAGTTGACTACAGGCAAAATTTTATCTGCAGGAAAAAGGGCTTATTTGTTGTAATTGAAATAGATGAAGCAGAACTTGGGGGTAATAAGATAGTGAAAACAACACCTCGGTGCAAATATCCTATTGATTTAAGGGAGGTAATATCAATAAGTCATTGCCATGTTACACGAACCCTATTTAAACCATTAGTTGACGTATTTGATAGTGTAATTGTATCTTTTATACTACAAGACCAAAAGTCAAAACATTTGATCGTATCAAAATCCAAAATCACATTAATTATCAATAGTCATAAAACATAGGATTCCGGCATCAGACATATTTTCAAAATCCATGTACACAAAACCAATGCCGGTACTATATACGGTTCCAACGTGTTCCAAGATCACGTATCTTGATCAAGTATATTATAAAATCTGTTGTTAAAATAGTTCAGATGCTGTAACGGAGAGTTCTTATTTCGTACTTTGTAATAAAAATGTCGAACAATTGGCTAATTCCGTTTCAAAGCAATTTCTCTTTACTTTGCAGCTCATGCCACTTTAATTTGACTAGCTGCGTGTAAGAGATGAATTAAAAAAAGGTGTAAATGCGAGCAAATGTTCGATGGAATTTCATTATGCTGTTCACCAGCTTGGTTTCCGGACAGATGTTAATGCTAACCCGACATATACCTGTCTTACTTTGATCTCATTAATTGCTTTGATTAAACTCTTGATGTTTCACGCAGCACTCTAGGCCAGTTCACGTCTTATGTGGCGGAGTTGCCAGGTTAGGTTAGGAGAAAACTAAACGCTTTGCCCGAAGGAAACCATCGTCCTTGAACGAGTAAGAAGTCTTCCACATAGGCCGACCGAATGAAAACCCACCTTAATTTTATTTGGTATGAGTGTGATTCGAAGGCACGACCCATTGGTGGAAGACCCGTACCGGGCTGAGAGACTATCTCCGATTGAGCCACTGATAGGACTTAAACATTTTGTTTTTTGCTATTTTGTTTTAGCCAAAGCCATACTAGTATTTCATTGTGCGGCCTTGGACAAAATATCAATCAATCAACAGTTCAATTTGTGCTCGACAATGAGTTTAGGTTGTGCTATCGTTCGGACACTCTACACAAGAACTGTGGTATTACAAACTGTTGTACATGCATGTATTCCCATTTTCCTTTGTTTTCGACCAGTTTCTTGCGACTTACAGCTATTCCACCGCAAAAGGCTTTTGTTTTCTTTTTAAAGTATATTTTAAAAATTATTCTACTTTTCTCAAAAGAATTCTTGATTGATGTTGCATTGACGATTATTTCCCTTTTACCCGCGTTGCCAGGTTTAGGAAAACCTCTGAACTTTGGCGAGCACGCTCTTAAAAAGAAGGTACAGCTTAGAAGTCTTTTAATGTTTTGTTCACAAGTTACGATGATCAAAGGTGAATGAAAGTATATTGCTGTTGTTGAAAGTTTGTTTACTTTTCTTACATACTAAATTCATTTTAATTCTTTTTTGAGCGGAAATCTGTGTACTCAAAGAGCTAGAATTCTTTAGGAGTCACGAGTAAATTTAGAATTTTGGCAAATCATTTTAAACGTGACATCATCAGTGTGCGCCGTGCGCCGTCACCATGCCCTGGGAACTATTGAAGAACCCACGACACGAGGCGTTTTATCAATATATTCAAATTACAATACCTAATTGGCTTCGAGTTTCAATGATTCGGTAAATATTATTTCCAAAACAATATAAATTTTCATTTTCTGGAACTTTTAAAAGAATTCGTGTAGGCGAGGTCGTTAGCATTGTTAGCACAATCTCGTCCTATGTATATTGTTTGAGATCCCGCAGGAAAACCCATCAGCTACCGATTATAGAACCTAAGGTTATATTCCCAAATGAAAAGCCAATAATTCAGTTAATTTACCTGGGCGGTCTTGCGTGTTCAAATATTTGGGTCGTGCTTTAAGCAACCCTTAATTACTTCCGTATGGCTTCCAACTGTGTTTTCTAACTTATACTTTTGTTGGAAAACAAACTTTCTACGAACTCATAATTAGTCTTTGAGGCAGACATTTTAATGAAGGGTATTCAAGTACTTATGATGGTTTACGAGATGGCAATCCACAGTTGTATTCATTTCATGTGAAATGTCTCCTCGGATTTATTTAAAGTCTCTACTTTCAATGCCTTTATCACAATGATCACGCTTCACGACTACATGTGTATTCAGCAACTAACATATGAGTGACCGATTGTCAAACCCCATAATGGCCTTTCTTCGACGTAATAATTTCGGTTCAAAAACTTTGACTTAAGTGTGAGCTGTTTGCAATTTGAGCGGATGTGATTTTTGGGGAAAGCAATATTAATCCAGTTAAATTTTATTCCATTATTAAATTTCAAAATTGTCTGCGTGTTTTATTAACGCGTGATGTTCCAGTGTCATAGACGATCCACAAAATCTCCTGTTAACCAAATTGGCTTGACTGTTGGCTGATAGAAACTCTTATAAGTTCAAAATCCAACAATGTCCTTACAAGTTACCTCCTAAGAGAGGTGCGATTAAACGCAGATTATTTAGATCACTTAGCAAACACTAAAGCGGAGTTTAAGAACAAGTCATTTGACTTAATTCGGATTTGGCTTTATAGTCGTCGTCCAATACGTCTTAGAGTATAAGGTCTTGGGTCATACTTTTACGACCATCTTTTGTAATGAGTCTGACCCCAATTTATAGTAAATGCTCAATGTCGTATAATTGGCAGGCCATTTATATACACTAAAACACACGGGCACAGGAAACTATTATTGACTAGAATAAATCTGGGGACAAGTATCTAATTGTGTTAAAGCAGTTTATTTGATGTGTGTTTGTAGCTTTATTGATATTGATTCCACTGATACCGTCCGATTACCAGAAATACCAGACTGGGTTTTTCCTAGAAATCCATTGGTCTAAACGTGTACATGTATATGGATACAGGTCACAGTTTCTGACTTCCGGATTATATTTTTGTGTGTTTTTTATTATTTTTCCTGACCCCCTGCATTTTTTCTGGGCATTTTTGTAGTTTTTATGAAAGGACATAGTCCGGGAGCCCATGGAGATTTGTTTAGCATTGCGAGTACAAAAGGTTTGAAGCTGGCAATATGAAGGGGGAGGCTGTGGGACCTTCAAATAGCCATTCTTAAGTTCCATCTCCTGTACCAATCCTGGCAGCGACCCCTCAAAGTATCCGAAATTCATGTTTAATTAGCATAGTTGAGTACACCGAAGAAACCAATGCTAAAATGTCCATGTTGGTAATGGGAATCAAGATCTATCATTCTTAAGTTCCAACGCCTGTACCTTATCTACTTAAGAACGCCCGCAATTAGAGCTAATTAACACTTTAATTAGCATAATTGAGTACATCAATGAAACCTTTGTAAAAATAATCATTATGGTTCCTTCAATGAGGATATGCAGTTCTTAAGTGACAAAGCCTGTACCAAGTCCACTTAAGAAAAGGTCAAAGGTCGCGATTAGAATCAAATAATTTTAATTAGCATAATTGAGTACATGAATGAAACCTATTCTAAAATGTCCCTACTGGTGGTGGGAATCCATATCTATCATTCTTAAGTTCCAAACCATGTACCTTACTTACTTAAGAACGCCCGCAATTAGAGCTAATTAACACTTTAATTAGCATAATTGAGTACATCAATGAAACCTTTGTAAAAATAATCATTATGGTTCCTTCAATGAGGATATGCAGTTCTTAAGTGACAAAGCCTGTACCAAGTCCACTTAAGAAAAGGTCAAAGGTCTTGATTAGCATCAAATAGTTTTAATTAACATGCTTGAGTACATGAATGAAAGATATGCTAAAATGTCCCTACTCGTGGTGGGAATCCATATCTATCATTCTTAAGTTCCAAACCATGTACCTTACTTACTTAAGAATTTCAGAGCTTTTATTTTGAGCATTCATTTTTCCAGGAAAATTGAGAGACCTGACTGAGTGGCTGAGTAGGTAGAGCACACAATCCGAACAGCCTTCCACCAATGGGTCGCAGGTTAATCCCACTCAGACCGAAGAATATTGGAAAATTTCCTGACCGGGGTTTCACCCGAACGACCTATGTGGGATGGTTGCCTGTTACCTCCGAAAGGTCGTGGGTTTCCTCCACGCATAGAGCCCGGTTTCCTCCCACAATAGAACTGGCATCGCCGCCATATAAGTGAAATATTCTTCAGCGTGGCGTAAAACATCAAACAATCAATCAACCAGTCTCCAAATAGGTATGGTAACTGTGGGTTCATTCAGCATCAAATACAAGGGCCGGTTATGTAACAGACGAAAGTCTTTTAGTACGCCTGTATCGCTTACATGTAAATCCATTGTGCTGGATAAAATAAAGTTCAAGTTAAAAGGCATCAAAAAAATATATAAAAAATATCTTTAAAATCATTTGGATATTGTCTTTCGATGGATTTATTCACTGGTAAACTGCTCCAGCAGAGGGCGCTAATTAATTCTAAATCAATTAAGCCTATATCAGTCCTATTTGACCAGGTACAGGATTTCGGTAAATACTTTTAACTATTCAAAATGGAGACACACTGGTGTTATCTGTTCTGAGTGTGTGACAAATGTGGATCTGGTTAGATAGAGAACGAATTTCATTATATTCTTGCTTGTCCACCTTATCAAAACTTGAGAACAAAATATACACAAAGAACAAAGTAAGCACAACCCCCCCCCCCTGAAAAATCTGCAACGTTGGTGTAGGGAGACTGTTGGAAAACTGATATTGCAGAAACGATTGTGATCATATACACGGCAACATTCTGGCGATAAGAAATCACCATTAATGCCAATAAGCTATTCAATTTATTCAGGATATCGTTAATCAAATCAAAAGTGTAGTTTAGCAAAATAAAAAGATGCTTGTAAATATGAAACTTCAGAGTCCATCTGGCTTCACAGGGCGAACAAATTGAAGCAAAAATGTCACTTTGAGTGTGTAGAACACATCCCTAGAGCAGAGGGTCAATAGCGCGTATAGCCTCCATAGTCAGAATGATAGCTCCTTACCTGCGTCTCATCCCTCCAGTGAGACGTCGGATCTGTTTAAGGGGTACCTGACGCCAATACCGATGTAATACGGCTTCCAATTTCAGTAGATTTTGCACAGGAGGCTCTAGGGCTTGAATGCTTCTGACGATTCAAATCCGGACTCACGGCCAGCCAAGCAGAGTTGTTACAGCTTTGTTTTGGAAGTAGGCTATTACTGCCCGGGAACGATGAGATGAGGTCTGGCACTGTCATCCATATACACAGGTCTTGAGCATAACGGGTGGTTTTTAAAATGAGGCACTACAACTGGTTGCAGAACCTCCCGAATGTACCGGGGCCGCAGGTTTCCTCGTGTAGTGACCAAGTTCAGTTTGCAGTCGTGAGAGATGCACCCAAATCATTACAGAGCTGTGTTTCGGTGCCTCCAAACCCCCTCTCGTCCATCCGTGACGTTGAGCAAGAAACAAATTTCGTCCGACCAATGGATTCTTCGTCAGTTCCTCAAATTCCAACCTCGTCGTGCTAAACACAAAGCCAAACGTAACCGTTCATGGCGATCTGACAATAGAGGTCTTTGGTGACTCCTTGCCCTCAGGCATGCAGTCGGTTTCTCGCGGTTCTTGTGCACAGGCGTCGGTTGGGTAGCCATTGCCGCTTCAAAGATGGACTAGATGCAAATGCAAAACACCGTACCAGTCGGATCAGTGCCCTATCTTCACGCTGTGATGTTACAGGTGGTCGCGGCGAGCGTGGTCGGTCTTTCACAGCACAAGTTGCACCGTGTTTTCTCACAAATCTGCTTATCACTGTATAATGGTACCCTAATTGACGCCCGATAGCTCTGTACATCCCTGTGGAGTGTATACCGACAATTTGCCATTGTTGCCCCTCTAATATCCTCCTTCGTGCCATGTTCACAGAAGATGAGTCTACGTTGCACAAAACCGGCCTTAAGTACAAAACATTTAAGGGGAAGCATACTGAATTTGCGTAATTACACGAAAAAAACAATTTTCCTGTCGCAATACAGGCAGTTTTTGCGTTACTGCCAACAAGAATTGCCACAATTATTCAATAGAACATCATTCTTATCATCATCAAAACTGGCCGTACAGTTAACATTAATGCATATTTATAATAATTAATTTTAGCATGGTTTGCTTAAGTTTTACCTTGTGTGTATTTAAAGCTGTTATACAGATGAAACACAACTATATCCAAGCTAGTACAAGTTTAATACACAAACAATACGAACGAACAGTCATTTTTGTATACCTTATCCTTTGCATGCTTTATCTATTTTAACGTGTCCTTTCTCGTATCCCCCCCCCCTCCCACTTCCTCTCCTTCCCAAAAAATGTCCAGGGACATCAACCAGGTCTCTCAATTTTTGTGGAAAACTGAATGCTCAAAATAAATGCTCTGAAATTCACAGGCCAAAATGAGACCGGCTGTGCAGTATGCTGGAACAGGAATTACTAAATATCTTAAAATTAGAGACCATGCTGAGAAAGAAAAAAAGTATTGTTTTACTGGAATGTATCAGACGTTGAATGCACAAATGTAAACCTGATATAGTACTGCATTTATATAACATGTACAATAAAGGAAGCCGATGAGAAACCCAAGCAAGTCCAAATCGTTTACGTCGGAGAAACACCTTGTCAGCGAGTATTACAGAAACAATTATTTCTTATTCAGGGAACCCTAATAAATACTTTTGCAAAGGTTCCATTGGTGAACCCAATGATGCTAATTAAAGTGGTAACTAGCTTTAATTATGGTCATTCTTAAGGTGATTAAGTACATGGTTTGGAACTTAAGAATGATAGATATGGATTCCCACCACGAGTAGGGACATTTTAGCATATCTTTCATTCATGTACTCAAGCATGTTAATTAAAACTATTTGATTCTAATCAAGACCTTTGACCTTTTATTAAGTGGACTTGGTACAGGCTTTGTCACTTAAGAACTGCATATCCTCATTGAAGGAACCATAATGATTATTTTTACAAAGGTTTCATTGATGTACTCAATTATGCTAATTAAAGTGTTAATTAGCTCTAATTGCGGGCGTTCTTAAATAAGTAAGGTACATGGTTTGGAACTTAAGAATGATAGATATGGATTCCCACCACCAGTAGGGGCATTTTAGAATAGGTTTCATTCATGTACTCAATTATGCTAATTAAAATTATTTGATTCTAATCGCGACCTTTGACCTTTTCTTAAGTAGACTTGGTACAGGCTTTGTCACTTAAGAACTGCATATCCTCATTGAAGGAACCATAATGATTATTTTTACAAAGGTTTCATTGATGTACTCAATTATGCTAATTAAAGTGTTAATTAGCTCTAATTGCGGGCGTTCTTAAGTAGATAAGGTACAGGCGTTGGAACTTAAGAATGATAGATCTTGATTCCCATTACCAACATGGACATTTTAGCATTGGTTTCTTCGGTGTACTCGACTATGCTAATTAAACATGAATTTCGGATACTTTGAGGGGTCGCTGCCAGGATTGGTACAGGAGATGGAACTTAAGAATGGCTATTTGAAGGTCCCACAGCCTCCCCCTTCATATTGCCAGCTTCAAACCTTTTGTACTCGCAATGCTAAACAAATCTCCATGGGCTCCCAGACTGATTTTAGAAGTGGAATGGGACCAGTTCAGGTGGATGGAGATCTGGTAGTTAGACGTGCTTTGGTCTGTTTACATCCGGCGGACCATGTGCAAATGGACCCCTATCAGCTGTTTGTAATGATAGTGAGAAATGTCTACCTTCAACCTATGAAAAAATTGTGCTTAAAGTACTCCAAAAGGACTGTTCAAGGCCCCACCGAAGGATTTGGTTCAACGAAAGTTAGGGAAGGTGCTGTGAGAGCAGACATTAACATTACCGCAAATGGGAAATGAAGGAAAATGAAACTGTGACCTGCTACCATATAAGTCAGTCACAAAACAGCTTATTGTCTGTATGAATCGAACTTCCTGCACCATCAGCGCAAAGCTCGAGTCAGAAATCTGTCTGTCAAACACAGTACTTTGGGCGATGTATACTTCTTTGGTTTTTTGACCACCGTCAACCGTTCTCACCCTTTGTATCTAGATCTGTTCAGGTAGCAAATCGCCCTTTTTAGCCTGTTTCTTCCATACAAGGTCAACTGATTCTAAATGAATGAACATGTATGCATTTAATAATTAGACCCATAATGATATTGTTTTCTTTTTCCTTTTCTAGTTATATTTTAGGCTGTAAAATAGTGATCGTACTGCTTCGAGGAAACCTGCTAAAAAAATCTGAAACTCGACGGCACTAAAAAAAAAAAAACGAAAATTTCCAATGTGACAGATTAAGTACAAAAAGAGATAAAGTTGACTACAGGCAAAATTTTATCTGCTAGGAAAAGTGTTCCAGGGCTTATTTGTTGTAATTGAAATAGATGAAGCAGAACTTGGGGGTAATAAGATAGTGAAAACAACACCTCGGAGCAAATATCCTATTGATTTAAGGGAGGTAATATCAATAAGTCATTGCCATGTTACACGAACCCTATTTAAACCATTAGTTGACGTATTTGATAGTGTAATTGTATCTTTTATACTTCAAGACCAACAGTCAAAACATTTGATCGTATCCAAATCCAAAATCACATTAATTATCAATAGTCATAAAACATAGGATTCCGGCATCAGACATATTTTCACAATCCATGTACACAAAACCAATGCCGGTACTATATACGGTTCCAACGTGTTCCAAGATCAAGTATCTTGGTCAAGTATATTATAAAATCTGTGGTTAAAATAGTTCAGATGCTGTAACGGAGAGTTCTTATTTCGTACTTTGTAATAAAAATGTCGAACAATTGGCTAATTCCGTTTCAAAGCAATGTTCTCTTTACTTGGCAGCTCATGCCACTTTAATTTGACTAGCTGCGTGTAAGAGATGAATTAAAAAAAGATGTAAATGCGAGCAAATGTTCGATGGAATTTCATTATGCTGTTCACCAGCTTGGTTTCCGGACAGATGTTAATGCTAACCCGACATATACCTGTCTTACTTTGATCTCATTAATTGCTTTGATTAAACTCTTGATGTTTCACGCAGCACTCTAGGCCAGTTCACGTCTTATGTGGCGGAGTTGCCAGGTTAGGTTAGGAGAAAACTAAACGCTTTGCCCGAAGGAAACCATCGTCCTTGAACGAGTAAGAAGTCTTCCACATAGGCCGACCGAATGAAAACCCACCTTAATTTTATTTGGTATGAGTGTGATTCGAAGGCACGACCCATTGGTGGAAGACCCGTACCGGGCTGAGAGACTATCTCCGATTGAGCCACTGATAGGACTTAAACATTTTGTTTTTTGCTATTTTGTTTTAGCCAAAGCCATACTAGTATTTCATTGTGCGGCCTTGGACAAAATATCAATCAATCAACAGTTCAATTTGTGCTCGACAATGAGTTTAGGTTGTGCTATCGTTCGGACACTCTACACAAGAACTGTGGTATTACAAACTGTTGTACATGCATGTATTCCCATTTTCCTTTGTTTTCGACCAGTTTCTTGCGACTTACAGCTATTCCACCGCAAAAGGCTTTTGTTTTCTTTTTAAAGTATATTTTAAAAATTATTCTACTTTTCTCAAAAGAATTCTTGATTGATGTTGCATTGACGATTATTTCCCTTTTACCCGCGTTGCCAGGTTTAGGAAAACCTCTGAACTTTGGCGAGCACGCTCTTAAAAAGAAGGTACAGCTTAGAAGTCTTTTAATGTTTTGTTCACAAGTTACGATGATCAAAGGTGAATGAAAGTATATTGCTGTTGTTGAAAGTTTGTTTACTTTTCTTACATACTAAATTCATTTTAATTCTTTTTTGAGCGGAAATCTGTGTACTCAAAGAGCTAGAATTCTTTAGGAGTCACGAGTAAATTTAGAATTTTGGCAAATCATTTTAAACGTGACATCATCAGTGTGCGCCGTGCGCCGTCACCATGCCCTGGGAACTATTGAAGAACCCACGACACGAGGCGTTTTATCAATATATTCAAATTACAATACCTAATTGGCTTCGAGTTTCAATGATTCGGTAAATATTATTTCCAAAACAATATAAATTTTCATTTTCTGGAACTTTTAAAAGAATTCGTGTAGGCGAGGTCGTTAGCATTGTTAGCACAATCTCGTCCTATGTATATTGTTTGAGATCCCGCAGGAAAACCCATCAGCTACCGATTATAGAACCTAAGGTTATATTCCCAAATGAAAAGCCAATAATTCAGTTAATTTACCTGGGCGGTCTTGCGTGTTCAAATATTTGGGTCGTGCTTTAAGCAACCCTTAATTACTTCCGTATGGCTTCCAACTGTGTTTTCTAACTTATACTTTTGTTGGAAAACAAACTTTCTACGAACTCATAATTAGTCTTTGAGGCAGACATTTTAATGAAGGGTATTCAAGTACTTATGATGGTTTACGAGATGGCAATCCACAGTTGTATTCATTTCATGTGAAATGTCTCCTCGGATTTATTTAAAGTCTCTACTTTCAATGCCTTTATCACAATGATCACGCTTCACGACTACATGTGTATTCAGCAACTAACATATGAGTGACCGATTGTCAAACCCCATAATGGCCTTTCTTCGACGTAATAATTTCGGTTCAAAAACTTTGACTTAAGTGTGAGCTGTTTGCAATTTGAGCGGATGTGATTTTTGGGGAAAGCAATATTAATCCAGTTAAATTTTATTCCATTATTAAATTTCAAAATTGTCTGCGTGTTTTATTAACGCGTGATGTTCCAGTGTCATAGACGATCCACAAAATCTCCTGTTAACCAAATTGGCTTGACTGTTGGCTGATAGAAACTCTTATAAGTTCAAAATCCAACAATGTCCTTACAAGTTACCTCCTAAGAGAGGTGCGATTAAACGCAGATTATTTAGATCACTTAGCAAACACTAAAGCGGAGTTTAAGAACAAGTCATTTGACTTAATTCGGATTTGGCTTTATAGTCGTCGTCCAATACGTCTTAGAGTATAAGGTCTTGGGTCATACTTTTACGACCATCTTTTGTAATGAGTCTGACCCCAATTTATAGTAAATGCTCAATGTCGTATAATTGGCAGGCCATTTATATACACTAAAACACACGGGCACAGGAAACTATTATTGACTAGAATAAATCTGGGGACAAGTATCTAATTGTGTTAAAGCAGTTTATTTGATGTGTGTTTGTAGCTTTATTGATATTGATTCCACTGATACCGTCCGATTACCAGAAATACCAGACTGGGTTTTTCCTAGAAATCCATTGGTCTAAACGTGTACATGTATATGGATACAGGTCACAGTTTCTGACTTCCGGATTATATTTTTGTGTGTTTTTTATTATTTTTCCTGACCCCCTGCATTTTTTCTGGGCATTTTTGTAGTTTTTATGAAAGGACATAGTCCGGGAGCCCATGGAGATTTGTTTAGCATTGCGAGTACAAAAGGTTTGAAGCTGGCAATATGAAGGGGGAGGCTGTGGGACCTTCAAATAGCCATTCTTAAGTTCCATCTCCTGTACCAATCCTGGCAGCGACCCCTCAAAGTATCCGAAATTCATGTTTAATTAGCATAGTTGAGTACACCGAAGAAACCAATGCTAAAATGTCCATGTTGGTAATGGGAATCAAGATCTATCATTCTTAAGTTCCAACGCCTGTACCTTATCTACTTAAGAACGCCCGCAATTAGAGCTAATTAACACTTTAATTAGCATAATTGAGTACATCAATGAAACCTTTGTAAAAATAATCATTATGGTTCCTTCAATGAGGATATGCAGTTCTTAAGTGACAAAGCCTGTACCAAGTCCACTTAAGAAAAGGTCAAAGGTCGCGATTAGAATCAAATAATTTTAATTAGCATAATTGAGTACATGAATGAAACCTATTCTAAAATGTCCCTACTGGTGGTGGGAATCCATATCTATCATTCTTAAGTTCCAAACCATGTACCTTACTTACTTAAGAACGCCCGCAATTAGAGCTAATTAACACTTTAATTAGCATAATTGAGTACATCAATGAAACCTTTGTAAAAATAATCATTATGGTTCCTTCAATGAGGATATGCAGTTCTTAAGTGACAAAGCCTGTACCAAGTCCACTTAAGAAAAGGTCAAAGGTCTTGATTAGCATCAAATAGTTTTAATTAACATGCTTGAGTACATGAATGAAAGATATGCTAAAATGTCCCTACTCGTGGTGGGAATCCATATCTATCATTCTTAAGTTCCAAACCATGTACCTTACTTACTTAAGAATTTCAGAGCTTTTATTTTGAGCATTCATTTTTCCAGGAAAATTGAGAGACCTGACTGAGTGGCTGAGTAGGTAGAGCACACAATCCGAACAGCCTTCCACCAATGGGTCGCAGGTTAATCCCACTCAGACCGAAGAATATTGGAAAATTTCCTGACCGGGGTTTCACCCGAACGACCTATGTGGGATGGTTGCCTGTTACCTCCGAAAGGTCGTGGGTTTCCTCCACGCATAGAGCCCGGTTTCCTCCCACAATAGAACTGGCATCGCCGCCATATAAGTGAAATATTCTTCAGCGTGGCGTAAAACATCAAACAATCAATCAACCAGTCTCCAAATAGGTATGGTAACTGTGGGTTCATTCAGCATCAAATACAAGGGCCGGTTATGTAACAGACGAAAGTCTTTTAGTACGCCTGTATCGCTTACATGTAAATCCATTGTGCTGGATAAAATAAAGTTCAAGTTAAAAGGCATCAAAAAAATATATAAAAAATATCTTTAAAATCATTTGGATATTGTCTTTCGATGGATTTATTCACTGGTAAACTGCTCCAGCAGAGGGCGCTAATTAATTCTAAATCAATTAAGCCTATATCAGTCCTATTTGACCAGGTACAGGATTTCGGTAAATACTTTTAACTATTCAAAATGGAGACACACTGGTGTTATCTGTTCTGAGTGTGTGACAAATGTGGATCTGGTTAGATAGAGAACGAATTTCATTATATTCTTGCTTGTCCACCTTATCAAAACTTGAGAACAAAATATACACAAAGAACAAAGTAAGCACAACCCCCCCCCCCTGAAAAATCTGCAACGTTGGTGTAGGGAGACTGTTGGAAAACTGATATTGCAGAAACGATTGTGATCATATACACGGCAACATTCTGGCGATAAGAAATCACCATTAATGCCAATAAGCTATTCAATTTATTCAGGATATCGTTAATCAAATCAAAAGTGTAGTTTAGCAAAATAAAAAGATGCTTGTAAATATGAAACTTCAGAGTCCATCTGGCTTCACAGGGCGAACAAATTGAAGCAAAAATGTCACTTTGAGTGTGTAGAACACATCCCTAGAGCAGAGGGTCAATAGCGCGTATAGCCTCCATAGTCAGAATGATAGCTCCTTACCTGCGTCTCATCCCTCCAGTGAGACGTCGGATCTGTTTAAGGGGTACCTGACGCCAATACCGATGTAATACGGCTTCCAATTTCAGTAGATTTTGCACAGGAGGCTCTAGGGCTTGAATGCTTCTGACGATTCAAATCCGGACTCACGGCCAGCCAAGCAGAGTTGTTACAGCTTTGTTTTGGAAGTAGGCTATTACTGCCCGGGAACGATGAGATGAGGTCTGGCACTGTCATCCATATACACAGGTCTTGAGCATAACGGGTGGTTTTTAAAATGAGGCACTACAACTGGTTGCAGAACCTCCCGAATGTACCGGGGCCGCAGGTTTCCTCGTGTAGTGACCAAGTTCAGTTTGCAGTCGTGAGAGATGCACCCAAATCATTACAGAGCTGTGTTTCGGTGCCTCCAAACCCCCTCTCGTCCATCCGTGACGTTGAGCAAGAAACAAATTTCGTCCGACCAATGGATTCTTCGTCAGTTCCTCAAATTCCAACCTCGTCGTGCTAAACACAAAGCCAAACGTAACCGTTCATGGCGATCTGACAATAGAGGTCTTTGGTGACTCCTTGCCCTCAGGCATGCAGTCGGTTTCTCGCGGTTCTTGTGCACAGGCGTCGGTTGGGTAGCCATTGCCGCTTCAAAGATGGACTAGATGCAAATGCAAAACACCGTACCAGTCGGATCAGTGCCCTATCTTCACGCTGTGATGTTACAGGTGGTCGCGGCGAGCGTGGTCGGTCTTTCACAGCACAAGTTGCACCGTGTTTTCTCACAAATCTGCTTATCACTGTATAATGGTACCCTAATTGACGCCCGATAGCTCTGTACATCCCTGTGGAGTGTATACCGACAATTTGCCATTGTTGCCCCTCTAATATCCTCCTTCGTGCCATGTTCACAGAAGATGAGTCTACGTTGCACAAAACCGGCCTTAAGTACAAAACATTTAAGGGGAAGCATACTGAATTTGCGTAATTACACGAAAAAAACAATTTTCCTGTCGCAATACAGGCAGTTTTTGCGTTACTGCCAACAAGAATTGCCACAATTATTCAATAGAACATCATTCTTATCATCATCAAAACTGGCCGTACAGTTAACATTAATGCATATTTATAATAATTAATTTTAGCATGGTTTGCTTAAGTTTTACCTTGTGTGTATTTAAAGCTGTTATACAGATGAAACACAACTATATCCAAGCTAGTACAAGTTTAATACACAAACAATACGAACGAACAGTCATTTTTGTATACCTTATCCTTTGCATGCTTTATCTATTTTAACGTGTCCTTTCTCGTATCCCCCCCCCCTCCCACTTCCTCTCCTTCCCAAAAAATGTCCAGGGACATCAACCAGGTCTCTCAATTTTTGTGGAAAACTGAATGCTCAAAATAAATGCTCTGAAATTCACAGGCCAAAATGAGACCGGCTGTGCAGTATGCTGGAACAGGAATTACTAAATATCTTAAAATTAGAGACCATGCTGAGAAAGAAAAAAAGTATTGTTTTACTGGAATGTATCAGACGTTGAATGCACAAATGTAAACCTGATATAGTACTGCATTTATATAACATGTACAATAAAGGAAGCCGATGAGAAACCCAAGCAAGTCCAAATCGTTTACGTCGGAGAAACACCTTGTCAGCGAGTATTACAGAAACAATTATTTCTTATTCAGGGAACCCTAATAAATACTTTTGCAAAGGTTCCATTGGTGAACCCAATGATGCTAATTAAAGTGGTAACTAGCTTTAATTATGGTCATTCTTAAGGTGATTAAGTACATGGTTTGGAACTTAAGAATGATAGATATGGATTCCCACCACGAGTAGGGACATTTTAGCATATCTTTCATTCATGTACTCAAGCATGTTAATTAAAACTATTTGATTCTAATCAAGACCTTTGACCTTTTATTAAGTGGACTTGGTACAGGCTTTGTCACTTAAGAACTGCATATCCTCATTGAAGGAACCATAATGATTATTTTTACAAAGGTTTCATTGATGTACTCAATTATGCTAATTAAAGTGTTAATTAGCTCTAATTGCGGGCGTTCTTAAATAAGTAAGGTACATGGTTTGGAACTTAAGAATGATAGATATGGATTCCCACCACCAGTAGGGGCATTTTAGAATAGGTTTCATTCATGTACTCAATTATGCTAATTAAAATTATTTGATTCTAATCGCGACCTTTGACCTTTTCTTAAGTAGACTTGGTACAGGCTTTGTCACTTAAGAACTGCATATCCTCATTGAAGGAACCATAATGATTATTTTTACAAAGGTTTCATTGATGTACTCAATTATGCTAATTAAAGTGTTAATTAGCTCTAATTGCGGGCGTTCTTAAGTAGATAAGGTACAGGCGTTGGAACTTAAGAATGATAGATCTTGATTCCCATTACCAACATGGACATTTTAGCATTGGTTTCTTCGGTGTACTCGACTATGCTAATTAAACATGAATTTCGGATACTTTGAGGGGTCGCTGCCAGGATTGGTACAGGAGATGGAACTTAAGAATGGCTATTTGAAGGTCCCACAGCCTCCCCCTTCATATTGCCAGCTTCAAACCTTTTGTACTCGCAATGCTAAACAAATCTCCATGGGCTCCCAGACTGATTTTAGAAGTGGAATGGGACCAGTTCAGGTGGATGGAGATCTGGTAGTTAGACGTGCTTTGGTCTGTTTACATCCGGCGGACCATGTGCAAATGGACCCCTATCAGCTGTTTGTAATGATAGTGAGAAATGTCTACCTTCAACCTATGAAAAAATTGTGCTTAAAGTACTCCAAAAGGACTGTTCAAGGCCCCACCGAAGGATTTGGTTCAACGAAAGTTAGGGAAGGTGCTGTGAGAGCAGACATTAACATTACCGCAAATGGGAAATGAAGGAAAATGAAACTGTGACCTGCTACCATATAAGTCAGTCACAAAACAGCTTATTGTCTGTATGAATCGAACTTCCTGCACCATCAGCGCAAAGCTCGAGTCAGAAATCTGTCTGTCAAACACAGTACTTTGGGCGATGTATACTTCTTTGGTTTTTTGACCACCGTCAACCGTTCTCACCCTTTGTATCTAGATCTGTTCAGGTAGCAAATCGCCCTTTTTAGCCTGTTTCTTCCATACAAGGTCAACTGATTCTAAATGAATGAACATGTATGCATTTAATAATTAGACCCATAATGATATTGTTTTCTTTTTCCTTTTCTAGTTATATTTTAGGCTGTAAAATAGTGATCGTACTGCTTCGAGGAAACCTGCTAAAAAAATCTGAAACTCGACGGCACTAAAAAAAAAAAAACGAAAATTTCCAATGTGACAGATTAAGTACAAAAAGAGATAAAGTTGACTACAGGCAAAATTTTATCTGCTAGGAAAAGTGTTCCAGGGCTTATTTGTTGTAATTGAAATAGATGAAGCAGAACTTGGGGGTAATAAGATAGTGAAAACAACACCTCGGAGCAAATATCCTATTGATTTAAGGGAGGTAATATCAATAAGTCATTGCCATGTTACACGAACCCTATTTAAACCATTAGTTGACGTATTTGATAGTGTAATTGTATCTTTTATACTTCAAGACCAACAGTCAAAACATTTGATCGTATCCAAATCCAAAATCACATTAATTATCAATAGTCATAAAACATAGGATTCCGGCATCAGACATATTTTCACAATCCATGTACACAAAACCAATGCCGGTACTATATACGGTTCCAACGTGTTCCAAGATCAAGTATCTTGGTCAAGTATATTATAAAATCTGTGGTTAAAATAGTTCAGATGCTGTAACGGAGAGTTCTTATTTCGTACTTTGTAATAAAAATGTCGAACAATTGGCTAATTCCGTTTCAAAGCAATGTTCTCTTTACTTGGCAGCTCATGCCACTTTAATTTGACTAGCTGCGTGTAAGAGATGAATTAAAAAAAGATGTAAATGCGAGCAAATGTTCGATGGAATTTCATTATGCTGTTGTTTTGTCGTCGTAACCAGCTTGGTTTCCGGACAGATGTTAATGCTAACCCAACATACGCCTGTCTTACTTTGATCTGATTAATTGCTTTGATTGAAATCTTGGTGTTTCACGCAGCACTCTAGATTAATTCACGTCTTTTGTGGCGGAGTTGCCATGTTAGGTTAGGATAAAACTAAACTCTTTGCCCGAAGGAAACTTCGACGAGTAGGTTTGGACACGCTTCCACATGGGGCGACCGAATGAAAATCCACCCTAATTTTATTTGGTATGATGGGGGTTCGAAGGCGCGATCCATTGGTGGAGATACTATCTCCGATTGAGCCACTGATAGGAATTAAACATTTCTTGTATTAAGCAATTTTGTTTTAGCGAAAGCCACATTTCATTGTGCGGCCTTGGACAAAATATCAATCAATCAACCGTTCAATTTGTGCTCGACAATGAGTTTAGGTTGTGCTGTCGTTCGGACACTCTACACAAGAACTGTGGTATTACAAACTGTTGTACACGTATTCCCATTTTCCTTTGTTTTCGATCGGTTTCTTGCGACTTACAGCTATTCCGCCGCAAAAGGCTTTTGTTTTCTTTTTAAAGTATATTTTAAAAATTATTCTACTTTTCTCAAAAGAATTCTTGATTGATGTTGCATTGACGATTATTTCCCTTTTACCCGCGTTGCCAGGTTTAGGAAAACCTCTGAACTTTGGCGAGCACGCTCTTAAAAAGAAGGTACAGCTTAGAAGTCTTTTAATGTTTTGTTCACAAGTTACGATGATCAAAGGTGAATGAAAGTATATTGCTGTTGTTGAAAGTTTGTATACTTTTCCTACATATTAAATTCATTTTAATTCTTTTTTCAGCGGAAATCTGTGTACTCAAAGAGCTAGAATCCTTTAGGAGTCACGAGTAAATTTAGAATTTTGGCAGTTCATTTTAAACGTGACATCCCCAGTGTGCGCCGTACGCCGTCACCATGCCCTGGGAACTATTGAAGAACCCACGACAGGAGGTGTTTTATAAATATATTCAGATTACAATACCTAATTGGCTTCGTGTTTCAATGATTCAGTAAATATTATTTCAAGAACAATATAAATTTTCATTTTCTGGAACTTTTAAAAGAATTCGTGTAGACGAGGTCGTTAACATTGTTAGCACTATCTCGTCCTATGTATATTGTTTGAGATCCCGCAGGGAAACCCATCAGCTACCGGTTATAGAACCTAAGGTTATGTTCCCAAATGAAAAGCCAATAATTCAGTTAATTTACCTGGGCGGTCTTGCGTGTTCAAATATTTGGGTCGTGCTTTAAGCATCCCTTAATTACTTCCGTATGGCTTCCAACGGTGTTTTCTAACTTATAGGCCTACTTTTTTTTTGGAAAACAAACTTTCTACGAACTCATAATTATTCTTTGAAGCAGACATTTTAATGAAGGGTATTCAAGCGCTTATGATGGCTTACGAGATGGTAATCCACAGTTGTATTCATTTCATGTGAAATGTCTCCTCGGATTTATTTAAAGTCTCTACATTCTAAGCCTTTATCACAAGGATCACGACTACATGTGTATTCAGCAACTAACGTGTGTTAGGGGCCGATTGTAAAACCCCACGATGGCCTTTCTTCGACATAATAATTTGCGTTCAAGGACTTTTCAATGAAAACATTTGTGTATTTATCGGCTATTTTTCTCAAAAAGTAGCATTTATAAGTTTTTTAGCTGTAATAGTTTAGATAATGTACGTTATCTAAAGTTTTGAACTGGGCCAGTCTGAGCTGTTTGCAATTTGACATTTGTGATTTTGGGGGAAAGAAATATTAATCCAAGTAAGTTTTACTCCATTATTAAATTTCAAAATTGTCTGCGTGTTTTATTAACGCGTGATGTTCCAGTGTCATAGACGATCCACAAAATCTCCTGTTAACCAAATTGGTTTGACTGTTGGCTGATAGAAACTCTTATAAGTTCAAAATCCAACATTGTCCTTACAAGTTACCTCCTAAGAGAGGTGCGATTAAACGCAGATTATTTAGATCACTTAGCGAACACTAAAGCGGAGTTTTAAGAACAAGTCCTTTGACTTAATGCGGATTTGACTTAATGGTCTCGTCCAATACGTCTTAGAGTATAAGGTCTTGGGTCATACTTTTACGACCATCTTTGGTCTGGCTCCAATTTTTAGTACATACCCAATGTCGTATAAATAGCAGTTTATTTATATACACTAAAACACACGGGCACAGGAAACTATTCTTGACTAGAATAGACCTGGGGACAAGTATCTAATTGTGTTAACGCAGTTTATTTGATGTGTGTATGTAGCTTTATTTATATTGATTCCACTGATACCGTCCGATTACCAGAAATACCAGACTGGGTTTGTTCCTAGAAACCCCTTGGTCTAAACGTGTACATGTATATGGATACAGGTCACAGTTTCTGACTTCAGGATTATATTTTTGTGTGTTTTGTATTATTTTTTCCTGACCCCCTGCATTTTTTTCTGGGCATTTTTGTAGTTTTTATGAAAGGACAGGGGTTGAGTTACTGTCTGGAAATGATTTTAGAAGTGGAATGGGACCAGTTCAGGTGGATGGAGATCTGGTAGTTAGACGTGCTTTGGTCTGTTTACATCCGGCGGACCATGTGCAAAGGGACCCCTATCGGATTTGTAATGATAGTGAGAAATTTCTACCTTCAACCTATGAAAAAATTGTGCTTAAAGTATTCCAAAAAGACTGTTCAAGGCCCCCACCGAAGGATTTGGTTCAACGAAAGTTAGGGAAGGTGCTGTGAGAGCAGACATTAACATTACCGCAAACGGGAAATGAAGGTAAAAGAAACTGTGACCTGCTGCCAAATAATTCAGTCACAAAACAGCTAATGGTCTGTATGAATCGAACTTCCTACACCATCAGCGCAAAGCTCGAGTCAGAATTCTCTCTGTCAAACACAGTACTTTGGGCGATGTATACTTCACTGGCATTTTGACCATCGTCAACCGTTCTCATCCTTTGTACCTAGATCTGTTCAGGTAACAAATCGCCCTTTTTAGCCTGTTTCTTCCATACCAGGTCAAATGATTCTAAATCCAGGCCATATGTACATGTATGTATTTAATAATTAGACCCATAATGATATTGTTTCCTTTTTCCTTTTCTAGTAATACTGTAGGCTGTAAAATAGTGATCATAATGCTTCGAGCAAACCTGCTAAACAAATCTGAAACTCGACGGCACTAAAAAATAAAGAAAATTTCCAATGTGACAGATTAGGTACAAAAAGAGATAAAGTTGACTACAGGCAAAATTTTATCTGCAGGAAAAAGTGTTTCAGGGCTTATTTGTTGTAATTGAAATAGATGAAGCAGAACTTGGGGGTAATAAGATAGTGAAAACACCACCTCGGAGCAAATATCCTATTGATTTAAGGGAGGTAATATCAATAAGTCATTGCCATGTTACACGAACCCTATTTAAACCATTAGTTGACGTATTTGATAGTGTAATTGTATCTTTTATACTTCAAGACCAAAAGTCAAAACATTTGATCGTATCAAAATCCAAAATCACATTAATTATCAATAGTCATAAAACATAGGATTCCGGCATCAGACATATTTTAAAAATCCATGTACACAAAACCAATGCCGGTACTATATACGGTTCCAACGTGTTCCAAGATCAAGTATATTATAAAATCTGTTGTTAAAATAGTTCAGATGCTGTAACGGGGAGTTCTTATTTCGTACTTTGTAATAAAAATGTCGAACAATTGGCTAATTCCGTTTCAAAGCAATTTTCTCTTTACTTTGCAGCTCATGCTACTTTAATTTGACTAGCTGCGTGTAAATGATGAATTAAAAAAAGGTGTAAATGCGAGCAAATGTTCGATGGAATTTCATTATGCTGTTGTTTTGTCGTCGTAACCAGCTTGGTTTCCGGACAGATGTTAATGCTAACCCGACATATACCTGTCTTACTTTGATCTCATTAATTGCTTTGATTAAACTCTTGATGTTTCACGCAGCACTCTAGGCCAGTTCACGTCTTATGTGGCGGAGTTGCTAGGTTAGGAAAAAACTAAACTCTTTGCTCGAAGGAAACCATCGTCCTTGAAGGAGTAAGAACTCTTCCATATAGGCCGACCGAATGAAAACCCACCTTAATTTTATTTGGCATGAGTGTGATTCGAAGGCACGACCCATTGGTGGAAGACCCGTACCGGACAGAGAGACTATCTCCGATTGAGCCACTGATAGGACTTAAACATTTCTTGTTTTTTGCTATTTTGTTTTAGCTAAAGCCATACTAGTATTTCATTGTGCGGCCTTGGACAAAATATCAATCAATCAACAGTTCAATTTGTGCTCGACAATGAGTTTAGGTTGTGCTGTCGTTCGGACACTCTACACAAGAACTGTGGTAGTACAAACTGTTGTACATGTATTCCCATTTTCCTTTGTTTTCGACCAGTTTCTTGCGACTTACAGCTATTCCACCGCAAAAGGCTTTTGTTTTCTTTTTAAAGTATATTTTAAAAATTATTCTACTTTTCTCAAAAGAATTCTTGATTGATGTTGCATTGACGATTATTTCCCTTTTACCCGCGTTGCCAGGTTTAGGAAAACCTCTGAACTTTGGCGAGCACGCTCTTAAAAAGAAGGTACAGCTTAGAAGTCTTTTAATGTTTTGTTCACAAGTTACGATGATCAAAGGTGAATGAAAGTATATTGCTGTTGTTGAAAGTTTGTTTACTTTTCCTACATACTAAATTCATTTTAATTCTTTTTTGAGCGGAAATCTGTGTACTCAAAGAGCTAGAATTCTTTAGGAGTCACGAGTAAATTTAGAATTTTGGCAAATCATTTTAAACGTGACATTCCCAGTGTGTGCCGTGCGCCGTCACCATGCCCTGGGAACTATTAAAGAACCCACGACAGGAGGTGTTTTATCAATATATTCAGATTACAATATCTAATTGGCTTCGTGTTTCAATGATTCGGTAAATATTATTTCCAGAACAATATAAATTTTCATTTTCTGGAACTTTTAAACGAATTCGTGTAGGCGAGGTCGTTAACATTGTTAGCACAATCTCGTCCTATGTATATTGTTTGAGATCCCGCAGGGAAACCCATCAGCTACCGGTTATAGAACCTAAGGTTATATACCCAAATGAAAAGCCAATAATTCAGTTAATTTACCTGGGCGGTCTTGCGTGTTCAAATATTTGGGTTGTGCTTAAAGCATCCCTTAATTACTTCCGTATGGTTTCCAACGGTGTTTTCTAACGTATACTTTTGTTGGAAAACAAACTTTCTACGAACTCATAATTAGTCTTTGAGGCAGACATTTTAATGAAGGGTATTCAAGTACTTATGATGGTTTACGAGATGGCAATCCACAGTTGTATTCATTTCATGTGAAATGTCTCCTCGGATTTATTTAAAGTCTCTACTTTCAATGCCTTTATCACAATGATCACGCTTCACGACTACATGTGTATTCAGCAACTAACATATGAGTGACCGATTGTCAAACCCCATGATGGCCTTTCTTCGACGTAATAATTTCGGTTCAAAAACTTTTACTTAAGTGTGAGCTGTTTGCAATTTGAGCGGATGTGATTTTTGGGGAAAGCAATATTAATCCAGTTAAATTTTATTCCATTATTAAATTTCAAAATTGTCTGCGTGTTTTATTAACGCGTGATGTTCCAGTGTCATAGACGATCCACAAAATCTCCTGTTAACCAAATTGGCTTGACTGTTGGCTGATAGAAACTCTTATAAGTTCAAAATCCAACAATGTCCTTACAAGTTACCTCCTAAGAGAGGTGCGATTAAACGCAGATTATTTAGATCACTTAGCAAACACTAAAGCGGAGTTTAAGAACAAGTCATTTGACTTAATTCGGATTTGGCTTAATAGTCGTCGTCCAATACGTCTTAGAGTATAAGGTCTTGGGTCATACTTTTACGACCATCTTTTGTAATGAGTCTGACCCCAATTTATAGTAAATGCTCAATGTCGTATAATTGGCAGGCCATTTATATACACTAAAACACACGGGCACAGGAAACTATTATTGACTAGAATAAATCTGGGGACAAGTATCTAGTTGTGTTAAAGCAGTTTATTTGATGTGTGTATGTAGCTTTATTGATATTGATTCCACTGATACCGTCCGATTACCAGAAATACCAGACTGGGTTTTTCCTAGAAACCCCTTGGTCTAAACGTGTACATGTATATGGATACAGGTCACAGTTTCTGACTTCCGGATTATATTTTTGTGTGTTTTTTTTATTATTTTTTCCTGACCCCCTGCATTTTTTTCTGGGCATTTTTGTAGTTTTTATGAAAGGACAGGGGTTGAGTTACTGTCTGGAAATGATTTTAGAAGTGGAATGGGACCAGTTCAGGTGGATGGAGATCTGGTAGTTAGGCGTGCTTTGGTCTGTTTACAACCGGCGGACCATGTGCAAAGGGACCCCTATCAGCTGTTTGTAATGATAGTGAGAAAATTCTACCTTCAACCTATGAAAAAATTGTGCTTCATGTACTCTAAAAGGACTGTTCAAGCCCCCCACCAAAGGATTTGGTTCAACGAAAGTTAGGGAAGGGGCTGTGAAAGCAGACATTAACATTACCGCAAATGGGAAATGAAGGAAAATGAAACTGTGACCTGCTGCCATATAAGTCAGTCACAAAACAGCTTATTGTCTGTATGAATCGAACTTCCTGCACCATCAGCGCAAAGCTCGAGTCAGAATTCTGTCTGTCAAACACAGTACTTAGGTCGATGTAGACTTCACTGGCATTTTGACCATCGTCAACCGTTCTCATCCTTTGTATCTAGCTCTGTTCAGGCAGAAAATCGCCCCTTTAGCCTATTTCTTCCATACCAGGTCAAATGATTCTAAATCCATGCCGTATGTACATGTATGTATTTAACAATTAGACCCATAATGATATTGATCATAAAATATTGATCATAATTCTTCGAGGAAACCTGCTAAATAAAAACGACGACACTAAAAAAACAAAGAAAATTTCTAATGTGACAGATTAGGTACAAACAGAGATGAAATTGACTACAGGCAAAATTTTATCTGCAGGAAAAAGTGTTCCAGGGCTTATTTGTTGTAATTGAAATAGATGAAGCAGAACTTGGGGGTAATAAGATAGTGAAAACACCACCTCGGAGCAAATCTCCTATTGATTTAAGGGAGGTAATATCAATAAGTCATTGCCATGTTACACGAGTCCTATTTAAGCCATTCGTTGACGATTTGATAGTGTAATTGTATCTTTTATACTTCAAGACCAAAAGTGAAAACATTTGATAGTAGCAATATCCAAAATCACATTAATTATTGATAGTCAAAATATAGGAATCAGACAACAGGAATTTTTTTTAAATTTCATGAACACAAAATCAATGCCGGTACTATAAACGGTTCCAACGTGTTCCAAGATCAAGTATCTCTTAAAATGGATACAGCCAAGTGAAAATTTCCGAATAAAACAACAGTGTCCTCGTTATTTGCGTGATTAAACCTTTTTGAATATGACCGAAATTGTTCTACCGATTTTGGGGTGACACCCTACCCTACTTAATATCCACTGTTATGTCTACCAGTCTGTTACCTTCTTTTTTAGCAGACCTATACAAATGTATGTTAAATTGATAAGTTTATACGTAACTGTCATAGTAACATATCTCTACAGAATGGTTTGCTACGCCAGTTACGTAAAAACTTACGCTATACGCCGCTTAGTGAAACAAGTTTCAAGCATTTAGCTCTAGTGACAGTTGCGTACTCTGGTACACGGACTCGATTCCCGGTCCGGGCGTCAACCCAAACAATTTCTCCCGAAAGCCTTTGGGGTGGTATATAGTCACCGCCTCGTCCGTCCGTCCATACGTCCGTCTGGATTCTTGTCCGGTCCATATCTTTATTAGTATTTCGAGGATTTCAAACTTGCCTGGCAAAAGGTGGTTGAGGACTGATTTCAGACATATCTGGTATAGACCCCTGGGAAGTTGATTTTTGAAGAGTTATTTCAATTTCTTACTGCAAATTGTCAAATTTTACCGATATGTTTTGCTCCGGTTGTACCTCGTCTAATAGTTGTACAATGTCACTTTTCCCCTCTGAGATAATGTTGTTATTCTCATTGTCCTTTATTTCTGAAAATCGTGAAATTCTGCCCACATATTTTGTCGGTTAATATTATAGGATAGGCTTAAAACTTTTACCTCCGCAATATTGATATTTTCGAGTCATTCCCCTTTGTTTCTGGATGGCATTAGTTTTTCCCGTTTTCTTTTGTCCGGGCCATATCTCTTGTCCAATTTTGAGGATTGCTTTCAAACTTGGTCAGTATACTCCCTACCACGCAGTATCACTTTTTTCCACCGTAATGTTGATGTCTTTTTTTTTTACAAAGATACTGGTTCATTTATTCTTTGCCTAGTTCAAAACACTTGATAAACGTACATTATCTGATCTATTACAACTAAAAAATTTATAAATTCTTCTTCTTGAGAAAAATAGCCGATAAATTAACAATTGCTGTCATGGGGAAAAAATCAACATTTTGCGGCGCATGCCTTTTAAAATGTCACGAGCTACCGAAATGTGGATAGTTTTCTGTTAAAACAGAATGTTGAAATTCTTAGCTATTTTTGTAAAAATATACAATTCAGAAGCTTATAGTCTCGAAATTGAATGCTAAAGTAGCGTTTTAGTAAATAAAGTGGCATAAGCTGCCAAAATTCACATTTTTTTTACAAATTCTGAGCGTCACGACAGTATGAGACTTTGAAGGCCATCGAAAAAACTAAATGATTGGCGTTGGGGTGAGGAAAATCAATACAGTATGTGGCATGTACGAGGCCAAAGTTAGTTCAAAACAATACTTTATCGAACATTTTTTAGACTAGAGCACTAAAAAGCTTCTGAGCTATACGTCTTGAGAAAAATAGCCAATAATTCCAACATTCTGTTTTAACGTCAAAATATCAACATGTTGGCAGCTCATGCCACTTTAAGCTAAGACTGAATGAACGATCGTCCCAGTTATTTAAATTTTGTTTATATTTCGAACACTATTTCGGTTCGTACAGGCCACATACTGCATGGATTTTCCACATTCCAACGTAAATCATTTAGTTTGTTTGGTTAACTTTACACCCTCTCACCGTCGTGACAATCATTTTTAGCAGCTCATACCACTTAAACTATCATGTGAAAATGTGAAAAGTCTTTATGGGTATTTGTATAAAGTTTGCGAATCAAATGTGTGTACGACTGAAAACTCCAAGAGCAAGTTGATTTCAACGTGAGGTATTTATTTATCTTTGAAAATCCTGAATTAACCCAACTGTTAAGATTTTGTCACCACAGCAATCAACTAACGGTATATAGCTTAATCTGGGTTTGACTAAATCCGCTTTATCCACTGTGATTCAGACCATTTAAGATAAAGGATTACGAATCCATTAAGTAAAATAAAAACCCTACACTTTCCACATACGTTGACATCCCGTCCAATATAAACGTGCTAGAATTTTCACCTCACTTACGTCCAATTCCTCTTATCACTATAAACACCCCGGTTTCCCCCCACAATAAAACTGGCAACGCCGCCATATAAGTGAAATAATCTTGAGCGCGGCATAAAACACCAAACTATCAATCAATCAATCACAATGAACCCTGGCTGTAGTTACTTATGTACAGTCATACTCGAAGTGCAAATTCTGAGCTCACCTTCGGGGCAAACGCTTAAGCCAGATATCAACATGTAGTATGTAGGCTTAGTAAATTTTGACGAAATAAAGCTTATTGCACTTTTTTGTGTGTCGTGATTACTAGGCTAGACTTTACTTAAAGTGACAAGAGCTACCAAAATGTTCATATTTTTCATAAAAAACAAATTTGGAAACTTTTTACCATTTTCTGAAAAAGTACAAATAAGAAGACGTTTAGTGATATTAGTCTCGAGAATGTATGTTCAAGTACTGTTTTGAACTAGCTTAGCCCTAAAATAAATGAACATTCGTCCCAGTTATTCAAATTTGGTTAATTTTCCTAACACTAATTTACTTTGTACAGGACACAAACAACTTGGTTTTCCTAATTCCAGCGACAATTATTTAGGTTTTTTCATGAACTTCAAACTCTTGTAATGCCTTGAGCGACCTTAATACTTCAACAGTATTACATTGGAAGGACGATATCGGGTCATACTCAGAAAAACAATCCACGAGTGCTGCGATGCTAAAGGAATTGGGTTGTAATACGTTATGAGCTCACCACATCACTTCTCATTAAATTCGACTCCAATCTTTGCCAAGGAGACAAAACATAAAAGCTTGAGCTTTACTACTCAGTTAAAATAAGAAATTGGGATTTTAATTTTTTTTACTATAAAATCCCTTGTTAAAATAGTTGAGGTGCTGTATCTTTGTTAAGCGAAAAAGGAGGAATTATTTTGGGTATTATTTAATCAATCACTGCATAAAGTTTTCTTTTTTAATTATCCTCGCATTGTCGTTATCCCTTCGTTAATCCGCTAACAACAGGGAACCGTATTTCTAATCTCTGTATTTTTCCCCCTTCAATTTCTCAAAAGTTGAGTGTTAAGCGGATAGAAGTTTCTTAAAGATACAGAAGACTTTATCCTGACTACCACATGCACATTTACGCCACAATTCTGGTTTATTGCAAGAATTTGTAGCTAGTATAAATCGATGATTAGGCCCTATTTCTTGAGATGACATTTTCTAGCTGGTTTGCAACCTTCGGGATATTCTATAGTCGTTGAAGATCGAACCTCGAATGCCCCTTGTGGCCCAGAGTGAGTATGTGCTATCATAAGGTATCTGCTTACCTGTCAATCAAATAAACTCTTGTCGGATGTTTTCCTCCCACTGTATCCACCCCTGGCGGACGTTTGATATCCGTCACGTGATCTCCTCAGTTCCTGTATCTGTCGTCTGCTGCTTCCATTCTTTCACTTTGTGTTCCAAACCTGACAACTATGGAGGGGAAATTCTTGGCTGTGTTTAAGCTGTTCTCTGCAATCCTTGTTTTGAGTTTTACTATCATATCAGCAGCGGTGAGTTCATGATTTTTAATACTTTTAAATGAACACAAGATGGAAATATAATACATGGAAACGAACAGGAATAGGTCATTTACAGACATTAAATTTGGTTTTAATAGTTTAAAGAATCCAAATTACCTTCGCCTCGAGGTTGGAGATGATTTTGCAGACGGTTATCTAATTTTCAGGGTCATTTCTAAAAGAATTAGGTGTTGGTTGTTTTGGGTTTTTTTTTTGTTTTTGTTTTTTTTTGGTTGGGGGGGGGGGGGAGGGGGAGTAGGCCTTTCCTTCATTCTTATAGGCCTATGATTTCTGTAACACATATCGTTTCATTTGTATTTAACAGCAATCAGTCTTTCACAGTGAGTTTAAAGAGGCTTATTTCTGTGAGTAAAAGGGACGATCATTAGCCTACAAAGAACGAGCTATCATTGTTATTTGACTCCAACATTTATTTGTCATTTTTTTCACGTTATAAAATGTCAGTGATAAAAATCCATGAATGGACAGTATAATCTACCAAAATGCCATTTTAATTTCATATTTTTGCCTTTTTGAAAAGTGCTGCTGCCTATAGCATCTCAAGTCTAAGGGCTTGATACTTTATTGGGACCGATGCTAAAACAAGTTCTTATGTTTATATTTTGGCGTCGAAATACTCATCAAAAAGTTTAATTTTATCTTCATTTTTCTATTGATGTTATATCTGACTGTTTTACCGACTGCCTATAACGAATGTGTGGAGTAGAATTCATTAAAATGTTCATACGAATTGGAAACAAGACTAAAAGTAGGCTATAGCAATGTTGATGGAAAAAAAGTTAGATAACATTTTTGCGAATATAGTTTTTTAACAGCTATCGTTGATGAACACCAATACCTCTTTTTAACACAATTAGAAACTTATGATATACCTCTTTTTAAAACAATTAGAAACTAAGTGGTTATTTTAGACAAGAAGATTTTCCCTGTGCCCGTGTGTTTTAGTGTTCAAAAATACTACAGGCTATAATTTCTTGACACATGCACGGGTCATTCAATGTCCTAAAATGCTTTGCCCTTCAATAAACTTAAAGTGGCACGAGCTGTCAAAATGTTGATTTTTCCGTTAAAACAGAATGTGGAAATTATCTGCTATTTTTCTCAAGCCGCTTGTCTCGAGAATGTATGTTAAAGTAATATTTTGAACTAACTTATGAGTAGAATGAATGAACATTCCTCCGGGTTATTTAAATTTTATTTACTTTTCGGAAACTATTTCGGTTTGTAAAGCAGAAAGGCCGCAAAGATTCTCCTCATACCAACGACAATCGTTTGGTTTTTAGATCACTTTCAAAACATCTTACTTTCGTGACAATCAGAACTTTGGCTCGTGCCACTTTAAGTAATATAATTTCATTAGTTAGATGAATGCATATAAACCTCACAACACGCCTGCATGAATCGTACTTCACTTACGAACAGTTTTAGTGGAACTTGTTAAGATAGTTGAGAAACGTTGGACTGTTCTTATTCCATGCATAAAGATCATTCGTGTGCTATGTCGTTCGAAATCTGGAACACGTGCATAGCATAAGACGACGAACTAGCAAACTGTTTGTGAAACCGATAAATATATCGGTACTGATAATATGACATCAACGTCCTAACTTCCAATTTCATTTGCCATGAATTCTTAATATAAAAAAGTACGATTCAAATGTATTGTTCTTAATATAACATAGTGTGATACATAAAACTGTCATTTTTTGAGCTATCACTATTAGTGTACTATGCCATCCGCAATTTTATTTTAGTCTAGAGAATATTTTGTTTTATGAATACGGGATATGATCATGTAGCTGTATAAGTCAAGCGGTTCAAATCAAGTATTTGTGATTATGAGAAATTCCATTATCCTATTGCCAATGGCGAGCTGCTGTTTGTAATTGTATTTCGTATACAAGGGGATATTTATGGGCCTTTATTGGCTTTTATTTGTCTACGAGCCTTGTGATAAATGGCTGGCATTATACGCCAGGATGAAAAGAATTTCCAGTGATATAAAAGGAATTAGTAATTGTCGTTGTGCTATCATGTCACATATTCCCTTTGAGACCCTCGAGATAAACACTCACTACTTGCTTCTGGCTTGGATAAATATTAATTTCTGTCAAGACTTTAGATGGCATTATGATCGAGCGAAGACATCCTGGGTGATTAACACCTTTGATCAGGCGTTTTTCGTTTCAAGGCGAAGTCCAACAATACCCCGATAATTTCCTCTTTGGAAGTCTGTAAAGCATGATAACTAGTCATTGGTAGCCTTGCTAGAGGATCACTTCATTCTGTCCGATGCGTAAATAATTGCACAGTACCTTCTCCTGGGAGATGTATAGATCTCTGGGGAAATTCAACCCTTTTAGCCCCGATCTTTTTTTACTTTGGTTCGCTTTGGGAATACCGATCAGTATGTATTATGGAAAAGCTAATCGTTTCCGAATGCCTTCTCTCAATAAAATGTCAATCGCTGTCCGACAGCTGGTTAGCGTTAACCTAAAATATTAACCCAACAATTAGATGCTTATCAACTAAGATTGGACGCCACCATCGGTTTAATCGTCAATAACGATACGTTCCATATCACCGACCTCCCATTATCCCAATCTGACTTAAGTCGAGATGCTTATTGGAAATAGCTATTTTCAATAAGCATCTCGACTTTAGTCAGATTGCCATTATCCGTATGTCTGAATTAATTGTTCTTCCACACAAATGATCCGTGTTTATCTTCTGGTTAATCTGTGTAGACGGCGTTATGATGTCTTCATGCCACAAAACAGAATGAGATTTATGAATCAAGAGACCGTTTCATCGATCCCTTTAATTTTCAGTTCTAATGCAATGCTATTAACACAACTGACCAATGCTTTGTACCTTACATACATTATGGACTTACCGGTGTATATCTACCTTAATGTGTATTTATTAGAACGGCCTTATCCAAATTAAAAGTGTTATCGGAACCTTTCAGTCGTACTTTTGTTAATGTTTTACCAACCTAATTTCTAAATCAATGGCAATTAGTATACCCGTGTTTTCAACGTCACAAGGTCTGTTTGTCAGCTGCCTTGTCTGAAAAGCTTTGCATACTTCTAGTAGTGATTTACTTTTCTGCGATACGGATCATTAAAGCCTTTTATGCGTTAAAAGTATACATCGCTTATTAAAGTTTGTTGTCGTTCTACCTTGAACTTCAGATTACTAGAAAAGTAAGAAGTGGTCAATCTTGGATGAAAGTCTGCAAGTCCACTTTCCACCAAAAATGTACATGTAAAGAGTTATTTAGAGAATTCCCTGCTGCTATTGTTTTCTGTCTGGCAGTCAGTAAAAAAACAGCCTAAAGCGCACCACACACGCAGCCACAACGGGTCATACACCTAACAACAACAAAGCGGACAAAGGAATTTAAGGTACGTTCACACTATACCCCGAATTCGGTTCGGGGCCCGAAACGATTTCCGTATTGAAATGGCTTCAATGTTTATCAGTACATTTGTTCACACTAGCTTGATCCGAATTCGCTACGGACACCGGATTCGAAAAGCAAGAATATAAATGGCTCATAGGTACGTTCACACTATACCCCGAATTCGGTTCGGGGTCCGAAACGATTTCCGTACTAAAATGGCTTCAATGTTTATCAGTACATTTGTTCACACTAGCTTGATCCTAATTCGCTACGGAGACTGGATTCGGACAGCACGAATATAAATGGCACACAGAGCCATTTTATTCGGTCCGGGATCAAATTCGTCCACGATTTTCCTCCTTGGCCAATCAGGATCGACCTGTGAAAAACATGGCAATCAAAAATACAGTGACCTACAACGTGGTTTGGAGATTAAACTATCGAGCGGTTTCGTGTAGAGATGGAGCTAAATACATTTTCGCATGATTTCTGAAGAATTATGACAACCGTTGTCTCTTTTCCTAAAAAATTCAAGCAAACGAATCTTATCTTGCGAACCGCTCTCAACTGTTGTTGAGTTGTGTTGTTGTTGTGTGGATATGAACTGACTTGATAGAATCGTCCGATTATTCGTTGCAGTGTGAACACAACACACCGAATACGCTGACCTGTCCGAAATCCGGTTCGTACCTCGATCCGAATTCACTGTATAGTGTGAACGTACCCATAGAGCCATTTTATTCGGTCCGGGATCAAAATCGTCCACGGTTTTCCTCTTTGGCCAATCAGAATCGACCTGTGAAAAACATGGCAATCAAAAATACAGTGACCTACATAGTGGTTTGGAGATTAAACTATCGAGCGGTTTCGTGTAGAGATGGAGTTAAATACATTTTCGCATGATTTCTGAAGGATTATGACAACAGTTGTCTCTTTTCCTAAAAAATTCAAGCAAACGAATCTCATCTTCCAAACCGCTCTCAACTGTTGTTGAGTTGTTGCACTCTGAAACTTCGGGGATTTACGTGCATGAAATACGTGTCAAAGCCGACCGGTAGCGAGCGAAGATAGCCGAAGGGACTTCCGACTGGAGTTGTTGTTGTGCACTCGGAACATCCTTCGGCTATCTTCGCTCGCTACCGGTCGGCTTTGACACGCCTCGGACAGTCTGCGCTTTTTATACGGCAAATCACCGTATTTTTGGGCTGAATAAAAATGGCGTCGAAAGTAAATATCAAAATGTTTTACTACAGACGAAAAAAGAAAATAAAAATAATTATAAATTTATTAAATGCTAATATCATTTAGAAAGATATTTGTATATATAATATATTTAGCCCGGTAAAGCAAATGTTGTGTAACGCAAAGAAGAGACGCAGTTTCGGTACATTCCAGGAATCCTCCAATACTTCAATTATAAAACATATCGCGCCTGAAAGTTAACAAACAGAGTATTTCGGTCCCTTATATTATCACGAGGACACTTTCGATGGGCCCTGAAGAGGATATGGAAATTGTACGTTACACGGCTACCTTTTTGGTCGGCACATTCAAAATGACCTGCAGTCTATCAGAGGGTATTTCACGCACGTAAATCCCCGAAGTTTCAGAGTGGTTGTTGTGTGGATATGAACTGACTTGCTATTATTCGTTGCAGTGTGAACTTAACACACCGAATACGCTGACCTGTCCGAAATCCGGTTCGTACCTCGATCCGAATTCGCTGTATAGTGTGATCGTACCTTAAAACTGCCTACCCAGTGGTCAGTGGGGGCTAGGAAAGCCAATGGCTATACAGAAACTTCATCTTCATATAAAGGACAGTCGAATAGCACATCTCTTAACGTTCTAGTGTCGCTGGTTCCGGACATGTCCCTTTCAACAAAGGCGGTTTTATCTAAGAATGATTATAGCGTTTGAAATATCTTATTAACTGAAGGATTAGTGTTGTTATAAACAAAAAGTCTCAGTAAACGCGATAATCCGTGCAAGCAGAAGGTGTGTATTAATAACGGTCAGTTATTTAGGGAATTCAATGCTGCTATTGTTTTCTGATTGACAGTCATTAAAGGCACACTTGCCGCCGTAGCCTGTTTAAATTTGCTCAGAAAACCAATTTACATGAGCTTACAACGACTAATACCACTAAACTTAAACATAGGACACATAAAACATGTCCAGTTAGCTTTAGACTGTAGAAATGGGGTGAAAAACAAACGAAGAATCGAAGCCTGATTACAACAACAACGATCAGTGTCGGTCAACTTTCGTGTTGGATTACCCTCCTTTCAGGCCTTTGTATCTGTGGTTTACACTCAAACAATTCTCAGCAGGCTTTTCCAGTCGCTGTTAACCGATCGTCAGTCTGTATTTCTCAGATAAATAGGCCTACGTAAAATTACACTGTGCCGTTAGTTCACTCACTCGACTGAAACATAAAATCGCCAATAGGGGGCAGTTCGGTTTGTTTACGTTACGGGTACGTAACAATTCAAATTTTACAATTCAAATTAAAAATACAAAGTGACGTCCAAACTTTTAAATTTTGGTAAAAATAGAAAGTTCCTAACTTATATTGTCTGAGAAAAATACAGAAAACGGTCTTTCTTTTTTAATGTAAACAATATTCCTGATTTTCGCGGCAAGTGTGCCTTTAAACAAATAGCCGAGAATGCACTATACCCTCAGCTTATGGTGTGCGTTAAAACGTGCGTTGACGGATGCTATAGGATGAAGTGTTTCCACGGACTTGGGTTGCCTCATGCGATCGAGAGTATGATTCTTTAAAGGTTTACGGTCTACAAAGTAAAGGTCATTTCGCCGACAACAAATCTAGTTTTGCTATTTTTTTGATTTTGGGAAAGAATATCATTAGGGTAGGGAATTCACTTCATGACATGCGCGAGTACCCGATGCAGGCGAAACTTCCTTTAAACATTGAGGAAGAAATACCTAAAAGTAATCCTGCGCGTAAATCAACAAAACTTCGAAAGTGTACTTTGCCGGCAAGAATCCAATTGGCATGGTCTTCAAATTTTAGCTTTTTCTAGTTTTAAGGAAATTTTAGGCGAATTGGACATAACAGGAACATGTTTTATAAAGAGTCTCTAGTTTGATAAACGTAAAGTCGGCTATAGCTACAGACAGTATATGGTTGCCAAACCGTTTTATTGTTTGATTTTTAAAACTGATGGATTATTATAATTAGAAAACTATAATTATATAATCATTAAAATCAGAATTTGTGTGACAGATTTAAAATCAAACGTCTTATAACGTGGGTTCTTTATATTGGTAATGCTAAAAAATGGGATATGTGTCTTCGAGATACAAGATGCCAGAAAACAAGCAAATTACCTGATCATTGGCATTGGATGTGACATTTACCCGGACGCTCGCTGTTACAGTCAGTTACAGCTAGGATAAATCAGTCATTAGGATAATGGTACGAATAAAAAATCAACATAGGCTAAAATGGATTTTGTAACGAACCTGACAAGATAAAAGTCCAAGACTTCTATATGCACTCTTCAACCGAATATAGTTTTTTAACAGCTGAGTGGAGCTTTTGTTTTTGGTTTTCAAAGAAAACGTCAGAAGATTCCGAGCAAAAGGAAGTTTCCATTAAGAAGTTACGGAAGGAAATGCAGCAGAAAATCAAGGCTCTTAACGTTAATGAAAACCTAGATTTCGTTTGATTGGATCATTAGCTTAACCCAAGATGAGTCGAGACGTAATTGAAACTTTTAACTTCAACTTTCTATGAAACCTCCAGTGAAGGAAATAGTTTGTATTTTTAGCGAACCATACAGAAAAGCATTTACCGTAAAATAGCATATCCTAACTATCACAGTGCAGATCGCGATTCTTACGTGCCGAGTTAACCAGTCGATAGTAAGGTCGTTCTCATCAGAAACTGATAAACACACAGGCTAATCTTTATAAGTTTAGTTTTCGGTTTTGCCTTTTAAGTCCACTCATTTACCCGCATTGTATACAAAGCTGTTGAGGACACCACCTCGACTCAGATATTTGTGAAAAGCCATGATTTTTTGTGGTTTGAAATTTTAAAAAATTCTTTGGATTTTGAATCGTCTAAACCAGAGAGGGTTTCTAACTTGTCCCATGTGTTACTCTCTATAACAATCTTTTAGATCATAAATTTAATACCAATACCACTTGCAGTTGTAGACAGAAAAAAATATTTAGCTTTCTTAGATTATTTTATATATTTTGAGATAATGTCTTGTTCTGTTCTTTGAAAGATCTCAATGAATGCAAATAAACCAATTCGATCAGAAATGTCACGCCTCCCTTTCCCTCAATTATTTCATTCCCGAACCTCCGGTATGTTATACATTCTTAATAAACCGTGATTAGGGAAATGCTTTAAATACGGTTTTACTTCCATAATGTAGAATTTGAAAATGCGACAACCAATCCAAATAAACTGAAATTTATCCAACTGTTCTTTTACCGGGTAAAATTTTCCTGATCGATAACGTGTAGAAGTTTTTAAATACTAGATCATTTATTTCCATTTGTCACCGGTTTTCCCAGTCGGAGTTTTTAAGTATTGTGTAATGTGACAGATTTCTGTTTCTTGGGTTGCAATGGTTCCGGAATTTCCACTCTGTTTTTGTTGAGAGAAAAAGTGCTTTGAGAAAGTTTGTGAAACGGCATCTAGCAGGAAATGTTTGGATAAAACTAGTTTTGTCATTGGTTTCGTATGTTTCTTTTTGAAACACCCTCTCTCTGTCACAAAATGCTAATACAGCTTTTAAATCTTATAGCGGTGCATGTGAGCTACCAAAACCTAGATTCTCAACATAAAATCAATTGCCAACATGTATTTTGTAGGTTTTTTTAGGAGTCCGCCTTTTTTTTAGAGTTCAATGGCTAGACAATACTAAATCATGAAGACTTTCAGCCCGGGGAGGAACTATCTGATTATCAGTTATTTGTGATTGAAACAAGCTGCAAACAACATGGTTGTCGTTCGTCTGAAATAGTTGAATATTGTGTTATTCTTAAAACCATTCGTTCCACTGACTAGTTTTACGTAATACACGAGTAGTGATAACTCGAAAAACCACAGTTTCAGGATGACTCAATATTTCGTCATTTATTATACCATCTTCAGGAGAGTGAAGTTATTCTTGGACGATTTTTGTATCTATACATATCGGCATTTTAAACGATGTGAGTTTGGTTTCGCCTTTTAACGGCTTTTGTTGATGTTCCGCCCTTGGGACATTGTACTAAGTAGAGAAGGCGCATATTTATCTTTTACAAAACCAAAATGTTCGAATCACACTCAGACCAAATACAAATTAAAAAAAAAACAAAAACATTCTGAGTGTTTTTTTTCACTTGGTCGTCTTATGGGGAAGAGTTGCCAGTACTCCCCGAACATCAGGGGTTTCATCTGGGCACGGAAGCCGGTTTCTTTGCCCACTAAACCTGACAACGCCGCCATATAAGTGAAATAATCTTGACTTTGGCTTAAAACATCAACCAATCAAAACGTTAACCGTCTAATCACACCGAAACGTGTTAAAAAAACCTGAGTTTATCCAACCACGGATGAACAGTAGGAAATAAAGACGCCGATTTATGTCAATTTTGAAGGACAATGGTTATCTTGTGGGAACACTTGTAGAAGAGTAAGCTAGCTCTTGTCGGTATATCGCCATATTGATTAACCGACAGCTTCTACTCAATCTTCAGTGACAAAAGACTGGACACCAATGAATGTTACCAGCTGATAGTCCATGACAGTCAGTTAGATTTCAGAACTGGTCAGGTATGAAATTCTCAATTCTTACCAGCAGGCCCTTCCAGGGAGCCATCGAGGGATTCAGTATCATACAGCTGATGTAAGTTACAGTAAGACTACAGATCTGTATAATGTCTCCTGTACACCGATGAACAGTTAATATTATTTGATAAAAAACTAATGGGTTTGTCTAATTTTGCTAAATTTCTTAAATCAGATTTGGTTTTAGAGGACATGAGACTATGGGATAAGTGGGTATTTTTTTGTTAGTAAACGCCGATTATTGGTTATGTTTGATAAAATCCAAACCCACGAAATCGAGTGACGAAAAGATGTCCTGAAAAAGTGTGAAACGTGACAGCTCATGTGAGTTAGAACTAAATGGCTCCTTTACTCATGTAGGCTATGTATTGAACATTTGAGGTTAATGGCGCTAATAAAAATATTGTTAGTTCGATTCGGCGTCAAACACAAAAACGTAGATTAAGATTTGGTATAATTAACAGTTTAAAATTGAATTCCCTTTACAGACATTTGTGTCCTCATACCTCAGTGTTAGCCGAATTTATTGGAAAACGAATCGGTTACATCTGTGGTATAAATACTACATAGGATTCTCCGTAGGGTTGCGTTTTACTTATGGGCCAGTCACAAATCAGTTGCGATGCGTCGGCGATGAAATTTTAAGAAAATCTTGAGACAGATCTCACGATTTTGCACCCGTTGGAGGCGCTCTCCGGACGCCTGCGGCTTGTAGCAGATTTTTTAGGCATCGCCACAGCCGTCGTGGTCCCCAACTTTGAACTTAAAATTTTAAGATTGCTCGCAAGATTTTTCACACATTTTGGCCATCCCAGACACAATCTCCGATGACCTACGATGCCCTCCGATTAATCTGAGGCGTCCTCCGAATAATCTGAGACTAGTCGCAAGATTCTGTGTGGGATTGGAAATTCAGGTTGAGATTAAATGTCTGCGAGTAGTCTCCGGAGCCCTCCAACTGAATCGGAGGCGCCCTGCGACGATTCGCACGCTTTCTGTGATCGTCTCCGAAGAATCGTACGGTGGAATCGTAGTAAATCGCCGTGTATGTAAGGGCGCCTGCGACCGGATCGCTAAAGTTTGAGAGAATTAAAAGAAAAGACCCGCGCAGATATCGGAGGCTAATCCCACGATTTTTCGACAAAACCGAGTCAAAATCCTTGAAAAAATCTCAGACAATGTTACTGTTTCACTTTTATTAGGATTGTTCAAGGATTCTTTATTTTCTACGACGACCCCCGGCCAAAACTAATCCCTGACAGATCGCCGACATTGTGACTGGGCCATGACTGCTTCTTTACTATGCCACTCATTTTCCCAGATTAGGCCAGCGAAGAATGTGTATTTCTATTCACAATTCCCCCAAATCGACGAATAAGACTTATTATGTCCAAGTTTTGTTTAATTCAAATAAAATTTACAAGCTTTGGAGGATTATAACTAATTGGTATTTTAAGTAGCCTGCCAGTCTGGTCAAACATCTATATAAATTGAACAAGGTTAACTAAAGACAGGGATCGGAAGAAATCGCATACCATAGCTTGCCGCCTTTTAGTAAAACAATGACACTGAAAAGACGAGTAGATCTGGATCAATACTTTACCTATAGACGCGAGAAAACAGCGTGATTTATGGGAAAGCATAGCGGTATATCGCTCACGACCCGAACTTCTTGTATAAGCTAAGTCATTTCGTGCATGACAAAAATTATCAGTCTGAAAATTGGTCAAATAAACCTTTTGTATCTTAGTCCAGATTTGTTATCACCAGACCGGCGATGATTGGCCACAAGCTGTTTTCTGCCCGTTAACATTGTGGGCGGTTCGGCTAATTAATCAACCTATCCATACAACCTTTATTTACGGCTATTCCAAATGAAACATTGATTATCCAGATAAAATCAATCTTTCTTAAGGGTATAATGGATAGAGGCAGACCAAAGGTATGTTCAGACTCATCAAAGTCACCGATCAAATTACGACTCTAAAAATTGTAATGTCACTTGATGTCATATTTAGTGGCCTTGGACAGCAAACTTATATGACTGTTCAAAGAACAATAGTGTAAAAACTAATCGTTTTTTAATTAAATGTCGGACTTTGAAGAACAGTTTACTATCACAAGTTTACTTGAAAAAACTCATTTGACTTGAAAACGGTATTAGTATCTACACCGAAACGTCGTCTAAAAATAAACGAAGAAGTTTGTTATCCATACCAACCCCGTGTTTATTATAATCACAAGTTAATGTGAGAAAATAGAATTCCACGACTATCTAGGCATCACATAACCTTCTGTTCAGATAGGTACTTACCACATTTCCCTATTGAATTTTCAACCGTTATTTCTTTTATCATAGGGGCCTCCGTGGCTCAGTAGGTAGAGCGTTGGACGCTCAATCCGAACAGCCTTCCATCAATGGGAATGGTTGCCAGTAGGTCGTGGGTTTCCTCCGGGCATAGAGCCCGGTTTCTTCCAACAATAAAACTGGCAACGAAGCCATATAAGTGAAATAATCTTCAGTGCGGCGTAAAACACCAAACAATCAATCTTTTATCATATGATTCAGCTGCCAACACAGGATGTAGCCGTCCACGAATTCAAAGCAGGTCAGAACAAAATGAATTGTTGTATTGAGGGAACCAAGACGATGGAAAGTTTTATAGTTTACGGCATTTAAGGACACCAATAAGCTCTCATACATAGTTCAATGCTAATTGAACTGAATAATTAGCGTCTCATTTATAGTCTATATTCCTTCCTGTGAACGGACGTTTTCCTTCTTTACGTTATTGACTGGGGATTTGTTAATTCCATCCTCCTAACAATGACTGGTTGACAAACATTGATGGACTAACTGATGTTTATGCCTCGCTCAAGATTATTTGACTTATATGGCGGCGTTGTCTGGTTTAGCATGGGCGGGGTGGGGTGGGGTCTTTGCCCGGAGGAAACATCCGATCTTTAGCGAGTATCTGGCAACTCTTTCACATACGACGATCAAGAGAATTTTTTTTCAATTGTGGTAGTGGGATTCGAACCCGCGACGCCTCAATAGCAGGCCAGAGGGACTATCACTCTGCCGACTGAGCCACCGGACTAAAATCGAGGAAAAAATGTTGATAAAACCATACTTTATTACAAGAACGACTAACTTCGTCCATTACCGGGAAATTTTGTGTTGTTTTCAAATGACCGCGTGTAATGCAAACTAGTAAGTTTATCTTCGAGTCATACCAATATGTTATATGTCCCTATGAATTAACAGCAGTAAGTTGAAGTTGTCCTGGAAGGCCGATACAATTGGTATCAGGAAATCATATTATTGTGTTCCCTCTTTAGTCTTTGCCTTAAGATTTTCACCGAGAAGTCATAGCCCAAGGTCATCCGGCAAGAGAAATAATGCACTGTTCCTACTTCCGCTTTATTTGGCAGATCTACGCGAAATAGCGGAACGTATCTCGCCTAAAGTCGGTAAAATGCATGGTCTCACAGTGCGCACTTTTTAAAAACCATTTGTGCTAAAGAAATGACAATATTATATAAAATCTTTATGCTTTTACACATTATAATATCGCCTTGTTCCGTCAATATTGGGCAATTCCTAAATCGAATATTTGGATATTACGAATTCTTGTTGCTTAATCACAGAAAAAAACAAACGTTGGTAAAACAGTATTGTTATATATATATATTTTCTTAGAAGTGTAAAAAACTGTTTCCCAGAGTATCAAGTTCAGCCAGCCTTACAACGAAGAGACCAATACAATCCCCACGAGGCCCCGGATCTGAGGGCAGTAATTTAGTTACTACCAATAGCCGGTATTTGTCTAATTTCATTTGGATCTTCACGTCTTACTAAATGCATTTCGTTTGACTTAAGAATACTCACAAAGGACTCGTCTGTCGTATATAATGGACGCGGACAATGCGAATCACAGAGATCATGGTTGGGAATAATTGAAATTATCCTTACGCGAATGGCTGTGGACGTCTGGGGGAATCTGAACGAGCAGATTGTACAAATTGTCCAACCAAACATTCCAAAAACGCAATATTGAAACTCGCTAACTCATCTAGTGGGGGCTTTGTTTGCCATACATTTTTCTAGAATACTATCCTAAATTATCGTCTGAAGACGCAGCTATAGTTTTAATAAGCAATCGTTCAAATAATTATACACGTGTTCTGATTATTTAAATTTTGTCCGTATTTTAACACAATCCCAATATAGACTTCAGTCTGAACACATATTTGTACGGTAAAATTGTTCAATTTACCTCAAATGCTTGTTTTCTCTTCACTATCCGAATTCATGAAAGGATTCCAAGCCACGACCACTATTAAGAAATCTTAACGATCATTAATAGCTTTATCTTAAAAATACATATCTTACATATCTTCAAACGTATCAACGAAACAAAGTAAATATTATATATCTCATACGATGTGAGGGAAGTAACGCTTTAAAACTTGTACACAGTCTGAAACAGATATAATACAATGAAAAGTAGATGGCGCGTTTTGGATTATAGTCAAACATTTGACTAAAGCAAGAACGTCTGCCTACAATGTATAACAACTTATAAGAACATATCATACTATTGTATTATATTTTATTATGAGAGCTTTCCTACTTATTCATCTATTCGGAATATGATACGGTTAATGGAAAGCCAACCAAATAAAGAAATCTTAAGCAATGTTTAATAGACGATTTTATCTTAAGAATACAAAATCTTCAACAGTATCAATCAAAACAAAATAAAACAGCTGGGCTGGATAATATGGACAAATATTCAGTCAACGTTTTCAAACTTCGGAAATCCCAGACAATCACCTCCAGACCTATTTGTCAATTACCAATCCGTCCATGCCTCTAAAACAATACATTGATATCAATAAACGTCAGGTTCTTCCTATATAAATAATGCATTGAATCAGAGACAATAACAATTGTAGTGTCTGGAAAGTATGGTGTGTATTACAATGGTCAATGATGGATTCAAAAATGTAGATGGGTCATTGGAACCTTTCATTATACACAGATTTGGTACCCATGCTTTGTCCAATATGACCTTTCACCTCGAATCCACATTCCCAAATTTTTGAGGGGGCATATACTCTGTCTCATCCACTTGATCGACGTCTCGATTAACACAGGACAAAACCTTAGCATTTAGGACTAGCTTCTCAACTTGTCGTGATAATATTTTCATATCCCAGAACTAATTCAAACTTTAAGGCTTAGCTTTTGCTTAATCTTTCTAGTATATCTGGAAACAATTCAGCAGATTTTTAATGAATACTGAACGAGAATGACTCTTACTTGGGGCGATAATCATTGCGTATCAATGTCACTTTTAAAATAAACTCACTCGTTAATTAAAGTGGCATGAGCTGACAAAATGTTGATAATTTGACGATAAAACAGAATATTGAAATTATTGGTTATTTTTCTCCAGAAAAAGCTTTTTAGTGCTTCTAGTCTCGAAAATATACGATAAAGTATTGTTTTGAACTAACTTTGGCTTAGAATGAATGAATGGTCGTCCCGGTTATTTAAATTTTGTTTACTTTTCGAACACGTTTTCGGTTCGTACAGGCCACATACTGTATGGGATTTCCTCATTCCAACACCAATCATTTAGTTTTTCGATGGCCCTCAAATTTTGATAAAACTACCATCCATATTTAGGTTCTCGTAAAATGAACATAGACTTTGTTGAGGAAACTTTCACCCTTGTTTGGGTTCCCACTAATACTATACTGAAAGATTAACACTATACTGAAAGATTAAAAAAATGGTTAGTAGTTTATGGTTCACATTCCTAGTCCTAGTTATATTTATGAACACTAAAACACACGGGCACAGGGAAAATCTTCATGTCTAAAATAACCATACATGTTGTTAAGATTTGTTTTTCTCATAACAGTTTTAACTGGTTTGCTTTACTTTATATTTATGAACACTAAAACACACGGGCATAGGGAAAATCTTCTTAACTAAAATAACCCTGGAGACAAGTTTCTAATTGTGTTAAGAAGGGGGTATGTCATTTGGACCTTTAAGCCACCTGTATTTGTCTGCAAGAAGTCGTGATATGCATGAACTGTTTTGAGTTCTTAGTTGAGAAGGAAAACTAATGATAGATAATCGATATAATTGGGGACTGAAGACAAGAAACTTATCTTACCCTTGACATTGATTTTGACATTTACCGGGACGGTCGCTGTTACAGCTAGTTACAGCTCTGGTAATTGACCAATTAGGAGAATGTAAAGAATATAAAAATAACATAGTCTGAAATGTATCTTGCAACGAAGCCCACAGCATCAAAAAAGAAACTTTGATGTCAAATATTTACGTTTCTATGATAGGCAGGTTTTCATGAAGCCGAGTGGAGCTTTGTTTTGAAAACAGAAGGCGAGGAAATATAAAGCAATTTCGAGCGAAATGATGTATTCATTAAGACGTTACGAAAGGAAAAGGAACAGAAAGTCAAATTTCTTAATGTTAATGGACATAAAAACAACAGATTGTGTTTGATTGGATCATTAACTTGACCCAAGCTGAGTCAAGACGTAATGGAAACTTTTAGCTTTAGCTTTTCCGGAAACCTCACGTGAATAAAATATTTTGTATTTCTACTGTATCAGAAAAGCATTTACCGTAAATAGCAAATACTAACAATCGCACTGCAAATCGAGATTCTTACGTACCGAGCTAATCATTCCACATTTAGGTCGTTCTCATCAGATACTGACGAACATATAGGGTATTCTGTATAAGTTCAGTTTTCGGTTTGATTAGCTTAAGCCTACTCCTGACTTCAAGACATTTCCCCCCGTCATTACATGTAAAATTGTTGACGACACCCCCAGATTGAGTTTCAAACAACAAAGAAAACTGAGTTTTGTGAATTGAGCTGTTTGGATAAAGATATTGTTCCCAGTGTCTCAGTATTTTACTTTTCTGGGACTTCCGTTCTCTGACGCAAAATACTAATACAAATGTTTTATTTCTTTAAGTGACGTGAACTGCCAAAATCTAGATTTTCAACAAAAACTTATAAAGAATTGTTTTTTTAAATTAATATATTAGAAGAAAAAATTACTACACTTAAATTGACTACACTTTTAAAAATTAAATAATTAAAAAAACAAAAAAGAAAATGATTAGCCCGTCCAACCAGAAACGATTAAAACCCAAACAATCCGTTATTTGTGATGGGAAGGTCACAGATACGGTTCAATGGCTGTAAAGACCGTTCTCACGGTGCGATTAGTTGTACCGACTTGTAGGATGCGATTAAAATGGATGCTTTTCATTGGTCGATACGATTTCTCAACCAATCCATTGCATCCATTTGAATCGCATGTTTCAAGTCGGTTCGACAAATCGCACAGTGAGAATGGGTCTTTCTTTGGGTTGCAATCAACATGATTGTCCTTTGGTGTCTGAAATAGCTGCATATTGTGGTATTCTTTCTCGGTTCATATAACTACACTTCGACATTTTAAATCATACGAGTTGGGTTTAACTTTAATGGCGGTATTGATGATGTTCCACCCTTGGGAACTATGGTGCATTGCACTTTAGACCTTTTGTGATCACAGACAACAACGGGGGAGGTGCTTATTTTCCCTTTACAACACCTTAATCGTCTAATCACGAACTCACAAACCGAAACGTGTTAACAAAACCTGCCCTAGTCAAATCACGGATGAACAGGTAGAAAGTAATGACGCCGATTTATGTTCGTTTTGAAGGACAATGACTATCATGTGAGAACACTTGTTGGAGAGTCAGCCAGTCCTTGTCGATATCTCACGATATCGATTATCTGACAGCTTCTGCTCTATATCGAGTGACAACTGAGTGGTTGTCATTGAATGTTACCAGCTGATAGTCTCTGACCATTTCTGACAATCACTTCCATTTCATAACTTGTCAGGCGTGAAATTCTCAATAGGTCCTTCCCAGACGCCATCGGGGGATTCAGTAGAGTTTTCGTTTCCGCACGACTTACACAGAATTACCCGTCACCGAGTAAACCGACTAAAATCTACTGTAATTTTATAAATAACCTTTGAGACAAAAATAAGTGTATGGGCTACTAAAATATTGATTTTTATGTCATAAGCAATATCAGGCATCTTCGGCCTCTACTGAGGCCTATTAGTGCGATGGGTGGAATTTTGACTTTTCCAATAGTTATCCGGCTTAAACAGCATTTGACTCAAAAGGAAACTTTGTTTTGAGAAATTCTGTATCTCGAAGAAAACCAAGCGTGTGTCATAAGAATCATACCTTTGTATAAAACGATTTACTTAATATACTTAAAGGTGTGATTCTTATGATGCACGCTTGATTTTCTTCGAGAAACAGAATCTCTATACAGATTCTCAAAACCAAGTTTCCACTGGTGCAAAATTCTGTTGAAGACGGGGAAAACGGAAGGCCGAAGGTTCCTGATTTTGCTTATGACATAAAAATCATTATTTTAGTAGCCGATACACTTATCTCAAGGGTTATTCATAAAATTACAGTAGATTTTAGTCGGTTTACCCGGTGACGGGTAGCTCTGTGTAAGTCATACAGGAACTAAAACTATACTGAATCCCCCGATGGCGTCTGGGAAGGACCTACTGGTAACAATTGAGAATGTGCAACATGTGCATAGTTTAAGCCTTTTAGTAATACATCTTTATAAGCGCTTTAGCTTGAATTAAAATTGAATTAATATGCTTCTCGATAATATCGGTTAAATTTTCGTAATTTTTGCTTTTAAAGTCACTGGATAAGTGTATATATTTTTTATCTAGACGCCCATCATTATATATATATTTTCCATAAAGTTTAAACCCATCAATTCTCTCGACATCCGGTAGTCGTGAAATGTGCACGTTCATGCCACTTAGAATTACTTTACTCTCAAACTCGTTGAATGGATTTAAAGTTTTGGTATTTCAATGTGTTGACGAACAATAAAATATCGATTAGTTTTTTTGGTAAATTATCTTTGTATCATCCCACTTATTCTTTATTCATGATTAGGCCAGCTACAAAAATGTTTCTGATTCACATACATCGATTTATAATGAGCTTGGCGAGTTAGAACAATTTCCAAGTATAGCTAATTCCAAATAAATTGTACTTGGGTTGGTTGATTGTAACTAATGAATTTGATAACGATGTAAGAACTACATCGAAACGTCGTCACCCAGTAAACCAAGAAGTTGTTATCCATTAGTAATTCTTCACCTTATTGATTGTAACCAGTTAATATTTCTGAATTGTTCGAAAATATATTTTGAAGCGAAGAGATTGAAGTAGAGACCTATCAGCCGCCTGTTGTAAAATAATTCTTAAAACGTGTCAAAATGTACCAATACTTTCGCATTTGACGCGAATAAACAGCGTAATTTAAGGGAAAGCAAAGCGGTATTTCGCTAACGATTCAGACTTCTTGTACAAGCTAAGTCATTTCGTCCGTGTCTGCAAATTGGTCAAATAAACCTGTTGTGTCTTAGTTCCAATTTGTTATCACCGGACCGGCGATGATTGGTCAGAAGCTGTTTTCTTCCCGTTAACATTGTAGGCGGTCAGGGTAATTAATCACCCTGTCCATACGACCTTTATGTACGGCTATTCCAAATGAATCATGGGATATTCACATAACATCAATCTTTCCAAAAGGCATGGTTGACAAAGACAGAAAGACCCAAGGTGTGTTCAGACTCATCAAAGTCCACGATTCATTACAACTCTATCAATTGCAGTGCCAATTTTTGTCAATATTTTGACTTGACCACAAAGAGCAAGCATATCACTATTTTACCCAGAATAACGTATCAAGCTATTAGTGAAATGAAATATCACACTTTGAATGACGCTTCACTGTGTAAAATTCATGCGAGGAAATATTGCTAATATAGCCACCGTCCTCTAAAATGATTCCACGAGGTTTTGTGTTGTTTCTGAAGGACTGGACATGTTATATACGGTTACAGTAAGACAACCATTTTTCTTCGAACCAGGCCATATCATCCTTTGTACACATAGCTCAATAAATCAATTTGTACAGAAAATTCGAAGGTACGGGGGATACAACTGGTGTCAGGATATCATATTATTCTACGCCTATTCCATCTTAATTGCCTCTGAAAATTTTCTGCTCGAGCTGATGGTCCAGATTATATCTATGCAAACCTATCCGTTATTTCCATTTCCGTTTCGTTAAAGGGGCATGAGCTGCCAAAGTTCACACTTTTTTCATAATTTCTGATCGTCACGACAATAAGAGGCTTTGAAAGCCATCGAAAAACTAAATGATTAGCTTTGGAATGAGGAAATTCCATACAGTATGTGGCCTATACGAACCGAAATAGTGTTCGAAAAGTAAACAAAATTTAAATAACCGGGACCACCATTCATTTATTCTAAGTCAAAGTTAGTTCAAAACAATACTTTATCGTACATTATCGAGACTAGAAGCACTAAAAAAGCTTCTGAATTATACGTCTTGAGAAAAATAGCCGATAATTCCAACATTCTGTTTTTACGTCTAAATATCAACATTTTGGCAGCTCATGCCACTTTAATTGTTTATGAGACTGAAAAGAAAACGGACAGCACAGAAGATGGGAATTTACGTCGCAGACTGTTTGGGCATATGTTAAGAAATTCTTTACTTGTTCAAGGAGAGTGAAATGAAAGAACCGAGTTTATACAATACAGGCGCGCTAAATTTTCCTTTCTAACGGTACCAAAACCATATCTCTATCATTTTACCTAGCTAAACTGTGCTATAAGATAGTTAAGAAGCTTTATAAGAGAACGTCAAACTGACTCGGCAGCCATCTTCCAAGAAAAGCTGGCAGCTATGTGTCTGGATCGGCCAATCAGCATACGCCTACATGTAGATCACCAGTCACTGTACTATAGCGTAAGAGAAAATTGGTCAACTCTGAAAGTCAGCCATTTGAACCTAGGTTAATTTCGATCATTTCGAGGGGTGATATTTCAAGACATGACAACAAAGTATGTATTTGTGAACAATACAAGCTTTCGGCCCCTATATCGGTGTCTTTATCAGGCACAATATCAGGATATGATTAAAACTATGATGACAATATTATATCCCTTTGCTTCCGCAAGTTAAAAATGCTTTGATACGTCATTATTGAACATAAATCGATTATTAGAATATCTAAGCCACAGAGAAACAAAAACAAATCCTGTTAAAGAATTCAATATGGTTATTGACATTGTCGAAGAAATGAAGTGTAAGGTTGTCTCCCCGAGTGTCTGTTTTCAGTTAGCCTTACTATGAAGAAGGCAATGTAAACCCAAGAGGCCCGGGTCTGTGGGCTATTCCAGTAATTCAGTTATAAGCAATAGCGGGTATTTGTATAATTCTATTTAGATCCCCACTCCCTACTAAATCCATTTCGTTTGACTTAGAGATGCTTGTCAATGGCTCGTCTGTCGTATATAATGGACGCGGACAATGCGAATCACAGAGATCGTGGTTTGGAATAATTGAAATTATTCTTACGCGGATGGCCGTGGGCATCACAGGAATCGGAGCAGGCAGATTGTACAAATTGCCACACCAAACATTACAGCTCAATGTCTTAACTCGTGTGTATCACGTTTCTTGTGAATTTGTCTGGATTGGTATCCTAAAGTAAGGACAACACACTTACGACCTCCGGCACAATGCAAAGAATCCCGACTTCCCCCAAACAAGGCTTGAAAATAGCCACTGATAATCTTTTCTTTAAATGACAACAAAATGACGAAAATGAAGTTTCTAATTGGTACAAACCTCACCGATGAACGTGGACCGATACAGTTAAATAGCAATTGTTCTTTTGACTAGGTGTCCTGGTTATTTAAATTCAGTCAATTCTCAAACACAGTTTGAGTTCTTATATGGAAACATATTGTAATGACTTCCACGTGGATGACCGCATTTTTTCAATTTACTTTATTATCAGATTTCATAAACAAGGGTTATTTTTTACCTGGTACATGCGTTCTTGTGATACAAAGTCTCAGTCGTAACTTACTAGTGGGAAGAATTATAAAAACGAAAAACATCCATTGAACAGATAGAACATCAATTTGTTTCTCACACGTAGTATTAAAGGCTACAAAATCACATGTTTAAAATACAATTTACATTTGATTCATTCCATTGATGGGATATTAAGTATCGAAAACAGCTCGTTTGTTTAGCATGATGACACAAATGGGACTCCTGAACGAAGAAATCACACTAAAAATACATTGCACTTTTATTCTGTTGTCGACGTTAACCTAGTTATCCAACTGTACGGAAGCTGGTTTTGCTGATAAAAAATCTAGCAAATGGCAACAGCTGCACTGTTCAATATGTACAAATATCATCCTTTTCAAACTTTCCCGTTAGGAAACCACAGACAACCACCTCCAGACCAATTTGTCAATTACCAATCCGTCCATGCCTCTACAACAATACATTGATATCAATAAACGTCAGATCCTTCCTATATAAATAATGCATTGAATCAGAAACAGCAACAATTGTAGTGTTTGGAATTTTTTGGTGTGTATTACAAAGGTCCATTATGGATTCAAAAATGTAGATTGGTCATTCTGACCTTTCATATCATGCAGGTTTGACATTCCGGCCTTGGTCGATATGACGTATCAATCCATATTCAGTATCCTGACATTCTCACGGGGTCTAAACTTTAATTTAAAAGAAATACTGGTTCGGGATTTTTTACTTGAAAATTAATACCGTTCACCAGCCTAAATAAATAATACCCTATTTGGAAAGAAATAACGATTTAAATTTCCCTTTTTATAAATGCCATGCTTTAATAAATTCTCTCTCTCTTCAAGTAAGTTTCCATCGTATAGCATTTTTCAAAAATAAAATGACCTTACCTTATGACTCGGCTCAGTTTGAAGAAGCGAGCAGCAGACCAAGGGCTTATCCTCTGTCTGTTTTCATTGGTGCGATTTGTCGCAAATGAAAGGCCAGAAAAAACGTGCAGTGGGTCAAACATCTCATAGAGATTAACATTCAGCGGGGCAATTATCCGGTTTTGTCAAATATAGACGGGTCAAACTGAAATAAGTGTGGATGAAATCTGGTCAGGTTCTGATATATTTCGAAATTTGATGCCTCCGGATAATAGACTCTCCTTAACTCATACTGTTTTTTTTAAGTAAACTGCACAAGAGGGGGGTTGTGTTGATCTTGGCGTTATTTACTTATCAATATATTGTCATATGACAGGGCATTTTTGCACGATAATTAAACATTTCCTTATTCCTTTTCAGGATTTAGACGTCCCTAGCGAGCCTGTGTTAAAACACGATGATGCTGACAAGGAAGGATTAAACGACGATGTCGACAAACGCTTCTTGGGAAGGTGGAAAAACGCCAGGTATAACGTTGGACACAAGGCTAACGACGAAGAGAAACGGTTCCTTGGTCGATGGAAAAATGCCAATTACCAACAAAAGTCTGTCGAAGATGAGCTCGAGAAGAAATCTAACAGAGGATGGGAAGACACGGTCTTCAGACTTTACGGAGGAAGTCCCGAAATGAAAAGATTCCTCGGACGTTGGAAAAATGTTAATTACCAGAATCAACAATTTGCCGATGCTGAGGAAAAACGTGGTCTTGGGAGATGGAAAAACGCCAACTATTTGCACAGTCAGTCGAATTTTCCTGAAGATAAAAGATTCGATCCGGCATACAACCCTGAAGAAAAACGTGGATTTGGTAGATGGAGGAATGCCAACTACAGGTACAAGCAAATTTCGAACCCTGAAGAAAAACGTTTTCTAGGGCGATGGAAGAATGTAAACTATCAGAATCACCAGTCATTAGAGCCAGAAGAAAAACGAGGTATCGGTCGATGGAGGAACGCTAACTGGAGGGCGAGTATTGATAGTTCCAGCGATGATGGTCAACCTATGGAAGCAAAACGTTTTTTGGGACGTTGGAAAAATATCAACTATATAAAGAGTCAACAGAAAAATGACGACAGAAAACGTTTCCTTGGTCGATGGAAAAATATGAACTACCAAAGACATAACGATTTACTTTCAAATGTCAAACGACTTCCGCTTTTGTGGAATATTGGATTTCCCAACATTCCGTCAGACCAGAAGTAGGGATGAAAGTGGAATGTGTCCTAGGTCAAGGCCGTTTATGAAGTCTCTATCAAAATTCGAACCAGATGTTCAAGTGGTTAATCTATTAATAATATGAAATCATCCCATACTTTATCAACACTAGCCCCGCGTTTCTGTAAGTCTATAATATGTCTATGTGTATACACTTGATACTTCTAAAAAATATCTAGCCGACAAACACCAAATACTGCATCGCAATGTCGGTTGGCTTGGTCAATCTGCTGGACGTCCTTATCTAGATGAAATCATTCCAGGATGGCTGTCTTATATAATAGAAGAACAGGTTGTGCCAGGGAGACGTCGTCATTTGCGTAACACTTTTCTCCTACTGTAAAAGTGGGGAAAGAAGGTTTTTAATCTATGTCACAGGGTCTTTTTTTAACACCAGCTTTGCTCATTGTTGTACCTTTTGTTAACATATGTACGTGGGTTTGTATTAATTTGTCATTACAGACTATAAAGAGCTCGAAAAAGAATCTAAATTTCAATTTCAATGGAGGCTGTTATACTATTGATTCTTTGTCGTGACATGACGGAGATTTTCGTTTGCCTTAAGCTTACATTTCTTGTCTGAATTTTGCAAATCTGCCATCGTGTTAAAGAAACAAATTTGGTCAAAATATTCCTGGTGTATGACAGCTCCCAATATTCTTTCTCGTTGAAAAGATACCAGGAAACATTAAGCTATCTCTTAGATTCAACAGTTTATATGCATGTATCATTAACCATACTTTTGCTAATTTGATCGACGCATTTCCTCTATTTAAAAATAACAATCCACTTGAATGTGTCCGACAATCTTTGAGGATAGTATTTTTATCTTTTGATGTGTCCTGAAGGCAAAATAAAAAAAATATTATCAGACATTTACAAAAAAAATTGGGGTTTATCATTATCATCAACAGTATCTTTAAATATTTTTCTCTCGTAAATTAACTGTTATCTCGATGTTTTATTGTGTGAATGAATATGATGTCACAGATGGAAAACTATTTCAATGTATATTTTATGTAAATCTATATTATATATGCATGTGGATAGAAATAAACGTGTTTAATGTTAAGCTGAATATTTTGGTTTTATGTTCAGTTTATAAGACCTCTTTGCTTTCAAACAACGCCATACTAATGTTGGTGTGATAAAAAGAGCAGAATCTGATTTTTAGCGAATATAATAACAGGGTGGATTAAACAAATCGTTTGAGTTGATTTAACTACAGTAGCATCCATTTTCAACAAAATTATAAGAAATATCTCAGCATTAGGTTCATAATAGGTTCATTTTCGCCATTTAGCCAGCGTCCCCAAAGACTGATTGATTTTTTGTCGGGCTAAAGATTATTTCAGTTCAATATGGGGGCATTACCATGTTTAGTGTAGGAGGAAACCGGTTTCTTTGGTCGGATAAACCCTTTAAACAACGTGAAATAACGTTTTTCAACAATAATACCATGCAAGTGCCCCAAAACCCACGGTTTCTATTCGTATGTAGTGACTATATACTTATATTTATTCGGAAAAAACGGGCAAATTGCTGTCCATTTGTCTTCGGTCACATATTCGGTTCATATAATAAGTCGCAAGTTTAAAAGCTGAGTAAAATTATGTGTTCATTCAGTGTAACAAACCAAGTTTGATATAGGATTCCAATTTGCTGTTCAAATCACTAGCAAGGTGTGATTGTGTTTTCCATACCAAATGCTATTTCGAGACAGACAATACTAGTATAATGCAATTCTAGTTGTGAGTCCAGACAAACGTTGGCAAGCTAACGTTAGAAATCCGGAAAGAAAAAAGAACATCCCAAATTCATTCTAAAATTAGAAATCACCCTAGTCTTTTCGACCAGAAAAGGATTTGGATTGGAGAATCACCCAGGGTCATTCGATAAAGAACAACATCATTGAAGTGACAGAATGTTCAAATTATGTGCAATTTTTCGCAAAACTTGCAATTCAGAAGTTGTTATTGCAACTAGTCTCGGTTACGTGTATTGTTTTCAACTAATTTCGGTTTAGAATGAAAAAAAAACGTTCGTCCCGGTTTTTTTATTTTGTTTACACTTTATACAGCACACAGACAAAGGATTTTCCTTATTACAACGTGAATCATCTACTTTTTCGACCTATGTGGGATGGTTGCCAATTACCACCGGAAGATCGTGGATTTCCTCCGGGCATAGAGCCCGGTTTACTCCCACAATAAAATCTTGAGCGCGGCGTAAAACACCAAACAATCAATTAATCTACTTTTTCGATGACTTTCCAGAATCTGAGAATTCTTATGCTATGTCGTGTAAAACAATGTAGTTATCCTGGCACCATCTTAAGAAAATCTCGTGAGAATGCGATTGCTCTAACGTTTTTATCCACCATATTGTGACTATAAGACTTTAGCTAGAGAGTTCAACATGGCGATCAACAGGCCTCGTGTATTTTATAGGAGGGACCCGCTCTACGCGAATGGAGTCGTCGGGGAGCCTCGCAATCTTTAGCAAATTAAGGTTCCCGTTTCGCCACTCTGCTAACATTTCCTTTGATTTCAAGTTAGCGTGTAGTTAGCTCCGGCATGTAGCGTTAATGTGAGTCCCGAAGGACCGAACACCACGGGGGTAGCCATGTTTCAAAAAGGAAACTTCCTGAATGACGGAGAATACAAAACATGGCCACCGTGACCACGGGAAAGTGTTCCAACCAGCTCTAAATATGGATGTACTGCAATAACTCTGACCTCTGACAAAAGGGAAATGCATATCAAGACAGAAAAGGTTGGTTATTCATTTTAAGGCATCTCTTAAGGCAGCTCTTTCATAAGACGACCGGGTAAGTGTTTCAAATTGGTTTGGCCCCCTATCTCCACGGAGAATTGGTACGATTCTCTACAAGGTAATAGAGAACCCCGGTGGAGTTTTGAATCGACTCTTACCGATGATACCGACAGCTTCAGACAATTCAAAGTCGATGTATTCTGTGATGCTACATGTATGTCAAATTTGCCATGGTGCCGGAAATCCTTACCCTCCGGATAACTACAAAAAATGCTCTTCTGCGATTGATTCTCTCGGACCAAATGTCTGAGCATGTTCCTTTCTCCAACAAGATGTTGTCGGGCATAAAGGTAAACGTTTCCGCTTAGGTATACAACACAGATGAAGTGAAAAGCTTGGTATGCCATACAGGAGAGATTTTGTAATCGCTTGAAGCAATATCTTAAAAATAACAAACATTTGTAGCTGTGCTGTCAGTCAGATGTCACTATGAAAAATCTTCAGAAATGGACGTAGTCTTCAAGTCTCATCATTCGTACTTTCATTAGATGTGACAAAGATACCCCAGAGTACTTCGTGAAGGCTTAAATATCGTTATATGCACACAGGAAGGCTGGACAGAGCTTGGCCTACGGGCGAAGTCATATCCCTTTAAACCTAATGGATCTTAATTAAGGAAACACGGACCGCCAGATCTATTAGTTGAAATAATTCCAAGTCTCGTTTATTTCACTTATATAAGTTAATGTCATCTGTATTTTGACGGAACATATACGGAAGCAAAGTCAAAATTATAAATTGACAATAGAAACCAGGATTGTATTAGGTATGCTCTGAAACTTTCGAAAGCATTACACAATAAAGACCCAGGTTGCAACGAAAACGTCGCTTTATATCAAACGTATTTTTCATGATAAGAAATTCTTCAGACACTCCTACTCCCCTCCCTCCCCTCCATCCCCATTCTTTAAAAGGCTCCACAGTGTTACACCTTGCGTAAATCTTTAAGTCTACATCAGCAGATTGACTTTCCCGTTATGGTACACATGTACTGTATTGATGGAGTCAAAAGGTACATGGCAATTTGTGTTCGAAGTATCTGGGAAAATAGTACTAATAGAATAAAATATTGTTTCTGAACACGGGATAAATCCATGTGCCGCTTTATCGTCTCATTAATGTTACTGTTTTGTTTGATTCATGTAAGGTGTGAATTATTCTCTATATAGTATGATATTAAATCTGTAATAATGACGTATGACCGTGGCAAATCAAATGGTCATCTGAGGTAGGATATAATACAACCGGGCATTGCGTTTAAGCCCATCCTTATGAAAATTTGGTCTGTGCCTTTTGAACCTTCTCAGGTTAAACTGATCGATTGATGTTTTATGCCGCACTCAAGATTATTTCACGCATATGGCACGGGGCCTCCGTGGCTCAGTAGGTAGAGAGTTGGACGCTCAATCCGAACAGCCTTCCACCAATGGGTCGCGGGTTCGAATCCCACTCATTCCAAAAAAAATGGAAAATTTTCTGACTGGGTTTTCACTCGAACGACCTATGTGGGATGGTTGCCAGTTACCAGCGGAGGCATAGAGCCCGGTTTCCTCCCACAATAAATCTGGCAACGCCGCCATATAAGTGAAATAATCTTCAGCGCAGCGTAAAACACCAACCAATCAATCAATCACGCATATGGCGGCGTTGCCAGGTTTAGTGGGCCAGGAAACTGGGCTCATTGTCCAGAAGAAAGACCCAACCTTCGGCGAGTACCTAGTAACTCTTCAACATACGAAAATCGAGCAAACTAAAATGAAACTACAAGGTAATATATCTATAGAGAAGTTCTGTGTTTGGTGTACCTTGGAAAACTAACTAATTGGCGTTGAAATAAAAAAATGGTTAAGTCAGTAACGCTTGTGCTAAGGTGTGCTAATAAGAGACAACATTTAATTAACTGGGATGTACGAGTTCACTTTGGGGGCTTTGTGGCCTCTAAAACTACCTTAACCTACATCTGTAATATTGTTCTCAACAGGAAAATCTGATTTCGTACTTTTTGATACAAATAACCAACAATTAGCAAATTCTGCTTCCCTAACACGCCATCGAAATAGATATGTGAATCCCAGTAGGCCTAAAGGGGGAAACGTTTGATGTCACTTTATCAATTTACATGTCGGCTAGTTTTTAGAAGATTTTCTTTGACTTATTTTGCCCTGAAACTTTGGGAACATATTGGAGTATCGAAGTGTGAAATGAGGTGACCAGAAAAACTGTTGAAGAATATTGGAACTGGAATTTTTAAAGCACAATACAAGTTTTAAATAACCTCACTGTGGTTATAAAAACAAAGCTTCTGTTTAAAAAAAACAAGAATCAAAAACGAACAGGCCCTCTAAAAAACGAGGTTCGGCGTAAAAAAACTATTTATTAATTATTGAATCCATCAATCCAGAGAAGAACGTCAAGCCTGATCGGAATTCTTGAGAAAAATCAGTGAAAGTTTTTACAATTATTTGGTGATGTTAAATCAGAATTCGTTTGGATACAGGGCTAATGTCCTGAGTATAAGTTGTAATAGAACTTCAATTTGTGCTTGCTTGCTAGAGTTGGTTTTTGTGGCGTGTGCAACTCCACTTCAATTTATGCCTCGCACTTATAGCTTGTCAGGAAACTAATACGATCCTATAAGTATTGGGTATTCCTCCATTTCCTTATTTTCTCAAGACGTACAATTCAGAAGCTTTTTAGTACTTATAGTCTCGAGAATGTACGATAAAGCAATGTTTTCAATTAACATAGGCTTAGAATGAATGAATGGTCGTCCCGGTTATTTAAATTTTGTTTACTTTTCGAACGCCATTTCGGTTCGTACAAGCCACATATTTTCCTCATTCCAACGCTAATCATTATGTTTTTCGACGACCTTCAAAACCTCTTACTGTCGTGACAATCAGAATCTAGAAAAAAAGGGGAATTTTGACAGCTTATGCCACTTTAACCGAGAATAATGTATCAAGCTATTAGTGAAATCAAATATCATACTTTGAAGGTCGCTTCACTGTGTTTTTGTGTTGTTTCTGAAAGACTGGACATATAATATACAGTAACAGTAAGAAAATCATTTTTCTTCGAACCAGGCCATATCATCCTTTGTACACATAGCTCAGTAAATCAATTTGTACAGAAAACTCGAAGGTACGGGGGATACAACTGGTGTCAGGATATCATATTATTCTACGCTTATTCCACCTTCATTGCCAATGAAAATTTTCTGCTCGAGCTGATGGTCCAGAGTATATCCATGCAAACCTATCCGTTATTTCCAATTCCGTTTCGTTAATTGTTTATGAGACTGAAAAGAAAACAGCACAGAAGATGGGAATTTACTTAGCAGACTGTTTGGGCATGTGTTAAGAAACACTTTACTTGTTAAAGGAGAATGAAATGAAAGAAATGAGTAAGACAATACAGGCGCGCTACATTTTCCTTTCTAACGGTACCAAAACCATATCTCTATCATTTTACCTAGCCAAACTGTGCTATAAGAAAGTTAAAGGGGCATGAGCTGCCGAAATTCACACTTTTTTCATAATTTCTAATCGTCACGACAGTAAGAGGCTTTGAAGGCCATCGAAAAACTAAATGATTGGCGTTGGAATGGGGAAAATCCATACAGTATGTGCGCTGTACGAACCGAAAACGTGTTCGAAAAGTAGCAAAATTTAAATAACCGGGACGACCATTCATTCATTCTAAGTCAAAGTTAGTTCAAAACAATACTTTATCGTACATTTTTGAGACTAGAAGTACTAAAAAGCTTCTGAATTATACGTCTTGAGAAAAATAGCCGATAATTGCAACATTCTGTGTTTACGTCAAAATATCAACATTTTGGCAGCTCATGCCCCTTTAAGAAGCTTTATAACAGAACGTCAAACTGACTCGGCAGCCATCTTCCCAGCAAAGCTGGTAGCTATGTGTCTAGATCGGCCAATCAGCATACGCCTACATGTAGCTCACCAACCCTTGTACTAGCGTAAGAGAAAATTGGTCAACTCGGAAAGTCTGCCATTTAAACATAGGTTAATTTCGATCATTTCGAGGGGTGATATTTCAAGACATGACAACAAAGTATGTATTTGTGAACAATACAAGCTTTCGGCCCCTATATCGGTGTCTTTATCAGGCACAATATCAGGATATGATTAAAAATATAATGACAATATTATATCCCTTTGCTTCCGCAAGTTAAAAAATGCTTTGATACGTCATTATTGGACATAACTCGATTAATACAATATCTAAGCCACAGAGAAACAAAAACAAATCCTGTTTAAGAATTCATTATGGCTATTGACATTGTCTAAGAAATAAAGTGTAACGGTTGTTCCCCGAGTGTCTGTTTTTAGTTAATCTTATTATAAAGAAGGCAATACAAACCAATGAGGCCCGGGTCTATGGGCTATTCCAGTAATTCAGTTATAAGCAATAGCGGGTATTTGTATAATTCTATTTAGATCCTCACTCCCTACTAAATCCATTTCGTTTGACTTAGAGATGCTTGTCAATGATTCGTCTGTCGTATATAATGGACGTGGACAATGCGAATCACAGAGATCGTGGTTTGGTATAATTGAAATTATCCTTACACGGATGGCCGTGGGCATCACAGGAATCGGAGCAGGCAGATTGTACAAATTGCCACACCAAACATTACAGCTCAATGTCGAACTCGTGTGTATCACGTTTCTCATGATGATCGTATACGGGTGTAAGCTCAATTGCATTGCATGTTTTTACATCTTAAGAGGTTAAGTAGATCTCAAACGTACTAACATATACTCCTGCACAGAGAGATTCAATATATTGGGTTCAAACATCACAGTTTTCTTAATCGCTCAAGGTAATAATTAATCACTAGTATGGCGTACATCATTCATACGAATGGACGCGCCAATACGCTAAAACAACCAACCAATGTTTCTTATGAATTTGTCTGGATGGGTATCTTAAAGTATCGCCAGGACAATACACTGACGACTTCAGGCACAGTGCACAGAATCCCGACTTCCCCCAAACAAGGATTCAAAATAGCCACTGATAATCTTTTCTTTAAAGTGGCATGAGCTGCCAAAATGTTGATATTTTGATGTTGAAACAGAATGTTGAAATTATTGGCTATTTTTCTCAAGACTTACAATTCAGAAGCTTTTTAGTGTTTCTAGTCTCGAGAATGTAGGATAAAGCATTATTTTAACTAACTTTGGCGTAGACTGAATGAATGGTCGTCCCGGTTATTTAAATTTTGTTTACTTTTCGAACACTATTTCGGTTCGTTTAGGCCACATACTGTATAGATTTTCCTCATTCCAACGCCAATAATTTAGTTTTTCGATGGCCTTCAAAGCCTCTTACTGTCGTGACAATCAGAAATTATGAAAAAGTGTGAATTTTGGCAGCTCATGCCACTTTAAATGACAAAAACGAAAATGAAGTTTCTGGTTGGTACATACCTCACCGATGAACGTTGACCTATACAGTAGTGTAGTATTTGATTATGTGACCTGCTTCTCAGTTTGAGTTCTTATATGGAAACATACATGTATTTTCATTATTTTCACGTGGATGATAGGATTTTTCAATCTACTATCTAATTATCAGAGTTCATTAACACGTGTTATTTTTTAAAACACATGCCACTTTTTTTTCATACATGATACATGCGTTCTTGTTATATTTATGACCACTAAAACACACGGGCACAGGGAAAATCTTCTTGTCTAAAATAACCATGGTTCTTGTTATACACGGTCATAATCTTAACTACGAAGTGTTAAACAACGAAAAGCATCCATGGAGAACAGATAGAACCTCAATATGTTTCTCAGACGTAGTAAGGCTATACCAAATCACATGTTTAAAATACAATTTACATTTGATTCCATCGAAAACAGTTGGTTTGTTTAGCATGATGGAAAACATGGGACTCCTGAACGAAGAAATGACACTAAAAATACATTGCACTTTTATTCTGTTGCCGACGTTAACCTAGTTATCCAACTGTACGGAAGCTGGTTTTGCCCATAAAAAATCAAGCAAATGGCAACAGCTGCACTGTTCAATATGGACAAATATCATCCTTTTCAAACTTTCCCATCAGGAAATCCCAGACAATAACCTTCAGACCTATTTGTCAATTACCAATCCGCCCATGCCTCTACAACAATACATTGATATCAATAAACGTCAGATCCTTCCTATATAAATAATGCATTGAATCAGAAACAACAACAATTGTAGCGTTTGGGAATTATGGTGTGTATTACAAAGGTCCATTGTGGATTCAAAAATGCAGATTGGTCATTCTGACCTTTCATATCATGCAGGTTTGACATTCCGGCCTTGGTCAATATGACGTATCAATTCCTATTCAGTATTCCGAAATCCTCACGGGAGTCTAAACTTTTATTTAGAAGAAATACTGGTTCGGGATTCTTTACTTCACCCGCCTATATAAATAATACCCTATTTGGAAAGAAATAACGATTTGAAATTTCCCTTTTTGTAATTGCCATGCTTTAATAAATTGTCCCTCGTCAAGTACATGTAAGCTTCCATCCTAGAGCAATCTTAAAAAATAAAATGACCTTTTGTTATGACTCGGCTCAGTTTGAAGAAACGAGCAGAAGACAAAGGGCTTATCCTGTGTCAATTTACATCGATGCTAATGGTCGCAAATATCTCATTGGGATTAGTATTCAGCTGGGCAATCATCCGATTTTGTCAAATATAGACGGTTCAAACTAAAATAAGTTTGAATGCAAACTGGTCAGATCCTGATATATTTTGAAATTTGATGCCTCCGGATAATAGACTCTCCTTAACTCATACTGTTTTTTTTAAGTAAACTGCACAAGAGGGGGGTTGTGTTGATCTTGGCGTTATTTACTTATCAATATATTGTCATATGACAGGGCATTTTTGCACGATAATTAAACATTACCTTATACCTTTTCAGGATTTAGACGTCCCTAGCGAGCCTGCGTTAAAACACGATGATGCTGACAAGGAACGAATAAGCGACGATGTCGACAAACGCTTCTTGGGAAGGTGGAAAAACGCCAGGTATAACGTTGGACATAAGGCTAACGACGAAGAGAAACGGTTTCTTGGTCGATGGAAAAACGCCAATTACCAACAAAAGTCTGTCGAAGATGAGCTCGAGAAGAAATCTAACAGAGGATGGGAAGACACAGTCTTCAGACTTTACGGAGGAAGTCCCGAAATGAAAAGATTCCTCGGACGTTGGAAAAATGTTAATTACCAGAATCAACAATTCGCCGATGCTGAGGAAAAGCGTGGTCTTGGGAGATGGAAAAACGCCAACTATTTGTACAGTCAGTCGAGTTTCCCTGAAGATAAAAGATTTGATCCGGCATACAACCCGGAAGAAAAACGTGGATTTGGTAGATGGAGGAATGCCAACTACAGGTACAAGCAAATCTCGAACCCTGAAGAAAAACGTTTTCTGGGGCGATGGAAGAATGTAAACTATCAGAATCACCAGTCATTAGAGCCAGAAGAAAAACGAGGCATCGGTCGATGGAGAAACGCTAACTGGAGGGCGAGTATTGATAGTTCCAGCGATGATGGTCAACCTATGGAAGCAAAACGGTTTTTGGGACGTTGGAAAAATATCAACTATATAAAGAGTCAACAGAAAAATGACGACAGAAAACGTTTCCTTGGTCGATGGAAAAATATTAACTACCAAAGACATAACGATTTACTTTCAAATGTCAAACGACTTCCGCTTTTGTGGAATATTGGATTTCCCAACATTCCGTCAGACCAGAAGTAGTGATGACAACGATTTGTGTCCTAGGTCAAGGCCGTTTATGAAGTCTCTATCAAAATTCGAACCAGATGTTCAAGTGGTTAATCTATTAATAATATGAAATCATCCCATACTTTATCAACACTAGCCCCGTGTGTCTGTAAGTCTATAATATTTCTATGTGTATAAACTTAATACTTCTAAAAAAAATATACTTAGCGCCATTAAAAACGCACGACCCAAAGAATGTAAAATATTTTGAGAAATGTAAAGTGTAAAATATTGTAAGTACCCTTAAATTGAAGAACAAGGCATTGGTCACAATGAGACAAAGAATTGACAATATGTGAAACCCTGGTGACATTTATTCCTTGCAAACAAATCGTTGATACAGAAATTGACGGTGTCCTCATTCAATAATGGGTATGTCCACCTCGGGCATCAACGCAAGCAGTACATCTGCGACGCAAGGACCTGATGAGTGTGGCTATTCTGTGCTGAGGGATCCGGTCCCACTCTTCCTGCACTACCTGGATCAATTAACGTCGGTTGCGTGGCCTGGGTTGACGTTGTGCAACGGCATTCTTGAGCTGATCCCACGGGTGCTCTATGGGCGATAGATCGGGGGAGTAAGCTGGCCATTCCATGATGTTCACATTATTCTGTTGCAAGAAGTCTTGTGTCAACCCTGCAGAGTGTGGGCTCTGATGATTTCGAGCCCATCGTAAACGGTTTTGGCGTGCGGCGGGTTCTCAATATGGGCCCTCGGTAGGGGATGCGTGCATGCATCTGTATCTGTTGGAGACGGCGTCGGATGGTGCTGAGGCTTACCCTGGGCCTTCCAATTCCCGCTGTCTCACGAGCAGTCTGTGTCGCGGTGCGAAATCGGTCACGTGAGTGCAACAAACCGATGTACCGATCCTGGCGGGCTGTAGTGACTCTTGGCTGACCAGGGCGTGGTAGGTCGGCAACATTGCCAGTTCCATGTTCCCTGATTCTGAGGCGACTAATTGTGGAGGGATGACACTGCATGTGACGTCCTACGGCGGCACAACTGAGACCCGCCTGTAACATGCCAATGGCACGTTCCCTTTGTTGTGTCGTAAGTCTTTATGCTGAGCTTCGTGTAAAGTGTTGAACCCACGACAAATAAGCCCTGAAAGCTGTTCTCAGTGAGGGTGAAACACTCAATGGACGTTATTAGGAAATGTTGCGTAATGTTCACGACAGGCGCGTCGGGAACACCACAGGTTACCCAGTTATTGCAACTCAACTCGAACTAACAATAAACAACAAAACGTAAATGGCCAATAGCCTTACTGGGGTAGAAACATAAAATTCAACCGTGCGTTTTTAATGGCGCTAAGTATATTTAGCCGACAAACACCAAATAGTGCATCGCAATTTCGGTTGGCTTGGCCAATCTGCTGGGCGTCCATATCTAGATGAAATCATTCCAGGATGGCTGTCTTATACTGTAGAAGAACAGGTTGTGTCAGTGAGACGACGTCATTTGCGTAACGATTTTCTCCACGGATCTTTCCACTTTCCTTCTGTAAAAGTGGGGAAAGAAGGTTTTTAATCTATGTCACAGGGTCTTTTTTAAACACCACCTTTGCTCATCGTTGTACCTTTTGTTAAAAAATGTACCTGGGTTTGTATTAATTTGTCATTACAGAATATTAAGAGCTCGAGATAGAATCTAAATTTTAATTTCAATGGAGGCTGTTATACTATTGATTCTTTGTCATGACATGACGGAGATTTTCGTTTGCTTTAAGCTTACATTTCTTGTCTGAATTTTGCAAATCGACGTATTTTCGCTATTTAAAAATATTAATCCACTTTAATGTGCCCGACAATCTTTGAGGGTAGTGTTTTTATCCTCCGATGTGTCATGAAGGCAAAATATAAAAAAAAAACTATTATCAGACATTTACAAAAAAGTGGGGTTTACCATAATCATCAACAGTATCTTTATATATTTTTCTCTCGTAAATTAACTGTTATCTCGATGTTTTATTGTGTGAATGAATATGATGTCACAGATGAAAAACTATTTCAATGTATATTTTATGTAAATCTATATTATATGTGTGGGTAGAAATAAACGTGTTTAATGTTAAGCTGAAGTTTTAGGTTCAGTTTATTAGACCTCTTTGCTTTCAAACATGATGGATAATTGCAACAATATACTATTGTTGGTGTGATAAAAATAGCAGAATATGTTTTTGGCGAATATAATTATATGGTGGATTAAACAAATCGTTTGAGTTGATTTAACTACAGTAATTTAACTTCAACAAAATTATAAGAAATATCTCAGCATTAGGTTCATAATAGTTTCAGTTTTGCCAGTTAGCCAGCGTCCCCAAAGACTGATTGTTTTTGTCGGGCTAAATATTATTTCAGTTCAATATGGCGGCATTGCCATGTTTAGTGTGGGAGGAAACCGGTTTTTTTGGTCGGATAAACCCTTTAAAGAACGTAAAATAACGTTTTTCAACAAAAGTGCCATTTAAGTGCCCAAAAAACGACGGCTTCCATCCGCATGTAGTGACTATATACTTATATTTAATCACAAAAACGGGCAAATTGCTGTCCATTTGTCTTCGGTCACATATTCGGTTCATATAAATAAGTCGCAAGTTTAAAAGCTGAGTAAAATTCTGTGTTCATTCAGTGTAGCAAACCAAGTTTGATATAGGATTCCAATTTGCTGTTCAAATCACTAGCAAGGTGCGATTGTGTTTTCCATATTAAACGTTATTTCGAGACAGACAATAGAAATGTAATTCTAGTTGTGAGTCCAGACAAACGTTGGCAATTTAACGTTAGAAATCCGAAAAGAAAAAGAACATCCTAAGTTCGTTCTAAAATTAGTATTCACCCTAGTCCTATAGGCAATAAAAGGGTGCACTATTTATGGCTAAAATTGGTCATTGTAATCCATTGGACTTGGATTAGAAAGTCACCCCGGGAGGGGTCAACTAAACATGAAAGAACGTTCGTCACGGTTATTTAAATTTTGTTTACTCTTTGGACAGAACGCAGACTGGATGGATTTTCCGCATTCCAACGTCAATCATCTAGTTTTTCGATGACTTTCAAGAATGTCAGAATTCTTTTGCTATGTCGTGTATAACAGTCTAACTATCGTATAGTACCATCTTAAGAAAATCTCGTGAGAATGCGATTGCTCTAACGTTTTTATCCACCATATTGTGACTATAGGACTTAAGCTAGACAGTTCACCATGGCGGCCAACAGTTCATTTGGCCATTGATGGCCCAATGAAACAAATACATGTACGCCTCCTGTATTTTATAGGAGGGACCAGCTCAACGTGAATGAATTCGTCTTAGAGCGTCGCTATCTTGCTAAACAGGGACTACTTTCTCCTATCATTTCTTTTAATTTCAAGTCCATGTCCACGTGTAGTGTGCTACCAGAATCGTTCTACATGTATCTCTCTGATAGCTTTCTAAAATGTTATCCAAGCATGCAATAGGTCCTACGCTATGGCTTGCAAAACCGTACGAGTTCTATCTTGGAGATTCGCGAGAATACGATTGAATCCTTGGCTGTCGAAGGATCGTGTTTAGGTAAATTTTGATTTTAACTTACCAAAGTACAAAGAGGACCTACTCTGTATACAGAGATTTTGACGTCACTTATCACATCCAGTGAACGGAGTTATGGACCAATCAAGGAGGCCGTTATTAATGACTTTAATCGTATCATTCGAAGCGTTTGAGTCATGTGCTTGGTTTTTCCCAATCTCAATATGTACTACATTTTGAAGTAAATTTATACATCCAGCTCTTTCATTAGACGACCGGATCAGTGTTTCAAATTGATTTGGCTCCCTATCTCAACAGAGAATTGATAATGGAAAGCCCTGATGGATTGTTGAATGGTCTCTTACGGATGATACCGACAGCTATCTTCCGACACGGGCATCTTTTTTCACGGGCAAGTCGAAGTCGATGCATTCTGTGTTGCTATGCCAAATTCGCCATACTTTTATGTCGTATTGGTGCCAGAAATCCTTACCCTCGGGATAACTACAAAAAAGGCTCTTCTGCGATTGGTTCTCCCATACCATTTTCTCGGACAAAATGTCTGAGCATGTTCCTTTCTCCAAAAAGATGCTGTCAGGCATAAAGGTAAACGTTTCCGCTTAGGGATACAACACAGATGAAGTGAACAGTTTGGTATGCCATACGGGAGAGATTTTTGAATCGCTCGAAGCAATATCTTAAAAATAGCAAACATTTGTAGCTGTGCTGTCAGTCAGAAGTCACTATGAGAAATCTTCAGAAATGGACGTAGTCTTCAAGTGTCATCATTGGTACTTTTATTTGATGAGACAAAGATACCCCAGAGTACTTCGTGAAGGTTTAAATATCGGCGTATACACACAGGAAGACTGGACAGAGCTTGGCCTACGGGCGAAGTCATATCCCTGTAAACCTAATGGATCTTAATTAAGGAAACACGGATAGCCAGATCTATTAGTTGAAATAATTTCAAGTCTCGTTTATTTCACTTATATAAGTTAATGTCTTCTGTATTTTGACGGAACATATACGGAAGCAAAGGCAAAATTATAAATTCACAATTGCATTAGCTATGCTCTGAAACTTTCGAAAGCATTACACAATAAAAACCCACGTAGCAACGAAAACCTTTATATGAAACGTATTTTTCATGCTAAGAAATTCTTTGGACACTCCTACTCTCCCCCCCCCCCCCCCGCCCCCCCTCCAATTTTTTAAAATGTTCTATGGTGTTTCACCTTGCGTAAAGTTTAAAGCCTACAGAAGCAGATTGGCTTTCCCGTTATGAGTCGCATGTACTGTATCGATGGAGTCAAAAGGTACATGGCAATTTGTGTTCGAAGTATCTTGGAAAATAGTACTAATATAATAAGATATTGTTTCTGAACAAGGGATAAATTCACATGCTGCTTTATTGTCTCATTAATGATACTGTTTTGTTTGATTCATGTAAGGTGTGAATTATTCTCTATATAGCATGATATTAAATCTGTAATAATGACGTATGGCCTTGGCAAATAAAATGGTCATCTGAGGCAGAATATAATACAAGCAAGCATTGAGAAAATTAACGTTTTAGCCCATCCTTATCAAAATTTGGTCTGTGCCTTTTGAACCTTCTCAGGTTAAACTGATCGGTTGATGTTTTACGCCACACTTAAGATTATTTCACGTATATGGCGGTGTTGCCAGATTTAGTGGGCCAGGAAACTGGGCTCATTGTCTGTAAGAAAGTCTCGACCTTCGGCGAGTAGCTAGTAACTCTTCAACATACGAAAATCTAGCAAACTAAAATGAAACTTCAAGGTAATGTAATCAGTTGTTATATCCTTTTTAAAACGCACAACTTTATGGACACTTTAAAGTGGCATGTGCTGCCCAAATTTAGACTTTTTCATAAATTGCGATTCTATAGAGAAGTTCTGTGTTTGGTGTACCTTGGGAAACTAACGAATTGGCGTTGAAATAAAAAAAGGGTTATCAGTAACGCTTGTGCTAAGGTGTGCTAATAAGGGATAGTTCACTTTGGGGGTTTTGTGGCTTATAAAACTATCTTAACGTACATCTGTAATATTGTTATCAACAGGAAAATCTTATTTCGTACTTTTTGATACAAATGCCTAACAATTAGCTAATTCTGCTTCCGTAACACATCACCGAAATAGATATGTGAATCCCAGTAGGCCTAAAGGGGGAAACGTTTGATGTCACTTTATCAATTTACATGTCGGCTAGTTTTTAGAAGATTTTCTTTGACTTATTTTGCCCTGAAACTTTGGGAACATATTGGAGTATTGAAGTGTGAAATGATATGACCAGAAAAACTGTTGAAGAATATTGGAACTAGAATTTATAAAGCACAATACAAGTTTTAAATAACCTCACTGCGGTTATGCAAACAAAGCTTCTGTTAAAAAAAACAAGAATTGAAAATCGAACAGGCCCTCTAAAAAACGAGGTTTGGCGTAAAAAACTATTTATTAATTATTGAATCCATCAATCCAGAGAAGAACGTCAAGCCTGATCGGAATTCTTGAGAAAAATCAGTGAAAGTTTTTACAATTATTTGGTGATGTTTAATCAGAATTCGTTTGGATACAGGGCTAATGTCCTGAGTATAAGTTGTAATAGAACTTCAATTTATGCCTCGCACTTATAGCTTGTCATGAAACTAATACGATCCTATAAGTATAGAGTATTCCTCCATTCGTTCAACACACCCATTGCTTCCAATAAATTCCACACCAGTTTTCATTGGCTAAAAGCACCACGTGATTTTAACACCTTAAAATAGCGAAAGTTAGGAAAGGTGTTCTTCTAACAGGTTTCCATCAGTTCGTTTTTATTTTTAACTCACGAACTCTACGAATAACTTTTGTTTAAAACGTCTGGGGACAAATAGGCTGGGCTGATTACCTTCTATGGAAGTGACGATATGCGATCATTTTTACGCTAAACCCGCAGATAGCATGTGTGTCATTAAATTTAAAATTGTCATTAAACAAACTGTCACTTCACTCAATTTCCAAAGAAGATGTAATTCAGGCGTACGAAGTAAAACTATCAGCAAGATAGAAACCGATTTTTCTGGCCACCAGAATCGATACAGCTGACCGATACGAAAATCCAACAAGAACTTTGTCCAACGTGCCAATAACAGTGCGAAACTGAACCTCCTGGATTATTAAAATCTTGACCAAACCCAATATAATCTTTTGCAGAAATGTGCATTTAGCGGAAGTTGCTAAACGAGGCGAATACATGTGTGACATTTCTGGGTCAACCGTGAGCGTAATCAGTGTTCGGAAAATAGACCCAATTACTTCAAATCTTCGTGTGCATGCCAAAAATCTTGATTTTAAAGCTCCGGTAATTCCGTATCCCATTTGAATGGCATTCGAGTTATATGTTCTTTGTTTGTTCGTGTGGGTGTGTATTTTGTTAGACGAGGGGAAAGTGCACTTTTCATCGTTGTCAATGAAAGGCGAGTCTCTCCCATTGAATTATATGCGTAGAATGGTGGTCAAATAACTTTTTAGTTCCAGTGAGCGCCTACATGACAACAAGATGACTACGCGATTTCAGTCCAATATGGCGGACGGGTAACCAACGCCACGCGCTCGTCCACCTCACGAGTGCTTTTTAGAACGTCAGATCTAAACATGCCAATGAGACGAGGCCATTTCACGTATATAGTTCAATGGTTTATCCTAATTACGACTACATGAACCTTAATATTAATCTCCTCAAAACCTCGACCAATACTCTGTGAGAAAGCAATATCTTCGGGGTCAAAATATTAGACCACTGAACAACCCAGGGAGATGAAGTCCATTGTGAAATTTCCCGGTCAACTGTAAATACAGGTATAATTGTCCTCTTTTTAGCCCTTAGACTGTTTTCCGTTGGTTTAATATACACAGCAGTTATACACAGACATACAAATCAAAGTACCATTGGGTCGGCGTTGATTAACGTCGTATACTAAATGCAAAATAATGAACAGAACTGGAATGACATTGGTTTGATTTTATTTTTATTGCGTTTAATTATATGATAACTGAAAAATTGCTCTATGCGTGAAGAAAATACTTATTGTTGTCTCTGGCTACCAGCGTTACTCATCATTGATTTCGAATCCATGGAAGATTGTTGGAAAACCGGCGTTATTATAACGGGACTTGCTGATAAAAATTACCCAACCAACTCAGTTATAATGCTAAAAAATTAAGACATCACCAAGTGGTAAGTTGTTTTGAACAACACGAGCTTTCGACACCTGTACCGGTGTCTTCGTCAAGTATAACGTGGTGATGTCTTAATTTTTTATCATTAGTATGGAACCCACATTGAAAGAGAGTTTCAAACATTTCTCACCTCAGTTATATGTGTTACAAGGCCCCGATAAGAAATGTATCAAGAAAACTTACTGATTGATTGACTGATATTTTACGCTAAACTCAAGAATATTATACTTTTATGGCGCCATTGTCAGGGTAAGTGGGGGGGGGGGGATGGGGACCTATGGCGGGTACATGACAAAGGAATACAAATCAACATAAGCACGGGGAAGGATCACACAGGATCGAACTATTCCGGCTCCTCACCAAACTGGGCGAAAACTCAATTCCTTGGTCTCAGAAGCACAAACATGCATTTTACCCAGGGCCAGAATCTAATAAAAAAATAAACAATTTTATGACGGAGTTCGGACCTATATTGGTCCCAAAAACCTAAGAACGCGTAACACTATTGAAATGTATAAAAACAATCATCTGTTATAAGGTGCATATAGGCTGAAATGTCAAAAAGATCTCAGAGAAAACTCCATAGTATTAGTATATGTTGCATTACATAAACTAATTTACAATCTTTAAGGCAATAGTTTCTCATGTCGATACAAACCTTCCGTTGGTGGTTGGTGGGTTACAATAGGGAGCGCAAGTCACGTGTGAATTCCACATATTTCCTGTTACCGGCACTGCATTGCGCATGTGACTGTGCGTTTTTCGTTCCAATGTGACGTTTAAATCTGACGTTATGGAACAAAATACGTCAAATGGAATTGCAACGTCATCAAAAACGTTCTTAATGACGTCATCTGTCACCGGATATCACAAAATCTCGTAATAATTCTGATGAGACTTGCGCTCCCTATTCCACTCATTCCAACGAAAAAGGGGGCCTCCATGGCTTAGTAGGTAGAGCGTTGGACGTTCTATCCGAACAGCCTCCCACCAATGGGTCACTGGTTCGAATCCCACTCAGTCCAAAAACAAATTTGAAATAATACTGACTGGGTTTTCACTCGAACGAGCTATGTGGGATGGTTGCCAGTTACCACCTAAAGCTCGTGAGCTTCCTCCGGGCATAGACCCCGGTTTCCTGGCAACGCCGCCATATAAGTGAAATAATAATAACAATCAATCAGTCAATCAATCCAGGAAAATTAAAACCAGAGTGAGGTTTTACTGGATCGCCTTATATGGAGGGGTTGTCAGGTGTCCGTAAAAGGTCGAAGGATTCATTCTGGCAAGGAGCCATTCCTCTCCCAATATAAAACCTGACGCCATCATAGTAGTGAATTAATATCGAGTGCCGAGTAAAATATAAACCATTTTTTAGAATAAATACAACACTAAAAGCAAAGAGAGTAGATTGACAAGAGTGGTCACTTCGTCCGCGCCATGTTGAGTTTGAACAATTTCAATTTAATTCCATTTTATGGTACTTGGCACTTGAACAAAGCAGAGTACAAACAACAAAAAGTGTAACAATCATAACTTGGAAATATTTACAATGGTAACTAAAGTACCCCCTGACACGGACACGATTCGATTATTAGGAACCTCCTTTCTGTAGGGGGCACTTTACATGTACAGTCGGAACACCCTTCCGCTAGGGGGCCAGAAGAACATGCCGGCAATGCTGATTGGACGAAGTGACCACTCTTGTCAATCTACTCTCTTTGCTTTGGGGGACATTAAACAAAATGAAAATTGGTTATATCAAAATGAGGCTATAGAGATTGTTGAACAATTTAATTACTTGGGAGTTGTTTTTAGCTCCAAATGTAAGTTTAATAACACACGCGATTTGTTTGTACAAAAAGGTAAAAAAGCAGCAAATGTCCTTCTTATTAATATTAAAACATATGGAATTCCAATTGATGTTACAAATGATTTGTTTGATTCATTTGTTAGTCAAACTCTTCTTTATGGTGCAGAAGTTTGGGGTTTTAAAAAGTCTCTACCCATGGAACGGATACAAACTAAGTTTTTCAAACGACTAGTAAATGTGAAAATGTCTACTTCTAATTGTACAATTTACTGTGAATTTGGTCGACAAACATTTTGGTGGAAAAGTATACTTCGTGTTGTAAAATATTTTTTAAAGGCATGTAAAACAGAAAATGTCATTGTTAGAAAAGTTTTTGATGAAATGTACTTGTCAAATTCAGACTGGATCAATAACGTAAAAGATATATTGAATCGTTATGGCTTTGGTGAAGTATGGTTATTTCCAAGTAGCGTTGAGCTAACCAGGTTCATATATATTTTCAGGCAGCGTCTGTATGATTGTCAAAAGCAAGAACTGCTATTAGAACTGGAATCTCCCAAAATGTTCTTGTATAAAAATTTAAATACAAATTTTGGGGTGCAAGATTATTTAGTTAAAATAAGAAATTTTAACCATCGTAACTCCATGTTTAAGTTGAGAACATCGAGTCACAATCTCCGTATAGAGACAGATAGACATGGCAGTAACCAGCTACCAAGACATGAACGAAAATGTTTGTTATGTAACACAAATGATGTTGAGGATGAATACCATTTTATTTTAATCTGTCCAATTTATCAAGAAGTTAGAAAAGAACTAATTAAAGGGTATTATTGGAAAAAACCTAGTGTACACAAACTTGTAGCACTTCTTAACTCTACCTCTGTTAATATGATTCAGAAAACTGCAAAATTTGTTCATATATGTTTGGAAAACAGGAATGTTTTGATAGGGAGAATGTAACCGTGTATATATCGAGGTTCTCTCTCAAATGTCAGACATATATAATAAGTATATTCTGTTATAAACATCATATGTTTGTGAGTGTCAGTATGTACATGTATTTATAATGTTGTTTCAATTATTGTAAAATTCATTGTACAGAAACCATTGTGACAAGGGGCAATTATTTGCTCAAGTCAATAAACTTTGAATTGAATTGAATTGCTAAAAGCACAGTGACATAAACAGGATTCTGCTACATGTATGTTTCGATAACAAACAGAAGATTTAATGATTGTCTTATACACAACATTTGATATTATTTTTGGCTTCAGTTCTTCTAGTTAAGCGCCGAGTTCAATAATCGTTTATATTAAAATAGATAAGCATTTCAAGAAATAACATGTTGTTATCGTAACCTTAGGCCTACTTACGATTCCTCTGACCAGGGTATATGGATGACAGGAGGAGTTGCGTCCCTTTGACTGTCAGTTATCGACCTTCACCAAGCCCTCGGGGTTCTAGGATACAGTTTCATTTCCCGTTTGCGGCGTTACGTTATGTTGACGTTATTATTTGTGGCTAATTACTTAAATCTCGTTAAGGCGTATCCCTAACATTTTAAAATTGGTCAACACATGGGAGATCTTTGACAACCAAAAATATTGACACAGTGCATGTCGGTTTCCCGCTACACACCATTCAACATGGGACTGCCGTTCTGACAATTTGTTACAAATTAAAATACACACAAAAATATTAAATCAGGCATTGGTCGAAAGCTTAAAGTGTGCACGCTAGATTTGAATAAGTTTCAATCCAATTTTTAAATAACCGTAAACTCTCGATCACTCAGGGGGCCTATGATCAGGGGGATATGAACGATGTAAGTGGGATGGTCACCAGGAACCAGCGAAAGGTCAGGGTTTCCTCGGGGGGGGGGGGGGTATAGATTAAGCCTGGTTTCCCTGAGTGTCCCCCAATAATCCTGGCAACAACATCATACATGCGAAAAAAATTTGAATGAAGTGTAAAACGTCAATCCATCCAGCATAAGCCTCATTCAGAGGTCTATCTTTGACGATGCAAATTGTATTCTCGGTTTTGACACCAAATTTGTTGACAATTACTTCTTGGTTGGCCTCAAGTGAAACGGTAGCCAGAAACCAACAGAAGTAACTTTGGGGTGTCATGTGACATTGAGTTTCTTCTGGTAAATAAACTTGAATACGGTGTTTAACAACCGATCAAAAAGTATATTCCTTACAGCTCAAATGGTTTCTATGGGTTACTGGGTGTGGGAGGAGATCTTAAAAAGATTTTATAGACCCCCCCCCCTCCAACTCACCACCGAAAACTCTTGCCGAAGCTTGCATTAAATTTTAAATACATTTATTGTATCTGTAACTTAAACTATATGTTATATGGCCCAGATGTATGATTCTAAAATTACATTATTACTATATATATTTTGCAGGTTTGTTTCGTGAAACATCGGAAAAAATCGGATGAAAACATAGTGTTAAAATGTATAGTGTTTATAGATTGCATAAACTGCTGTAGTCCGCTTAATAAAACCCTTAATAAAAACGCCTAATAAAAATTCCACAGACACACGGAGAGCTCTCCCCTTACCCCTCTATATTATATGTATTAGATAGAGGGGTAAGGGGAGAGCACTCCGTGTGCTTATGGCCACAATGTACGCGGGAAAGTATTCATTTTACATGGTTATTTGCGAAAACGCCGGGGTTTAGAATAGAAGAACATTTTAGGGGGGCTAAAGTATGTCCTAAGGAATATAAAAAAACATACAAAAAGTATATTCCAGAGATCGGCTACGGAACCCTATTTATAGCGACTTTTCAAGTTACAGCCACCGGCCTAGACGTCATATATTCTGTATCTTAAATGAAACATAAAACAGAATTATATTGTGCATGTAATTGTTACTTAATCAGGTGTGAAGGCCCCTTTATTACAACAGTAAATATGGAACGTCTTTATTCCCGTATATTCAGTTGACGAATAAACTGATAAAAAAGATTTTCAAGACTAATTAAGCTTGATAATTTTTTTTCACTCCTCACTTTGTCGTGTTCAATCCTAACATAGAACTATTGTTTAAAAATAAAATCCTTGGATGTTTTCAAAGCGTGGGAGTGGGAGGCTGTTTTCTATTCATATATCGTAACTAAGATAGTTCTCTGACAGTCCATATTTCATGCATCTTTCTATAAAACGTTTAAACGAATTGCAGTTCGATAACATAAGCTGGTTTTGGTGACGTAAGGTGGTCTAAATTTATTGAGAACGCCTGTGTTAATGACCGCAGGCTCGTCGTTTTGTAACGTGAAAAATTAGTTATGGATAAATAATGGTTTATTGATTGACGACAAAAACCTGCTGGTCGGCTGTTATGGATATAGTCAGAATTTATTCTCGCAGCAAAATAAGGCGCCTTGATGGCTCAGTCGGTAGGGCGATGATCAATCAATCAATCGTGACAAAATCTGTGATTGAGTGTTTTGGTATCCTTGTCTGATGTTATGATAATTCGTGAAAAGAAAAACAGCTTTGTGACCAGTAAATTCCTAAAAAAGCAACTTATATTTTGAGTGAACCTGGGGTTTTGCAGACAAGCGCAGGATGGACGTGTTTACATTGATTCTTTCAATTCAAAAAAAAATTTTTGACTAAATTAATCAAATGTTAAAATCATCTATACATTTATTTGTTCATGTATATTATTTAGCCCGGTAAACCCCATCTTGGGTAACACAGAGACAGACACAGTTTCTTTTTTTCTGCATGTCTCCAAAGCTTATCACGGTTGAAAGTTAACGAATAGAATGTTTCGGTTCCTTGCCACCAATGGGTCGCGGGTTCGTATCACGCTCAGTCCAAAAAAAATTGGAATATTTTCTGACTGGGTTTTCCCTCGAACGACCTATGTGGGATGTTTGCCAGAAGGTCGTGGGTTTCCTCCGGGCATAGAGCCCGGTTTCCTACCACAATAAAACTGGCAACGCTGCCATGTAAGTGAAATACTCTTGAGCGCGGCGTAAAACAACAAACATTCAATCAATCCTTGCGTTATCACTGTGGCACCTTTGTAGGGCTACCAAGAAGATATGGATAGTGTTTGTTTCGTGGTTACCTTTTTGGTTGCCTCATTCAGATGACCTGCAATCTGAGGGTATTTGACGTACATAAATCTAGATCTATCCCAGTGTTTGTGCACATCGAAGGTTGTGTATTATGTCCCTTTGACGGAAAACCATCCTCGGATACCCAGGGTTAAATTCTCGACAAGCTCACCTCTTACCCCTGGGTCAATTGCCTCGTTAAGCGTCGTTTTCTGGGAACGCCCATTTTCTGTCGGACCAATCAAACGATTTCTTATAAACGTTTTAACTCTTCAGTTTTGGAGACACGTTTATCGAATTGAAGTAAAAACAAAGATGGCGGCCCCCAATATGACATGTGAGTTGTGATACAACCGAAAAGTCGTCCATCATTTGTTTTGAACACTGCTAAGATGCTGACGCAACGCGGATTCTGATTGGTGAAATTTTCCGCCACAGTTTTGTGGCGGAACCAATCAAAATCTACATGCATATTAAATTAGAAACGACGGGCAGGGTCCGACTTGTCCCACGGGTAATGTGAGCGTAAGCGGAATTTTTAACCGTGGGTTTCGACGATGACGGAAAACATGCATATCACTATCTTCGACTATCGGGGAACCGATGGTTGTTTCGTTTCAACTTATACTTTTATTTTAAATATACATTTAGTCCATTTACCAAAAAAATCAGCCAGCTTTAAGACTTATTCATATGATTTTATTAATTTAATGAAGGAATATATTGCCTTCATGTGAAGGATTGATTGATTGATTGTTTGGTGTTTTACGCCGCGCTCAAGATTATTTCACTTATATGGCGGAGTTGGCAGTTTTTATTGTGGGAGGAAACCGGGCTCTATGCCCCGAGGAAACCCACGACCTTCCGTTGGTAACTGGCGACCATCCCACATAGGTCGTTCGAGTGAAAACCAGTCAGAACATTTTCCAATATTGTTGGACTGAGTGGGATTCGAACCCGCGACCCATTCATGTGGAGGAAGTTCTAAGGAAGCCCATTCATACTTCCGTCAAAAGTGGATTTCTAAAACCGTGACTATTGGAGGTCCAAATTTCATAGCTGGAGTCATTTTAAGTATTCTTTTACGTCAGTATCAATTGAGGAGGGAATGAATACATAGAGGATATTAACTGGTCTCGGTGTGTATACCATAAATATTTCATCGAGTGGGATGCGAAAAGTGATATTTTCGCATCACACGAGATGAAATATTTATGGTATACATATCGAGACCAGTTAATTTTCTTTTTATTATATATCTAACAAGATTCGTCATTTAAATTTTGATTTGAAAACATCTACGTAACGAAAACAAAAATATGCGAAGGTTTATGTCTCAGTCACTGACCTAAATACCGAGCTATATAGGTCAATGGTCCGAACTACCACGACGCGCATGACAAAATAGATCGACAAAGAAATTCATTCAGTGAACTTATGAAAGAAAACTATTCTTAACACCCGAACCAAATTACTTATACTGTTTATTAAGATCAACAAGAAAAAAGATATGCACTCTTTCGCCGCTTTTCGTCATTTTCGCAAAGTTATTATTCAAGACGCGCGCATTTACACAGAGCCAATAACGTGCAACGGTAGTGTCAAATTTGATCGAAGCGAGGAAAAATATGAAAATGCAAAACCAATTTTATGAATTAGAAAAAATACAATTATAGTTCAACTGAAATAGTTCGCACCGGACTTTCTAATGTATGAAGAATATTAGATAACGGAAGTGCTTGAGTGAAAAGAAAGTGTAAGAAAAAAAGCTTAATACTGGAGCACGGTCGAAGAAGATTGCGCTGCCTGGGGCAGTAGAGCGTCAAGTGAGGCAGAGACATCAACGGGGAGGACGGCTTGGTAGGCCTGGGTTGCAGGGGCCAAAGTAGTCCCGGCTGTCAAAAGTGATATCATCACTGTGATGATATAAGAAAAATTGATATCGTCACAGTGACGATATCAGTTGCTATTTTTCCTCTGATATGATTTATATCATGTTGATAGTTCTCTATATTTCATTGCCAGATATATAATAAATTGATCTTTTGCACCGAGCCCAAGAATATTTCACTCATGTAGTTGGGTTGCCAGGTGAAGTGAGAAATAAAACAGGGATGTTTGCAGGACCCCTCCGACGTTCGACGGTATCTGGCGGGCCGTTTACATTGCCCAATAACAATCTTTAAAGTGGCATGGGCTGCCAAAATGTTGATACATGTATTTTGACGTAAAAACAGATGTTGAAATTATCGGCTATTTCTCAAGATGTATAATTCAGAAGCTTTTTAGTGTTTTTATTCTAGAGAATGTACGATAAAATATTATTATGAACTATTGACTTAGAATGAATGAATGGACGTCCCGGTTATTAAAATTTTGTTAACTTTCCGAACACTATTCCGGTTTGTACAGGCCACATACTGTTTGGATTTTCCTCATTCCAACGCTAATCATTTAGGCTAGGTTTCCGATGGCCTTCAAAGCCTTTTACTGTCGTGACGATCAGAAATTATGAAAAAAGTGTGAATTTTGGCAGCTCATGCCACTTTAATCAAACGAATGAATGACTGAGAATGAATGCATGATTCCATCACAGCTTTTACATTCCGTGTAGAATCAAACACATTCCTTATCTCTAACAAAATGAACTTGTTCAACTCAGTCTAGAGTCGGAGGCCTACTGTCCTCTTACACTTCTCGCCTGGTCATTTAATGACAATGTGTCACATAAATAAATCTTACTACAGCGAACACACCTGTCAATTATGAAACTAAAGGGTAGACTCGATTGGAAGAATTGCTCTCGAATAATAGTCCATTAAAAAGGGAAATAAAAGATGACAGCGAATTTTGGGTTATGACATTCCCTGAATCCTCATCTGGCATATTTGATTGCAGAATCTGTACCTGTCAGGTATTTAATAATAAAAATAACAAAATTCAATCAAAAGGCATATACTTCTTGTTAGCATATGCGAGCCAGGTGAACCACAGCCACTCTGTCTCAAACTTCGGACGTTGGCGTGAGATATATAGTGAAGGAAATAAGGGAGGTAACTTTAAATTGTCTTTTAGCTGCCAACATTTCGATATATTTGCGTAAGAAAAATCAGAAAATTATCGGCTTTTCTTTAACAAATATCTGTAAAAGTATAATTCCACATTATTATCGGTTATATTTTTCTCTGCTAAAAGTACATTTCTAAGATTGATATCAGATGGAATCTATTATTCGTATTGATACAAATGAAGAAAAATTAGCTAATAATGTTTCAACGAAATCTTCAGCGCTTTTGGTAGCTCATGCCACTTTAATGTCTATTGTACATGGAAATCCTCAGCGCCAGTGACAGCTCATGCTACTTTATTGTCTATTGTACAGGGAAAAATACGAAGGCTTTATTGAAAGTTTTGAGCCTGGATTGTTAGCTTTTTGTAAAATGGTTGATTCATTGATTGAGATTTTACTGCCTCTTGGAGAATATATAACGTTAAAATATGGCGGTGGTGTTTCTTCTTTTCTCAGAGAAAACGCCTCCATGTTAGCTGATCAAAAATAAACCCACTCGGCAATTTTATAACAAAAATGTGGGTATGGGGGGGGGGGGGGGGGGGGGGGGGCTGAGTGGCATTAGAAGCGCGAACTTTTCAATTAAAAGCTTGTGTTAGACTATCACTTTAACGTCTGAACCCGTCTACATGAATAAGAATGAGAGGAAAATTTATCCCGTTTCTCCAGAACCGGTTCCTGGCTCAACGAAAAATTAAATCATTGATGATTGTATGAGGAAAGTCCGTACAGTCTCTGACCCTACCAACCAGAATAGTGTCCGAAAAGTAAACAAATTTAGATAACCGGGACCAACGTTCATTCTAGGCCTAAGTTACTTCAAAACACTTACAGGTACAGATTTACTAACTGATATCACAAAATGTAGTTCTTGATAAAAATAACTGATACTTTCCAAATTTTATCTTCACACGAAAAATTTCAACATGTTGGGAGCCACTTTAGTACAAGAGGTCAAATATTTTTGGGCGTGGTAAATTAAGGTGGCATGAGCTGCCAAAATTCAAACTTTTTTCATAATTTTTGATCGTCACGACAGTAAGAGGCTTTGACGGCCATCGAAAAACTAAATGATTGGCGTTGGAATGAGAAAGAATCATACAGTATATGTGGCCTATACGAAATGTAAAAGTGTTTGAAAAGTAAACAAAATTTAAATAACCGGGACGACCATAATATCCATTCGTTCTAAGCCAAAGTTAATTCAAAACCACACTTTATCGTACATTTTAGAGAATAGAAGCAATAAACAGCTTCTGAATTATACGTCTTGGGAAAAATAGCCGATAATTTAAAATTCTGTTTTACGTCAAAATATCAATATTTTGGCAGATCATGCCACTTTAATAATCGTACAAAATTGATGAAGGCCTGCCTGTGACTTAAGGTCTGTATTATACGATGGGGCTTCGGGGGCTCAGTCGGTTTGAGGGACAGTTCCGCTTTGTAAATATTTCTTTATCTATATTTTCCTTTAACTGTTTTTGTAATATTTGCCTCTAGTTACGTTATCGTTTTCATATTAATTAAAATCTTAACATAATATCTACTGGTTGTTCGTTGGCATGATAGTGAACATTTTGTTGTTACAATAGAACACAGCCTTTGTGATTGATTGATTGATTGGTTGATGTTTTAAGCAGCGTTCAAGATTATTTCACTTATATGGCGGCGTTGCCAGGTTTGGTGTGTGTGTGGGGACTCTTTGCCCGGAGGAAACCCCCGACCACATGGCGCAGTCTTAATGGCTGCTAACACAAAAAAAAACTCCCTCAAATTATTCATATTACCAATACTAAATTGAAATTTGAACCATATGTTAAACTGTGCTTGTAACATAGCTGTAACATTTATTTTAATCACGCCCTTCCCGTCCAAACGTACAACTAATTAAACGAAACAGTTAAAAGTGAAATGTCAGAATCACATTGTGTGGGAAGTAATGAAATAACCTGACACATGGTGATAACATTCCCTCTTCCAAGAGTTATGTTAATAGATTCGCCCATTCATTTCTATCTATGTACAAAATTCGTAGGTTGTGAGATGGAGTTTATAACCTTGTTGTCTGTTAATTGTAGGTTGTGAGATGAAGTTTATAACCTTGTTGTCTGTTAATTGTAGGTTGTGAGATGGAGTTTATAACCTTGTTGTCTGTTAATTGTAGGTTGTGAGATGGAGTTTATTACCTTGTTGTCTGTTAATTGTAGGTTATGAGATGTAGTTAATAAACATGTTGTTTGATAAGACTAATTGCAGGTTGTGAGATGGAGTTTATAACCATGTTGTTTGTTATAACTGTTTTGTTTGTCATAACCGTGCTGTTTAATTGTAGGTTGCGAGATGGCGTTTATAACCATGTTGTTTGTTATAACTGTGCTGTTTGTCATAACCATGTTATTTGTAAATTGTAGTTTGTGAGATGGAGTTTATAACATGTTTGTTATAACTGTGCTGTTTTGTCTTAACCATGTTGTTTGTTAATGTTAAGTTGTGGCATTAGAAGCGCGAACTTTTCAATTAAAAGCTTGTGTTAGACTATCACTTTAACGTCTGAACCCGTCTACATGAATAAGAATGAGAGGAAAATTTATCCCGTTTCTCCAGAACCGGTTCCTGGCTCAACGAAAAATTAAATCATTGATGATTGTATGAGGAAAGTCCGTACAGTCTCTGACCCTACCAACCAGAATAGTGTCCGAAAAGTAAACAAATTTAGATAACCGGGACCAACGTTCATTCTAGGCCTAAGTTACTTCAAAACACTTACAGGTACAGATTTACTAACTGATATCACAAAATGTAGTTCTTGATAAAAAATAACTGATACTTTCCAAATTTTATCTTCACACGAAAATTTCAACATGTTGGGAGCCACTTTAGTACAAGAGGTCAAATATTTTTGGGCGTGGTAAATTAAGGTGGCATGAGCTGCCAAAATTCAAACTTTTTTCATAATTTTTGATCGTCACGACAGTAAGAGGCTTTGACGGCCATCGAAAAACTAAATGATTGGCGTTGGAATGAGAAAGAATCATACAGTATATGTGGCCTATACGAAATGTAAAAGTGTTTGAAAAGTAAACAAAATTTAAATAACCGGGACGACCATAATATCCATTCGTTCTAAGCCAAAGTTAATTCAAAACCACACTTTATCGCACATTTTAGAGACTAGAAGCAATAAACAGCTTCTGAATTATACGTCTTGGGAAAAATAGCCGATAATTTAAAATTCTGTTTTACGTCAAAATATCAATATTTTGGCAGATCATGCCACTTTAATAATCGTACAAAATTGATGAAGGCCTGCCTGTGACTTAAGGTCTGTATTATACGATGGGGCTTCGGGGGCTCAGTCGGTTTGAGGGACAGTTCCGATTTGTAAATATTTCTTTATCTATATTTTCCTTTAACTGTTTTTGTAATATTTGCCTCTAGTTACGTTATCGTTTTCATATTAATTAAAATCTTAACATAAAATCTACTGGTTGTTCGTTGGCATGATAGTGAACATTTTGTTGTTACAATAGAACACAGCCTTTGCGATTGATTGATTGGTTGATGTTTTACGCAGCGTTCAAGATTATTTCACTTATATGGCGGCGTTGCCAGGTTTGGTGTGTGTGTGGGGACTCTTTGCCCGGAGGAAACCCCCGACCACACGACGCAGTCTTAATGGCTGCTAACACAAAAAAAAAACTCCCTCAAATTATTCATATTACCAATACTAAATTGAAATTTGAACCATATGTTAAACTGTGCTTGTAACATAGCTGTAACATTTATTTTAATTACGCCCCTTCCCGTCCAAACGTACAACTAATTAAACGAAACAGTTAAAAGTGAAATATCAGAATCACATTGTGTGGGAAGTAATGAAATAACCTGACACATGGTGATAACATTCCCTCTTCCAAGAGTTATGTTAATAGATTCGCCCATTCATTTCTATCTATGTACAAAATTCGTAGGTTGTGAGATGGAGTTTATAACCTTGATGTCTGTTAATTGTAGGTTGTAAGATGGAGTTTATAACCTTGTTGTCTGTTAATTGTAGGTTGTGAGATGGAGTTTATAACCTTGTTGTCTGTTAATTGTAGGTTGTGAGATGGAGTTTATTACCTTGTTGTTTGTTAATTGTAGGTTATGAGATGTAGTTAATAAACATGTTGTTTGTTAAGACTAATTGCAGGTTGTGAGATGGAGTTTATAACCATGTTGTTTGTTATAACTGTTTTGTTTGTCATAACCGTGCTGTTTAATTGTAGGTTGCGAGATGGCGTTTATAACCATGTTGTTTGTTATAACTGTGCTGTTTGTCATAACCATGTTATTTGTGAATTGTAGTTTGTGAGATGGAGTTTATAACATGTTTGTTATAACTGTGCTGTTTTGTCTTAAGTTGTGGGATGGAGTTTATAACCGTATTGTTTGTTAATTGTAGGTTATGAGATGTAGTTTATAACCATGTGTTCGTTATAACTGTGCTTTTTGTCATAACCATGTGCTGTTTGTTAATAGTACATGTAGGTTGTGAGATGCAGTTTATAACAATGTTGTTTGTTGTAACTAATTGTAGGTTGTGAGATGGAGTTTATAACCATTTGTTTGTTATAACTGTGTTGTTTGTCATAACCGTGTTGTTTGTTAATCGTAGATTGTGAGATGCAGTTTATTACCATGTTGTTTGTTATAACTAATTGTAGGTTGTGAGATGGAGTTTATAACCATGTTGTTTGTTATAACTGTGTCGTTTATCATAACCGTGTTTTTTAATTGTTAGTTGTGAGATGGAGTTTATAACCATGTTGTTTGTTATAACTGTGCTATTTTGTCATAATCGTGCTGTTTGGTAAAGTGACATGAGCTGCCAAAATTCACACTTTTATAATAATTTTTGATCGCCACGACAGGAAGAGGCTTTGAAGATCCTCGAAAAACTAAATGATTGGTGTTGGAATAAGGAAAATCCATTCAGTATGTGGCCTGTACGAGCCGAAAACGTGTTCGAAAAGTAACCAAAATTTAGATAACCGAGACGACCATTCATTCAAAGCTAAAGTTAGTTTAAAAGCATATTTTATCGTACATTTTCGAGACTGGAAGCACAAAAAAGCTTCTGAAATATACGTCTTGAGAAAAATAGCCAATAATTTCAAGATTCTGCTTTAACGTCAAAATATCAACATTTTGGCAGCTTATGGGGTTCAATCTCAGTCTACCGATGTTCTTGCATAGTTAAGATGCGTAATAATTGTCAATGTATTATAAAAGGATTCCAGAAAATTCTACTGACCATTGCTAAGCTCCTGTCAGTCGTCTACCTTATGAAATATCATAGCTTTAGTTTATTACAACAATTTATGGGGTATAAAGCTTTAAATGATATACCTTTTTTAACACAATTAGAAACTTATCTCCATGGTTATTTTAGACAGGAAGATTTTCCCTGAGCCCGTGTGTTTTAGTGTTCATAAATATAAAATTGGCTCATCTGAACATCGATTACTGAATTCATGTAAGTTAGTCCATTGTTTTTATTTTGACCAGGATGAATTTCTTATATATATCCCATAAAGTTTGACAAAAGGGATTAAAACCCAAATCTTAACAACTCTGTAACAAAACTGTCCCAGCTATATTTATACCACAGCTATGAAACAGGTAATACGTTTAACCACATGACCATACGGGTGTTAAGAACGAAAGAACGTTCTCCCAATCACGATCCATCTCAGTCCAATCGAAGGTTTCTTGTCCTGAAAAAAAGAAAACACATAAACAAAGCGATGGAAATATTGACTTTTGTGTCTTAGAGGTAAAAATGGTATTTATGTACAACTTCAGTTATTTTTGTCAATAAGCCTTCTTAAGAACTTTATATCTGGCATAATTAGCCTGACGACCGTACAGAAATACGATGACCGAAAATATAGGGGTTTACAGCAGGTTCAAGGAGAGATGACCGAATACGGAAAGTAGGGATGGATATTTTCGTAAACTGCAGGTCTATTTTTGTAACTCCTGTAGTAAAACCGGAAATTACTGACAAGCTGTCGTGTTGACTCCAGAAGTCCTACAAAATCTAGAATAATGTCTCGTGTTACATTGACAGTTCCGGTGTAGAATCGCTCGCCAAATAAAGGCAAATATGGCCTTTGAGCGGAGGTGTTTTGTGTTTTTTGTTGAAATGAAACGCAAATCATGTCACCTGAAGGTTATAACCATTTGTGTTGGATAACTTGGCCTTATCCAAGTCGACGTTTTCAGACAAAAAGTAAGGTCTCATTTACGCCCATCCGCATACCCCCGTATCTATCCATCTTTAAAGTGGCATGAGCTGCCAAAATTCGGACTATTTTCATAGATTCTGATTGTCACGACAGTAAGAGACTTTGAAGGTCATCGAAAAACGTAATGATTGGCGTCGAAATGAGGAAAATCCATACAGTATGTGGCCTGTACGAACCGAAATAGTGTTCGAAAAGTAAACAAAATTTAAATAACCGCGACGACCATTCATTCATTCTAAGCATAAGTTAGTTGAAAACAATACTTTATCGTACATTCTCGAGACTATGATTGATTGATTGTTTAGTGTTTTACGCCGCGCTCAAGATTATTTCACTTATATGGCGGCGTTGCCAGTTTTATTGTGGGAGGAAACCGGGCTCTATGCCCGGAGGAAACCCACGACCTTCCGTTGGTAACTGGCAACCATCCCACATAGGTCGTTCGAGTGAAAACCCAGTCAGAAAATTTTCCAATTTTTTGGACTGAGTGGGATTCGAACCCGCGACCCATTGGTGGAAAGCTGTTCGGATTGAGCGTCCAACGCTCTACCTACTGAGCTACGGAGGCCCCCTCGAGACTATGAGTACTAAAGCTTCTGAATTGTATGTCTTGAGAAAAATAGCCGATAGTTTTACCATTCTGTTATAATGACCAAATATCTCAATTTTGGCAGCTCATGCCACTTTAAGTTGGCCATTTACAAAAATCTATTTGGAATAATTTACGATAACTTAAAACAATAATGAACCTGGATTTAAAGCAGGAGAATAAATGTGTCTCTATTTAGATAAAATAGACATAAGTAGACATTGCAGTAAAATGTTTATTAACAATTTTATTGTCACTTTATGAGTTCAATACAATGGTGCTATTTCGTTTTTCGCTGGAAGAATCAGGAGGCCATAATGCGGAGAAAAATCAAAATGGAACAAAACAAAAAAACAAAACAATCAAATTCACAAAAGCGCCAATTTGTATAGTACATATAGGCCTATAAGCTTTGAAGAAAGCCGTGTTTAAACTATTGTCAATCGCTGCTTCTGCAGATAACGAATTCGCTTTCTGGAAACAAACATTTGAAAAAATCGACCTAATTTGGGGATATTGCACTCTAAGATGGCGATCTTTTTAAGATTAATATCTTTAAAAGGTCATGAACTACCGAATATTCGTTGAAACAGATTTTACCAGTTGTTAGCCATTTTGATAAAAAAAAATACATAATCAGAGTTTGCCATTGATACCAATCTCTCATATGTCAGTTTAGGTACTTTTAACCCCCCCCCCCCCCCCCTCCTAAGAAATAATAAATTTAAAATACTCATAAATCCTGGCTATTCATAATTTGATGTTTATGGCAAAATTAACTTGACAATCGTACAGAAATACGATGACCACAAATATAAGAGTTTACACTTAATCAATATTTTTCGTATCAATCCCTGTATTATTTCAATGTACCTCAAACGCTGACGTTTACTTGACGATCGGAATTTATGAGCAGGCTTTGTATTTGTGAGTGTTATTTTTTCTTTGTATTCATGTATTGCTTTTACTGGTGAATAAATAAATGAAATCTGCTTCTGAACTTAAATTCTGTTCGAATATAAGTTACTCAAATAATATGGCTTTACTCAATTACTCAGATGATATGGCTTAAAATATAAAAATGCTGTCACAGTTCGGTTGCTTTTTCTGTACTGTCCCTTTAAAAATAGACCGGGTAGGCCCCCTATGTATACGGTTTGATTCTATTTGAAAAATCGTTTTAAATTTCAAAACAAACGAACGTTGAACTCACAATATGTGCTTTTCAAGACTTCTATTACTTTCTTGACTTCCGATGTGTCGGCGAGACAAACAAACGATGGTTTTAATTTTTGGTTTAGGTGAAATGGAAAGCCTACAAATACGCCCCCTTACATGTACGATATGCCGTGTTTCCACATTAGAAAATCTGCGTAATCGTAATATAAAATATTGAGTTTCTTAGGTATGAGATTTAAGTTACAAGAACTGATTTACAAAAACTGGGATATCTTCAAAACGAAATGATGAAGCAAGAAATTACTCTGTCCCTGCCATCAAGATGTTACCACCAAGGCGCATGTCATCGACCTTGTCGTGCTCTAACTTCATAACGGAGGCTCGGCGTCTTCTATTTCGTCGTCATTCGTAACCGGCAGTTTGCTTGGATTTTAAATTATTTCTGATAGCTTTAGGATTATTGTATGTGGATCTTTGTATATTTTAGGAAGTATCGGAGGCTTTGAAGATTTTTTTTAGATACATACATATACAAAGCTTATCAATTTTGGAGTTGAAATGCCAAGGTTTTAATAATAAAACATGTCTTTCCAAACCATAAGTTACTTTGTTGGACTTGTCATATAATGAAAGAACCAATCAAATCGGTTCTGGAATAATCCATCTCAAGAAATCATATATTGGTGAAATCACCCCAAACGCGATGACGTCATAATTCAGGATCGCTTTGACTGGGAATAACACCGACGTCATCCAAAAGTACCATTGCACTCAGTCAGGACGCCATTATTTAAAAGCTTCTGACGTAATCGAACAGCTCTTGGTCACAAAACCCAGTTTCTGTTTTTTTAGCGAATGTAAATTGATCTCAATCAGAGCTAGGAAGTGGCTTAATAGCGATGTTGTTTTTTAAATATTGGACTAAAACGAATGCAGGTCTACTGTACATACTTTAAGATTTTAATAAATGCCTGATTGAAGATTTGTGTGTGATTTTTTAAAAATGTTTAACCCATTCTGAAAATACCACAGTTTTGCTGAGAATAAGTAAGTCTGTCAAAATGACCATGTTAAATTGTGTGTAGCGTGAAACCGGCGTGCACTATGTCAACTTTATTTGGTTGTGAAGGATATCTCATTTGTTGGTCTACTTGAAAATGATAAGGAAAAGCTTTAATGAGATTTAGCTAATTAGCCACAAATCAAAATGTTAGCATCGCGGCAAATGGGAAATGAAACTGTATCCTGTAACTTCTATGACTCAGAACTCCAAAATTATTCTACACGTTCATACCCATAGATTGCTGCGCAAGGTGGTCTCTGACCCTACCAACCAGAATGGAGTCGGAAAAGTAAGCATATTTAGATAACCGGGGCGAACGTTCATTCTATAGGCTTAAGTTACTTCAATACATTTACTAACTAATATCACAAAATGAGATTGTTGCGCAAGGTGGTTCAATCCTGCAGAGGTACTTTGTTGTCTCAGATAATGGCTATTGTTTTCTCTCTCTATTAATGTTAAACAAGTTGAAGGTGTGTTTAGAATTGTGGTTTGGATTCATTAGGATACTTTAAAAGACAGATGTTAATATACGTCATTAGTAAACGGCGTGTGACAAACAGACCGATTAAGTTGTTTTAGGGCGCATGGGAATATCCAAGAGGTGACCAGGTTGCTTTTAAGTAAAACGGACGTCACTTCAATATATGACTTATAAGCATAGACGTGTAGGGCTGTATCTGTTTGGGTGGAAGGTTGGGGGTATCGGGGAGGCGTAGACAAATTATGAAATTGTCCCGTTCAGACGAGGAAGGGAACAGTAAAGTGGATTTTGTTTTTTCGTTATTTGTAGGAATTTAGATAGAATGAACACCAGACTGCTGAGCTAAAAACAAGATTGAACAACTAAATAAATAAATGAAGTAAAAGAGGCACAACTCAGTGCTAAAGTGAAATGAATAGAAGAGGGTGAGAAGAATACAGCCTATTTCTTGGTGCTAGAGAGAGCAAAGGCTCAACGGAAAATGATAATGCAACTAGATAATGTGGACAAACAATGCACAAAGTATATCAAACCATATCTACGATGTCTTTTCTGAACGTTTTACAAAAAAAAAACATCCATTTGTGAAGGCTGACTATGATACATTCAAAGAAAACGTCCAGTTACCAGAACTAGGGGACGATGCAATTATTTGTGAGTGCCTAAGTGTACTAAAGAATCTAAAAAATGTTTCTAGTCCTGCAATAGACGGTTTAAGAGCAGCTTTCTACATTATAAAGTATTCTGATAAAAGTTGAAGGATTAGTTATAAATAGTTTAAATGCAGCATATAATAAAGGGAAATTGCTTACCTCACAAAAATGGGGATAATAACATTTATACCAAAAGATGTTCAGAAGTGTTCAAGTCTAAACAACTATAGACCGATATCTTTAACTTGCTGTGATTACAAAATTGGAGCTGATGTCTTAGTAAAAAGGCTTCAGTCAGTCATTTCAAAACTTGTATGCAAGGACCAAATTGAATATATAAAAGAGAGGCGGGGGGGGGGGGGGGAGGAGGTTCAAAACATTCGTTTGATAAATTGTCATATATTTTACTGATGTTGAAAATCTTCCGGGTATTATTCTAGCTTTAGATTTCAAAGGCCTTTGACTTGATTTGCAAAGATTATATATGTGAAATACTAAAAGATTTTGGTTTTGGATCTGAATTCTGTTGATGGAAACAAGTCTTTAATGAAAATACAAAAAGCTGCGTGATAAATGCTGAGTTGCTATATAAAAAAAGGTTTGACATGCAGCTTGGAATTAGACAGGGCTGTCCACTTAGGACCTTAATTTTGTATTATCAGTAGAGTTATTAGCCTGTAAGATAAGACAATCTGTAAACATCAAAGGTATTCAGGTTGCAGATAAATTTATTAGTATCTCCCAATACGCCGATGACACTACTTTTTAAATGACCTCGAATCTATGACATCGGCACTCAATGTAATGCAACTTTTGGGGAGTTTTTTCTGGCTTAAAATTAAATGTACAGAAATTTGTTGTGAAGTGCTACTTGTTAAGCCCATAGCAGATATTTTTTGGCAAACAAAATATAATATGGTTTTGCACCGGGTAACGATTTGGTCGCTGACAAATAAAGTGACCAGAGAGCCAAGAATTCGGGAGCTACAATGGAAAATACTAGGTAATATTTATCCGACTAGACTAGAATAAATTGAATATAGCTGATAATGAATTTCGTCAATTTTGTAGCGAAAAGGAGTACATTGAACATTTCTTTTTCACTTGTAAGAATTTGTATCTTTTCTACAACACTCTCAACAAAGGAAACTGATTTTTGACGAATAGGCAATTCTTTTTGGTTTCTACAAACACAAACAATGATAATGATATCATATTCAAAATGATTAACAATGTGATATTAATTGGCAAACTTTGTAGAAGCAAATTCAAATATGTTGACTATCCAAACTTGATATCATAGTTCGATTCAGAACTAAAATTACGAAATCTTAAAGTGGCATGAGCTGCCGAAATTCACACTTTTTTCATAATTTCTAATCGTCACGACAGTAAGAGGCTTTGAAGGCCATCGAAAAACTAAATGATTGGCGTTGGAACGAGGAAAATCCATACAGTATGTGCCCTGTACGAACCGAAAACGTGTTCGAAAAGTAGCAAAATTTAAATAACCGGGACGACCATTCATTCATTCTAAGTCAAAGTTAGTTCAAAACAATACTTTATCGTACATTTTTGAGACTAGAAGCACTAAAAAGCTTCTGAATTATACGTCTTGAGAAAAATAGCCGATAATTTCAACATTCTGTGTTTACGTCAAAATATCAACATTTTGGCAGCTCATGCCCCTTTAAACCTCCAGAGAATTTGAATGTTAATCTGTAGAACTTCTGTATTGGTTTAAATGATCTGTGTTATATCTAGTGTGAATTGTGAAAACATTGTATTTGTAACTATGCAAGTGCAAGATATTATTGTGGTTTTTGAGAAATCTCAATAAATACTGTTTAAAAAAACCCTCAATAGATCTGGAGCCTAATGCCGTCACCAACACAAGTATGGGTTATTTGAGAGGATCTGGCTTTTTAGCGAGTGCCTGCTTCTGTACCAGCCCCTGTGGTGACATGCTTTATTGTACACCAATACTTTTCAGTTCAGAAATGTTTGCTTTCGTCATGTTTTCTACTCTAATATCCGGGTGACTTCATTAAGAAATCAGTCTATCCTCGAACTAAGACGAATTCATCACCCAAATTTACAGGAACCCACCGCTTGAATGTACGAGACCCACACTTAAATTCGGAGAAATCCAGTACTCAGATTGGCCCGAGTCAAGCATTGGAATATGTACGAGTCCATAAATGTCAAATGTTTTGTTAATGTGCATATGGCTGTTCATACAGGATAGTTCTCTGTCTTTTGTTTGAATATTTACAGTTTGTCTCGTGAACTTATCAAGGGGGGTTCCCACGAGACAAACGGCTTACCACTCCGATCAATTATAATCCCCACAACCAGGACACGTCTTCCCTGCACGTTGTAGACTAGCATCGGTTTTAATACACGTTTGATGTTGTCTATATATATTCCTATATAATGTCAAACATTTGGTCATTCAGTTAAGCGCAATTTAAACGGTCTTAAAATAGCGTGAACACCCCCACGAACCAATTCCTTGTTCGTCATCAACGGGGGATATAAAAGTCGAAAGTGACATATAAACAAGGGGAAAGGTGGAATGACTGCTTTCGAAATTTGATTGGCCAAATCGCCCTTCTGTCTTATGCTTCGGCGATGTGGGCAGAATGGTTTCGTTTTTTACCTTTTCTACAGATACTTTTTAGACGAAGCACCTGCCGTCTACTCGACAGTGGACGTCACCATCTGTCTATCTATATGACTACCTTATTGCTATAAAATCCGAGATAAAAGTCACGGAAGTTTACCAATATTTTAATCAACATATGCAAGCATATTTTCATTTTTAAGATTCGTTGGGTTTCCGAGAAATAGAAACCCGGAAATCCGCGACTCTATGGTTCGTATCAAGCACTACATGAAAGTTGATCAACTGAAGCACATTAAAAATTATAAAAAAAAACAATGAACGGCGAAACAAATAACTAGACAATAAACTTAATGTTGTTCGAATAGACTTGAAGTCTAAAGACCTCAGTCAAAAATTATGGGATGTAAAGAGTATTGTTTGAAATGATAAAACGCATCATTCGGTTCCTAGGCTACTTTTCAATTCAGAATACTTTCCATCCTCTCTGAATTATCTCGAAGAACTCATTAGGCAGTCGGTCAATGACATTGTCTAATGACCATGGGGAAATTACACATCGAAACAAAATTTGGAAATTATCGGCCATTTTTCTCAAGAAGTACAAATAAGAAACTTTCAGTAGTGCTAATTTTAAGAATGTGCATTAAAGTGAGTGACCTATAACTTACTTAGCCTTAAATGATCAAACGTTCGTCCCGGTAATTCAAATTTTGGTTACTTCGCTTTTCGAGCACTATTTGGAAATTCCTAATTTAAACATAAATCATATATTTTTCCGCTAAACTTAAAACCCTCCTGCTGAAAAGCGTTCATTTTGGCACTTTAAGTCACTCTTATAAACTTATATTCATTTATGCATTGTTTATTGGTCAATGAACGTCCAAGATTGAACACCGCCAATGATTGTCAAGATTAAATGTGGACTCACCGATTTATGTCCCTTTTCTTAAGGCCCCCACAACCTATCTGTATACACGCAATCAAGGGTCGCCTCGGATTTATATTACGGCGCGAGACTTTTTTTATTCATCCCCTAGCTAATTGCTTCTTTTACAAAGTTTACCTCAGCCAGGTGTGGCCGCGTCTTGGGACTTCTCTCTGTCATATGCGATGAATCACTGATGGCATGTTTCAACATTTATTTCCAAGACTGAGAATACAGTACGTTATAACTGCTATTCTTAACACACTGTGTTGACCGACGCAGCTTAAGGATTTAAGAATAAATCGAAAACTGATAAATAAAAAAAAAACGGAAAATTTTCATAAACATTTATGAAAAGAAATTTTCTATGATATAATTGTTCATCTCAGACTTAAAGCATTGACAAAAAAAACCTCCATATTGCAATAACACAAAAAAAAAACAGATACAAAATGCTAAAAAATATATTTGCATAATTAAAAAACACAATAGGGATCGGTTAGAAGTAGAGAGGGTTTAGTTTTATATTTTGAAAAAATATATGCGGCGCTTATTCGATATTTATAAAGAAACCCACACCCCTCCCCAAGTCTTAGTTTGTAAGTGTTAGGAAATGTTTAAATCCTAATAGACATCAAAATATTATTAAAATTTAACACTTTATTATAATAATCGTTTACTCACGCTGTTGAGGTACCATTTTGCCTGCTGGTGACAGAACGTTAATCGACGAAAATCATACACAGATGTTTGCTCAGCCAATTCAACGATATTTGCACATCTTTACAGGCAGATGTAAGGCGACACCTATCGGCGCTGACGTCAGTTGGAAATTGACATTGTCGTCTGCTTTAACCAATTGCTAGGCGATTTCCAAAGAAAGTTCTCGCCAATTCCCTTATGGTCTTATCAAACTGCTGCGAACCATTTGTTTTCACCCATCAAAAATTTCACTCCTAATTTACGACTGAGATTCGGCTTATAAAGTCAGTGAAATCTCTTTCTGTGGCAGTGTAGGAACTTTTAGTCGTGAAGGAACACCATCAAACGATTGGACCCATAAGACGAAACAGAGAAAGCACAAACAGCAAGAACAGGAATTCACAAGACTGAAAAGCTGTTAATGTTTTAGAGGTGCAGCTTACAGATAATTTTTACAGGAAGAAGGTTTCTATAAAACCAAAGTTTATAGACAGTGTTTCTTTGTTAAACGAGGATCAGTTTATAGAACGCTTCAAGTTTTTCTTCAGTATGCAAGTCTCTTCACTTAACCATACCTTATGTGTTCTTATGGTCTGCATTCTGGCAGTGGCGGCTATTCCGTATGACAACTCACTGGAAACACAAGAGGACTATAGGGTAAGTAATCGACCAGCTTATAATTGTTGAGAATTTTTGTTGAAATTCTCCGCTATTTTTCTCAAGAAGTACAAATTCGAAATTGTTTACTGATGCCACTTAGACCTAGAATATATGAGCGTTCGTTTAGGTTATTTCATTCAAATTTTTTTTATATTTTCATGAGCAATCAGAATTCATGAGAAAAATCCGAATTTGGCAGTTCGTGCCACTTATAGCCTTTAAAACTACCTTCATTGCCATCAGATGAATAGCATTAAATGCATACGTATGCTTTGTTAATCGTATTGCTAGTAAAATGTGAACCATTTTTGATTCACAAAAAAGCCCCTAAGCACACCGTTCTCGAAAAATAATCGTAGAGGTTACAGGTATGGCAACTACAATATTTGAGCTTTTTACGCTGTTGGGCCCTAAGCGTTACCATGATATTAATCCAGCAACGCCGCCATAAAAGTGAAATAATCTTGATGGCAGCGTTGACCACCAATCGATCAAATCCCCAAGTTAGCTGATCATTACTTATTTTACCCCTCTAATACCGACGACGGCAAAACATATGCCCGCTATAGTCTAAAAGAGATGTGCATCAAATACGTGGTAAATGTTTTATGTCCCGTTCCGGTAGTAACATCATTGCATCTGAGACGTTCCGAACACGCAAGTATTGATATGTTCTGTATATTTACTCTCAAAAGTGGCATGAGCTGCAAACATTCACACTTTTTTCATAATTTCTGATCGTCACGACAGTAAGAGACTTTGAAGGCCATCAAAAAACTAAATGATTAGCGTAGGAATCAGGAAAATCTATGCAGTATCTGGCCTATACGAGCCGAAATAGTGTTTGAAAAGTAAACAAAATTTAAATAACCGGGACGACAATTCATTCATTCTAAGCCAAAGTTAGTTCAAAACAATACTTTATCCTACATTCTCGAGACTAGAATCACTCAAAAACTTCTGAATTATACGTCTTGAGAAAAATAGCCAATAATTTCAACATTCTGTTTTAACATCAAAATATCAACATTTTGGCAGCCCATGCCACTTTAATTAACGCGATTAAAAGCGTTTAAATCCGAAATCCCAAGGTTAGGTCTGAAACAACGACATTTGATATCGAAACGGAAAGTATATTGTACCAACTGTATTCATTTAGATTTTCCAATAGTATCATTTGGGCTAGCAGACTTGTATTCGGATGGTTAATTGGTAAGCATAGGGCAACTCTTGACCGGTGGGAAAGTGTCTCACTTAACATCCAGTAGAAAGACTCTGTTGCATACGTAACACCGTCTGTCAGGCGATAATCACCAAACCAATCCACCCCTTTTCACTTTCTATTCTCACAAGAAACTTCGAGATACAAATACGATTTTCATTGCAAAACAGATCGATGTGAATAAGAAGGATAGGTAGGATATATTCCTTGAGAAGTGTTTAAAGTAGCATGAGCTGCCAACATGTTGATATTTTGACGTTAAAACAGAATGTTGGCTATTTTTCTCAAGACGTATGATTCAGAAGCTTTTTAGTGCTTCTAGTCTCGAAAATGTACGATAAAGTAATGTTTTGAGCTAACTTTGGCTTAGAATGAATGGTGGTCCCGGTTATTTAAATTTTGTTTACTTTTCGAACACGTTTTCAGATCGTACAGGCCACATACTGTATGGATTTTCCTCATTCCAACGCAAATCATTAAGTTTTTCCGACCCTTGCCAATTTACGTAAATGCTATAGTCAATCACAGAAACAGGAACTTTATCAATTGGCATCGGGCTAGTTGTATTTTAGGAAACATCACAACAATTATCAATTAATATTATTTGAATATATGCGAGAAAACTTTGAATGGAATAAAGAAGCCCATTTTATTATTTTAAAAAAAACAAAAGAATTTGTAAAAGAAATTTGAACGTAGTGTGAAAAGAGATATGATTGCCCGCTGTTCCCGAAGTGTCGTAGAAACGCAAATATTGCTGACCTTCAAGAAAAAGAGTACAGTCAATCCCCTTATATGTACGTGAAATATAATTGCAAGCGAACGGTGGACATTTCTCCGAGTTTAGGACTTTGACCCACCTCTTAACGAAGAAGGGAAAATAACCTTGAGTGCGACGTAAATATTCAATTGATCTGGAAAAAACACTCAAAGGTTATGGGCGTATGTATAGAGCAGTGTCATTAATAAAGTGGCAGGATCTGCCAAAACGGGATTTTAAAAAAATAAAAAGTACCAGCTATTTTTCTCAAAAAGTACATCTTAGAAGGTTTATAGTTCTACTTGTCACCACAATGTAAGGGAAACTAGTATTTTGATTTTAGTTCTAAAATAAAAGGACGTTCGTCAGGTTATTTCAATGTGGAAAAAACGTAGCAGCTATTTGTTTTTCAAGAGGTACTACGAATAAGTAGCTTTTTACTTCTACTAGTCACTAGAAGTTACTATTCGAACAATATTTCAGTTCGTATAGGGAGCGCAAGTCTGAAACAAATTTCCTGTCACCGGCGTTGCATTGATCATGTGGCGCTTTTCGTTCCATGCGTTTACATCTGACGTTATAATGGAAAATACGTCAAACGGAATTGCACATACACCAAAAACGTTCTAAATAGCCTCATCTGTCACCGGATATCACGGAATCTCGTAGGAATTCTTTCGAGACTTGCTCTCCCTATCGGCCACATTCTGTATTGATTTTCCTTTTTATAACGTCAATCGTTAACTTTTTCGATGGACCTCAATCCTTCTTAACATCGTGGCAATACGAATTTATGAAAAAAGTGAAAACTTGTACAGCTCATCCCGATCTAAAATCCCACATGTAGGTATTTTCACTAGAAATACGAAGACACCATTCACAGTGTAAATCTATTTTTCAGGAATCTTTACGATGATGGGCTAAAAACGAAATTATAAAGAAAATTGAACAGAAAACTTGGAAGCTGTAGCTTTATACATGTATACATCTGTGGAGAGAAAAAGGTCGCACTAGAAAGAGTTTAAAATTCATACACATAGCTTTTTCAAAAAAGCCCACGCAACGGGTTTGTTTTTAAAACATTTACAAACATGTAGAGCCGAGCAAATGGAGAAATTGGAAATAACACGTTGTATTTTATTGCCAATAACTTGTGACTTGTTTTCAATAGAGCATCCGGTTTATGGGGAAAAACATCACTCAGCCAAGATCGTAAATTCCAAGGTCATCTGTGAATTTTCATAATTTGTAGTCGTAATAACTTTCTTGTTGATTTGCTTTGTCGAGCGCCTGTTATCAGCTTTTAGTCAGTTTTTAGTCAGTTTTTAAGGCTTTCTAAAACGTGATTCCATTGTGCTCGTGACTGACAGGCAGGCGGATTTTAATACTCTAGTATTCGTACCGGTTATTCAGGGCTACTAAAATAGTTTTAAAAAGCTGAAAAGACCCTCCTTTTTGTTTTAGGAACATGTTTATTTCACAATTCCAACGAAACCACCTGCACGCCCACCGCACTTAAAGTGGGCAGTAGGGTTTAATTGCCACAGACTCCGTATATTACGAGTATTTTACAAGCCTTATATCGGGCTACCAATTCAGCGATCTATTTCTAATCGCCCTTGTTAAATTCAATTGTATTCTTCAATTCAAATTTATTTCTCTTCCCTCCTCCAACGTTGAAAATCGTGGAAAAATATGATACACACATACTAGTGAGACATGTGTTAGAATGTGCTCAGAGGTCCACATTTGAAAACATTTAAAAAAGGGTGTAATTAGGGACAGAAGAAAAACGACAATAAAGCAGAACTGAAGTAAGACGATGGATACATGTAGATTAGGTTGTGGATACACAGCAACATTTTCGAACAAGAAAATGGAAGTTGGTAATAAAGGGAGACCACTCATTATAGGTGGCGCTAGATAATCAACACTCGATCGAGCCATTAAACCAAAGAGAGTAGATTGACAAGAGTGGTCACTTCGTCCGCGCCATGTTGAATTTGAACTGACACGATTCGATTATTAGGAACCTCCTTTCTATAGGGGGCGCCCAACAGTCGAATCGTGTACAGTCAGAACACCCTTCCGCTAGAGGGCCAGAAGAACATGCCGGCAATGCTAATTGGACGAAGTGACCACTCTTGTCAATCTACTCTCTTTGATTTAACCACTATTGCAAACAGATAACAAACTGGAAGTATGGTATACCTCTTAATTGCGTCGTCGTGCTGACTCGTTTCTTGCTCGCTGGTTATTATTGATGGCTTTTTCGACTATGCATCAACAAGAAAATATGATCGAAATAAGAAATGGAATACAAATAGGGTATGCATATGGGATTTCCAATGTCTACTTACCGACCACCTTTTACAACACCGTGATTTTGATTGCTGCTGCTCTATAATTCAACAAAAACGCCTCTCACATAATCAATCCGCATTTAGTTCCATTTACCTTTCTTATCGGATATTTGACAATCTTCATTTGCCTCCAGTCGTTGGCGTTAATAGTCGATGGATTTAAATTTGAAAGCCACATTTCTGCATTGAAGATTTATAGCTTTCGATTTGGATTTATATCTGAAATATATTTTTCGCTTCTTGCTTTTCATTTTATTACGCCGTAGCCATCTCGGTTCTAAATTGTTCAATTTGTCTTAAAAATGAACAACTTCTAAGAAAATAACTCCTTTATTATATAGAGAATTTGGTATACTGATAATTTTATCAGATGAGCGGCCAAATGTTGATATTTTCCCGTTTAAATATCTTTGAAGTTATTAACTATATTTACCAAGAAGTACAATCCATAAACTTTTTAGTGCTATCAGTCTCAACAATGTACGTAAAGGTATTGTTTTGAAGTAACTTAGACCTGGAGTGAATGAAAGTTTGTCCAGACTATTTACATTTTTGTTTACCTTTCATACAGTCTAGTTCTGTACAGGTCACAGACTGTATGAATTGTCCTCATTCCATGTCAATCATTTAGTTTTTTAATGTAGTTCAAACACTCTTATTGTTTTGATTTCTGAGTGGATATTTCACCCGGTCGCCGTATGTGGAAGAGTTGCCAGGTACTCACCGAGGATCGGGGGTTCCGGTTTCCTCCCCACTAAACATCAATCAATCAATCTTATTGTCTTGAAAATCAGAGTTTACGTAAAAAAATTTTTGGCAGCTCATGCGAATTTAATAGTTCCTTCATTACCGCGGATTTTTTTTTATCAGATGGCATTGTGTTGGCCTGATGTCAGGTTACAGCGGTATGTTGGCAGTTATCCCCAGGCAACAACCCACAGGGTACTCACCAACCAAGTCATTTAGATATGAATGTACTGGGGACGATCGGTGTAGAAATTTACCGATCGGCTAACTTTGTCATATTTGCTGACATTCGATATTGAGCCAATGTGCCATATAAGTAACACTCTATGAGCGTACACGCAGACCTATTAACCTTTTGGGGAATCAGCTATTAGATATTTTGTCATCTTTACTCATAAAATTTACTTTTCATTTCAGAGGGACAGAATTCTGCCAAGACTGCTTTCTTTATTACAACAAAAATTTAATTATGAGAGGGCGTTAAGAAGTCGAGAGGTTTCTTATGATGACAGGGACGATAGAGATCTCAACGAAATACGAGATCCCGAAAAACGGTTCAAGCCTTTACCGCAAGGGAGATCAGGTACTACTTTAATAAATCTAAGATATCCGTGAACTTTTTAAATATTGTCGTGCTTAATCGATGATCAGTTTTGTGAATTGCATAAGATGTGTAAGCTGTCGAGATTTAAGTAACAAACTATAGAATGAGACGCCATTTTGTTTAGATTCGGCCTGCATTGCCTATCATATTTTTGCAAGCTATCATATTTTGGTAGATTTCAAAATAATTCAAATGATTAAAAATTTATATCTGTAATTATCACATTTCACGCTATCTCATCAAACTAAAAACCATTCGAAATCGTTCCGTTTTGTAAACCGGAATACAAAACTTTAACGTTATCTGGGTTCAACTTAATTGTGTTGAATATGAACGTTTGTCCAGGTCTTTCTTCCTGGTTTAAAGTTATGTGCTGGGCAGGTGTTCACTTAGCTCTATACAGTCTTTCTAATTGGTATAGATCGCCACGCCATATTAAAAGTAAACTCCCAAGAGACTAACTGTGGGATAATCATAATTGGAGACCACATTGGAAATAGTTGGAATAAAGCTAGCGAATCAAAAGACCACGAACTCCAACATATACCGTGAAGAGAAAAGCATCTTAAAAAACGTAATTTTTATATTTACAAAATACATGCTCATTATATCTTCAAGGGTTTGGTCAAAAGCAGAAGGTATTTTACAATATATCGGTTTCGTCGTGGATAAGATAATGAAAACGAATTTAGCAAGGACGTTTATTCTAGCAGTGTCGGGGTTGATTAAGATAGTATTTTTCTATGACTTGTAAGCGTTCTATATAAATATTGGAACGCCTTAAAACTATTTCCTCACCAACACGTCATAGAATTAGTTGCCATGGCAATCGCATCAAACCGTGCACGTCAAGGTATGTTTTTAAAAAAAATACCGGAGGCCTTTAAAGCCCTATGGGATTTGCAGTCGGTTAATGCATTTATTGTTAGTTGGAACAGATAATTGCCGTTATACGGCATGTCAAAGGTCAATAATCAAACAAAGAATAACACAATTCGTTGATGGATTGTCTCATTTTAATTATTTGAGACGTCAGTTATTCTGCATCCCTTGAGCAAAACGCTTAACAGTCCATACATCAAACATTACGCAATTAATTTGCTTCAACTCGCTTTGGGGCTTAACCTCGTTCTAATAGAATGAAACAGTTTGGTTGAAACCGCAAGTCTTTAAATACTTTTCAAAGTTTTCGTTCAAAAAGACAACAAAGGAAAAACATGATTGAAATAGGAAAGAAATAAAATTTTAATAATTCATATCGGATTCAATGGCTTTATGAATATTCCGCCAACTGTAGGCGTAAATTTTACGGGGCGATTTGAACGAACTTGGTATTGGAGGAGACTTATGGGGTTTATGTTCTTCAAAGTTTCGATTTTCATTAATTTTACTTTTATTAACCTTTTATTTTTCATTAAGTCAGAAATATAGTTGGAACATGTAATTAAAATGTCGGATCAACTCTCACATCCAATCTCTCCACACATGTCATTGCGTGTTCAGATTATCTCGGAGTAAAATAACTGTATGTCCATAGTCAAAATATCTTTCACAGCTTTACAGTTAGGTCTTGACTTTGTAATATGCCTATCATATTTAACACCAATAAGTTCCCAATTTGGTTAACACAAAAATGTGTCAAAATTTTTACATATTTGTTTAAAAAATTGCTGAATTTACGATTGTGTCATCATCTTGTAAGTTCTATTAAAAGAGATAACACTGACAACGCCTTCCCATACCAGGGCATCTCATTTAGTACCTTAACGATGTGGGGCCCTGTTTCATGAAAAGACGTAGCGTATTTTTTTTATGTAACTGTCATAACAACGTATCTCGACAGTATGGATTGTCATGACTGTTACGTAAAAACTTAGGCTACGCCGCTTTGTGAAACAAACTCCTGGAGCCTGTTTTTTGCGTAACTTTCATAGGAACGTATCTCTACAGTATGGAAGTTACGTAACAACTTCCGCTATATCTCTTTATGAAACAGGCCCCTGTATTTCCAGACTGGTATATTCACGAAACTGGTGCGGGTAAATTAACTAGTTTGTCAATAGCTATGTAACTCATGCGGTTTGAAATTAATAAAACTAGGGCAGATCTTCCAAAACCATAAATGACAAAGAAAAGTCACGGACCAATCGATTAGATAGACCCATTCTTTCTTTCAAGACATCATTGCACTTCCAATATATAACTATAAAAGATCTTTAATGTTACGCTTTTAAAAGACTTTATAAAATATTCACATGTTTTTATTTGAGGGAGATTGGAAAATTGTCCGAATGGCTTCTTTTTTTTCACAAACGGACTTTCACACATCATCGTCAAAATGCACTGAAGGCTGTGCTAACCAAACTGTATAAAAATGGGTCACCTTGACATAAAGATTTAGACACATTTTTTCTACGAGGAAATTTACGGAAGAGAATTTAATACAACATTTACATCTATACATTATACATTTCCTTGTGAGGCTTATGTCGGATCTTGTTAAAGGTTTATTTCATACCCGGAGCCTGTTTCACAAAGCGGCGTAGCGTAAGTTTTTACGTAGGGCCTAACTGCCATAGCAACCCATACTGTAGAGATACGTTAGTAAGAAAGTTACGCAAAAAATACATCTACGCCGTTTTGTGAAACAGGCCCCAGAACTGATGTAAAATACACAAATGATCTCGCCACAAACAGCAGGCTAAAAAGATAGGATACGTTCAGATTTATGTATTTCACGGACTGAAATTGTCTAACATTTCTGAATGTTGATTTTGAATGAGACATCAATTTTTAAAAAATTCTGAAGACCTTTGTTGCTTGACCTCAGTTCTATGGTGAAATGATATCCCTAATTAAATGACCAATTCTTTTTTGTTTTTCAGGAGGAATGTCCTTGTGTTTGTGGAAAGTGTGTCCTGCTGCCCCATGGCTCATGTCAAAACGGCCAAGGGAGTAGTGTCTCGTCATTTAGACATGTACACAGATCCAAAGATTAAAAAAACCCTATGGAAAACCAATTTTAAACCTCACCAACCATAACAATTATTTCCTTATTCTTTGTTCACCGCACACTAATTTGAAATAGTTTGTAAATATTTTTATTTGTTTTTTATTTAGTATTGCTTGAAAGCAAACATATTTTCTGCTGTTTCAATTTGGTTTTTAATGCTCTTAAGGGCACAATATGCGAATGTTCCCCGGTAATTATTTTATGTCATTCACTATCCCTCGTCTTTCATTATTTCTCAATTTTAATTCGACACCAATACAAACTTTTATCTAGCAAACCAAAACAGTGGTGGAATCCAAAAACTTAAAACGTCCAATATTCAAAGTGGAATGGGGGGAGGGGGCTACATTTTATTTGAAAACTATTCTGTTCAAAACCAATATATTATTAAATTATTTATTTAAGCACCGCATATGTTTGTTGCTTTTGTTTAAAGGGTCGTTCGTTTCTTTGTTTGCTGTAGATCATAGCTAGAAAATAAAGCTATAAAGAACACAATTATAAAACGGACTTGATGTTTGATGAATTCACGTAAAATATCCATACCGGATTCTCGCATAACGGGTTTACCGAACGCACAGTTAGAATGTGTCACCACGTTTGCCCTTAAATCAGGAGCAGCCAAATTCCATCTAGCTAGATTTCACCATTTTAAACTGTTTATTTAAAAATAACAAATTGTGTCAAGTCCACAGAAAAATCTTGCGAAACAATGGAGATAGGGAACCTCGATAAACATCAACGCCGTTAATGACGATGTTAGGGCTAAAACGAAACGTCATTATCCATTTAACAAGGAATTTATTAACCATCTTTTTTTGTGCTCGTCTAGCTTTAGTTCAATACCATTGAAATATTCGTCAGATAAGCGACCGTTCAATTCGCTTGCACAGTTTCACAATACCAGCCTTTGTGTTGACGTATATACTCAATCAAAATGTGGAAATAGAACTTGCTGTTGGACCAACGTTTTCTTTAATTGACTAGTGGAACGGAAACTGTCTCCGTCTTGGTGGTTTCTTCTACTGCCAGTACCATCGATTCAGTATTCAAATCGTGTTCCAAAATGTCTAAACGAAGGATTCAGATTCCGTACATCAGTAAATATATATTAGTTATTTGACGGGGGGGGGGGGGGGGTACATTATAAGTTATAACATAAGTATATGAATAGGGAATTGTGAAAGGTCACAACACCCCATATTTAAGGCACTAGGGCCGGTTGGACAACGGTGTATTAAGTCTGACAACGTCACAATTAAATTCCTTTGTGGCGGGACGTATTTAAGCCTGCCTTAAAGGATTAAGTTTAAGTCAATGCCTCCTAGTTGATCAATTTGTTTAAAAACTTGCACCTTATAGACTTACGAACGTAGCCAAAAGCAAAATGAGAGTAATACACTGAATGCAAGCAGTGATATTAACTACACCACTTTGCAGATTCGAGAAATGATTGGATGGAATAGCCTTCCATGAAGACAAAACATGTCGATTTGTTTGGTCAATTGATTGAGGTTTATCAAATATTTCCTGGCGTTCTCGGCGATGATCTAACCCTTTCTCTCAATGCTTTGATCAGGAACGTGTACAGGCAAGACGTTTTATACTTGTCATTACGGTATAGAACTAAGAAAGATTGGTCCTTCTTCCTCTTAAACTACGTGAAAATATTATCGCCTGAGCGGTTTGGGGATATCTTAATATACATCAAATAAACACATGCATGTAGACTCTCTTGTTTTGTCCTTCAATTGATTGAATGTATAAATCTTTAAGTTTCTGTAAAAATCACCGCATACAAGACACCTTTGCAAAAAAGTTTTGAATGACTTTCTTTTAAAAAGTTTGTTATATTTCCTCAAAAGTAAAGCTAAATCTTTTGCTTTAGACATGGCCGACCTGATTTTTAATGTTAAAAATCTTATAATCAGTGCTAGATCGGGGTGTTTTCTGGTCGATTTTATTTTTGATGAGTTGGTGAATAATAAAAGTACATTTTTGTTTATATGTTGATGATAAAATAGTATAGTGTATTCGAATTACTTTTCACATAAATATGAGGAAGTCATTGATGACATACAAAAAGACGGGGACACATGATTCGAGATTAGTACATGTAGGTTTTTGATGACCGATAAAGAAAGAAAAACTCATATACGATTCTGGATACATACAGGTTTTTGTTCAACGATACAGAAAGGCGAGGTCATATACGATTCTGAATATGTAGAGGTTCGTAAGGCCCGTTCTCACTGTGCGATTTGTCGTACCGACTTGTAGGATGCGATTAAAATGGATGCATTTGATTGGTTAATAAATCATATTGACCAATTAAAATCATCCATTTTAATTATATCCTACAAGTCGGTATATGACAAATCGCACAGTGAGAACGGACCTCAAAAGGCGAAATCATGCACGTTCTGGATACGTAGAGGTTCTTACTCATGGATACAGAAAAAGCGAAATCATGCACATTCTTTATACGTAGAGGTTCTTACTGAATGCTTCAGAAAGGCGAGATAATGCATGTTTGGATACGTAGAGATTCTTAATCAATGGTATAAGGGAGCAGGGCTCAGTGGGTTAGAGTGATCGTTCCTCAGTCCCACACAGACCTTCCATCGATGCGGCGCGGGTTCAAATCCCACTCAGACCAAATTAATTTCTGAGTGGATTTTTCCACTCGGTCTCCGTATGTGAAAGAGTTGCCAGGTACTCGCCGAAGGCCGGGTTTCCTTCCGGGCAATGAGCTTGGTTCTCTCCTCCACTTAACCTGGCAACGCCGCCATATAAGTGAAATAATCTTGAGTGCGACATAAAGCATCAATCAATCAATCTATCAATGATACAGAAAGACAAGGTCATGTACAATTCTGGATACGTACACATTCATCCTCAACTTGCTCAACGATACAGAAATACGAGGCCATTTTGTAAAAAAAAGTCCCTGTGCACGTGTGTTTAGTGTCTATAAATATATATACATGGATGTACTGGTAGAACCGAAACAATAACCCATGAGTGATGGATTGAGTGTTTTATACCCTTCCACCCTCCAGCATGAAAAGTCTCATGTCCACTAACAAATTTGTCTATGCCCGCTTTGTACATTCAAATCAGTGAAAGCTGTGTTGATAATTGTTGACAAAAAACCTCCAGTAAACTATGAGTTAAGAATAGCTGTCAATGGGATTCAATATGTATTCGGAGGTACTATCAACTAAGCATATGTTGTAAAAGTTCTATTTGGCGCATTAATGTCAAACTTTGCACACTAGTTTTACATTTAGCAAGCTTAATTCCTGTTAGATTTCAACAACATCCGTAATTTGAATCATATGGGTGGAAGCCCGGAAATACCTTTCAGCGTAGTTGTAAGAGGGAATTCCATAGCGTCAAAGAAATACAGAGAATCTCAGGCTTAAATGAGGATTTAGAAAAAAAACTCGTTCATCACTGAGGTAAATAATGATAACATGCAATCACAACAGCTAAAAGCCGAATATGAAGAAAATTACTGACCGGACCCTGATATCGCCGCTCGTACTGACAGATCCTACCGGAAGTCAATTGGAAAAACAAGATGGCGGTCACGGTTACATTGGTTACATTGCTTATATAGTTGCTATACGCCTGCAGTACATGGCAATGCTTGGAATGCTAAACTAAGCATTACGACACCCCGTTGAACTTACGTCAAACCAACATATTTCAGTTATCTAGTATTCTTCATCCTTCTCTTCATTTGACAATGCAAACAAAACGACGAAATGAGAGTCCATTAAAACATTGAAGTTGGTTTGTGATCGATTGGTTTGTGTTCAGAATTGATTTTTACGTGTAAGTTTACGCCACCGTTAAGTATAGACGTGTATGAAGGGTTGAGCTAGTTTCACAACCAGTTTGCCATCCGCTCGAAATGTAAATAGAACATATAAGATTCATATGCACCGAGTCTGCTCTTGGGCTGTTCTCTGTTTTGTTTGTGGTAGGTCTTCACTTGAAGCCTTATTCAGTTATGTTTGCTGATGGGAGTCACTTGTACGACTTCTCTCTTACACTCGTGAGTTTCTTTTGTGGCAAGTCGATCGTGTCACGTATGAAAAAGGTTTGATAGAGAGCTACCTGCCCAATGAGTAATGGAGTCATTCTGATAATTATCTAAAAGTACTTTATTTTTTATTGTTTTAAAGAGTTAACGAATTATGATTATGAACACTATGTGTTATCACCCATCATATTGGTATAATCAGATTGTTTTCACTTCTATGTTAAAATATGATAAGTGCAAAAGGGGTACTTTTAGAACCCCTTCCCCACCCGCCCTCCAACAAGGCCGCTAAATATCGTCCAGTTACATACGAAATTCTCGCATCTTCGAATCTGACCAAAGCAATGAGTAGAATGTGATACACGAGACAGGCGACGGACAGGACAAGCACAGTCCAGGTCTGTCTAAACAAAATGTACCAGAAATTAACAGACGACCTCGTAGCAAAACAAGCTGGAAATTGTAATCTGATTCCAAGACATCTGGACAATTTGGCTTCAGTACAATACTCAACACTGTCCGCGCTGTTTCATTCCGCTTGCATTTAAAAGGACACTTTCTTCTAGTTTGGTCGTTATGGACATATTCATTAAGGAACGTTAATACTAGAGTGTTTTCTGAACTTAAAGGGGCATGAGCTGCCAAAATTCACAGTTTTTTCATAACTTCTGATCGTCACGACAGTAAGAGGCTTTGAAGGCTATCGAAAAACTAAATGATTGGCGTTGGAATGAGAAAAATCCATACAGTATGTGGCCTGTATGAACCGAAAACGTGTTCAAAAGTAAACAAAATTTAAATAACCGGGACGACCATTCATTCATTCTAAGCCAAAGTTAGTTTAAAACAGTACTTTATCGTACATTTTCGAGACTTGAAGCATTAAAAAGCTTCTGAATTCTACCTCTTGAAAAAAATAGCCAATAATTTCAGCATTCTGTTTTAACGTCAAAATATCAACATTTTGGCAGCTCATGCCCCTTTAACTAAATACAACTTGTGACCACACAATATATCCGACAATTAATTCAAAACTGAAGACACAAGATTGTCCCAATGGAGAATTGGTTTACCACTTTTAATCGAAGCGTTAAAAACAAATGTTCCTTATATATCGTCTGTTTAAAGTGTTGTGTGAACCACTGCGTGCAATTATAAACTGTAACTGCCATTTTTTTTATCGTAGTGTTAAGTTCAGAGTTCACAGAGATCGGTTTTAAGCCACGGTGTTCCATTTATCGGCTGTTGTTGACGACTGCAGTCGGAACAAGCTTCGGCTGTCTCCGCTTTGACATACCTCGGACAGGCTGCGCATTTTATACGATAAATCACCTTATGTTCGAGCTGAATACAGATGGCGACAGGAAGCAAAAATCAACATAGTTTACTACAGACGAAAAGAGAAAATAATAATAGCAATACATTAAATAAATACTCAAATCATCTATAAAGATATTTGATCGTGTATTTTATTTAGTCCGGTAAACCACCTGTTGTGTAACACGGGAGGAATGTACCGAAACTGTGTGTGTCTTCTTAGTGTTACAGAACAAATATCTTTATAAATGATTTTAGTGTTAATTTAGTTGACTGCTATTATTATTTTCTCTTTTCGTCTGTAGTAAAATATATGATATGGTTCAATTAAAGCTGATCAAGACTGAAAGTCTAGGCTTACAAACAAAGGTGATCAAGGCTGAAAGTCTAGGCTAACAAACAAAGGTGATCAAGGCTGAAAGTCTAGGCTAACAAACAAAGGTGATCAAGGCTGAAAGTCTAGGCTAACAAACACAGCTGATCAAAGCTGAAAGTCTAGGCTAACAAACACAACTGATCAAGGCTGAAAGTCTAAGCTAACAAATACAGTTGATCAAGACTGAAAGTCTAGGCTAACAAACAAAGCTGATCAAGACTGAAAGTCTAGGCTAACAAACATAGCTGATCAAGGCTGAAAGTCTAGGCTAACAAACAAAGCTAACAAACAAAGCTGATCAAGGCTGAAAGTCTAGGCTAACAAACAAAGCTGATCAAGGCTGAAAGTCTAGGCTAACAAACAAAGCTGATCAAGGCTGAAAGTCTAGGCTAACAAATACAGTTGATCAAGGCTGAAAGTCTAGGCTAACAAACAAAGCTGATCAAGGCTGAAAGTCTAGGCTAACAAACAAAGCTGATCAAGGCTGAAAGTCTAGGCTAACAAACACAGCTGATCAAGGCTGAAAGTCAAGGATAACAAACAAAGCTGATCAAGGCTGAAAGTCTAGGCTAACAAACACAGCTGATCAAGGCTGAAAGTCTAGGCTAACAAACACATCTGATCAAGGCTGAAAGTCTAGGCTAACAAACAAAGCTGATCAAGGCTGAAAGTCTAGGCTAACAAATACAGTTGATCAAGGCTGAAAGTCTAGGCTAACAAACAAAGCTGATCAAGGCTGAAAGTCTAGGCTAACAAACACATCTGATCAAGGCTGAAAGTCTAGGCTAACAAACACAGCTGATCAAGGCTGAAAGTCAAGGATAACAAACAAAGCTGATCAAGGCTGAAAGTCTAGGCTAACAAACACATCTGATCAAGGCTGAAAGTCTAGGCTAACAAACAAAGCTGATCAAGGCTGAAAGTCTAGGCTAACAAACACAGCTGATCAAGGCTGAAAGTCTAGGCTAACAAACAAAGCTGGTCAAGGCTGAAAGTCTAGGCTAACAAACAGAGGGTTTCGGTCCCTTACAGTATTACTAAAACACTTTTGTTGAGCCCTCAAGAGGATATGGAAATTGTACATTTCATGGCTATCTTTTTGGCTGCTACACTCAAAATGACCTGCAGTCTATCAGAGGGTATTTTTCCACGAGCGTGAATCCTCAAAGTTTAAGACTGTTCCGACTGACGTGTTTTGTAGGAAGAAAACTGGGCTGTTGGCCACGTGAAGGGTTTAGTTATATATACATTAAAAACTAAGTTACATACCAAAGCATTCCACAGAGCTAATATTATTGTCAGTACTATACGTAGATTCTGTCATCTAAAACACAAACCTAGTAAAAAGCTAATGGACATATAAAAGCAAACTGTAATAAAATTGGGGAATTTGAGATGCTAACCATGTGTTTTGTGTTTAATTTATTATCAATTTTCAATCCGATCCAAAAGATTCAAAGCACAATATAGCTAGGACGAGGGCTTGTTTTATGGCCAGGCTTCGTCTTTCATAGCCATGAAGATTAAAATTGGGACGCAGGTGGTTACGGTCAAACAGTTATACATTTTATTTTTCATTTATAAAATGTATACGATGATGAGCACCTAATTATTAAGATAAGTTAGACGCCAAGTTTTTTCTGAACATTTCTTAACACACGAACAACGTGTTAATCTCTAGAAATATAACTCGATCGACCACAAAAGCCAGTTAGTCAAATTGACATAACCATCCCGGATTTAAAAAGAGGTGCATATTGGATGAGTGTATAAAATCCTCCCAAGGGAAATCCACATGATGGAGGTTTACACAAATCCATATAACGGTTTACAGATAAAGGTTTACAGAAATCCACATGACAAAGGTTTGCAGAAATCCACACGATAAAGTTTTACGAAAATCCACAAGATAAAGGTTAAGAAAATGAACATTTCCAGAAATAAGTTTTATTTAGATATATCAGTTTGGCTACGCTATAGGCCGGAAGCTTAATACGTCACTCAAACAATTGTGGGATATTCGAGGGACCTGGTTTTACCCTTGTCTCAATTCGCTTAAGTGCACACCAATATCTATACTTTTTAACGAAAACATTTTTGTGTTCCTTATGTTTTTGCTTCCGAATATCTTGATAGATCCATTAAGCAATCTGTCCATTGAATGCAGGAATAGAGTGGTTCGTTTATCATGCATCTAAAAACATTAGTGTTAGAATCTCTGGTTATATAAAAATGAACTTTAGGAGTCACCCAAGGTTAGATTTATATTTCAAGATCACGTCATCTCGGCTGTTCATTTGAAATCCGGCTATTAAGTTCAAACTAGTTTACATCATTATGGATTTAATTACGTTGATTGCTGCTTAATTGCAGAACATTATTGACACATTCAGGAAGTACTAAAGCGGAACGAAAAGCTTCCACGCATGACAACTGCCTTGTCTATTTGTTCACTTTTTATAATATATATCCCGCATGCTTTAAATTGTTCTGCATGTACCAGGTATATATTTATGTTTTTTCAGGGTCATTGGTGCAAATAGTAAAGCAGTATGTCTCTATTTTATACTCAGACTAAACACACATAAAGTCGATTTTTCACTCGATCACCACATGTGGAAGAGTTGCCAGGTACGCGCCGAAGGTCGTCGGTTTCCTCCAGCCAACTCCAGAAAAGCTAAAGGATTGACGCTGAAATAAACAATATGGTACAGTCCATACCCTGTACGAACCAAAGATATGTGATAATAACGGACAAAATTCAAATTCGAGTGGATTTTTGGGACTTTTGTTGCTTATGATTGATTGATTGATTGTTTGGTGTTTTACGCCGCGCTCAAGATTATTTCACTTATGTGGCGGCGTTGCCAGTTTTATTGTGGGAGGAAATCAGGCTCTATGCCCGGAGGAAAACCCACGACCTTCCGCTGGTAACTGGCAACCATCCCACATAGGTCGTTCGAGTGAAAAACAAAGCTGGTCAAGGCTGAAAGTCTAGGCTAACAAACACAGCTGATAAAGACTGAAAGTCTAGGCTAACAAACAAAGCTGACCAAGGCTGAAAGTCTAGGCTAACAAACAAAGCTAATCAAGGCTGAAAGTCTAGGCTAACAAACACATCTGATCAAGGCTGAAAGTCTAGGCTAACAAACACAGCTGATCAAGACTGAAAGTCTAGGCTAACAAACACAGCTGATCAAGGCTGAAAGGCTAGGCTAACAAACAAAGCGTATCAAGGCTGAAAGTCTAGGCTAACAAACAAAGCTGATCAAGGCTGAAAGTCTAGGCTAACAAACACAGCTGATCAAGGCTGAAAGTCTAGGCTATCAAACAAAGCTGATCAAGTCTGAAAGTCTAGGCTAAAAAACACAGTTGATCAAGGCTGAAAGTCTAGGCTAACAAACAAAGCTGATCAAGGCTGAAAGTCTAGGCTAACAAACAAAGCTGACCAAGGCTGAAAGTCTAGGCTAACAAACACAGCTGATCAAGACTGAAAGTCTAGGCTAACAAACACAGCTGATCAAGGCTGAAAGGCTAACAAACAAAGCTTATCAAGGCTGAAAGTCTAGGCTAACAAACAAAGCTGATCAAGTCTGAAAGTCTAGGCTAAAAAACACAGTTGATCAAGGCTGAAAGTCTAGGCTAACAAACACAGCTGATCAAGGCTGAAAGTCTAGGCTAACAAACAGAGTGTTTCAGTCCCTTACATTATTACTAAAACACTTTAGTTGAGCCCTCAAGAGGATATGGAAATTGTACATTTCATGGCTATCTTTTTGGCTGCTACACTCAAAATGACCTGCAGTCTATCAGAGGGTATTTTTCCACGAGCGTGAATCCTCAAAGTTTAAGACTGTTCCGACTGACGTGTTTTGTAGGAAGAAAACTGGGCTGTTGGCCACGTGAAGGGTTTAGTTATATATACATTTAAAACTAAGTTACATACCAAAGCATTCCACAGAGCTAATATTATTGTCAGTAGTATACGTAGATTCTGTCATCTAAAACACAAACCTAGTAAAAGGCTAATGGAAATATAGAAGCAAACTGTAATAAAATTGGGGAATTTGAGATGCTAACCATGTGTTTTGTGTTTAATTTATTATCAATTTTCAATCCGATCCAAAAGATTCAAAGCACAATATAGCTAGGACGAGGGCTTGTTTTATGGTCAGGCTTCGTCTTTCATAGCCATGAAGATTAAAATTGGGACGCAGGTGGTGACGGTCAAACAGTTATACATTTTATTTTTCATTTATAAAATGTATACGATGATGAGCATCTAATTATCAAGATAAGTTTTTTTCTGAACATTTATTAACACACGAACAACGTGTTTATCTCTAGAAATATAACTCGATCGACCACAAAAGCCAGTAAGTCAAATTGACATAACCATCCCGGATTTAAAAAGAGGTGCATATTGGATGAGTGTATAAAATCCTCCCAAGGGAAATCCACATGATGGAGGTTTACACAAATCTATATAAAGGTTTACAGATAAAGTTTTACGGAAATCCACAAGATAAAGGTTAAGAAAATGAACATTTCAAGAAATAAGTTTTATTTAGATATATCAGTTTGGCTACGCTATAGGCCGGAAGCTTAATACGTCACTCAAACAATTGTGGGATATTCGAGGGACCTGGTTTTATGGAGACCCTTGTCTCAATTCGCTTAAGTGCACACCAATATCTATACTTTTTAACGAAAACATTTTTGTGTTCCTTATGTTTTTGCTTCCGAATATCTTGATAGATCCATTAAGCAATCTGTCTATTGAATGCAGTAATAGAGTGGTTCGTTTATCATGCATCTAAAAACATTAGTGCTAGAATCTCTGGTTATATAAAAATGAACTTTAGGAGTCACCCAAGGTTAGATTTGTATATCAAGGTCACATCATCTCGGCTGTTCATTTGAAATCCGGCTATTAAGTTCAAACTAGTTTACATCATTATTGTATTAATTACGTTGATTGCTGCTTAATTGCAGAACATTATTGACACATTCAGGAAGTGCTAAGGCGGAACGAAAAGCTTCCACGCATGACAACTGCCTTGTCTATTTGTTCACTTTTTATAATATATATCCCGCAGGCTTTAAATTGTTCTGCATGTACCAGGTATGTATTTATGTTTTTTTCAGGGTCATTGGTGCAAATATTAAAGCAGTATGTCTCTATTTTATACTCAGACTAAACAAACATGAAGTCGATTTTTCACTCGATCGCCACATGTGGAAGAGTTGCCAGGTACGCGCAGAAGGTCGTCGGTTTCCTCGAGCCAACTCCAGAAAAGCTAAAGGATTGACGCTGAAATAAACAATATGGTACAGTCCATACCCTGTACGAACCAAAGATATGTGATAATAACGGACAAAATTCAAATTTGAGTTGATTTTTGGGACATTTGTTGCTTATGATTGATTGATTGATTGTTTGGTGTTTAACGCAGCGCTCAAGATTATTTCCCCTATGTGGCGGCGTTGCCAGTTTTATTGTGGGAGGAAATCGGGCTCTATGCCCGGAGGAAAACCCACGACCTTCCGCTGGTAACTGGCAACCATCCCACATAGGTCGTTCGAGTGAAAACCCAGTCAGACAATTTTCCAATTTTTTTTTTGACTGAGTGTGATTCGAACCCGCGACCCATTGGTGGAAGGCTGTTCGGATTGAGCGTCCAACGCTCTACTACTGAACCACGGAGGCCCCCTGTTGCTTATCAAAGCACCTTAACGTACATCCTCAAGATTGGTATCAACTGAAAGTTCTTACTTTGTAATTTCAGATAAAAAGAAGCAGCAATTAGCTAATTTTGTTTCAACGAAATTTTCCTTATATTTGGCAGCTCGTGCCACTTTAAGTGGTATGAGCTGGAAAAAACCCTTTTTTTAATAACATTCGATTGTCACGACATTTTATTCACTGGGACGACGTCCATTCATTCAAAACCTAATTCTCAAGAGTAGTAGCATTAAAAGCTGACGAATTCAGCATTTTTTTTTAACCGAAAAACATCACTCATGTCTCTTTACAAACACTAATGTAAAAGTAGGGAAAGGAAGAGAGAAAAAAGGAAAAACAGGAGAGATATAGAAAAATAACATTTCGGGTTCAAGTTCAAGTTCGTTTTTCTACATAAAAATGTTTACAAAATATATCTTTTGCATACAGTTACTTGAGTTCTCTATAAAATCTAGATGTAGTAAAATATGGGTAATACATACATTACAAAGATACATTAAACAAATATTATAGTATAATAGAAATTCTATATAGATAAATATATAGTTCATTTAATATTGTCTTTTTTAAATAAATTCTTGGAGGGCTGAAAAAAATTGGCCTGTTTTGCTTCGGATCAAAGAATGTTTCACACAGTAAAACTGTGACAACCCAAAGTTCGAAACATTTTCAAAAATATGTTTTTGTTTTGAAAATGAGGAGTTTCGCAATAAATAAAAGAAATATATCCCATGGACCATCAATAACGAAACAAAGTTCACAGGGAGCATCCGGGTGGTGGTCAACTTTGTTGAAAGACTATCTTACTCGGGGAATGACCACTTAAAATTCCAATTCTATCATCGCCGACTTTTAAAACATTGGTACAAATTTGTAAATACGGGGAATATAGTTTGTGTGAATAAGGGATGAATGATAACTTTGTAAATACTGAGATATAGATGTTGAGGATGAATTGATTATATAATGTGGATCTAATGTTGTTAAGCGTGTTATTATTGATTGAGTGATTGGTTAAATCTGTTTTACGCCGCACTCGAGATTATTTCCCTTATATGGTGCGGGGTTGCCAGGCTTAGTGTGTGTGTGAGGGGGGGGGGGGGGGGGGGGTACCTGGCAACACCTCCACATATACAATTTTTATCTGGTCTGAGTTGGATTTGAACCCGCGCCGCATCGACGAGGCTTGTGTGGGACTGAGGGACTATCACGCAAACCACGGAGCCACCGAAGCCCCAACATGATATGAAGGGTCTTAGAGGGCCGAATTGAGGGTAATGATCTTCTGTATAGTAATGTTAGGAGGAATAAAACTTGAAATTTTCCAATTTTTGGACTGAGTGGGATTCGAACCCGCGACCCATTGGTGGAAGGCTGTTCAGATTGAGCGTCCAAGCCTCTTTTTTTTTTTGAATGTTTATTGCACGATAATTCATACAACATTTACAAGAAATTTCCAGAAAATCCCCATATTAAAAACAAACAAACAGACATATCACAGAAGATTAGGGGAGATTGTAGGTTACAATATGACCAGATTACAGCTTTAGGATTAATTTGTCCTCTTCACTGACCTTGATGAGTGGGTTGAACAAGAGATAGTCCCTCTCAAATTTTAAATTTAGCTCTTTTGTCTTGTAATACAAATATCTCTCCTGAACAGATTTTGAACAACAGTAAATGAAAAATTGCTTGAGTCTTACAGTTTTCCCATGGTACATGTACATATTTCTGCATTTGAAAATACAGAATCTTGCGCACGAGAGCACTAAATTTACAAACAAACCATTGACACATGGATGCTTCCCTACATACCCAAAAAGAATTAAAGTTTGGTAATCAAATTGGTTTAAGTAGCTTACAGGTGAAAAACGAAAAAGGACTTGTATTAATTCGCCTATATAAGATGTAAAATCGAATAAAATAGGACAGGAGATAAAAATATGAGTGAGAGTTTCTCTATCAGTTTCACACAAGTCACAAGTTTCATTCACTGTTTTACATAGTTTGTATAACTTTACCTTTGTAAATATGGCATTATGACATATTTTAAAATCTAAATCCCTCCACTCTGGGGCGTTTACATTCAATGAAACCACACCCCAGAAGGGTGAAAAGTCCAGAGATGGGAATAAAACCGACCACTTTTCTAAACTTGAACAGTCTTTATATACATCGCTTATAAGTACTAAGTAGAAATCTTTGGTTTTAAGGTTTTTAACCTGTAACAGTTTTCCTTTATCACGAATGACTACTTCTAATTCGCCACAAGGAGTATCGTGCTTGGATAATCGAAACCATTTAGTTGGTATGCAAGATTTAATTAGCATATACATTGCTTCAATCTTCCCTTGGTCAGCATCGGGGAATTTCTCCTCGATGATCTCCAGGATACCAGCCAAGGGAAGATAACCCGGTATTGTCTCATATAACAAATGTCTGACAAGTGTTATTCCAGATTTTTCAAACATGTATGAGTTTAAACATTTGCCATTTACCTGAATACGTGTGTTTTTAAAAAGTGGCTGAAACCAAAACTGCACTGTCGCTATTATAAGTTCAATTTTCTTTACAAAACAAAACCAACTCTGAAACATTTCTTTATACAACAGGGGTAGACAACTGAAAATGGAGTTATGGTAGGATGAGTACAATAGTTCAGTCGTTAATTTTAAATGCCCACATCTTTTCAAAAAATAAACTAGACAACATTTCCAAACTGTCTTTATATCTGGGTTAAGAAATTTGTTTAGGGTTTTAAGACGAAATGCCTTAGCCTTTGTTTCTATATCTTGAAAATTTAACCCTCCATCATTTAGTTGTCTGACAAGTGTTATTCCAGATTTTTCAAACATGTATGAGTTTAAACATTTGCCATTTACCTGAATACGTGTGTTTTTAAAAAGTGGCTGAAACCAAAACTGCACTGTCGCTATTATAAGTTCAATTTTCTTTACAAAACAAAACCAACTCTGAAACATTTCTTTATACAACAGGGGTAGACAACTGAAAATGGAGTTATGGTAGGATGAGTACAATAGTTCAGTCGTTAATTTTAAATGCCCACATCTTTTCAAAAAATAAACTAGACAACATTTCCAAACTGTCTTTATATCTGGGTTAAGAAATTTGTTTAGGGTTTTAAGACGAAATGCCTTAGCCTTTGTTTCTATATCTTGAAAATTTAACCCTCCATCATTTAGTTTTCTAACTAAGAAGCCATAGGCTACTGAATGAGCGCCACTCTTCCATAAAAAAGTTTATACACATTCTTTTCAAGTCATTAAGGTACTGATTAGGCAGACTGACAACTGCCAACTTGTACCACAGCTTTGATACAACTAAAGTGTTAATAACAGTAACTCTTCCGAAAAGTGTGAGTGAACGTTGTTGCCATCTACTTAAAGTACGTTTAATTAACTACGTTAGTTCTTGCCAATTGAGTGTATCCCTCAGTTTCTTATCCGGACCCAAAAAACCTCCCAAAATCTTTAAACAATCATGTTTAACATTTATGCCACAAATTGATCTACTTGGAATATTATTACCTAAATATAAAAGTTCAGTCTTATCCAAGTTGATCCGGGGCATTAGAAGCTTTACAATGTTTACACAATTCTTGATTGATTGAACGTCAGACAAAGTCAATGTAATGTCATCCGCGTGTTGAAAGCTGACAGACGTGACGTCACTATCAGGGATTGGGATACCTTTAATCATATTAGATTTGCTTAGAAGTTCTACAAGGGGTTCCACGGTCAATACATATAGCATAGCTGATATTGGACACCCTTGTCTGACTGATTTGCCAACTTTAAAAAATGGTGTGACAAAACTATTGACCTTGACCGCGCTTCTAATATCAAAATAAAAAAATTTCATCCAATCAATAAATGAATCACCAAAGCAAAACTTTTTCAAAACATTAAAGAGAAACGAATGAGATACCCTATCGAAAGCTTTCTCTTGATCCAATTTTAAAACAAACATATCAAGATTATCTTCTTCAACATAGGTCATGATATCTCTGACGCTGGCAATAGTGTCAGCAATATCCCTCCCTGGAATACAGCAACTCTGGGAAGGGGAGATAATGCTGCCTATCACCGTTCTGAGTCTGTTAGCCATGACTCTTGCAAGAATTTTATAGTCAACGTTCAATAAAGTGATTGGCCTCCAGTTTTTGAAATTATTTCTGTCCCCTCGGTTTTTATAGATCAGAGATATCACGCCTGTCCTCATGGACCTCGTTAAGGACTTAGTGTAACATATATCATGACAAAGTTGGAAAAAATATATCAGATAATTCTTCCCAAAAGTGAGAATAAAACTCGACAGTGAGGCCATCATTGCCCGGACTTTTCCCCCTCGATAGATTTTTAACAGCGGAGGTAAGCTCTTGCTTAGTAACATCCTGATCACAGAATAGTTTATCTTGTCCCCCCAGGCGAGCTGTGATACAAGATAAAGTTTCCTCAACGGCCTCACTATCGACTTCATCCTCACTGTACAATTCGCTATAAAACTTTTTACTTCTTCAATAATAGCCTCAGTTTCGCAAATAATGGCAGAAGATTTTGACACAAGACTGGTTATGTTTTTATTTGTTTGTCTCTGTTTTTCTAAATTGAGATAAAAAACTGGTGTTTCTGTCCCCCTCCATCGCCCATTGAGCTTTAGACCTTAAAACTGCCCCTTTGCACATTTCTCCCTCCAGAACACTTAACTCTTCTTCAAGTTTGATAATTACAGACTGATCATATTTGTCAATTGCTGAAGCTCTTCTGTATTCACCCTCCAGTTGACACTGAAGAGTGAACATGGTTTGATTTCTCTCTTGTTTCATTCTCTTACCGTGTAAAATCCCCAAACGTTTAAATTTATATTTGAAGTTGTCCCACCAAATAGCTTTCTCGTTAATAAATAATGGGTTAGTTTTTTCCTTTGTTATTGTGTCTTTGACTTTTTCACAAAAGGTTTTATCTTTCAGCAATACATTATTAAAAACAAATAAACCAGGACCCCTTTCAACAGAACAGAAGTCTAAACGGAGAAAAATGGTGCTGTGATCGCTATAGATATTGCGTCTGTGATAAACAGATTTCACAAACTGCATTTAATTCCCACTGACGAAAAAATGGTCTATTCGACTTTGTTGAAGTGTACCCTGAACTGACCTACGCCATGGGAAACTTATTTTATTAGGGTGACGGTAGCGCCAAATATCTCATATTAAATTCTAAAGCTAATCTGCTAAACATGGACCTTGATCGGTCACTATCAAACCTTCTATTCGCTCTATCTAATGGGGAAAAACAGATATTGATATCTCTAACAATTATTGTTTTTTTATCTGGTCTTGTTAAAGGGGCATGAGCTGCCAAAATGTTGTTATTTTGACGTTACAACAGATTGTTGAAATTATTGACTATTTTTCTCAAGACGTATAATTCAGAAGCTTTTTAGTGCTTCTAGTCTCGAAAATGTACGATAAAGTATTGTTTTGAACTAGCTTTGGCTTAGAATGAATGAATGGTCGTCCCGGTTATTTAAATTTTGTTTACATTTCGAACACGTTTTCGGTTCGTACAGGCCACATACTGCATGTATTTTCCTCATTCCAACGTTAATCATTTAGTTTTTCGATGGCCTTCAAAGTCTCTTGCTGTCGTGACGATCAAAAATTATGAAAAAAAATAGAATTTTGACAGCTCATGCCACTTTAAATTGAAGAGATCTTTGAAAAATGTATATCTTTCAGTGACAGTATTTGGGGCATAAACATTTATAATATCTACTTCTTCAGTGTCAAGCAGAATAGAAATCATAATAATCCTGCCAGAAGTATCTGTTTTAGAATTTGCCACGCTGTTTTTTTTAGCGAATCTGATACAACCGTGGGTACGCCACAGCTATTATTAGTTCCATTACTGAAGAAAACCTCACCCGTAAATACATATTTGTAGTTGGTAACAAAGGATTGATCCCAATGAGTTTCTTGTAAGAAAAAATATCAGTATGGCAAACTGAAAACAATGCTTTAATTTTATCGATTTTATCTAGACTTCTAAGGCTATTGCAGTTTAACGAACCTAATAAAATCATTGTAGAAACAGAAAAAAGAAAAATAAACTGAGTCAATAGTATTATTCTATAGAAGGTTTCTTACTGTAAGGTGTCATTCTCACTTTCCCAACATTCGGTGAATGGTTACTCCGACGGCTCCGTCTACGGGTCACCGTTGTATACGTGCTCTCAACGTCAGTCAAACTGTTATCAGACACAGCCTGCTCAGTTGTCAATTCACATTGCCTCTCACTGATACACACGGAATCCTGTACAGACAATCCACTGTTTTGGGAGATGTTTTTATCGGAGTTGTCACTGGGAAGCACGTGCTCTTTAACTTCAGGTTCAATGGCTCCAACGCTGGGGGTCCGGTCACAATGGGAATATCCTCACCTACTTCTTCGGACGGCATTCGTGTTTCACCTACACCTTCAGAATCAGTCAGTGTGGAGGCCTCGGTTGACTGCATTGACAGGTCAGCGTGACATTTACACGCTTGACTGTTATCCCCACAGCGATCACACAGTATGGCAGCCCTATCTGAACATATACATTTTTCCCCAAATTTTCCACATTAATCACAAGGAGGGGTTCTACAGGCCCTCAATAGGTGCCCTTGGATGAGACATTTATGACAGAAACATTTGTTATGCAAATGCTCATCAGATAGGCAAATCGAACACACTTTCACTTGCCCGTCATGTATCACCCTAAAATACTCCGGACCAGTGGCGGTATCAAATTTCATGGCATAGGGCAAAGACTTCAATCCGGGGGGCAATAGGACTTTCAGAAACCTTGTTCCATCAGCCACATGGGCACCCTTGTCGTATCTCCTCTTAATATCCGACAAGGTTGTTACATCCATGTCCAACAATTTTCCCCTGATTTCATAATCGTCGGTGTAAGAAGGAAGTCCCATGATCGAGACAACCGCCGTTTTTTGACATAAGTTAGTGACTGCATACATTACATCCCGTACCTCAAGGCCATTGCTTAGGATATCAACTGCTGCTTTATCAACAACTGTTATTTCAAAATACTCCGGTTTAGATACACATGCTATTATGGACCCGAGTCCACATTCATTTTCCACAGCTTCAATAATGTCGCCAGCTGTTACCGTTTCACTGTTCACGATCACCTTCAAAGTATGTTCTTTTAGATAAGACCTTCTAGAATTCAAACTTCTTAGATTCTCAGATCTAGTGTTTGAAGCCATACTAGACATTTGTATGGTTCGCCTATGGATGTCTGGGCGTACTATCAAGAATAAACGGTTTTGGAAACAACAACAAGTATTTAAGTATGACTTATCTGGGCAATTAAACTGCTTTGTGGCGGGACATATTTAATCTTTAGTTAAGCTTAATGCAGCTTTGTGCAACCGGCCCCAGAATGGTAAAGAAATGGCGATTGTAAATATGCATATTTTTCGCCACCATTCGTAAATATCATGCATGACCATATACCTTTTTCACATCGGATTGTGCCTCAACTGATAGAGTTCTTGGAACCTCAGTTCAGCTACCACCTTCTGCTATATTGTTGGCCTTCAAGCTTCCCCCCAGACGGCACATTGACAACCCGGAACATTGGCAACCCGGAACAACCCGGCAACCCGGAGCTATATGCCCGGAGGAAATCCACGACCTTCCGGTGGTAACTGGCAACCATCCCACATAGGTCGTTCGAGTAAAAACCCAGTCCGAAAATTTTCCAATTTTTTTGGACTGAGTGGGATTTGAACCCGCGACCCCGCATCGATGGAAGGCCTGTGTCGGACTAATGGACTATCACTGTCGTCTGAGCCACCGAGACACCCTTTTTTTAATTGTGAATTTCATCCAAGGGGCTGTGTATTTAATTGCTCTTAGAGTGTAGGAAAAAAGATTATCCTATTTTAGTTGTATTCTAGTGTTTTGATTACATACTAGTTTATTGCGAAGTGTTGTGTTTAGAATAGCCTTTATCTGATGATAAAAATTAAGACATCACCATGTCGTCAGTTGTTTTTGAACAACACGAGCTTTCGACACCTGTGCCGGTGTCTTCGTCAAGTGTTACACCGACACAGGTGTCGAAAGCTCGTGTTGTTCAAAAACAACATTTCTTAGCCTTTATCTGCTTGTGCAATTTCATGTTTTTGCTTCTTTGAGTACCCCCCCCCCCCCTCCCGCTTTCTACAGTAGGTTAGATTTGGTGGTTGGGTTTTAGCATTATCAATAATAGCTGTAATTTGATGTCTAACACTGTAAGTAATCTATATTACCTCCAAGGTCTGGTTGTTGTATCCACTTTCAACATCTATACTGAAACCTTCTTTAGGTATAGTATGGTTACCTGTAACACAATTTACCTGTAACAAAATTTAAACCTTTACCTAAACTACTAATTTGATGGGGTGCAAATACTTTGCTGCTCAAATTAACTACAGCTGTCGTTTGTTGGTTTAATATAGAGGTTTGAGTGTTAATTTGCGTGCGCGTGTGTATGTAGTTGTATGTACATGTGCACATGCCTGTACCTGTGTGTATGCGTGTGTTCGAGCGTATGTATAAGTAGGAATAAATTAGCTAATTCTAAATTTTGGAAATTTCGGCACACTTCCTCTAATTGGCACCTTCCTAATGTAACTAAGAAAGTTCTTTTACTTGGGGATTCTAATCTATCTAGAATTAACCTTGACCCCCACCCTGATATGCAGGTAGAATGTTTTCCTGGTGCCAACTTCAATTCATTTCGGACTCTAATTCAAAAGTATCAAGGTCCCAAACCTGAGAAAGTTATCTTGAATATTGGTATCAATAACAAGACAACTACTGAGCCAAACACTTCGTTAACTCAAATGCGCAACATGATGACAGCGGTTAGGAAGACTTTTTCCAACTCGCTCATCTACTTTGTAGAGATCCAGTCATCCACTAAACTGCCGGCCAGTGAAGTTTCGAACCTGAACCTATATAACTCTTCTGCTTCCAAGATGAAGAGAGTTATGGTCATACCAAAACTCCCCAATTCAAAATTTAGAGTATCCACGGACAAAATTCACTGGACCGAAGATACAGCAAATTGCTTGTATACCCACTGGCTTCAGACACTAGATTTAAACTAAATTTGGGACAGGGCATGTACCACCCTACTTTCGGCTTAGGAAGCAATATTGTTAATCTTAGTAACGAGGAACTCACTGCTGATGATATATCTCTATTCAATAGAGGACTCTCATTTGTGCCTTGCCCTAAATCATTATCTGATAGGGACTTTTCTATTAGTAAATTAGTGCATGTTATGGAGTTCTCCAGAATTCTTAGTCTGGCTGATATCTACCGAGATTCTAGTGGGGTACGCAAGCCGTTTACATCTAAAAGCGGCTATACACCCCCTTCTCACATGTATGATCCAGAAATAAACATTAGTCGTGACTCTGTATCAAGGAAGTTTGATGCTTTAACTAATCAGAGAAACCAACATAACCTTACTCATTCAGAATGTCTTGCCTTGAGTAAGCTAAGGAGAAATCCAAACATAGTTATTAAACCTGCTGATAAAGGTTCGGCAACAGTTATTATGTCTAAACAGGATTATATTGAAGAGATAGAACGGCAGCTAAGCAACCCTCTTCATTACAAAAAACTTGATAAGGAAATTTGGCCTGAAAATGTTAGAAAGTTTAATAAAATTCTTGTTTCTCTTCAAGATAAAGGCTTACTTAATGAAAAACAGTATCGCTATTTGGAATCTGATTATAACTCTAAAAACAGGGTCTTCTATATTCTTCCGAAAATTCACAAACCCGTTGAAAAATGGCCGAAGCCTACAATGCCCCCTGGGCGTCCTATCATTTCAGATTGTGGCAGTGAAAGTTATAGAATATCAGAGCTAATTGATTACTATCTAAAACCTATAGCGAATCGACATCCTAGCTTTATACAAAAATACGGATGATTTATTGGCCAAATTGTCTGAGAAATCCATTCCACAAGATGTGATTTTGGTTACTCTGGATGTGGAGTCTATGTATACAAACATTGACATAGATTTGGGTCTTAAATCCATAAAATCAGCATTCCAAAGATATCCTGACCACCGTCGTCCGGATAAAGACATTTTAGAATTGCTGGAACTTAGCTTAAAAGGTAACGATTTTGAATTCAATGGGGAGATCTTTCAGCAAATTAAAGGGTGGGCTATGGGGAAACGTTTAGTCCTAACTTTGCCTCTATTTTTATGGCTGAGTGGGAGAGTGATATTCTTCACAAATGTCACCAACATCCTTTTATTTACCTTCGGTATCTGGATGACATTTTTATCATTTGGCAACATACGTTGGAAGACCTTCATATTTTCATTGATACTCTTAATTCTCACAACTCAAGCATTAAATTACAGCCTACTATTGATCACACTTCTGTGGATTTTTTGGATGTAACTATTTACAAGGGTCATACCTATCATACTACTGGGTATCTAGATTACAAAGTATTCTTCAAACCTACTGACACGTATCAGCTGCTACATGCTGGGTCATACCATCCTCCTCACACTTTCAAGGGAGTCATTAAATCTCAGATTTTTAGATTCTATAGAAACTGTAGTTCTTTAGATTTTTTTAACCAGGCTTGTTCTGTTCTTTTTAAAGCTCTCCTCCCTAGGAAGTATTCTATTAGATTACTCCGAAGGATCAAATCTAAAACAGTAAGACAAATCATGTTTCCCCCTTCATCCCCCGATACGCTTACCTCCCCTTCACGAGTGTACCATTACCGTCCAACATTTCTCTCAGGTACATCAATGAAATGCCTTAAGACGCGATGCAAACTCGATATATACGTACCCGATCGCGGAACCTTTTTCGGAGAACAAACTTGCAACAAATATCAAATGGCAGAGAATCTTAATTGTGACTCCTCTAATATCGTGTATGTAATCACGTGCAAAAAATGTCGCAAACAGTACGTCGGAGAAACTCAGAATTCTCTACGACAAAGAGCAGCCAACCATTTATCTAGTATAAGACTTAAACATGATGTACCCGTGGCACAACATTTCAATACTCAAGGTCATTCGGTCAAGGACCATGCCTATTGAGAAAATCCCATTTCTCACTTCCGCTGCAGATACCAAGCACAAACGTTTGGAAAGGGAAAGTTTTTGGATTCAAACATTACAAACTGTTTATCCTTTGGGTTTGAACTAGGACCCCGGAAGATGTCGTGAAAAAACTATAATACCATTTGTGTTTCAGCATAACAAAGCTAGCATCGCTATGGCCAAGATTATAGTAGAAGAATACAAACTACTTCAAAGTAAACTTGCTCGACCTCTGACCCAAAGGCCAGTCATTGCTTATAAAAAGAACAAGAGTTTGAAAGACATACTGGTCATGGCTTAACTCCCCTGTCTGCCTTCTACCTAGGTTTTCTGGGAAAGGGGTATGGGGGGGGGGGGGGGGGCAAATTTTCACTGTCTTTTCCCATGACCCCATAATATATAGTCTGACGATATTCTTACTATAGCTTAAGATGCGTAAGCATTGTCAATGTAATACAAAGTGTTCCAGAAAATTCTACTGACTAAGGCCAAGCTCCTGTCAGTCGTCAACCTAATGAAATATCATAGGTTTACTTTATTACAACATTTATGATGGGGTATAAAAGTCTAAATGATATACCTCTTTTTAACACAATTAGAAACTTGTCTCCGTGGTTATTTAAGACAAGAAGATTTTCCCTGTGCCCGTGTGTTTTAGTGTTCATAAATATATAAGTAGCTGTGGGTGTATGTATGCGTTTGCTGTGAAGGTGGTTGAATTGGTTAGAAATGTGAGAGTCTTGCCTGGCGCAGGTGAACAATGGCTTTTCCTGGGCTTGACGAACGCTTGGGTATTTCTACTTGTTCTGTAATATTGGGGATGGTGGTGGATTTCATATTTCTGTGGTGACTGAGACGTTCCTAAACAAGGAAATAGACTTCTCTAAGGAGTTTCGTTTGAGTTGGGGGATTTTCTTGTAGCCCTTTGGGTATGATTCTGTTATTTCTGCAGCTCACGAGAAATGATGCGATTTGAGGTTTTGATGAATTTCGTATAAGTAGACGAAGGTCTAGGAGAAGAGTTAGTATGATCCACATTACCCCGTCTGCACCAGAATTTTAAAGTCTAGAGACTGAGCTAAAGTCAGTATAATTATTTTCAATGCTTATCTTTATAAATTGGTCGGCTAAAACTAAACAAATACTTCGTTACAATTTTTTAAGCGGGGAAATTTGGAATCGTTTATTATGGCGGGGCATAGATCTTACTTTCTTACATATTTGATTTAAAGGTATCTCAGAATTGACAGCAGAACAATATTTGTGGAAATAACTTTTGTGGGATCAAAGCATAGTTTGCTAGTTTGTAGTTATCTTTTATTTATGTGGTCTAAAAGTGATGTGATGCGGCGTTTTATTTTGGCTCTTTTTCTGTCTCCAATGGCATTCGTACAAACTTCAGTCCACCTGAGGACGGACTATTTGAGGTGGGGTTTTCCAGATGATTCAGAAGAAATAGTAAAGAATACAAGGTGAACCACTTTCGGTGAAGCAGCCGTGGAAAGTTTTAAGATTGGCTTGCATGAATTGGTTGACAAAACACTCTTTAAACAGGGGCTTGACTATTTTAGAAGTACTTAAAAGTACTTCTCCCTTCCCACCCAGAAAGAGCACCGAATCTCATGCGCACACAATTAGACCGTAGCAAAAAAGCATAAAAAAAACAATTTCTCATGGCGCACCTTACATAAAGATAAACTATCACAAAAGTTTGCGACTAGGTTCGTCCGTTGGTTCATCAACAACTGACTTTGCACTTAAACATTACAACCTTTTATCTACAATAGATATAATAGGATTACCAGAGAGAAAATCTATCTTGAACTTGAAGACAATTTCCTTTTCCTCATAAATATTTCTTTCACGGATTGACTGTGTACAATAAAACTGAAAAATAATTAAGTTGAATGTGCTTATTATGATATATAAGTATACTTTGAGTATACTTTGAACAAGTTTTGATAGATCAGAAACATTGATGCAGTATTGGCTTAGGAAGATTTTATTGACCAAAACGTCAAATATGAATTACAGTCAAAACGTCCGATAACAAGAACGCACACTTCATTAAGCTATCATACGAGAGACATTGCAAATTCTTAAATTACTATGGATGATTTTCCGTGCGTTGTATGTGATCAGAATGTTCGTAGACGACGGAGGCAATGGAATGTGACAATGGAAAGTTAAATGTACCCCTAATATGACGAGAGTGGAGTATCGTAGACTTTGTCAGTTACCTCCGGGAGAAAAATATAACATGATTTTGACGTTGTTTTCGGAATATTTTGTTTTTTGATCTGATTTCTCTAATTTAGGATTTACGCAGGAGGCGTTATGTCTCGTGTGGCGCCCGACTGAACTCTGTTTAACCGGTCGATATATGCCTATTATCCAGGCTGAATAACACAGCGGGCGTTATGACCTATCAGTCGGGAGTTTTGGTATCGAGCGTTCTTGTTATCGGACGTTCTGACCTGCTTCCTCAAATATATGGGCTTAAGATTAGAGACGGGGTTTATAGACACAAAAAAAAACACCGATTGACTTACTGTTAGGGACGGTATTTAAAAAAAACAATGAACTTATGTACATAGGTATAAATTTTGTAAGTAATATTTGTTGTAATGTATAACTATTATAGTAAATTCCTTAAATGTTTCAAATTTATTCTATTTCTAAAAAATATTCTGAAAGAAATACAAAGAACTTTCTGTGGATTGATTCATAGTTTACGCCGCACTCAAGATTATTTCACTTATATAGCGGCGTGCCAGTTTTATTGTGGGAGGAAACCGGGCTCTATGCCCGGAGGAAACCCTCGACCTTCCGTGAGTATAGGCCTACCTGGTAACTGTTTCACACACGCCGGTCGAGTGAAAAATCCACTCAGAATTTGCTTCAAGTTCTTGGTCTGAGGGGGATTCGAACCAGCGCCACATCGATGGAAGATCTGTGTAGGATTGAGTGACTAATACTCTAACCAACGTAGCCACCAAGGCCCCATCGAGTGCCAGACCGAGAGTAACTCACGGGATGCAAAGAAGCACAGCGGTACAATATTCTCTTTATTATTTATACTGTTTTTTTACGTTGGAAATTGCTTATTAAGTATAGATTTATAAATCTGCAAGCTTTTGACGGATTTGATTTTCATCAACCGTTGTATTACATATCACTGACCAATGTAATCGTAGCATCTCTGTTCTTGACACGTGACTGACAACTGTCAGATTTGAGGGCAATTGAATGGCCATTTTCTCTCTCCCGTTTTTCGCGTTATATGTAAAAACGCAATTAATCCATTGAGTTCGTTTCACAGACTATTTGGTACGAGTCGATGACACAGACTATTAGGTACGAGTCGATGACACGGACTATTTGGTACGAGTCGATGACACAGACTATTTGGTACGAGTCGATGACACAGACTATTTGGTACGAGTCGGTGCCACAGACTATTTGGTACGAGTCGGCGCCACAGACTATTTGGTACGAGTCGTGTCACAGACTATTTGGTACGAGTCGGTGCCACAGACTATTTGGTACGAGTCGGTGTCACAGACTATTTGGCACGAGTTGATGTCACAGACTATTTGGTACGAGTCGGCGCCACAGACTATTTGGTACGAGTCGATGTCACAGACTATTTGGTACGAGTCGGTGCCACAGACTATTTGGTACGAGTCGGTGCCACAGACTATTAGGTACGAGTCGGTGCCACAGGCTATTAGGTACGAGTCAGTGCCACAGACTATTAGGTACGAGTCGATGACACAGACTATTTGGTACGAGTCGGTGCCACAGACTATTTGGTACGAGTCAGTGCCACAGACTATTTGGTACGAGTCGATGTCACAGACTATTTGGTACGAGTCGGTGCCACAGACTATTTGGTACGAGTCGGTGCCACATACTATTTGGTACGAGTCGATGCCACAGACTATTTGGTACGGGTCGATGCCACAGACTATTTGTTACGGGTCGGTGCCACAGACTATTTGGTAAGAGTCGGTGCCACAGGCCATTTGGTACGAGTCGGCGCCACAGACTATTTGGTACGAGTCGATGCCACCGACTATTTGGTACAAGTCGGAGACACATACTATTTGGTACGAGTCGGTGTCACAGACTCTTTGGTACGAGTCGATGTCACAGACTATTTGGTACGAGTCAGTGCCACAGACTATTTGGTACGAGTCGATACCACCGACTATATGGTACGAGTGGATGTCACATACTATGTGGTACGAGTCGATGTCACATACTATGTGGTACGAGTCGATGTAACAGACTATTTGGTGCGAGTCGATGACACAGACTATTTGGTACGAGTCGATGTCACAGACTATTTGGTGCGAGTCGATGTCACATACTATGTGGTACGAGTCGATGTCACAGACTATTTGGTGCCAGTCGATGCCACAGACTATTTGGTACGAGTCGATGCCACAGACTATTTGGTACGGGTCAATACCACCGACTATATGGTACGAGTCGATGTCACATACTATGTGGTACGGGTCGATGCCACAGACTATGTGGTACGAGTCGATGTCACAGACTATTTGGTACAAGTCAATGCCACAGACTATTTGGTATAAGTCGATGTCACAGACTATTTGGTGCGAGTCGATGTCACATACTATGTGGTACGAGTCGATGTAACAGACTATTTGGTGCGAGTCGATGCCACAGACTATTTGGTACGAGTCGATGTCACAGACTATTTGGTGCGAGTCGATGTCACATACTATGTGGTACGAGTCGATGTCACAGACTATTTGGTGCCAGTCGATGCCACAGACTATTTGGTACGAGTCGATGCCACAGACTATTTGGTACGGGTCAATACCACCGACTATATGGTACGAGTCGATGTCACATACTATGTGGTACGGGTCGATGCCACAGACTATGTGGTACGAGTCGATGTCACAGACTATTTGGTACGAGTCGATGCCACAGACTATTTGGTACGGGTCGATACCACCGTCTATATGGTACGAGTCGATGTCACATACTATGTGGTACGAGTCGATGTTACAGACTATTTGGTACGAGTCGATGTAACAGACTATTTGGTACGAGTCGATGCCACAGACTATTTGGTATAAGTCAATGTCACAGACTATTTGGTGCGAGTCGATGTCACATACTATGTGGTACGAGTCGATGTCACATACTATTTGGTACGAGTTGATGCCACAGACTATTTGGTACGATTCGATGCCACAGACTATTTGGTACGGGTCGATACCACCGACTATATGGCACGAGTCGATGTCACATACTATGTGGTACGAGTCGATGTTACAGACTATTTGGTACGAGTCGATGTCACATACTATGTGGTACGAGTCGATGTCACATACTATGTGGTACAAGTCGGTGCCACAGGCTATTTGGTGCGAGTCGATGTCACAGACTATTTGGTCCGAGTCGATGTCACATACTATTTGGTACGAGTCGATGTCACATACTATTTGGTACGAGTCGATGTCAGATACTATCTGGTACGAGTCGGTGCCACAGACTATTTGGTTCGAGTCGGTGTCACAGACTATTTGGTATGAGTCGATGTCACAGACTATTTGGTAGGAGTCGGTGCCACAGACTATTTGGTACGAGTCGGTGTCACAGACTATTTGGTACGAGTCGGTGCCACAGATTATTTGGTACGAGTCGGTGTCACAGACTATTTGGTACGAGTCGGTGCCACAGACTATTTGGTACGAGTCGGTGTCACAGGCTATTTGGTACGAGTCGGTGCCACAGACTATTTGGTACGAGTCGGTGTCACAGACTATTTGGTACAAGTCGGTGCCACAGGCTATTTGGTACGAGTCGGTGCCACAGACTATTTGGTACGAGTCGATGTCACAGACTATTTGGTACGAGTCGGTGCCACAGACTATTTGGTACGAGTCGGTGTCACAGACTATTTGGTACAAGTCGGTGCCACAGATTATTTGGTACGAGTCGGTGTCACAGACTATTTGGTACGAGTCGATGTCACAGACTATTTGGTACGAGTCGGTGTCACAGACTATTTGGTACGAGTCGATGCCACAGACTATTTGGTACGGGTCGATACCACCGACTATATGGTACGAGTCGATGACACAGACTATTTGGTACGAGTCGATGTCACATACTATGTGGTACGAGTCGATGTCACATACTATTTGGTATAAGTCAATGTCACAGACTATTTGGTACGAGTCGATGCCACAGACTATTTGGTACGGGTCGATACCACCGACTATATGGCACGAGTCGATGTCACATACTATGTGGTACGAGTCGATGTCACATACTATGTGGTACGAGTCGATGTCACATACTATGTGGTACGAGTCGATGTCACATACTATTTGGTCCGAGTCGATGTCACATACTATTTGGTACGAGTCGATGTCACATACTATTTGGTACGAGTCGATGTCAGATACTATCTGGTACGAGTCGGTGCCACAGACTATTTGGTTCGAGTCGGTGTCACAGACTATTTGGTATGAGTCGATGTCACAGACTATTTGGTAGGAGTCGGTGCCACAGACTATTTGGTACGAGTCGGTGTCACAGACTATTTGGTACGAGTCGGTGCCACAGATTATTTGGTACGAGTCGATGTCACAGACTATTTGGTACGAGTCGGTGTCACAGACTATTTGGTACGAGTCGATGTCACAGACTATTTGGTACGAGTCGGTGCCACAGACTATTTGGTACGAGTCGGTGTCACAGACTATTTGGTACAAGTCGGTGCCACAGATTATTTGGTACGAGTCGATGTCACAGACTATTTGGTACGAGTCGGTGTCACAGACTATTTGGTACGAGTCGGTGCCACAGACTATTTGGTATGAGTCGGTGTCACAGACTATTTGGTACGAGTCGGTGCCACAGACTATTTGGTACGAGTCGATGTCACAGACTATTTGGTACGAGTCGGTGTCACAGACTATTTGGTACGAGTCGATGTCACAGACTATTTGGTACGAGTCGGTGCCACAGACTATTTAGTACGAGTCAGTGTCACAGACTATTTGGTACGAGTCGGTGTCACAGACTATTTGGTACGAGTCGGTGCCACAGGCTATTTGGTACGAGTGCACAGACGATGCCACACTATGTCAAACTGGAAAGACTCGTCTCTTTCACCAGTAGTCCTATCCGGCATAAGATCTGTTACCGCGGATTTTAATAATCATATATATGTAACTAGTCCGGGTTTTTGATTCCAAAATGACTATTATTTTCAAACGAACGGCCGTATTTTAGAGTCTGGGCTCATTGTAATAAAAATGTGGTCCGATTTAGACAATGAAATAACAATATAACCTACTCAAATCGGGTCTAAACGGTCATAATCGCGTTCATGTATAATTTCGCTACCTACCAGTGTCTGATATGGACGAGCAGGATCGGCCAGTAAACATTATTCTTTCACTTTTGTCTTATCCAGTCTCAAACTCTTCGCCATTGATGACGTACGTGTAATACTGTTTAGTGGTTTTTCAGTTTTTAAACTTTAAATTCACTTTACAAAAAGCTAAATTATTCATGGATGTCATAATGATATCATTTGTTTAATACTGTCTAAATCTGACTGCAAACTGCCCGATCAAAAGTAGTCAGTCTACTAGGACTGTTTGATTGCAATGAGCTCTGACTCCAAAATACGGCTGTCAATATAAAAAAATAGTAATTTTGGAGTCACAAACCCGGACTTATTTGTAACGCCAGGAAGATTGCAGCGAATAAATATCTACATAACTAATAAAAGTTTAAATTTGAAAACAAGACTTTTGAAGATAGTGATTCGATCTTTCCATTTTGCCTAACTGCGTTATTGTCAATGAAAAGTCTTTGCTTGAAACGTATCATCCGATATGTGAAATGGGTCGTTGGTATGTTAGACCATCCTTTGAACGGCGCGTCCTTGACCGGATTCTTTTGTATGGATGTCCCAAATTTTACTTCACGTTGTGGATGAATTGTTGATGTTTGGTCTATATTTAGCAGTCATAGTCCTTCCATATCCACACATTATATTTCCCTTGCGTTTTTTTAAGCATGACATGAAAACATAAAGCACAGCATTAAAGTGGCACGAGCTGCCGAAATTCCCACTTTTTTCATAATTTCTGATGGTCACGACAGTAAGAGGCTTTGAAGGCCATCGAAAAACTAAATGATTGGCGTTGGAATGAGGAAAATCCATACGGTATGTGCCCTGTACGAACCAAAAACGTGTTCGAAAAGTAGCAAAATTTAAATAACCGGGACGACCATTCATTCATTCTAAGCTAAAGTTAGTTCAAAACAATACTTTATCGTACATTTTCGAGACTAGAAGCACTAAAAAGCTTCTGAATTATACGTCTTGAGAAAAATAGCCGATAATTTCAACATTCTGTGTTTACGTCAAAATATCAACATTTTGGCAGCTCATGCCCCTTTAAACTAGAACGCATAAAACATCCTTTTCTTTATCTAGGCTTTTCAATATTTGAACCTAACAAAAATGAACATATCTATTCGGGTTTGAATGAACTGGGCTAGTTCGGGTTTCTGGCTACAAAATTACTATATTTTATACTGACAGTCGAATTCCAAAATACGGCCGTCAATATAAACAACATTTGTTTTGGAGTCAGAAACCCGGAGTAGAACTGAGCGTATATTCTAGTGGATTCCTATAAAATAATACATCAATAATACTATTCCAGAAAATTCTACTGACCAAGGCTAAGCTTCTGTCAGTCGTTAACCTAATGAAATATCATATGTTTGGTTTGTTACAACAATTTATGGGGTATAAAGGTCTAAATGATATACCTCTTTTTAACACAATTAGAAACTTGTTTCCATGGTTATCTTAGACAAGAAGATTTTCCTTGTGCCCGTGTGTTTTATTGATCATTCATATAAGACATCAATAATACTTGCATTAGAGCATTTTGTTTTCTGTAAGAAGATTTACTGGATTGAATTTGAAGTAAACGTAAATCATGGAAGGATCGAGAAAGGAACTTCTTAAATTCAGTAATCTGTTTAGAAGCTTTACTATTTATTAATATGCTGATTCCAACAATATCCCATTTATCTTTAACAATTATTGAAATCCACATTGGAATTCCTGAAATAGTATTCCATCCATAAACTATATCACCAGGAGAGATGGACTTAATAAGTGTGTAGAAATCGTTGGAAATGTTACTATAATGGCTGGATAGAGTAGATCGATTCCTCTATGGCGTGAATGGAGGGCTGAATTGGCCCCAGCAATTAATCTTCACGGAAAAGTATAGGTGTGCAGTCAAGCGTGTCGGCAAAAAGCGCTTAACAAAAGCAGTCACTTCTAACTATAATTTTTAAGAGTGACATCATTAACCTTTCGGCCTATACACCTGTCCACAACTTCAGGAATAGAAAAAAAATATCATAATAGGCTCAGCCAGCCTTGCATCCAGCCGCCCCCTATCATCAACAGATGTGCTCATATACATCCAGGATGACGTCATTCCGGAGGAGTTGATGTGAACTGAATACATTTTCAGCATATTCCCGGGCTTTTGTGAGGTGTTAGGCTCCTTAACTCGACCTTTAATATTTAACACATCGCTGAATACATATAAAACTTATTTTCACGGTAGACTGAGTTTCATGTTGGTTTTTTCCTCTCGTTACCTTTTAAAAAGGCACACGATGTCTGTATGCGAGTGTTCGACGTTCTCATGGAGATACGATAGGAAAAACAACATTAATTTGAACACAGTCTCTATAGGTAAGTGTACAAATTTAAATCGCGTTCTTTTTCAATTTTCATTAAAAACTTTTTAAAACACTTGTGCATTTAACTTTGATAAAGATGTATTACTTAAAGTAGCATGAGCTGCCAAAATGTTGATATTTTGACGTTAAAACAGAATGGTGAAATTATTCAGAAGCTTTTTATTGCTTCTATTCTCGAAAATGTACGATAAAGTATTGTTTTGAACCAACTTTGGCTCAGAATGAATGAATGGTCGTCCCGGTTATTTAAATGTTGTTTACATTTCGAACACGTTTTCGGTTCGTACAGGGCACATACTGTGTGGATTTTCCCCATTCCAACGCCAATCTTTTAGTTTTTCGATGGTCTTTAAGGCCTATCATTGTCGTGACGATCAGAAATTATGAAAAAAGTGTGAATTTTGGCAGCTCATGCCATCAGTAGGTGGAAGGTGTGTTTAAAAATATTTATGATTCAGTTGAATGTACAATAGGTAGACGTTCGTTCCGATTATTTAATACTGGTAATTGTTTAATTTTCGTAAATAACTGCGTTCTGTAAAATCCATCGAATCGATCTGTATATTTTTTGACGAACTTCAACACCTCATATTTGATCACAAATCAATTTTGGGCAGCTCATGCGACTTTAATTCCGTGATCGTAAAACATCTCGGTGACACAGACCTTCGCGCATAGAGGTTTATTAATGACAATGGTGTTATAAACGATAATGGTGTTATTAACGACAGTGGTGTTATTAACGACACTGGTCTTATTAACAACAATGGTGTTATAAACGACAATCGTGTTATTAACGACAGTGGTGTTATTAACGACACTGGTCTTATTGACAACAATGGTGTTATTAACGAGAATGGTATTATTAACGACAATTTTCTTATTAACGACAATGGTGTTATTAACGACAATGGTCTTATTAACAACAGTGGTATTATTAACGACAATTTTCTTATTAACGACAGTGGTGTTATTAACGACAATGGTCTTATTAACAACAGTGGTGTTATTAACGACAATTTTCTTATTAACTACATTTTTGATCTCGCCCCATTTACAGGTGTGTTAAAGTTAAATATGGCGTCACCCAGCCCATCCACAAACTCAAAGCTGAACGGGGGAGCCTCAGTGGCTAAGTAGGTAGAGCGTTGGACGCTCAATCCTTCCACCAATAGGTCGCGGGTTCGAATCTCACTCAGTCCAAAAAATTGGAAAATTTTCTGGCTGGGTTTTCACTCGAACGACCTATGTGGGATGGTTGCCAGTGACCAGCGGAAGGTCGTGGGTTTCCTCCGGGCATAGAGCCCAGTTTCCTCCCACAATAAAACTGGCGGTGCCGCCATATAAGTGAAATCATCTTGAGCGCGGCGTAAAACACCAAACAATCAATCAATCAATCAAAGCTGAACGACCCCGTTTGTTGAATTGTGTGGTTCAAATACACGACTTCAGCAGGCAAGGGGTACAAAATGAGTCAAATTCTGCCAGCTGGGAAAGAAATATGTACTAGTACTGTTCATCATTACAAATATTAAAACCATGGATTACTCCAGCGATATTAACAACTGTGTTCAAGAAAAATGAACTCTATAGACAACAGCTGAAGATTAAGTCTGACGATAACCGGTCAGCTTAAGGACTTTATCGAAATAAGCTCAATACAATTATTCGAAATGCTAGAAAACACTACTTCGAAAACAAATTCAACAAATTTAATCAAGATATTAAAAATAGATGGAAACACTTAGCGGACTCTTAAACCGAAATAAATGTAACTCTTTTTATCGTTGAAGACCATTCCGTAACTGACGCCAAACTTATCGCTGCCGGATTTAACGACTTTTTGTTGCCTCGAAACTTGACTCAGATAGTCCTAGTTAATGGCTTATTTACTGATTATTTAGGAGTGACTGACAACTTTGTATTTGCCGATATATCTTCTACACATTTAGCAATTATAATAACAAACCTAAAATCATCGTCACCGGAAATACTAGTAGATGATATCCCGATGTATATTATTAAATTAATAAAAAATCATATTTCTGGACCTTTGGCTACAAGTATTTTATTTAATCTATCTTTGACATCAGGTTTTTTTTACCGACTACTGTAAAACTCCAAGATTGTACCTATCTTTAAATCAAACGACGAAAATAAAATTAAAAACTATCTTACTATATCGGTTCTACCATCAATCAGCAGAGATTAGTAACATCTAAATACTAATAATATACTTCTTTAAAAATTAGCATGGATTTCGAGCCAATCACACTACCAGTTTTGCCACATATTCCCTTTACGACAAGTTAACCTCTGCAAAAAATGCATGGCAAATGTTCCGTTGTCACGTTCCTGGATCTCCCAAAGGCATTCATTACGGTAAACCATAACACTTTATTATGTAAACTAAACCATTATGGGTTTAGAGGTTCCTTGAACAATTGGTTAAAAGTTATTTAATTAACCGTCTACAAAGCGTTCATTTTAATAACGTTATTTCCGATCCTAGAACAGTGACTTGTGGGGTACAACAAGGATGATATCCCCAATGTAACGAAAAGACAAATATGATGATACCAGTGTTTCTTGTTCATCAAGAACAAAATTCTTTCTTTATATTCTTTCTTTATAATTCTCTCATTTATCCATACCTCGTATATGGTACATCTCTTTGGGGGAATACATTTCCGCCACATCTTAATCCCATTAGCATCATCCAAAGGCGTATCATTCGAATAGTAATGTCTCAAAGACATTAGATCACAAAGAACCAGTATTTTCTAGATTTGAAGTTTTACCATTTCGCTATTGGTTGAATATGTCAATTTAAAATGGACATAATTTTTTCCACAATCTGCTAAATATTCCATCTTCATTTTCGAACTACCTGGTGAGGCGGAAAGCAATTCAACAGTACAACACCAGACAATCATTTTTCCATTTTTCCATTCCGTTTTGCAGAACTAACGCGTCCTGTCATCTTTTCAAATCAGTCGGTCCTAGAGCATGGAATACATTACCAACATCATTAAGATCAGTATAATCCTCTTCACTATTTCAATCCAAAGTTAAAATTTATTTCCTTAATCAAAGAGTGCTATTAAAATATCATTATGCCCTAGGTTTAAAACAAAATCTTAAATTATCCGCACACATAATAAAATAACTTTTCAAAAACATTAAATGTATTAATTGAAATATTGTATCTTTTATGAACGGGATAGAACAAGCCATTAGAGCTTTATTCCCGACACATTATCTAGTGATTGTATCTATTGATTTTTTTCCTTATGTAATGATTGAATGGTTAATAATTGAAATGAATTGATGTAAGATAGAAATCAAGAAAATACCCGTTTTCTCAACAGGTTGGTACATTATTTAAAATATCTCTTATAGATCAAGGGCCTCCGTGGCTCAGTAGGTAGAACGTTAGACGATCAATCCGAACAGCCTTCCACCAATGGGTCGAGGGTTCGAATCCCACTCAGTCCAAAAAACACTTTGGAAAATGTTCTGACAGGGTTTTCACTCGAACGACATATGTGGGAAGGTTGCCAGTTACCAACGGGTTTCGTGGGTTTCCTTCGGGCACAGAGCCGGACTTCCAGTTAGAGAGTCAAGGTATGCAGACGTGTTTACAATCGGCTCTCAGAATGGAATATCTTGTCGTTGTTCCCTTTGTCGGATACTCCTGAGATAACAAAGTATTATCAAAGTGATCCATACTATTCAGTATGGCTTCACAAAATCAAAGAGACGAACTGAGAAGTTCAAATTCGAGAAGAGCTATCGTAGACACCGGGAGGGTATCAGCAGAGGAAATCATAGAAGCTGTAGAAACCGATCGAATGTGGGATTGGATCCATAGCCTGTGTTCCAAAACCGGAGTATTTTGAAGTTACAGTGGTGGACAAACGAGCCGTGGACATTCTCAGTCATGGACTGGAATTACGAGATGAGGTATGTGCTTTTAAAAGTTTATGTCAAAAGACAGTGTTCGTTTCTCTTATGGGTCTTCCCTCCTATACCGATGACTCAGAAATCCGTGAAAAATTATTGGATTTTGGGGTTACGACTTTGTCACAAATAAAAAGGCGACACCACAAAGGTCGATGGTACCAGGATTGTTAAGGTTTTACTACCCCCTGGATTGAAGTCATTACCATACGCAATGAAATTTGACACAGCGTCGGGGCCCGAATACTTCAGAGTGATCCATGATGGACAAGTTAAAGTCCAGATTTGTCTATCAGACACACATCTGCACAAAAAATGCCCACGTTTCGTTGGTTTTAATTGTGGCGCCCAGGGGCACGTTTCCAGGGCCCGTAGGGCCCCCAAATGCGGTGGGTGTGGATATTTTGGAGAAAATTGTTTATGCTCTGAAGAGCCTTCCATAGTAGTATGTGATCAGTGTGGGTTTGATAACGAAGCCTGTGAATGTCACGTTGACCTGTCATCAAGGAAAGCTAAGACCTCAAACAGTGATTCCGAAAATGTACGTGAAAATAATGTGCCGACCCATAAAATCTGTGAGAATAGCGGAAGTCCGACTGAGACCACACCCCATCGTGAAGAATCTACTGTGAACGAAGTGAATGCTGAGGTGTCCGTGTACACTGGCAATCAAACCATTCATAACACTCCCCAGGTTAGTGTGACCTCTGATACGGTGTGTACAGGTGATAATGAGTGTGAGGCGACTTTCGACCAGTCTGTTTAGGACGCTAGTATGACAGATCTCGATAACTCGTTTACTACTGTGGCCCGTAGAAGGAGTCGACGTATCAACCCGACCCCAAATGTAGGAAAAGGGAGAGTTGCACCATATCGTAAGAAACCTTCTTTAGAATAACTAAAATGTCTCAGTTTAATCCCCTGTGTGTCCTTTTGCAATGATTTTACTTGGTTCATTAAACTGCAATAGTCTCAGAAGTTTGGGCAAAGTCGACAAAATTAACTGTTTATTTTCCAACGCCCATACTGATATTTTCTGCTTACAAGAAACACATTGGGATAAAACTTTTTTTGACAACTATAAACATTTATTTAAGGGTGATGTTTACTCCAGTAAGGGAAGTGATACAAGTTGTGGAGTAGCAACGATCGTGTCGGAATCTATGAAAAATAATGTGATAAATACTAAAATAGACACCTCAGGTAGAATAGTTGTATTATCTTTAATTTTGGAAGGAGAGGAAATAGATATTGTAAACTGTTATCCCCCAAACTCTGTATTTGAAAGATGTAATTTTTTTAAAGATCTATTTAACTTTGTTCAACCAGATAAGAAAACAAATCTAGTGGGGGATCTTAATGTGTGTTTTTCCCCGCTTGATCGGTCAAATAAACAGTTAACCTTTGAAAATGACCGATCACGTGTTTTGTTTAACAGCTCAGTCTTAAAGTATAACCTGGGAGATATCTGGAGATACCTTCACCCTAACAAAATCAGTTTTACTTGGCGTAGGTCAGTTCAAGGTCGACAAGGTCGAATAGACCGAATAGCGTAACCAAGTCAGTAAAATCTGTGTATCACAGGCGCAATAGTTACAGTGATCATAGCACAATTTTCCTTCGATTAGACTTTTGTTCAGTGGATAGAGACCCTGGTTTATTTGTTTTTAATAATTTACTTTTAAAAGACAACTTTTTTTGTCAGAGAGTTAAAGAAACAATCACAAGTTAAAAGGATAACCCCTTGCGCATCAAGGAAAAATCTATTTGGTGGGATAACCTAAAATACAAATTTAAACGGTTGGGTATTTTGCACGGTAAAAGATTGAAACAGGAGAGGAACGAAAATATGTTTACACTCCAGTGTAAACTAGAGAGTGAGTACAGGAGAGCTGCCATTAGTGATAAGTATGATCAATCTGTCATCATCAAATTAGAAGACGAGTTACGCGCCCTTGAAAATGAGATCTGTCAAGGGGCAATATTGAGATCGAAAGCTCAATGGGCAATAGAGGGCCACAAAAATTCAATTTTTTTCCTAAACCTAGAAAAACATAGACAAGCAAATAAAAATATAACGCAATTTACGTCTAAATTTGGGGTTATTATTTCTGATACGGATACTATTATCGAGGAAGTTAAAAACTTTTATAGCAAACTGTATTGTGAGGATGAAACTGATAGTGAGGCCGTCGAAGAAACCTTATCTTATATTGATAAGTATCTGAGTGAAGAAGATAAACTAGTGTGTGATCAGGTGATGACCAAAGAGGAACTTACCGCTGCCCTATAACGCAATTTACGTCTAAATCTGGGGTTATTATTTCTGATACGGATACTATTATCGAGGAGGTTAAAAACTTTTATAGCAAACTGTATTGTGAGGATGAAACTGATAGTGAGGCCGTCGAAGAAACCTTATCTTATATTGATAAGTATCTGAGTGAAGAAGATAAACTAGTGTGTGATCAGGTGATGACCAAAGAGGAACTTACCGCTGCCCTCAAAAATGTATCCAACGGAAAACGTCCAGGAAACGACGGTCTCACTGTGGAGTTTTACTGCCATTTTTGGATTGACTTGTGTGATATTTTTTATCAACTCTGTCAGGATATTTTTGATGCGAAATCCCTATCGAGGTCCATGAGGACAGGGGTTATTTCTCTTGTATACCGAGGGGGAGGGGGGGGGGGAGATGAATTAAGAAACTGGAGGCCTATCACATTGTTAAATGTTGATTGTAAAATCATTGCTCGAGTTATGGCGAATCGGTTGAAATTAGTAGTATGTTTGTTTGCTTGTTTGGCTAATGAATATTTTGATAGTGACATTGTGCAATTGTCTTTATACATTGGGGGGGGGGGGGGGGGAGACATATATTTCTATACCAAAAGTTCTAGTTCGTTTGCATATTCTGAAATCTCGTTTATCAAACCATAGGATAGCCTTTGTTATTTGTTATTTATTTGTTCACCAAATTGAATGAGTATTACAAAGAAATATGGTTCATATTGTAAACATAGTAGACAAAACGTAAGACTAAAATGTTTTGAAAACATAAAGCAAATGATGGCGGGAAAGTAAACCCTTGCGGGTTTGAGATATCCCTTATAAAGATAGATGCTAATATTTATCGATCATATGGTGATTTTCACATATACGGAGAAAAGAAAAAAACTAAACAAAAAGACAATAAGTATCTATGAACTCGGAAGAATTTATTTGCTTTGTATTTAAAAAGCGATATTGACTGACTGTTTTTAATTCCATCTGACAAAATATTCCAAATTCGTGGTCCTTAAATTTTGGCTGTGTAAAGCGAGAGACGGGTTCTATACACTCGGAACATCTTTCGGCTATCTTCGCTCGCTACCGGTCGGCTTTGACACACATCGGACAGTCTGTGCTTTATATACGGTAAATCACCGTATTTTTGGGCTGAATAAAAATGTCGTCGAAAGTAAATATCAAAATGTTTTACTACAGGCGAAAAAAGAAAATAAAAATAATTAAAAAATTGTCAAATGCTAATATCATTTAGAAAGATATTTGTTTATATATTATATTTAGCCCGGTAAAGCACAGGTTGTGTAACTCAAATAAGAGACGCAGTTTCGGTATATTCCAGGAATCCTCCAATACTTCAATTATAAAACTGATCGCGCCTGAAAGTTAACAAACATAGTATTTCGGTCCCTTACATTATCACGAGGACACTTTCGATGGTCCCTGAAGAGGATATGGAAATTGTACGTTACACGGCTACCTTTTTGGTCGCCACATTCAAAATGACCTGCAGTCTATCAGAGGGTATTTCACACACGTAAATCCCCGAAGTTTCAGAGTGGGGTTCTATAGTATGGTCATCTTGTGGAAAACATGTGAATATTAGACACGTTTGTGAGATATGTTCTAAACATAATTGGTAAAAGATAAGGATGATGAACAAATTTATGACAAAACAGTAGAATTTGCAGATCATTTAACTGACAAAAGGGTAATATATCCAATTGGGTAAATAAAGGTTGCGTATGGCCGTATCTGTCAGTGTTTGTAATTATTCTAACAATTCCCTTTTGTAGTGTAACAATATGTTTCATATGGGTTGGGAAAGTATTTCCCCAAATAAAGTTGCAGTACGAAAAATATGGAAAAATAAAAGTATAGTACAGGACAAGCATTGTTTTTAAACTCTTGATATGATATATTAGGCCAATATTGCGAGAAATTTTACTGGATATCGAATTGATATGGTCTGTCCAGTTTAGTTGATCATTAAATATTACACCAAGGAACTTTAAACTTTTTACTCTACTAATTTCGGTATTATTTATAGAAAGTTTTGGTGATATACTGTTGTACCCACTTTTAAAGGGCTTGAATAAATTTGGATTTCTCTACGTTCAGTGATAATTTATTACAGCTAAACCAGGTAGACAGAGAATCGAGTTCCTTGGTAATTTTTTCAATTGCCAATGATGGTGTCCTCAGAAAACAACACTATGTCTAAAACTTGGAAAACGCTTGAGATATCATTAATACACAAGAGAAAAAGTGTCGGTCCTAAAATTGACCCTGGGGGAACGCCACACGTGACGTCACGTCGGTCAGAAACCACGTCATTGTAAAGACCACATTGTGAACGTGATGTTAAATAACTGCGGAACCAAACCAAAGTGACACCAGTGAAGCCGTAATGAGTAAGTTTAGCACATATACTCTCCCAAAAAAGAAACGCAACATCCAATTTTTGTTCTTCAAAATATGAATTTTCAACATCATCTTTAATACAGAAATAAGCATCAGTTTACACTGAAATTTGGCAGACTGGTTGTTCAGACTTTAAAGTTCATTCACATGTAAAAATTGATCACATTAAAGTTCATAGCGCTCAGATGACGTCACTGCAACGCCAATATCTGTTGTGCCCACCATTAACCTGTAACACAGCACGGACCCGTCTCGACAGAGACACAAATAATCGACGAATACGGTTTTGCGGAATTCTCCTTCATTCTTGTTCAAGAGCCTGCTGCAGTTCTTGCAGAGTTTGTGGCGCTGGATGATGACTGCGCACGCTTCTATCCATAGCATATGTGGTTCAAAACCTCATCTGTGTATCGAACGGCGTTAAAGGAAATATGAACAAGATTTAAAGCTAGTTTGTGCTTGTTTATTGACTAAATATATATTTGAAAATTATCAGTTGAAACGAAAAAACCTTCGCGTTTGTTCCCTGGTAGTCAAAAAACGAACGGGGAGGAAATATGCATATTTTCCGTATTTTTCGTAACTGCTCGGAAAAATGACGTCATACACGACCTTCGATGTGTACAAACTGCCACGAAGACGCACTGAGACAACAGAAATCGTTTATTACGTCATCGCTCTGAGGGTACGTACACAACGGAGGTCGTGTTTGACGTCATAAGTCTCTGAGATAATTAACTTTCGTAAGCATTGTAGATCGGTAAACGTAGCTTGAATTTTGTATGTGCTGCGACCGAAATTTAAATTTCTTTTTGGTCAGATTTATAAAGTACATGTTCTACAACACACCTAACGCAAATTGGAGAATATTTCCAAAAGCTGTTCATAAACCCTTTAAGGTTGCCGGGAATGTGCACCAGTTGAGTTTTTCGGGCACAGGATATGGCACCCCACACCATCACACTTCCTCCGCCGAAATTGTCGACCTCAAGGACGCAGTTCCTTGCGAACCTCTCATTCCGGCGTCTGTAAACTCGTGTACGACCATCTCTTCTCTGCAGCTGAAATCTTGATTCATCGCTGAACCAGACTCGCCTCCAGTTTCGCAGATTCCAGTCCCTTAACCTGTTGCACCATGGGACCCTTGCAAGCCGATACAAGCCGTCTCAGTACTACGCCAAAGTAAGGACGTCTGGCGCGTAAGCCGTTTTGACGGAGACGGTTTCTGACTGTCTGTGCCGTTGCAACAGTCTGGAAATCGTGCTCCGGTGAACATTATAAAGTCTAGCGACTGCATTCTGTGATTCGCCGGCCAGGAGACGACCAATGACGACGTTCCGGGTAGCTTCGTCTAGTCTTGGCATATAGTAGCAACTTCGTGAAACAATTTAACGACTGAATTCAATTGAACGGTTGTGTGTCTTTTATACCCATTAAATCCGCATAAAGATAAGACGTGATTCGCACGTGCAACTGCCCTACGTTTTTCCCTACGCCTTAGCGTTACACAAAGGCTGACCCGAAAGTCACGTGTGATCAACAGCCACTATCGGGGGGTTAAATTCAATTATCGGACATTTACATTATAACATGATCATGTTGTCATGTTTCAATCACGCACATTTTTGGAAAAAAATCATGCTTGAAAAAAATTGGATGTTGCGTTTCTTTTTTGGGAGAGTATAGAACATCATGGTTGACCGTGTCAAATGCCTTAGATAGATCTAGGAAGCAAGCAATGCTACATTTTTTTGTCTCCTTTTGCTTTTCTAGTTTTTCAAACAATGACAGAACTTTGAAAGAGCTACAATATGTATGGGGTCAACTGTTGAGCAACGTTGGGTCCTGTTTTGACCACATGGCTTGTACAAAGCTTGTATATTCCCAGGGCTGCATTCAGGTAGCGTAAAAGGGCGTCTGCATATATACGTTAAAACGGTTCTCTTACTTTCAGCAAAATGTGAGCACGGCAACAGTTGTTTCCTAACTTGATAGTATACTCGAACGATTCATAGAAATACATTTTAAAACGAACCCACGCTTTCCTTTGCTAAATGCAGTATGATTCTCCTTCTTTCTCTTTCCATACTATCACGTTAGTTCCGCTGTGCCTTATATTTTGTGATTGTCGTTTGTCATGGTTACTACACCTTTAATCCCCGTCTGCACTACTCAACATCACTCAACATTTGTTGACTCAACTTTATGTTGAAGGGAAAGTTGAGTTGTGTTGAATAGTGTGGACGGGTTTTTCAACAGCATCCAACAGGCCTCAACACTTTTGAGAACATAATTGTATGCCACAGTGACCTTCTTCTGCCTTTCACGCTTTCCTATGAGGCGAAGCGTCTGTGAAATACCCTCTGAAATCCGCCTGAAAGAGAATATAATTTACCAAAGACCTCTCAATTGTGTTCAACATGTTGGGTGTTGTTGAGTTATCGTGTTATATAGTGTAGACAGTCCCTCAACATAACTCAACTTTAAGTTGAATCGTGTTGAGTCAACAAAAGTTTAGGGATGCCGAGTAGTGTAGACGGGGCTTAGAAGAAATTGGTAAACTTTGAAAGTCTGCCATTTTAAACCTAGATTAATTTCAATCATTTCGAGGCGCCAATAAATATAGACAAATACTCTAATAACTCTAAAATGTATAGTGGTTTGCAAATCAACCTTTTGGGAAAACGTGTCACAAGCTGCATTTTATGTCTACGCGACTTTGTAGAATTGTCGTTGTAGAATTTTCAGAAAAAGTAGTAAAAAGGTAGTCTTAGGGTACGTATAACTTTTACAAGTTTGGGATATTCCGGCTGAGACATGGGAGTATTTGAGTGAACTGTGTGCGCGGAATGGAGGTCACAAGGTATTTGATTGGCATCGAATGCCGCCATTACTAGCACATGGTGCAATTTCGATCCAGATCTGTTATGCACGCGCGCTTCAACTACCAATGGTGGCACAGTTTACAAAGTCAGATCCAAACCAACCAATGAGACGTGTCCATTCCACGCACACAGTTCATTGATTTGAGTAGGGCGTGGTGGAAGAGGAATTTCATACAATAACATGCACACTATTTTTGAAATGTCAACGAATTCTAATTGAATCTTTTGATTAATTTATTCGAACACAGATGGAAAGTACCTGGATTGTTTCACATTATTTGCACGTGTTTGATTCACAATTCCTTCCATTCCATTCGCATATATCTCCATTCAGTTGGCTTACATTGTAAATGTCACACAAGTACACAGCTGTTTGGATGGAGTGGTTTACAAAGTCCTTACACTCTTAAATGTTATTTAACGTTAACAATGGGACTCTGGGAGCAATTTCTACAGCTTTAAAACTACTAGAAAGGTTGATTGATTATTGTTGACTGGAGTCTTCAGCCGGAGACTGTGCTCAAAATGAATTTAACAACTCGTAGTAAAATAATCTTCTCTCCGAATGCTAAAAAGGCTACGTACTTAGCATACGTTCCCATTCATCGGCTTGAGCTGACAAATTTGGGAATATTTTCGTCGAAAGAGAATTAGTTAGTTGTCCATCATAATATCAAGAAGTACAAAATAAGAGCTTTCCGCTGATACCAATCTTAGAAGCGTACGTTTAATTAGTTTTATACGCAACCCCCCCCCCCCTCTCCCCGCCACCAAAAAAAAATATTTTCTACAACCCAGCTATTTTAATTTCGTCCGTTAATAGCACACGTCTTCCGTTCGTACGGGTTTCTGGTTTTACCGATATTTTCTATTTCAACGCCAATCCTTTACTTTTACAAGGCACTTTAAACGCTGAATTTCTCTTGTCAATCGGAATTTATGTAAAAAGGACGAATTTTGGCAGCCCATGCTTATTCAAGTTTAAGCAGATCGTAAAGCTGGTAAGATATATACAGTGAAGACATGAAAACTTTATAGAAGGCAATTTTTTATGAATGCGAGTAACGTAACTATAAAGTCATGTGTGGAAATCCAAACATAGTTATTAAACCTGCTGATAAAGGTTTGGCAACAGTTATTAAGTCTAAACAGGATTATATTGAAGAGATAGAACGGCAGCTAAGCAACCCTCTCCATTACAAAAAACTTGATAAGGAAATTTGGCCTGAAAATTCTTGTTTCTCTTCAAGATAAAGGCTTCCTTATGAAAAACAGTGTCGCTATTTGGAATCTGATCATAACTCTAAAAACAGGGTCTTCTATATTCTTCCGAAAATTCACAAACCCATTGAAAAATGGCCCAAGCCTACAATGCTCCCTGGGCGTCCTATTATCTCAGATTGTGGCAGTGAAAGTTATAGAATATCAGAGCTAATTGATTACTATCCAAAACCTATAGCGAATCGGCATCCTAGCTTTATCAAAAATACTGGGTATGATTTATTGGCCAAATTTTCTGAGAAATCCATCCCACAAGATGTGATTTTGGTTACTCTGGATGTGGAGTCTATGTATAGGCTACAAACATTGACATAGATTTGGGTCTTAAATCCATAAAATCAGCATTCCAAAGATATCCTGACCACCGTCGTCCGGATAAAGACATTTTAGAATTGCTGGAACTTAGCTTAAAAGGTAACGATTTTGAATTCAATGGGGAGATCTTTCAGCAAATTAAAAGGGTGTGTTTTGGGGAAAAGTCCTAACTTTGCCTCTATTTTTATGGCTGAGTGGGAGAGTGATATTCTTCACAAATGTCACAAAGAACCTTTTATTTACCTTCGGTATCTGGATGACATTTTTATCATTTGGCAGCATACGTTGGAAGACCTTCATATTTTCATTGATACTCTTAATTCTCACGACTGAAACATTAAGTTACAGCCTACTATTGGTCACACTTCTGTGGATTTTTTTGATGTAACTGTTTACAAGGGTCATACATATCATACTACTGGGTATCTAGATTGTAGATTATAAAGTATTCTTCAAACCTCCCATGTCTGTCTTCTGCCTAAGCTAATTTGAGGATGGAAATATTATTTCTCTGGGCAGACTGTAATTTGAGTTAATAAAGTCTGCTGTAATATCGCAAGCTTTGTGTCATGGTGTCGTCTTAAAGAAAGCTTCACTTAATTGGGCGTCTTTCTTAAGAAATAATGTCTTGTTGGAATAATTGTGTGACGCCACAACTATCATTTACAACAAAAGAAAAGCTCAACTCAACAATTGTAGATGTGTATACGTGCTTATTACGCATGCCAATTCACAAGTCTAGACGACATAAGAATACCACTGTTTAAAAAAAAAAATTAAACATACAGAACTATATATATATCTGTTGTTGTTATGTAATGTTTATGTCGGAATAAAAGCCCTTCTGGGCTTATGTTGATTGTCTAATAATATAACCGACTTTAAATATTTTTGAATTAAATGTACTTGTATCACTTTCATGCTGGTCCTTGCACGATTGAGTCAGACGCTTAAAGAAGTTTACACTACCTGCATTAGACCAGCAAAAAGGAGTGTATGATTTTAACTATATCTTCTGATGTTTATTAAATCATATATTTATTCAAATAATACTGATTGTTTGTGTGCTTTTATTCATGCTCAATTTGTACTCAATTGGTACTTATTCATGGTTGAATTGTTTTGGGTTTTTATTTAAATAATTTTGGGGCCTCCGTGGCTCAGTAGGTAGAGCGTTGGACGCTCAATCCGACAAGCCTTGCGCCAATGGGTTGCGGGTTCGAATCCCACTCAGTCCGATTGTACATTTCGGTCCGTGTGCAGTTTTAGGCACATAATACCGATCCATGTGTCAAATTGTACATTTCTAGTCGTGTGCACTTTTAGACACATAACACTGACCCATTTTTCAGTTAGCGCACTTCTCTTCGTGTGCAGTTTTTAATCAAATAATAATGTTTTATTTGTCCGATTGTTTATGCGGTATAGTGGCATCAAGAGCTACCTAATTAGTCGATCCTTAGATAATCAGTCGCCCATATATTTTACAATAATACGTGCATAATGGAAACATTTGATTGCATTTTCATTTACTAGCCTAAGGTTAATTTTGTTTACGAATGTATAAAAAATGGGCGCTAAAGTCATGCGCTTAATTTATGCTTGAGTGAAAACGACTTTAAATTGCAAAAGCCTGTGTTTTAAATTTGTAATTTTCCATTGTCGCCATAACGTAAGAGGGAAGGGGTAAGTGTGTGTAGGAGGGGGTGGGGGGGGGGGGGGTAATGTTCGTATCGCAATATTATAAAGTGTTACTGCCTTGAGGACTTTTAATTAAGAGTTACGAAACCATATTTCAGAAGGAATGTAAGAGAGAGCAGTGAACATGTTAGCTTTGTGAATGTATTTCGCTCAGTTAAGTGATTGATTGATGTTTTACGCCACACTCATGATTATTTCACCTATATGGCGACGTCATCGCCTCTAGTGTAGGAGGAAACGGGGCCCACAGAAGAGCAAACCCCCGACCTTTAATTAAACTGAAATTCTGTTTAAAATGTTTCAATAAAATAATCTCGTGGCAAACGGCGATTTCTCGTGGTTGTTACAATCTATTCAAATAAGCAAGATTTTAGGAAAAGCTTCCTGGATGTCCGTGGATACCTTTTGTGCTTGGTTGTGTAATGAACTACTGCTTCTTTAGGTAGCGTTTCTTTCCTCAAGATCAATATGTGAACAAGTTTCAAGCTTTACAGTTTAACAACGACTTCTCAATACAAATCAGTAAGAGGCATTTGTATGACTAGTACAAATGCTCATTTTTGCGAATGTGAATAACAGACAAAGATCAGATGGTGCATATTCAATTTTGGATTTCTACTACATATACTTGCTTGCAAGTGAACGTTCGGTAAGAAGGTATCAAGGGAAAGCTTCTGTTCTGCGAATTTGGTTTTTTGTTTTACCAGATATAATTTGAAATATAGCAGCTTAAGCCACATCAAAAGTTGGTAAAGTATGGTTTAACCTGTTAGATCGGCTTAAACAACACAATTCGTGGTAAAATTAAACGAAAGGAAGATATACAGTCCAGGGACAATGCAAATAATGTTTTGTCCAAAAGCTAACAATCATACACGGGCAGAGACACTTTGTTTTTTAAACCTCCGTTAGAATTTCATTGCAACTACAAGGCCGACCAATGAGATACATCGGTATTATTAGTTACAGGGTTTGTTCGAGGGGGGTACGGAAATATATGGGGTCAGTAAACAAATATGGGGCGAGGCGTTAGCCGAAATATATGGGGTCAGTAAACGGATATTGGGCGAGGCGTTAGCCGAGCCCAATATACTGTTTACTGACCCCATATATTTCCATATCCCCCCTCGAACAAACCCTGTAACGAATTTATCCCACCGAAGACCTAACTTGTACGATATGCAAGCCTTCTTTCTGAAAATTGGCTTTCATAAAAGGCAGAAAGTGAACTCCGAAAGATAATTTCTAATGGATATGGCACGAGCAAACACGACTGGCAAGTGTCTAGACATGACGTCACAAGCCATATATGGTAGTCGCCCTGTATGGATCAGCACGTTGACTTAATATTATTAGTTACAGGGTTTGTTCGAGGGGGGATACAGAAATATATGGGGTCAGTAAACGAATATTGGGCGAGGCGTTAGCCGAGCTCAATATACTGTTTACTGACCCCATATATTTCCGTATCCCCCCTCGAACAAACCCTGTAACGAATTTATCCCACCGAAGACCTAACTTGTACGATATTCAAGCCTTTTTTCTGAAAATTGGCTTTCATAAAAGGCAGAAAGTGAACTCCGAAAGATATTTTCCAATGTGTATGGCACGAGCAGACACGACTGGCAAGCGTCTAGACATGACGTCACAAGCCATATTTGGTAGTCGCCCTGTATGGATCTGCACGGCGACGTAATATGGAAATATACAGGGTCTCCACGTGACAGGTTTGACCCAATCAACAGGAAGTATTCAGTGTGAGGTGGGATAATGAAATATACAGGGTCTCCACGTGACTGGTTTGAACCAATCAACAGGAAGTATTCAGTGTGAGGTGGGATAAGGAAATATACAGGGTCTCTACGTGACTGGTTTGAACCAATCAACAGGAAGTATTCAGTGTGAGGTGTGATAAAATAAAATACAGCGGCGTCCGTGACAGCTTTTTGGTCCAACACATATTGTAACAAAATTGAGGTTTACCTTATTCCGTTATAAGTTTACCCTTTTCTCTGGTATTATTATTTATGTTGGCAAATCGCTCACATTGTATTCTATCGGTTGGCACAAGGTACTGTGCAAGCTCTGAGTTGAAGACTCGTGGGCCGATGCCCAATTGAAAGCTATATCGTGTTTTTAACGAAAATTGTTGTTGTAATTAAACCTAGCCCGGATTATCGGTCTTACGGCGACTGGTATTATATGGCTGCTAATGTGTCTTGTCGCCTTATGACGAACACGGAGAGAGAGAAAAATTCGGCAGAGCCCAGATTTCTCGGCTACAATTAAACCCACTTGCTGCCCAGGCTCAAACGTTGACGAATGAACCATGGAGAAACCTTCAAGATTTTTTACAATGTAGATATTTATATATCTCTAATTTATTGTTGTTGTTTCAGAGTCCATCGAGAATGTTCGAGCTGTCTGTAAAGATACGAGCCTGGTTGAGTATTATCGCCTGCTCTTTTGCGGTTCTAGTGAGCGGTGTGACCTTGACCTTCAGCCTATTCGCTAATACCATGAAGCAGTCGTTTGGCCTCACTCAGATTGAAGGTAAGTCTTTACATGGATTTTGTCAATTGTGACTTTTGATTTTTATGCCATGAACGTTCTTCATCAGATATGAATAGACCGAACAATGTAGCGACCCTGAACCCCGTCTCTTCACAGTTGAACGGATACTTTCGAAAGGTAACGAATGACTGGTTCTATTCACTTCCATTCCAAAAAATAAAACCAGGAAAATATCAAGCTTATATCAGCTCTCATATATTTATGATCACTAAAACACACGGGCACAGGAAAAAATCTTCTTGTCTAAAATAACCATGGAGACAAGTTTCTAATTGTGTTAAAAAGCTCTCATATATACGCATACATGTATCAATTTTAGAAAATTTTTCTCTTCTGTTCACAACGATGCCAGAGTTAACACAACCCCACTATTATTTTTAGACTTAAGCTTCATGAGAATTAGGAACACATTCCTTGGCCTTATAGCCTATATAATTGTTCATTTTTGACGAATAAACTTCCTTATATTTGCCTTTTCCAGTCAATATATAAAGCAAATCCAGATCAGGGAAAATGGCCCGTTTTAATATCAAGGCTTTTCTCAGCAGATTATGGTATAGCTTAAGATGAGCTCCTGGAAATATCACCTGATAACATCTTGAATTTAGCTGTGAATTCAATATGGCCGACAATATTCCAAATATTGCTGCTAAACTACCACATATTTGAAACAAAAATCTCTGTGAATTACAAATGTTCTTCCTGTAATTCTCTGATATTGTGACCAATAAACACACAACCAGTGAATGGGTGAACAAAAGTAAAATGATTAAATTTCTAGCCCGGATTATCGGTCTTACGGCGACTGTTATTATATGGCTGCTAATGTGTCTTGTCGACGAACACGGAGAGAAAAAAAATTCGGCAGAGCCCAGATTTCTCGGCTATTTAGCTTTCATACATGGTGTCGATCTACATGTATTTAGATAACCACTTCTTTATAGTAGATATAACCTTTCGGTAAGGTCTATTATAAATCAATTATCATTTTTCGGATGTTAACAGCTTAACAAAAAATGTGTAGTTGTCAATTGCCGTAAAATTCTGATTTACCCAACGTCTGAATGCTACTCAAGAGAAAACAAACAACAAGGTTAGCAAACTCAATACGGCATTTAATCCTCACCATGGTCTTGGTAAAAAAACATTTTTATAAGATAGACGATTCTATTTTAATAGTTGTATAAGTTTCAAATCTTGATTTCGTTTCAAATACATAGCATTATGATGACAAAAATTCCAACATATCAACTAAAATACCAAAGGTTCCGTCTGCAGACCGGTCAATGTCATGGTTGTTCTTAGTGGAATTTTAAGACGCGCATTGCAAAAGGAGATAGGATGCCATTTAAGATTATGTTTCAAATTCAACATGGCGGCTGAAATTACAATATGGCCGCCAAAATACTCAAAATATTCATCAAAATTTATGGAATAATAAATGTTATATTTTGATAAATTTACAAATACTTACTTGGATGGGTGTAGCAATGGACATTTTAATTGAATATGAACGCTAATTCCCGGGTTCTGTAGGATATCAAAGTCTTCCTTAATTGTTTCATTAAGTTTGCCTTCGAGTTTGTTTGCTCTATGATACCTTTATATTTCCGTTTATGAAACCTTTTCTTTTGTCTAAGTAACACAATTTACAAAATCGGTTAGAAATTGTTACAAGGTATCTGATAATATTTTACGAATATCTTGAGTATACACAGTTTCAACATCTTTCTTTTTTATTACAGTGTCCTTCCTCGGATCAGCGACCATTATCGGACACAACATTTTGCTACCAGCAGGTTTCTGTAACGATAAACTTGGTTCGCGCAAATCTATGATTGCTGCCTCGGTATTCTCCTGTTTGGGCTGGGGTATGATGCTGACAAGTCTAACTTTGAAAGAGAAACTTGGCCACGATTTTCTTACCAGTTTGTTATGTATTGGACTGCTTCTGGCAGGTGAGTTTTATGAGATAGCGTTTTAATATGAGATTAAACATATCCGAAATTATCTCCATATCCAAAGACTGTATCAATATCATTTATGTTTTATGAAATGAGATCGTTTCATATTGTTACATTTACGAATGATACCCTTTGATAAAGGTTTGGCACAGGTGTGTCAGTTATGAAATGATTATCAAACTCACATGGTTAAAGCTTAATTTAAAGTAAATGGACAAAAATACAATAAGATAACATTACGCAGGCTGGAGATGGAGAGTCAGAACATGAAATTTAGAGATGTATCGGCTGGATAATGAATACTGAACTAACTTGGCACGGAATTACGTCACTCGGCTTAACCCTATCGTCCCACTGGCATTGTTAAAGAGTATAGCCATGACAATAGTCCAAGCAAAAGTGCAAGGGCTAATTCATAAACTGATACGGAATTTGTGTCTGATTCTATAAATGTGTAGCATATCCCAAATAGTGAGATGGCGTACATCATTCATACGAATGGACGCGCCAATAAGCCAAAACAACCAACCAACCAACCAAATAGTGAGATTTTCGGAGGCCTTTAAAAACCTGAAGAACTGCCACTCTGATGCAATGATTCATTCTAAAATCCAAGAACTACAAAAGCCTCGCATTTTTGTAGCAAATGTAACTTGCATTCGGTTACCAATTTCGTCATATTCCATATACATACGATCATCCATACAATTCGTCAACGTCCCTCATAGCAACCAAGCAGCAATCGCCCATGCATTGCTACACGAAACTTCAAAGAAAAGGATGAATTTGAAAAATATTTGTTTTGCGAGAGAACGTTATAAAAGTGTTTGTCAACAAAATGATGAATTTTAGAGATATTTGTTTTACGGGAGAACGTTATAAAAGTGTCTGTCAACAAAATGAGGAATTTAAAAAAAATATTTGGTTTACGGGAGAACGTTATAAAAGTGTGTCAACAAAATGATGAATTTTAGAAATATTTGTTTTACGGGAGAACTTCATAAAAGTCTTTCTTGTTTTACAGCTCATGGTCGTACATATTTGTTCCTGTCCGGTATCTCCACGATAATACACAATGTACCTGAGAGGATCAGACCCACGGTGCTGTCAATTATGGAACTCGCTTGTGGATGCGTGCCATTGATATATCCTTGGATATTCGGAACTTCCTTACAAGGCAAAGACCCGTACCTTGCTTTTCTAACTTTTTTGGTTATTACCCTGACCATAGCTCTCTCTGCTGGAATTTTTGGTGCATTATTTATGAGCGCAAAATACCCCTTAGAGAATCCAAATTTGAACAATAACAATACTAGCTGCGATGCTATAAGTGAGGAAAATCTCATAAAAAACGAAGAGAATACCGTGAATTTGGATTGTGAAACGACGCCATTAAAACCGCACACTGGCCAATCAAAATCTGTGTTACTGACGGTTGAGTATCAACTGATATTCTGGCTGGCTGCGGTTATAACAGCCATCATGCTATTTTATGATTACAACACGTCTTTTCTTATGATTTCCACTGGACGTAATCTTGAATCCGTAACGATAATTGTAATCTACAGAACAGTGAACACGTTAGCAAGGTTCGTTGTTGTTATATTAATGTACGTGTTTAAAGAGAGGAAAGGGATGCCTTACTTATTACCAATAATCTGCTCTTGTGTGAGTATTTTGTTTGTGATTTTAACATTTTTCTTCTCTCAGTATTTATGGTGTATGCAATTAGCGTACACTGTTTTAGGACTAGGTTGTGGTGTAGTATATATCTTTCCAGTTGTATTAATCAGTGATTTATTCGGTTCCAAAGACTTTGGAAGGAACGTTGGCTTGTTAAACAGCGCAATTCCTGTTTTTATGTTATTAATTAACGTAATGTTTAGTTCTATATATGACTCAAAGGTCAAAGAAAACAAAGGTCAACTTTATTGTTATGGGAGACAATGTTTTTACACCACGCATATTGTCACTCTTACTTTGTCGTGTATGTGTTTAGTTCTCGCAACTTTTCTTTACTTCCGGCGATGGAAAAACGAAAACCAAAGAATCAAGACCTGCGTTCTGCAGAACTTGGAACCAAGATGAAAATTTAAGATCAATGTGTTATGGAGTGGAATACCAGAAATATACACTACTCGTAGGTCTCATGCTACCACGAGTTTACAGTGCAATGCGGAGTGATACAGAGAATTCCAGGAAAACGAAGGACCCAAGAAAGACAACTCAAGTTCAAGTGGCGACATATAGGCCCTACGCTCTTTTCCTCTACAATATTGAAAAAAAAACAGTTTATGCCTAAAAAAATCTACCCCTCCCCTCCAACTCCATGGCATTGAGTGAGTTTGTATGTATAATAACGTTTATGTTATGTTAAGTTATTAGATGAAGCTTGTTCAACCCTGAAATCATCATTTTTAATATATCGATTTTGTTTGCACCAGAAAACTATCAACGTTAGTTTGATCATATATATCAAATCTATTTAGCATTGCGTTGTTGTATCAATGGACGTATGGGATAGAAAAAATGTGGCCAGTGGCAATGCTCTACTATTACTAGTCAAGAAAACACTAAAAGACCCCGGAAATATTAATTTCAAATGTCTTCGTTAATGGTTACGTGGAACCTTGTGTTTTCTTAGCCTAAACACAAGGAGACATTTTTTTTTGCTAGATTTCGAAGCGGAAGCCATTACCTGCCAATGGATACAATTGAATCAATCAGTGTGTTATATGAAGCAACTACAGCTAATCTCATAATCCACTTTTGTCGCGTAATATATTTTATTTTGACCCAGACCCAACCGTCCTGGATGCCCAATTGGTCTGACCTCAATAAAAATTAACAGAACATAAGAACAAAAAAGGGGTGTATCAGAGAAAAGTCGATTACAATTTTTTATATTTTTATCTCATGATAAGTTTTAGATTTTATTATCATGCGTGAAGCTTTTTTAAAGTTACGTGTTTACAATATTTGCTTAGATTCTTTTACCATGTTTTTCCCTAATCCATTCGAGCTCTAATGTTTAAGTATTGGAACACTTCAATGTAACTTCACTTAACCTGGCAACGCCGCCATATAAGTGATATAATCTTGAGTGCGGCGTAAAACATTAATCAATGTAACCTGTTGAAATAAGTTAAAATTTAGAAAACAAAGTTTATCAGAAGCTTTTGACTAGTACATTTATTAGATAGGAACCTTTTGACCAGTACTTTTACCTTAAAACTAAAACATTTTACACTTAATTAACAATTTGACATTATTTAAATTCAGATTGTATGCGGTGTTATTATTTTAGTTAACATTGCTATGTAATAAAGAAAACACATTTGTAAGTGATGCCAATTAAAATTTAGCTTATTTTAATATGACATTAATAAAAATGTCCTTACATTTTTTAAGTTTGTGAAAAAGTGAATCTTATCTGAATTTAAAAGTTATTCAGTGTAAGTTTTTAAGTGTTTTATTTTTTCTGAATGATTTATATCCATATTTTAAGTTTTACAAACTTTAACAGGAAAAGTCATGTTTTAAATTTCTCGTTATAATATTTAATTTCATAGCCGGAAACATCTTGAATCGAAGGGGCTTAACACAAAAATACTTTTAATTTCAGGAGAACTGCCTCAAATTTATCTTTGTAACGGTACCAATTATATGGTTTTGCAACTTTACCTGTCAAGGCGAAGTTTATGAAATGTCATATTATACAATGAAGCGCCAAACAAATTAGTCGACTTTCAAAGTCTCCAAGGTTACTTTGACTCACTTTAAAACATTCGTATCTGATACAAATTTCCATGAATGTCATGAAATTTACATTTAATAATAAAGAAAATAGGACTTGTGTGGAATATAAACGAGTTCAATGAACGAAATTAACCTGGATTTTGATCAGATTGATGGATGATCAATCTATTATTCTAATGTTTAATGGTCTGATAAAATCGCCTAACTTATATACCTGTTTTTTTTTTCTTCTGCCTTTTAAGATTATTAATAAAGATAAATTATTATTTCATTGCTGATTACGAGTGGAATTTGTTCCCGTAAGTTGTACTTCTATGGTCTCGTCTATTGAATAAACAACTTGTTAATTTATTCTTTGATCAGTTTTCCATTCCCCGGGTTTATTTTCTCGTTGATTGTTTTATTACAAACATTAATACGTTTGCATGCCAAAAGCCATCCATGTATTATTCTAAACAGTATCCAGTCGATTACATGTACTATCGTTGGTGTGGAAAGGGAGGGGTTTATTTGGAAAAAAGTGTTATAGTAAGTCATTTCCATTGTTCTAAACTTTACAACAACAAGCTTAACAAAACACAATAACGTTTAGTGTGTGCGCGTGTGCGCGTGTGAGTATGCTTACGGGGTTTATTTTCTTCAAGTATATAAAAACCCAGATTTTCAATCTAAATTTGTATATATATGTACTATCATTGGCGAAGGAAGGGACGGGGTGCTACAGATACAAGCAGGTACAAAGATTTTTTTCTGGCAAAAAGTGTTATACAAAGTCCTTTCTATTTTTCTAAACTCTACAACACCAAGCTTGACAAAACCCAATAAATTTTAGTGTATGTGTGTGTGTGTGAGAATGATGGGTGGGGGGGGGGGGTACTTTCTTCGAGTATATAAAGCCCAAATTTACACACGGGCACAGGGAAAATCTTCTTGTCTAATACATGTATATAGTACAATGGCGAAACAATCGATTATTGAAGAACGAAAGTCTTGAAAAAAAAAACCACAGAAACGTTGCCTATATATTTGTTAAAGTAAAAGGTGCTGTACCTTTCCACTGCGATTGGGCCTGTAAAAGGTATAGTATATTATTCATTGTAAATAGTCTAACCGGTAAGACTTCCGATGAGAATTAGATAATCTCGTAAACTCATGCGCACAAATCTCCACAAATATTTAGCATGATTTACATCACATGTGTATGCAATATTTACCAGTCTCACACAGACCTTCCATCGATGCGACTCAGGGTCGAATCATACTCAGAAAAAATAAAAATTGGATTTTTCAACTCGAACTGACAAGTACTCGCCAAAGGTCGGGCGTTTCCTTTGGGCAGGGAGCCCGGGACGCCGCCATATAAGTGAAATAATCTTGAGCGCGGCGTAAAACACCAAACAATCAATCAATCAACTAAGCGTTGAACTAAAACCACACGACGCTAACCTACCCCTTCTTTGTTGAAATTTGCTTACTTCAACTTGTTGTTGTTTTAGTTTACAATCCCAAATTCATCGAAATGCTTTTTGCGTCCTTTAAACTTGATTATCCCACATGCCTGTTGTCTATGTCCAAGATCGCCGCTTGTTTTCTCAGCCTACATAAAAACGATTTTTAAATCTCAAATAATGTATAAAATATGATATTAAAGCTTTTGCTTCTCGGGGGAAATAGAACTGTGATTGTTTCTCCAGTATGGAAAAATACACAACAAAAATGGTTGGTCTATCAAGAGCTATCTTTAAGTGTCCGGTTGGCCGTTAAAGCAGATCACTCGCTGAATTATTTATTCTGAAAAAATGTATAACCAAATCAGATTCAGATGAGATATTGCCGGAAGCGATTCGTTAATATACATGTATCTGTGCATTAAAATTGCGCAGATACTTATCAAAAGCAAAGAGCATCAGTTATATTTCGGTATTCGATATGTATTATCATTCGTCGATCTGTCTAGCAATATATTCACTTTCATTAAGACTCTGTTGCTTTGTGAATTGCATCTTAGTTTTTATTTTTATTTACAGAGCCGCTGGTTTAATGCAACCCGGTTAATGAACTATAAAGGCACACTCGCCGCCGTAGCCTTTCTGACATATGTTTAGAAAGCTAATCTACACGAGCTTACTACAAGTAAAACCACTAAAATTAAACCTGGGGCACATTGTACATGCCCAATTAGGTTTAAAAGGTCTAAACGGGAGTGTACAGCCTACAAAAAATCGAAGCCAGTTTACAAAAACGAGTTGGATTACCATCAATCCAGACGTTTTTGTCTGTAGTCTACCCTCTAAAGTTTATCGGTAAACTTGTTGTATCCGTCAAGGGCCTCCGTGACTCAGTAGGTAGAGCGTTGGGCGCTCAATCCGAACAGCCTTCCACCAATGGGTCGCGGGTTCGAATCCCACTCGGTCAATAAACAAAATTGGAATATTTTCTGACTGGGTTTTCACTCGAACGACCTATGTGAGATGGTTGCCAGTTACCACCGGAAGGTCGTGGGTTTCCTCCGAGGATAGAGCCCGGTTTTCTCCCACAATAAAACTGGCAACGCCGCCATATAAGTGAAAAAATCTTGAACGCGGCGTAAAACACCAATCAATCAATTGTGTGTCCCTCAACCCCAATTCTCCGTTTGTAATTATTAGAGATGATGTAAGTAAAATTATGCTGTACTTTAGATCGCTGTCACGGTTCAAATCATTAGAGCGTTTGTGCACATGCCCGTAGTTTATTTACATTGCTGGTACGTCAGAATATTTCCAATTCCAAACACTAAATGATACCAAAACTTTAAAATTTTGGCAAAAATAGAAAAATTCTCAATTTTTTCCGTTTGGAAAATTGCACGTCTTCGGGAATAACCTCATAACCATTTTGAATAATAACAACAACAGAAAGTTCTAAAATCTCCATCACTTTGAATCAGTTTTTGGGATTTCGTAGATAGAGACTCACGGAGTATCTATCAAACAATTTCCCGAGAATGTCAAGTGTGCCAATCAATCAATCAATCAATCAAGCAAGCGATATATCAATCGATCAGCCAGATGAGCAATTGATCTATAATCCATAAAAGTGCCACATAGGGAATCAATCACTTGTAGAATAATAAAATCAGTAAAATCAATTAATCAAACAAGGGTATATTTTCCCGATAAATCATTATCAAGAAATGCGATGACAGACAAAAAATCCGAAAATCTACAAATCAATCGATCGATATCTGTCAACGGTATCTGAATTTGACCTTAAATAATCTGCTATTTGCTGGTGTGCATACCTGATTATATTATCTGATTGATGTGTTATTAAATGTGTTCAACAGGGCATGTCCTTTGAAGTGGTTTGTGACTTGACCTTGACCTAGATTGCTAAACCATCGCATCAATTAAAACCCTGTCCACAGAGACGCCAACAGCGACAAGAAACGCTGAAAAGGTGAAAAGATTAGTTTGCTCCTGTTAATAATATTATATTTCAGATAAAAAATAAAAATCATCGAAACTCTCTAGAGAGAAATTTAATGTGGGACGAGCAGCCACAATGTTGCTTTAAATCAAAATTTTGAAATACACCATTTTTTTTTAAAAGCTTTTTAATGATACCTGTCTCCATAACGTACGTTAAAAGAACGTTTGAAAGCAAACCATTCTTTGAATGCATGAACATTCGTCCCGATTATTTTAATTATCCTCTTGATCATACGTTATGATGAAAATGTTATTTTACGAAAACGCCTTACGGTCACCTAAACTTTAGGGGAGTGTTTAAGGTGCGTCATAGCCACACTTAAAGGGACGTGCCCGGAACCTGCTAAACGAAGATCGTTAAAATGTGTGCTATTCGGCTGCCATTTATATAAAGATGTGTCTTACAACCGACCATCATAAGTTACGGTATACCGTATATTTTACCGTAAATGTACGGTATTGTTATCGTAAAAAGGACGGCATTATATTGAAAATTGGGGGGAACCAGGGAACTCTGAGTAATACCCCCAGACTACTCTACATGTGAGAGATATATGCTGCCCTTGTGTGTGGCACATTACATGATATTGTAAGATAAAAATTCTCCTTGAGACCGGACTGCTTCCAGTGGACACAACTGGATTCCATTTATATTACCCAGCCTGTCGCTTTATAATGACACTGAACTAACCAATCCAACGAGCCACATTCCTAATCAGTGAATGTGAAAAAACATTATGAAATCAGCAGGCTAAGAAATACAGGAATTTAAATCTTCAACCCCAGCATGGATCTGTTAATGTAGATTTTCAAATGTTATGTACCTCCAACGAAATAGTAAAACTGACTACTTCTGCAAGTTGACAAACATATATTTATTTGAAACTGTCGCGCCCTGTAGCATTCCCTTAGGGCAGGTATCTCTATCTACACTTTCTAATACAGCTATGTTAAATTAACTATCTTAGCCTATAATGACAATTTTTTTCTGTTATTAAATCGCCTACGGCGGGATTCGAACCTCTAAACAGGAGCTGCGCACAACTACATGCGCACTAGCCATAACCGTAGCCTTTAACCACTAGACTAACTACAAATATGAAGCATTGGTGGCCACATTTCCATGCCTTACTAGCGCTTCAGTGTGCGCATGCGCACTTCCGTTTTATCGTGCCCTTTGACCCGCAATGACATATTTTGGACGAATCCTTCACGGAAACAACCGAGGAGATCAGATCTCGTTAGCTCGGAAAGGACAACTCTGTCTCAAAGTTATTTTACGGTACACGACCATAAAGCTTCCACTGAAGTATAAAACGGCAATTTACCGTTAATTTTAAAATATTCTACTGTAGAATTGACGGTTAACGGTTACAGTGCAGAAAACAACAGACGACTTAAGTTATCGCTAAGATGGAATATTAAAGGAGAATAAAAAGGTAAGCAATTCAAAAATATAGCTTCCAAACCGTATATTTACGAGTTTTGCTCGCCAAACTGTGCAAAAAGAAAGTTGTCAAAGAATGACGAAACCCATACTCACACAAAGGCTTAGCAGTTAGTCTGATTCGACCAATTAACAGACGCATAACTCATAAGCTCTGAAGAGAAGAAATTCGCTAATACTTCCTCCTGTCAATTTTTACTTGCAAATGGCGCACTCCACAGAAGAGCAATAAAACAATGTCTGACAATATCCATTTTCAGTTTATTTTCACGCCGTTAAACCACGTGCAAGACTTACAAAGGATCTACATGAATATGATGTTCTATGGAAGAACGTTCGTTAGAATTGCATTTTTTCTCTCCTTTTATTGGTTGAATAAATACGTATCTAGGAAAAAAATCCAAATTTAGTGTCATCGCGTACGGCTAAAATTCAACAAACCTCTGTTACCGTTGCTGTCATTACGCATGTGGTTGAGCATTTTATTTTATTTTTTATTTTTTTGTTAGAAGGCTCAGCTTTACAATTGTGAAGCGTCAAATGAAACGGCCAGGTCACCAAAACGTTCTCAATAATGCCACGAAACATATGGCAAAATATCGAGAGACACTTACAGATCCGATATTTACTTCAAAGTAACAAATCACATAGATAGATTATCTTCATTCCAGAACCTGCTCATAGCTTTCAAAGTAAATTAGCAATTAGCTTTTCTTTCTATTGAAATCGAAACAAAAATGACATGTATATAAAATATACACATCGACCAGGTAGCAGTTTATAACCAGATAACAGTCTCTATTGATTGGCTGAATTGATAGGAAAAATAATTTTCCTTTTTAGTAAACCTTCATTATAGTGAATATTGCATGTCCTTAACATTTGAGTCGAATGCTGGTCGAAGTAACGGCTATTTGGCTATGTATGTCACGGTCAAGTCACCGGGCCATATCAAATATAATGGTTGACTAAACACGTTTATAAACAAAGATAAAAGAAATTAAGTTATAACTTTACTATTAGTGTCTGGTATAGGTGACTTTTACAAGAACATTCAGACAGCAATTAATGTTCAGTTTGTTAATTATAGTTGTCATGCCGGACTTGTTTGATTTCCTTTTCAATGATTGATTTTTTTATGGAATGTTTCGATTGAGTGAATCAATATGTTGGTATAGACCTATTATCGATGACGTCATATTATGTATTTTTGAAATTCGCGACACAGTTCTAAGACGACATTAACAATTTAAAACTAATACACTCCCTTCAAAATTTCAGAATTTGGACTTCCATTTCCCAATTCTGTCGACATTTCCCTGGACCTAAACCTCCCCCACCATGCATAGAAACCAGATACTCAGCGCCAAATACTGAGCTAAAATAGCTCATGTTAGCTCACGTCATCTGAAAGCGGAGATAATGGCGACACCGATAACCCATCGTTTGTTTTTATGAGCGTGAAGGTCCCTGATGGAGACTACTTTGCCAAAAGTTATGCAACAATTATAACATGGAATTGGGCTTCAGAACTGCACTTTTTTTTCATTCAAATAACCAAAAATCGGCTCCTTATATCGAATGGACTAATTTTGTGTTAGGCGTAAATGCAAAAACATGTTCCCAACAAAAGACAGCCTGTAATTTGTAAACTGGTTATTGACTTTATAAAACATTAAGAGCAACAATTAAAGTACATTTTCAAAAAATGTAATTATTGAAATTAAAATCCAATGTATCTCTAACTGGCTCAATAAACATATGAAATATAACAAAAAAGGGCAAAAATTTGAAGAATATACAAAATGAACAAATGCAATAAGTTTTATTTAAGAACATAAAACATAAAGATAATAAAAACAAATCTGTTTATGTTAAAATGCCGGGTACACACATTGTTTTTGTTTGACATTGTATCTGTCTAGTGTTTGTTTGTTTTTTGTTTTAATTTTTAGTAGTGGAGGAGGGGTGGGGGTGAGAATATTTAATAGGATATATTTTGTCTATTAACTTAATTCTTAGATCATCTATATTTGGTGCTTCCCACTGTCTGTATGAGAGTATATAGGCTGTTTTAAAATCAATTCATTCAGTGAAAACCTGCCTTTTTAAAATGACGTAAAATGACAAATTTCAAACTTTTCACAAATTTTGATTATCAAGAGAAGTTGAACGTTTGAATTATCTTCAAAACCTTAAAGCTGACTTTGAAATACAAGTATTGATAAAGCCAGTGTAAAGTGTTAGGGTAAAAGATGTGCGCAAATAACGAACAAAATTCAAATAACCGAGATGTATGAGTTCATTTTCGGGTTCATAAAACTACCATAATGTGCATTCCCTAGATTGGAATAAATAGAATACTGTTATTTTTTTATTTTTTCATAATATTTACGAATAATCATCTAATTCTGTGTTAACAAAATATAGTGACATGTGTCGACCAAAATTCCCACATTTTCATCAAATCAAATTATATTTAAAGTCGGGCATTACAAATAATAGTACATTAGCCTGAAGGCTACTTGTGTCGACAAAAGGATAAAAAGAAAAGGATTAAAATTTATACAATTAATGCAATACCCATGAAGACATTATATTATATCTCTTTAAATGGCATTTAGGAGTTGATCATGATATTAAGAAATGAACACAGTTTTTAACATTCACTTGATAACGATGTTAGTTTCTACATCGAAACGTTGTGTACAATAAAAATCCAGGAGTTGCAACCCATAAAAACTGTGTTTATTTCTTAATATTAAATTATATGACAATCATGAAACATTCACATCCATACCAGCCACCTAATATTATTTTAAAATCTTTGACGGTGCTGGTAGATTTCATAGTACTTGATAGGTGGTTCCATAACTTAGCCCCGTGGTAGCCCCGCCATAGGACTTAGTTAAAAATCAAGGGTTATTTACAATATAGTTGTCTCTGAGATTGTATTTACAATTTTTGTTAGTAAAATATTGTGCAAATGCGCAGGACTAATACCCTTAATAACTTTAAAAACTTCCAAAGCAACACATCGTTGTCAATACAGGGTGATCGGGACAAGATCAGCTTTAGACAAAAGGGTACCGTATGCGCTGCTATAGTCATTGAACAAAAATCTGACGGTTCTTTCATGGATTTTTTCTAGTTTCTCGGAGGATGACTTGGGGCAAAAAGGCCATGAATTCCGGTTGCAAGATAAATACAAGGTTTGCAGATCATTAAAAAGTAAAGTTATATTTCAAAAAAAGTTATATTTAATCTTTACTTTGTAGAAGAAAAAGTTATTTTCAAAAGATAACTTGCTTTTGCAAAAATACATGAAACTGCATTTTCAAAATTAATAAAACAAATATTTTGCATAATTGTTATCATTTTCAAGAGCTTCGAATTGTTTAATATTACAGCCTGAAGAAACATAGAAATTTTATACTTTACGTTTATTTTTGCAGAATTCTGTTACTTTGGTAATTTAGTTGATAATGAGTTTAAGCAAAGGCTAAACTGCAAATGTTCAAAAGAATTTTATTTTGTTTACCAGCATAAAATAGATTTATTCCCAAACCTGAAACTCTTAAATCATAGCTTTTTCTATTAAAAATAAGCAAAAGTTTTCTTCCCATCAGGGGTGGGGGGCCTCCGTGGCTCAGTAGGTAGAGCGTTGGACGCTCAATCCGAACAGCCTTCCACCAATGGGTCGCAGGTTCAAATCCCACTTAGTCCGAAAAAATTGGAAAATTTTCTGACTGGATTTTCACTCGAACGACCTATGTGGAATGGTTGCCAGTTACCAGTTACCAACGGAAGGTCGTGGGTTTCCATGGGCATAGAGCCCGGTTTTCTCCCACAATAAAACAGACAACGCCGCCATATAAGTAAAATAATCTTGAGCGCGGCGTAAAACACCAAACAATCAATCAATCCAATCAGGATGATATTGTCTCTAAAATGAAATATGTTGTATTTTATCTAAAGTGTTCAATTTAACTGGTTTTCACCAAACTGGTGCAAATGATACCACCAAGACGGTTGTTTTTTACCTTTGTTCAGACAATCAGTTGAAAATTTTCTAATTTTGTTTTAACGGAAAATATCAACATTGTGACAGATCGCGCCACTTTAACCAAAAATTCGTTCTCGTCAAACATAAACTAGTGTACTCTTAAAATTAGATTAGATTAGATTAGATTTATTTATTGACGTGAGCATTAACCTGCTCCTTTGTCATATACAAAAGCTGGTCCTAATTCAAGTTTTATGAATCGTGTTGCAGATAAAACAAATATCGTTTTACAATTAATGTTGACATCATTTAGAAATAATAAAAGCTGTTTAGTTTAGCGTAAAATAAATTGCTTTTGACGTCATTCGTTATGCCTGTTTAGATGGAAAGAGTAGAGTTCATTTAGTCCAAAACAACTGTCCAATGTATGTTTTATCTCCACGTAAGCGAATCATTGAAGTTTGAAGGTGGCGTTACAATAGAGAATAAGCTCCATAGGCCATTCACAAGGCCGCCAACATTTTTTCATAAGTTTTATCCAATTATTGTTGAATAAAAATTTAAGTGCGTTAAAGAGTAGTCATGTGAAGCAATTTAGCCAATGGCTTGGCTAAGAAATGACGTGCGGTTGCATACTGACCTATATATTCCGAGACAATCTTCCCACTTCAAGTTTGTCTCCATGTTTTTTTTGGACCTAAATCTACCATCATACACTAGAGAGCGGTAAAAATACGTCATGATTAATCTAAAAATAGCTACTGCAACATCACGTCATCCTAAAACAGAAAGATGGCTACACAGATAAGCCACTGAAAGGAAATACTTCTGTCGGTTTTTATTAGCTTGAGGGTCACTGGCGGTTATTGACGTGAAATGTTTTAAATACTTTGAAGGTTGTTATCGACGATAATCCCTATGTATTTCTAGAGATTTCCCATCCTTTAAAGTACATTTTCAAAAAATTTATTTCATTTAAATTGAAATCCAATGATTCTTGAACGGGCTCTATTCGATAAATATACAAAATGAAAAAATGCAATAAATAAATTTTGTTTAAGAACACAAAATATGAAAACATAAAAAAAGTTTTCTTTCAATCCAGATGATATTGTCTCTAAAATGAAATATAATGTATTTTATCTAAAGTGTTCAATTTAACTTGCTTTCACGAAACTGGTGCAAATGATACCACCAAGACGTTTTTCTTCAGACAATCTGTTGAAAATTTTCTAATTTTGTTTTAACGGAATAACATCAACATTGTGACAGATCGGGCCACTTTAACCAAAAAATTCGTTCTCGTCAAGCATAAACTAGTGTACTCTTAAAAGCTGATCCTAATTCAAGTTTTATGAACCGTGTTGCAGATAAAAAACATATCGTTTTACAATTAATGTTTACATCATTTAGAAATGATAAAAGCTGTTTAGTTTAGCGTAAAATAAATTACTTTTGACGTCATTCGTTATGCCTGAACTTGTCCCAATTAAATGGTATTTAACTGCAATCGTAATGTTCCGGAAAACTAATATTTACTAGAGGCCTGAATATATTAGTAATTGCCTCCAGCTAGAATAATATAACCAGGACGTCGACTTCTTGGTCGAATTACTGACCCTGAAAAATCTGATTTTATTTTGTGTCTGTTTTACTCTGTCTTCTATCGTCTAAGAAAATTTACCTTCTTTTAAAATATTTATTTAAAGTGGCAAAGCTGTCAAAATTCACATTTTTTCATTATTCCTGATCGTTACGACAGTAAGAGGCTTTGAAGGCCATCGAAAAACTAAATGATTAGCGTTGGAATGAGGTAAATCCATACAGTATGTGGCCTGTACGAACCGGGTGTGTGTTCGAAAAGTAAACAAAATTTAAATAACCGGGACGACCATTCATTCATTCTAAGGCAAAGTTAGTTAAAAACAATACTTTATCGTACATTCTCGATACTAGAAACACTAAAAAGCTTCTGAATTATATGTCTTGAGAAAAATAGCCGATAATTTCAACATTCTGTTCTTACGTCAAAATATCAACATTTTGGCAGCTCATGCCACTTTAAAAGTTATTGTGTTGACTTGATCAAGCATGCCCACAGAGTGGATTCGGGTGTCAGCCAATGAGAGCTTCACTATCAAAAATGGCATTGGCCTCACGTGCACTGGCTAACCCAACCCACCAATTATTCGTTCTCAGTAGCGTATGGATAGGCTAATTTCATATGCTTGTTCAGTTATACAATAACAAGAAACGCAATGAATATTAACATGCAAAACATTTCATGCAAACGAAGTGTTAAGAGAGAAGACCGTCACATTCTCGGATATTTTTGCCCGACGATGATCATTAACAAACATGCAAGGTCGTAATTACAGCCAAAAACTCGAATACCTGGGCATTTTGTCAAAACACATCCCCGTCTCCCATTTATACTTTTATAGTTTACATAGGCTGCCATAGATTCATAATATGTGAAAGTGTACTAAACAAATAAATCGTGAAAGCTAAAAAAATGTCTCATTTTTCGGAAATGTAGTATGATTTTACATTATCCCAACGTTAGTAATTAAAGTGGCATGAGCTGTTGATTTTTCTTTCATGAGTTACCACTTAAAGTACCTTGAGAAAATAAAGAATTGACGTTGAAAAAAAAATCGATGAAAAAGCCAATTCAATTCAACTTTATTCACCCTGTCCAGAATATCTGGCATAAGGGGTAAAAAAATATACAAAGACATATACAAACATGACGGGTAGTTAGTGGATAGACTGTAGATAAATAATCGACATTGATTTTTGGCTTACATACACTACATAGGCAGCCCTAATTTGCGTCAACTATATCTAGTGTCACATTTATAAACATTGCAACTCTGGTAATTATCTTGTGGGATGGATTGTTAAACAAGTTGTGCAATTTGTGACAGTTAGGGTAAGTATAGTAGTATTTTGGAATATATTTTTCTCGATAAGTCTTCAATTTTTCACATACAAATAGCATATGGAATTCATCGCCTATACCGTTATAACATAAATTGCATAATCTTTGTTCTCTAGTCGTATTATTCCATCTCCCAGTTTCTATAGGTAGTCTATGGTTAGATGTTCTAAATCTTACCAATGATCGTCTTAATGTTGGTCTTAAATTGATAAGATAATTTTCAAAACAATGACTATCTTTAATTACTAAATAAAAACATGCTTTGGAAGAACTAATTAGGTTGTACTGCCAATTTTGACGAAACTGCTCGATTAAAGTTTGTCTTGCTGAGGATATGACCCACTTTTCAGTAGCCAGTAGCCAGTAGCCGATACGAACCAAAGATATGTACTAATAACGTATAAACTTCAAATGGGTTCTTTTTTGGAGTGCTTGCTGCTCGTAAGACTACCTAAATGTATATCTGCAAGATCGGGGTCAACGCTGCTGGTGTCAGTTTAAACAAAGTTCATTTCACCGAGAGGAACATTTATTCCTTTCAGGTTCAATTTGCACTTCTAAATCGTAGTTTAAGATTTACATTTCAACTTGCAAATATGAGAATCGTGGTCTCATTTTGTCTTTTTGAGAAGAAACCGAGCGTGTATAGATTTAAACTAACAATAAAATTATATCGGCAGCTCATGTCACTAGCAAACGTGAAGAGAAATTCAAGAGGATTGAAGGGCAGACAACACTTCGAACAATCTCGATGCAGTTGTCTCCCTTTGTGTAAAACTAGCCTTCATAATGTTTTGCATTTTCCCTTATCAGTCGTTGAATGGTGTTTCATTAGACCAGTAGCTCCAATATTAAAATACCCGCAAACATAGCATTGTTATTGATGGTCTACTGAGTTGGTAGATATGAAGACCCTATTCTGATGTGACTGATTTTTGTTTTGTATTTTTCTCCAAACACTATGTATCTCTACTAGAAGATTGTATCTCTACTAGAAGATTTTCCCTGTGCCCGTGTGTTTTAGTGACCATAAATATGTCTCTCTTCTTGACCATCGGAATCCAATCATATGTATTGTCGGCAATAAGATATGTTTTCTGAATAAAAAGGCGTTTCGATCTCTCACACTATCACGGGGACACTTTCGCCCTCAAGAAACATGGACACTTTTCGTTTCGCGGCTACCTTTTTGGTCGCCGCATTCAAAATGACCTGCAGTCTATCAGGGGGTGTTTCACTATTACAGTATTCTCGTTATTTTGGGATGACACTTTCTTGAAAATATGGTAGAAATTCTTCTACCGATTTTTGGGTGACGCCCGAAACGGGAATCGAACCCGGGTCCCAGAGTATGGCACCTATCCCCAGCACTAAATGCCGGCTGCCTTATCCATTCAGCCAACCGGCCTCCCGGTATTTCACTAATGTTAATCCCCGAAGATTAAAGGGGCTTTCACAATTGAGACTTTCGCCGCACGGTAAAAATACTGAAATTGATCGCACGGTGGAGATAAACATTTTCGGGCCGCAGTAGAATCCGAAAAATTGCCGCAAGAAAATAATCCATTTTACGATTGGCCGGGGCATCGTAAGGGCGTGGCAAGGTTCCCGCACGTTTTAATCCACCAAATTTGCGGCGAACCGCGCGGAGTGACGCAAGCAACGCACGTCTAGCGCACGTGACCCGTGAGACAGATGCTCGCAGGTGCTACGTGATTGGTTCGAACGTGCGGCGTGCCGCAAGATTCATCGTGCGTCATTGTTTTTCGCCGCGCACCAATGAGCGGGCGCCTTACGGCGTTTTGTCAAATCGTGCGGCGATTTTGGGCTCCGCAGACGTGATTGCAGTATAAAAAGGCGCAGAGATAAAAAAAACGTTACTTTGTATCCATTGTAAAAGCTTCAACTGTTGTGAGATAAAATGAAGCACCCCAAAATATATACCTGTAGCACACCTGAGGGTATTTTTCGCACGGTGAACGCAAGGCGGTGCAAGACCGAGACGGCGAATCGTTCAACGGTTTACGCCTGCCGCAAGGTTGGCGGAACAAGAAATTTCACCGGACGGAGCATCTTACGACACAAAACAATCGTGCAACAACCGCGCGTCAAGATACAACGGTTAACGGTGAACGTACTAGCGCCCGCACGGATCAGAGGTAATAACAAAATTCACACGGCCGAAAATTGGATTCCATGTGCACACCAAACTTTTCTGCGGCTCTTGCGGCACAAAAATTCCGCGCGGTAAGGTGCGGTTGCCCGCAAGGAAGGCTGCGGTCCATCGTACGGAAGGCCAAAATTCATCACCGCAAGAGCCGTAAACCCGCCGTATCTCAATTGTGAAAGCCTCTTTAGGCTGCATGCGGGGATGTGTATCTTCTATTGTGGTTGCGCTGGTTTCTAGGAAGGCCTAGACAATGGGTGCTTGTCTTCGCATCCCCTCCAACAGCTTTTATTTTTCCAAATTGATATGCTGGATATCATGCGAGGATGTGCATCTCCTATTTTGGTTGCGCTGCTTTTATATATATATATACAAAGAAAAACGTCAAGCACCTCCTAGGAAAGTATGCATCGATAAAATCATTGGTGTAAGGAGATTGTTGGCATACCGATGTTGCACAAACGATTGGGATCATATAGGGCAATATTCTGGCGATAAGAAATCACCATTAATGGCAATAAGCTATACAATTTATTCAGGATATCTTAGCCAAATCAAAAGCGTATTTTAACAAAATAAGCATTTTGGGGTTGCCTCCAATCTAACTAGGAAATTTATCCCCGTGTTTGTTCATATTAAAACGCCAATAGTGTCCACGTCGAGCTTTAAGTGAAAGAACAGTTTAACGTTAGACTAGTTTAGATGGTACGAAAAGAGTACATTTAGTCTTAAACAACTGTCCGATGTATTTTTATCCATTCGTAAGCGAATATTCGAAATTCGAACGGGACGATACAACAGAGAATAAGCTGCATGGGCCATTCACAAGGCTGTTGTCATTTTTTACTAGTTTTATTATATCATTGGTGAATAAAATTTAGGTGCCATATAGAGTAGTCATGTGATTAAATTTAGCTAATGGCTTGGCTAAGAAATGCTGTGAAGTTGCAGGAGCATATATATTCCGAAGCAATCTTGCTATTTCAATGTTTTTTTTAACCTAAAACCTACCATCATACATTAGCGGTAAAAACACGTCATTATTGATCTAAAAATAGCTATTGCAACACCACGTCACCTTAAAACGGAAAAAATTGCAACACGGATAAGCCACTGTTTTTTTATCTAAAGGGTCACTGGCGATAAATAGCGTAAAATGTTTCAAGAACTTAGGTTGTTATCGACGTTAATCCCTATGTATTTCTAGATTTCCCATCCTTTAAGCGTTGGATGCGACAACATAATATTTAACATAACTTCTTTTTTTATGTTTTCCCATGATAAATACCTTTTTTTAAGGTCTGTGACGTCACAATTTATTCATTGGGCGAAACGTCACCTATCAGTGACGATTATTATTTTCCACGACCACTAACCTTTTTTTTGGACATCACGGATTTGAATAGATTTCGACATCAATCGATATATTTGCCATCTTATTTCCTCATTTAATATAGGGAAACGCAAAACATTATCAAAGAATGCCTGTAAATATTCAAATTTAGATTGATATGCTGGATATCATGCGAGGATGTGCATCTCCTATTTTGGTTGCGCTGCTTTTATATACACAAAGAAAAACGTTAAGCATCTCCCTGGAAAGTCTACATCGACCGATAAAATCATTGGTGTAAGGGCAACCTTCTGGCGATAAGAAATCACCATTAATGACAATAAGCTATACAATTTATTCAGGATAGCTTTAGCCAAATCAAAAGCGTATTTTAACAAAATAAAAAGATGTTTGTAAGTATGAAACTTCCGAGTCCATATGACTTCACAGGGCGAACATATTGAAGTAAAAGTGTCACTTTGAGTGTGTAGTGTCACTTTGAGTGTGTAGAACACATCCCTAGAGCAGAAGGTCAATAGCGCGTTTGTAAGTACCAGTAAAAGTAAAAGTACCAGCATTTTGAGGTTGCCTCCAATCCAACTATTCCCGTGTTTGTTCATATTAAAATGCCAATAGTGTCCACGCCGAGCTTCCAGGGAAAGCTTCAAGGGAAAGACTAGTTTAGATGGAAAGAGAAGACTTCATTTAGTCTTAAACAACTGTCCCCAATGTATGTTTTATGCATTCATAAGCGAATAATGGAAATTCGAACGGGACGTTACAACAGGGAATAAGCTGCATGGGCCATTCACAAGGCTGTTGTCATTTTTTATTAGTTTTATCATATCATTGGTGAATAAAATTTAGGTGCCATATAGAGTAGTCATATGATTAAATTTAGCCAATGGCTTGGCTAAGAAATGCCGTAAATTTGCAGGACTGACCTATATATTCCGAAGCAATCTTGCCATTTCAAGTTGGTCGCCATGTTTTTTTTAACCTAAAATCTACCATCATACATTGGCGGTAAAAACACGTCATTATTGAGCTAAAAATAGCTATTGCAACACCACGTCACCTTAAAACGGAAAAAATTGCGACACGGATAAGCCAATGTTTTTATTAGCTTAAGGGTCACTGGCGATAAATAGCGTAAAATGTTTCAAGTACTTTGGTTGTTATCGACGTTAATCCCTATGTATTCCTAGATTTCCCATCCGTTAAGCGTGGGATGCGACAACGTAACATTTAACATAACTTTTTTATGTTTTCCCATGTTAAATACCTTTTTTTTAAAGGTCTTTGAAGTCACAATTTATTCACAGGGCGAAACGTCGCCTATAAGTGACGATTATTATTTTCCACGACCACTAACCTGGACATCGCGTATTTGAATAGATTTCGACATCAATCGATATATTTGCCATCTTATTTCCTCATTTAATATAGGGAAACGCAAAACATTATCAAAGAATGCTTTTTAATATTTAAATTTAGAGTTGATACCAGTGAGATTAAATGGTCGCTATCGGAATTTTTAATATGGACCTCCAAGACAAAGAAGCCATGGAATACAACAAAGATGGCAGGATGATTTATTTTTTGTTCTGGCTCAAGTGAAGGATGAAAATTCATACTGCGATAAACTATTCCATTCAAGTATTATTCGGATTCCAATGTTCTAATTACTGTCATGAAAACGCTCCCAAAACGACTTGTACTATATGATGTTAAAACAAAAATCACTCTGAAGGCATAAAAGACAAACTGTAGAAAGACTTTAGGCTATAAAAAATACAAATATACCAAATGTAAATAATGTATTTGGCATATGTTTTTATAAAGACGATTTGCACCAATTTATTGTGTATGTGTTTTTTTTTTTAATTTAGGCATTCACATATACCGAATGTAAATAACGTTAAATAGCATCCGTCGGATGGTGTCTCGCGAGCAGTCTGTGTCGCGGTGCGAAATCGGTCACGTGTGTGCAACAAACCGATGTACCGATCCTGGTGGGCTGTAGTGACTCTTGGCTGACCAGGGCGTGGTCGGTCGGCAACATTGCCAGTTTCATGTTCCATGATTCTGAGGCGACTAATTGTGGAGGGATGACACTGCATGTGACGTCCTACGGCGGCACAACTGAGACCCGCCTGTAACATGCCAATGGCACGTTCCCTCTGTTGTGTCGTACGTCGGGGAATGGAAACGTTTTCTGATTTTTTTTTCGTCTTTATGCTGAGCTTCGTGCAAAGTGTTGAGCCCATGACAAATGAGCCCTGGAAGCTGTTTTCAGTGACGGTGAAACACTCAATGGACGTTATTAGGAAATGTTGCGTAATGTTCACGACAGGCGCGTCGGGAACACCACAGGTTATCCAGTTATTGCAACTCAACTCGAACTAACAATAAACAACAAAACGTAAATGGCCAATAGCCTTACTGGGGTAGAAACATACAATTCAACCGTGCGTTTTTAATGGCGCTAAGTATAGATAAATTTGTGGAGGGTCAAATACCAGAAAACACTAAAAAGAAAATGAAATGCGACGTTAAATTATTTTGTAACTGGCCAAAACAATGCAGACCCGGATGAACACCTAGATCTTTGTGACATACCGCCCACGCAGGTATGTACCGTAATTTGTAATTCTATAAAATTTGGCTCTTGCAGGGCTTACTTTTCTAATAATTGTGAATACGTTGAGTTAAACTTGAAATAATTGTTGTTGGCGTTTGATTGCATATGTATAATAAAAAGATTTTCCCTGTGCCCGTGTGTTTTAGTGATCATAAATATACTAAAAAGATTATTATGACTTCGCATCCAATATGGATATTGATTATACGAGTCGCCGTTGGGTTGAAAGTCGATATTGAACGAGACGCATGCTCCTCACAGATCCCTCTGGCGATGTCGAACAAACGACCCGCGACGTTTGTAAAAATGGAGATCTGTCACTGGTGCAGGGCGGAAGTAGGTCATGACTGAAGATATATGGGTGACGTATTTCTACGACGCCCTGCCCAGTTTAACTGGTCGTATAAATGTTTTACTATGGCGGTTACGTCAGGTTGAAAGTCAGTGGACTTCGAAACATATATATTGACTGCATAAGGGAAAGTTTACCACTTTACAGCGGCGTAAGTTTGACAAACTCCTTCTTCGTGGTCTCTTCTGTCGGAATGCAGTGGTAAATATTTTATTCTTTGCTTATTTGTTGTGGAATTGGTGCCGCCGTTTTTTTCGGCGCGACAAGTTAAAAAATATCGTTTTCCATTATGGAAGTAATCGGGGCTATAACGAATACGGAAAAAAAATTCGGCAGAGCCCAGATCTCTCGGCTAGGGCAACCGATTTTTAGGTTTTATTTAGAGGTTATACAAACTTGATCATTGCAGATCACTTGTTGGATTATCAAAGTTGGATCGAGTGACGTTGGAGCTTCCAAGTAGTTGGCATAATTGACCAAATGATAGTTGGACAACCTTGGACCAACAGTTCCCCAATGGTCTGTTTCTCAACACATTTTTGCCGGACGTAGCTTTGTGGTCTGGTTGTAAGTTGTAACGTCCATGTAGTTTTGAAGGGATACGTTGTCACCACAGGTAGGACTTGTATTGAACTTACGTTGGGCGTAAGTGTTTTGCGTAACAGCTCCCTGATCTTGATGAGCCATTACATGGTATGGAACTCATCGTCATCATCGATTGGGCGATGCACACAGCGACCACGGCCCAATAAAGAAAACAAACGATGGGCCAACGATATGGATACAGTTGGCTTCACATTGGTTCAATTCAGCAGTGCTTTTTGACAGACATACATAGGGTTTCTTTGGCAAGTTTCTTTCTCTGGTAAGTTGTAATAAATGTAAGAAGACACAACTCAAAAACCAAAATCTTATTGACAATGATAGACATAAATCAGCATATTACGTTATCTTTGTAAATTGAAAACTAACATTCTAGAAAAGTGGAAAGAATTCATCGAACAATTTAGAGAAATTACAACTGAATTGCTCAGAGACGCACTACTTTCCGTGTTGATAGTTGTACAATTCTGTGGCGCTTTTAGCTTGTTCTCTATTACAAAGGAAATTCTGTCATAATTCATTTATTGATTACGCCATACTCAAGAATATTTACATGGCTGCTTTGCAAGGTTTAGTTGGGAATAAAAACAGACTTTGACAGGAGGAAACCTTGAGATGAACAGGGTAACCTTTCACTAAGCCTCATATGAAACAATCATAACACTATATTCTCTACAATAGCGAAAGTATACTCCTATGTTTGAAATATTGTTTATAAAGCGACGTACATGCTGTACAAGATGGTTGTTTACACAGCGATCGCCAACTGAATGAATAATAGTGTAAGAGAAATGATTGATTGATTGATGTTTTACGCCGCACTCGAGATTATTTCACTTATGATGAGGTTTCTAGGTTTAGTGGTGTCGGAATTAACTCTTTGTCTGCAGGAAACTCAAGACCTTCATTGGGTTCTCGGAAACTCTCCCACATAGAGCAATCGAGTGAAAAAAATACATTCTCTGCTATCGATATTAAACAATGACTTTTCTTAAAATTGTATGTGGTAGGAAAAGTATCAAATTAAAAGTTTAGTACATCTCAGAGAACTTTTGTATCAAGAAAATGGTAATCTAAACTTTCCTAAAGCAGATTATCTTTCGGTAAGCATTTCTTCCTGTGACAAATATGAGTTTCTGGCCAATTATGTACCAGAGAAATGGTAAACCAGAATATCTCAAACAATACCGTTACTTCTAGCTTCTCCTTCTATCAAACTATAAACTGAAAATAGCAATGTTGTAATATCTGATGATGAGAGTAGCTACTCTCGAAAGCTCATAAATATACACCATCATGTACAATATAGTACGAGTTGTTCTATGTGTTTTGCCTTTAAAAAATAACAATTATATAAAACTGTCGTAGACTAAACTATCTGAAAATACGTTTTAAAGTTGAGTCAAATGAAATGTCTCTCTATGAAAGAGTGGGGTTTGGAATGTTTTATACATTTCTGAGACTTTTTGTGATCGTCAAGTAAGTTTCTTGGATCCGTCTATTGCTGCTTGGGTAAGAATGACTGGTCTGGTATTTGGGTTAATAACATGTAATGGAACTGAAATAGCAGGCTGTAACATAGCCTCGTTTTCTTTTCATCTGGCTCAATTCCTCATCAGTCGCCCCGAGGTCTTTATAAGTTTCTTCCACGGCATCGAGTAACCTATGCATCAGGCGATTTATCATCATTTTCTGCTGGCTAACCTGTGAAATAAGCAGAACAATATTGTTGATCATTGTTGAAAGGACTACTACATTTTCTTACCATTTGCTGTGACTGATCGAAATTCTTGTGAATAAGTTTTGAATTCACCCAAAACGACTTGTTTTAATAAAGGCCCGTCCTCACTGTGCGATTTGTCGTACCGACTTGTAGGATCACGATTATAATGGATGCATTTGATTGGTTGATAAATCATATTGACCAATTAAAAGCATCCATTTTAACCGCATCCTGCAAGCTGGTACGACAAATCGCACAGTGAGAACGGGTTTTAAGGTAAACTGGAACATCTAACGGAAACTCAGTTTTAAAAAAATGACTATGGCACTGTTGTCCAGACTTTTCTTGTTTTTTATTGTGGCTGTTTTTTTTTTGTTTTTGTTTTTGTTTTTTTCGAAATGTATTAGTTGTTAAATTAGTGAGCTGTCACCTTTTATCTATTCTATCGGGTGGAAAAAATACACAAGAAGATAAGATAAATGTTTACAAGTAAGATATACTTACGAATATAAGCATATGTAATTAACAAAGAGTCTTATTTTAAACTGTCCTGTTGCTTACGGAGCCCTATTAGTGCCATGGGTGAAATTTTGACTTTTCCAGTGTTTTTTCGTCTTTAACGAAATTTTGCAAAAGTGGAAACTTGGTTTTGGACGAGAGATTCTGTATCTCGAAGTAAATCAAGCGTGTGTCATAAGATTCATACCTTTGAGTAAAACGATTTGCAGAGAAAGTCGAAAGTGTCAACTCACAAAACAGTTCCACCGAGGTCGTGATTTTTAAACCGCGGAGAAATGGTTCTCACCGCGGAGAAAACTATTTTCCGCGGTGTTAACATTTCCACCGCGGTGTTAACATTTCCACCGCGGTGAAAATGTTTCAACCGCGGTGGAAATGTTTCAACCAGGAAGAAAAGGTTCTCACAGCGCAAAAAAACTTTTCTCTGCGGTTTAAATATTTCCACTTAGAATTTCTACCGCGGTGGGAACATTCTACGCGGTGGAAAGGTTCTCATCGCGGTGGAAATGTTTCCCTTGTGATTTTACAGTTTATATGCGTTTTTCGACTTTTTTGGGGGGAATTGTTGTACTTAAAGTTATGATTCTTATGAAACACGCTTGATTTTCTTCGAGATACAGAATCTCCAACTTTCCACTTGTGCAAAACGCTATTAAAGCGTGAGAAAACAAAAAAAAAACATGCAATTTGTGTATTGAAGAGCTCGCATAGGCCATCATATTCATGTGTGTTAATACGACACGTTGTTTATTAGGTGTGAAAATACACTGAAAATGAATCTGTCAGACAAACTCATGTTCGATCGTCAGTGGAGCGCGCCATTGACATTTTGAAATTGAGGGAAGAAGTATTAGTAATTACTTCCCTTCTCGTATCGTATCTTGTATGACTATAACGTGCAACGTCAGCGGTAAATTCTATAACGATGCCCACAAGTCGCGTAGACACCAGCCTGTCACATTTTACCAAAAGGTGGACTTAAAAACCCGTATATATTTAAAATAAGAGTTGTTAGATTGTTTGCCTTTCGTTATTAGCGCTTCGAAATGGTCGAAATTAACCTAGGTTTAAATGGCAGACTTTCAGAATTGACCAATTTCTCTTACGGCAGTGATTGGTGAGCTATGTGTATGATCGCGACACACAGCTAAGCTTTGTTGTTAAGATGGCTGCCGAGTCAGTTAAACGTTCTCTGATACGCTTCTTAACTTTCTTATATCACAATTTGGCGAGGAAAATCGTAGCGACATGGTTTTGGTACCGTTAGAAAGGAAAATTTACCGCGCTTGCATGAACTATATTTACAAAGTTCTTTCCTTTCTTTTCAAAATTCAACCGATGGCACTAATATGCCTCCGTAGTTGTTTATGTTTTCTCAAGGAACGTCATTGATCACGGTTTTAAGGTTTCTTATCACTGTTAGAAAGGCTTTGTGTTGGATCTCAAAGAAGGATAAATGAAGTACGATAAAATTACAGTTCCCGAATCAACTAAGCTAAATTGCTTGCCTGGAAATAAAGATCAAGGAGATTTTATTGCCAACTTAAATCCGTGTTTTTTAAATTGTCTGTTTTGTTTTATCAGTCACAAGACTTTATTCGTTGTACTGGATGAATTACTAAAACAGACATTTCATCTTAAAACCAAATTTTAATCGACTTTATTGACTATTAGTACAAAAAACAACAGTAAGCATAAGGTGGTATTAAAGTGAACGATCAAATCGGGCGTATTTTTCAGTGAATTTTCTCACCGTTCTCGTGTAACGATTTATTTATGCCTATAACATTGATTCTGTTTGACTGTCTAATATTCAAATGCTCTGGTGAATAAATGAAATGAAATGAAATGAAATGAATGAATGTATATCAACCGGCTGCTAATGTCGTCCACAAAATGTATATCGTCTAGGCGCAATGTTAAGTCCGCTTGTGGATCCGGTAATGCCCAAGGCATGCAATTAAAATGATAAAACATAGAATCATTTTGACAAAATGCAACACCCAGTCTTTCTTAATCCCTGGCAACCATCTTGCTTAAAATGTCATGAGTTGCCAAATATAGGATAACTTACGTTGCACAGAATTAACATTTTCGCCAAGAGCTACGAAATATGAGATATTTGCAAATACACATGTAAGTCAGTTTCCAGAAGAAACGAACTAGTTCTCATACATCCAGACTTTTTTAATTTTGGACTTCCATGGTTTTATCAATATTTCAGCGCCGATCTTTTAGTTTTTTAAAGTACTTCAAACGCTCAACTTTTCTTGGCAATCCAAAATGTTGGAAAAAAGTCCGAACAGCTCATGCAAATTTGAATAAATTTTGGAAGATCGAACGCAACCATTTTTGGGGTTTACGGTCACGGTGGGGAATCGTAGCTGTGAATCTCGCTAAGTCTCTGAGCCGAAGCGGGCGTGATTCTATTTGCACGAGAGTTGCACGAGAGTCAGATAAAAAATCAATCAATACATGGAAATTGTGTCCAACGAGAAACAGCTGTGGGACCAAATCTTAATCGAAAATGGTGGCAATCTTGTAAAAAAAACTAATATTCTACCAAGGAGGCGTGGCGAAAAATAATATCTCCTTCACACATAACCCGATTGCGAACCAATTTCTTTCTAACGCTGACAACAGCTGTTCGATTTCAAGTTCATTGGTGGCAATAATTCGGAGTCGAGGTGAGATGGCTGAAGGCAATAAAAGTTACACGAGTCTATAAACTGCTTTTCGTTCAATTACTTCCTGCGAATTGAGCCAATTTTCTTCCACACCTCATTTATTACGCCAATAAAGCTCTTGTAGAAGACTGTGTAATGGTTCTGGGATGGCTTGAGCAGATACACACGTTGTGAGTTCCTGCTATCCTGTCTTATTCCATATTTGCCGCCTTTATTAATCGTTTAATTGGAAAAAGAATACCCCGTCACACCCTGTTAGTAGGGAAAAACTGCCTTGTTCCAATGGTTCATATTTCCAGAATTACAGATCTGGGGCCTGTTTCTCAAAGCGGCGTAGATGTATTTTTTGCGTAACTTTCATACTAACGTACCTCTACAGTATGCGTTTACGTAAAAACTTACGCTACGCCGCTTTGTGAAACAGACTCCTGCACCCTCCCTGTCCAAAATATACCTGAGACTGACGAATGCGACCCTCTTTAGATAGATATCCATTCATCTTCAGATACTATGATAATTTAAATACGCTACGAGGCAAGCTGGTTACAACTTGTTGGAAATATTTCATATGAATATTTAAGGCATTTAAGACATATGAATCTTTAAGGCATTGCATAAAGACAGCAATTTCAAACTTATTAGTCACAATCTCAGGACAACGGATTTACAGAATGGAGTCGTATTTTGTCTGGCGTCTGATGTTTGGCGGGGGATTTACATACAATCTGTAGTTTATACGCATGTACGTAGGGCGAGTATTCCATTGAATTTCCGGGTACCAGTGACATCATTGTGTTATGGTTTGGCCATTCGTTCCAACGTGACACTCAGTTCTAGCGTTCATTAACGGCACAGTCAGCACAAACGCGATGGGCTAACATGGGCATATCGTCGGCATGGTTGGTTATTGGCCGTAATCTTTTTTTTCTTCAGCGTCGATTCTACGTTGAGCCAACGTTGGCAGAAATAGTCAATTTGTTGTCGGTCAGTCAATTATAGCGTTACCAACTGTGGATCAGCGTTGGATTTCGAGTGACAAGGTTACATTTCAACAAGTTGGCAAATGGATGGGTAATTCATTGCTGAGCCTAAGCCAGGTCAAAGTTACCATGGCTGGTCATTCGGCGGTTGGCTAATCATCCTCTAATCATCATCTACTATCGACCCCCTACAGCTGGCCCAACGTTATGCCATGGCCGCCCTCTCTATGGAGAAATTTTCACCAGATGGAGGCATTGGCTTGGCCTTCTGTCGACACAGTGTACAAAATCCTGGTCATAAACGGAAAATGATTTGTTGTTCTTTGTTGACACACCTTTAGTTCTATATAGATATGGTCGGCCATTCTATAGTTAGTTTTTAAGCGTCGGCAACCTAAAGTTGGCTAAACGTTGTGTCAAGGTCGGCAAATTAGTGGTTGGCCTATCTATTTCCCTATGTTGGTTAGCTACTTGTTTTAATAAATAAAACGTTGGCCTTAATCGTATTAGGAATGTGTTGGCGTCACAGCTGTGGCCCAGCATTGGACAAATGTCATCAGCATCGTTCTTTAATCGACTTCATGTAGGGTTTCAAGAATGCGATCTCTTTTCACGCATTTTTGCAAGTATGTTTTGATGAAATGAAAAACGCTTAGTTTCACTGGAATTAAAACCAACCTGAAATTTACGCGTCTCGCAATTTTTAGATTTATAAAATGCTCAGATCTCTTCACTGAAATCCCATAAAGTAGATAGAAAGGCTTCAGAACGAATTAAGCGCACAGTACAATATAAAAAGGTCGAGGATTGATGCCCTGTGCCATGGGAAAATTCATCACGCAAATGTTCATTGGGGGAAGGGGGGGGCTGTTTTTATCATTAATTCGCGCTAATACGCGCATTCGCCAATGAACGGCAATTCATTGTACAAAATCCTTACGTGGCCACTTTACGGTATGCCAAAAAAGAAAACAATTGCGCAAAATGCCTCTGGCCCAACGTTAGGCCTACAGTACCTCTATATTGGGTTCAATGTGTTTAGTGTTCATAAATATATCGGGCTCCATATCAAGCCGACAGTTACTCAGCTATTTAGGCTATTACTCCAACAGCCTCATTTGGCAAATTTCCATCAATAATGGTCAAGATAAAATGAAAGTTCATCAAAATAAATGATTGACGTCAAAATGCAAGATATCACTTCATTCTGTAAACTGTTTGAATCTAAATTGTTTCCGGAAAGTGAAAATAAACATTGAAATACCCTGGAACCACATTCATCCATTTAAAGCTTAAGTCACTTTTCTGAACACTACTTACACATAAATTCTACTGACTGATGTATTAATATTTCAACTCTTCTTGAAAAAAGTGGACAATTTCGTATTTATGTTCAACCCCGAAAAAATACCAATATGTTGGCAGCGCGTTCAGCTTTAAATATTTTAATAGTTGTTTGTACACTACTCGTTCGTTTGATAAAAAGTTTTATTGTGGGAGGAAACCTGGCTCTATGCCCGTAGGAACCCCGCGACCTTTCGCTGGTAACTGGCAACCATCCCACAACAATTGAATTTTGACGTAACGTGCTAATACACTGTAATGACTGCCAAAACTCAACATTTCACGGTTAATAGAAAACGTTGAGTATCTCAATAGTGTGAGTTCTGCGCTAGACACAAATCTCTGATCATTTAAAGTGGCATGAATCGCATTGCATGAAGTTCAGATTTTTTTATAAATACCGTTTGTCGAAAGAGGTTAAGAGTTTGAAATACCTTGATAAACTAAAGTATTGACGTTCAAATAAAAAAAGATCGATGGAGCCAGTAACTTGTACGAAATGAACAGCCGGTATGTATTAGTACATTTAAAATTATCTAAACGATCATCGCCAAGATTGGTAACGGTATCGGCAGAAAGCCATAATTTTGTATTTTGTGATAACAATTTACCAAACAATGGGATATTCTTTTTCAACGAAAATTTCCCTTTTTAACGGATACAGTTTTGTAGATATTAAAGCTGTGAAATGCAAAAAACAATTTTTACTCAAATTTTCGAGTGCGGTGTTAACGCCTTTAAGTGAGCTTGATATATGTTATAAACAGCGTAAATATCTCCCCATCATCTCGAGAGAATGTTCGCTGCATTCCAGATATTGTATAACCGGTAGTCTCAAATGTGTTTGTTTGTTAGTTATAAAATTATAATGCATTACAGCTGTTATCGCCAGGCTTTAATACGTCGTTTCCGAGAAGAATTAATAATGTACAAAATAAGGTGAAAAAACCGTAACATTATGATTATTTTCAGAACAATGCTATAACGCGATGTTAAAAACATGTTGTCATTACTTGTATTTCTTTTTTCGGCTTTTTTAAAAAGTCAAAGAAAAAAGTAGATGCTCGCGTGGTTTTAATGATTTCGGGCCACGACAAACATAAAAAAAGTTTTTTTCTTTATTTCAGTCTTGGATAGAGTAGTGTATACATATCAAAGCTAACTTATATTCTAACCCACTCATAAAATGTATTCCTTAAAGTGGCATGGGCTGCCAAAATGTTGACATTTTGGCGTTAAAACAGAATGTTGAAATTATTGGCTATTTTTCTCAACACGTATAATTCGGAAGCTTTTTAGTGCTTCAACTCTTGAGAATGAATGATTAAGTGTTCTTTTGAACCTACTTTGGCTTAGAATGAATGAATGGTCGTCCCGGTTTTTTAAATTTTGTTTAGTTTTCGAACACTTTATCGGTTTGTATAGGCCACATACTCTATGGATTTTCTTCATTCTACCGCCAATCATTTAGTTTTTTCGATGGCCTTCAAAGCCCCTTACTGCCGTGACGATCAGAAACTATGAAACAAGTTTTAATTTTGGCAGCTCATGCCACTTAAAGTGACTTTCGTGTGCAATGATTTCAGAGAAACGTTGTCTATTAAGATAGTACATGTATACCATTCACCTCGTATATAGGCCCTACTCCTTCGCCTTTGTCAAAAGCAATAGCAAAAATCGAAATGAAAGTAAAAAAATACAATAAAATAGAAACGTTTCATAAGAATTACTCACCTCGGCCACTTCAGTGTCACCCACTTCTGATCTTTTCACGCTAGTACCTTCTGAGAGATATAACAAACATAAGGCGAGAGTAACAACTAAAGTTAATCGACGGTCCATTTTCGGGGGGTCTAAGGAGGATGCTTTGGCAACAAAGTGATAACAACTTACAGGCTGGAATTGAGATGAATTCCAGATATCAACCCCTTTTAAGACTCTCAATGATAACTCCTCCCACTAGGGGGCGCGTGTCTCCAATTAGCATACGCTACAATGCCCCCAAGGGCCGAGATCCTTTCCCGACTGCATTTAAATCAAGTTTGTTTTCGTGGAGATATTGGCTTCGGCTTCTGAATGACAAACGTCTTCCTGGCTACCGAATACTATTGCACAAGGTGATAAATCGCCTATATTGTAACGTAGTACAAGTTTGTTTTAGGTGAAGCCATACAAGTGGTTTTCTTTGCCTTAATGCTGCCGATATTTGAATGCCATTGTCTTAAGGCATATCAATTACTTCCTTGTTAGATCGTTGATGAAAACGACCAACTAGATGATCTATTGGCAGATCGGCTTATTACGTCGGTAAAATGACCAGAGCTGTAGGCCTTCTTGATAAAAGGTGTGGGTGTGTGGTGAATGATGTATAGATTTTTGGGGGCTGCTCTTTGATTGGTTTATTTAATGTTTTGCGCCGCACTCAAGGCCATTTCACTTATATAACGTCACATACGGCGATCGAGTTTATAATGCGTCTTCTAACAGACTCCGCATCATAACTATATGCTCTTTAGCATCCTATGCTGACCAATATATTATTGTTCAATTCATTTTTAAAAATGTTTGACAAATATCTCCAGTATTCAGTTTATTCTGTGATGGTTTAAAGATTAACATTCTGACAATTCTAAGTTCCAGTTAAATTGTGATTTTTTTAGCTCATAACTTAATAATAATCATTTGACAGCATTTGTAATATTAGCTCGGGATTCGCCCTATATTCGAACACCAGAAGCCTGTTTCACAAAACGGCGTAGATGTATATTTTTGCCTAACTTTTTTAGCAACGTATCTCAACAGTATGGGGTGCCAAGACAGTTACGTAAAAACCTACGCTACGCCGTTTTGTGAAGCAAGCCCCAGGCGTCTAATGACACACGAAGTGTTTGGATTCATCGGAGTAAGAGTTGTGAATGAACCAACATTTACATACTGTACAGTACAATATTACTTAGGATATCATTAGTAAAATTACAACATTTAAAGAGGAGCGAGCTTTCAAAATTTACACTTTCCCTCTGAATTCGGATTATCAAATACTGTAAGCAGTTATGAAGCTGGTAAAAAAAAACAATTGACCGACGTTGAAATTAGTAAAATGTATACCACGTGTGGCCTGTACGAATCGAACTATATTTCGTAAACTGATACAAAATTCATTAACCAAGACAAACATTCATTTATTTTGGCGTGTTACATAAAAAAACCATATGTTAATGAAGATTATCGGAAGCACTAACAGCACTAAAATGTTTCAAAATTGTAAAATCCTTGTGATAATTAGTCAAGATAATTTCCAGTTCATGTGACTTTAAACAACGTGACATAGTCTTCCAAATTGATATTTTATTTTCCCAACAAAATCAGGAAAGTGTCGGCTATTTGATTCAAAAAGGCGAATTGTAAATATAGTTAGCGATATCGATTTCGAGAATATACGTTATAAACTGGGGCTCGTTATACTAAGCTGGTGCAAAGTTACGCATAAATTTGAGCCTCCAGACTTATGAGCATGCGCAAGTTCCTATAATTTTACACGCATTTGCGACTGGCGCAACTTAAGCCAGTTTAGTAGAACGAACCCATGGTGTTTTGGAGGGATTATATGTCTTAAGAGAATGAATCTGCATCCCGGTTAATTGATATATTTCCCACATATTAGGCCAGATATTTCTGTTTATTTTAAAGGGGCATGAGCTGCCAAAATCCCGGTTATTTAAATTTTGTTTACTTTTAGGACACGTTTTCGGTTCGTACAGGCCACATACTGTATGGATTTTCCTCATTCCAGCGCCAATCGTTTAGTGTTTTGATGGCCTCCAAAGCCTCTTACTGTTGTGACGATCAGAAATTATGAAAAAAGTGTGAATTTTGGCAGCTTATGCCACTTTAAAGTCAACCACTTACTTTTTCGATGAACTTCAAACGGTCATATTCATGTGGGGATTGAAATTCCAGAGTTTTCCAGCATCATTTTTTTTTCAATTTGAAATACAAGTTAAACTTATATCTGATATACAATTCGCTACCAGAATTATGAAAGAGATTTCTCATCCTGGACGAGAACAGAAACTTCCAAATTGAATTGGGATAGTTTCTGGTATTAAACCTTAAATCTCTAAAAACTCAGCTCGTCAATTTCGCCATTGAGAACTTTTTGATAGTAATTGTTATTAAATGGGAAGCTTCGTCTGTATGAAGTCCGTTTTGAAAACAGCTCATTGGATTGTATGAGAGATTTAGCCTCGATGAGAAAGCCTAATGAAGATATCCTCTGAGACTCTACAAGTTTACTGATATTGGATTCAACAACACCACATGTAAATCACGACATTGATCGATACACCTTAAACACAGCGTCTCTTGGAGGGAACACAAGGACTGGGAGACAAACCGTCATAATTACAACCCTATTCCCAAGGGACTCTGGCTACCCACAATGCATACAACTTTCTGAGTGGCCAAGGATACACCCGTGATTAGTGCTGGAGAGGCAGGATCATGATGGCCTTTAAACAGTTCCGGGTCATTTCTGACTTGACTACCAAGGCTGATACATTGTTATTCTTAGTGTAAAGGAACGGCCGCAGAACAAACTAAATATCTCAGAGATTTGACGATTCTTTCCCACACCCAACATGTTCGACAACCAAATGTAACTTTATACATTTTACCGTAAAGAAGTGTAAAAAGGCAAAGTCCAACCATAAAATCCTAAAACTTAAAATAACTTCTGTATAATTTCAAACTTTTAACGGTATTCTGAAATACCAGAAACTTTACCTGAAACTATCTATTCTCGTACAGAATGAGAACTGCTTTTGTTGATTATAGTAAGATTAGCGATTAGTTTCATCAGATGTTAGCTATACATGATTTTCTCCTAGTTTCGATTTGAAAAAAAATGCTTTTGTATACAACTCTATAAGCATTCTACTTTATCATGATTGATATAGTTTTACAACAACAAGAAATATTCTTAAAAACACCATAAACTCAAAAACATGATAATTTCTTTATCAATTTACCTAAACGTACCAATCTAAGACTGGTATCAGGGGAAAGCTTTTGATAAAAATAACAAAAATTGGTGAGGTCTGAATTTAAAAACTGATAAACTTTAATAGTACCCAGAAAAGCTAGACCTGGATCCTGTTTCACAAAGCGGCGTAGCGTGGTTTTTCACGTAACTGCCATTTCAACCCATAGAGATACGTTGATATGACAGTTAGGTAAAACCTTACGCTACGTTGCATAGTGAAACAGGCTCCTGGATGTATATGCCATATCGACTCCCAATACCTCAACGTTAGAGACCATCCAACGCGTACCTCGAAGCCAGCATATACAGTAAAAAAAGAGGACAATATAGTAACATCGTGTTGTAAACTGACATTGATATCGAATGTTTTGTAATTACTCTTCCCAAACTTAATACGGCCATTTTAGACGATACATGGGTATTTAAACCCGGGGCTCGAATAGTTCATCATTTTTGCTGAGCATATAGAATATGCAAAATATACCCAAAACAAATTATTCTTTAATCAACCTCTTAAAACATTAACTGCTTTTTTATATATAGAACTTGTACTGTTTCTCATAATATACACAAAGAAAAAAGTTAAGCACCCCCTGAAATTTCTGCACCGACCGATAAAATCATTGGTGTAGGGAGATTGTTGGCAAACTGATGTTGCAGAAACGATTGTGATCATAAAGGGCAACATTCTGGCGATAAGAAATCACCAATAATGGCAATAAGCTATACAATTTATTCAGGATATCCTTAGTTTCCAAATCAAAAGCGTATTTTAACCAAAAAAAAAGATGCTTGTAAGTATGAAACTTCACGATGAGTCCATCTGGCTTCACACGGCCAACATATTGAAGTAAAAATGTCACTTTGAGTGTGTAGAACACATCCCTGGAGCAAAAGGTCAATAGCGTGTATAGCCTCCATTAGCTTTCAACCTGCGCCTCACCCCCCCCCCCCCCCCAGTGAGACGTCGGATCTGTGGAAGGGGTAACTGCGCGGATTTGAATCCTTTAGAGCCCATTTGGGATAGGATGGGCAGAAACATTCAAGCCCTAAAGCCTCCAGCACAAAATCTACAGGAATTGGAAGCCGCGTTATACCGGTATTGGCGGCAAATAAGCTTACTTCGTGTGCAGTTCTCACTTGACAAACTATATTCATCCCAGGCTTAAATTGTTTGCAAAAATTGGACCTTTTGGCAATATATTCTTATTTGCGTTATGTTTGTTGCAGAACATGTATTTTACAAGTCTGACCAAAAAGAAAATTATAATTCTGGCGCAGAACATACAAAACTCAATGTACGCTTTGCCGCTCGTCAATGATTACAAAAGTTAATTATCTCGGGGACATATGACGTTAAACAGGACCTCCGTTGTGTATGTGCCCTCACAGTGGTTACGCAATACACGATCTCTGCTGTGTCCGCACAGATTCATGGCGATTTGTGTACATCAAAGGTCGTGTGTGACGTCACTTTTGACGAGTAGTTTCGAAAAATACGGAGAATATGCATATTTCCTCCTTCTTCTCAACTTATTTTTTTTTTTTTTGCAAGTAGACATTTAGTTCATAAACAAACGCGAACCAGCTTTAAGGCCTGTTCATAAATCCTTTAATACTTTTATACTGGGTATTAAATACATCAATCCTTTAATACTGGGTTTCTTTGTTATGCGACGTCATTTACACCTGTGTTAAGCCTAATACACTTTTGAGCATCTCAAGCCTGGTATATCCACGTAAAGCGCTGAATACCAGTCAACCAATATCTTGATTCGCAATTCAAAATACCTAAATTATATCCACCATGAAAACCATCGAGCTTATCATCCCCCACATTGGAGTTTTATAATACAACAATTACATGAAATATATGGAATTGTTTGCGGTTCACTATGTTATTTGAACATGCTTTTTAATGTAACTGATTGGTACCTTTAATGTATCTGGGGGCCATTTCACGAAGCCGTGCGATCAATCGCAGTTGCCGTGACGTCATATCTCTTCACTATGGTATCCAGTGGCAACTAGGCGTCGTTTGCGATGCAACTGTTTTGTGAAACATGCCCCTGGTAAGTACCTTTAAGGGTACCTTGTACCCCTACTATCTGAGTCGGAGAATAAGGTGGTAGTCTAGGCAGAAGTGACCATGAATGTCTTGCCCATTACTAATTACACGTCTATCCTGTATCCGACAAATATGATGAGCTTTGTATTAAAGGTAGTCTCTTGGGAATGGGGTTGTAATTGTGGAGGTTTGTCTCCCAGTCCTTGTGTTCCCTCCAAGAGACGCTGTGTTTAAGGTGTATCGATCAATGTCGTGATTTACATGTTGTGTTGTTGAATCCGATATCAGTAAACTTGTCGAGTCTCAGAGGATAGCTTCATTAGGCTTTTTCATCGATAGTTAATCTACCTTTGAATTCATTCTAAGAGCTGTTTTCTATGATGACTTTATTCTGAAGTTAATAACTAAGTTATTTGGTCTGATTTGTTTTAACAAAATTAATTATTTTTTTTTTTTGGAAACAGTGCAATATTCCCTCTCCATCAAAACCATTTAAGCCAAAATCACAGTTTTTATAAATTCCTTCATTTAAAACAGATAAGGCGCCTCAGTTCAATTTGCAAAATTGGTTTTTATTGTTCCATATCCAACAGGGTTTTTAACCATTGTCTAAGGAACATATTTAGCTGATATGCCCAACCATGCGAGACGACAATTTCTTCGAAATGAATGAAAAATTATCCACTCATACAGTTTTCTTTTTACCAAACTCCATTCTATTTGAAAGCAAATCGATCCTGTTTCCTTGTTTTCGTTTATTGTTTTGGTTTATATTTTCGCTTTTAAGCGTGGATAGAGAAATTTTATGAAGGCCTTGTTATTTAAAGTGGCATGAGCTGCCAAAATGTTGATATTTTGACGTAAAAACAGAACACTGAAATTGTCGGCTATTTTTCTCCAGGCGTATAATTCAGAAGCTTTTTAGTGCTTCTAGTCTCGAGAATGTACGATAAAGTATTATTTTAACTAACTTTGGCTTAGAATGAATGAATGGTCGTCCCGGTTATTTAAATTTGGTTTACTTTTCGAACACTATTCCGGTTCGTATAGGCCACATACTGTATGGATTTTCCTCATTCCAACGCCAGTCATTTAGTTTTCGATGACCTTCAAAGCCTCTTACTGTCGTGACGATCAGAAATTATGACAAAAGTGTGAGTTTTGGCAGCTCATGCCACTTTAAAAATGAATGAGCTGCCAAAGCCGGAATTATTTTTCTATAAGAATGATGGCTATACAATAACGTATACCGTTGACATGTGACCAAAAAAGTTATTAAGCGGCATAGGGTTATTTTCGGAAATATCACGCACAATAAATCCAATAGACATCTTAAAATGAATAAACTAGTTTAGTTTTAGTTGAAAATTGGAATTTATCAGAAAAGGGCAAATTTTGGAAGCAAGTGGAAACATTTCTTTTCAGGGAAACATTTCTTTTTAACCCCAGTTTTACAGAAAATTAATGTTATTATATATTGACATACGACTGTTCATTGTCAGACCAAAACGTCTTGCTACATCATAGCAGATACTTGCAGATACAAAATACCTCTAATCTGTAAAATGGTTCAGTTTCAGGAGAATCCACCAAAATAACGTACGTCTCACGAAGAATTAACCACCCGAAGTCCAGGTGTTATTAGAAACAGTATTCTGGGATTACACTTTCTTGAAACTATGGTAGAAATTCCTCTACCGATTTTTGAGTGACACCCGGAACGGGTCCCAGAGTATGGCACCTATCGCCAGCACTGAATGCCTGCTGTCTTATCCATTCAGCCAACCGGCCTCCTCTAAAAAAAGAGGTAGTTGACTAGTAGATACTACAGCGGACATTTAGTACCCCTCTGGTAACGTAATTGACACAGCTCCCATTGCTGAATGCATGAGTTCAATTAGTTGGTGTCCTTTAGAAAGTGGGTATAACAGTATTCTCATCATTTTGGGATTACACTTTCTTGAAACTATGGTATCAATGTTTAGGTGACGCCCGGAACGGGAATCGAACCCGGGTCACAGAGTATGACCCCTATTGCCAGCACTAAATGCCGGCTGTTAGTAGAAACCTTAAAAGAACTAGAATTTTCATATTACCCCTTCTGAATCATTAGGTCAACTATCTCGCTGTAGGTATCATTGAAATATCAAATAGTCTAGTAACAATCTTCCCTGATATGGTAGATTCGGCAACGGATCCCAAGGACGACAACTCTTGTCTCCAATCTGAGCCATCCAAATCAATCTATGTTCTCTTGTTATTCCATTCAAGGGCGTGTTTATTGGCTTATGCATTATTGACGACAGATTTCTCATCAAACATCTTTGATTTGATTTATTGCGAAATTGAATAGTAATATTGTTAAAAAAAAGTCAGGCCCGATGCACTTTTAGGACATTTTTTGTCCAAAATTCTTAGAAAACCTTGACTTTAGATGTCAATAAAAAAGAAATACTATACAGAAATGAAAGTAATAGAACTCATTTTCAGTGAAAGCATTCCCTCATCCTAATGGCGTTCTGTTTTTAATTATATCTCATACCATCAAATATTTATTTATCAGAAGATATCATTGAAAACTGTCCAGCGAAAGTTTCTCATTTTCCTAAACTTGTCTCTGTTTTTTTAAGATGTACAGGATGACGTAATCTCATTCACTTGGGAACTGAATCTCTGCTGAAATATTAACATTAGGACAAACATCTGAGAACGTTTCTTATTTTCGAATTTCAACTTTTCTTATTTTTATCTTCTGTATATAGGGACCACTGACATTTTGTGAATGTAAGTTCGCAAGTTCAATTTTTGTATGATATTAAGTATCATGGCATGAGCTGCCAAAATGCACACGGTCTGCATAATTTCTGATCGCCACGACAGTAAGCGGCTTTGAAGGCTGCCGAAAAACTAAATGATTGGGGCTGGAACGAGGAAAATCCATGCAGTATGTGGCCTGTACCAACCGAAAACGTGTTCGAAAAGTAAACAAAATTTAAATAACCGGGACGACCATTCATTCATTTTAAACCAAAGTTAGTTCTAAACAATACTTTATCGTACATTTTCGAGACTAGAAACATTAAAAAGCTTCTGAGTCTTGAGAGGAAAAAAGCCAATAATTTCAACATTCTGTTTTAACGTCAAAATATCAACACTTTGGCAGCTCATGTCACTTTAAGCGCCACAGACCATCTAAAACAGTTATTCGTTACAAATAGTTACGAACAGCATAAATATACCGTTTAAAGTGGCATGAGCTGCCAAAATGTTGATATTTTGACGTAGAAACCGAATGTTGAAATTATCGGCTATTTTTCTCAAGACGTATAATTCAGAAGCTTTTTAGTGCTTCTAGTCTCGAGAATGTACGATGGAGTATTGTTTTGAACTAACTTTGGTTTAGAATGAATGAATGGTCGTCCCGGTTATTTAAATTTTGTTTACTTTTCGAACACTATTCCGGTTCGTATTGGCCGCATACTGTGTGGATTTTCCTCATTCCAACGCCAATTATTTAGTTTTTTCGATGGCCTTCAAAGCCTCTTACTTTCGTGACGATCAGAAATTATGAAAAAAGTGTGAATTTTGGCAGCTCATGCCACTTTAAACTAGCTCTTCCGCCAGATGTTCTCCATTATTTCACGGTCTTCACAGTATAGTATGGCGAGACTGAGATTAATGAACTTGTATTGATTACGTATAGCACTTGGTAACATCTTCGTTTCTCATGATTCTATAGTAAATTTGGTAATTGGACAAATGTACGAGGCTGACCAAAGCATATATGTCTCGTACACAGAATAAAATCACACATTCTGAAGCTTTAAAAGAAATCAAAAATGTTCATGAAAAGATGTTAATTTCTGAACAAACGCTGACTGTCTAGTAGAAACTTGAACGTGAAACTGAACCATAACGTGGCTTTGGAAAAAATCCCCAATGTTTTCCTGAATAAACTCGTTCAACTGAATCTGATCCGCGGGAAATAAATTCAGGACGTGAAGTAACCAGGAGGGCAATCCGCAAATGGTTTAAACTTACTGGATTGCATATTACGTACATGGCCCTGGATTTAGCCAGGCTAAACTACATCCACTGAAATGCGATTCTTCTTGTTCGTACACATTTACATCTTTTATCTTGAGGAACATTTTTTTCATACCATACACGGATTCACTGGAATCTAGTAGAAGGGGGATGAAAGCTGTTCAGGCCTATCATCAAAAATAACTTATAACCGCGAATACTATAAATGTCACCTGATAGGCAATTATTGTGATACATTGCAGAGAAAACTGCTATTATTGAGTAATTGCATGCAGTCATCTATTGTGTCGTCAAAAGACATATGTAAATTTAACGACTTTGAGTCCAACAAATCCCAGATGAATTATCGGCGAACAGAAGGTCCTGTTTCTGTTACCGGAAGTGAAAGGCAGTAAAACAGAATCCACTTTTCAATTAAAACAAGTCGCCAGTCATCTAAAGATTTCCAATTTTCCTGATATTTTGTCAGTTTTATTGGCGTCTTCGCGCATTCAGTGAAATACACAAAGGAAAGGGATTACATATATTGAAGGTATTCCGTGAAATACACAGAGAAAAAAGGAAATGGATTATATATATTGAAGGTATAAGAATTACTTATACATCTAGCTTCCAATGATCTACTCGTATATTAAAGACACACCAGAGAAAGTGACATGAGCTGACGAATGAAGGGAAAATTTCGTTGAAACAGAAATAGCTAATTGTTTGGCATTCGTATCAAGAAGCACAAAAATAAGATCTTTCTGTTTATACCAATCTTTAAAATGTATGTTAAAGCTTTTCTAATTTTTTTTTTTTATTTTTGTCATTGACTGTATTTTGTAAAACTTTGACAGTTTTTGTGTCGTATTCGAAATGAAGTTGCTTATAGAGTATAGAAATCGAGAAATTTACCTGGACGAAACCGTATAAACGAGTTGCCCCCTTTTTTAACTCGGGAGACTAAACAAGGGTAATCAAGATAGGAATAATCGAGATATGTAATGTAGCATAAATTAGAATTAGTCAAAAATCTTGATCGTAACATTCTCCTAAGCTGTGTAGTAGATTGTGCTACTGTCCAATACAATCCTTACATCCAACATATAAACCTTACTCCAAGATCAATAAAGATCATCACCCCTGTATCACTGGTCTTCTAAACAATGGGCGATAAGTATAAATTTTGGCAGCTCATGTCACTTTAATCAACCACGTCGATGAAATGATCTTTCTGAGTTTCTGTCATTTCCAAAAATCCAGTAATTCATTGTAGTGTTCTAGCTTTATACGTATAGTTGTCACCATTGGTCACGGTGAGTTTGAGATTGTTATAGGGATGGCCATATTCCCAGGTTATCGATGAAGCAACAGATATATAAAGGATGAAACAGATTAACCATGTCTTTCACTTCAAACGGCCGAAGCTACGTAATAATCCCCATTTATGAGGGTAACTTCTTGGATGAAAGGCGCTGGAATATAACACAAGGTTTCATGTGCATAATGAAGCATAAATTAGAATCGTTAATAAAACAGAGATATTGCATTCTCCGTGGGCTGTACTGTGGGCTGCATGGTATGTTGCATCCCTGTCTATGAATGTTACCCGGTTGTTCGTTTATCAGCCAATGTGGCAACTGAAAGAACCATTTTACACGTCCTTGATAATAATATAAATTATGTCCTAAATTTAGTATAGTATGCTCTAAGCAATGCTTAATTTACTGTTAAGTTCAAGGACTCTCAGAATTTTTCACTACCTAAAAATATCAACCTTATCCTAACGGCATCAATTAACCGTTAATGTTTTATCAATATAATATACATGACTGGTTTCTTTTTCGTGACTTACAGTCTCTGCTCGAATGATTTACTTAACACTGAGAATAATGACGCAATTATTCGAGTTTTTCCAGTTTGAGAAAAATAATTGACTGTGAAAAGAGAGGGAAGTCGATATTTAAACACGAAAAGAGCCGGTACATGTAGTATGGAAGACAGATGCGGTTACTCTCGACCGAGTGCCGGGCTCCATAAATCACACGGCTCTAGAAGACGAGAATGCGCCACATCCGTCTTCCATCAGATGGTACAAAATAGTGGTAACATACAATTGGGTGTTTCTAACAGTTACAAAAATCTCTGTGTTATATATTTATAGACACTAAAACATACGGACAAAGGCAAAATCTTCTATATTAACGTAAGCAAAAACCTCTCTAGAACTATATTTTGAAAGCCAATAGTCAAATGTATCGTGACGGTCTTTGTTTTACGGGTTTGCTGGCGATAGCTTAAAAGACACTAGGAAATGTTCCAAAAAATATGCTTTTAGGTCGATCCAGAAGCGGGCGCAAAGACAGATTGTCCCAACTGCATTAACAAGACGGTGTAGCTAACTTTCATAAACAGATGATATAGGTTAGTCAGTAGTGTATATATACAGTGTATATTGTATATTAATGTGTTTATTACAACTATTTATGATTGGGTATAAGGGTCTGAATGATATGCCCCTTTTTAACGCAATACGAAACTTGTCTCCATGGTTATTTTAGACGAGAAGATTTTCCCTGTGCTCGTGTGTTTGGGTGTTCAAAAATATATATCAATGTGTTTATTACAACAACTTATGATTGGTTATAAATGTCTAAATGATATATCTCTTTTTAACATAATTAGAAACTTGGGTATAAGGATCTGAATGATATGCCCCTTTTTAACGAAATACGAAACTTGTCTCCATGGTTAATTTAGACTAGAAGATTTTCCCTGTGGCTGTGTGTCAAATAGACACAACGGAAATATGTAGTTATTTTCTTTGAGATACCCTGATCCAGAGCCCTTGGATAGAAATTGTAACACATTTTGGCGCCGTGCAGTGATTCAACACACTTCCATCGAAGGACAATCTTTTACTGCACAAGAATCGATCTGTTAATTAGCAGAAAGCATGTTGGTCTACAGGGTAACCTTTAAAAGGTAGAACTGGGATTACTTCCGGGTGACGTTTAGGTACAGCAATTAGCGAATTATTTACCAGATATAGAACTTTCTTTCTGATTGGAAAACATTAATTATGCGACTATCATGTAAGAATCCAGGATTCAGATCGGACATACAGTTGATATAGGCCTATATATTTATAAGGCAAAGTTAATATATATAAATGTGCCAAATCACAAACAAAATATTCCGCTTGGGAAACGTTTGAATACTTTCAGGCAATGGGTGTAAAATTGTTTACAATAACTCATAATGCTAATATTTCTCTTCCATTGATATTTCTACGTGTTGATAAGTCAAAGGTGAACTAATAACTGGTCGTAAGTCGTAAATACACCGGTACAAAGTGGACTATTTCGCCCGGGACATCGACTGCCTTATAAAAGGGGATCACAGCCGGTTTGTCTTAATGGAGTGCTTTAAAGGGAAAGAAAATCTAAGCTTTAGACTAGTTTAGATGGAAAGAGTAGAGTTCATTTAGTCCAAAACAACTGTCCGATGTATGTTTTATCCCCTCGTAAGCGAATAATTGAAATTTGAAGGTGGCGTTACAATATAGAATAAGCTCCATAGGCCGTTCACAAGGCCGCCACCATTTTTTCATTAGTTTTATCCAATTATTGTTGAATAAAAAATTAAGTGCGTTATAGAATAGTCATGTGATGCAATTTAGCCAATGGCTGGCTAAGCAATGGCGCGGGGTTGCATACTGACATATATATTTGGAGACAATCTTCCCACTTCAAATTTGTCGCCATGTTTTTTTAAACCTAAATCTACCATTATACATTAGAGAGCGGTAAAAATACGTCATTATTGATCTAAAAATAGCTAAACCAACATCACGTCATCCTAAAACGGAAAAATGGCTACACAGATAAGCCACTGAAAGGACATACTTCTGTCTGTTTTTCTTAGCTTGAGGGTCACTGGAGGTGATTGACGTGAAATGTTTTAAGCACTTTGAAGGTTGTTATCGACGATAATCCCTATGTATTTCCCCTCCTTTAAGGATTCAGTTTGTTGGATATGTACGATTTTAAATAAACGAGTAAATAAATGCGGATTGTTTGCAATTGGAGAAACAATTTGTAGATTTTTTTAATACAATACATTTTTTTAGTACAATAAAAAAATGTTTAAATTACCGTTTTTTGTCAAATCGCTCAGTTAAGAGAAGCCAATATAACTAGACGTGAGGATTTAAGTCAAATTTAAAACAAAGCAGACTTGTTGTATATGCTGTGTAGCGGAACAAAGACTGTTTAATCGGAAGAAAATCTGATTTATGCAGGGAAAGGGCATCTAACTTTTTGGTCAAATTAATACCTAACTTACCAAAAAAATTCGTTGTACGGTAACGCCATGCAAACGAAATCATAGCGAAATGGGTAGTTGCAGTATAATTGCATCCCCACTCTAAAATATTCAGAAAAAATATTTTATTTATCCCACACATGATAAACTTTACAAGTATAAATGAACTGACAATCTGGCGATATTTTTGGACACCTAATAAAATATTTTTTGAAAATTATTTCCCAATATTTACAGCTCAAGTCATACCATATCAGAGCTTACTTGAAGTGAACTTCGTGTAACACGGCACCAGGCTCAGATTGCAGCAGACGATTCTTGAAAAATAATCAACTGTTCTGGTCCATACAAATGTGTTGTTTAAGTCGGAGAAACAACTCGTGTCGTTGATTCTTGAAAAATAATCAACTCGCACCTTGCGGCGCTCGTTGATTATTTTTCAAGAATCAACGGTCACTCGTTGTTTCTCCTATACATAAAATTTGGACATTGTATGTGTTAATTGTTGCTATTTCTCAATCAACTGTTTATCATACGCTGATAATAGAAGCTGCAAAACTGGCAGGACATCCTGCGGCGTGGCCAACTCTAAATGAATAAACAAACCATTGTTATACAGTCTGATAACTTCGGGGATATACGTACGCGAAAAATACCCCCTGACCGACTGCAAGTCATTTTGAATGTATGCGACCCTCAATATTGTCGACCATTTGATATTTTCTCGTGACTGGTTTCAGTAAAAATCTTTTTATTTGAACTTCTTTGGAAAAGTATAAAATGAATGAAGCGTAGCTTATAAACTACGTGTAAGTGACCAGTTTTTCACTGAAGTTGTTTCTGGTTTACGAAATACGTTTATATGAAAAATATCCATTTGAGGACGAATGAATCGCATCGCTCTCTTTTTTCAAATACAGTTCATTTCATTTTGGCTTGCATTTTTAAAATTTATATGTAGGAAATATTTGGTAGTTTTGCGGCAAAATTATTCATTAACTGCAATACTTTATGAATAAAGTATAACAATTATTGGTTTTCTCATTCCGATTTAGTCACACCTCTGGCTGCACTTGGTGCTGCTCTTCTCATAAACAGCTTCAAAGAGAAACCAAAGCAATAAATGCACCCGAATCCTTAAAAACTCCATTAATAATTCAAACCTGTGTCGTATTTGCTGGGTTAAGGATAACAAGCAAAATGTCAGTGTCAGAAACACAACAGGTAACCCAGGGCGCATTGGTACCAGTTTACCGGTGTAATAACAACCCGTTATTGGTTGAATTATCCTCAGTATTACCAGTGTATATGTGATTGAAATGTTGGAGAGAACTAAGACACATCGCCTAATGCTTCAAAATCGGGCAAAGAATGCTTGTATTTTACTTTAACTTTTTCACTGTGTAAATCATTCATTAAGTATTTTTGTCATCTTTTGAGGTGTTTAGCTCCGTTTGTTTATCTTTTTTTAACAAAGGACAAGATTAAAGCTGTAACGTCTGGTTGTTATCTGCCTTGTAAAGGCACAGGGTTGTATTCATTTTCCCTTGTATTTTAAAGCAGTGTTTCCCGTATGTTATACATATAAACTAGTGATTTCCAAGTTACAAAGTTAACAATATCATTTAACCTGACATGTAACTACTATCATATTTTTGCAATCTCCCCTGCAATTGGTCTAGGAGATAATAAGACCGTAAGCCTATACATATATATTTTATACCTATGCCACAAATCATTTATTCACACAAATCATGTATGTATTCTTCCAACTCAGTTAGAGTGAACGCCAGGCTATATATTTTGTCAATAATTCCCTATAATTCCTGTATTTGTCAGTGTCAAACCAGGAGTTTCTCCTTCCCATTTATAAGACGTTATAGATCTTAATTTGATTAAGTCATAGGGTCATTTTTGTGCTGTTAATAGGAAATCGATAAAGTTGTAATCTTATATACCCGAAGATAAAAATTTTCCTCGGATCGGTTATCCCTGGTTTCCCGTCGTTTTGTTAACGACCATTGTACACGAATCAATGTTATTAAACAGAATGACATTGTGTTTCCTTTAAAACAGATTTGCTACCTGGAACATTTTGTGCTATGTTGCCTTTCTAACCCTGTCATTAACACCACAATTGCATTTAACGATACAAGATTTTTTCCTTAAAATAAAAAGGTTTTATTAAAATTTGAAAGCTATTAAATCTCGATGGACGTGTTATTTTCTTCACGGTTATTTTTTTTTTTAAAGTTAAAATAATGTCTTTTTAGACTTGAGAATGTAAGTTCACGACGGTTAAGACTATTTTAAAGGGGCATGAGCTGCCGAAATTCACACTTTTTTCATAATTTCTAATCGTCACGACAGTAAGAGGCTTTGAAGGCCATCGAAAAACTAAATGATTGGCGTTGGAATGAGGAAAATCCATACAGTATGTGCGCTGTACGAACCGAAAACGTGTTCGAAAAGTAGCAAAATTTAAATAACCGGGACGACCATTCATTCATTCTAAGTCAAAGTTAGTTCAAAACAATACTTTATCGTACATTTTTGAGACTAGAAGTACTAAAAAGCTTCTGAATTATACGTCTTGAGAAAAATAGCCGATAATTGCAACATTCTGTGTTTACGTCAAAATATCAACATTTTGGCAGCTCATGCCCCTTTAACGTAGAGTTACAGTTTTATAAATGGTGGTTTCATTTCTCCCAATCATTCACTTCACACAGACCAGACGCCCGTTGTTTACTGTAATGGTTATTAATTAATCTATTGCTGAACTTCAACCACTTGAACGGTTGTGAAATTCAGAATTTATGAAATGAAATTAAGGGAGGATTTCGGAAGATCTTGTCACTTGTATCCCTGCCTTGTAATTGTCATCCTATAACGGAAATGTGGATACGTTAGCTCAAGAGATGTTTTTTTCGTAAACTAATGTTATTGATATGACATATAAAGGATAATTAAAATACACTATGAGACACTTAAAATTCAGCAAACCTTAACAATAAGCGTGAAAAACTCCTTTGTGAAACATTACAGAATCCAATGACAACTTATCATTATCTTCTTCGCAATCTCTTGATTAAGTAATTAAATTCGACCCCTACCTCTACCTTTACTTCTCATTATCTTTATGAAACGTGCATTACCAGAATAACGACTTCATTAATTTCCAGGCTATGAATTTTTTTTTGTAAAAGTGGAAGTTAGACTGCGCCACGTGTCGAGGGCGCCGTGCAAGACACCATTGCGGTTAATTAAACTGTCTGTATCCTTGAATCCCATCCAACAGTTATAGGAATCTGTAACAGGTAGGAAAAATGAGTACGATTAGTATAGAACTTACCAGAATGTCATAAAGACGTCTTTTGTCTTTTTGTACTTTTGCTACAGTTTAACCTCACGTTGTGCGATACTGTTCTTGTAAGTTTGCAAGTGGAGTTCAACTGCTGCGGGACCCAGTTTCTATGATCATTTTGAAAAAAGGTCGGGGAAATAACAACAAGATATAGGTAATTAGTCACAAATAAAAACTCTATAATTTACTCATACGGGAAATGAAACTCTAGGTTTTGACATGTATGGAAAAGTTGAGGTTTTAGTTCTTCATTTATATTAGTAATTCTGGATATTGTCCTTTTCAGAAAGCGAAATTTAAGGCAACGGTTTAATAGGGCCTAGGAGTTTACCGAGAGATTTCGCGATATCCGGTGACAGATGACGTTTTTTCATGACGTTATCCGTTCGATTGACTTTTTTGTTCTAAAGCGTCATAAATGAGCGTCATATTCGAACGATATGCGTAATGACAACGCCGGTGACAGGGAATTTGTGGAAAGGTCACGTTACTCCCGCTCCCTATTAGGAGAAATTATTTGGCGTATACCTCGACATGTATGTGTTCAACTATCCGACAAAAATTGAAACATATATCCGTCCTAACGGCCAGGGCATTCTTAGCGGTTGATGACCTTGACTATCCTTTGCTAGAAAATCACCTCTTCTAACTGCGGCGACAGGGATACATGTGCTCATCCTCGTAGATTTTAAAAGTTATTAAACTGACGGCAGCCAGCATATCGAACTCGTGGATTCACGAACTATTCAGTAAGAGCTTTACACACGACACATAATGATTGATTGTTGTTTTACGTCCCACTCAAGATTATCTCACTTATATGGCGGAGTTGCCAGGTTTAATCGGAGCGGCAACCCAGCTTTATGTCTGTTGGAAGTCTCCGAACAAAAGGATATATAGGCCTATATGTACAGCAGTTTGTTTACATAAAAAAAATAAACGTCCAGGTGCCAAGCGCGCAAATTAACTCGATTGAAGTTCGTGCGACGTAAATATGCTTTTTGTATCTGTTAACTTATTGATTGGATAGATTTGGCTGTTTTGTTCTGGTTGGCAATAACAAAGAAAGGAACGAAATTCAAGGGAATGTGATATGAATTCGATTCAAACTTCGAAATTTTAAAGTTAAATGATAAATGATTCTTTTTGAACATCTAACTGTGATTTATTAGTGTAAAATGGACTAAATAAGTATTTTAAAAACATAATGTTGACACAAGACGAGCTTCCTGTAAGGTCCCGGGAAGCCAAAAAAAGGGCGATTGAAAATATGCATACTTTCCGGTAGCAATCGGAAATATCTTCTCATTAGAGGTCATACTTGACTTTTAAACGCCTACGTTGTCATTTTGACCAATCACAAACACGCACTGACTCAACGCTGGTCGTATATGAGGTCACAATGGAAATGTACATATGAGATGTCAACTATGACGTCACGGCGCTAAGCTAATTAATTTCCGTATAGAGGTCGTGGGATAAAACAGAATGTGTTGGATTTTCAAGGGTTTGTTGCAGAAATTTCATTTTCTTTTTTGTCGAGTATGTGCAGTATATGTTCTTAAACAAATTGACTACACAATAGAAGGTATTGCTTTTAAGTTGTCATTTATCCTTTAAAGGATTTATTAAATGCCAAAAATCGTTGTTCTGGCATCAGTTATTGATTTGATTTGAATTATTCATTAATACTTACAAGTTATAATATTTTCCATACCTGAGAATTGCACTGCGTTTCGGACGCTAATACTTCTAGAGCAGCTCTTTATTTTAAGCAAAATAACTTTACATCAGCTTGATGAACCAACAAGGATTTTAGCTTTTCCGCTTTTGAAGCAAGGATGTGTTTATTCATTAGTGCCAATCTTTTTTTTTGATTTCTTGAGGACCAACTTTTCACGTAACTGCCATAGCAACTATTACGTACAGCTGAACTGTTAACATATGTATCTATTTCGATTAACTTAGAAATTTCTCGATTGTGACGTATTGTCTGTTTGTTTGCTAACTTTTTAACAATGTTTCAATGTTTCGAGCTGTACTCTTGCCGTCTTGGAAGATATTCGGCCTGCTTTATATAAATGTCAGTGATTCCGGACTTGTGAATTCTATCAAGAATTTATCCTGTGGATTTACCATTGTGTCTTCAAGATTCATTCTGGGGATCTATATTTCGTCGATTCGTGGTCATCGGATTTAAACCAGTGAACTTTGTGAAGGATACAGATTTCTAGGAACTGTAATTACTTAACTTGTATAAGTAAGTCATTTTGATATATGTTTTCTTTCCAACGTTTATGTAATATTTGCCTGTAAATAAGTTAGTCCGTTTGCTTTTTAATATAAATCAAAATTTGTACATACAATCTGCTGGTTTGTTGTTACTTCTTTTCATTATCATTCGGTATCGTAACACAACCCATACTGTAGAAATACGTTGGTATGAAAGTTACGCCAAAAATACATCTAATGGTGTGTTTCCACGGACATGCGTTAACGCGTGCGTTGACGGATGCGATTTTCTCCCAAAGAATGGGAACTACAGAACTACGCTATAGTGTTTCCATGGTCAGTCCGATAGTTTTTAACGCACGCGTTAACGGACGGAGAATGGAGCTTGTTCCATTTTTAACGCATCGGACGTGGGATTTCGCTTATCATGGCGTCATTGAAGGGATTTTCCGATCCTGATGATTTTTGACCGTAACAATATGACAGATCGCACTAACAATCGCATGCGTTAACGCAAGTCCGTGGAAACACTTCACCCTATCCGTTAAACAATCGCATCCGTTAACGCACGCGTTAACGCAGGTCCGTGGAAACACACCATAAGCCGTTTTGTGAAACAGACGCCAGGCGATCAGAGCAAGTCCTAAACCGTCAAATAATATCATCACTGAAGAAAGAGAGAGAAACTATAGAATCGGATAAAGATTTAAATTTATAAACTAGAAACATTGGAGGTGTGTAAAAAGACATGAATGATACTGTATATAAGTTTTATAAAAACGTGTAGGATGTTAATCGAAAGCCTGTTTGAGCAATATTAACAGAATATGGTAGATAAACAAATGTCTTAATCTTGTGTTTCTGTATAAGTTATCAAGGTACGAGTCTCATACTTGGAATCCTCTCGATGGTGGACATTTGTTCACACCGCCTCAGGATTATACTATTTCTATGGCATTCAGAGTTAATATTACAACCAGTAAACAGGTACTAATTTACCCTGGGATACCTGCTGTTTTTGTAACGTGGGCATTTTGTTGATTTCCCTGAACCTTGCAAATACAACAAAGAGTTTGTATTATTAATGAAGCAGGTATGAATATACTGCTATGATTCGTCTCTGAAATTGTGTATTGTGACCAGCCGTTAGAAGCCGTAAAAGCTACAGGACATCCCGATATTTGACTAAATCTGAAAGGGAAAACCAACCATTGTTGTGTACTAGGGCATACAGTACCGAGTATACAGAACCAAAAGGAAACAATCAGTCAATTTGAAGGCAATATTTGTGTTGGATTATTCCGAGAGGTGTCATTAAAATTTGTCAAACTTATAACTGTATATCATGCTATAGTTTTAGTTGTTTTGGAAGAAATTGGTAGATAAATAACATATATTTCTAGAGTATTGTCATCTCCTGGTAGGAGAAACATGTTTGTTTCTTCTTGACGAATCTCACTCGATCGATCTATGAGGGGTGGTTGCCAATTACCAACGGAAGGTCGTGGGTTTCCTCCGGGCATAGAGCCCGATTTCCTCCCACAATAAAACTGGCAACGCCGCCATATAAGTGAAATAATCTTGAGCGCGGCGTAAAACACCAAACAATCAATCAATCTTGACAAAACAATCAATCAATAGCCCTCGAGCTATCGACCAAGTTAAAGAATAGATAGATAATGAAAAATAACTAATTATATCAGCAGTATAAAGTGATGGGGGCCAGTGTATACAATTTTACAGTTTCCGATTTCCATCCTGAGAAGGGTCGTTAGCATCTTCCCAAGTCAGTTACATGAGTTATAACATGAAGCTCAATAGGTCCATAGGTCATTCTGATGGATTCTATTGTAAAGAATAGGTAGCAGCCATTATACAATGCTTGTCACCTCGTGGACAAATCTAAAATGAATTATCCCAAAACAGAAATATCTTTGTCTGAAACAGAAAAACAGAATCCACTATCGATTTGAGCCCATATCATAATAATCTGATACAAATTGGTTAAAAGTTTTTCAAGCTAAAATCCCTGTGTTAGTTTAAAACAAGTTGAACAATGTCCGCATCGGTCTCGGACACCATCCGTCCTTGTTAGTCACTGTAAATGCGTTTTGTCTTATCCGAGTTCTTACTTTCTAATACGAGAGACTCTGCAATATACCTTTTCAATCCGAATGAAAACAAAAGCTGGTGAATAATTAGCTGTATAAGATTTTCAGATTAATTAGCCTAGGAATGGATCCCACACCCAAAATATACCCAGTTATCTTCAAAAAGGAGTTCGTAGAATGGATTCAATACCCCAGTAGAGGCTATCAACGTGTATTTTCTCCAACTTGCAAAGTGTCAAAGATTGTCTCCCAGACTTGTTATTTTCGATTTGGTAATAAATATTTGATTCATCTCTGAAACAAAAAATAGGTTCTTGTAATGAAGTTTTGTGCTTAACGGTTGACTCGTCTAACATAGTTGAATTTCCCCAATATGGAGCGAACTAAACCGTCCAGTATGCCAGTGTTAAATAACTGGACAACAGTTTTATTTCCCTAATATGGGGCGAACTAAACCGTTCCATTATGCCATAGTTAGATACCTGGACAATACTTAAAGACTAACAGATTGCCCTCGTGCAAAGCCCATCTATACCTGTCACATAAGACATAAGCAACTACTATACCTCCGAAAGCAATACCTGCGAAACAAAGCACTTACTTGGACGATGACGAGGTATTCTTTAATTGATTATATGTCTTTCACTTTTAAGAAAAAATAGATATTTTCAATACAGCCGAGAGGAAGGCAAGTCACGAAAAGCGGAACAATTAGTTAGAGAGTCATGTCTATGTCATTATTAAACGCCAGGCCGTATTTTACCACTATCCCTTCATCATATCATCATTATGTGTCTCGGACCAACCTCCGTTTCTTTGCCTTTTTTAACTGTTTTAATTGCTTTCTTAATCCCTAGGTTAAGGAAATAATTTGGACGAAAACCGGTCCCGGAAAGAGTAAGACTCTATTGGCAGGTCGTAAAAGACATGTGTGTGATTAAATATAGGTATACCGTCTGAAATAAGGAATACTGGGTAATAACTGAAGTTATTTGTAACGGATGCACAAACGCCTGGCTACAAGCTGTTTATGTAACTCAGGAAAATAGTTTTATGGATTACACCACTTCTTTAAAAAAGTTTGTTGGCCCTAAAACTATGTTCCTGAGATGCACAAATATCCTCCTTGGCTCAGTAGCTAGAGCCTAAGGCGCTCAATCCGAACAGTCTTCCGCCAATGGGTCGCGGGTTCGAATCCCACTCAGTCCCAACAAAAATTGGAAAATTTTCTGACTGGGTTTTCACTTGAACGACCTATGTGGGATGGTTGCCAGTTACCAGCGGAAGGTCGTGGGTTACCCCCGGGCATAGAGCCGGGTTTCCTCCCACAATAAAACTGGCAACGCCGCGATATAAGTGAAATAATCTTGAGCGCGGCGTAAAACACCAAACAATCAATATACTGTATTATAATATTCGTGGAAGATGTTACAAGCTGTTTAGTACTTGGTGAGACCTTATGTCTTTTAACTCTTACATGCTTACGACTAACACCCATGTTGTCCGTTCGCTTCTTGCAAGTTAGATTTGTTATAGTAAATTCAGCCATTGCGCCTGCGTGGTAAAGTTTAGTTTGAATCATACATTTATCTCAACAATCACGTATGTTTCAGCAGAAACTAGGATAACAGTTCACGTAGTTGTATTAAGGAACACTAAAACACAAGGGCACATGGAATATCTTCTTAAAATAACCATTGAGACAAGTTTCCAACTACATTTTGATTAGCGTTTTTCTTTTTAATTTTGTTAATGTCCTAATAATAGTTAAAGTATTGGTATTTCATTGAAATTCTAAACTTGGTGGCTTTTTGATGGAATAAAACTTATGTTTAAATCCTGGTTTACTGAATACAAAACATAATTTTAAACTAAATTTTGTATTACATTGTGTCTGAAAATCAAATTCCTGAAAAGGAGATGACTGGAACCAGAGGTCTATAAATAAAATGGGGAAGTGTGAAACGTCCCATTATATAATACTCAGGGCATTGACACCTTTGGCCGAGAGGTCACCATAAACAGCGCCCTGTCTCGGTTAGTCAGAAACCGTGGCTTTTCTTCTCTTCCTTGTATGAACTATTATGGGATGCATAAGAAAAAAGATGGCAAACGTTTTAGATGTGACAACAATACTTTATGGAACAAAAGTTAAAGTTTCTGAAGAATTTCATATAGTTAAAAATGAGACAAGGAGCCTTGTTTGGAACGATTTATGTCGAAATTTAGATATCGGAGCCGCGTGCTCGGCTAAAGATTGTATAAGAACTAATGCATTCTCCGAACTGGGGTTACTGGGATTGGCGATAGTTTTGATAGTCCAGTAAGTGGAGATCGAGTGACTTTATTTTCTGATTTGAAATTGCGCAACCTTTGACAATTTCAAAATCTACCGCGCATAAACGTCACATAATATAGTATGAACAGGTCGAAGGCGTCAGTGCCCTGAATATGGTGTAATGTGACCTTTCACACTTCTCCATTCATAGACTTCTGTTGGAACCTATTAACACGAAAACCGAGTTCGAAGACAATTGGAGACTTCATTCAGTCATCTAGATATATTATTCAGTATATGGAATTACCAGCTAATTAACCCAGATTATTTTCATTCATGCTTGACACCTTGGCTCGTTACAAGGACACGGATTGTCAATCTCACGGCCTCCCTGAGCCGATGGTACATTACGGGGGCGGAGATTTAGTACACCGACACACACATCTTAAGAGAACCCTTAGTAAAACTTGTGCATAGATGTAAGGAGTTATAAACGAACGTGCATCTTGCTTCATATAAAACCTGAATCTACATGGATGAAACCAATGTACATCTGTATTCATAGAAAAACCTGAATCTACATGGATGCATGAAACCATTCATACAAAACTTGACTCTACGTGGATGAAACCAATGTACATAGATGAAACCAATGTACATCTGTATTCATATAAAACCTGAATCTACATGGATGAAACCAATGTATATCTGTATTCATATAATACCTGAATCTACATAGATGAAACCAATGTACATCTGTATTCATATAAAACCTGAATCTACATAGATGAAACCAATGTACATCTGTATTCATATAAAACTTGAATCTACATGGATGAAACCAATGTACGTCTGTATTCATATAAAACTTGACTCTACATGGATGAAACTAATGTACGTCTGTATTCATATAAAACTTGACTCTACATGGATGAAACCAATGTACGTCTGTATTCATATAAAACCTGAATCTACATAGATGAAACCAATGTACATATGTATTCATATAAAATCCGAATCTACATGGATGAAACCAATGTACATATGTATTCATATAAAACTTGACTCTACATGGATGAAACTAATGTACCTCTGTATTCATATAAAATCCGAATCTACATGGATGAAACCAATGTACCTCTGTATTCATATAAAATCCGAATCTACATGGATGAAACCACTGAACATCTGTATTCATATAAAACTTGACTCTACATGGATGAAACCAATGTACATAGATGAAACCAAAGTACATCTGTATTCATATAAAACTTGACTCTACATGGATGAAACCAATGTACATAGATGAAACCAAAGTACATCTGTATTCATATAAAACCTGAATCTACATAGATGAAACCAATGTACATATGTATTCATATAAAACCTGAATGTACGTTGATCACAAATTCAATTCAAATGAATCTCCTATCTTCATTATGTAAAACGTATTATCAAGTTTAGCAGTAAGACTTTCTATATTATGATGACAATGGCTTTTAGAGTCAAAACACACAAAACAACTCCTACTATATTGGACATGATGACAATGGCTTATAGAGTCAAAACACACAAAACAACTCCTACTATATTGGACATGATGACAATGGCTTTTAGAGTCAAAACACACAAAACAACTCCTACTATATTGGACATGATGACAATGGCTTTTAGAGTCAAAACACACAAAACAACTCTTACTATATTGGACATGATGACAATGGCTTATAGAGTCAAAACACACAAAACAACTCTTACTATATTGGACATGATGACAATGGCTTATAGAGTCAAAACACACAAAACAACTCTTACTATATTGTACATGGTGGCAATGGCTTATAGAGTCAAACACACACAAAACAACTCTTACTATATTGGACATGATGACAATGGCTTATAGAGTCAAAACACACAAAACAACTCTTACTATATTGGACATGATGACAATGGCTTATAGAGTCAAAACACACAAAACAACTCTTACTATATTGGACATGATGACAATGGCTTATAGAGTCAAAACACACAAAACAACTCTTACTATATTGGACATGATGACAATGGCTTATAGAGTCAAACACACACAAAACAACTCTTACTATATTAGACATGATGACAATGGCTTATAGAATCAAAACACACAGGACAACTCTTACTATATTGTACATGGTGGCAATGGCTTATAGAGTCAAACACACACAAAACAACTCTTACTATATTGTACATGATGGCGATGGCGTTTAGAGTCTAAACACACAGGACAACTCTTACTATATTGTACATGGTGGCAATGGCTTATAGAGTCAAACACACACAAAACAACTCTTACTATATTGTACATGATGGCGATGGCTTATAGAGTCAAAACACACAAAACAACTCTTACTATAATGTACATGATGCCGATGGCGTTTAGAGTCTAAACACACAAAACAACTCTTACTATATTGTACATGATGGCGATGGCTTTTAGAGTCCAAACACACAGGACAACTCTTACTATATTGTACATGATGGCGATGGCTTATAGAGTGTAAACACACAAGACAACTCATACTATATTGTACATGATAGCGATGGCTCATAGAGTCTAAACACACAAGACAACCTTTACTATATTGTACATGATGGCGATGGCTTATAGAGTCAAAACACACAAAACAACTCTTACTATATTGTACATGATGGCGATGGCTTATAGAGTCAAAACACACAAAACAACTCTTACTATAATGTACATGATGGCGATGGCTTTTAGAGTCCAAACACACAGGACAACTCTTACTATATTGTACATGATGGCGATGGCTTATAGAGTGTAAACACACAAGACAACTCATACTATATTGTACATGATGGCGATGGTTAATAGAGCCAAACCACACAGGACAACTCTTACTATAATGGACCTGATGGCCATGGCTTATAGAGACCTTAAAATGGCATGAGCTGCCGAAATTCAGAATTTCTTTTTTCAGCCATTCCGATTGTCATGATTAGTTCGGCTTTTCAGATACCTTGAAAAATCAAAGGCCCACTTGCCGCCGTAGCCTGTTTGACATTTGTTAAGAAAACCAATTTGCACGAGCTTACTACAACTAAAAACACTAAAATTAAACATGGCACACATAAAGCATGTCCAAAATAGTTTAGAATGTATAAATGAGGGTGAAAAACAAACGAAGAATCGAAGCTCGATTACAACAACAACACCGATCAGTGTCGGTTAACTTAAGTGTTGGATTACCCTCATTCAAGCGTTTTTGCCTGTGGTTTGCACTCGGCGGGCTTTTATAGTCCCTCTTACTCGGTCGTTAGTATGTACCTGTATTTCTAAGATAAAGTTCGTAAAATAAACTGTGTCGTTAGATCACCCTGACGACTCAAACCATTACGGCACTTGTACACACGCTCATGTTCGAAGTTTGTTTACACTGCGGGTACCTGAAAAATCCGTTTTTCAATTTCAAATTAAAAATACTAAATGATGTCAAAACTTTCAATTTCTGGTAAAAATAGAAATTTCTAACTTTTTCTGTCTGGGAAAAATACAGAAAACCGTCCACTGTTTTGAATGTAAACAATCTTCTGGATTTTCGCGGCAAGTGTGCCTTTAAAGGATTGACGTTCAAATTAAAATATTGACATTGCCAGTCACCCGTACGAACCAAAGATGTGTGCTAATAACGTACAATATTCAAATAGCCGAGCTGTATATCTCTAAAATAAATATATAAGGAAAGCTCCTATTTTGAACTTCTTGATAAAAATGACAAACAACTACCGAATTCTGTTTCAGCTAAATGTAAATTCCATGAAGCAAATGGTATCTGCAACTAAACTTTGGAAGGTTCAAAGCTGAACGTGTTGACCTAAAGGACATATCTTTATGGAGTGGGCTTAATAGTCAGCATATGGAGCGCAAGTCACGTGTGAATTCCACAAATTTCCTGTCACCGGCACTGCATTGCGCATGTGGCTGAGCGTTTTTCGTTCCAAAATGACGTTGAAATATGACGTTATGGAACAAAATACGTCAAATGGAATTGCAACGACATCAAAAACGTTCTAAATGGTGTCATCTGTCACCGGATATCAGAAAATCTCGTAATAATTCTTATGAGACTTGCGCTCCATATTGTACCATACAGACCTAAAATTCAAAATTCCGGAAAAGTAGTAGACTAAAACCAGACAAAAACCCACTACGGGAAAACGGGAACTTCATTCAGCTTCGTATATATATTATTCACTACATGGATTCAACATCTACCCTAGATTATTTTCATTAAAGTTTAAGGCTTTGATCAGACAGATAGAGACAGATTACCGCTGCCTCATTACGGGGACGAGGTGAGATAACACACTGGCCTACATGTACATCAGTCTACCAATGGTGGGCGCCGGAGCTGTAGTGAATAATGAAGCAATGTATATCGGGTGGCTAAAAAAAACGCTACTTAAAGTGGCATAAGCTGTCAAAATGCGGATTTTTAGTGAATTCCAATTGTTAAGAACAGTTGAGCTTTTAAAGTACCTTGAAAAACTAAAGGACTTATTCTGTTATCCTTAAGGCTTATTTTTTTTAACGAAATTTCACTAATATTTAGCAGTTGGTGCCACTTTGATTGAAACTTTTTTATCTTCAGTTAAGTAGTTTTATTCGATGAAAAAAACATTTGCTTGCGGGCCGAAGAGTTAAATTTGAATTTTCCTTGTTTACATGGGTCATTTGGCCAATACTACTAACAGAGGATGTCCTTCAACCATTTGCTCTTCAACCCAATATAATAATTGCCTAGATTTTACAGGTGCGCGATTATTAATGCTGAATGCAGAATACCGGTGGCCAAATCTTGGGCATGTGGACGAAAGTATATTGGATCAACGTCTTGCCATCGCATTGACCCAATGATAGAGGTCCAGATGACCAAATTTGGTCGGACAAATCTTTGCTATCACAGTAACGTCAAGAAAGAGGATCCAAAAAATCCTCGGAATAGGACAACATTTTTAAATTGTTCGCTGTAAAAAAAATTGTTCAGTGATTCTAGCGTTTATAGTTTCTAAGTATTTGATATCTTTCGAATTAATTGAGTTATTCAAGTTCTAATTTAGGAGCGTTTTTGTTTTCGAGCCACCAGATATGACATCATATGACATGTTGTAGTTCCTAGTTTCCATGATGCATTAAAGGATAATATTTTAAAGGGAAAGAAAATCTAAACTTTAGACTAGTTTAGATGGAAAGAGTAGAGTTCATTTAGTCCAAAACAACTGTCCAATGAATATTTTATCGCCTCGTAAGTGAATAATTGAAATTTGAAGGTGGCGTTACAATAGAGAATAAGCTCCATAGGCCATTCACAAGGTCGCCACCATTTTTTTCATTAGTTTTATCCAATTATTGTTGAATAAAAATTTAAGTGCGTTATAGAGCAGTCATGTGATGCAATTTAGCCAATGGCTGGCTAAGTAATGGCGTGCGGTTGCATACTGACCTATATATTCGAATTTCGGAGACAATCTTCCCACTTCAAGTTTGTCGCCATGTTTTTTTTTGACCAAAATCTACCATTATACATTAGAGAGCGGTAAAAATACGTCATTATTGATCTAAAAATAGCTACACCAACATCACGTCATCCTAAAACGGAAACATGGCTACACAGATAAGCCACTGAAAGGACATACTTTTGTCTGTTTTTATTAGCTTGAGGGTCACTGGAGGTAATTGACGAGAAATGTTTTAAGTACTTTGAAGGTTGTTATCGACGATAACCCCTATGTATTTCTAGAGATTTCCCCTCCATATTATACTTGCATTGATCTCCAGTGTGTTAATATACTAATAGCGCATAACCATAAGTGGGGCGAATACCATTATTACTTGCTGCAAATCAGTATTATACCAGGACTGGTTACAACTCAATCTGCCGTAGACTATAATGTAAATTCATTATTAATAAATAGCAATTAATACTTTATAGGACTATTGAAGTATTGTGATGTGCCAAACCATATATTTGATATACACCTTTTCGGTGATGAATTTATGCGACTCCGGTTGCACCGTCCATCTGTTCAAATCATCGAAGCTCCAGAAATAGATCCGTTCGATTCAAAGACTATGTGTGGCAAACAATTTGTTAATTGGTCAGTGTCAAATCGAAAGTCTCTGCCGCCCGCGGGATGTTGGAGGTTACACTACAAATCAAGAGACTTTTTATTCGTCGTAACTAGCATGTGGGTATGTTTATTAGAAGAGGGGGTGAGGGTATTTCCACCTTCAAGCAATGGCCGATAATTTGCACCAATCCTATTAATTAGTTGTAGGATTGGTTCCAAAAATATAAAGTAGTCAATGGGTCTAAAAAGCAGCCTTATAGAGATGGCAAGAAAATATTCTGATCTTTTGGGGTGTAAATATATCAGCTTCTAACGTTGACTGCACGAATTCAGCCTGGTTATTGCTATTTCCGGCTATCTTATTTTCAGTCCCGGAATAACGCAGCTCCATTGCTCAACGATACGAAACGAATTTCTGTTCGGAAGACACCCTTGAAACGAGTCGGCCCAACGCCATATTAACCTCGTTTTAGTTTTACGGAAAATGTCGACAAGCCTCGTCTTATATATATACCTCCTTTTAACACAATTAGAAACTTGAAGAAAAAATTCTATATCTATATATACCCTCCCAAAAAAGAAACGCTACATCCAATTTTTGTTCTTCAAAATATGAATTTTCAACATCATTTTTAATACAGAAATAAGCATAACATTACACTGAAATTTGGCAGACTGGTTGTTATGACTTTAAAGTTCATTCACATGTAAAAATGTATCACATTAAAGTTCATAGCGCTCTGATGACGTCACTGCAACGTCAATATCTGTTGTGCCCACCATTAACCTGTAACACAGCACGGACCCGTCTCGGCATAGACACAATCAATCGACGAATACGGTTTTGCGGAATAGCGCTCAGATGACGTCACTGCAACGTCAATATCTGTTGTGCCCACCATTAAACTGTAACACAGCACGGACCCGTCTCGGCATAGACACAATCAATCGACGAATACGGTTTTGCGGAATTCTCCTCCATTCTTGCTCAAGAGCCTGCTGCAGTTCTTGCAGAGTTTGCGGCGCTGGATGACGACTGCGCACGCGTCTATCCAAATCATCCCACAAATGTTCTATTGGGTTCAAATCTGGTGGCCATGGGAGCACTGTTACGTTCTGGTTGGCTAGAAATTCAACAGTAGCACGAGCTGTGTGCGGCCGAGCGTTGTCGTGCTGAAAAAATTCACTACGGAGGTCCATTACGGGCAGCATATGTGGTGTCAAAACCTCATCTGTGTATCGAACGGCGTTAAGGTTGCTGGGAATGTGCACCAGTTGCGAACCTCTCATTCCGGCGTTTGTAAACTCGTGTACGACCATCTCTTCTCTGCAGCTGGGATCTTGATTCATCGCTGAACCAGACTCGCCTCCAGTTTAGCAGATTCCAGCACATTTCATGTTTGAAAAAAAAATTGGATGTTGTGTTTCTTTTTTGGGAGAGTATATATATATATAGATATTTATATTATAAAAGCCGAGCGCCGACTGGTGTTGGCTTTAAAGTTGGACAACCTTTCGGGATGGAGAGCTGCCACGATTAGAATGTCTCTTTATTCAATCACAATTAAATGTATATCAATTCATTGTAATTAAGCAACCGTTTTCTGAGAAACGCAGTAACAAGCTTTTCAGCTCATGTGTGACCTTTCAGTGACCTTGACATTTGACCTCATTGTGACAGGCATGAAAAAAAATCCCTGGATCAGGTTCCTTCAGGTGACTGAGCTATTGCAAAAAAAAAACTTGGCGGCGGCGGCGGATAAAACCAGACATAACCTATAAGCACCCCCTTGCTTAATAATTAAAATAGAGATAATAATTAAAAGGATACAAACCGGAACAATAACGGCGAGATCCCTGCCCGTATTAGCAAAACCCGGTAGTAAGTTACCATAATTTCTTAATCAACACGTACATTGCGTATGTCAAATCGCCCTACCTTGGTTTTCGCTGTTCATTATATTTATAACTAGACTAATTGTGTCATTAATCCCTAGGTTAAGCAGATCTTTAAATAGGAAGTGGTGTCTGAATGAATAAAGCGAGGCCAGTCATTTAAGGAACGCGTTTTAAGTAATAATACATTTAGCAGCTCCAGGTAATATCAGATGAATCGAAGTAGGGAATTCTGGGATTTTTTTTCTTTTTCGATTGAAGAATTTTCAACAGCGCTTAAAGAATTTTTCGAAATTTAAAGAGACCCGAAATGTCAGCCTTTTTCACGAATTCCAATGAACAGGAGGTGAGCGTTTTGAGCTTTTGAAGAGCAAAATGGTTCACATTTAAATCCAACAGTTCGGTATTAAAAGCCGGTAACCTGTTCGAACCAGAGATGTGTGCTTATATCGGACACAAAAACAAATAGTCGGGATGTTTGAATGTTTTGTTTTTTTTTGCTAATAAAAAGTACCTTAACGTTCATTTCCAAGAATTGGAGAGCCTCCGTTGCTCAGTAGGTAGAGCGTTACACGCTCAATCCGAACAGCCTTCTACCAATGTGCCGCGGGTTCGAATCCCACTCAGTCCAAAAAAAAAATTGGAAACTTTTCTGATTGGGTTTTCACTCGAACACGACCTATGTGGGATGGTTGCCAGTTACCACCAGAAGGTCGTGTGTCCATCCGGGCATAGAGTCCGGTGTCCTCCCACAATAAAACTGGCAACGCCGCCATATAAGTGAAATAATCTTGAGCGCGGCGTAAAACACTAAACAATCAATCAATCAACATATCGAACTGCACAAAAAAGTGTTTGGTATATCCAAAGGAAACGACATGAAGGGCAGTGTTGACATTTAGCATAGGCGTAGACAAGGGAGGGGGGAACTTGGGGGGCTTCAGCCCCCCCCCCCCCCCCCCCCCAAATATTGGCACAAAAAAAAAACCCAAGGAAAAGGCAGAAAAAAAGGTAACACCAGGAGTACAAAGTTATGACACAACATTATTTGTAATAGTCACAATCATAGTGAAAATGTTGATTGCCTGGGTATATTGGTCGAATCTCGAATCTCCCAAACTTTGTTCAGCCTGCCGTGGCTCCGGGAGACAAATTCATTGGCAACGTCCTTCAACGCGATGGCATCAGTCCGGTCTTTGTGCACATGCAGGATCATCAGTCAATTGAGTCTTGATTGTGTTGTCGAAGTGCGCAACCAGGTTTTCAATCTTCTGAGAGTCCTGAAACCTCTCTCGCTGGTGGCATTGGTCGACGGCATTACCGGAATGAGCTTTGTGTGCTTCACCACTTTTGCGCGGATATTCTTACATGGTTCCATGTGGTTTAATAGACGCCACTATTTTTTTTGTTTTGAATAAACATGTTTGCTGTTGTCACATTGTGAGGACACGTCTTCTGATCCATCATTCATGTAGGCAGCCGCCATCCAGGGAGAGTTTCCTTAGATACATAATCCAAAGAAGTAAGGAATGTGTCGTGGTTTATGATCACTAAAACACACGGGCACAGGGAAAATCTTCTTGTCTAAATTAACCATGGAGACAAGTTTCTTATTGTGTTAAAAAGAGGTATATCATTTAGACCTTTATACCACATAAATTGTTGTGACAAACCAAACCTACATGTATGATATTTCATTAGGTTAACGACTGACAGGAGCTTGTCGTGGTATAGCTCCGGTATGTAGCGTTTTTGTGAAGCCCGAACCGCTCCCAGCTGGTTAGACCATTGTTTTCTACAATTAGTCGTGGTAGGCCTATATACATAGCTTTCTACATAATAGGCCAACAGAATCAGAAAAATGACCGAATAACCCTGGGAAATGGCAAAAACACCAGGAAAATCCTTCCGCTTGATAAATAGGTTGATCCTCATATTTATGCCCTGTTATTAGCCCAGAACGCCCCTTTGACGATCTCGGACATCAGAGCTTCCGGGACCTTGGCGGCCCCTGGACCCTCGCCTATTGAGCTGGGATAGTAATTCAGCCCCCACAAATTCCGAAACGTGTCTACGCCCTTGTTTAGGGTTGCCGTATACCACAACAGCCACCATCTAAAGCCAAAGATGAACTTCAAGACTAAGGAAAAAACTTCATTCTGCATCTTCGTTATTCACAATGAGGAGTCAACAAGATAATTTATCTTAGATTAATTTCATTAATGTTTAACACATTGACTCGCAGATTCTTACCGTCTTCGTGAGCTGATCGAACATTATAGGGGCGAGGTGAGATTAAGGACGTTTAACCACATCTAATACAGCGGATGTGGCAAAGTTGCCGAAGGTCGAGAGTTTCGATCCTTAGGGCAATGAAAAAGCCCCCCCCCCCCCACTAAACCTGGCAACGCCGCCATATATGTGAAATAATCTTGATTGCGGCGCAAAACATCAATCAATCAATCTCATACAGGCCATTGTTACCGGTTTACAAATGTATTTATGTACCTCTCAAGCTTATATGGTTGATCAGGCCGAACAAATAAGTCCCATTTTTTTTTACGAAAACGTAACGGATTATCATATTTAATCATAGCATGTACTATGGTTTACCATACATTTTACAAATGAATCTTTAAAAATCTTATTTCTTTTATTCAAGGAAATTACCATATTGACATATATAAACCATGGTACATTGTACGCTAAACCACGGTGTTATCTGATGATATAAACAATGATATTTATGTTTCAAAAGAAACCCCCATGTTTAACAGTGATACTTTTATTCGACAAGCAATCGTTTCAACAATAAAGGTTAGGGGGGAATTCAGAGCTAATCAGATTGACAGATGCTTTGTTTGGACAAATTTATTTATTTAGGAGACAGAATGACGGGATCTGATAATCCTCTTATTGGAGAAGGAATCTTAAAATGGTTTATTTCTTGTTCAGCGGCCGTTCTGTGGTAGATATTTAAAGTAACATGATACATGAGCTGCCAAATATGGGTTAAATTTCTTTAATATGAGCTTTGTATTGATACCAAATTTTTGGAAGAGTAGTTTAATAAGAAACAGAGTCCCCCCCCCCCCCAGTCCCGGCCAAAATAAATTTAATTTACATCCGGCCATTTGGATTTTGTCTGTTATGATTAGCTGATATCTATGGTGGGTGCATGTTATTGGTGTTACCGATATTCTTTATTTCAGCATTAGTTGTTTAAAGAACTCAAAACGTTGAACTTGACGATCAGAATTTAGGAGGGAAAAAATAAATCAAAATTCTGGTAGACTTGTGGCCACGGATGGAATTTGCCTGGGATAAGATCGGCAAGTCCGAATATTGAAGCTAATGTTATCAAAATGCTGTCCGTTATTCCACAATACCATGCAGTCATCTTTAGGAATTCGAAATAAGTCTGATAAAAAAAACTAATTGACTACTGCATTCCATTGTCGTGATAAGAAATATGATTTAAATATGACTCTAAAAAAACGTCTGGATATTTTGAAAGCCAACATCGATCTCCAAGATAAATGGTTCTGTTCGGAATTAACATGAACTTATCAAATAGTCTTCATAAAAAATTTCCTTTTTAAAGGCCCACTTGCCGCCGTAGCCTGTTTAAATTTGCTAAGAAAACCAATTTACATGAGCTTACTACGACTAATACAACTAAACTTAAACATAGGACACATAAAAAATGTCTAGTTAGCTTTAGAATGTAGAAATGGGGTGAAAAAAAAACGAAGAATCGAAGCCTGATTACAACAACAACGATCAGTGTCGGTCAACTTTCGTGTTGGTTTACCCTCTTTTCAGGCCTTTTGATCTCTGGTTTACACTCAAACAATAATCAGCAGGCTTTTCCAGTCGCTGTTACCCGATCGTCAGTCTGTATTTCTCAGATAAATAGGCCTACGTAAAATTACACTGTGCCGTTAGTTCACTCACTCGACTGAAACATAAAATCGTCAATAGGGGGCAGTTTGGTTTGTTTACGTTACGGGCACCTAACAATTCAAATTTTCAAATTCAAATTAAAAATACAAAGTGACGTCCAAACTTTTAAATTTTGGTAAAAATAGAAAGTTCCTAACTTATATTGTCTGGCAAAAATACAGAAAACGGACTTTCTTTTTAATGTAAACAATATTCCTGATTTTCGCGGCAAGTGTGCCTTTAAGTTAAAAAGTCAGATTCTCACGGTACCCCAAAGCTGACAGAACGTCACCAATCGTATTCTCACGAGATCTCCTTTAGACGTGGCTAAGACTTTTCTGATCAGGTGATTTTTAATTATAGATTGGGAGCTTCACGGGGGCGTGGTGAGATTTAATACTCTCATCCACATTCATCTGATAAAACCTTTATGTAAATCCCGAAATAGTTGTTACTCGTCTAATAATGTATTTATATACCACTTAAACCTATATTTATGATCAATCTCAGTGTCCTATTTTGATTACGTAGCACTGATTAAAGACTGAAAGGGGATTCAGAACTACCCCGACAATTCCAAACAAAGGGTAGTCCGGTTATTGACCTGCGTTGTTCTCTGTTCAGGTAACCTGATGTGGACTCTATACAACCATCATCAAGAATATTTTAAAATATGTCTGATAAAAACTATAATAAAGTTCCAAAATACAATATATTCTGCGAATATATATACGTGTATTTGCCTGTGCCAGGGGTTCAAAATAACCTTTGTTTTTAAGCAAAAATTACCCACACATTTTCACACGGTTGGAAGCAGTCTGCAGCTTTGTTAAAAAATATATATATTCTGCGATAACATCGTACCTGTATTGGACTTTCCATTTTTTGAAGTCTTAAAGTTAATAGATTTGAGTACTGTGTTGCTCAACTTCAACTAATTTCGCGTATAATAAGCAAGCCAAGGTCTGGCTCTTGACTTCAAATGGCGAACGGTATAATAAGTAACATGACTGAAGAAACCGCTTTCAGAAATAAAAGATTTGTTAACATACAGGAAATTACGCGATGATCCTACCGGGGATATGTAAAGAATATTGTTTGTGATTGACAGACTTTCCCATCTCCTATTTACCTTAGAAATCTTAATTTCAAAAAGTAGTTCGTGGAATAATAGTAGCTGAATTGGTTAGTTTCGCTTTAACAGAATGCCGTTTATAGAATGGTCATGTTCAGACGTTGTCCGGATAAACCGTCTCGAGTTCATAGCATTGTTACCCAGAGAGTGGCCTTCATCAGCAGACAATCGGAAGCTCTTGACACCCCCGTCCTGTATTACCTTTAGTGGGATGACTGTGTAAGGAAAGCGTCATAAGCAGGCTGCAGAGACAAACGATCAGGAGTGTGTGAGACGTCGCCTCCGTTGAGAGTGTCATAGAGTAGTAGAGAGATCGATTTTATAGCTATATGGACATAATCAACTAAGCAGTGTTACCAATTCCGTTAAGGTCCTCTGTGCTTCAAAGTCCGCTTGCCCACGAGGCATATTGCACGCTCAATTAACTCCGGAAAACTATTTGCTTTCGTTCAGCTTGATACTTGCACTTCAGAACCGCCCAGAGACCACATTGGCGACATTACAACTGTGACAGATTTAAAAAGTTGTTCTAAACATCTATCTATAAGAGGAAAGGAACTCCGTGTTTGTGGACGGAAGCCGGTTCGACCTACGCAAGTAAATCGTTAACTACTTAAACTTTTCGCTTCTGGTTAAGAAGGCCTTTTCTAAGAGAACACGATAGCCGGTTGAAGTTGGAAGAATCTCTGAACATAAGGAGACCTAATTGACTAATAAGTTCTGTAGAGAGGACTTTATTTTCTCTGTGAAGAGTAGCACTCAGTGGAAAGTTTAAGAGACTATCAAGGACTAACAGAAAGATGGTCAACCAGTGGAAATTGGTTTGGGGTTGCCTGATCTCTATTTTATTGGGAATGGTGGTTCTGACAGAGCAACGTTACATTGACTTCCCATCACGTGATATATCACCTCTTGAGGTAAGATTTTAGGGCCTTTTTTTTTCTAAGAAGGATGAAACGATTTCTACTTCAAAAGAGTGCCCCAGATGATATTTTGGGTGGGGTGGTTGCCAGATTTCCTCTGGGTCGGGGATTTCCTCCGCGTTTCTCTGGCGATACAACTGGCTTGCTCCCCAATAAATCTGACAAAATCTCCATATCTGTAAAATAACCTTGAGTATGTTCACCAAACAACCAACCAATCTATGTTTCTGTGGTTTAATCTTCAGCCAACTATATATTTTGATGGATACATTTCACTATCAAATTTATTCAAATTACCAAAAACGATTGCATCAAAATATTTAATGTCTATTTGGTTAGGGAAAAGCAGAATTATTCAAAGGCGTTTTCGTAAAAAAAAATGAGCATGCATACGGGGTAATTGCACGTTTTCTTCGATTTACAAACATCTTCGGCTCGTATATCTTCGGCTCGATATTTTGTTGGTATCGCCAATCCTTTCGTTTTTCAAGGTACTCCAAACACTCACTTTCTTTTGGCAATTTGAATATCTGAAAATAGCCTAAACCGTCGAGTCGTGCAAATTGAAGTCCTTCGTGAAGGTTTCGTCTGAAAAAGGCAAATTCCGTAGGCGGGCTTAATAGACCGTCAGTCTGCAGAAAGTTTCTAATCGTTTGTGGATTGATAGAAGAAATTTTAAACGTTTCCAAAAGTTATTTAGAACATTTCATCCGTGGTTTCCAACAAAAGTATTCGTATGGCTTGGTGGCATTTCAATTCTACTCAAGATCACTATGAGTGGCATGAGAGGTATCAGTAGTAGCGTATATATCCTGATATATACCACGGTCCATTTACGTTTAACTAAACGTTTTTTTATTCAGATATTTACAAGCATGGCCTTCGATTCCGTATACGTACATGTCGGTTCTAGGTTGATTGAAAAATAGCATACAATTGTCCACAGTGACTTTTGAATCAAACGTACGGTACCTGTTAATATATAGCAAAGTATTCAAAAATGTTCTGCTAACTAAAGCGAAACTCCAGTCCGTCTTCAACCTTATGAAATATCATATGGTTTGGTTTAATACAATAACTTAGGATTGGGAATACCCCTTTTTAAAACAATTAGAAACCGTTTTCCAAGGTTAATTTAGTCGTCAAAGATTTTTTTCTGTGACGGCGTGTTTAAGTATTCAGAAATATAATACGGCATAAATGTGATGAAGGTTATATCCTTGCTTAAATTTAATCAGTGTACAATATAAACATACCTTTAAAGAGCTAAGAGATAACATAAGTATATCGCGGCTTACTGGCCGCGGGAAAGTAGTAAATCAATATTGCATCAAACTATTTATCCAAGTATTTGTAAAACTTAATGTGCGAATAAAACTATTAAACAATGTTATGCAGAACTTGGATAATCGACCAATTTACAGCATGTTCGGCTTATTTACTGAAATCCCTTTAATCTTGAAAACGCCATTACATCCAATAAAGAAACAGTGATAAATGCTAAAAGATATCACTGGTTATCAATAAAACTCGGACTCAATTAGACGAATGCTTTTAAGCAATTAAAACCGTGTTAACCAGTTTACTGTTTCTATTTGTCTATCACTCCCTTTCCAGGGTTATTTTAGTTGCTTATTTGACAGCTCGTGCTAGTGTCCGACAAACAAAGACTGCGCAACCGTCCAGAATGGGTCCGACTCCACGCCTTACCAAATAACACTTGACGTACCTCAACGATTGGTTCCAATCAACTTCCGGTACTTGTCACAACGATTGACTGCACCTTCATTTCCTTGTCAACTAAGAAAACTAGAACTAGAACTTCACTATACACAGGAAAACGTAATGCAATATATTTGTTTATAGAAATTATTACTATCTGTATCTCGTAATGAATCCGTGCTTCTGATTAATTCACATTTTTCATTTTTAATAGCCTAAAACTGTTTTCCAAAAGCAAAAAGTTCACGTCGTAAGTATTCTAAAATTTTCTAAAACAAGTTCAACCTGTTCAGTTCTTTAAATCGATATTTTTGAATGCCAATTTTCCGGCACACCTTAAGTATAAAATCCATAAAATGTTACGTTTAAGACTTCTTATGGGTTACAATTCTTATTAAATGTATACAGTTATGATATTAAAAGCCCCATTGTCATACTCTTAGCACAAATGGATATCTATCTATTCTATAGTTATCTTTAGTTATGAGTCAATGTGCTCTGGGAATATGTAATAATGTTATCCTGGATGAAGTATTCAAGGTGTTAACCGGAGTGTCTGTCATGGATTATTTTTTAGGATTACGCCTATTATCGGACTGGATGAGGACAATTCCAGTCTGACTTAAATGTATGTTTCTTTCTGGATACATTCGTAAGAAACAAGCCTTCGCTTGGATTTATTGTGTAACACCCTTTGAGGTTTTCTTTCTATCCAAATTTCCCACTCCGTCGCTCTTAGGCAGTTGCCAGGTAGCCTACTCGCTGAAGGTCTGGGGTTTCCTTCGGACATAGAACCCACTAAACCGGGCAACGCTGTCGTATACGTGAAAAATCTTGAGTAGGGTGTAAAACATTGATCAATCAACCCGAATTTCAATCGTAATCAATTCCGAAAGGTAGTAAGTTACGTAACATAATATCTAATGTTCTCGCCATCTTTAACAAAGCGATATAGACGTATTTTGTACGTACATGTAACTGTCACAGCAACCTATCTCTACAGCACGGGTTGCCATCACTGTTACGTAAAAACTTACGCTTCGCCGCTTTGTGAAACAGGCTCTTACCAGTATCAGGTAAAATATGTCCTACATGTATAATTACAGATTCTCTCGATAAGAACTCTCGTTCGAAACCTTAACGATAACCCCAATTGCTTAATAAGGGTTTTAATTAAACAGATTGGATAATTGCAGGATATGTCGAGGCCTACATAATTCTGAGATTGGTAATGTGTTTTTCTGAAACCGAATCGTTGAATTACCCATGTAAAAAATTTTAAACTTTTGACACCTCACGAGTTTCTTTTAATGCTATTCAGTCCAGTTGATTTTTGATTGAAAACTAGGAGCATTAACACATCTACTGTAATATCATTCTCGCGAGTCGAAGATCAATCCAGGGGATTTAGAGTGGAATTCCGTATGGGAGCTTCAAATATGACGTCATCTGGATAGGGTTATAGCCAATGAACTATATGCGTGGAACGGACACGTCTCATTGGCTGGTTTGGATCTGACTTTGTAAAATGTGCCGCCATTGATAGTTGAAGCGCGCGTGCATAACAGATCTGGATCGAAATTGCACTATCTCCTAGTAATGGCGGCATTCGATGCAAATCAAGCACCACGTGACCTCCATTCCACGCATACACTTCATTGGTTATAGCATCCTGGCGTTGCGCAACATAACGTGTGACAATTGCAATCTTTCTCACATTGGCGCCAAACTTTGGTAATCACAACTTGCATATTTTACCATTTTCTGCTCTGCCACCGTAGGCTTGAAAGAAAGCTAGTTTATTCAGAAGATGTTTTCCGGGAACGTCAGCGTACTTTTTTTTATAAGAAACTGCCACAATAGATGGCTTATCCCTCTGCTTGGTAAGAAGAGCTATTTCCGTAGTGATACAAGTCATTCTTCTGATTGAATAGGAGTTCAGTTAAGACGTCATCTTTTGTGTCCAGTGACTTTATTGTATGTATAAATCAAACCCTTTCGGCCACACCAATGCCAATTATAGCTATAGCACCAATCCCCAGAAAATAACACAGTATAGTAATTCACACGAACACTAAGGAAAGATGCGTCCAAAGAACTAACCTTTGTCTTCGTGTAAAACGTGTATTGTATCTGTTACTGTTTCGATGTAGGTGACAAAAGCACCACAAGAAAGCAGCAGTACATAAATAGCCTGTTCTGTTTGTAAACCAGTTGACCAACTCTGCAACATTTGAATCTGTGAGTAAATCAATCAGATCATACGAAAATATAGGGTTTAGCCCAAACGCACCCTCCGCGGGCTTCCGATGCTTAATATATTAACAATAAGTATTTACACCGATGTTATTCTTTCTTAATGTGGCACGGTAACAGAAACACGATAACAGCTGAAACCCGCGCCATTATCTTGCACGTTAACCCTATTTAAGACATAGAAATACTTAAATCTGCGATATGTTATGACAAGTAGCCCTTTTTAGCGCCCGTTAGCCATTGGCACTGTGGAGGCTTAGGTCACTGGCCTCAGATTGATCACTTGTATTGACCCAGTTTCAGCTGCACACCGCAGTTTTGTGTCTTTGATTTGAACAATGGCCCATTATGTGGATGATACATTAACTGGATTCCATTTGCACTTACAATTGTATTAAGATATTAATCTAACGTACACCTCTAAATGGCCGGAAATTCTCGTGAACTCGAGTTTAAACCCTGAATCGAGAGTCATGTTTTTAACGATAAAAAAATGCACTCTGAAATTCCTGCACCACGTTACCTTTACGGTCAGTTTGAAACAAAGGCGCGTGTGAGATTTCGGAGATGGCCGTTCGTATATTTCTATGTTTTGAGTTAGGTGCATACCCGTCTGATACCTAGACAAGGAATCAATATTTGATGGCTATTCACAGGTGAACTTTTCTTGTTAAATGAAATGCCATACATGAAAAGCTGCTGTGCTTTACGAGTATGCCGGTTAACAGAAGAAAAAACATTTCTGCACCCTTTTCGTTGACCGTCAAAAGGCTACAGTTTTGGAAGGAAATAGTTTGTTGTTGTTGTAAATTTTACCAGGAGAGGTACTGATGGTTGTTGTATAACTTCCAAGATTTTGTTGATTTTAAAACATGTCTTAAAGTTCTTTTAATTTCTCTTGAAATTAATGAGAAATAATTGAGGCATCATCACGAATGGTTTTTCTGAACAACACGATCTTTCGACTCCTACACATGTATGACGGTGTCTTTATCGTGAAGATGCCTTAATTAGTACTCATTAGTATGGAACACACGGTTAAAGAGAGTTTCGAACATTCCTTGTGTCTTGGCGGTATTTTATCTGACTGCCACCCACATGCGCCATCCGCACAATAAAACAACGCCTTCAGTTATTTGCAAACTGGGGTAAAGGTCAAGGTCCAAGAAATTCACGTTATTCGCGGGACTTCAATGTTTCTCTTCGGCGATACCATGTGATCAATTTATCAAATCTCGCACAGTGTCACGTGAACACCATGGCCAAAGGGTTGTTTATGTGGACAGACAGGTTCATATAGGCCTATATATACAGTTGGATTCAAGAGTCTGAAATAACTGTTATTTTGATTGATTCGTCTGGAAAACGTCACCATCCCTCTAGGGCAGATATTAATTTTGTTGGACATCATGTCTCATTTGTATTTCTTACGCTAATAGCATTAGAAAACAACATAACTGCCATACTCTTTGATTCTGTCAAGAAAAACAAAAGAATTTCAGTTTCTCTTCGTTCGGAGAAGATTGTATGAATATTTAACCAGTATCATGCCCTATACAAACACTGTGTGTGTGCCTGTTGAGAGTGCTGGGTTTTTGGGTGTTTTTTTTTTTTTATTTGTTGCACTTTCTTGTTACTTACTCAAGAATATTAATTAGACAAAACTCTAATTAGCTAACCGGTTATTCAGTTTGCAATCCAACCAATTTTCAGGAATTCAGTGGAAAATTTGCTGCGAAAAGCTAATTGTTGTAAATTAAATTATATACCTGTAATGTTCGATATCCGTATAGTTCCCAAGTAATGTCATTTTTTTAATATGATTTAATGCTCTTATAGTGTTGAAGTTGTCTATATAGTTTTGTAACAGTATTCTAAATTGTGTCATCGGCGACATGACATTGTAGAATAAGAAAATGGCTGTCTAGCTAGCGAATGTGGTGCGCAAGTCTAAAAATGTCCTGTCCTCGGCGCTGCACTGCACAAGTGCCTGGGCGTTTTTTGTTCAAAGTCGACGTTTACGTCTGACGTCATGGAGCAAGACACGTCAACTGGAATTGCAACGTCACCAAAAACGTTCTTATTAGCGTCATCTCTCACCAGATATCACGAAATCTCGTAGGAAGACTTCCGAGACTTGCGCTCCCTATAGATTACTGGTAAGACAGAAGTCTTAATAGAAACATAACAAAATGTATATTGATTTACAGAACGTTACACTGGGGAAACCCTTGTACAGTAAGAAATACAGTGGAGTACACATTTGTGGTGCGAAATACTGTTCTTGTTTGACTCCTTTGTCTCGAATCCTGACCCTAAGTTTTCTCGAGTAGCCTTCGTCCTCTACGCCTTCACATGTTTGTAACCATGCGTTTCTGTTAAGAACATGGCCTTACTAATGCAAACAGGAGTGCCACATGAGGTACTTTTATTTGAAATGGTCAATAAACCACAAGCACCTGATTTGAGATATGTAATTAATCAGTAAGACAGATATAACCCTTCTGTTTGACTTTCACTCATTTAACAGTTATTATGTAGCAGTTTTGACAGTTCGTGTTAATAAAGACCCTAAAATACTACAGAAATCGATTGGGAATCAGTTCATATCAAATCCTCCACAAAGAGTGCGTCATCGGATTGGTCACGTGTTGAGTGCTTTCCACGCGCCCATTTAAAGGCGTTTCGTCACTTATTAAAAGGGTTGGGCACCATCAATGAGCATCAATAGACTGCAGAAGGTTTGACGTCACAAATAAGAAGCCAATCAAAAACAAAACTACCGATTGTATTTTGTTTACAAAAATGGTGGACACCTTTATCTGTAACATATTCGAGCAATAAACTGCATTCTACGTCGATTGGATGACACGTGGTATTTGATCTTTTTGGTAATCTTGGTAATTCTTTTTGGTAATCAAACATGTTAAAGTGTCGTATACTGGTTGTCGGCTCAGGACGATCAGGCAACATATTCGTTTTCATTACATAACCACCAGTTTTTTAATGGAACAATTGTATTATGTGGTACACAGGAAGCCCTATTGCAGATTGAATGGTTGACTTTGATGCACCGTCATCCTCACGCGTTAACGTTGCAGATTTTAGAACGTCAGTTCCAAGCTGCTTAATCAGACGTGGCCATTCCATGTACATATTTAACGTAAGATAACGTTCTAGAGCAGATATACAGGGGGCCGTTTCACGAAGCCGTCGCAAAGTGCGATCAATCGCAGTTGCCATGACGTCGTATCTCTTTAATATGGTATCCAGTGGCAACTAGGCTTCGTTTGTGATGCGACTGCTTTGTGAAACGAACCCCAGGTCCGACAAATGGCAACCAAATCGTCTTTTCAAGTTGATAGACGAGAACAAATGCTAATGGCAGAGGACACCATATATCGCACTTGGTTCCATATCTTTTCCCGGAGTTAAAGTAACGCGCGCTACCTGAGACAAGACACAGCATCGTATCAAATGCGAATTGGCCACTCAAAATCCTCGAACTTTTAGATTTTAATTTCTATAACCAATACGTGTATCAACCCTAATGGTCTACCATACAGTTTTGATACGAATGGAACTGAGCGGCTATGGAGGGCTAAGCGTTTTTCGTTCCAACATAACGTTTACATCTGACGTTATGGAGTAAAATACACCAACTGGAACTGCAACGTCACTAAAATACGTCCTTAATGGCGCCTATTGCCACCTGATATCTCGTAATCTCGTAGTAATTCTTACGAGACTTGCGCTTCCAATAAACTGCTCTGAATACCATTGCAAATGCCGTTGGATGAAACCGGTGCCGAAAAAATTTTCACATCTCTGATAGTAACAGTGTGTAAACAAATTAATTCAAAACCAGGACATGATTTGGTAAAAACAAATAAAACCCAGTTGAATGTGAGCAATTGTTGTATAGTTACCAAAATGGTTGTAAAGAGATGTATAAACATCCTCTCCAATTTGATAACTTTTAAAGGGGCATGAGCTGCCAAAATGTTGATATTTTGACGTTAAAACAGAATGTTGAAATTATTGGCTATTTTTCTCAAGACGTATAATTCAGAAGCTTTTCCGTGCTTCTAGTCTCGAAAATGTACGATACAGTATTGTTTTGAACTAACTTTGGCTAAGAATAAATGAATGGTGGTCCCGGTTATTTAAATGTTGTTTACTTTTCGATCACTTTTTTATTCGTACGGGCCACATACTGTATGGAATTTCCTCATTCCAACGCCAATCATTTAGTTTTTCGATGGTCATCAAAGCCTCTTATTGTCGTGACGATCAGAAATTATGAAAATTTTGAAAAAAGCTCATGCATGCACTTTAAGATTGAAGACGGTTTTATGTGAGAATTCTCTGCGATTGGCAACTTGTTAGATAACATGTTACATAACAGTGGGATTTAGACAGATATAAATTGTGTCATCGGCGACATGACATTGCGTGCTGTGGGCTATAAAGGAATAAAAATGTAGGAATATATTTAGACAATTGCTTAGAGATGCATTGTAGTTTCTTTATGCGCCGTATATTAGTGACACCAGAAGTCTATGAACAGGGAAGTGTGAAATGTCGCATTACCCCATATTCAGGGCACTGGCGCTTTCAGCCTGCTTATACTACATTATGTGACGTTTATGCGCGGTAGATTTTGAAATTGTCAACGGTTGCGCAATTTCAAATCAGAAAATAAATTCATTCTCCACTTACTGCATCTATCGGCAATTCCAGTAACCGCAGTTCGGAGAATGCATTGGTTTTTATAAAAGCTTTACCGAACATGCGACTCTGATATCTCCATTTGGACTCAAATCGTTCCAAACAAGTCTTCTTGTCTCATTTTCAACTTTATGAAGTTCTTCGGAAACTTTAACTTTTGCTCCATCATGTACTGTTATCATAAACAAAATGTTCGCCATGTTTTTTCTTATGCATCCCATAATAGTTCATAGGAGAAAGTGAAGAAAAGCCACGCTTTCTGACTAACCGAGAGAGGGCTCTGTGTATGGTGACCTCTGGGTCAAACGGCGCCAATGCCCTCAATACTATGTAATGGAACGCTTCACACTTCCACATTCATAGACTTCTGGTGACACCCAATGACATAAGCTTGTACTTGGTTAATACAAGGTGTCAATTGAAGTGACATTTATATATTTATGAACACTAAAACACAAGGGCACAGAGAAAATATTCTTGGCTAAATTAACCATGGACACAAGTTTCTAACTGAGTTAAAGGGCGGGGGGGGGGGGGGGGTATCATTTACACCATTATACACGATCATACAGGTTGCTGAAATAAACCAAAATCCACGATATTTCATTAGGTTGAAGAGAGACAGGAGTTTGGTATTATGCAATATAATTGTCTGGGAATAATTTGTAATATGTTGACAAAGTTCCACAGATCTTCAACAAAGGTTAACATATCGGCATTTATATATATAGTTTACAATTGTTAAGGGGCTGTTCATTTTTTCTAAACTTTGGTCGCCTATCATTTTTTATGCTAGGTATACAGAAAGCTTTAACACGACTGTTCATTCCGTAATTATATTATTAATTATGCCTTATAAGTAAATACGCAAAAAAAATGTCAACCTTATAAATATATTCCTGATGAAAGTTATAACATCGACTATCCTTTATAAAGTTTAGTTTAGACATATATGTGTTCATTGATGTGAACTATTTTCGCATATCAAAGCCTAGTTGGAGATATTCAAAATCTAGCCTGTGGTTATAATTATTTTACAACAAAATTTGAAACTGTTTTATTGTAGTAATTTTATAGTCCATAAAGTTTTCCTTGTGCCAGTGTGACTAAGAATTAATAAAAGTGGCATGCTAAATTTTTGCTAATGTATTTATACAGCAATTTGGACATTTTTATAAGCGCAAATTAGGAGGCTTCCTTTCATATCATTTTCTCTATTAAACATAAAACGTGTTTGGGAAGTCAGTAAAATCTAAATTTTTACGCCGTTGACGTCTATACCTTCAACGGGACATTGTCTCTTTGACATTTGACCCGCCACATACAAGATAGTTCGGCTGACCATCTTATAATGTACCATGCAGCTGATGGTATACTGTTGTGTGAAAAATAGAATACATTATTCATGAGGTAAACAATTTTCTGATAATAATTTAACGAAACGATGATATCAAAAATTAAATACTGTAATATGAAAATTAAAAGAAAAGCCTTTAATTGCTTTATCCATGAGCAACTGCTACTGTCAAGGTCCTAAATATCAAGCGATGATGGTTGAGACCAAAACGCCCAGTGGAACAACAAATACGATAGTGACAGATGTCCGCATAACATAGCGTTATCTGTTAACCCGTCGGTTTAATTGATGACGCCAACATAGATAGTTTACCCACGGTCTAAGTGGCTTCGTCATCATCTACACAGACAGCTGATGTCTGCGAGAGAAACCCGAGCTTCTAATTTATCCAATACCAGAGTTGCTTCGGATTTCCAAGTGGAACCGTATTGTCTTTTCTAGACCTATTTCGGTCGCCTTTATTACACCTTGGCGACATAATGACACTCTATGATTATATTTATTCTTGGCTTAAGACAAAACATCCAATTCTATGAAAGAATATGATGAGGAGAGAAAAGCAGAGATATTGAGAGTCGCTCGTTCTGTGGGAAATAAAGGCGTATCAAAATTATATAGAAACGGTGTGTCATGCAGAGTATAGAGAAAATGGATTTGGCGCAATACAAACCATTTAGAAAAAAGCATAAAGGTTTTCAAGCATGTATTGTCCCCGACACAAAATGAACTAGAGAGGAGGGGGGGCTTGGCAAAAACGTTCCGCATGTCCCTCCGTCCGTCCACTTTTCTTGTGAACGCGATAGTTTCGGAACCATAACACCGAGCCATCTTATTTTTTGATATACATGTAGGTATAAATTCAACAGACCGCGATTAAGATCGATTTTCGGGAATATCGAACCTATATCTGTAGGACACAGAAGTCATTGAGGTCAAAACCTAAAGTGTGCCTGTGAACATGAAAGTATACGGAGCGTTATACTCAGCCCTTTCATTTTTACTACACATTGAGTCTCATTGAGGATATTTTGTTGTGACTCAGGAAAACAGAATATACGGATGGTTCATTATTAACAGGGGGACGTTTCACGAAGTCGTCGCTAAAGGCGATCAATCGCAGTTGCCATGACTCCGTATCTCTTCACTATGGTATCCATTGGCAACTACGCTTCGTTTGCTATGCGACTGTTTTGTGAAACGAGCCCCGGGTAACAACTTTTCGACAAATGTGCTGCTGTCTTCATCACGTAATGAAGGTTGTTATTCACAAAATGTGTGTTCCTGAGTGATATTAATTTCAACTACCCAATGCCCTAGAATGGTTTTTTGAAATACCTTAATACTGGTAAACTTCATTCCATAACATCTATACAACATGGTTGTACCCAGACATTTGTTCTACCAGAAATCGTCCTACGCGAAATTTAACCCACCAAATGTCAAATGTCAAAGAGACAATGTCCCGTTGAAGGTATAGACGTCAACGGCGTAAAAATTTAGATTTTACTGACTTCCCAAACACGTTTTATGTTTAATAGAGAAAATGATATGAAAGGAAGCCTCCTAATTTGCGCTTTTAAAAATGTCCAAATTGCTGTATAAATACATTAGCAAAAATTTAGCATGCCACTTTTATTAATTCTTAGTCACACTGGCACAAGGAAAACTTTATGGACTATAAAATTACTACAATAAAACAGTTTCAAATTTTGTTGTAAAATAATTATAACCACAGGCTAGATTTTGAATATCTCCAACTAGGCTTTGATATGCGAAAATAGTTCACATCAATGAACACATATATGTCTAAACTAAACTTTATAAAGGATAGTCGATGTTATAACTTTCATCAGGAATATATTTATAAGGTTGACATTTTTTTTGCGTATTTACTTATAAGGCATAATTAATAATATAATTACGGAATGAACAGTCGTGTTAAAGCTTTCTGTATACCTAGCATAAAAAATGATAGGCGACCAAAGTTTAGAAAAAATGAACAGCCCCTTAACAATTGTAAACTATATATATAAATGCCGATATGTTAACCTTTGTTGAAGATCTGTGGAACTTTGTCAACATATTACAAATTATTCCCAGACAATTATATTGCATAATACCAAACTCCTGTCTCTCTTCAACCTAATGAAATATCGTGGATTTTGGTTTATTTCAGCAACCTGTATGATCGTGTATAATGGTGTAAATGATACCCCCCCCCCCCCCCCCCCCGCCCTTTAACTCAGTTAGAAACTTGTGTCCATGGTTAATTTAGCCAAGAATATTTTCTCTGTGCCCTTGTGTTTTAGTGTTCATAAATATATAAATGTCACTTCAATTGACACCTTGTATTAACCAAGTACAAGCTTATGTCATTGGGTGTCACCAGAAGTCTATGAATGTGGAAGTGTGAAGCGTTCCATTACATAGTATTGAGGGCATTGGCGCCGTTTGACCCAGAGGTCACCATACACAGAGCCCTCTCTCGGTTAGTCAGAAAGCGTGGCTTTTCTTCACTTTCTCCTATGAACTATTATGGGATGCATAAGAAAAAACATGGCGAACATTTTGTTTATGATAACAGTACATGATGGAGCAAAAGTTAAAGTTTCCGAAGAACTTCATAAAGTTGAAAATGAGACAAGAAGACTTGTTTGGAACGATTTGAGTCCAAATGGAGATATCAGAGTCGCATGTTCGGTAAAGCTTTTATAAAAACCAATGCATTCTCCGAACTGCGGTTACTGGAATTGCCGATAGATGCAGTAAGTGGAGAATGAATTTATTTTCTGATTTGAAATTGCGCAACCGTTGACAATTTCAAAATCTACCGCGCATAAACGTCACATAATGTAGTATAAGCAGGCTGAAAGCGCCAGTGCCCTGAATATGGGGTAATGCGACATTTCACACTTCCCTGTTCATAGACTTCTGGTGTCACTAATATACGGCGCATAAAGAAACTACAATGCATCTCTAAGCAATTGTCTAAATATATTCCTACATTTTTATTCCTTTATAGCCCACAGCACGCAATGTCATGTCGCCGATGACACAATTTATATCTGTCTAAATCCCACTGTTATGTAACATGTTATCTAACAAGTTGCCAATCGCAGAGAATTCTCACATAAAACCGTCTTCAATCTTAAAGTGCATGCATGAGCTTTTTTCAAAATTTTCATAATTTCTGATAGTCACGACAATAAGAGGCTTTGATGACCATCGAAAAACTAAATGATTGGCGTTGGAATGAGGAAATTCCATACAGTATGTGGCCCGTACGAATAAAAAAGTGATCGAAAAGTAAACAACATTTAAATAACCGGGACCACCATTCATTTATTCTTAGCACCCAAGTCATCAATAGAAGGCAATGAGAGCTCATTGATCTCATATCTACAATCATCGACATTTCATGATTTATAGAGTCGGTTAAAGTTCCTTGTCGTTTGTCCTAGAAACACATCTAACTCTAAATCTATTTCTAACGACGCGTATTAATCATTTGCGAGCACAAAGCATCGATGCCAATCAAAAAAGCAAGGAACACAACTAGTTTACTGTATTAGAACATACAATGAAGTAAATCAGATATTTTTTCTTTAAAAAGCAGTTGGATGTATGATATAGACAGTAACCTAATGATTTTTTTTCTTCTTCAAATCTGAATGCCAACTAAAAACGAGCATTTTAAGGTTACTAAAAACTTAAATCAGAGTTATAACAAAACAAAAAAAACATCAAGTGTATATTGACTCCAGGAAAAGGAACACTCGTCGCGATAATCAAGAATATTGTTTACATTAAAACCAACAGACGGCAACAGACAACAAAACTGACAGTAGTTTTCTAAATCACTTTTTCTGGGAATACAGAAAAATTATTTGGTGTGAGAGACACAAAAATACTGCCGTCATTTTATCAAACGGTGCAAAATAAGTGATTTCCGTTGATAGCAGTCCTAGAGATGTTCGTTAAGATAGTTGCAAAATGAGCAACAAAACCCCTAAAATGTGCTCATACATCCCGGCTATTTAAATTTTTCCCGTTATTAACACACATCTAACACACGGTTCGTTTTGGTTAAAGGTTTTATTGATTATTTCAATGTTAAAGTGGCATGAGCTGGCAAAATGTTGATATTTTGACGTTGAAACAGAATGTTGAAACAATTTTCTCATTGAGTCTCATTGAGGATATTTTGTTGTGACTCAGGAAAACAGAATATACGGATGGTTCATTATTAACAGGGGGACGTTTCACGAAGTCGTCGCTAAAGGCGATCAATCGCAGTTGCCATGACTCCGTATCTCTTCACTATGGTATCCATTGGCAACTACGCTTCGTTTGCTATGCGACTGTTTTGTGAAACGAGCCCCGGGTAACAACTTTTCGACAAATGTGCTGCTGTCTTCATCACGTAATGAAGGTTGTTATTCACAAAATGTGTGTTCCTGAGTGATATTAATTTCAACTACCCAATGCCTTAGAATGGTTTTTTGAAATACCTTAATACTGGTAAACTTCATTCCATAACATCTATACAACATGGTTGTACCCAGACATTTGTTCTACCAGAAATCGTCCTACGCGAAATTTAACCCACCATAAACTGTTCTATACGAAATCTGTCCCACCTTAAAATTGTTCAATACGAAATTTGTCCCACCAGAAAAATGTTCCACACGAAATTTGTCCTACCAGAAAATTGTTCAATACGAAATTTTTCCCACCAGAAAATTGTTCCACACGAAATTTGTCCCACCAGAAAATTGTTCAATACGAAATTTGTCCAACCAGAAAATTGTTCCACACGAAATTTGTCCCACCAGAATATTGCTAAACACAAAATTTGTCCCACCAGAAAAATTGGCGTTTTGCTGTGGCACATAATGTACATTTATTCAATAGGGTTATTGATGACATTATGACATCGTTGCTTTAAGTGGCATGAGATACAAAATATAAGTAAACCGAATTTCGTTGGAACAGTATATGCTAATAGTTCCTTACAAAACAATCTCTAGCCTGCACAAACCGAAATCAGTGCTAAGCATGTCAACGAAATTCAAATAACTTAGACGAACTCTCAATCACTTTAGGCCTAAGTCAGTTTAAAACACTATTTTATCGTAAAAAGAGTTTCAAATGTGGATTTCCAAAGAAAAATAGCCACCAAAGTACCTACCCACTGCTCCATTTACACTGTAAACCTTTCACCGTAAATTTTACGGTAAAAGACTGGCAGCTGGGGATGCCAACCTATACCGTAAAATTATACGGTGACCGTATTTCTGTTTACGGTGACCGTATAATTAACGTTATTTCACCGTAAAATTATACGGTGGCCGTATTTCTGTTTACGGTAACCGTATAATTCACATACTTTCACCGTTTAATTAACATAATTCCACTGTAAAATTATATGGTAAAATCAAATGTATATTCAACACAATTTCGCATTAAAATTGTTGGGTGCCAATGCACACATATTCTTTCTACGGTCACCATATATTCAGTCAGGCTCAATATTATAAAGCATGAAATGAAACACGGGTATTACAGCATCTAGTCCTCATCCCCAAATAGGTAGCATACGGAACAGGAAATGTCGTATTTCCTGTACCACCAACACTTCAGCTGGGAATGCTGGACCGCCACCTCTACAGTTGGAAACACTGGACCTCCAACTCCACAGCTGGAAATGCTGTACCGCCAATCCCATAGCTTGTTAGGCTGCCTTGTCAATCCGGTTCTCTCTGCTGTCACAGTAACCCATCAGAACGCCACAACTTCCTAAACCGGAAAGTTATCCTAGTTACTCACAGAGTCCCGGAACCGGGATACAAACACAGCTCTCCTGGTTTTACCCAGCCATACAGTACGCACCATGGAGATATGGTTTATACATTCCTCATCTCACTGTACAGTAAATGATGACTTTATTCTGAAAAGCTACTGTTGAAAATGTGGTTCCTATCGTGTTATTAGGTTCATTATATTGCTTTAATTTATGTAGCCAGCTATTAATGAGACAAACAGTTGTATAAGACATGTTAATGGGCATTTACTTAAAGTTATATAAATGAGGTGAAGGTTCGAAAAACAATGAAAAGAAGAGATACTATGTACATAAAATGATAAAGGATGGGAGATCAATGGAGTTGCGGGGTAGAGACGTAGGGACTATTTGAAATATTCTTGATTCCTTTCTTAGAACAAACTAAACTTTAAAATAAAAACTGGAGTAGAATACACTTATAACCTCTTCGTTTTACTACTCAGTAATTTATTCAAAGTCGGACAACCACTGAGACTCAGCGACATCTGGCTGGTCAATGCACACGAGTCTAGAACTTGTCAGTACTTGAGTAGCCTAGGCCTACACAAAGATAGGCCCGTAGGGCCACAAATGTTACAGGCGAATACCGTAGTTGTAGTTTTACGGTATGTGACAGTAACATTTACAGTGTTTTGCTGTAAAATCTACGGTAAAGTCTTACAGTGTAGGACAATCGAGTGAAAAACGCACTCAGAAATAGTTCAATTTTAATACGTCTGAGTGGAAAGTCTTTATCGGACTGAAATACTATCACTCTGCCGACTGAGCAACCGACCCCCACCCCTCCACCGTTTTCCCGCCCTTCCTCTCATCCCCTCCTCCAAACTTTTGAAACCCACTTTATCGTTCGGCTCCAGGATGAAGAATGATTTCCAAGAAAGATTCTTCTTGTATAATTCTGACCCCATCATTTTACTTGAATAATAGATTTGGTGTTAGTGGGGGAAATACTCCCGCACCTCAGCCATCGGAGAGTGAATTATGCCCAGAGTAACAGTTATACTCTTATTATGGGTGCCCATACAAGACAAACCAAATTTTTGTCTTGTCACAACAGCCTGTATCAAATGTCAATTCAAATTCTGCTCGAGTTGAACTTTGAAATGTGTTCTCATAAACAGTGATAGGCAGATGTTTATTTCTCTCCTGTCCATTAGTAGCCTATAGTAAACACAATATTTCCATAATTGGGGACCGAGTTTTAAACTTACCTCTTGGGTTAGATCTAATGATCATATATAGCACCACCAATGATCATATAGCATTTCCTCGACACGGGCTTATTAATGGATATCAGATACTTATTTTGGGGGTCATATTTTGAATATATTTTCAACTAGTTATTCTGACATTCCATTTTAAAGGTTAAATGTAAATATTTCATTGAAATCTGAAACGAATTGCTCCTACAGTACCTTTATGCACGTGTCTATAAGCCAGGCACAAGCTTTTGTCTCGTATTAGGCCATTTTTGTATATATTTAATTAAATAAATCAAAAAGATCTCAACTATTGGGCTTGCTGGTCAAGGCAGATGTAGCCAAATACAGTTACAATTTATGTTCATTTGAACTCCAGTTTTGAACTATCAAAATTCAATGAAAGAAACGGAATTTATTTAAGTACGTAATTATCGCCGGTTACAGAAAACACTATGAGTGGCATTTAGCCACATAGCCTTCATTGTTTTTATTTAAGGTTTCAAGCTGTCTAAATTCGAACTTTAACCATAGATTCTGAATGTGATGAGAAGTTGAAAATTTGAAGTATCTTGAAAACCCTGAAGATTAAAGTGGCATGAGCTACCAAAATTCAACTTTTTGCCATAATTTCTGATTGTCACGACAGTAAGAGGCTTTGAAGGCCATCGAAAAACTAAATGATTGGCGTTAGAATGAGGAAAATCCATACAGTATGTGGCCTAAACGAACTAAGCTTCTGAATTATACGTCTTGAGAAAAATAGCCGATAATTTCAACATTCTGTTTCAACGTCAAAATATCAACATTTTGCCAGCTCATGCCACTTTAACATTGAAATAATCAATAAAACCTTTAACCAAAACGAACCGTGTGTTAGATGTGTGTTAATAACGGGAAAAATTTAAATAGCCGGGATGTATGAGCACATTTTAGGGGTTTTGTTGCTCATTTTGCAACTATCTTAACGAACATCTCTAGGACTGCTATCAACGGAAATCACTTATTTTGCACCGTTTGATAAAATGACGGCAGTATTTTTGTGTCTCTCACACCAAATAATTTTTCTGTATTCCCAGAAAAAGTGATTTAGAAAACTACTGTCAGTTTTGTTGTCTGTTGCCGTCTGTTGGTTTTAATGTAAACAATATTCTTGATTATCGCGACGAGTGTTCCTTTTCCTGGAGTCAATATACACTTGATGTTTTTTTTGTTTTGTTATAACTCTGATTTAAGTTTTTAGTAACCGTAAAATGCTCGTTTTTAGTTGGCATTCAGATTTGAAGAAGAAAAAAAATCATTAGGTTACTGTCTATATCATACAGGCAACTGCTTTTTAAAGAAAAAATATCTGATTTACTTCATTGTATGTTCTAATACAGTAAACTAGTTGTGTTCCTTGCTTTTTTGATTGGCATCGATGCTTTGTGCTCGCAAATGATTAATACGCGTCGTTAGAAATAGATTTAGAGTTAGATGTGTTTCTAGGACAAACGACAAGGAACTTTAACCGACTCTATAAATCATGAAATGTCGATGATTGTAGATATGAGATCAATGAGCTCTCATTGCCTTCTATTGATGACTTGGGTGCTAAGGTGACAAAAACCACGGCCAATATTAGCCATAGTTTGATGTTAGTCTGTAGGGCGATGAAGTGCGTCAATTAACCCGCATTCCGCTTGGTTGAAAGAAAACATCAAGGTGCCCCTGTGAGAGGGACAAGCAGCAAAATGATGTGACCGAAAACATCTAGCCACAGTTTAATCTTCCTACCAATACAGACAGGACTAAATATATCTCCAGACAAGCAACAGATTTCGACCGTCACAGGTCTAATGTAACTTGTAGTAGTGACTTTCAGTCAGTGACTTGCATCTCAGATGGACTTGTTGCCAGGTAGCTGTGGAAGATCAGGGATCTCTTCCAGGCACAACCTCCCAGAATATTCGAATTCTTCTCCAGCTAATCCCGACAACACCTATGCTGTAATGCAATAATCTGGACTTGGTTGTTAAGCAGCAATCAATCGATCAATCTAAAATTTCAAAATTCAGATTAAAGTGGCATAAGCTGCCAGTATGTTGAGATTTTATCCAGAATGTGGAAATCATCCGCTATCTTTCTCAAGACGTGCTATTCAGAGGCTTTTTATTGCTACTAGTCTCGAGAATATACGTTAAAGAATTCACTTGGGGTTGGACTAACTTAGGCTTAGAATGAATCAACGTTCGCCCGCTTATTTAAATTGTCGGTATACTTTTGGGCATTGTATCGATGACTGTGTGGATAGTCCTCATTCCAACGTCACTCATTTAGTTTATCGATGACTTTGCACCATTATTTAAATTGTCGGTATACTTTTGGGAATTTCAACTCCTACAAGCACACATACTGTATGGATAGTCCTCATTCCAACGCCACTCATTTAGTTTATCGATGACTTCCAAAGCCTCTCACTGTCATGACAATCAAAATTTATGAAAATTTTTCCCCGTGACAATCAAAATTTATGAAATGGTTCGAATTTGAATTTGACATCTGATGCCACTTTAAGGTAGTAAGGAATTTGGAACAACTTTTAAGAAAATCGCAGATTAAAAGAAGATTGCATGTACACGTCAACAGGTGAACCTACCAGAACCAAAATATTTCTCAAACGTCGAATGAAATCTGCAGAACATTTACAGAATATATACTTAATACCATTAAAAATGAAAATTACTAAGCATACCCTCCATTGAATTTACCATTTTTGTGTTGGCATTATTTTACTTTACATTGGCCAAAACGTTATGCTCGTGGCTTTGTCGATCATTGTCTCCGGTCTCCAATTTCACTTTAATAGGATTGATATCTTAATTACGTATATATCGCATAAGGCAACCATAGGGGAAATATGTAGATCGAATTTGTCAATAATCCTGACAACGGTGCCTTAATTATATTGGAAGTATGGCGTAAAACCATACGCTAAATTAATTATATAGACAAGCAATACAGACCGGGTGTCAGATCGACTCCTGACAAACAGGTCAAATTAACCAATAAATTTCTCATGAACTCATTTTCAGCAATCCTAACTTCATATATTAAATTGCGGGCGGGCCATCTATGTTTATCAGATAGTTAGTACAGAGTCAACCATATTTCCCCGTGAATCAACAACAAAGCTACGCCTCGGGCAAGGCGGGTACGAGACATTTGGGTACTCGTAATTTTCTCCCCCAGGCGAGAAAACCGTCCGTTTCGGAAAGAATAACAGAGACCCATTTGGTAGTACATGAAACAGACACTAATATCATCTGGTCAGTAAAATCACATACCAATATCGCCACAGCTGTATTGGATATTGAATGTATAATACCCCGGACTAGATGATCACCCGCAGATTGACAATAAAGTCAGCTATATTGAATACTTATCTCCCCCACGTTGTGAAACTCTAATACACCAGCGTGCAGAGACATATGAATTGTGGAGTAAAATAACACTTTAACGTGGCATGAGCTGCCAAAGTTCACACTTTTTTCATAATTTATGATCGTCACGACAGTAAGAGCTTTGAAGGCCATGGAAAAACTAAATGATTGGCGTTGGAATGAGGAAAATCCGTACACTGTGTGGCCTGTACGAAGCGAAAACGTGGTCGAAAAGTAAACAAAATTTAAATAACCGGGACGACCATTCATTCATTCTAAGCCAAAGTTAGTTCAAAATAATACTTTATCATACATTTTTGAGACTAGAAACATTAAAAGCTTCTAAATTATACGTCTTGAGAAAAATAGCCAATAATTTCAACATTCTGTTTTAATGTAAAAATATCAACATTTTGGCAGCTCATGCCACTTTAATTGTAAAAGGATAGAATTAATGGAACCGAAAATATATTCTAACATGCATTAAAATAGTGACCATTTTCAACACCCAGGTTTCAAATGACAACGTAAGATAATTCTAAAGTAAGAAATACAAATTATGACTTCAATGTGATTGGTTTTAGTTTTAGATCAACTACAAATTGCTCTAGATACGCGAAATTCTCGAAGGAAAAAGTCCAATCGTTGCCTCAAATTCCATGTCCAACGGTCAGTGGATGAATAGATTGCCCACTATGTTCTCCTGGAATATTGCACATGTTTGATCACTGAAGTATGGTTGTACTTCTAATGCAATGGGGGACAATTCGCATGCAGGCATATCACAGCCTTCATGATTTGCGCTGTCATTTTTTTTCCTTTGTAGATATTTTCTTAAACGTTCACACAGCCCAATTACCAGCACTAAGTAAATCGATTTTTCAAAAAAAACTCGTTGACACCATTATTTATAGGCTTATCATAGCTGAAGATCCGTACAATTTTGTCAATATATTTCAGAAAAAGTGTACAGGCTTTGGCAAAACTCCTGTCTGTCTTCAGCCTAATGACATATCATGGTTTTTTACAACAACCTATATATGACTGGATATAAAGGTCTAAATGACATACCCTTTTTTAACTAAAGAAACAATTGTCTCCATGGTTATTTTAGTCAAGAAGATTTCCCTGTGCCTGTGTGTTTAGTGTCTACAAATATGTATAGATATACCCTTTTAAACACCATTAGAAACTCGTCTCCGTGGTTATTTTAGTCAAGAAGATTTCCCCTATGGTCGTGTGTTTTAGTGCTCATAGATAAATATATAGAGGAGGTATGATTTTTTTTAGATATACTGCGTATCATTGCTTAATATACTTTAATCATTTATTAACCTAATCGGTTACATCAATCAGAAGTATTATCGAATGCAATAAAATTGGTTATGCCTTCAAGTCAAGTACTCTAACAGTCTGATTGCTATGATAGCTCATTAAAACGCGACCTCTAATGGGGAAAAGCCGATCCAACACCTGATATGTTATCTACCGGGTATATATGGTGGGATGCTGTAAGGCGCTATAGATCTGAGGTGTTAACAGTTCGAAACGCTCGCGTGACAAACTGTTTGACTTGCGACTGTGTTGGATACATTTATTGCAAAAATAATGTATGTTAATATACACCACCCTAAATAAATACTGTAATTTCTGAACAAGAAGAAATACTGTAACACTTCTACAGCACTTTAAATTGTACATTTCCTCTGTCTAGTGCATAAATACAGTAAGCAGCTGTAGGCCTACATAAACAAAATTATGTTAAGTTGCGGCCAGTTGCTGTAACTCAAGAGTAACGAACTCATTACGCTGATATCTGCTTAAAATATACTTAAGTCTGATGTAACTTAACAATACTATTTGTTGTTCTCAACCAAACCCGGTGTAGTTTTACAGCAACACGGCCTGTTATTTGAGAGCGTTCGACTTTTAAACTAACTGTAATTTCACACTAAATTTTGATGTTACTTAAAGGGGCATGAGCTGCCAAAATGTTGATATTTTGACGTAAACACAGAATGTTGAAATTATCGGCTATTTTTCTCAAGACGTATAATTCAGAAGCTTTTTAGTGCTTCTAGTCTCGAAAATGTACGATAAAGTATTGTTTTGAACTAACTTTGGCTTAGAATGAATGAATGGTCGTCCCGGTTATTTAAATTTTGCTACTTTTCGAACACGTTTTCGGTTCGTACAGGGCACATACTGTATGGATTTTCCTCATTCCAACGCCAATCATTTAGTTTTTCGATGGCCTTCAAAGCCTCTTACTGTCGTGACGATCAGAAATTATGAAGAAAGTGGGAATTTCGGCAGCTCATGCCACTTTAACAGCAGTAATTATTGTTCTTAACAACCAAACATGGTGTAGTTTTACAGTAACATAATCTGTTATTTTAAGCCTGTAGTGGTGTAAATATACAACATAGCGACATTTTACAGCTAGGTGTGATTATATAGTCAAAAGTGCTGATTACAAATTTACCGGCACTTTTTGCTGTAAAAATACACGTCTTGTATTAAATTACAGTGCATTCATGTCCCACAATCCGAACAACTATACAAATTCTCGTCCTGTGCGCAGCATACTATTCAACGGTTAGCTGCAGATTTTTTACATTATTAATTTAATGAATCCAGTAAATTAATTGCTAGATGGTTGTTTATTTATTCGAGAGGTTATAGCCGTATGTTCTTGGTGTGTGGACTTATTATATAATCTAAATCCAAAGCTAACAGACTTTGGCGAGAAATACTGACCAAGGAAGAATCCAGGATTACGGTGTCGTGACTTTTCTGGTTTCTGTGGTCAGGGAGAAAATGACCTTCATAAAATAAGCTTTCAACTCGTCTGGTCAACAAATTAAATGTGCAAACTATTTGGCTTATGGTTTTTTTTTTAATATGCCTGCAGGCTACACTGTTATACATATAAACCACCTGGACGCTTTTACCTGAGAATGTACATTAAGTTTATTGTTATCAAAGGAGGTTCTAAAGAGATCCTTGTACAAAAAAATGAATCAGTTTGGCCACAGGACATACGCTTCCAATCATTTAAAATATTGATTGAAAAGACGATAACAAATTAGTGATGTAAATACGAACACACGACAATTACGTATATACATTAAATTATTTCCCAATGGTTAATACGTTAATGCCCGTCAAGTCATTACGGTAAGCCAACTCAAGGCATTGCAACATATGTAGCCATCGGCGTTTTAGCCCAGGCGTCAGAAAATGGTTGACCGAGGGATCAAAACGTCGGATTTTTTAATGTCCATTTAGGCTCATAAAACAATTTCCTGAAATCCCCGGAAGGGAAAACAATGAAAAGTGCATATATAGTTGAGTTGGATATAACGTTTCAGTTTATCAAATCATGACTATATTTTTTTGAAACCACTAGCATACCCCCTAATCCGCAAAGAAAACCCCCAAATCAGTTTTTCAAAATCAAGCTTTCACTACTATATTTAAACCGTATTGGCCCACTAATTTTGTGTTCATGTAAAATCCCCTCTCGACTCTTTATAAATGCATATCTGACCAGCTGCATACCTTTCATCTAAACATCGATGTTGTAAAAACTTTATCTTTTAACACCGGACAGCCGGGAATTCATTTTTTCAATACAGTGATTAAAAAGTAAAACCATTAACCCGGTTTCAGGTTATAACATTTCTGTCTTGCATGACACCAGAATGGGGTTCATACAACCAATATGCATTATCCATTACCCATATTAATCTTTTTTTATAATATTTCCCTATTTTAGCCAGTTTGTTTTGGGAGGTTTTGTTATTGTCCACAAGAAAAGCCTTTGTGCTTGTTTCCGGAAAATCCCGTGTGGGTATTTCTTTAAAGCAGCAAGATCTCATTAAAAATGTATCCGTGTTTCAATAATGGCCTTGATTCAGCTGCTGCATACATAAACAAGCACACATATACCACTGTTTGCTTTCTTTGATTTTTTTGACAAATTAGCTGTGAGGTTTTGTCTGCTAAATGCATTTATGCGTCATCTTTTCCAAGCTCCGTATGGAAGTCACTTTGTTAATTTGGGTTACAAACCAATATGGTTTTTAACTGCTATATCCCAAAGACATTTTGAAGCAACAGCTCTTAAAGAACTTTTAATAGCGACGATTTTTTTCATCTTTCCCGCAGAAATATTTCCGTTATCTACTGACTGAATACCATTCAAAAGACATAACTTGAATACAATTAATATTTCACGAACCTCGTGTTTTTTTCCAAAGATTCGTGCCTTTTTATGATTGTGTCGTTTGAATTACTTAAACCACTTAGAGCATATCACGCAAGAAAATTCCAGTGGTCTGAAGTTATGTAATGAAATATTGAAAATAGACTTCTATTGGAGTTAAACATTACATTCCTCCCGTGTAGCCTAAATAACAGTTAATTTTTTATCATGTTTTTGCAAACCTTCCAAAAAAGTATTGCTATCGAACTCTTAGCATAGACTTCTTAAATTTTGGCAAAAATGGAAAGTTTTTAAATTCGAAAGTTTTTTTTTAAGCAGATTGCGATTGAAAAAAAACAGGGATTAGAACAAGTAAATTAAGTGCAGACGCGATAAACTTTCCTTTTCAACCGTACAAAAATCCTATTGTTGCGATTTTTTCGCAAAAAATTTACACAGAAGGATACGAAAGAGCTTAGTAAATACAGCACATGCGCGCTAAATTTTCCTTTCTAACGGCACCAAAACCACATCTCTACGATTTTTCCTCTCCAAACTGTGCTATAAAGAAGTTACCTATCATTATCAGAGAACATCTAACTGACTCGGCAGCCATCTTCACAGCAGAGCTTAGCTGTGTGTCTCGATCGGCCAATCAGCGTACGCCTGGCCACCAGTCACTGCACTAGCGTAAGGGAAATTGGTCTGCCATTTAAACCTACGTTAATTTCGATCATTTCGAGGCGCTAATAACGAAAGACAAACACTCTATAATAACTCTGAAATATAAAGTGGCTTGTAAATCAACCGTTTGGGAAGACGTAACGGGCTGCATTTAGTTTCTACGCGACTTGTGGGGGGCGGTGTAGAATTTTCAGAAAAGGTAATCTGACCGCTGATATTGCAGGTTATAACCATACAAGTTACAATAAGCTCTCAAGGGAAGTAATTTACTAATACATCTTCCTGTCAATTCCAAAATGCCAATGGCGCGCTCCAGTGACGATCGAACACGAACTTGTCTGGCAGATTCATTTTCAGTGTATTGTCACACCGTAAAGCACGTGCAAAATTCAAACACATGAATAGGTTGTCCTATGGGAGCCCGTTCGATACAATTACATGCTGTTTTTTTTCTCCCCCTTTAAATCCAGGTTAACAATACTTGCTTCCAGGCCCTGATAACTAAAGACAATTATTAACTTTTCTGATATATGTACTGATTTGTAAATCAACCCTTTGGAAAACGTAACAGACTGCATTGCGGGTCTGAATGGCTTGTGGAGGTCGTTGTAGAGATTGTAACCAGCCTGGTGTCTGATATTGCATGTTTTAGTCCAACAAGATACGATGAGTACGCAAAGGATTGATTGATTGATTGGTGTTTTACGCCGCGCTCAAGATTATTTCACTTATATGGCGGCGTTGCCAGTTTTATTGTGGGAGGAAACCGGGCTCTGTGCCCGGAGGAAACCCACGACCTTCCGCTGGTAACTGGCAACCATCCCACATAGGTCGTTCGAGTGAAAACCCATGCAGTCCGAAAATTTTCCAATTTTTGGACTGAGTGGGATTCGAACCCGCGACCCATTGGTGGAAGGCTGTTTGGATTGAGCGTCCAACGCTCTACCTACTGAGCCACGGAGGCCCCGTACGCAAAGGAAGTAATTCAATAATACTGTTGCCGGTCAATTTGTACATTTTGTACAGAATGGCGGGCTCCGCTGGTGATCGAACCAGAGAGTGTGTGACAAAATCGTTTTCAGTTTTCTTTCAATTTGTAAACGACGTGTAAGAATCACACACATGGACATGATGATTCTTCTCCTTTAAAGGGCGAAAGTATTATATTAAGTCGTCATTGATCACCATTTGCGAACTGAATAAAGATTCTAACGTCATTGCGCTCTATATAAAAAGAAAAACATGGCGAACATATGTCAAAATTTCAATTATATAACTTTGACACTACAGCGGGTATATATATATTGTGATGCGATTTTCAGTTACAGGCATCGCAAATATTACCTTTGCCAATGAACGTAATTGATATATGTTTATTTACAATTTACTTTTATGTTTAACACCTGTTTAAATCTACTATTATTATCTAATAGTTAAGGGGTCTAGTGGTTTTATTCACACAGGCTTTACTGCCGATAATGTTGACTAATATACCCTGTAACCAGGCAGAGTTTACCGTGACGACATAATGCTAGCAATGAAACAGAAAATAACGACTGGCGATAGATTACACATATATTGAGTAAAAGCCTTTGATTGTACAACCATTCGTTATAAAGGAACGTAAATATATCAGACACTTTCAATACTCTGATGTTTAATTATCACTTAGTGACAATGTAAATAAGTTATTATAACCATAACCATAACCTCCGGCATTTAATTTATTATTTCATTGTCGAGCCTGGAGGTAACATTGTGTGTGCAATAATATCACCGACTTTGAAATTGGCGTGCTGGCGCATCTCGCAAGATGCCGCGTGATTTGGTATACATTGAAGATGATCCTGTAAGAGGGGTATCAATGCGGAACGAGTCATTAACTTCAACATATAAGTATTACTTGCAAGGGAGTGGGGGCATCTACCAATACTCAGAATTCCAACCCTAGAGATATTTGACTATTTCCTTATCAAATCACGTCTATCTTTCCAAACTGCACATTACTGTATAGCTGCTATTTCCGCTTCCTTTAAAAAAATATATATATATTGTCTTAGACAATTCACACTCCATTATAGTTGGAGATCCCCAAACTCTGTGACCAAAGTATGTTGATGATGGGTGACCAACAGAGTTGGAGGACCTGCCATATTTAAACATGTACATTCGGCGAAACAACACAACACATGAACTTGGGAAATGTACGAACACAAAATGACCTCTGAGCCTCGCTTTCGGATTAAACACCTATGTTTATCAAGAAAATCCGAAAGCGAGGCTCAGAGGTCAACTTGTGTTCGTACATTTCCAAAGTTCATTTTGTAGGAAGATTCGAGCTGTCCTTGGAAGTACGACGCGGATGCAACACAAAGTGTTTGGACGCTTTTTTTTGGTGAAACGGCGAACTAAAAGATCCTATTGAATGTGTGTAAAGTTTGGGCCGGTTGCGCTGCTTAAATAAGGAGAAATTGAGAGCAATTGTGTTGTTTCTCCGAATGTACATGTTTCAATATGGCAGGTCCTCCAACGCTGTTGGTCACCTATCTTCAATATATATTTGGCCACAGAGTTTGGAGATCTCCAACTAACCCCATTAAAGTATGTGTGAAACTATGAATTATTGAAGTTTCTCTTTAGAATTTTTTGAAGCGACAGTAAGCAATCAATTTTACCCTTGACTTAGAACGGTTATTAGTAATGTTAGAATAAAATAAATACATTAACTGCACGCATGGTTGGAGCGTTCAGTGACATTTTGGTGTAATTTTACAAAGAGATGTTGTGATCGACCAAAAGAGGATCATTACATGTGAGTTATTTATGCCTCGTATGCCTTCAGCAGCCATATTACCGCATAAATCTTTGAGTAGAAATGTCTACAACCAGAAATTCACCATATTGAGATTAGGGGCGGGGATATTGTATCCAAAGGAAGATAATCAAAGGTGATCAATTCATGTGATGAAAATAATTCGATATCGACAATATGACTGGTAGCTGGGTTAGAGTTCATATATAGACAATATGAAGTTTAAGCTTTGCATGTTTAGTTTGGGTCCTGGGTCTAGCCTTATATTTTCATATTAGTTTATTCCCATATTTGTAGACTCACGAGAAGCCTTTATTTTCCTACCGGAATATTTCGTGTAGACATTTTACTAAAACAGCAAAAACTCAATTTAAACTTATCCGTGTTTTAATAATGGTATAACTTCAGCTGTTATAAATATACACGATTGTGTTTGATTTCCTTTTTTGACAATTTATCTGCGAAGTTTTGTCCGCTAAAATTCCATTATGACGTTTTCCCATCCAACTTCATCTAAGCCATATGAGATGGGCACTTTTTAATTAAACACAATAGCATAATTATGCATGAACTTATTTGTAATGGTTATTTTGTTAAAGGCCCACTTGCCACCATAGCCTGTTGAACATTTAAGGAAACCAATTTACATGAGCTTACTACGACTAAAACCACTAAAATTAAACTTATGACACATAATACATGTCCAGTTATGTTTAGAACGTAGAAATAGAGGTGCAAAACAAACGAAGAATCGAAATTTGATTACAGCAATCAGTCAGTGTCGGTTAACTTAATGGTTAGATAACCCTCATTTCAGGCCTTTTTATCTGTGGATTACACTCAAAAAATTATCGGCAGGCTTTTCGAGTCACTCTTATCCGATTGTCAGTCTGTATTTCTCAGATAAATTACGTAAAATTATATTGTGCCGTTAGATCACTTACACGACTCAAACATTAGGTCGCTTGTGCTTATGTTCAGGTTCGGAGGTTGTTTACATTGCGGGTACTTGATAAATCTAATTTTCATTTTCAAATTAAAAAATACTAAATGCCCAAACTTCTTTTTTAGTGAAACTAGAAAGTTCCTAACTTCTTCTGTCTGGGAAAAATACAGAAAACCGCCCACGGTTTTTACGTAAACAGTATTATGGATTTTCGCGGCAAGTTTGCCTTTAATACAAGCAGTAGATTTTTTTCACTTTTCTCACAGAAATATTTCATTTATACAAAACACCATTCAAAAATAAATATTTTGAAAGGAATGTTTTCATGAATATTTGATGAACTTCGAATATTCTTGGGTAATTTCGCCTCTTTCTTGTGTCAGAATCCTTTGAATTTACTAAAAAGCATGTGGATGACGTAACACACAGCGCTGATAAAGCCGTACTCCGTGACCGCATATAACTAATAGTGTATTTTTCCAAAGTCATACAGCATAGTCGTATTTTAGGAAAATTTTGTTACAAATGTCATGTTATATATCAGGAAATGCCAAATCTTCTTAACACTGATTCTCTCAAAATAACCCACCATGATCGGATATCAGAGGAATGAACGATCAAATGAAATGGAAATCAAACGATTTCTCAAAATAAGGATCTCAAAAAGCTTCCATTAACTAGGCCTACTACAGAGAATCGTGACTATTTATAATCCTTCTATTTAATAGAAAGTCTAAATGACGTCATCGGGGCATATTGAGGGACCAATATGGCCGACGGAAATTATTCTCCATAGAAAAGTATAAAGGCGTGCCGACAGAAGGGCTTTTGTAACGAAGTTGTCACTTCTAACAATAAACCTCAAATATCACATATTTTTTCAAGTGACGTCATGAAACTTTTGAGTGAGTGAGTGAGTGATTGGGGTTTTACGTCCTGCTCAACAGTATTTCGGTTATATGAAGACGTTGTCTCCTTGTGACAGGGCGGATTTCCACCGCTCTTTTAGGTGCTGTCTCACCGAGACGACTTGCCGAAGACAACCAGCAAGCCCCCTCACCCAGTCACAGTATACTGACACCGGGCCAACCAGTCGCTGCTCTAACTCCTATTGCTGAGCGCCAAGCGAAGCAGTAACAGCTACCACTGTTAAAGTCTTTGGTCTGACTCGACCCGGCCTTGAACCCGGATCTCCCTGGCCTGAAGCGGACGCTCTACCGACTGAGCTATCGGGGCTGGTGAAACTTTTGAAGAGGACAAAGCTGGACTTACATGTACATAATTGACATTGAAATAATCCGATAAGGAATTTATCATATACATTGTAATATCATAGGTCTACTTTATTAAAACAATTTATGATGGGGTATAAAGGTTTAAATGATATACCTCTTTTTAACACAATGAAACTTGTTTCAGTGGTTATTTTAGACAAGAAGATTTTCCCTGTGCCCGTGTGTTTTAGTGTTCAGAAATAAGAATAAGAAATTTATACGGAAACAGAAAGCAACGTCTGGCGAATACTGGATAAAAATCTATAATTTTATGTATAATAAATATATTGCGAACTGATAACATTGTTGGGCTTAGAGAAACAGTCAGTGTGTTTGCATAACATTAACCTCTGAACATTTTACTCCCTCTTTGGTCATCATCTGGACGAAGAGGTAATATGCATAATCTCCGTAATTATTGCAGGAAAACTAGTCAAAGTGAAAGCTCGTTTCAAGCTACAATGAAGACATACTTGACACAGGGGAGGTCACCACAAACAAACACACCATTGAATTTTCTATGTCTACGCTCGAAATTTTCCTTTACTTTTATTTGACTTGTAAAATATATGTTATACGTTTAAGACAAATGGGGATTCCAAATACATTAAGTTGTGTCCTGTAACCCACCATTTTAGTTTTTCTTCTCCTACCGTGCATGGTGGCGTTGTAAACAATTAGTTTTATCTCCAGCCAAGTGTGATTATTAATATTATCAGCATAAAATCAATACATATTAACTATATGAATGATTGGAACATTGTGAGCCACAGTTTGATGTGTCTTTAGGAGTCCCAATCATGTCATTACCGAATTATAGCCTCCAATGCAAGACGCGGTTATTATTTTACGTTCCCCGAATCTGTGGCCAAACAAAATTTGCTCACTCTGATTTTCATTCCAAATCAATATTCATATTTGTTAATAAGCCATGCAAGTATTCGGAATATGTACGCCCCAAGAAACTCAAACCAATTAAGATTGATTGTTGTTTTACGCCGCAGATTAACGTTACGCTGCGTGTTTAATGAAGAGGATGGGGAAGGGTGTTACCAGGCGCTTTACCCAAAGAAAACACCTGACCCTCGGCGAATATGTCATAACCATGCGCCAAACTCAAGTATATCCGATCTGGTGGCCGATTTATGCCATGTCTTGCCTCTGTCTGTGGTATTATTTCTAACCGCTCCATTGTCAAGACAAATCGAGCGTTTGGAGATCATCGGAAAACTGAATTTATTGAAATGAAAATACGGAGATTGAGTCTGTAGCCTGCGAGAAACGAGATGACTTGGAAAAAGTAAACAAGATTTTTGAAAGAAATCGTTCATTTAAAGCATTATATAGTTACTCCTATAGTCCACTTCAACGGTACCTGCTGAATCTTGCAAGCGTTGGAAGGTTCTAATGTTCGTTTCTGGTAAAACATAGTAGTGGATTTTTAGCCCGCCATCATTCTGATGGAGGGCTATTCAAATCGCTTTTCCGTGGTCCGTCGTCCGTCGTCCGTCGTCCGTCGTCCGTCGTCCGTCGTCCGTCGTCCGTCCGTTAACTTTTTGCTTGTTACCTTTATTCCAAGAAAACTACCAGTCCAATCTTAAACAAACTTAATAAACAACATCACCCTATGGTCTAGTTGTGCATGGTACGTTTTCATCTCATTTGCATATTCAATGTGGCCACCAGGGGGCGATATTGTTTTTTTTTGTTACCTTTATTCCAAGAAAACTACCTGTCCGATTTTCACCAAACTTGGGTGACATTATCTCCATATAGTCTAGTTGTGCATCCTACATTTTCATCCCATTTGCATATTCAATATGGCCACCAGGGGGAGATGTTGTTTTTTCATTGTTACCTTTATTCCAAGAAAACTACCTGTCCAATCTTAATCAAACTTAACATACATCATCGCCCTATGGTCTAGTTGTGCACCGTACATTTTCATCTCATTTGCATAACCAATATGGCCACCAGGGGGAGATGTTGTTTTTCTTTGTTACGTTTATTGCAAGAAAACTTTCGGTAGTTACCTTTATTCCAAGAAAACTATTTGTCCAATCTTAATCAAACTCAACATGCATCATCACCCTACGGTCTAGTTGTACACCGTACATTTTCATCTCATTTGCATATTCAATATGGCCACCAGGGGGCGATATTGCTTTTTTTGTTACCTTTATTCCAAGGAAACTACTAGTCCGATTTTCATCAAACTTCGCTGACATTATCTCCATATAGTCTAGTTGTGCATCGTACAGTTTCATCTCATTTGCATATTCAATATCGCCACCAGGGGGCGATGTTTTTCTTCGTTACCTTTATTCCAAGAAAACTACCTGTCCAATCTTGATCAAACTTAACATACATCATCACCCTATGGTCTAGTTGTGCACCGTACATTTTCATCTCATTTGCATAAACAATATGGCCGCCAGGGGGAGATGTTGTTTTTCTTTGTTACGTTTATTGCAAGAAAACTTTCGGTAGTTACCTTTATTCCAAGAAAACTATTAGTGCAATCTTAATCAAACTCAACATGCATCATCACTCTACGGTCTAGTTGTACACTGTACATTTTCATCTCATTTGCATATTCAATATGGCCCCCAGGGGGTGATATTGTTTTTTTTTTATTACCTTTATTCCAAGGAAACTACTAGTCCGATTTTCACCAAACTTGGCTGACGTTATCTCCATATAGTTTAATTGTGCATCCTACAGTTTCATCTCATTTGCATATTCAATATGGCCACCCGGGGGCGATATTGTTTTTTTTTGTTACCTTTATTCCAAGAAAACTACTAGTCCGATTTTCACCAAACTTGGCTGACGTTATCTCCATATAGTCTAGTTGTGCATCCTACAGTTTCATCTCATTTGCATATTCAATATGGCCACCAGGGGGCGATGTTGTTGTTTTTTTTGTTACCTTTAGTCCAAGAAAACTACCTGTCCAATCTTAATCAAACTTAACATACATCATCTCACCCTATGGTCTAGTTGTGCACCGTACATTTTCATCTCATTTGCATATTCAATATGGCCACCAGGGGGAGATGTTTTTTTTTTTTTCGTTTATTGCAAGAAAACTTTTGCTTGTTACCTTTATTCCAATAAAACTATCAGTCCAATCTTAATCAAACTGAACATACATCACCCTATGGTCTAGTTGTGCACCATACATTTTCATCTCATTTGCATATTCAATATGGCTGCCAGGGGCGATATCTTTTTTTTGTTACTTTTTTCCCGAAACTACCAATCAGATTTTCACCAAACTTGGCTCACATTATCTCCCTATAGCCCTGTTGTGTACTGTACATTTTCATCTCATTTGCATATTCAATATGGCCGCCAGGGGGCGATGTTTTTTTTCTTTATCTTTGTTCCAAGAAAACTACCTGACATTAATCAAAATCAACATACATTATCACCCTATGGTCTAGTTATGCACCGTTCATTTTGATCTCATTTGCATATTCAATATGGCCGCCAGGAGGGCGATATTGTTTTTTCGTTACTTCTATTCCAAGAAAACTACTGGTCTGATTTTGACCAAACTTGGCCGACATTATCTCCCTCTGATCTAGTTGTGCACCCTACATTTTCATCTCATTTGCTTATTAAATATGGCCGCCAGGAAGCAATGTTGTTTTTTGACCAAATTTGAAAATGAAACTTATTATCATTATTCCAAGAAAACTACTGACCTGATCTTAACCAAACATGACACACATCATCCCTCTAAGTTGTAGCTGTGAACCGTACATTATCATTTCATTAGCATATTGAAGATGGCTACCAGGTGGCAATGTTGTTTTCAACCAAAAATTCAAGGGGAGCTTAATTTTGCAATTCACAATTTAATTCTCCTCAACAATAGTTATCTCCCTGGAATAAGATTTTTTATGTAGGCCCCAATTCCTATATCCAGTTATTGCTGTAACAATCTTTAATATGAATAGACGACCTATGTGGGTTGCCAGTTACCAACGGAAGGTCGTGGGTTTCCTCCGGGCATAGAGCCCGGTTTCCTCCCACAATAAAACTGGCAACGCCGCCATATAAGTGAAATAATCTTGAGCGCAGCGTTAAACGCCAAACAATCAATCAATCAATTTAATATGAATAGATGAACGCGGGCGTTAAGATCCCTTTAAGGGATCTCTTGTTAAATATTGCTTTACAGCATCATTTTAGAGCTCATACAACTTGAAAAAGACAGAGACCTTATTAAGGCATCGGGCTATTTCAATTTGGTTAATCGAACAGAGCTTCGGAATCCTTCAGATAACAGGGTAAACAAATATTTGTATCATTTCAATACAATTTGATACATTTGCAATGAATTTTAGCCAATCGGAATCGAAGAAATTTTAGCGGGTCGTTTCACTTTGTATAAAATTTCAAGACACCCTTTTCTGGAACTACACAACTTTGTTTATTTAAAAAGGCACAACATTTTACTAATATTATTTGCATGTTCTCTGGACGTCATTTTCAGTACACCAATTAACACTATATTATCAATTTATCTTAAGTGATGCAATGTAGGTTCTACTTACGGCAGCTCGCCTTTTAAATAAGTTTCAATAACGAAATTGCCATAACTTTTACGGCAACTATTTTACGAATCCCCATCTTAGTTTTTACCAACATTATAATCAATACTATCAGTCCTGTCAGTTCATCAATCCGTTAAGTTCGCTTAATCCACTGTGTGATTTTCTCATTTTGCATTTTACGGTTCGTTTAGTTTACAAACAACAGGCCATTGACGCATGAATACCACATCCGGGATCTTCAATTTTCCACCCTGTAACAAAAACGAAAGATGACGTTTTTCTTAGCTGGTGGCTTCGTTGACTTTTGGCTGTGGTACAACGTTAGTTACACATACGTTTGATGTTACAAGTTAATAAAAAAATTAAATAAACATTGTGATTCCCATTACATGGTTCAGGTCATAAGCCGAAAACGTATGTCAGGGAAAAAGTTCGGACATCAACTTATCCTAAGAACGTATAGATTTTAATTTCTGTTCAATTAGAAAAAATGGTGCAATTGAACTGGTTTGCTGGTAGATTAACCGATGTTTTCATTGGGCATGACCTTTTCAAATGTGGATATGTTTTATCTCATCATGCCATTTCGGTTGGCTACTTTTTTAACAGATACAAATTAGTCTTACATGTACAAGTGTTTGAAACACATACTGGTCAGGGCTTAACACCCCTGCCTGTCTTTTTCTTTGGGGGGGGGGGGGGGGGGGCACAATTTTCATTGTCTTTTCCCATGACCCTATGGGGTTCAATCTCAGTCTGCCGATATTCTTGCCATAGCTTAAGATGTGTAAGCATTGTCAATGTATTACAAAGTGTCCCAGATTCTACTGACTAAGGCCAAGCCCCTGTCAGTCGTCAACCTAATGAAATATATATCATAGGTTTAGTTTATTACAACAATTAATGATGGGGTATAAAGGTCTAAATGATATACTTCTTTTTAACACAATTGGAAACTTGTCTACGTGGTTATTTGAGACGAGAATATTTTCCCCTTAACCATGTGTTCATAAATTATATAAGATTGGTGATACTTTGTTCAAAACTTCATTGTGGCAATTGTTAACTATGACGTCATGAGGTTTTCAAAATAAAAATACTCCTTGATTTGTCGTTCATCTGGCATCAAATTTATTTGGGAATAAAGCCCACGGCACATTAGGCGATTTTGAACGCCGGTCGCGGCGATCAGGCGATAGTCGTGTAGTCTGCCGGCTCCCACGACGGCGATTTCGAGCGCCGGCGACTGTTGCCGCATCGATCGCCGGTATCAGAACATGTTTGATTTTCGGAATCAAATTCGCCGGCGATATTTTACTCGTCGTGTAGTGTGCCACCTCTGGCGAACGCAATTTTGAACGCCATACTCTTTTGACCAATCAGTAGAAATAATTTTGTCACATGACGTTATGCAATCATTTGATTATGTAAATATTCCCTCTGAATGAAAGGCTGTACCACAGCGGCTATTTCTAAAAAACTTTGAGGCGACATGCGCATGTACTGCCTGTACATAGCTTCATCCTCAGTTGACAGCTCGTTCAATAAATTATAAAAAATCCCGTGCGATCTTCGTCTCAGAATCCAGGATTTTGACCAGATCTTCCTGTTCACCCATCTCTTTGAGCGCCGTCTTGTTCGATGCCTTAATAACAAAAAATGATAGCGGACAAAATTCGCCGCTTGTTAATATGCGGCATTTTGTGATAGTCACATGATCTTTTACTATTGTCACATGCCTTTTTGGTTATTATCGCCTGTGATAAGATCGCCTAGTCTGCGCGCAGCAGTCGCCTGAACAGCCGACGGGCGATCATTGACGGCAACAAAAGTTGCGCCGACGGGCGTCAAAAATCGCCTAGTGTGTCCCGGGCTTAACATGCATGCGAAGAAATGGAAAACGTGAAACTCCTATAGAGAAAATTGGCTGTGACAAGACGCGACAGGTAAAGGGCAAAGAGAAGTGGCATCGTGACAACAGGACATAACACCAACAACACGCAATAAAAACGAATCCGTATCATTAAAATCTTTCAACCATTTAAATGAAATTCTGAAACAGAGGAAAGAAAAGCCATACTGTTTAGCGACATTTATCATGTTACTCAGCAATACATTGAAGAAAAACGGCTTGACATTAACCATGGTCTGGGACGCTAGTTCAAATGCGTGCAGCTTAATATATTGGCCAAGATCTCAGACTGGCTGTATCATACGTTGTACAAGGTCACTTGGTGCTCACATCAAACGCCACCAGAGACCAGACGCCTTGCAGTCTGGAGATCAATCAGTCTTCCTTTGACATTCGGCATAGGGGATCATAAAATAAAAAAACGCGATTTGAAATTTCCGGTGTATCTTTGACAAGAAAAGAAATTTTCTGAAACTTCAAATTTCGCAGCCACATGTACAACCAGAAATATTGTAATAGAGCAGATTGGTGGCTTCGCTAGGATTCCGAAAAAAACAACAACACCCGAACTTGATGCGTGGGTTATCGATATATTATTAAACTGGACTAAAACAGGACAAGGCTCAATAGCCGATCCCCTAAACATTTAGTTTTTTAAATTTGTTCACAGAACAGATTCCCATATAGGATTATTGTAACAAAAGCAAAATAGATCAACAGCTTCATATGGCCAGGGTGGGGCGTCGGTGGTCCAGTAGGTTAGAGTGATAGTCCCTCAGTCCCACACCGGCCTTCCATCTATGCGGCGCGGGTTCGAATGACACTCAGACTAAATAAAAATTTAAATATTTATGAGTGGATTTTTCTCTCGGTCGCCTTATGTGGAAAAGTTGTCGAATGTGACTCGGCGAATGTCGGGGGTTTCCTCCGGGTAATGCGCCTGGTTTCCTCCCCACTAAATCAGTCATATAGGGATTATAGCCAATACTAATAATAATGCAATCATACACTTGAACAACTTCTAGGGTGTATAGGTCAATGACGACTTACTAACCCAAGTCAATTAAAGGCCCACTTGCCGCCGTAGCCTGTTTAAATTTGCTAAGAAAACCAATTTACATGAGCTTACTACGACTAATACCACTAAACTTAAACATAGGACACATAAAACATGTCTAGTTAGCTTTAGAATGTAGAAATGGGGTGAAAAACAAACGAAGAATCAAAGCCTGATTACAACAACAACGACCAGTTTCGGTCAACTTTCGTGTTGGATTACTCTCATTTCAGGCCTTTTTGTATGTGGTTTACACTCAAACAATTATCAGCAGGCTTTTCCAGTCGCTGTTAACCGATCTATAGTCTGTATTTCTCAGATAAATATGCCTACGTAAAATTACACTGTGCCGTTAGTTCACTCACTCGACTGAAACATAAAATCGCCAATAGGGGGCAGTTCGGTTTGTTTACGTTCCGGGTACGTAACAATTCAAATTTTCAAATTCAAATTAAAAATACAAAGTGACGTCCAAACTTTTAAATTTTGGTAAAAATAGAAAGTTCCTAACTTATATTGTCTGGGAAAAATACAGAAAACGGTCTTTCTTTTTTAATGTAAACAATATTCCTGATTTTCGCGGCAAGTGTGCCTTTAAAGAAACTTCTCTATTAAAAAATGTCCCAGTGTCAGTGTGTCTTTTTTTAAATATATAACTTCAGTCATACTTTATCCGAGTTTTGTAGAAGGCATCTTGTCTAAACATTCCCAGGGGCCGGTTGCACAAAGGTGTATTAAGCTTAAGTCTGACTTATCTAGGCAACGTCACAATCAAATTCCTTTGTGACGTGACGTGTTGAAGTCGGACTTAAGGTTAATACACCATTGTGCAACCGGCCCCTGATGGCTAAGTTGGCGGGGCAATAGAAAACTCCTAACGGGGTTTTCATCCGATGTCCCTATGTGTATTGGTTGCCATGTACCTGCCGGCGGTCGAGGGTTTCCTCTGAACAAAGGGCCTGGTTTCCTCCCTGTTAAACACCTTCGAATTGTGGCTTTATTTTAGCCATGGTTGCTGAGCTATCGGAAATGATCATTAAGTATGCCAATTGCATGGGCCAAAATTTGTACGGTGCTAAAAGGGGGTATCTTTTGGTGGGTTGGTACTTTTGTCGCCAAATGATTGAGTGTGACGTCAAACCCCAATCAATCAATCACGTTCAACGGGACAACGCCGCCATGTAAGTGAAATACTCTGGTTTGATATTATAAATTTAATTTTATAAAACATAATGATGTATTATTATTTTTTGTAGATGGACGCCGATGTAGTACGAGTGGACCCGGAAGTTCGTACGTTGCTGGATATCCTGCTCAGTTCAAGACAACGTTTCCCAGAAGCCCCGGAATTATCTCATGAAATGCGCAAACGACAACGGCAATGTTATTGGTCAGCGATTTCTTGCTTCTAGACTTCTTTAAGCAAGTTGTCGCAATGGACAATGATGAGCCAGGATATGTTTGAATTTTTTTAATTGAACTCAGCTTTTGTCTATGTTATCTTCCGTTTCAACGTCAATACATTTTTTCATTTTATTTTTGAGTTACTGAAGCAAAATTAAATTGTTTAACTTTTGTTTGAATCTGATAAGCTGTGTGCATTGCAAAGAATAATGCACTTATTCCTTCTTTATTGTTAACAAACATGGGAAAATTATAACTCTATCTTCTGTATATGTTTTGTTCTTTTCTGTGAATTTCTTTTAACAATGCGATCAAACCGGTGATTAAAACTTTCTTTAGCATGTGTCCCCTTTAATTGATACTTCATTGGATACTTATTGGTTATAACAATATTTGATTTCGATAATGTTACATTCAGCAGTACCATTCTGGAGACGAGGGTGGGCGATTAGTCTGGTACTATACCTCGAAGACATTTAGTCTTTGGCTCAGCAGAGATGTGCTGTTTGGATTTTGGGGGGGGGGGGACAACTGTTGCCCAGCTTCGATTTGTTCAACTATCATACATTGAATGGACGCGCCAATAAGCTAAAACAACCAACCAACCACCATACATTGAACCAACGACTCTCAACATGGCATCTCATATGGCACTTAAACAACGTCGGATCTAGAAACACGTTTGGCCAACGTTGGAAAAGCAGTGATTCACCCGGAATGTAGTGAATGTATGCAACTCTTGGCGTGTGTGAAGGCACCTTCCGAAAAAGTTGATATTTATTCGTTTAAACAAAATTAGGAAAGTATTGGCTATTTTTCTGAGGAAGTGCAAATTAGAAGCTTGTTGGCAAACTGATGTTGCAGAAACGATTGTGATCATAAAGGGCAACATTCTAGCGATAAGAAATCGCCATTAATGTCAATAAGGCAAGCTATACAATTTATTCAGGATATCGTTAACCAGATCAAAAGTGTATTTTAACAAAATAAAATAATGCTAGTAAGTTTGGCATTTCCGGAGAGACTCGAATCAGGTCAACGTCATGTGATACACGGCCCACATGTATCAACAGTTCATGGGTGAAAATGTCAAACAAAAAGTTAGGGAAATCATATTTTGGGTTTCGACTGCACAATAAAACCCAGAAGAGTCAAAAAAGTATTAAGGCTATTCCTAGCAAAGTTTTTGGTCTCCCACGAAACCTGGAAACCCAGCCATAAAAGTGAAATAATCTTCAATGCGGCGTAAAACCTCAAACAATCAATGAAATTACTTTTATCCAGTTACACAGTCTTGTGATACTTAAATTATGATCAAGGAACGAAGTGACTTGGTACTCACAAACTTCTACAGGACTGGGGTGGGTTGTTCAAAAGAAAATTAGCTTAACGGCAGGTTAAATGACGTGGCGTAACAAATAAATTCCTTTGTTACGCGACGTCATCTAACCTGCCGTTAAGCTAATTTTCTTTTGAACAACCGGGGTCGGTTTCTCGAAAGTCTACTTAAGTAATTTTACTTAAGTGCATTAAACTCCCTTAGCCAAGGGCCCTTAGCGAAACTCCCTAAGTGGGTTTCACAAACCATTTTTTTTCTCCCTTAGCCAAGGGAATTTTATATTGGTATAGGGGGCCCGTTGTGAAGAACTCTTTTGTGTTTGAAGGCGAGTTCAGCGAAATATTTTTTCAGCGGGAATTCATAACAACAACAACACAGGCGCTTTTGGTAGTAAAGCCCAGTCAATACATTTTCTAAGCATAACTATTCAAAATCGCTTGTGGAGTGTAGACCAGAAAGTCGAATACAGCAGGAATTCAACATATTTGTGTAAGGATTGCTTTTTTCACAATTAATAAATCAGTTTGCACCCGTAATTTTTAATTATATAATTTAGCATCAAGAATTTTTTTTTAGCCTAGGAAATGGCCAAATCCTGATAAAATCGAATGACAAACTGCTAGCACAATGTCAATCTTTTAAATTATGTAAAATATTTTCAGCTTTCTACCAAAATATTTCTTGACAAACCGTAAAACGAAGTGATAATACTAGCAAAACAAAAACAAAGTATGTCAACTGAGGGAGCAATCAATGTTTATCCATGTAATTTGAAAAGGCAGAGTTGGTAATAGATTTGCACTGAAATCAAATAATAACAGTTCCTTGGATCTATAAATATCTTTCCAACGTCACAGTTTTTTTTTTTTCGGTTTGAGTGGATGTCAGCAGAAAAATAAATTAGTTTTGGGTCAACGATATTTACCAACCAGCAGCTGTAAAAGAGTAAGGAAAAGAAAACTAAAAGTTTACCGAAAATCTCGGTAATATTTTCGGTAATTTAGGGACAATTTTCAGGATGCTCATGTGCAGTCTTCAGACTTGACAGCACGCGGTACGAAAAACTAACTGAACTGAACCGAACTGCCCCCTATTGGCGATTTTATGTTTCAGTCGAGTGAGTGAACTAACGGCACAGTGTAATTTTACGTAGGCCTATTTATCTGAGAAATACAGACTGACGATCGGTTAACAGCGACTGGAAAAGCCTGCTGATAATTGTTTGAGTGTAAACCACAGATACAAAGGCCTGAAAGGAGGGTAATCCAACACGAAAGTTGACCGACACTTATCGTTGTTGTTGTAATCAGGCTTCGATTCTTCGTTTGTTTTTCACCCCATTTTTACAGCCTAAAGCTAACTAGACATGTTTTATGTGTCCTATGTTTAAGTTTAATGTTATTAGTCGTAGTAAGCTCATGTAAATTGGTTTTCTTAGCAAATTTAAACAGGCTACGGCGGCAAGTGTGCCTTTAAATGAACTTGTTGACTCGGGATATCAAAAGAGTCAAAGTGTCTCACGACTGGACGGGTCTCATGACTGTCGCTGACGCTATACCTATAAGTCCAAAGCAAGGTAAACAGGGTGAGTGAGTGAGAGAATATTTAAGTCACTACATTGAACCGATCATATGAATCAAATAAGCTTTAAATTGATGTGTCCAATAAGTATAAGTTAAGTATTTCAGTAATCCTACTACAACAAGGTGCACATAAATGTGAAGGTGGCCAGGTTTATTGAGATATAAAATAGGAGGAAACCATGATGTCAACAAATCAGATTGATTCAATCTAATGCCACATTGACAGAAATGCTTTCTGTACTGAATATCAATAAATACATAGATTTTCCCTGGGTGCGCGTGTTTTAATGTTCATAAATAAATACAGATAAGATACACACAAAAATTAAGACTGACATAAATCCATGTTGTTCATGATTAAAAAAAAAACACATTTTCCGTATAAAATTAAATTATTTTATTGTAACGCAAAATTTTAGAGCCTTTTTAATATGTCACAGAATCAAACATATATAAGCGAGTGTCGAAGCTGAAACTGAAGGAAATTGTATTTTGGTAAATAAATTAATTGTAAATACTGGTCATTCAAAGAAAATCTGAATTTTGACACCTCATACCACTAATAAAATGCCAAAGTAGAAATAAAAAATATATGACTTTATTGCCTGTGTGAAATAAAATTCAAATCAAAGTAAAAACATTTCAACTGTTAATTTTTGTCGATCGTAATATTCATATACATTCCTATTCCTTAATCGTTAAAATGTAGTTTGAATCAAAACCTCCCACTTGCACTATCTCCACATTGAAAAATTTAATGAAAACATCTCTCGGCAGTTCATTCCACCTTAAATTTATACCACCAACTATTATATTAATTTTGAGTGGCTCTTCCAAAGAGAAAAAAAGAAGCTAAAACAAGATTCAAGTTTTGGTTAAAGGTCTGCGGGTTGATTTTCTTTGAAAAAAGTATAATGAAAGAGTAAATCATTGTAATTATCTATATATAAAGTAAAGTCTTAGCACACTTTTTTTCCAACAATCAAGGATCATGACAAAAGAAAGAAGCAAACATAAAACAATAAGAATTTGGCAGGTGAGATGAACACCCCACTCTGGGGAAGCAGCCTACAGATCCAAAGTGCTTTCACGACAAAGCTGTGGTATTCCTTGCTTTATGATTGCTTTTTTATATCCTTATAAAGACGTAGAAAAACATGAATTCTACTTTTTTTTGTCTTTGCATGATGCCTTTTTAAAAAAAAAAAGTAAAAGTAAGTCCATTTAACTACAATGTATTTAAATATACATGTAGCAAGAGTTTCTTTGTCCAAGTTTTACTGCTCATTCAGTGACTTCCCTCCAATCCATTGTATTCAACTGTTATTCAATATCAAACAGGACCCATTCTTTCCATCTGAAACCAAGAAAACAAAACAAAATTACAATTAAATTTAAAGAAAGCTTGCTACTTCACTTAATAGAGTCAAATGCTGTTTAAGTATGGTAATTAAAGAATTAAAGAAGTAGCATAAGCTGTCATAATGTGGATATTCCATGAATGTAGATATCACCCCCCCCCCCCTCTAGTGATTTATAGAAGCAGTATTTTTATTCCACATCAATTTGCAGTTTAACTTCAAGCCTCAATGGACATTTAGAAAGAATTAATTACTGTACTTCCACTTTTATCTACCAAGTTTGTCTTAAGTTATTGACACTTAGTAGAGGTTTTCATTCATCCCTGTCTATTACAAACATTACAATATCAGCAGCATGGTGTTCTATATGGATTACTCATAAATGTTGAGTGACCTAGGAAAACAACTTACTCTATTCAGCAGCAAACAGCCATAGAATATTTGTTTTCTTTAAGAGTTTGCAATGTCCAGCTGTGTAGTCCATTATATGCTTAGGATTGACTGGTCATCTTCTTTGCTAAAATAAAAATAATAACAAGTGAAAAATCAAGGCTTTGAAACTGGAAGGTTCGTGATTTTTTTATTTTTTATTTCATACATGTATATTATTATTTAATTTTAAACACATTTTTTGATAACAAAACACAGTATGCATGATTTTAGAGGCCATAATCATGGCTGAAAACGCAGTCATATTTTCAAATTGGAAAATACAGAGACTCACATGTCAAGAGGAACAAGCTTTCTATTTGTCTAAACTGCCAATTCAATCTGTACCCCGAGTTAGGAGGGGTTGACTCAGTTTAATGTTTTTTTCCTTTGATAGATGCTGTGAAAACTTCATAAAAAATCAGATGTTTCTTAAAGTAATCATCAAAATTATTTGGCATACGCTAAAGAAAGTTCACTACATGTTTTGTATTTTCGACGCAAGTTACAAAAACTAACGGTGCCCCCATTTTGGGGGGGTTGCATGAATTGAATACTGTAGTGAAGACGTGAAGTGCTGTCACTGTCACTGTCAGTCAGCGACAAATATTTAATTATACTTTGATCAACAGCCAAAAACTTTTAGCCTATTCAGCAGGAACGAAAAGTAGTTAACTTGACTTTGAATTGACCACTGCGTATTATTCTAATTTTTAATCTAGACATCAATTCAATGAACAAATATTTATGTTACAACAACAACGACAGCATCGCTCGCCGGCGAGCAAGTGTGTTGTGAAAACAACAGTTAGAAATAAATTACTTACTTCTGTTGAACTGCCACTTGTTCATTTGTCTGTTAGTCGACATTGTCAGCATTCTTTCTCCAATAAGTTGACTTATACGGCAATGAAATCAGAACCACAGATCTGAACTGGACAGAGTGTGCATGTGTGGTAGCCATTTTGTTTTGCAGCAAAGTGGACTTGATTCCCACTTAAGTAACTTGCGACCACCCTTAAAGTTAAGGGTGTTTTCACCCTAAGTAATTTTTTGTGAAACCCACTTAGGTAAAAAAAAAATTCACTAAGGGAAAAAAGCCTGCTTAAGGGACTTTTTCCCCCTAAGTGAACTTTCGAGAAACCGGCCCCGGCCCTAGGAGTATAGTCCATCTATACTCCTTGCCCCGGCCCCTGTACAACAACCAATCTAACTTTGACATTCCGGCAACGGGAGGAGGGATCAGATCGATGACGTAATATGAAATTTCCGAGGTATGTTTGACGAGAAATAAGAGTTCTGGAGCCTGTTTCACTAAGCGGGGTAGCGTAACTTTTTACGTATGAAAGTTAAGCGAAAATTACAGCTACGCCGTTTTGTGAAACAGGCTCCTGGAATTTCCAGGCATACAAGCGAAGTGGGTTGCAACTAAACACATAGCTTCATAGAGAAATACAAACCCAAACTTTAATGCGTGGGTGAGTAATGTATTATTTAACTGCAACAAAAAGGTGGACATTCTCAATAGCCTATTTGCAACTTTTTATTAAAAAAAGATGAATTTTTGGGGATTTTAATTAAACACCAATCATTGAGTATTTTTGTGAACTTCAAGCGTCTCTTCATTTTCTGTACAATCGAAATCCGGGAAGAATTGCAACATTTGAAGGATCGTGAAACTTCACCTTGTAATACAGATGTCTCCTGGAATGAAAAGGGAATCTTGTATCTTCTGATACAAATCAAAAAGCAGGAGAAAAGCGACATAGCGTAGGAACAGCTGAACGGTTGTCTGTCTTGGTCGTTATTTTGTCCCCCGTCTCTCCCAGACAGGGTTAAGAAGGGACAGAAGATCTTCCGGAAGCAGAAGATTGATTGATTTATTGATTGACTCAACATTATCTGACTTATATGGCGGTGTTGCCAGGTTTAATGGGAGGGGGGACCGGGCTCATTGCCCGGCGGAAAACCTCGACCTTCGCCGAGTACTTGGCAACTCTTTCACATATGGCGACCAAGTGAAAAATCCACTCAGAAATTTTTCAATTTTGTTTAGTCTGAATGTGATTCGAACCCTTGCCGCATCGATGGAAGGTCTGTGTGGCACTGAGGGACGATCACTCTAACCCACTGGACCATGGAGGCCGAGGAAGCAGAAGAGAACATCTTCGTTCATGGTTCACAACAGCCCACATGTGCTTTATATTACACATATCACACGGCCTACCTGTGTGTTATGAGAAACTTTCGACCTTTATGCAGTGGAATCCGAATATCACATATTGTGTGCAGTACCACTTCAAAAACGTTAAGTCTAACGTGATTGATTGGTTGGGGGGTCGATGATATATGCCATCGTCAAGACCGTTTTATTTATATGACGACGTCAGATTAATAGAGGGCGAACCCGATGGAGTGTTGAATTGAACCATATTTTGTATTTCAGTCCAAGCGTCATACACGCATGCCCACGTAAATGTGTCCCATGTTGGGAGGAGAAATCTGCTAAGGCATAAATAAGAAAACTTACTTTGCCTGAGGGGAATTTCACTTTATAGAAGCCTTCGCGTCTTACACTTACATCTAAGATTGTGACCAAGCCGCATTGCAGAGAAGAACTACGTAAATACTGAAAACTTAGCGGGAGGGGGGGGGGGGTGTTTTCTTGTTGTTCTTTTCTGCAGGGCGGGGAGGGGGGTGTTGAGCCTGTATATTCGAGACACGATTGCACTTTGTATTCAACCCATCGATACGGTTGTCAATAGTTTTCAATACCACGGTGTATTTTACTTAAACAATCATAGTTACAGATGTTGTATTAAATAATGGTATATGGGTGTAGTTCGAATCTACTAACCATTGCCGAACCGGGAAATATCCAAACGTTTGGTTTACACATTGCTTCATACATGTTCCCCGATATTTTCCCATTTCGGGAAACGTTGTCATTTTCATGCATATCGACTCTGTTATGCGAAACTGTTAAACTTGGACATAGTTCATGTAATCATAACCAGCAAGTGAATTCTCATAATTAGGACATGGACTCTTATATTATATATGAACACTAAAACCCAGGGGCACAGGGAAAATCTTCTTGTCTAAAATAACCATGGAGACAAGTTTCTAATTGTGTTAAAAAGAGATATATCATTTATAGGCTGCATACTTGTTTTTCTTTTTTGTTCAAAGTGAGCTGCCAAATATATGGCGAAATTCCTTGAAACAGAATTAGCTAATTGTTCGTAATTTTTTCTTCATATATCAATCTTCCATCAGGTAAATTAGGTAGTTTTTTTTGTAAGGAACAAAGACTGTTTAAGTTTAAGGTACTTCAAGCGCTCAACTTCTTATGACGATCAAATATTATGAAAAAAAATCGAATTTTGGCAACTCATGCAACTTTAAAGTCACGTCGAACCAAGCTGTAAATCGCCAAAATAAAGTACCTTCTGTGCTTAATTAGCGGCTATTTAACCTATAAACATAATCTCTTTCCTGATATAAACCTAGACTTTATTGATTTATGTTTTACGCCAACTTCAAGATTATTTCACTGCCAGATTGAGTTGAAGAATAAAACGGTTCTTTGCCCGGAGAAAATCTCGTCCACATTGGGCATCTTCTCTATAGCCAAGCTAAAATCTGCATGTCCCCATTCCGTGTTTGGGGAACACACGGAATGGGAACATGCAGATTTTAACTTGCCTAGAGAAGATGCACATTCGGCGACCTTTTGGGTCTTCTTGATTGAGTTGAAGGATAAAACGGTTCTTTGCCCGGAGAAAACCTCGTCCATTGAAAGGTATACCTGGCAACCGCATCACAATGGGCGACCTTTTGGGTCTTCTTAAGAGTTACACAATTGCAATCTTCACATTTCAGAAGAAAAACGAAATTCACGCCTTAGTTTTTGCATAAGTTTTGGTACAATTATATATTTGTTATACATACATAGGCCTAGGTGAAATGCAAATTGTTACGTGGAATACATTTTGTTCCCACATTCATATAATGAAATTAAGATGGAATATCTTGACATGTAAAGCAAAGGATATGACGAAAAAAGAAATGGAATGATTATAAGTCCAGATGAAGTATTGGAGAGGTGGATCCGATCCCATGTCAAAACGAAAAATTACGGTTCAGTTCTTCACATCATCCATTAAAAAATCTCACTCCAGGCTGTTGCCAAGTACCGTGGCTCCGAAATGATTTCGGATTAAATCGTTTACAACTTGGTTTATTTTTTATAGCAAGATATCAAATGCACCATACAGATTCTGTGTTGTCGTTTTTTAAGGGAAACGTGTGCTTTCTTCTGTTGTAAATCTGTAATATGTTGATCGAGGACATTTTCCAAAGATTCTATTTCTTCCAACAAAGTTTGATGAACTTCTTTCAGCGCCATCTTTAAAACTGCTGGATCGTCTTCGTCAGCGGAAATGACCTCAGTTCCTACCTGAAAAACACGCAGAAATAACCAATCAAGTACATGTATATACATGGAATGGACCAGTTTCCTTGGCTGGTTTGGATCTGACTTGCATGTATGACCGATTTGGGTCGATATTGCACCATCTTTTAGTAATCGCGGAGTTCGATGCATATCAAATACCACGTGACCTCCATTCCACGTAAAGAGTTCATTGGTTGAACTTTAACTTTTGAACCGGATATCACGAGTACATCACTACCTTGATATTGGCATTGTTGCCTGCATTTTAGAATATTATGTAGAACTATATATGGTATATAAATGATTAAATGCCATTAAAAAAACCTAAACTTTTTACGAGTATTGCAAATCTGAAGTTTGGAAACAACATAGCGGACTTCAAAGAATAACATAAGCCTACCGGGCCAGTATGAGCATTGATCTATTGGAAGGAGTGGGATATTTTCATCTGCTAATGAAATGCACAAACTTGCCGGGTTTATGCACATATGGCAGATTCCGAATATAGCCTATTCCATATATATATATATTTATGAACACTAAACACACGGACACAGGAAAATATCATTATCTAAAATACAATAGTTTTTTTACGCAAACGAGTTGAATGATTATGAGATATCGATAGGAATAAAATCCACGTTAAAATGGTTCGTTCTAAAAGTTGTTAAAACCATCTTGAAACAAGAATAGGGACACAAAAATTATCAAGCGAAACAAATTAAAGGTACATAACTCCTAAAAACAGGTAAAAGGAGTTGTCTGTCCTTATATTTTCCCCTCCCCTTTTGTAATCTATATTTCTAGGAATGTCCAACTAATCACAATCTTTGCAGTCCATGTACCCACACCAAAAATTTTCCTGGAACCAGATTGTACTCTTTTGTAAATTTACAAATCATCTACCATGTGTACTGTTTGTAAATCCGTTAAACGAGATGCAATATGCGTCTTAGAGCTGACGGTGTCTCGGAAAAAATGAAGCTTAAATTAAAAACATCTTGTCGTGTTTGACATTAATAAAGATAAGCTGAATTGACTTGGGCTGCCAAATATAGGCGAAATTTCGTTGAAACAGAATTTGCTCATTATTCAGAAATAGGAAATAGGAGATTTCTTCATAGATTAATCTTGGATATGTACGCTATGGTGTTTTTAAAAACAACAACGCCTGGCAAATGTACTCATACATCCCCGCTATTTGAATAGTGTCCCCTGTTAGCACATATATTCCGTTCGTACCGGTAATTGACGTAACCAATATTTTTTTTATCTCAACGTCAATTTATTAGTTTTTCAAGGTACACATGCAGAACGCTCAACTTCTCACGACGATAAAAAATTATAAAAACAAATCCGAATTCTGGCGGCTCATATCGCTTTGAATGACGACCTATGCAAGGTAATGCAGCGAGAACACGTTCTGTACTTAGCCCGAACAATCGAACTCTATGGTGCCGAGAATCTATATACACTCCGTGACGTTTGTGGTAATATAGAAATAAAGAAAAAACCCACACAGACAAGATTTCTCGGCTAGGTCTGATAACTTCGGAGATATACGCGCGTGAAAAAGGCCGACCGGTAGCGAGCGAAGATAGCCGAAGGATGTTCCGAGTGGGTCTGTACTGTGAAGAGAATGAATGTCCGTACAGTACTGTAGTTAGGTGCATGTTTTTTTCTGTAATTCGCGTCATACCCCTTTGACAGCTTTTTTTTTTTTTTTTTGTTCTAACCAAGAAAATTCCACGGAATCAATAGTTTTAACATTAGTCACAGATGAAAGTTTCTTGGCGTAACAAAAAACAAAACTGTTTGTAAATCCGTTAAACGAGATGCAATATGCGTCTTAGAGCTCACGGTGGGTGTCTTGTATGACTGGTATATGGGCCGCGGATCACAGAAGAAAAACCGCTTCTGTGTCTTAATGGTACAGCACCACTGGTTTCTGGAAACGGTTTCAATAACTTAGTAAACCTATTATCGGAACATCCAGAATGTATTGTGTTCACTGTGACATGAATATTTGCCTTATTTTTTCCACTTAGAACAAATCATCTATAACAAAAATATGTCTTAATAAAAGAATAAAAACATTACCTCTTTGTCCGTATCTGTTTTGTGAGAATTCCATTGGCAGTTGCTTATATCGACCAAGGTTACTAGAACGGTTGATAAAATCAACAATGTATGATACAACTTCATTACTTTTTTTAGATCTGAGACAATTAATATTAGTTTTAAAAACCTCTACATATAAATTGTGTGTAGAGCGAATTGTTCCGGAATCTTGGCAGAGAAGCTACAGTCCGTTTTGTCCAAAGAATTTGCTCTCAATAACATGGTTCAAATTCACCGACGAATATATTTACGGAACTATTTATGCCATTCTATTAGCCAAGCCTCTTGTATCAAAGGCCAATGGATGATCGGGTTTTCTTTGGATTTTAAAAACCCCTTGACATATAGATTAAGTACTTCAAGTATCGAATTAATCAAAGGGTTTAGAGATTACACGCAACTTCCATTATAAGTTCGGAGCAAGGGCACTCGATGACACATTTCCGGTCAAAAACAGCTGTAGATTTCGCATGATTTCTGAAGATCAGTTTCAACTTATAATACAAATTGTACTTTTGCTTGCTATTGGTTGCTCTGGTTAATTTTGGACGAGGTGATAAATTAATATGCTATGGGCTTAAGCAAGTGCAAAACTATTAACGTTCCTATTTTTAATGTGTTCGCATTGAAAATAACAACCAAAAATACATGTCAATTCCCGGATTTCATCGAGCGTTTACACTGCACAGACCTATAATTGTTTGTCGTTGTTTTATCATATATGCTGGAAACAATATTTTCCGTAGTGTATGGAAAGACATTTCTGAGAAACGCATGGTTGAAAGCATTGATATTTACGTTAGGAACATATATAGGTGTTGGCCTACGATTGACCGATTTACGCCTATTGGGGTGAAAACTTTGAACACTTGGAAGTTGGAGGCAAACCTGTTTTACTTAGTAGGGAAAAAAAACAGACGCGAATGCGTCAACTACCATAAGAATTCGAGCAATAGACCAAACCCTGTTTTGATTGTTGAGTACAACCATTTATGTACAAAAAGGGGTATGCGGATCAAGTTGACATCATAGCTATGATGAAGCTGAAGGTATATCCAGCGAAACGTCGTGTTTAATAAATACAGGAGTAGTAATCCAGAAAAATTGCCCAAGTCTTATCCTTGTCCTTCTTTTAAATGTCATTCAAAAGTTATAAAAGTTAACATTCGTAAATTCATTTTATTTTACTTTCCTTATAGCGATGTACCAGGAATGCAAGTTTGACGTTAATTTTCCTATTTCGCCCCCGTTCATACAGTATGACAATCGTCAATATTTCTTATTTCAATTCATTCATAGTAGTGTTCATAAGTATATAAGATGTGCTTTGCGTTACAGTGGACCAAATGTTGTTTTTGTTTTCTTTCTTCTTCTTCTTTCCTATATATTCAAAATTCATTGGAATTCATAAAAGTTTTAAGCAGATGGCTGCTTTAAAGTGGCATGAGCTGCCAAAATTTGCACTTTTTTCATAATTTTTGATCGTCACGACAGTAAGAGGCTTCGAATGCCATCGAAAAACTAAATGATTGGCGTTGGAATGAGGAAAATATATACAGTATGTGGTCTGTGCGAACTGAAAACGTGTTCGAAAAGTAACAAAATCGAAATAACCGGAACGACCATTCATTCATTCTAAGCCAAAGTTAGTTCAAAACAATACTTTATCGTACATTTTCGAGACTAGAAGCACTAAAAAGGTTCTGAATTATACGTCTTGAGAAAAATAGCCAATAATTTCAACATTTTGTTTTAACGTTAAAGTGGCATGAGCTGCCAAAATGTTGATATTTTGACATTAAAACGGATTGTTGAAATTATTGGCTATTTTTCTCAAGACGTATAATTCAGAAGCTTTTTAGTGCTTCTAGTCTCGAAAATGTACGATAAAGTGTTGTTTATAACTAACCTTGGCTTAGAATGAATGAATAGTCGTCCTGGTTATTTAAATTTTGTTTACTTTTCGAACACGTTTTCGGTTCGTACAGGCCACATACAGTATGGATTTTCCTCAGTCCAACGCCAATCATTTAGTTTTTCAATGGCCTTCAAAGCCTCCTACTGTGGTGACTATCAGAAATTATGAAAAAAGTGTGAATTTTGGCAGCTCATGCTATACTTTAAAATATCAACATTTTGGCAGCTCTTTCCACTTTAGCATACGGTATTTTCCTACTTTGGCTCAATTGAAGGCAAGGAAACGGCAATGTTCTTGAAGTGACATACGCTGCTAAAATATTGATATTTCCCCGTTAAAATAACATTTTGAAATTATCGGCTATTTTTCTCAAGATGTACAAATTTGAAATTTTGCAGTCGTTTTTGTAACGAGAATTTTCGTTGAAGTATATTGCATTCTAGTAACTTACGCCTTAAAAGGGCTCTGTGGATATGAGGCAAATTAAAGATAGAAAAAATTCCGACATTTTACTGTATAGGGCTCACATGTAGTACCTCTGTTTTACTTTACAATAACCGGAACGCGTCTGTCAGGCAGTGAACAATGTACCACAAAATGCGCACTAATTGCTCTTTAATTGTACATTTTTCGCGGAAAATTAACCTACCAACTTTCATCCAAAGTCAATAAAATCGTATTTATAATTTACCTATATTTAGCAGAAGCTTTAGAAAAAATGTAAACAAATCTAAACACATTGTTCCTTTAAAGGCCGTAAATTTGCAATGAGACGAACGATGGCGTAGTTTTTTAAGCCCAGAAACCCTTATAATAATTATGTACTCATACATCCCGACTATTTGTATTTTGTCCGCTATTGGCACAGATCCACGATTCGCACGGGTTACTGCGTGGCTTATAAGCACTCATATACTCTATAACTATTGGAATTTTGTCCGTTCGTACGGGTTACTGGCTTTACCGATATTTTCTTTTCCCAAGTCAATCCTTTACCTTTTCAAGTTATTTCAAACGCTCAAATTCTCCTAGCTGCTCATTTTAGAGGAGCATGAGGTGTCAAATTTATATATATTTCCATAACAATAATCAGGAAATCTTTTCACAGAATTTGGAAGTGTCAAACTAACCCTACTCGAGTATACATCAGAGTATTTTTTTTTTTAATTATTATTATTTGTTTTTTCTTATTTCAACTTCAATCATTTGCCGTTTCATTCACGTCTAACGTCCAAATTCTCGTTGAAATCAAACTTAATAAAACAGTTCGCGGTCCGTTGGCCTTACGTAGGCCTACCAATCTCAGAAGGTAACAAATTAGGCCTACTACAGAAATGTCAGAAGAATGCTAGTTTTGTTTTATCCTACATGTATACCCGTGCGAGTGTTAAGTATAGAAATTAACACGCTTTGGGGTTTAATGTACAAAGTACCTATATAGGGAAAACGAGGAGAAATGTGATTGTATACCGGTACTGGGTAGTTATATACTAAAGACCTATTTACTAGTATAAATTATAATGATATAGTCAGAGTTATGGCAAACAAAACCCCAACTCAATTGCTTTTCGGAAACTGTCAGCCCACTAGTTATCGTCATATAAATTTCCTGTCCATTATATCTAAGTGGATTTTCCGAGAATATAAAAATACAGCTATTTTCTCAATTGTTGTGAAATGATCTAAAAATAGTACACTTTGGTCTAATTAGGCTTGACGTAATGTGTCAGAATTTTGTCTTGGCCAATCAAGTCGTCCTATCTATAAAGCATGTTTGACTTTGTTTCTAGGTCAAGCTACATGATGCCAGATTTTGTCGTAACTTGAAACCGCAAAGAGTTTGTCTGATGTTCGTTATGTAGCTACTGTGTGCTTGTCCGGGCGGCTTCAAGAAATTAAACGATGATTCTGAAATGTCGTTAACTGGGCTTTATTTTGAAATCCGTTCAAAATGGGGCATATTTGGTCCCGAATTTTTAAACAGCGTGCTGTTCGGATAATTCTTGTGGGTGAGTTATGGTTGTTTTGTCGTTGTTTACCACCAACCAGTAGACTTATCTATTATAGTATTAAGAAATACAAATACTGCAGCCCCGTTGGATTTGAATTCGACCCCTTTGAAAGTGGAGTTATTCTGATGGAGTGATTGTCACACTGGGACAAGGCTTTTTCAAGTTCTATGTTATTGAAGTAGCTCTATAAATGATTAAATAATAATAATATGGCAATTTGGCATTATCAATATCAGAATAACTTCAATCCACTGAACATATTCATGATATTGCCGACTGGTTTAAGTTTAAGTTATAGTACTGTTAGACTAGTGCCAGTGGTTACATTTGCATCAAATCCACAACTTTGATTGTCTTTTTTATGTTACAAGTTGTAAGAGTTATAAGTTACAGTTACAATATATGTCTGGGCCCTATTACATTTACAGTATTATTATAAGTGATTACCAGTATGGCAGTAGGTCCAGTAAACTATAGATATATCATATTATGATTATTCATACTAATATACATCGGTATCAGTAGTAGGGTAATTACTGTTACTGATAAAATGTATTTGCAATTTACCGACTTTTGCAAATATACAAAAAAAAATTGCAAATATCCTGACTGGGAAGTAAATAGCACAGGAAAGAGACACATGAGTGTGGCTAATATGCAATAGGCATCATAGAATTTAGAAATTAAAATCAAAATGCCCCACCCCCTCCTCTTCTTATTCAGTCTTCAGCATTAATGAAATGCAGGAGAGCTACTATATAATGGCCCTTTAAATTGCCACATGAGAGAGATTCCTCTCCAATAATAAAATTTAAAAAGAAGACAATACCAGGCAAAAACTAAAAAATAAAAGGTACCTGGTATTGGTAAACTGTTCTTGACTTAGAAAATGAACGGCACTGAAGGACTTGAAAACAAACATTGCCATTTATTTTAATATCAGTAATTTTTCTGATGATGATTGTTATTTGATATTGGCTATTGTGGAAGGTTGTTGACAGAATCACATAGTATTAGGTAATGGCCCAAATTTATCTGATCGTTATCAGAAGATAAACTACATGTAGTGATGAATTACATGTACACTTCCAAAATGGCTGGAGAGTGTGGAAGAGAAGGAGAGTGGCCAGTCTTCCGTGCAATCAAATGCCATAGCCTGCTATATGTTAAACTTCTCTTTAGAAAATATAACAGTCTACTTCACTCAAGTAAAGGTCTTCCTCCTTAATTTAAAAATTTTGGACATTTATTGTTCGACTACGAGGTACCGACCAATAAAAATCCAAACATAAATAATGTGGTACCTGTAGACATTATTATATTATTGAATTAATAACAGACCTAAAGGCTTATGATGTCATTACAAATGTTAAGGGATACAAAGGGTATAATAGTTTTGAATTGATCGCTATTGTAATGACACGCATGACTGGACAACAATTCTTTCAGTGCAGAATACTTTGCGTCTGCCATGTTTTTTACCTGCAAATACAGTAATGTCCCCAATGAGACTTGAGTTAGCTTCAACAATTTGGAATGATTTTCAGCCCACTAATATGATGGAGTATAAAGGTCTTAATGATATACCTCCTTTTAACACAATAAGAAACTTGTCCCCATGGTTATTTTAGACAAGAAGATTTTCCCTGTGCCTGTATGTTTTAGTGGTGTTCTTAAATATAAATATTTCGATCTTTTACTGGGTAACTGTTCCTTCTGCTAAATTCCACTTATTCTTATACAAGATTTCTACTCAAGGAAATCAATTTTCAAGGTCTAATTAGTCTATTAACCTCAAAGTTATCAGAAAATTCAATTTACACAAGATTTTCCCTCTGTCTGTGTGTTTTAGTGTTAAATATAAATCATAAGTGAAAATAGTTATTTAAATTTTGGAAAGCGCTTTATTTTTACAGACTGTGAAATGCTAATAAACTGTCCAGATCTTTAAGAGCTGAAATTAACTTCAGTTTAGCTTAAAATAATCATTAAATCAGTGAAAAACTTTTAGTAGTTTATGCAGTCAGATGATTTTAATAAGAAAAATTATATGTGGCTATAAATCTGCATTTCTGCTATGTAAATGCAGGCTGGATGCAAGCTGCTGTTTTCTGTATTTCCCTGTATAAACAGATAGAGACAGGAGATAAACTGTGTAGGTAGGTGTTTGTCAGCTGCCAGGAACTCCTAACATACCCCTGTATGTCAACATGGAATCAATCTAGATTACTAAATCTTGGCTTCTTTCCAACCCACTCAGTGCTTATTTTTGGTCTCTCTTTCTTAAACATGTAACCTTGCCAAAGAACAAGACTCTACCATGTTGAATTGTTTATGTTTCGCTTTGAAGTGCAGGAAGACATATTTTGTAATGAATTAATACATATTTTGTAACCAAGTTATGCATAAATGAGAGGGGGGAGACATATTTTGTAACAAATTTATGCATAAATGAGAGGATGAAGACATGTATGTTTTGTAACAAATTTACGCATAAATGAGAGGGGGAAGACATATGTTGTTACAAATTTACGCATAAATGAGAGGGAAGACATTTTGTTACAAATTTACGCATAAATGAGAGGGGGGGGGGGGATATTTTGTTACAAATTTACGCATAAATGAGAGGGAGAAGACATATTTTGTTACAAATTTACGCATAAATGAGAGGGGGAAGACCTATTTTGTTACAAATTTACGCATAAATGAGAGGGGGAAGACATATTTTGTTACAAATTTACGCATAAATGAGAGGAGGAAGACATATTTTGTTACAAATTTACGCATAAATGAGAGGGGGAAGACATATTTTGGAACAAATGTACGCATAAAGTAAACGAGAGGGGGAAGACATATTTTGGCACAAATGTACACATAAATGAGAGGGGGGAGACATATTTTTTAACAAATTTATGCATAAATGAGAGGGGGAAGACATATTTTGTACCGAATTTGTACATAAATGAGAGGAGGAAGACATATTTTGTAACAAATTTATCCATAAATGAGAGGGGGAAGACATATTTTGTAACAAATTTATGCATAAATGAGAGGGGAAAGACATATTTTGTACCGAATTTATACATAAACGAGAGGAGGAAGACATATTTTGTAACAAATTTATGCATAAATGAGAGGGGGAAGACATATTTTGTAACAAATTTATGCATAAATGAGAGGAGGAAGACATATTTTGTAACAAATTTACGCATAAATGAGAGGAGGGAGACATATTTTGTTACAAATGTACGCATTAATTGAGAAGAGGAAGACATATTTTGTACCGAATTTACGCATAAATGAGAGGGGGAGATATATTTTGTAACAAATTTACGTCATATTAATGTAAAGAACATATGTTTTTTTCATATTATATTATGGAAAGAAAATTAAGATACATGTATCATAATTAAGACAATTCAGTAGTCCATTATTTTGCCATTTTTTTTTTACGCTGGGGCATGAATATCAGACCAGACAAGCCCTGGCGGCTTTAAACCTCAGCCATATTCAGTCGAACTCCCTTTTCAAGCAAAATTGTAAACTTATTCGTCTCGAGAATGGGTCTAAGTATGTAACTATGTGGCCAAACATTATATCCTAATTACTACTAGTATGTGTACTTCAGGGGGGATTTTTGTGTCATTAACACGCTTCTTACCGTGACGAAAACTATTGACTCCAACAGTTACAGGTAAAATTGTAAACTTATTGGGCTCGAGAAATGATCTAAGTTACTATGTGACCAAACATTATATCGTAATTACTACTATGTGTACTTCAGGGGGGATTTTTGTGTCATTAACACGCTTCATACCCTGACGAAAACTAATGACTCCAGCAGTTACAGGTATGGTATAACGATGACACAGGGTTATAATAGAGCTCTCTGTACCCAGTCCAAATGCTAGATGCATGTTTTTTTATTTTATTGTATTTTGAATTGGGAATGGGTTGGTAAGTAATACTCAATGACTCAATGCTAGAAAAATACTACATATAGACTTAGTCACCTGTGTAAGGGACAAATGATCATTTGCAGATCATGATATGCAGATGGGAGGTTTATTTGTAGGCTAACATCCTTGAAATGACTCCCCACTAAACCTGGCAATGCTGCTATATAAGTGAAGTTAACCTACGTGCAGCGAAAAACATCATGATCAGTCAATCAATCAATCAATCTTTGGAACGACATTGTCCAGGTGCAGAGAGGAAATCCTTATTCCCTATTAAGGGGGAGTCCCCGGAGTAGGAGGAGAAAATGTCCAGATCCATGTTAGAAAAAGTGCAGAGTTGATGATATATATGCTAACATGTCGGGTTAATTACACCCTGGATGGAAGGATACTTAGAAAAACTAACACCCAGGAGGTCAGACTCCTCAAGGGTCAGATACATACATAAGTCAATTCCCATCCTTCTGCCTGTGTAGAGTAAAGTTCAAATGTGAAAGGTTACTGAATATCACACAAGTTTCAGACTAACAGATTCATACTAAATGTTACTTTATTCATGTTATTATAAATTTCAACATGAACCTGCAGGGGTACTTTATTGTCTCAGTTAAAGGGTCTTTGTTTTTCCTATCTCTATAGTATTAAACAAGATGAAGGTATATTAGAATCAAAATTACAATGATGGATATGTTTTCTATATTCTCTTTTTTTAAACGGAAAATTCTGTTTTAATTTTTTTAATTTTGATTTGATCACAAATTTTCGAGCATTTTTATATTAAGGTAATCGATTTTTAAGTTACCCTTTATATTTCAAAGAGGTGGAGTCAATCAGTATACTTCATTTTACAAATTAATACTTTGTCTAAGATATCCATCAAACATGAGTCCGTTGACAACAAACTAATTAATATATTTATATTTAAGATTCAAAAATGTTCATAAAACTTAAGTTGACTCAATGAAAATCTGATTTGAATTTATGTATGTCCTGTAACTATGTGTGTAAGGATGCTGATGGTATGCTGTTATCAATCGCATGTGTCTAGAGAGTGAGGAAACAGCTTGCAAGTCTGCCTATTTGATGGTCAGATTAGTACATGTACATACTGCTGTACTGCACAAATTACACATCATCTTCATACAAGATGAACTGAGTGATTTATGTCTTAGAATAGCCCTACTGATGCACATTTTTTTTTTTTTTTTTTTTTTTTTTTTTTTTCAGTTTAAGCCTATACAAATGCATATAGGCGTTTATTAAAGATAGTCACGAATTTACAAAAATGCCGCAAATGTACTCCCCACGTGACCAGGTTGCACTAAACGGCTTGTACTAATGTTTACGCTACATATCAATGTACATTGGAATATATAAAAGGCTACACAAACATTGTTACAATAAAACATTTTGTTCATCTTCACCTTAATTTTACATTTTGCTGTTTACTAAATTGTCGATGGGAAACATTTGTCAACATTGTAAGTTATTCATTGATACAATAAAGTGACACTTTCAGCTTGCATGAAAAAATGAGTTCACAGAAAGTGACATATTTAAAACGAATAAAATGAAAATGACCGAGATGAAACTAATGAGATGAACAAACATGGACATAAACAAAAATACATTTATGTATGAATAAATGAAATCACTTTAACAAATTATATGGAGGTATGGGGAGTTTAGTCCAAGAGATTTTGATCTAAGTTAACTAAGATAATATTTTGTAGGAATGATCTAAAATTTATGAAGTGACAAGAAGAGCCAGCAACATGGCAGCTAAATAGAAACTTACACTCCCCACGTGACTGTAGGCTGTAGCAATATAGCATAACTATGTATCCAACATTTGAGAGATATTATTACTATCAGAGCATAATGCAGGACAAAAAGTTTGAGTATCTATATTACGGCTTGACAATAATATTCACAAAACTTCACAGGCACACGGAGTGCTGTCCCTTATCCACCCTCTGTTATACTATAAATAGTATAACAGAGGGTGGATAAGGGAGAGCACTGCTGTACATGTAGATGTCTTGTACATGTATACTGACATATGCAGCATATGCATTGCCTGGCTTATTTATGTAGTTCTTAGGGTGAAATGAGGATGACCACAGTCAGCTATTTGATTGATTGGTGGTTTGAGTCTGACTCAAGATTATTTCACTTTATATACAGGCATTTTCAAGGTTTAACTGAGAAGGCGGACCAAAAATTCAAAGTAGTGCCAATTTTGCCCTTTTTGAAGAGAATCTTCTTAAAGTGGCATGAGCTGCCAAAATTGACACTTTTTTCATAATTTCTGATCGTCACGACAGTAAGAGGCTTGAGTTTGAAGGCCTAAATGATTCGAAAAGTAAACAAAATTTAAATAACCGGGACGACCATTCATTCATCCTAAGCCAAAGTTAGTTCAAAACAATACTTTATCCTACATTCTCAAGACTAAAAAGCTTCGGAATTATACGTCTTGAGAAAAATAGTCAATAATTTCAAAATATCAACATTGTGGCAGCTCATGCCACTTTAAAGAGGATGTTTCTGGGTTTTCTTTTTCACAAATTCTGATTGTCACAACAATAAGGTACTTTTGAGGTTATCAAAAACTAAAAGATTGTGTTAGAAGCAGGAAAATCCCTACATTTTGTGACCTGTAGGAATGGAGACAGAGCCAGAAAAGTAAAGAAAGTTTAAATAACCAAACAAACGTTCATTCATTCTAGGTTCAAAACACCACTTTAACATTGTCAAAATTAATAGCTTTAAAAAGCCTGTAAATTGTACCTCCCTTAGAGATATAGCTGAAAATGTCAAAATTCGGTCATAGCAGACAAATGCCGATATTTTGCCAGCTCATATAACACTTAGGAAGTTGGTGGTCCAGTGGGTTAGGGTGATCGTCTCTTAGTCCCACACAGACTTTCCATCAATGCAGCGCAGGTTCGAATCACACTCAGACCAAATAAAAAAATTTCTTAGTGGATTTTTCACTCAGTCGCTGTATGTTTACTCTGAGCAACGAACCTGGTTACCTCCCCACTATACCTGGCAGCGTCACCATATAAGTGAAACAATCTTGAATATGGAGTAAAGCATCAATCAATCAATCATATGCCACTTTTAATGTATTTTTATATTCCCACATGTAGGTTTGGATGCAGCGGGTAAAACCACCTTGTTGTACAAATTGAAGTTAGGTGACATAAGTCATCTTGGTGGCCATGTTATACCAACCATAGGTAAGATATTTTGTTATAACCGGAAGCTTCAGGACCCCCCCCCCCACCCCCCCCCCCCCCCCACACCCCACACCTCCATTCTGTAAATAACTGTATGAGTGATGTACTCCAAAGAACACTGAATTTTTCCAAGCCTTGTAATTTTCTGATAAGTCAAGACAAAAAGAATTTAAATTCATTATTAGGTATATAAGTTGTTTTACACCCCCTTTTGGACCATAATATATACGTATTAGATATACTGATAAGGGGAGAGTACTCTGTGCACCTTTGTTTACACTAAATAATGAATTACAGGTAATGTGTTTTATATTTAAGGATTTAACGTAGAAAGTTTTGACCATAGAGATCTCCAGATAACAGCATGGGATATCGGCAGTCGAGACAAAATGGTGAGTAGGTGGAGTCTTATTTCGTCGCTTTATTTTATTTTTTGACGAACAGTAGAAGATGTTTTTAAACCCTCCACATGTACAACCTATTCAGGACAACTGAAGATTAAGGATTTAGGTCTGGGGGGCTGTTTCTTAAATTATTCACGCCAGGTGAGAAGTGCACTCAGACCAAATATAAATTGAAAAAACTTCTGAGTGGATTTTTCACAGGTACTAACTAGCTTGCCGAAGGTCGGGGCTTCCTCCGGGCAATGAGCCTGGTTTCCTCCCCCACTAAACCTGGCAACGCCGTGATATAAATAAAATAGTCTTGAGTGCAACGTAAAACATCAATCAATAAATCTAAAATGATTCACCTCCGGTGTAACCTTATAGTGAGAAGTGTACACTGAGCCTATCGTGACAAGTGAGGGGTATACACTACATTGAGAAGTGTGATCTACATTGAGAAGTGTGATCTACATTGAGAAGTGTGCACCCTGTTGTGAGAAGTGTACATCCTACAGTGAGAAGTGTACACCCCACAGTGAATAGTGTGCTCCCTACTTTGAGAAGTGTACATCCTACATTGAGTAGTGTACACTCTACATTGAGTAGTGTACACACTACAGCGAGAAGTGTACACCCTACAGTGAGAAGTGTACACTCTACATTGAGTAGTGTACACACTACAGCGAGAAGTGTACACCCTACAGTGGGAAGTGTACACCCTACATTGAGAAGTGTTCACCCTACAGTGAGAAGTGTACACCCTGTAGTGAGAAGTGTGCACCCTACAGAGAGAAGTGTGCACCCCACAGTGAGAAGTGTGCACCCTAGAGTGAGAAGTGTATACCCTACAGCGAGAAGTGTGCACTGTACAGTGAGAAGTGTGTACCCTACAGCGAGAAGTGTGCACTGTACAGTGAGAAGTTCACACCATATAGTGAGAAGTGTATACTCTTTTGTGAGAAACGTACACCATATAGTGAGAAGTGTACCCCCTCAACAAAAGAAAACTTCATAGTTCAAGACATACTTCAAGGCAAATACTGAATCCAAATAAATAACTACTTTTTGGTTTTTCTTTACATTTTCAGAGAGCCCTATTCCGACATTACTACAAAGGGGCTGATGCTGTTGTTGTTGTAATAGATAGTAGTGATCGTCAACGTTTAGATGAGTTAAACTATGATGTGATTAAACCTGCTGTCCAATCAGATGACTTGTCTCATGCCACCTTGCTTTTCTTAGCCAATAAGCAGGACTTACCCGGAGTCATGGATGTGGGTGAGATCTCGGAAAGGCTTAACTTGTCGTCCATTTCTCAGACATGGGGTATGTATGATAGTCAACCTAATGAAATATCATGGGTTGTGGTGTATTATAATAACTTATGATTGGGTATAAACGTCTAAATGATATCCCCCTTTTTAACACAATAAGAAACTTGTCTCCGTAGTTATTTTAGACGAGAAGATTTTCCCTGTGTTCGTGTGTTATAGTGTTAAAAAATATGATAGTGAAAGAAATAAGTTTATTTAATACTTGATTTGTTTTATGTTTGATACTTTTGTGTTCATTTGACAAATTTTAGAGTAAAAAATGTATATCTTTTGGAGAAATTTATAGGGTTAAATCGTTAATCCGTATGATTAATTTACTTAATTGCATATACAATTTTCATTTACATTTTACACATTAATAAAAATCAGATTTTTTCTTTGTTTTTCCAGAGATTTTTCCAATCAGTGCTCTTCAAGGATCAGGTATCTATGAGGCCTTAGATTGGCTGGCATGTCAAATGGGATCAAGTCAAGCTAAGAAAGCAGTTGCCTCCCCTGCAAAGAACTCTTCAGACTTTGAGGAAGGAACTAATTCAAACATGGCCGACAAAGCTGCTCCTCAAAAAGACTATTGCTCCAGAGCTTATACCGCCATAAAGTGTCTCTTTAAATCATCTAAACCTGATCAATCTGAAAACTCTGGCTAGATCAACCAATAAACTATATGCATGGAATGGTGGTCATGTGATAATTACATTTGACGTTCAGTGATTGCCGCCATTACTATGAGAAACAGTGAAGCGAAAGAGAACAACGTCGCTGCTTAATAAATGTCATAAAGTGATGACGAAACACTCTTGTAACGACGTTAGTTTCGACTATTCATTAGTGATGTCATAAGATTGTACAGCCTACAGTTATGACGGCGATTTTAACACGTCGGATGCAATCACGATCTAGCCAATGTGACGTGGTCATTCTATGTATATAGTTCATTGAGATCAGCTAAATTGCTTTGTTTGTATCAAACTAAAAAATGGCCGTCTCACTTATGCAACCAGATACCTTTGTACAAAGATAGAGATTTGCATAATAAAGTCTTTAAGCTATGTGTTAGCTTACATTCATTTTCAGTGACTAATTTATAAAAGGTGTGTTTATGAAATGCCGTAAATTGACAAAGAGCCGAGTTTCCTCTCTCACTAAACCTGGGGGCTGTTTCACGAAACCGTCGCAAAATGCGAATAATCGCAGTTGCCATGACATCGTATCTCTTCACTATCCATCCATTGGCAACTATGCGTCGTTTGCGATGTGACTTCTTTGTGAAACGAGCCCCTGGCCACCTTCGAGGGGAAATAATCCTGTGTGCAGCATAAAACATAAATCAATCAAATAAATGTAGCAATAAATCCATGCCTTTTGTTGGCATTCCATAGTTTTTGCTTCTGTGCAGACACAGGTTGTAATAAAGTTCAGAAGTTCATTAATCTAATCCTGACCACTTAAATACAAAAAGTTGGCATTCCGTGAACAACCTTATGTTGATTGATGTTTTACGCTGTGCACATGATTATTTCACTAGCCATTGTGGCTATGGTTGAAGCATTACCAGGATTTGTAGAGGAGACAACTGAGCACTTTGCCCAGAGGAGACCAGACCTTTGTTGGATACCTGGCAAACTTTGCACATATACAGCGAAAACTCAGCACATATACGGCCAAAAATCATGTAGAAGTTTCTGAGGGTTTTTCTTCCATGATTAGAATCTCACAACAAAAAACGAGTTTTATTTATTTTATTTTTTTATTGTTTTTGAGCTATTTATGTGCAATTTTGTTTACCAAAGTTGAAAATCCTCATTCTCTGTCCTCTTCGTATTTACTTCGTATTCTCCGTATTTACGTGCCAATTTTGTTTGTTTGTCAGATTTTCTGTAAGATGATATTTTTATGTTAGCTATAGATATTACATTTAAGCCAATACATATATATACAACAATATATAAATCTATTCTGTCTTGTTTTTGTTATAAACACATTAATGAGTTGAAGGATTTATGAACAACCTTTGGCAAAATTTTCCAATTTGCATTAAGTGTGTTGTAGAACATGTACTTCACAAGTCTGACCCAAAAGTAAATTTCCAGCGCAGAAAACTTTCTTTGTTACATATACCGCTCTATGATGGTTATAAAACTTAATTAGCTCAGTGACATACATGTATGACGTCGAACACAACCGCTGTCGTGTGCGTACCCTCAGAGAGGTGTCTTAATACATTATCTCTGCTTTGTCAGGGTTTCTTCCAGTCGGAACACAGTTCGGCCAGCCTCGCTCCCTACCGCTCGGCTTTGACACGCATATTTCATTTACGTAAATCCCCGAAGTTTCAGAGTGGGTTTCTTCATGGCAATCTGCACAAACCAAGGATCATGTATATTTTATGAGTAGTTACAAAAAATGTACATTTTTCCCACTCACTTTTTTTTTCACTACCCTTCACTACCCTTACATGCTTCCTTTCCAACTATGTTTTACAAACAAACGTCCCAATATAAACACAAAGAAGATTTTAAACTGTTCATAAATCCTTTAAACTTGGTTAATATAGGTAGTGACATGTTTATGTAAGTTTGTTACCTTGGATTGAATCTCTGTATCGTAAAATTTTTGTGAGCATTTCTCATACACAGTATATATTTCTTACTTTGTATATAGATTTTTCATTGTTTTATTATTGTATTTGTAATCAATAGTTTTAATAAAAATATTGCCTGTTTATAGATAGAAGTTCATTTTTTTTATAGACCCTGTCCCTCATAACTTTGTCGGTGATAATAGCTCCTAGAGAGCTACTATGTGGGATGGTTGCAAGTTACCACCGAAAGGTCGTGGGTTTGCTCCCACAATAAAACTGGCAACGCCGCCATATAAGTGAAAATAATCTTGATAGCAGCGTAAAACACCGAACAATCAACCTCGAGAGCTAATTTTTTCAGTTGGGAAAATGAATGTGAAATAAAATATATCTTATCTTTCCCTGGTGGCTTGGTCGGCAGAGCGATACTCGGACACTGGATGTGTGTCGAATTGATTGATGTTTTAGGCCGCACTCAGTATCATTTCCCTTAGGACTGTATATTGCGGAGTTACCAGGTTTAGGGGAGGAGACCAAGCTCATTGCCAGGAGGAAACTCCCAACCTTTGGGGAGTGCCTGGCAACTCTTCCACATACGATGACCAAGTGAAAAATCCACTCAGAACTTTTTAGATTTTTATTTGGTCTGACTGCGATTTGGACCCGCACCGCATCGATGGAAAATCACTCTGGACCACCGACAACCCTTCAGTGTTAAATTGGAATCCCTGGCAACGTTGACATATAAGTGAAATAATCTTGAGTGTCGTATAAAACATCAATCAATCAGTCTTTATTCATGTGCAGAGAGGAAATCATTACTATCTGATGTTTGTCACACAATGTCTTATAGTAAATTCCTGTCTATGTATCTATGAAAATCTCTTTATTTACACTTTTGAGAAAAAACAATTTCTTTTATTTTAAGAGGCTGAAGTTTAAACAACAGACTGAAATCTTGTTGGGCCTCGGTGGCTAAGACGATTAGAGTGATAGTCACTGTCCGACACAGTCCTTAGATTGATGCTGCCCAGGGGCTCGTTTCACAAAGCAATCGCACTGTAAATGACACAAAGTTACCAATGAATACCATAGTGAAGCGATACATCATGGCAACTGTGTGATCGCACTTTGCGACAGCGTCGTGAAACAGCCCCCAGGTTTGAATCCCACTCTGACTGAATTGTTCACTCCATTACCATATGTAGAAATGTTGCCAGTTATTAGGCGATAGTCAGGGTTCCCTCTGGGCAGAGCCTGATTTTTCAAGGTGTTAAACATCAATCACTATGATTTGTACATGTAATTCGTCAGAAAATAGCTTCTAATACCTGTATTGAAGAAAAATTACCATATATCCGCCTGATTATCAACAAATTAAAAAGTAAACCATAGGCAATGTGTGAAAATTTGAGATTTATTCAATCAACAGATAATAATAATACATCACAGGCGGCTTGTTTTAGGGAAGTTTGCTAATAGACTTGCTCACAGATTTTCATGAATTCAACAATAGACCGTGACAACTGTTCATTGGCATTCCCCTCACTGGCAACAACAGCTTTACGACCATACTCTTTGGCCTGCAAGAAAAACAAATATCATTAGATTCGTATTTTATGCCATTTTATTTTTATTATTTCACTTCAATGGCAGAGCTATGTGGGATGGTTGCCAGTTACCAACGGAAGGTCGTGGGTTTCCTCCGGGTATAGAGCCTGGATTCCTCCCACAATAAACCTGGCAACGCCGCCATATAAGTGAAATAATCTTGAGCGCGGCGTAAAACACCATTCAATCAGTCAATCAATGGCAGAGTTCCGTGAAATCAGCCATTAATCCATCGAAAGTGAAAGAAAAAGTCAAATTCTTTTCCAGTTATTTTCTTGGCCCTGGTTGATTCAACTTGTGACCTATCGATGTCAGCTTTGTTTTTTAGCATGCGATTCTATTGGTTTAACGTGGGATCAAATTGGAGGGATAGGAAACACCTTTGTAAAACAGCCAGTTTGCTGGCATCCGTTCACCTCACTATTGTTTGTCTGAGGCACCTGGTGGGGCTAATCCCATCACCCTGTGAATAGCCGATCCTACATGTATTTTGTGTAGGTTGGTTTAGCTTATTGGTGCATCCATACTCCCTGTATTGTGTTGGTCGGTTGTTTTAGCTTATTGGTGCGTCCATACTCCCTGTGTTGTGTTGGTCGGTTGTTTTAGCTTATTGGTGCGTCCATACTCCCTGTATTGTGTTGGTCGGTTGTTTTAGCTTATTGGTGCGTCCATACTCCCTGTATTGTGTTGGTCGGTTGTTTTAGCTTATTGGTGCGTCCATACTCCCTGTATTGTGTTGGTCGGTTGTTTTAGCTTATTGGTGCGTCCATACTCCCTGTATTGTGTTGGTTGGTTGTTTTAGCTTATTGGTGCGTCCATACTCCCTGTATTGTGTTGGTCGGTTGTTTTAGCTTATTGGTGCGTCCATACTCCCTGTATTGTGTTGGTTGGTTGGTTGTTTTAGCTTATTGGTGCGTCCATACTCCCTGTTGTGTGTTGGTTGGTTGTTTTAGCTTATTGGCACGTCCATACTCCATGTACTGTGTTGGTTGGTTGGTTGGTTGTTTTAGTTTATTGGTGCGTCCATACTCCCTGTATTGTGTAGGTTGGTTGGTTGTTTTAGCTTATTGGCACACCCATACTCCCTGTATTGTGTTGGTTGGTTGGTTGTTTTAGCTTATTGGCGCACCCATACTCCCTGTATTGTGTTGGCTGGTTGGTTGTTTTAGCTTATTGGTGCACCCATACTCCCTGCATTGTTTAGGTTGGTTGGTTGTTTTAGCTTATTGGCGCGTCTATACTTCCTGTGTCGGTTGGTTGTTTTAGCTTATTGGCGCACCCATACTCCCTGTATTATGTTGGTTGTATGTTTGTTTTAGCTCATTGGCACATCCATACTCCCTGTATTGTGTTGGTTGGTTGTTTTAGCTTATTGGCACACCCATACTCCCTGTATTGTGTTGGTTGTTTTAGCTTATTGGCGCGCCCATACTTCCTGTATTGTGTTGGTTGTGTTAGCTTATTGGCACACCCATACTTCCTGTATTGTGTTGGTTGTTTTAGCTTATTGGTGCGTCCATACTCCCTGTATTGTGATGGTTGTTTGTTTTAGCTTATTGGCGGGTCCATACTCCCTGTATTGTGTATTCCCATTCCCTCGAACAGAAAACCATCGCATGAGAAGTTCACATATCTTCCATATTGGTGGGTCAGGCATGTATTGGAATACATGATACAAGGCTTGGCTATTCATAATCTAATCGGATAGGCCTTGAGACAAACAATACAGGGTTTCCTGGAAGTCAAGTTTTGAGGTCGAATATCTGCCTCAAAATGACCATTAAAACTCAAATCAACTGAATTTTAGTTAATTTTGCATGGAAATATTCCATTTCTGGAAACTAAAATACTCAATTAGACTTGAAATTAACTCAAAACTTAGGTTTTGTGGCCTCAAAAATTTTAACTTCTATGAAACCCTGCAATAGCAACATTATAGCCTATCAATAGACTGGCCCCTGTAATACAAAGGTGTTTCTTATCCCTTTAATTCAAGCGTTAACCTACAGACACGCACAACACAGAGGTTGCATGCATATCAACAGGTCTGTGGGCCGTGTCACAAAACGCGATCAATCGCAGTTGCCATGACGTCATATCTCTTCACTATTGTATACAGTGGCAACTAGGCTTCCTTTGTGATGCGACTGCTTTGTGAAACGAGTTTCAGATCAGAGATCGGACTTTCTCTCCATGTCAGTTAGACAAGGCTACTCAGGGAAGAAAACGACAACCATTATTATTTTGTGTTTTGCCCTGCACAAGATCATAGTCCCCTGATCCTGCATACCCCAAATCTAGTTTTGGTACTGGTATATTTGGACCTTGTGGTAAACAATGCTGTGTCCAATAAACTGAAGTCCCCCAAAAAATATTGGACTCGAACGACCAGCGGAAGGTCGTGGGTTTCCTCCGGGCATAGAGCCCGGTTTCCTCTGGGCATAGAGCCCGGTTTCCTCCCACAATAAAACTGGCAACGCCGCCATATAAGTGAAATAATCTTGAGCGGCATAAAACACCAAACAATGAATCAATCAATCCAATAAACTGAAGTCTTATTGCAATGAGCCTTCATAACTATTGAGCTCAATGTTTGAGAATACAGTACCTTATCCAGGTCATAGAGGACATAATAAAGCATGGCCAGAGCATGTGAGATGGTTGTCAAATCCTCCACTTTACTATTGCTTTGATGTTCTCTCATGTCATACACAGCATTTAATACCTGGATGGCTTCTGCTTCTTGGGCCTCGTCTGGAAAGTATTAAATAAACGTTAAAATGCCACACATAAGACAAGAAAACAACGCCCCTATTGGGAGTATAAAAATATGTTTCAACACTACCAGTCCTTATCTCTACTCTTTTCCATGGGGGACATTAATTGGTGGACTCTGTATGCTCAATCCAATAGACCCTTTCGGCTTAAGGATTGACGCTTGCGCAAAAGCCTCGTTGTATGGCAAAATGACGCTAAACTGAGTTTTTGGATCAATCTCACGTCAGAATTATGTTCATTTCGTCTATAACATAATGCAAAAGAGGCGTGTCACAGCGTCCGCAACAGAGAAATGACGTTAATGCCATACAATTCGAACAATAAAATAGTCATTCTAAGTCGAAAGGGTCTATAGGTTCTGTGTCCAAAGAGATTTCTCCATATCCGTTTTTGATGACGTCAGTTCCATTGACATTTTATTTATTCTACAAAGTCAGAACTGAGTGTCACATTCTAACAATAGACTCCCCACATGCGCAGGTGACAGAATTTTTGTAGAATTCTCAAGATACTTCCGCTCTCTATAATCTTTCCAAAACAATTTGTTGGCACGTACATGTAACTTCTACTTACACAAAATAAAAATAATCTCGAAGTGGGCTCAAGCTATCGTATTGGCAGATTAAGTGGAGGGAGAAAACCAGGCTCTTTGCCCTGAGATAACCCCCAGACCTTCGACGAGTACCTGGTATGTCTTCCACAGTGGGAGATCAAGTGAAAATCCACTCCGAAATTTGTCATTATTCGGACTGAGTGGGATTCGAACCTGTGACCCATTGATGGAAGGCTGAGAAAATGAGAGACTATCGCTCCGACCCCCTTCCATGTAAGGTAACACATTCTAAAACCATTGCGGTGTTCTCTGACGGTTCATAATTAAAATGGTACAGTCAAAAAACAGGAACTTTTTGGTTGGTTGATTAAAGACCAGTAAGATATGCTATGACCCTTGTTAGAAAATTGAGGGATTTCAATAAAAATAAAGTCTTTCCTTACCCAAGCCTTCTTCTTCCTCTTTGTTCCCACTGGAGATATCAGGTCCAATCCCTGTCGGGGTGTCAGGGGTTCTAGTCCTGACCTCAATGATCTTACTCAGGTAGTCATACCAAATGTCTGTCACCTTCAGTAGACAGAAATATCAAAACAGAATAATATAAGATTGATTAAATAATGAGAAACAAACTGTTTATTTGAAACAACCACATTTCTGTGTCTTTATTAACACTGCTGTTTCAAATAACAGAAGTTTGTCTAAAATACCTTTAAAAATATTTATGCAGTTGATTACGTTGTTTAGTTGGTCTTTTATGCAACATTAAAGATACATGTAATCTCTCTTTTATAGTCACATTTTTTATTAGCGGAAACTTGACACTTTGCTGTTTGTAGCTAATTGCCATACCGCTATAAAAACAAAAAATTTGCCTTGGCCGATTAAATGAAATACCTGGTAAATGTACAAGCATTGTAACTCTCTAACAAAGTAATGGATATACAACATTTACATTGATTTCAGATGTTGTCTTTTGTCCCTACCTGTCTGTAAAGTGAATCAGCTATGTCCATTTTCCCCTGACGGAAAAACACATTGGCCATGTGGAAGTAACCCCCGGCTGTACGAATATCATCAGTGCCAAAGTCTTCAGACGCATGATAAATCTGAAATTAAATTGATAAATTCTTTAAAATCTAAATAAACAATCACATTCCAGAAAGCTCTGTCATTAATTGATTAATGTAATCAAGATTATTTCCCGCTTATGGAGACGTTGAAAGGTTTAGTGGGAGAGGAAACCAGCCAAGAGGAAACACACCATTAAGGCTGGTACAGTGATGGAACTTCACACTTGCCCTCATGCATTCTGCAAGTGATTTCGCATGTGGGCAAGCAAGACTGAAAAGTGCTTGCCTTGCTTGGCAAGTTAGTTTTGGAGCAAGTTTAGCATTTCATTTATAAAATGGTCTGATATTACCGGGTACTTTAATAAATAAAGTAGCAGGGGCTTAAGCTGGTCCAAACAAACAATGACTACCATTACTCTGTTACAACAAAGTCAACTTTCATTTGCTTAAAAACATTTATGATAAATCCGAGCAACTGTACCCTGGCGTGGGCAACCAGATTTGCCATTCAGTTTGCCCTGATAGCAACCGCTCTAAACAGTTAAGTTCCAGCACTGTGGAACCTGGAGCTCTTCCAAGTAAGGCAACGAAAAACACTCATTGGTTCAATTTTTCTTTCTAGCTGAGTGGGATTCAACCAACAACCCGTCAATAAAGGTCTGAGTCTGACTGAGAGACTATCACTTTGCCTACTGATACGCAATGAATTGTGCCTACTTGTATATCAGCTCCATAGTTACTTCAGTTCAGAAGATATTATCTGTTTAAGTGCATTATAGATTAGAAAATATATGAGGGGTACTAAATGTCCGCTGTAGTATCTACCTGTCATATGCAACTACCTCCTTTTTTTAGAGGAGGCCGGTTGGCTGAATGGATATTAAAGGCAGCCGGCATTTAGTGCTGGCGATAGGTGCCATACTCTGGGACCCGGGTAAGTCTCACCCAAAATCGGTAGAGGAATTTCTGCCATTTTTCAAGAAAGTGTAATCCCCAAAAAATAACGAGAATACAATAGAAAATATATGACAAACTTTTTGCAAAAAAACTTACATCGTCAGCCAGTTGTCTGAGAGCCTCCTCATACTCCCCTTTTGCAGCGTATAACAAACCCAGGTTTCTGAAGAGTTTTGATTTGATTTCATTAGAGCATTCTGGCATTTTTAACACCGTCCATTGAGCCTGTGCTAGGTATTCCTCAGCCTGGGGTAAACGGCCAAGTCCTGCAATAAAAAAATCAATTGTGAATTATGATCTGCCAAAATCAAGATATTTTGCGTTAGAAAAACAACATAAAGATCTTAGGATATTTATCTAGATGGCAAAACATAAGTTTATCTAGCCCTTTGTTGTTACAGACTGAAATCTAAGAGAAATTTGTATTTGTAAATACACAGAAAATTTTACATCTCAATAAGCAACTGGCAAACAGAAACATTTTGTTCTTTTGCTGATTAATGTTTGGAGCAGCACTGAAGATTTGGTCCAATCAAAATGCTGTGTACCATTACATAATAAAGCATAACATGTAAAAAATAAAATAAGTAAAAAAATAAAAAGAATGCAACTCTCACCTATACTGGCTTCTCCCAAGATGAGGTATGAAGGTACTAGTTCAATACTAGCTAATCCATGAACATCAATGGAAAATCTCAGTGATTGGAGAGCCGCTGGTAAAGCCTGTTCATGTTTTCCCTCAAAGAGTAACTTCTGACCTGTGGTTCTCGTCAATTCTATCAACTCTCTCTGTTTAACAGAATAAATATGGTACATGTGAATTGACCTTTCCCCGAAACGTTCTTTTATGGTAGCGAATGTCCTACAAACTGGAAACATTGTGGCAACCCAAGAAAGTGATTGTGACGTTGAATTGTGACGTTGTGTTTAAGCCTTCATTTACCACATGTTGTCGGACATAATAGAACTTTGTCCAGCAACGTGAGCGTGTCGGGGAAACATCAATTGGTTTGGTCACCTAAGTACATGTATAGAGCTTCCAATAAAAACGTTCTACTTCCATATAAAATTTTGATATCCTCAAGTGCTTAGAGAGTATCTTGGTGAAATCCTTAAAGGGGCATGAGCTGCCAAAATGTTGATATTATGACGTTAAAACAGAATGCTGAAATTATTGGCTATTTTTCTCAAGAGGTAGAATTCAGAAGCTTTTTAATGCTTCAAGTCTCGAAAATGTACGATAAAGTACTGTTTTAAACTAACTTTGGCTTAGAATGAATGAATGGTCGTCCCGGTTATTTAAATTTTGTTTACTTTTGAACACGTTTTCGGTTCATACAGGCCACATACTGTATGGATTTTTCTCATTCCAACGCCAATCATTTAGTTTTTCGATAGCCTTCAAAGCCTCTTACTGTCGTGACGATCAGAAGTTATGAAAAAACTGTGAATTTTGGCAGCTCATGCCCCTTTAAGGTGTAAAAATCTGTTTTGTGGAAAATTCTGTAAATTGGCCTCCCTCACCAGCACCACTTGACCAGATTGAGCATTCAAAAAGGCTGGACAAACTCAGTGCACTCCCTTTGTGATGTTGCAAATGTTAGGGCGTCGAAAAGCCGTTCTATGAATGTGTCTAAACTTTTCAAGCGTTTGACCTGGCCACATCACACTGGTGGAGAAGTCAATATTGGTGATAACCCATGTAAAAACTATTTGCCAGTGAGATTGATTGAACAATTCTGTTTCATGCTAAAACAAATACAAAGTTTATAGGTTGATTGATTGAGTGATTGTTTGGTTGGTGTTTTACGCAGCGCTCAAGATTATTTCACTTATATATGGTGGAGTTGCCAGTTTTATTGCGAGAGGAAACTGGGCTCTATGCCCGGAGGTAACCCACGACCTTCCAATGGTAACTGGCAACCATCCCACATAAGATCGTTCGCGTGAAAACCCAGTCAGAAAATCAAGTTTATAGGATGGTTCGGTTTATAGCAGTTTTTAGACTGAATATAGGATTTTTGTTACATACACTTTATTAGGGCATTTCCTACCTGAAGTTTAAGATTATAGCCTAAGTTTCTTTCTCTTCAGCATATATAAAATAAAAATTGGTGTTGTTAAAGCTGACCCAAAAATATCGAGACATGATACCTATGATTAGCAGCCATACATGTATTTCAAAGGGCAAACTTTCGGAAGGTTGTTTGATGAAGAAAAAAAAAGAGGACGTCAATTTTTCAAAATGATGCGCATTTAACGATGGTCCTCACCTTTCTCTGAAGGAGTGTTTCTTCACGCAATTCCCTCTCCTCTTGCGAAGGTAAAAAAGGTGTGGGTTGTCGTAACGCTATTAAACTTAAACAGATTTTTTCATGGATTCCTTTCCAGTCATCTTTCTGATGCTCCTCTCCACTGGAAAAATAAAGACAAAACTATCTTGAAAATGTCTGAAGGCTGCCCAAGCTGACCCCTATGGTGAGCCATATTCAAATAGACAAAGTTAATAGGCCCAATTGGACTACAGTAAAGACTTTGAAACAAGTCAACATTCCTATATGTACATGTAATAAAGGTTATCTAACGAGAGCCAGTGCGTTACGATGAATATCACACGAGTCTATTAATTTTCAAGTCACAAGCTTTTGAGAGTGATATCAATTGTAACATACTGGCTTGAGTTGGATAATCTTGTTCTCACACTACACACAAAATACAGCGCTTCATTTAAAAACGCAGCTAAGCTGGGACAACATGTGATGACCTGGCTCTATTTACAAGTATGGCTGTCAAAAGAACGAAATGACGAAAATTATTTTGTGTTGTCAGTTTGTTTTGTGAGGTCATAGCGTTACTTGGGCCATAATTTCACAGGTTGATTATACAAAAAAAAACACTGCCTGGGAGTGAAAATATTGTAGTGTGAGAATATCTTTTAACAGTTTGAAGTGATGATAATCATGAAGATGCTAGTGCGAGAATAGGCTTATAGAATCTGAACGATCCACTGACAGCAAGATATTGATAATGATAAATTGGAATTATCTTGGTAAAATAAGGGGCCTCCAAAGGTTATATCTTACCCAGGGCCAGGCCAAATAAAATATTTTGAGTTCTGAATTGGGTTTTTATAAGGGGCCTCCATCAGCCAACACAAGTCTTAGTTACAACGCTGGGCCCCAAGGTTAAATTTAACCCAGTACGAGGCCAAATAAAAAAATGTGAGTTCTGAATTGGGTTTTAATAAGGGGCCTCCAACAGCCGACACAAGTCTTAGTTACAACGCTGGGCCCCAATGTTAAATTTAACCCAGGGCCAGGGTGATGTTTACGCACGGTAGATTTTTAAACTGTCAACAGTTGTGCAATTTCAAATCAGAAAATAATCCACTCTCCACTTAGTGTGAAAATTCACAAATCCCCCTTGAAGTTTTTCGAGCGTGGTGGGTAAAGCTTTCAAAAGAACCAATGCATTCTCTGAACTGTATTTACTGGGGTTTCATGTCACTTCGTACCCAAGTCACTTCGTACCAAGTCATCTCGTACCCTGCAAGTCATCTAGTACCCAAGTCCTATCGTACCACATTGAAAGCCACGTTCTCTTGCTACAACAGGGATATGTTGACGAATTGCATATATTATACAGAACTTTTTTTAATTTTACGAATCAAAATGTTGTTATTTATAAAAAAGAGATAATAAATAATAATGAAACTCTAGCAGTTATATCTTGTTTTTTTTTTTTTGTTGATTTATCGACAAATTGATTTTTATACAATAAATAAAACCACAATGGGACATACAATAACAATCAGGATAAAAAAATAAAACCTGGAAAATAATATATAGGCCTACTTCAAACGTGAAATATTTTTATCAGTTTATATTTTGTAGAAGTATCAAGAAACTGGTTCTTGATTTCATATAGTGAACACTTTTCAACTTGAGCATGAATCTGCCATAGCCCAATCAGTCAATCACCGACGGGCATGTCACTAATCTGATTACCGATTAATCCCTTAAGCGTTAACAGCTCACTAATCAATGGGATTATCCAATCACGATTGTTTCCAAACTGTATATAAGGGTCAGAAAAAAAATACACATTATCATTTTGATTACTCTACTAGGCTAATTCTGTATTTTTTTATAATTGTTTTAAATTATTTTAATTATATTTTATGTTTCTCTAACTTTTCGCTTTTCCAATTCATTTTATCACTGCATTTTATGTATCGTTATTAGGCCCTATTTGTTTTTTTCCACTTCACCTTTTCAATTTTGAAATTCGTTTTAGTACTGCATTTTATGTATCGTTAATATTTCTATTTGAATAAAAAAAACATATTCAAGTGTTGTATTTTCTTTAACTGAAGTCTTCACTGTTTGTATTTCCACATGTATCTGTTGTAGCAAGAGAACGTGGCTTTCAATGTGGTACGATAGAACTTGGGTACGAGATGACTTGGGTACGAGATGACTAGGGTACGAAGTGACTTGGTACGAAGTGACTTGGGTACGAAGTGACTTGGGTACGAAGTGACCTGATCCCATTTACTGGGAGGGACTGGTGGAGTGGGAGTGTCACTAGAGTAGAGAGTGAATTTATTTTCTAATTTGAAATTGCGCAAACATTGACATTTTAAAAATCTACCGCACATAAACGTTGCATAATGTAGTATAAATAAGCTAGCGATGGCCAGTGCCCTGAATATGGGATAATGGGACGTTTCACGCTTCCCCATTCATAGTATTCTGACATCTATTATAATAACATGATGTTGTTGTTGCACGACCGTAAAGCGATAAATTCCTCACCAGTAATAAGTCACTCTACATTGCATACACTGTGAAAATGCTGGTTTTCTACAGAGTTCACATTCCAGTTTCAGATCCTTCGGATTCGCCAACGGGTTGATGGCCATTTTTTCAGCTTACTGGGTGGTTTTCCCTCGATTGATCGACGCTGCCGGATCAGATCTTCACACGCCGGCGGCCATTGCTGTTGTCAAACGGTTGCTACAGCAACTACAAAGGGCACTGCCCACTTACTACTTTCCGAGTTGTTGATTGGTTAACCAATTATAAGTCATAACAAATACAACACGTGCTTTGAACGATAACAACAAACTAACCGCACACATGTGTCTCGTCCTGTTTTACTTACTTTGCCGGTCAGGAAGATAACAACAAACCCGAGAAGAAACGAAGATTGTCAGCTGACATTCTCTGAACACCTGTATCGACCAACATAGCTCAGCCCATACTGTAGAGATACGTTAGTATGAAAGTTACGCCAAAAATGCATTTACGCCGGCCAGGCTCCAGGAGTCTAGTTGAAGTTCTTCAAACTCTGTTGCCAAGATATTGATGATGGGCGGCAAACATCATTGGAGTCTTGATATATGGTCATAAATATGTTTCCCTATTTTACCACAATGAATTTATAGTTTGGAACTTGTCTCAATATTTTGTTTATATTGATTCCAGATTTATTGAATCCAAATATCTAACCTGCCTGCCTGAGTCCCTTACAAGAATCTGGTTAAGTAACCATACAAGTGAAATAATCTTGAGAGCAAGTTGTATGAACAAAACATTTTTTTTTTTTTTGCTATTTTTATCTGCACTCGACAGAATTTCAGCCACAGACAAGATGGGAATTGCACGAAAGACAAATTTTATTCAGATGAAAATACAATCCTTCTTTTTCTTTGATTGATGTTTAATTTATGTCACACTCCAGACTATTTCACCTATATTGCAGTATTGACATGTTTATTGGGCTCTTTGTCTAAGGGAAAGAAGATTCGCTTATTCTAGTTTATTCATGAAGACCAAACTCCATGGAGTGAGGGAGATAGAATTCAGTCTTTCTAGTGGGAACTGGAGCCTCCATCGCTCAGTAGGTAGAGCTTTGGACACCCAATCCAAACAGCTTTCCACCAATGGCTTGCGGGTTCAAATCCCACTCAGTCCCAAAAAAATTTGACAATTTTCTGACTGGGTTTTCACTCGGAACGACCTATGTGGGATGGTTGCGAGTTACCACTGGAAGGTCGTGGATTTCCTCTGGACATAGAGCCCGGTTTCCTTCCACAATAAAACTGGCAACGCCGCCATATAAGTGAAATTATCTTGAGCGCGGCGTAAAACACCAAACAATCAATCTAGTGGGAACACAGTTAGATTTGTGGTAAAGTTGTTATGCTGATAATAAGGATTCAAATCATCAAACATCAGTGTTAATTACTTATAATTGAATTCAGAAAATTGAACAACAACACAAAATATTAGTAAAGTTATGACTTTAATGAGTATGACATGCTGTTGAAATAACTGGTGACAAAAATGACAACATGTAAATGTGCTCTTCATACAAGGCGTTTATACTAGCAAAAAAATGAGTCCACTTTATCATTCAAATTTCAAGAAACTTGTCAAATCAATTTGATGATGAGCTAAAAACAAGCCATTTTTTTTTACTTTTACACAATGGCCCACAAAAGATGAATTTAATGATTCAGTATTATTTACATGAAATTAAATTTCCAATGTGTTCAAAGGTTGCTGACATGAAAATGAATAACCATAACCACGCACATGAATGATAAGCATTTGCCAAACTTAAACAGCACCAATAGTGTTCCTGATTTGTCAAAGCACACTGACAAACATTGTCGGAACCCACAATTAAAACTGACATTCACTTTAACCGTAGGACAAGTGAAACCAAATCCATCGTTTCTAATTTAATATGCATGTAGACTTTGATTGGTTCCGCCACAAAACAAAACTGTGGCGGAAATTTCACCAATCAGAATCAGCGTTATGTGAGCATCCAGGCAGCATCCAAAACAAAGATGGGCGACTTTTCGGTTTATACTTCAATCAATGAACTATATACGGGGAATGGACATGTCTCATTGGCTGGTTTGGATCTGACTTTGCACATCAAATACCATGTGACCTCCATTCCGCGTATATAGTTCATTGACTTCAATTCGATAAACGTGTCTCCAAAACTAAAGAGTTCCAACATTTAGAAGAGAACTTTTAATTGGTCCGACAGTAAATGGGCATTCCCAAAAAACGGGGCTTTGAATCGTTACGTAGTTGGCCCAGGGGAATAATATGAGCTTGTTGAGAATTTAATCCTGGGTATCCGAGGAGGACTTACAAAATGATTCTCATCATTAGGAGCCCCATTTGCTATTTTGTAAGTAGGTGGTGGGTGGGTCTTTGCGTTTGGTACTTTACAACCCTTTCACATATACCCATCAGAATTTTTATTTGGCCTGTTTGGGATTGGGAACGCTCTTACCAAAATGTAGACCTGACCGGCAAGTGAGTAGCACAGGCAAGAGACCCCAGGCTGCATGGACTTTCTTTAATCTAACATCAACTCAGTCAGTTAGAGTGTTAGCCCCTCAGTCCTACACAGGCCTTCCATTCAAGAGGCACGGGTTCGAATCACACTGACCAAATAAAAATTGAAAAATTACTGAATGATTTTTTCACCCGATCTCTGTATGTTGAAGAGTTATCAGGTGTTCACCGAGTTTCCTTCGGACAAAGAGCCCGGTTTCCCCCTCCACTAAACCTGGCAACGCGGCCATATAAGTGAAATTGTCTTGAGTGTGGCGTAAAAAATCAATCAATGAATCAATCAACCATTTACTTTTTCCATGAACTTCAAACCCTCGTATTGATCATCATTATTTATGAAAAAACGTCTGAATTAAGATTGACACACTAACGATATTCACTTTTTGGTGGTATTCTTGATTTCCGTGAGAAAAAACCCATGCTCTGTACCTTGAGAAAATGCTGGCCATCTCTTACGTGATCAGACAGAAACTCAAGACAGAATTTTTTGAACCCATTCGACCAGGATCAAAAACGTCCAGACTGGTATATGTAAATATCCAGAGGGGGATAACGCCCATAAGGTTAAGCGTTATGGCCTCACAATTAATCTTCTCTCTGTCATACTGTGACAACTTTCTCCCTCACAGAACCGTCTCTAAATGTCACTTCATTACATTGAGTGCCCTCAATCTAAATATAGTGTAAAGTCACATTTGTCTGTATCATAAACCAATCACATTTCTCCACATTGTGTAATGATCACATGGTTTTTAGGTTTATTGTTGTAACCGGTGGCAACATGCTCAATCTTCCTTAGAACTAAATGACCATCCAAAATTTTTCCTACAAAATAAAATAGAAATATTACACTTTTTTCCCCTCAAAAGTTTATTAAATTAATAAACCCCCATCTTTAGTGGGGACCTAGATACCCTTCCACAAAGGGCAATGGATTTTTTCCCCAGGTATTCGAGTTTGTGGGCTACTGGCCCATCCATGTTGTAATGGCTTTGTCAGGGTAAGAGACTAGATTGGCAGGTACCACTAAAACGCCAGGGTATACGCCAGGGTATCCACCCAGTTTCCTTTGACCATTTATTCTGGCAATTGCACATGTGTACAGTTAATTTCTAATGTGGCATGAACAAGTCTGAACCAACAGAACATACAAAATTCACAGCTACAATTGACGTTCTTCAATGCTTATGACAGTAATTTATCTCAGTGTCAAACACAAACTTCGTTTTCATGTGTTTTTCCGAAAAGTTACGAAAAATATTCATATTTTCTCCTTACATCTTTGTTGATTACCAGGGAACGGACACAAAGGTCTCAACATATCTTTTTTAAATATAAATTATAAGTCTATAAACAAACACAAACCGGCTTCTTATTATAAATCCTTTAATCACTTACCAAAAGCGACATGTTTAAAATCCAAGAAATCACATTTAGCACAAGTAATGAAAAACTGACAGCCATTTGTGTCTTTGCCACTGTTTGCCTAAAAACAGATAAATGAAAATATACATTACATGTAATTAGAAAAAACAATGTCTTTCTGTAAATACGAATAATATATATGGCGCCGTTGCCAGGTAACCAGATACTTTGCGCCTAATAAAACATCATTATTTGTTACAATGAGTTACGTCGTGGCTAGAGGTCAAAGTGTCAACCTATGATAATTCTTTCTGTATCATTTTACCCTGTGATATCTAGGAGGTTTATTGATTCAAGATTATTACGTGGCTTTAACACGTTTAGTTGGGAAAGAAACCAGGCTCTTTGCCTGTAGGAAACCCCGACCTTCGGCAAGTACCTGACAACTGTTCCACATATTGCAATTGAGAAAAAAACAATCAAAAATGTCTCAATTTTTATATTTTCTGAGTGTGCTTTGATCCAGCGCTTCATCGATGGAAGGCCTGAGTCAGACTGAAGGATTATCAATCTAACCAACTGAGTATGTCACAGCTCTATAGTTCACTGCATAAATATACACTTTGAGAACTTCCGGGTTTAGAGTTGACAGTGAGTCAGAGTTAACCTGACTTTCAACATTATTTCACTTACATGTGCGTTGATCGTGGAAATAAAAAACACACAGAAATGTTCAAATTTTTTATTTAGTTTGAGTGGGATTAGAACCCGCGACGCCTCGATGGAAGGCCTGTGTTGGACTGAGGGACTATCGCTCTGCCGACTGAGCCACCAAGCCCTCTTACAATATTTAGAACTTTAATTCTCTATCTTACCATTGATAGAATACCAGGTCCAGTATGTTTGACAGAGAAACTCTCATCAGCAAACTGATCCCCATATATACTTTTCAGACCTGTTCCATTTCCCTTAAATAGAAAAAAAATCATCAGTAGATAAGGATATTTTTAATCGAATTAGAGGTAATATGTACATTTGGAAGAACATACTATATGTAGTTGAAACAAAACCTGGCGATGAGGCCACAAATAAAAAATGATTTATTTATTGTTACAAATCCAACCCTTCAAAAAACACAGCTACCCAAACTTTTTTTTAACCTTTTCCCCAATCTTGTTTTTTTTTATAAAAAAAATATTAAAATTTTTTTTTTTTATATAGTCATTAAATTCTAAACCCCACCCAACCTAATTAAGAACACTGTGGCTTTTATTTCATGACGAGAGTCTTGTTTTTTTTTTTTATTATATACAAGTCATTAAATGCTAAATCCCACCCAACCTAACACTGAGGCTTTTATTTGATGACTGGAGTAAATACAGACGGGAAGGATTAAAGTATGTTGAACTTATTTCGTGGTCCTTCATTAAGTCTACAGGAGTTTTGGAGTTCAGCCAATGAACTGCAGGTGAAGAAACACCGACTTAATTTTTTGTTTTTGGACTGAACCCATGACCCACATATAAAAGACAATCACTCATCTGACTGAGCCACTAAGGAGCTTTTGAGCTTTTGAACTGAGAGGCTTTACTAACTGGGTAAATAATGACCTACACTTACATTTACAAAATCTCCACCTTGGACCATGAAATCTTTGATAACTCTGAAAAAAAAAAACAAGAAAATTTGTTAAAATGAGACAAATTTCTGATGACTCAGCAAATAATACTGAGTTTTTAATTTTTTCATGTTGATTTGACAGCCATCTTCCATTTTTTATTCCATCTTTTGACTAGAACTTTTACGCTGAAAAATGTCAAATTAACCAGGAATTAGTGAAAATTACGTGGTACATTTGTTTATTGTCTAACAGAAAGTAAACAGAAGTTCATCTCATTAACAGTGAGGAACGGACCTTCTTTAGCTTATTTCTACATGAAATAATCAAGACTAAAATATGCAAAAAATTCAGAAGAAAACGAAACGACAAAAGGCTGTAAGCATTCAATGGCCCGCTCTGGAGCCTCTGTTAGAAACTCCATTGTAGAATAAACAAAACTGGAAAACATTTAAAAAATCATATTTAACTTGCCATCAATGGAAAGAAATTTAAAAGTGGTCATCCCATTATGTGAACTAACAGTAAAATGAGCACTTTTTGATCTGTAGTTTTATCATTGAGCCTTTTCTATTTATATGTGACAATTTATAAACAGTACAGGCAGTTAACTATACCATGAGGACGCCTAGATTATAACAATTTTGAAGCATGTTTGATCCATTGTTCTCAGATTTTTTTTTTTCATTTTTTTTTTTTTTGGGATTTGAAGTCTGACTTGAATTTTACACTTAATCGTAATAGGTTGAGCAATAGATTGATGGATCGACCAATCACAAAGGACCCAATTTAACATACAAATACAAACCTATGAAATAAGCATCCTTTATATCCAATAGGAACTCCGTCTTTTTTATATTCACCAGTACAAAATTGTCTACAACATAAAAAGATATCAAATAATTGCAAGGTTCATTCTTAGTTCATTGATTGAGGTTTTATGCTCTACACACGATTGTTTCAATTGTATGGCATTGAGATTCGGTGGTACTTTGCCTAAAGGAAACTTAGTCTCTCTGCCCAGAGGAAATCACCGACCTTCAACGAGTTCCTGGCTATATGTACATATGGTGATCAAGTGAAAACCCACTTTGCACAGAGCCCAGGATTCAAACCTGCTACCTATTGATGAAAGGAAGACGAACGTTTTGATGATTAAGACCCAGATTCATAGTTAAAAGATAAACTTCAAAATAAACAACCATGACAGATCACTTATAAGTTATAAATTGAATAAATCATAAACAATGAATTTAAGAAAAGGTGAGGAAAAATGAAAACTCATCAATTATAAAATAACACATCATACTAAATAAATAATATTACATAATTACAGGGTAACATTCTTGTTTTTTGAAGCATACAATACAAAAATTACAATTTTTTTAAAAAGTCTGGAATTAAATTTCAAACTTTTTAAAACAAAATTTTAACACATGTATGAAAAATAAACCACAAACCTAAAATTTTCAGCTGTTTTGGGAACTTTATCAGCAAAAAGTTCAAAGGTCATTCTTCCAGCTTCCTAAAAAAAATATGAAAAGCAGAGCATTCAGAGTTACGCACATTTTTTTTTCTTCATATATCAAATTATAATTTTTTTTAGTAGCATTTCATTGGTTGATTAGTTGATGTTTTACAGCGCACTCAAGATTATTTCACTTATATGAAAGTTTTAAGTGGTATTTCACTGCCATTGTTTAATTGATTGGTGTTTAACAGTGCACTCAAGATTATTTCACTTATATGAAAGTTTTAAAGTACAATATTACATTGCTTCGAGTGACTGATGTGATACACTTCCCAACGTTATTGTTCGACAGACCATCAATATATACATAATATAACGCTGTAAATTAGAGCATTATAACGCTGTAATTATTTATTCGTGTTTCTTGGCAGAAATCAGCCAACATACAGTACATTAGTTACACTACAGCTGATAAATGAACAACACTGTACAGTATACTGCATTGTACAGACTAGTACAATGTAATTTAACACTAGGCCTATGCGACAGCTCTAGTAGTAGTAGTACTCAGGTACTAGTACAGTAGTCTGAGGGGACCAGTTATCAAGGGTAAATGTGACATTCATCGATCGTCGAAAAAAATGGCTTATGTCATAGTTCATAGTAATATAACTTTGGGAGCGCCAAGATGTACCTGTTTGTTACTTATTTAAAATAATTTAACATCGCTGGGTGACTGTGTTTTCTTTATCGGAGGGAAAAAGTCAGCCTGGTGTCCGACTGGAAATTCAACAGCGAGGGAACCAGTTGTCGAGGGTTGAGGGAAAAGTCAGTTTTTAATAATTTTGTCAAAAATGTCCACACATAGCACGCTTATCGAATATAATGGACATACTACAGTAAACTAGACAAGTTCTTACTTTCTTTTGTTTGAAAAAAGGCCACTTTCAAATGCCAAAATCTCACACCGGTTACAAACGAAAACCATGAACAGAACGAAAACGTTTAGGGAGCGGTCATTTATGTTTTTACCTGTGTTAACCCATACTATGAAGGTACTTGGATATCCAATTCCAAATCAATGAATGGCCCCCACTCGATCAACTGACCTAGATTCTAAAGTCGCGCAACAAACTCACTTTCCGCAAAATTTTGATAATTAGTTTTCATGCAGTATAATGTTCAGTGATTTATGTGGTTTCAGGGGTTAATATTTGTTCAACTTTTTCATACTTTATGGATTTTTTAAACTTGTGTTGCACGGTCTATGTTTTGCCAATCGATTGATCATTGATGGCAACATCGTCTGCTCAAACAATTTAAATCGCGCACCAAATTACAAAATCTGCACTTTGGAAATGAAGGAAACTACGAATTGTAAATACGAGTGAAATTTTGTTATATTTCTTAGAGGACTTTTCTGTCTACAATCAATAATGTACCTAACCCTCGAAAACTGGTACCCCTCGATAACTGGTACCCCTATGCTAGTTGTACACTACATTATTGATTAAGGAGTAATTAAATGAATCAGTTCACTTAAGATCTATACAAAGTCAAAATGATGACTTTGAACGTAAGACTTACGGTGTTTCCAATTGTAATATCGAAAAATACGACTGGGTTATTTGCATTTGTCACCATTTTAACTGATTTTGTTGTTTCACGTGTAGCGCGCGTAGATGTTGTTGTTGTTACTCTTTAATTCCGCGATGCACTTCGATCAGGTCCGTTTTTAGTACAAAAAAATCAGTAACAAATCGTGCTTGAATTAATTTGTCTTGATATCATTTTGAAATATAACTTTTACTTGTTTTGAACCTATGACCATAGAAATAAAAGATAAAACTGTAGTGAATTGGGCATTAAGTTTAAACATAGTCGAGTGCATCCTGCTAAAATCAACAAGTGCGAGCTTAATGTTTACCGGATGTAACCGGGCAACATACCAGGCAGATGTTAAAACTAAAATTTTGGTAAGATCATCTTATTACCGTTTAAATCTTTCCAATCCAGCTTGATATGGTTATCACAATAAAGAAAATTCGTCCAGGTCAATTTTCTGTTTGTCCCTGCAGATTTGTTTTATTAAAATTCAACTTGAATACTGTCAATGCCAATGGTTTAGTTCAAGTAAATGTTGTTGTTGTTATTGTCAATTTCATTATGACCAGACCGATGGCTAGTTACGACTTTAAATTGAAATAGGTCGAAAGTCTCGAAAGAATTTGGCTTACAGATTTTAGCCAAGCCTTAACTAGTTCAATTTACCGAACTTATGGTGATATTACATATACCAACGTTCGGTATACGAATTTGAAATGCAAGGTGGAAATGATGTTTAAATTAATACAAGCCATGAAAATATTATTGTATCTCCTTGGTAGGGACGATTCCTACCTCAGACTTCTTTAAAACTCATAAAAGATTATTCTTGTCCGCTTTTATTACATGTAGCTATTCCACAGGGCGTACATCTGGCCTCAAACTACAACACACTGTCATTTCTTGGAGACTTTGTCGCCATTTTGCGTGACGTTCGAACTGGGTCAAACAGTGCATGTCAAAAAGGTATAAGACCAGATATACGCCCTTTGCGCGTAATAAAAGAGGAAAAGAATAATCTTTTATGAGTTCTAAAGAAGTCTGGGGTAGGAATTGTCCATACAGAGCAGTTACAATAATATTTTCATGGCTTGTAATTTCGGACAAAACCGACCAGCATTTCAAAATTCGTAGACTGAACGTTGGTATATGTAATATCCCCATAAGTTCGGTAAATTGAACTAAGTCTTAACTATACACCTGCTTTTAAGCTACTACCTCCAACACAAATTTTAAACATTCCTTTTTCCATTGTACACGTTGATTTGTTCGAATTCCTCTTACTAATAATACTAGTCTTAGTATTAAACGGTGTATAAAAACTCCCTGGCCTGTCAAAGTAAGTAAAACAGGATGAGACATATGAGTGCGGCTAACCAATGGCGTTTCTGAATGTGGGAATATCCTAATTAATGAAAAAGACGATGATTGTATATTACATGTACTTGAAATATATTCTTTAAACAAATATACATGTAATCAGTATTTTTTTCAGTTGTTGATATGAAAAACCATCAATGTTCAGATTTTGAAGTGAGATCAAAGAAAGCAGGTTGGATCTTGTATTGGCCCAGTCTTTATTGGCCTTGTTTGCTTAGCTTGGCCCACATAACCAATGGATTACACAAATTATTTTTACAATTTTTAATTTTTATTAAGAATATTTTATTTTATTATCTGCAGATATGTTACGTAGGACCTGACCACAACAAACATGTCTGGAACGTTGTCTGTCGTAGCCTTTGAAGGAGAACTCAATGCTATTATTAAAGAGGTTTGTATCCTTGAATGTGTTCAGGCCTTCATTTTCGCAAACATTTACCCCATTTGAAGGTGATATTTTTAGCTTTGGTGGCCTTGCACATATCAAAGAAAAAAAAGAGTGCCCTTTTTCTGCTTTGAGCCAATGTTCTAATATGGCTACCCGGAATCAACAGCAGGTTGACATTTTTTTTTTTTTCGAAGACATTTGTCAAGAGCTAGGCTCTGTTTAATATGGAAGCTAAGTGATTGAAATATATTTTCCCTTTGTGTTTTTATCAAGAATTTTGTCTAAAAATGAAAGTCTAATGGGTTTGGGATATTTTATTTTCTGACAAAATTCTGACTTTTCATTTTGTCTTATCTTTATGTTCGAGAGGAACGGACCATTGTTCTTGATATTTCACACTGTGGTAACTGATGATATCCGTATCCCGAAGGCAGGTTTGCCGCTCAGTTTAGGCCTGACAGTGTCAGCAGAAAACTTCCGTTTTATTCATAAGGTCGTGCTTTCTTGTTCAAGACCTAGCACAATGTAAATATTAGTGAATTAGTCTAGGATGGCATATGAAAAACTCTTAATGTCTCAATGTTTTTGCTTCTTTTCTTTTCAGTATTTGGATTTTGGCAGTTATATAAAGACGTTAGATTTATTTGAGCGTGAATGTCTTGAGAAGGGAAAACCCGTATCATCGGGACATCCTGAGGGACAGGCTAAAGGAGATGGCAAGTTAATGGAAATTCAGGTAAATATTAACATGAGCATGGAACAACATTAATTGACCAGTCTCAGTGTCAGCTCCCCATGGTCATCAATCTGAACCAATGAACTATATACGTGGAATGGACACGTCTCATTGGCTGGTTTGGATCTGACTTTGCAAAATGTGCCGCCATTGATAGTTGAAGGGCGAGTGCATAAGAGATTTGAATTGAAATTGAACCATCTCCTAGTAATGGCGGCATTCGATGCACATCAAATACGATGTGACCTCCATTCCACGCATATAGTTCATTGATCTGTACTTTGGGTATGCTGATTGTTCAGTATATATACAAAAGTTTCATAGTGTCATTTCTACATCAGAAAAGAACCAGGTCTGCGGCAGTTCTTTTGCTGATATATTTTAGATGTTGATATACTGGTATATTTTGATCCTGTCCTCTTTATTCACACTTTTTTCACAATTTCTGATCGTCACGACAGTAAGAGGCTTTGAAGGCCATCGAAAAACTGAATGATTGGGATGGAATGAGGAAAATACATACAGTATGTGACCTGTACGAACCAAAATTGTGATCGAAAAGTAAACAAAATTTAAATAACCGGGACGACTATTCATTCATTCTAAGCCAAAGTTAGTTCAAAACAATACTTTATTGTACATTCTCGAGACTAGAAGCTCTAAAAGGCTTCTGAATTATATGTGTTGAGAAAAATAGCCAATAATTTCAACATTCTGTTTTAACGTCAGAATATCAACATTTTGGCAGTGCATGCCATTTTAAGATCTTTTATTATCATGAAATTGTTTCCCCCAGAATTCAATGTTCCATCACTTTCAATGCGGAGAAGGCTCAGAGTTTTTCAAGCTATGGAATGATTTTCTACCTACCAATGTCCGTGATAGTGACCCAGTGGCTCAAAAGCTGGAATTCTACCTCAATATTTTCTTTGCTACCATGCCTGTTAGACGGGGTTCAGAAGTAAGTAAGCTTTCTTTTGTTTTGTTGATTTTTTTGATTTTTTGATTTTTTGTGGGGAGAACTTCTTGGTTAATTGATTGATTTTCAAGATTATTTCACTTACATTGTATATGGTGGTAAATGGCAGCGTTGCCAGGTTTAATGGGAGGGGGGGGGGGATACTGGGCTCTTTGCCCGGAGCAAACCCCTGACCTTCGGCATGTACCTAGGAACTCAATTCAATTTTTGTTTGATCTGAAGTGGGATTCTAACCCGCACAGCATTGATGGAAGGCCTGTGTCAAACTAAGGGACAATCACTCTTACTGACTGAGCCACCGAGGCCCCCACTTATTGAAACATGTCTGAATAGTGAACTTTATTTGTCAGCATTGAATGCTGGTATCTTATCGACTCTCACTTTGTTCAATTATGAGGGATTTTCGTTAATTTTGATGGCTGAGGTCTAAGTGGCTCAGTCGGCAGAGCGATAGTCTCTCAGTCCGACAAAAACCTTCCATTGATGGATCCCTTATTGGAATCCCACTCAATCCCACAATTTTTTGTTGTTGTAAATCTGAGTTGATCACTCTATTGCCATAGATGGAATAGTTGCCAGATACTGACCAAAGGTCAGGGGTTTCCATTGGACAAAGAGCTCCGTATACTACCACGCTAATCCTGGCACCTTGAACACTGCTCAATAGAAGAAACGATCTTGTATGTGGCGCAAACGATCAACTAATTGTTAGAACTTGTTTTAACTTATAAATTCAATATTTTTCTTTTATCAAGGACCCTGCGGAGATCGACTCAGCCATGCTGGAATTCAAGTCATTCCTGGAAACAAGGGGCTCAACTCTTAGTCAAACTACAGAATTCCTTCCCTTTTATGCCCTCCCTTTTGTTCCTAACCCTAAAACACATCCATCATACAAAGAACTCTTCACTGTAAGTTGAACATTTTCTTGTTTTTTCTCTCAATTAGACAGATGTGGAATATTTCACACTACGTTCTAAAGGTCGGGCTGTCTTCCATACATAAAATCACCCCTCCTTTTGTTAATCATGGCAATGCAATCGAAATATTAATAAAAGTGTCATGAACAAAAAAATAATCCCTCCAATCTACTTTGCAGCTTTATTTCTTTCATCAACCATTTATTTTCCTATTGTAGGATCTATGGGTGACAGATCTACGTATACGACTGGAGAAATTCTTAACACTAGCTCTCAAATCTGCTCCACAACCAAGGCTATTTGAACTTTATGTATCCTTTATACCTATTTTGTTGTTGTCATGTTCTTTCTTCTTTTTTACCCCTCGGGCAAATTTTGCCGAAGGATATTGTTGTTGCCTCCGTCGTCCGTCTGTCCATTGGTCCTTGTAAACACATTATCTAAAAAAGTCTGTAACTTACAATTTTGAAACTTCACACATTTGTTTAATACAGCAAGTACAAGAAGCCTATTTAAAATCAACGCTCTCGGATGTTTTTCAAGAGTTATGCCCCTTACATTACCGCTGCTATAAAAAAGCCTTGTAAACACATTATCTAAAAAAGTCTTTCAATCACAGGAGGGCACAGAATTGGTAAGAAACAATTATTCTTAATACATGAATTCATTTTCCAAGCTTAGTTTCATATTACATGTAGTTTCAAAAAGGTACGTTCAAATGGCAATCCCCTAAAGAACTAGTTTCTGAAATTCCCCATTAAAATCAACTCCAGGGATTTTAAATGCTGCCTATCCTAGAACTAAATTGACATAAGATCTATATGGTTGTACAGGTGAGAATCATATAGGAGAAGTTTCTATTTGCATTTCATTAGTAGCAGATTTCCTTAACGAGTTTCAAAAGAAAGGAGCTGGTGTGCAAATGGATTCCAATCAGTTAAGTCAGGCACAATACAGAGTTGTAGAATCGGAACGCAAAACTATTACCTTTATGAGAAAACATAACAGAATTCAGGTATGCAATCTTGAAAATATGGCAGAAATTCCTCTACCGATTTTCCGCTGACGCCCGAAACGGAAATCGAACCCTGGTCCCAGAGTATGGCACCTATTGCCAGCACTAAATGCCGGCTGCCTTATCCCAAAATAACGAGAATGCTGTTATACTCACTTTCTAAAAGACACTAACTAATTAAACCCAAGGTATGCAATCAACACTCACTTTCCTCACATCTCGCCAGTTACCAGCGGAAAGTCGTGGGTTTCCTCCGGGTACAGAGCCCGGTTTCCTCCCACAATAAAACTGGCAACGCCGCCATATAAGTGAAATAATCTTGAGCGCGGCGTAAAACACCAAACAATCAATCAATCAATCCTCACATCTCTATATTTAAGTTATGGTTGTTGGGGTTTTTTTAACCACTGTTAACTGTGATAATTGTCATTGAGTTGTTGTATAACCTCCAAGAACCACAGACAACTGAACTGATTTCTTCACCAAGAATCCGGATTTAAGCTGCAATGTTAACGTCAATCTGATAGGGTTTTAATTTGGTCCCAGAATCGATTCTCAAAACATTCACCCGCCAGAGGTTTGTGAGGATCAATTATAAATCAAGAAACAGTTCCCTTTTATATTTTCAAAACAATAATTTAAACAATTCTGCCTGGGGTTTCACTTGATCGCGATTGTCGAAGGATTGTCAATTTGACGATGTTGAAATATTTGTTTTTATTAGTCTGATTATCACAACCTAATTGGGATCACAGCTGACCTAGTGGATACACTGGAAGCCACTATTCAAGGAAAACCTGTGAGTATAACATTTCAAACCTTTTTACCCCTCGGGCAATTTTGCACGAAAGGTACATGTATGTCGTTGTCTCTGTTTGTCCATTGTACTATCTAAACACATTATCTCAAAATGTCTTTACTCATAATTTTACACAGGAGTTACACAGGGGACATCTTTTGATAATCGATGTGATCGGATGCTTATTCAAGAGTTATGCCTCTCAGATTACCGTCGGGGTAAAATTTGCTTGTAAGTGCATTATCTCATAATTGTTTAATATGACATGCACACCATGCCGATTGAAAATGGGCATGATCCGATGTCTTTTTATGCAGTTATGCCCCTTTATAATTTACCACCCGCAAATGATATTTTCTAAAACACATTATCTGAAAAAAAATTTCACTCACAACTTTGAAACTCCAGACAGGTGTTTAATACGGTGACCACACGATGAGCGTCATCAGAGGTTTTTTACCAGGAGTACTCAGTTATGCCCCTTAGATTACCATCAACCAGAATGTCCTTGTAAACACAATATCTCAAAAGTCACTCAGGGGCCTCCGTGGCTCAGTAGGTAGAGCGCTGGACGCTCAATCCGAACAGCCCTCCACCAATGGATCGCGGGTTCAAATCCCATTCAGTCCAACAAGAAATTGGAAAATTTTCTGACTGGGTTTTCACTCGAACGGCCTATGTGGGATGGTTGCTAGTTACCAGCTGAAGGTTGTGGGTTTCCTCCGGGCATAGAGCCCGGTTTCCTCCCACAATAAAATTGGCAATGCCGCCATATAAGTTAAATAATCTTGAGCGCGGCGTAAAACACCAAACATTCAATCAACCAAAAGTCACTCACAACTTCAAGATGGCAAATGAAAGAAACCTATCAAAAGTCGATGTGATCTGGTGTGTGTTTGTTTACCTGAGTTATGTCCCTTACATTACCTCTGCCATAAAAAGCTTTTCCTTAAAAAGTCCCACAGCCCTGAAAGGTCACACAGGTGTTTGATTCAGCAATTTCCCCAAGCGTATTGAAAGTCGAAAAAGAAAGAAGTTGCGGTAGGCCCAACCCAGGGGGTACTGATGACTACAGCATACTTATTATGATAAATATTCCACACTTTTAAACTAGTGTTAAAGTGTTTTAAGACTGGGGGCTTCATCCAAAGAAAAATTTCTTAAAAAATTCTCAGTATGTTTTCAACTCAATTGTGACTGTCCTATATGGAATGATTGTGTTGTGCCTCCCAAAGGGACGGGGGTTTCCTCCAGACAAAGTGTCAGGTTTACTCCCCCACTAAATCTGACAATGCCCCCATGTAAAAGAAGTTCTATTCTAAATTTCTCATTTCAGCCAGAATTTGTAAAGAATTTTTTCAGCAATATCGAAATTTTGACAGTAGATGTTGTTGTCAGAGAAGTGTGCCATAGAACAATATTTTATCCTTCATGGGGCTTTCTTGTTGTAATAAGAAAATATGAAATAACACCATTAAACATTCACTCACCCATGTAGCTTACCTGACCTTTCACCTCTGACCTGTGTTTATATCTAGGTCACACCAGAGGACCTGAACAAGATCTGCGTGAGATTATTTAACAACCATTTGCAGCAGCATTCAGGGGACATAACCCGACCTGGTACAGCTGGAGATGTTTTACGCGCCTCTGTCATGCCGCCTCAGTAAGTTTAACCAAGGGCGACCATTTTATGTTTATTCACATCTTCTCCATGAAGCTATTTCACAAAAGGTTGTAGATGTTTGTTTTTATGTAACTTTCATATTATCAATTCTCTACAGTATTGTTTGCCATGGCGGTAACGTTTAGCGCATTTTATAAAACTAGCGCCAGATTCATTGTAATATGCTATTTTGTATTTATTTGTTTTAATGGGAATTGGACCCGCCTAGAGTACCTTTTTGTAAAATTTAAAAATCGATTTATCCACAAATACGAATAGAAAAGAATATAACATGCATAGGGATGCAATAAAAAAGTTTTATTTTGAATTTATATTTAACATTTAGTCCTTTTAAACAATTGAAATATCTTGTATATTTTGGCAGAAGTGGACCAGAAGTGCTGGACGCTTTCCCTCCCATTGACTATGAGAAGTTAAAATCTGACCTTGCAAATGGAACCAACCAGCAGAAAGGGTTAATCCTACAGGCTTTGAGATGGGTGAGTCTGAGGAAGAAAGTCAAATTGTTCAATCTATGTCTTGTGGTGCCAAATGATTGGAACTTCGTTTTTGTTTGTTTATTTTTTTTTTTACCTAAAGCCTGGGCTTATCGAGGGCTGGAAATGTTATGAAATGATCTTTAATGTTTTATCTTGAAAATTCAAGGCTGTTTAAAAGTTATTTATTCTGTGGTTTTATCTGTGGTGGTTGTGGTAGTCTTGACATTGTCATTTTGTACTGCTGTGCTGTTTTACAGACTATTTACTTTATATCACCATTTGTACATGTTATAAAAAGTTGTGAAATCAAAAAGGAAAAAATCAAGCGTTTTTTTTTCCAATGTCTCTGGAAAAGTCTTTATATGACGTCATTTTGTTCTGCTGTGCTAAGTTACAGAACATTTAGTTATCAGGGGTTACGCAGATTATAAATAGCTATCAAATGAAAATTCCAAGCCCTTATAAAGTCTAGAAATTGTGACATCTCACGTTGGGCTGGTTTGCCATTTTGCACTGCCTTTTTACAGACCACTGATTCATGACACTACATGAATCCTGTTACATTTTGACATGAACTGCTGAAAAGGATTACAGCTAATGTTGCATGAGTAAGCACCAACACAGAAAAAAAATACTGGCTTCAGTTTTCAGAGTTTGTGAATAATGTTGCATGGAATATCAAATATTTTTCCAAAGTTACTTATTTTGTGGCTAGCTCTGGAATCTGTCTGTTAAAGTGGCATGAGCTGCCAGAATGTTTCTATTATAACAAAAATTCAGAAATTATCGGCTATTTTTCTCAAGAAGTACAAATCACCAATCAGCTTTTTAGAGCTACAAGCCTTGACAATGTTTGTAAAATTGTTTTGAACCAAGACTTATTTTCCTTATGGTTTATGTTGTTGTTGTTACAGAGGCTGACCTGTTCGTCACCTGGAGATCAGAGAGATGAAATTATGACAGCTTATGTTCGTCATGATATACTGGGATGTACACAACCTGGACTGTACAGAGTGAGTTATCTCCCCCTTACACTACACAATATGTCGTTTATTACATTTATGCATGTCTGTCTGTCAAATAATGTGGTACTTTGAAACTAAGGTGGTAAAATTAAATGAAACCCCAACGTAAACTGAAAGTGAATTGTGAAAACAAGTATGCACTGAAATGTTCCTCTATATTGATTTAATTGATTGAGCAAGCAGAAACAACTGAAGATTTTTTAAAACAGTATTTTAACAAAACTCTTCATGTTTTTCGTGGGCATTTGTGGCTCAGTTGGCAGAGTGATAGCCCTCAGTCTGACACAGGCCTTCCATCGTTTGCAATGAGAGTTTGAATCGCACTCAGACAAAATATAAATTAAAATTTTCTAGGGTTTCCGCCAATCAAAGAACCCGTTTTCCTCTCTCACTAAACCTGGAAATGCTGCCATTTACGTGAAACAATATTGAATTCAGCATAAAACATCAATCTCACTTTTCTGTTCTTCTTTCAGACCAGTTTCCTGGAGTGCCTGAAAACAGATGACGTTTTAACCAAACAGTATAGTGCTCGCTTCCTGAATACAGTTGCCTCCCTTTGTTCAGGTTAGTCTGATAACTGAAGGATTGCTGGTGCACCTCATTTTACACTCCATATAATACTGGATACTACCTTTTCATTGAGTAAATTAACCAAGGAGTGTTTAAAGTGGCATGAGCTGCCAAAATGTTGACATTTTGACGTTAACACAGAATGTTGAAATTATTGGCTATTTTTCTCAAGACATATAATTCAGAAGCTTTTTAGTGCTTCTAGACTCTAAAATGTACGATAAAGTATTGTTTTGAACTAACTTTGACTTAGAATGAATGAATGGTCGTCTCGGTTATTTAGATTTTGTTTACTTTTGGAACACGTGTTCGGTTCGTACAGGTCACATACTGAATGGATTTTCCTCATTCCAACGCCAATGCTTTAGTTTTTACATGGCCTTCAAAGCCTCTTACTGTCGTGACGATCAGAAATTATGAAAAAGTGTGAATTTTGGCAGCTCATGCCCCTTTAATAATGCAGAAATTTTATTAAAAAAAAATTTAATTTCTAGAAATCAACCATTGAACAAAAATTGAAGAATTGATTTTGCAATCTTCACTTTTTAGATAAAAATTTTATTCTTCTTTCTGACAGGTAGAGCATATTTATCCCACAACTCGGACTTACTGACAACCTTAATGGGTAACTTACGACAAGGGGAAACGGATGCCCTAACAAATGAAAACATACTGGGAGCTTTACAGAAACTAAGTCTTAGGTGAGTGGAATTTGTCATGTCAAATTATTATTTCTGAGAATTAATTAAGAGGTGGACTACTCTAAGAAACCATTTGGTGTTGTTAAATTAAATGTAGATTCCTGGAAATCTAGTGAAGGGGATAACCAGTCAATCTAAAGTGGAGAAAAGGGCTGTGTGGCTATAAAGTAAGTAGAAAGCTGGGTGTTCAATGCTAGCAGCCTTCCACCAATGGGTCATATGGAAGGTCGTGGGTTTCCTCCGGGCATAGAGCTCGGTTTCCTCCCACAATAAAACTGGCAATGCATCCATATAAGAGAAATAATCTTGAGCTCGGCGTAAAACACCAAACAATCAATCAATCAACCAATGGGTCATAATTTGCATCACACTCAGTCAAGACCAATTGGGAATGTTCCTGTTATCAATGGAAAGACATTGTTTCCTTTGGTCACGCAAACATGTTATTGTCTCCCCTTAATAAACTCACAAAGACAAAAAGTCAGGCGCTCAATGCCAAAACAGTGAATTCATCAGTATATGCCATACAATTTTGGTCCCAAAAAAAGTATCCACTAAAAAGTTGGTGGTTTTTTTTTTTTTCATATATTTTTTAGTCTTACGTTAATTTTTTTCCAACATATGTTTTTACTTCCATGTTGATTTTCTCCAGGCGAAATCTTCAGTCAGCCATGATAGAAGAAGGTGTGATTGAATGGCTGGTCGGCGTCCTTGAAGATAATGATGCACTGTCAGATTACACGCTGGAATACTCCGTGGCACTTTTGATGAATCTGTGTCTACGGTCGGCAGGTACATTGTATACAAAATGTCAAACTTAATTTTATGGCCTGGGAAATCTCCAAAAATTGGGTTTTTTCAAATGGGTTTTAAAAGTAGACATTGCTTAAGTTTACTATGGTTCTTCGTTGACCTTCAAATTTTTAGAAAAATAGAGAGCGATCAATCTTGGATAAAAGGCTGCAAGTCGACTTTCCACCAAAAATGTACATTTAACAAGTTATTTAGGGAATCTCGTATTGCTATTGTTTTGTGTCTGACCGTCAGTAAACAAACAGTCGAAAGTAGACCACACACGCAGCCAGAAACTGCTCTACTGTGTACTTGATTCTTTTACCACAAGAAAGCAGATATTGGAATCCTCAAATAAAACTCCCTATCCAGTGGTCTGTGGTCTTGCAATACTGAGATCAGCCTAGAACCTCTCTAATTGAGGAAAGGGGAGATCGAATTCTTTTTCAATATTTGAATAAGTATAACGATTTGTTATTTATTTTACATGTAATCGACATAGAGCAACGGTTTCGGCATTGTTGTATTTTTGAGGTTGTAAAAGCTGGGACTTGAAAAGTCTGAATAGACCCTGATATTTAAATCTGCCAAAGTCTACAAACTCCGAATTCTCCATTATCTAAGGGGGTCACCATACATCACAGCGCTCAAGCATAATTCATGTACGGTACCACTGTTTCTCAAACGTTTCTAAAAACAAAAATACTGACAAATTGAACCTCCCTGTTATACTCATTATAATATAAGGCTACGTCATTATACCTTTATCGTGTTCGAACTCGTTTTACTTCCACAATAAACGAATCAATGGTACTAAATACTAGTGAAATAAGCTTGACTTCAGTGGCAAACATTTTTTTTTTCTTTTTCACCATTTTAACATGACATGACAATTCTATGAATTTAAAATTAGATTATTTTCAAAATGTTTCACAATATTTATTATGTGTGCTTTTGTTACAGGTAAAAGAATGTGTGCTTCCATCGCTCACAAGTCCCTCAAAGTTCTTAGTGATTTGTTGGGGCATGATAATCAAGAGGTAGGTCACTGGGTTTTTTTGGAGCGGGCGGGGGGGGGGGGGGGGGGAGGAGGGGTGCGTTTGGGCCTCAGAAGGGTAACAAGTGTTTTATGGAATTCTTGGCTTCCAATTTTGTTTTTTCAAAATTATCAACAATTTAACTGAGACTAATTTCCCACCTTTTTTCTGTCCCTAGATTCGTCCCTATGTGAATGGAGCCTTGTACAGCATTCTAGAGATACCCTCAGTCAGGGAAGAAGCCAATGCTATGGTAAGCTGATTATCTCCCCTTATATTCACTATGAGATTGTCTCCCTTTTCAAAGAAAATAAGGACTGTGTATAACCTATGAGAAAAAAGTGCCAGGAGTTTTTCAGTGAGATCCTTTGAATTTTTATGGGAATTTTTTAAAAATAACTGAAGATATTTTACTTTTGTCATTAAAAAATTGTTGGACATGGTCTTTGTTTGTGGCATAAAGTCAGTGGACTACTCCTTTCAAACCTGATCTGATTTTGTATTTCTCTTTTAAGGGAATGGAGGAAATTTTAAAATGTTTTATAAAAGACGACCAACCTGACATGAACCGTCAGATAGAATTCATCATTAAACAACTCAATTCCAGTAAGTACATGTAAACGCCGAAAAAGGTCAGGGGGTTCCCTAATATCAATTTCAAGTGAAATATCATTTGTGGAAGTGTTGCCAGGTACTCGCCGAAGGTCGGAGGTTTAGTGGGAGAGAAAGCTAAGTGCTTTACCTCGAGAAAACGCTCAACCTTCAACGAGTACCTAGCAGCTCTTCCACATAGGTGAAAAATCCCCTCAGAAATTTGTCTTTAGACTGAATGAGATTGAACCGGTGACACATTGGATAGGAAAGCTTATTGCCCAACCGACTGAGCCAGACAGGCGACTGATTTTCTTATACATTCAGAGCCTTAAGCCCATTTGAAAATTTACTTTTAATTATCATACATGATGCAGTCATTTTAAAGCAAATATAAATCAACATCAGTGAAATTAGTGAATAAATATTGCTGTTAATATTGTGTCATATAAGATGAACATGTGGTTTGATTTTTGAAAAGTGATTTGATTGATTGATCCTTTACATCAGCCTCAAGATTATTTCACCTATATAGCTGTATTAGTGGTTTAGTGGAAAAGAAAAACCCTTAAAAACTTACCCAGAAATTTGTCCATTTTTTCCCTTTGACTGTTAGATGAAGGAGAAAAGAATGAAGACTCAGACGATGAAGATGAGGACGAAGATGAGGTAATTTATTACTTTTGAGTATTATCTTTAAGTATTGCATTGGGTATTACATTTGAGTATTATTTTGAGTATTGCATTGGGTATTACATTTGAGTATTATTTTGAGTATTGCATTGGGTATTACATTTGAGTATTATTTTGAGTATTGCATTGGGTATTACATTTGAGTATTATTTTGAGTATTGCATTAGGTATTACATTTGAGTATTATTTTGAGTATTGCATAGGGTATTACATTTGAGTATTATTTTGAGTATTGCATTGGGTATTACATTTGAGTATTATTTTGAGTATTGCATTGGGTATTACATTTGAGTATTATTTTGAGTATTGCATTGGGTATTACATTTGAGTATTATTTTGAGTATTGCATTGGGTATTACATTTGAGTATTATTTTGAGTATTGCATTGGGTATTACATTTGAGTATTATTTTGAGTATTATATTTGAGTATTGCATTAGAGTGTTATATTTGAGTGCTATATTTTAGTATTCTATTTGAGTATTAAATTTGGGTATTGCATTTGAGTATATGGAGCATTTCATTTATTCGCACCCATTTTAGAGGCCAGTTTGTCCTTGTTAGTATCACTTAACCTGGAGACATAGATAAGGCACGGAGGGCAAGAGGGTGGGCAACGTGTAGTGATAAATCAGCTTCTGTCTAAAATGTCGGGGCCTCTGTGGCTCAGTAAGTAGAGCGCTGGACGCTCAATCCGAGCAGCCTTCCACCAATGGGTCGTGGGTTCGAATCCCACTCAGTCCAAAAAATGGGCAAATTTTATGACTGGGTTTTCACTCGAACGACCTATGTGGGATGGTTGCCAGTTACCGCCAGAAGGTCGTGGTCATTTTACCTATATTCCAAGAAAATTATCAGTCCAATCCTAATCAAACTCTACATGCATCATCACCCTATGGTCTAGTTGAGCATCGTACATTTTCATCTCATTTGCATATTCAATATGGCCGCCAGGGGGTGATATATATATTTTTTGTTACCTTTATTCCAAGAAAACTACCGGTCTGATATTCACCAAACTTGGCTCACATTATCTCCCTATAGCTTTGTTGTGTACTGTACATTTTCATCTCATTTGCATGTATTCAATATGGCCACCAGGGGGCGATGTTGTTTTTCTTTGTTATCTTTATTCCAATAAAACTATCAGTCCAATCTTAATCAAACTCAACATACATCATCACCATATGGTCTAGTTGTACATCGTACATTTTCATCTCATTTGCATATTCAATATGGCCGCCAGGGGGCGATATATATATTTTTTGTTACCTTTATTCCAAGAAAACTACCAGTCCGATATTCACCAAACTTGGCTCACATTATCATTATTTCAAGGGGAACTTACTTTGCAATTCACAATTTAATTTCCTCAACAATAGTTATCTCCCTGGAATAAGATTTTTTTTGTGTAGGCCCAATATCACATAATCTAATATATCACATTAAATGCAATCCCTTTAAGGGATCTCTTGTAATGTTCTTCATGATCCTGTATTTTCCGCTCTCTAGGAGGACCAAGATGCCATGGAAGCTGACTTAGACAAAGATGAATTGTTGGTCCCCAAGCCTGGAGAGTTGACTGGAGAGAAATTTTTATTGACAAACTATCCAAGCCAGTCAAAAGCCCAGCCAAACAAAAAACGAGTATGTGTTTTAAAAAATTCAGAACAAAATTAATGAGCTATTCTATTTTAAGAGGTGAATAAGTTTTTGTTTGTGTAATGGGTTAATATGATTAATCTTTTACGTCACACTCAAAATTATTTCACTTATACTGTGGCGTTGCCAGGTTTAGTGTTTTAAGAAATTCGGAACTAAATAAAAAAGCTATACTATTTTTGTTGGAGAAATCATTAACTGACAATGTTTTCAATAGAAGGACCAAATTTTTAACTGTTTAAAAAAGTACAATTTCACTTGACATCATAGCTTTCAATGCAAGGCTTTTCTTAGTATGATAGACAAAGCCAATGGGACTTCATGTTGATCAATGGTCATGAGTCAGATTGCTATCTTAGGCCGCGCTCAAAGTTACCAGGTTTAGTGGGGGAGGAAGTAACTCCCGTCCTTTGGCAACTACCTGCCAACTCTCTCAATCACAACGATCAATACACTCAGAAATTTGTTAATTTTGTTTGATCTGAGTGGGATTGAAACCTGCGCCACATCGATAGAAGGCCTGAGGCCTGGGTTAGAAAAATCATCAATCTATCAATAATCAAAGACATGAACAAGTTGAGTCAAGTTTATCAAAAGTTTATCAAAAGTTTATCGACAAATGTTTCATGTCTTGTTTCAGTTTGATCATCAAATAGCTAAAGATGAACCATTACAAAGACCGGTGACACCTGGTCAGAGAAAATTGGAAAATATGCTGGCAGGCCACCACAGGTACTTGTATATCAATGAATATTGTTAAAAAGAAATAACATCAAAAATTGAATTATAGTCACCATCATAGTAAGCCTGTTTAAAGACTGTGTGATTTACCGTATCGACTTGTAAGATTTGAATGGCATGCTACAAGTCGGTTACGATAAATCGCACAATGAGAACGGGCCTGAACTTGATTTTGAGTGTTACAGACAGTCAGTTGTAGTTTTTCGTTCAATAGTCAAAAGTCACATAATAAAAAATTCCAAATTTTTACGAAAAAATTCAGATTTTTTTTCCTACATGAAGTTAAATCAGGACTTTTATAAAAATACATACCAATAAATTAATAAAATTTATGGTTTTATTGAAGCTTGACTAGCTCAAACAAAAAGGCAAAAATAGTCAATTACTGGTACATGACGCACTATCATTTTTATTTTCCTATAACAGAAATGCATGGTCAAACTCGAGGCCTGGTACCAGTTCAGGACAACCAGTTAGTCGACCAGCATCTCGAGATCCCATGGCCCGCCCACCAACACGGAGCGGTAGCCGTCCCGCTACCCAGGAAGGTGTGGGTAAAGTCCGTCCCAGGAGCCGCCCCAATACGCAGGATAAAGAAACCCGGAGTCAAAGTAACCCAAGTAGGTGAAACGTCATTTTTAGCACTTTGATGTGAATTTTACATGCAGTTGATTAACTTGCCTACCGTAAATGCTCGACCCTTTCAGCGATTTTATGGGGAGGTGGGGGGAGTGACTCTGACAGCTCAAGTCTTCTATTTACTCCCGATCGACGAAAACTTCAATGACGCCGACTAGAGAGGGGTGGGTAATTGGTTTCACGCCTGTGTCGGGTAGATGAACAAACATCGCGCCAGGTGGGGTATGTGCGGCACCAGTTTGAGAGCCACGTGTTGGTCTATAACTGCCTATATCCCACTGACGTCTTTTGGCGACAGCCTCCAGTTGACTCTTTCAGTTCGCAAAATCTCGTATTTACCCGTTAATAAACCAAATAAATATTTACTATTGTGTTTTGTTTATATGTTGGGAACATTCTTTTTCGTTTAAATGGAAAAGTTTCACCCGTAAAAAGGATGAGAAATCAAGTAAAACGTAAGGGTTGTAATCTTGTTTACTGCCGATATGACTAAAGTTGCACGGTAAAACGGTCGTGTTCATAGAGATATTATCGATATTTGCAAATGCCGACATCGCCGCAATTTCAACTGGATAAACACTTATGAATCTGATGTAGACTATTGTTTGGTTTTTACAATCTGGCTGTACCGAAAACAATATATCCGATATATTTTCTGACTGGTGTTTAGTCGATCTCTTGCTGTCTTTACACAAGCTCCATTGGTGAACTGACAGCGTGCCCCTCAACAAGCATATTAAAGTGGGCTATACGCTGCACAGTGAGTGGCCTACTTTATCCATATAAAGCGGCCCGTAGTTCAACTCTAGTCAAGGCGGCAAATTGTCCGATGCGTGAACTGCTGACTATTTTATAAACCGCTTGTACTTCGTTATTTCGCAAATTATTAAAAACCAAACGAATCATCGGCGACTAAAGACAATAGTTTCTTCCAGTTGTAATCTATATTTACATAGGCCTATTCAAAGTGTTTAGCTTCGAATTCAGGGTGTAGTATTTGAGTATGACTTTATTTGAAAACCACATGGTAATACGCATAGGCCTACCGAGGTGAAATTACTATCGGCCGTGTCGGTAACAGTAACTCAGACTACAGTTATAATTCAATACGGGGACAAATCTCAAATTCATTCCTCAGTCGAAATCTTCATAGCCTTTTGTTTTTCTAAAACCATTATCAAATGCGATTTTCCCCAGACTTTGTGAGATTAGTCCAAATTCCTTTCCGATAAACCACAGCCTAGATCGAAAAAAACAACAACAGCAGCATCGATTAAAATGCGTCAAACTCGAAAACAAGCTAAAAGAAAATTGCATTAATCGGCATATCTTAACAGATTCATTTTTTATAACAAAATATATGAACGTATTTTCTCATTTCCCGCCACAAACCGGTACATTGACGAACGAATGGACTGGCTTGCAGGTCAGTCCGTTGTCACTGTGAGCTCAGGCGCTCTGAATATCGCATGTGGGTTGTGTATTGTGTGTTTAGGCGCACAGCACCAATTTACCACCTGTGGGTAGGCCATTATACTTTTTCTAGTCTGCGAAACGGATTATCCCCACATTCCCCATTTTAGTTTCTGTCATATGCTCTCTAGCTTTTCGGCGATAATCCCCCCTGGCATCGCCGAAAGGGTCGAGCATTTACGGTAATTGATCTTCATTAGACTAAGCTTACTGCAAGTCTCCTGTGCAATGAAGATTTTGTAGTACCTGTAGTGTTTTCCCCTTATTCTGTTTTAGATTTGTCCAGGTCAGGAAGTCAAACAAGTAAAACTAGCAACCAACCTTCAAAGAAAACACAGAATAAACTGGGACCAGATACCCAGTAAGTTGACATATGTGGTGCTTATTATCATTTCGCAGAAATTGAAGTAACATGATTTTTGTTAACCGATTGAACGAAGCTGTCATCAGCATAATAACTAAATCAGAAAATCACTATAAGAAATCTTCATTTATTTATTATTCAGTAATTTTTCTTATGATTATAGCTATCCAAAGCACTGACTTCCTTACTGAAGCTATTCCTAGGATTACCGTCCAAAAGTAGTTGGTGACTTGATGGTTCAGTCCCTCAGTTTGACACAGGCCTTCCATTAATGGTTTGTGGGCTCAAATCCCACTCGGTTCAAAGAAAAACTATATAATTTCTAAGTGTGGCTTTTACTCTGTCATCAAATGTCATAGGGTTGCAAGGTAGTTGACAGAGGCTGAGGCTTCCTTTCAAGCATAGAGCCCAGGGGACTGTTTCTCAACACACTTACGCCCATCGTAACTTTGCGCCTGGTCATAAGATAATGTTAAAGGTATATGTTACCATGGCAATTACGCCTTGCATTGGGCTTATGTTGAGCGGAAATGTTTTAAGAAACAGCCCACAGATTCCTCATCTAATAAACCTGACTTTGCTGTCATGTAAGTGAAATAATCTTGAGTATGGAGTATCAATCCAGAGAGTGGTAGTTGTGACCTTAAGGCATCAGTAGGTTCAGCATGGATTCGTTGGTAAGCTTTTTTCAATATGCTTAAAGCTTGATGATCATGAGGTCACTTGGAAAAATTATGGTTTGGAGCAGTGGTATTTCTTGAAGTGACAGCTTTGTTAAGCCCATTGTATCAACACGCTTTACTGCACAGCTATACTTTTTGGTGCAGATTATTTGCCATGCACCAATCCCTCCTATGACATCATTTGGTCTATTGTATGTCCACATTACCAAGTTCAGTTTGCTAGTTGTTGCCATATAAGTAATAATCTTGAGTGCGGCGTAAAACTCCAATCAATCCATCAATGGGGTGGAAACTGAGCTCTCTGCTTGAAGGAACCCTCAGCCATTCAGTGGTACCAGTGGCAGTAATTCCAGATAAATTGTGATAACCCAGTTGCAATCAGCCCAAGTTCATATCCATTGAATAGTATAAGTTTTCAAGTTTCTTAAGAGAGGCCTCCGTGTCTCAGTAGGTAGAGCGTTGGACGCTCAATCCGAACAGCTTTCCACCAATGGGTTGCAGGTTTGAATCTCACTCAGTCCCAAAAAAGTTTGAAAATTTTCTGACTGGGTATTCACTCTATGGACATACGTTGTAACTGGGATGGTTGGCAGTTACCACCGGAAGGTTGTGGGTTTCCTCCAGGCATAGAGCCCGGTTTCCTTCCACAATAAAACTGGCAACGCATGTAAGTGAAATAATCTTGAGTGCCGCGTAAAACACCAAACAATCAATCAATCAAAATTCTTAAGATATTATCCCTTTCCCTTTCAGTGTTAAGGAATATGAATCGGCATTTGGGTCCCGTCCTCGTATACCTCGCACTCCAGATGTTAGTAATGGCAAAAGACCTTCCAGTAGAGGCTCTATAGGGGAAGCACCACAACCAAAATATTCTGAATCTGGACCAAGGCCAAGTTCAGCTGGCAGGACATCAGGTAATTTGTTAAAAAGACTTTTTCTCTTTCAGATTCTCTTTATTTAATCTGAACTATGATTAGGCCTACTGGATCAGGGGTAGTAAGTTCATGTTAGAGCTGACCAAAAAACATTTAACTCGATTGGCGTATGTGGAAGTGTTGCCAGGTACTTGTGGGGGTTTCTTAATGGGCAAAAAAACATTAAAGAACAGATCACATGTTAACTTTTCAATGGAAATCATGAAATATCCGATATTATTCTGCTTTCAGTCATTGGTAATTGAAAATGAAGGTCAGCTAGATTCCTTAACTTTTAAATTTTTTTATCCTGTGTTCTTAATTTTCTACTATTTAACTTTCGTTGTTCAAAATCTTTGTACTCTTGAGTTCGGCGTAAACATCAATAAATCCAAATCTTTTGAAATTCAGAAAAGTTTTTTGTTATCTTGACTGTTCTCTTTCTTGCATGTCTGCTGGATTCCATTTTGACTTTCTCACCTATGTGTTATATGCTTGGATCTGGGTTTTCACTCTAACGACCTATGGAGTTACCAACGGAAGGTCGTGGGTTTCCACGGGCATAGAACACAATAAAACTGGCAACGCCGCCATATAAGTGAAAATAATCTTGAGCGTGGCGTAAAACCCCAAATATTCAATCAACCAATCTAGTTCTCACTCTCTTTTTTTCTGCATTTTCGCGGCAGATACGCAAATATATATATATGTATATATGGTTCATCAATCAATTTCATTTAAATTGTTTTGTGTTTCATTTCAGCTCCTGGAACCCCTCGTAAAGCATCATCTGGCAGTAACCATGGAAAGGCACCTTCTACATCAAAAGGGAAATAAGTCTCTATCCATACACAGTCAAATAAGTCTTCTCCATCCATGACATATCAAACATCTCCCTAGTGACTTTTGAGAATTATTAACTAAGTGTTTCTTGACGTAAACAATATGGCATCACCTTCTACATTTTTTAACGGAAAACCCTAAGCAATCAAAACTTGTAATTGTAAAGTATTGCCATATGAAAGCTCTCTCCTAAGTTCTAACGCCCTGCATGTTTTAAAAATTGCAAACACCACTGGGCTAAATAAATTTTGAGAAGACTTGGGTACAGAGGGGAGCATCATCAGAGAAAAACATTGTGTATTCTCTAGGTGACATATATTTCACCTCACATTGTTATCAATGAAGTCAGTCATTATTCTGGAAACGATGTCAGCTCTCAGCTGTCAGAAGTTACAAAGGTTGGCGGTTTCCCCGGGGCAAAGTGCTGGTTCCTCTCCACTAAACCTGGCAACGCCGCCATATATGTGAAATAATAATTGAGTTCAGCGTAAAACATCAATCAATCATACACAGTAGACGTCCGACTATATAAAGGGGAGTGAGTGAGAAAAGATTGAGTCGCCTTAAGTGTAACGCCTTTTATGTATGAAACCAGTCTTCTACCTTCTGATGGGTTTTGTGGATGAGAATATCTGCTCTTTTTTCGCAGGAATATAAACTGGGAGTAGGAAATGCCCCACTGTTTGGGTTGGGATCAAAACCATTCGTTAGGATTATTCCATTATTAATCTTGAGGGGGGTTTATCAGGTGCTAGTTAGTAATTATCAATCATCCTTCAGTTATATAGTAATGTTTTAATGGGTGTTACTGTTATTGGGATTTCTATTCATTTTTATTTTATCAATTGTATATATACAATGATAAATATGGCAAAGTGTCGTTTGTTATTAGTCATTTTGTTCACTAACTTTGTTGTTAATGATTCTTTTAAATCCGTCCAAATTATGATTGGGTATTAATACTGGTATATTTATGCCCTACACAGATTTTTTTTTCTGAAAGTGACTAGATATTTAAACGTGGCCAGAAATACCCAAAATAATAGATTATGAACTCATTAATGGTATTGTTTTTATACTGTAATTTGTAGATCTTTTCTTATGTCTTTTTTTTCTTATTTCTTCTTTGCAAGCCAATTTCTGAAAATCAAACTCCTGCTTGTCTCTGGAGTGTTTAATTATTTATTTCTGATAAAACTTTTCAAATTCTTTTAGCGATTTTTGACTTGTAGAAGTTAAACCTGCTTTCCTCACTTAATTCACACAATGGGGTGTACACATTTTGATATCACTACCTTTTGGATTGTGTAATTCTCCAGCTTCATTTAATAGTATAATGAAATTGAAAAATCGTAGATCATCTGTTTTACATGTCTGATTTTAATTGTTTTCTCTACATTTAAATGTAAATGGCCTAACTTGGCAATATTTATTTATTTATTACATAAACGATGTTATTTGTTGCATAAAAACTGTTTTGATGCGTTTTGTTTAATTTTGTTATAAATTTACATCGAATGTTTTGGAAACTTGATAAAAACGGGGATGAGTAGTCAAAATTCAGAGAAAACGAAATTTTCAAGACAATATGATTGTTTGAAGTACAATCAAAAACTTAATGTTGTTAACAAAAATATACACCTACAAATCAAAAGATATGTGTTAATAACAGAAAAAATTCAAATAGCCCAGCTTTATGTTGGGTTTTTAGGTTTTGTTACATTTGAGTATTACCTTTATAACCTACAATCCCGTGAGTGGTATCAACTGAAAGCTCTGAATTTCCTCACAGCAAACATTTAATCTCCGAACAAATCTTCGGGTTACTGAATATTCATATCAGATCAAATAAAAATTGATTTTTTACTCGATTGTTTTATGTGGTAATCTCCAAAGGTCTGGGTTTCCTCTGGGCAAAAAGCCTGGTTTCCTCCTCCTCTAAACCTAGCAACGCCGCCATATTATTGAAATAATCTCGAGTGCGGTGTAAAACCTCAAACAATCAATCCATCGACGTAGCGCGGCGCGGGATCAAATCCCACCCAGACGAAATAAAAATCGTTGTGTGTGGAACAGTTGTCGGGTAATCTCCGAAGGTCAAAGTCGAAGGTTTCCTCTGCACAAAAAGCCCGGTTTCTTCCTCCACTAAACCAGACAACGCTGCCATATAAGTGAAACAATCTTGAAGTGAAATATCAATCAATCAAATAACAAGCCTATCTCAGTTGACAGCGATACGGTACAACTATTAATGTTTCATCTCATGACCGGAGTGGATTTGGAGGAAAAGCGTCAGGCATTAAATGCGAAGGGGAAAACAACCAGTCTCAGGTTCGAACCCCATACGAGATTCTCGATCTCAAAATCTCAACAAATAATGATGTAGTTTTTACTCTATTGTAGAATATTTTGAAAATTTGAACCAAAAAATTGTGGAAAGCTTTTAACTGACTTCCTTTCTGATCGTCTTATGTAAGGTGGTTTAGCATATCCCCTGTCCGCAAAGACACCTTATCAGAACCGCCAAATTAGTGACAAAATCCTAGTGGACGCTCAATCCGAACAGTCTTCCACCAATGGGTCGCGGGTTCGAATCCCACTCAATCTCCCCAAAAATTGGAAACTTTCCTGACTGGGTTTTCACTCGAACGACCTATGTAGGATGGTTGCCAGTTACCAACGGAAGGTCGTGGGTTTCCGTCCGGCATAGAGCCCGGTTTCCTCCCTCAATAAATCTGGCAACGCCGCCATATAAGTGAAATAATCTTGAGCGCGACGTAAAACACCAATCAATCAAGGGCAACTTGTATCTTACTTTGAGTAAATTGAGTCTGTAAAATCATGTTAGGTTGCTTAGTTTAATGAGACAATTCGTGTTCACTCAAGCGTATACAGTATTAAATCTATTTACAACAAAATCCGTGTGAGTATCAAATTCTAACAAACATAAAATTTTGGAAGTTGACTGAACTCACGTATTATTGTTAGGTATAATTACAACTTCTAACATAAAAAGCCGGTGTATAAAATGCATTTTACATATGTACATAGACAATTTGAAATAAAAAAATTTGCTCACACGACATGAATTGTTTATAAAACACTGTGGTAATGACAGAAGACGCTCTTAGACAAGGCTTTGGTGCCAAGCATTTGTTTCTATTATTCTTAATGTGTCTTGTTTTGTCCCTTCTCTGTCGATAATAGATTAACATGGAACTTTCTCTCTGAATATGAATATAAAATCAATTTAAGGGGAGAGAACGTAAATTATCTGTAGAAAACAATATCTATAAGAAATATGTCTCCCTTCGTGGTTAATATTATAAAAGTATTCGTTTAAAGATTCTTACTTCACAAATGTCGACTATTACAAAATCAACGTTTTCGGTCACTTTTAGTTTTCGACTTGTATAGGAATCTTGAGAGACTGTATTTCTATACGTGATAGGGTTTATGATATACAAGTGTGAACCTCCAAACAATTTATAAATCTACTTTCTGAGCGACAGTCTATATAAAATTCGCTCAAGACAAATAAATGCATGAACACAATATGTAGACAAGGTAACTTAATAACATGCCGCATAACCTGGATCAATTGTTGAACCTTTGCTTAAACAAATAGACCAGTAGAAACGGTATGCCCAGATTATCTTTTGTCATTTGTTTACAAATAAGTAAAATTCCCAAAATGCTTAATCTGTGGATGGTTATGTTATGCTAAATAATGTAAAATAAGAACTAGTATTAAGGAGATATAGGGAACACAGTTAACGGCACTCGATTCGAGAGAATCTATGTTAAGGTCTCTTTCCTGTCTGGAAAAGGGATCTGCCAATGTACCATCGGAAAATCGCCATTTATCGTCAGGGCCGCCAAAGACTTTCCGAGCTTCAAAATGCGGAGCCCTGACATGTAGTCGGAAGCGTGATGCTTCTTCTGATTGTCGATTTGTCTCCCTTTGTTTTCGAGTTATCTTTGAAGATTTGGGTTTTGAAGTTGATTTGCTCATCTTGCTTGAAGTTTCCGCTGTGGTCTTTGTGCTGGAGCTGACATTGCTTTTTGTTTCGTTAAACGTTGACGTTGAATTGGTTACATTGTCTGTTATGTCCTCTACGCTTAATGTAATATTGCTCTCTTGGGTTATGTTTAAGTTGCTTTCCGTTGTAGAATTTGGCTCAAGAGACGTCGACGGTATTTCGGTTGTTGACGTTGCGTTTGCTGTCCCGTTGACTGTTTCTTCTGGTCCTTCCGCGGTTGAGTTTATTATGTCCGAAGTATTGTTTGAAATCAAAAGATCATACGTCTCTCCGATGGTAATGTTAATTCGATCTGTCTGACTTACGTTGGTTACTTTTGGAGCTTCTACTGTAGTTATATCTGTCATGCTCACATTTACTGATGGATCAGTAGTTTCATTGAACTGGGAAGATTCATTAAAGGGACCAGTCACATTTGATTGGCTTACTGTTGAATTTGTCGTGTTGAAAGCAGTAGGTCCTTCCGTGGTGGATGTCGTCGACGTCGTTGAGACATTTGTTGATTCCTCTGTGCTGTTTTCGCTGACGGTGGCTTCTGTGGGTATAACTGTTGTGGAATTTAAAGCTGTTTCATTGGAATATTGTGTAGATTCGTTGACCTTGACGGTGCTTACAGACGGATATTGACCGTCAGAAGTAACATTTAAAGCGTCTGTATTGAGTGACGTATTTGTTTTTGACTCAACTTCCAATGTTGAATTCTCTAAACCGTTATCTGTAATGACTTCGACAGAGGTGCTGTTTTCCCCAACTAGAGTAGTTGTTTGGTTCAAAGTCTCATTCACACTTATTGGGACTGTTGGACGCAATGTTGTTTTAGCTGTAGATGTTCCGATTGGTGTGGTCAATTCTGCTTTCATCGAGGATGGACTTGTGGATGTCTGACGTGTGGAGAGTTTGTTTTCAGACGGAGAAGAAGCCTTCGTTACAGTTTTCTGAGGATCAGACACAGCTTTGAATTTATTTTTTCCAATTTGCTTCATTCTGATATTTAGCAATTTCTCAAGGATTCGAGCGATGGGAGATTTTCCGTGGAGCATGACAGTGTCTGAATTAGAAGTTTTAGGCTTCAACATCGCCTTGCTGGACGCCGGTGAAATCTTGAGGACTGAGTTTGTTTTTGTTTCGATTTTAGTCTCGTTAAAATCGGTTTGATTGCAAGAACTGTTCAGACAAGAGACCGTTACAAGAGGTTTTGCTGATGTCATAGTTTGTGTAGTTTCTGGACCAATAGTAACATTAGTACTCGTTGTAGTTGCATTAGAATACGATTCTGTTTCGTTCGATTCATTGTCAAACGAAGAGTTAGCTGTTGAGACATTAGAAAAAGTTATGTTTACTCCCTGAATATCGGTTCCATTTTCCGTAACTGCTTTTTGCTTTGATGGTAAACTAGTAGTAGAATTTAGCTCTTTACCTTTGACGTTTTCAGTTTCATTTAGTGGTTTATCTGTGGAGAAATTTCCATGACTTGCCGCACTCCCACTTTTCAAAGTTTCGCTTGTATTAGTTTTGGATTCTTTTAGTGGTTTATCACTTTCTGTGTTGTTGGACTTGGTTTCGTTATCAGCTTTGAGCGGTGTTGAAGTGGTTGTATTGTCGTTAGTTTGATTCACTGTGGAAGAAACATTGGAGTCCGTTGGTGTTATAGAGGATCCATTTACACTTATGTTTTCTGGTCTTTCTGTCACTGTAAGAATGTTTTCATAGCCCTCTGTTGTGTTTATGGTAGAGACGCCCAGATCTATCCCGGTTGTTGAGTTTATTTCAGCCGACATATTTGTGGCAGGAACATCCGTCTCGGTCAAAAGTTTTTCAACAGAATTCCTCAGCGTGTCGATTTTGGAAAGGATTACAAGACTACCACTTCCCTCTGGCAACTCTGTGCTGTTTAATTCTTGTTCAGCACTTTTCCCATTGTAACTATCGTCTAGTTCTTCAGTGTTGACAATACTACTGGTTGCTGTAGTCATTCTGGTTGTACCTTTATCTTGTAAAGTTGTACTGCTAGGGGCTGTGCTTCTTCCTTTGTCAGATACTTTTGGGGATTTCTTTTTATGGTGGTCTTCTTTAACGGCAATTATCTCAACCTGGATGTTGTTTTCTTTCAGCTTGAACCTGTCTGACGACAGTTGGATATTAATTATATCATTTGTTTCCTCAAACGAGTCAGATTCTGCTCCAGCCTGTTCTTCTTCTGGTGAGGCGAAACTGGAATTATTTTCTTTCTGTTCTTCGCTTGAGCTGTCTAACTTAGAGGACGAGCTACCGTTACTCGATTCTTCAGAAGAACTGTTGCTTCCACTGTTGCTTTCCGAAGAAACCGTATAACGTTCTGAAGATTTCTTTGTAGTTTTAGTATCACTATTTGTGTCCAGAACTTTGTATTTCGATGTTTTGATGGTCTCGGTATTACATTTTCCCGATTTGCATCCGGGCTCAGTTGGTTTTGTTTCTGATTGGTTAGCTGTTGTCTCATTTTCTTTGGGTTGTCTTTGTTCCTCAATTTGAGAACTCTCAACAACATCGATGTTCTTTTTGAAAGCAGTTTGTCTTTCGCCTTCCTGAATACCTTCGATCGGCCAATAATCGTCGTAACTGATTTCATCGTCACTGTTGTCAGCATAGTTACTTTGAAGGTCAAAGTTGTTGCTTGGAACTGGTGGTGTCTGTGGGGATGTCTTGGAAGCATCTGGGGTGGTTGTTTCCGGAGGGTCATATCTCTCGCCGTTCAAACAATAAACGTACTCTGGCCAGTTGCAAACGTTACTCCGATGATCAAAAAGAAGTCCTGCTGGGCAAACCTTCGGGTACGGAATCCAGAGGTAACATTGGTAGAAGCCTTCACATCGAGTTGAGTCAAGTTCCAATGAAAAGGCAGCTGAACATTCTGGTGGTGGCTCAAAAGCATCCTCTGAAAAATATTCAAAAATAAATTGCTTAGATGTTTTTTATCAAAAGCATTTTACTTTGATAACCCAAGTGTTTTGTATTGGTAGAATAATGCACAATTATACACAATACGTCTTAATATGAGTTTGTGTAATATATCGGTAATAGAAATAGTGGACTGCTAAAACAATTATCACATCTGTCAAAGTTCACCGTATATCCACATTTCTGATCATAAATCACCGAATTACTTACCGTAATCATCGTCAAAACCGCCGTATTCGTCGTCAGATGCACCGTATTCGTCGTCAGAAGCACCGTATTCGTCCATGGCCGCAGCAACACTATTGACTAGGCTGGCTTCAACCTTCTCCTTGGGCGGAGCCTCGGGATGGACATTTTGGAGGTCTTCGAACGACTTATCATTGACTGGATCTTGATCTTCATAAAGCCATTCTAGAACTGATTGGGGTGTCGTTATCGGACCTGGGCTGGGATCTACGGTCGATCCATCTAGGAGAGTCGTGTATTTCTCGACCTGTGGTTCCTGATTGAGTTCGTTGTCATATTCGTCTAACCAGGTTGTGGTAGGAGGCTGAGCCTCGGTAGTTGTTCTCGCTGTTGTCGTTGTAGATTTGGTTCTGAATGTTGGTTGTTTGATGGTTGTGTGTATGTTTCTCCCAAGCTGTTGTGGATATCTGCCAATCTTTCCGCTCAACACGGGATCTTCTTCTTCGCTAGCCAATGGCTGAATTTGGGGCTTTTTTACGTAGCAGCTCACATAGCCTGGCCAGTTGCAGATAGAGTAGCGAGAGTCAAATAAAAGTCCTGGAGGGCAGTTCTTCGCGTAATATTTTCCACCACCAACACACTGGTAGTACTTGGAACAGTCTTGCTTGTTGGGGAACAATCCTCTAGCATTGGATTTTGGACATTCGAAACACCGAACCACAGACAGCACTGAAAGAAATAAAAACAGATTGCTTGATTATTTTACCTTTTCTGAACATCGTTGGGCAATATTTTCTAATTTGCGTTAAAAGGAGGCACCGCGTAAGTTTGTTGTAATTCTCCGTTGAGATTCAGATTAGTAGAAAAATAAAAACTGATGAATCTCGGATGAAAGACTGTACGTCGACTTTCAACCAAAAATATACATTTAAAGAGTCATTTAGGGAATTCCCTGTTGCTTTGTTTTCTGTTATACAGTCAGTAAACAAACAGCCGAAAATGCACCACACGAGCACCCACAACGGCCTTGTACTGCGCACCTAACTAAGGTCCGTTCTCTGTCAGAAAACAAAGCAAACAACAGGCAAAGACAAATTACATGTACCCAATTAAAACTCGTTATTCAGCGGTCAGCGGTAGCTAGGGAAGTTATGAACAGCCATTGGAAACCTCATGTATATACAAAAGACTGTCGAATAGCACACATTTTGACGACCTTTGTGCAGGGCTTATGTGTCCTGTAGAAGGCGCAGTTAACAAGTCTGATCATTAAGAACATCAGCACATACAAAATTCTGGCTTAAGCTTCTCTGAAGGCCTACAGCGAAAGTGTTTTATTTTTCAATCTTAAGGGTCGGTTTGACGTTATTAGTTATTTAAATTCAATGTTTAGGAAAAGATATTTACCACCTGATTTAGGCGTATAAATTATTTTGCCCGACGATTAGCACTTCTAAAAAAGCTCAATTCAATGCACATGTAAATGTTTGAGCAAACCTGCACCTGGAAAATGGGGAAAGTGTTGTTAAAACAGCTCCGTGCAAACTGCGCAGTTATTTACAGCCACACCCTGTTTATCATATCTATCGTGCTCTACCTGTGGAAAATTGAGTGCTAGAATTTCCGCGTTGAGAAAGTTAGCTCACAGGAAAGAGTCAACATCCGCCTGCCTCTCGTGTTTACGCGGGTCGTGTTGTGTTGATTACAAGGCGTGTAATAAGCTAGCTTCTTCTGTTTACTTTAAAGAATATCTGACAATGTCGCAGTGTGACCTTAACATTTTAAATCATGTCTCGCCTTCCCTTTAAGTAGCTGTGAAATGTCTCCGTGGTCTTGACACATGCACAGAAAGATGAGAGATGTTCGTTTGGTCGCCTAGGCACCGTGTTAAGAAGGGACGGCGCGGGGGAAAATGTCCCTTGAGAATGCAAAACCAATATTCCCCTTAGTCTCTAATTCGCCAAAGATTCACCGAATAATGATTCATTATCGTCGTCGAGACAAATATTCAACTACTGTTTCTCGCCCTACGCAAGATGCTTTGTTGATATTGCGCGAACATATGCAAAACATCGGATTATCGATGTTCTACTTATGTAAATGTAATTCTTTCTAATCATGTTTCTTCCGCTTTGATATTGACTCGGAGGCTGGAGAAGATGCTAGAATCTCGTTTGATTGTTCGACGGCAGGGTGCCAGCTGGCGACAGTTCTATCTTGACTGCGTAGAGATACCTGCTTAAAGAAACGTGTTAAACGCACCTTTGTTTTATTAGTTGTGTTAAAAGGCGACAATGTCGTGTGAAGACAATAACTACATTCCAAAGATGGGTCGAAATCAATCTCACCCTCTTATACCTGTAACATCAGTAGGCTTATGCATAGCATTAGGTCGGCTGGGGGGGGGGGGGGGGGGTGCTATTATATTGTCAAAATATTAGGTAAACTTGTCTAAATAAACCCTCTTGTCAAAGAGGTGATGTATCTGTGTCACTGGTTAAAAACTTTACTTAAATGAAATATTAAAGAGGCATGAGCTGCCAAAATTCACACTTTTTTCATAATTACTGATCGTCACGACAGTAGGAGGCTTTGAATGATTGGCGTTGGAATGAGGAAAATTCATACAGTGTGTGGCCTGTACGAGCCGAAAACGTGTTCGAAAAGTAAACAAAATTGAAATAACCGGGACTACCATTCATTCATTTCAAGCCAAAGTTAGTTCAAAACAGTATTTTATCGTACATTTTCGATACTAGAAGCACTAAAAAGCTTCTGAATCATACGTTTTACGAAAAATAGCCAATAATTTCAACATTCTGTTTTAATGTCAAAATATTAACATTTTGGCAGCTCATGTCCCTTTAAGTAAGTTTAGAGATGGACTATGTTGGTTATGCAGAGTATATTAATATATAAGATGTATAAAAGTTCAGACAATCTGTGTCTGGATCCATGAAGTGACATTGACATTTGAACGTATTTGCACGTTGATCTGAAATTTCCTAAAAGCGTTGTAAAGTTAAATCTTAAAATTCACTGGTAATCTGTTAAATAGTTATCCTCCAAATTTATAAAGTGCAGAAAAGGTATTAAATGTGTTTTTAATGTGTTAAAATGGAAAATATATACAACCGTGTCTGCATAACAGTCATCGGTGCACCAAGATTCATTGTCATGTCGTCTTCACAATATACACTATCTGGATTGCAAATATGGGATTTAAAAAGCCAACTATGTTCATCCCATATTCTTTGGTGCAGGGATTTTGTTTTATCCCTTGGGCTTTCCCTGTCGAGTGTCTCATATCAAAGTAAACAAGCTTGACCGCTGTCCAGCTTTTTGTAAATTGGGCTAATTTATCGTTTGTTTATCGAAGTCTCACACTGGATTAGTGTTAAAGACAGTTCACCAGACAACCTGTATCTTCATCGAGTTCACAGGGCAGCCCGTAAAGTCGTACTTTCTGATAAATCTGAAGGGGTTTTAGAATAAAGTCAAACCAATATAAATGAACTTAGACCCATCAAGTCAGACAACACGCCGATTGTTCAAATCTACAATGATTCATATTGGACAATTTAACCACAATCTCATAAGATCAAATCTGTACTAAGTTTCCCTAAAGAAACGTTAATCGTGAGCTATAACTAGGTTTACTCACTGACACAGAATGTGTGACGGATTGCACTTGAAAAATAAAATATAGCCAAATTGGTTGTCAACGAGATAGCTGCGGATCTGTGGAAAAACCCCGTTCTGTCCTTATTCTGTATAGAAATTATTTGGTTTCATCTAAATGACATTACAATTGACTTTATAAAATAAGTTAAGGCAAGTTCGGGCCCCAAAAAAACCCCAGAAAAACGCTGATTGTTTTTTCTTAGAATTTTAAGTTTAGGAAAAAAATAAGCAGTATCTCTAACAATGTCACGTTGTTGACGGTTGAAGGAGATAATCTGCCTTTACCCACTTTAACGCCCTAAGGATTATCCCCATAGTGATTTTAATCCTAAACACCGGCCAACACCAGCTCGGTATATGTACCTAAGCCTGTGCGGATTACGGAGGGCTGGTAGATTTTCGTCGAGTTAAATCGTGTTAAATCAAACACCGGACAGGCGACACTGGCTTTCTGAGCGATAATCGATAATTCACCTGACGACTGTCTTCCTACAAAAACACTGCTTTGAGAAATTTATTGTCTGGCTGAACCAACAATTTACTGCAGCTTCAATAAAACAAAGCCTAAGCAATGGTATTGTAGCAAGATGTCAACCGCCATTTGTGTGTTTATTCAACGCTGACATTTATCAAGGCTATTGAACCATATTGGGGCACAAGCCGCCAAATATAGGGAACATTTCTTCGAAACAGAACCAGCTGCTTTTCGTCATATTTATCAAGAGGTACATGAATACGAGCTTTCCACTGATACTTATCTTGGAAATGTCTGTTAAGGTAGTTTAATAGCAATAAAAATAAAAAAAATGTACTCATATACATTCCGGTTGTTTGAACTTCAACGTTCTTTAGTTTTTCAAAGTTAAAAAACAGCATTCACATTAAAATGAACCATTTTGTTGTGTGTAACGCAATGAACAAAAAAAATGAGATCACGTTGATTTAGTTTTTGCGTTCATGTTTTCGTATAAAACCTTGGTTAAGAACATCTTCCTATTCCTGCAGATCAACCGTTAAAATTTCAACAATATTTCAATTCTTAACAACATGCTGATAGGAGCATATTTGATTGTAAGGCCATATTTGCTGACTTCATCTTAAATCTGGGTGAGTATTGCAACTGTGTAAGATACGTAGAAGGCATTTAATATTTCCTTTAAAAGTATTTTACATATAACGGCCAGTTGACAAATATTTCATCCGGTCATCTTCCTTTACATTTAAAGATGGCCGCATACAGCGATGCGCTTCCTGTTAGATTTATGTTTATTTTCGCCGCATATTTCATGTCTTTATCAATATCTAGCTGACAGCCAGGAACTCTCTCGTGTATGTGTAACAATCGAATGTTACACAGAAACAGGAACTTATCTACGAGGTCTGCAAAATCGACAAAAACGCTTCCTAAACGTTCTCTCAAGAGGCTACTTTGTCAATAGAGAACAGGCGACAAAAATACCTTGATGTATATAAAACAAATGGGAGTTTATGTAAAGTCTGCTAAGGTTATGTCAATAAAATTGGAAACTTCAACAGTTTTCACTTGTCATGGAAAAAGCAATGTTACAAAGACCGTGTGGTCAGAGATGTATCTTCCTCTTAGTTCGTGTATAGCATGCATGCGTCGCCTAATCCAGACTTCAATCTAATCTCACCATTTTATCACTGTAACATCAGTAGGCTTATGCAACGTATTTTGGCCATAATATTAAGGCGGTGTGTGTGTTGGGGGGGGAGGGGGGGGGCAAAATTCCGATTTCAGCCATAGGACTACCACTGTATGAATGGTATCATTTGGCCATATGTTTTGACCAAGTCCCAATAAATCCCCGATAAACCAATGCATCCAGCAACGCCATCACATAAGTTAATATATTGAACTCTACTCTTATATGAGTATAAACCACGCTAGATAGGAACAATGATACATTTATCCCAATAGGTCACGTTGTCCCAATAGTTGAACAACAAGAACAATGTATATTCAGCTTGTGTTTATATTCAGACGGCATCCTCCATGGGCCGACCCATGACTAATTGTACAGTAAATAATGACATAACATCAGCGTGTTTATACCCGTCTGTACAGGTCGTTGTAGTGTGGTAAATGGGTTTTCAATAAAGTCGGAACGAACTTCGACTGTCTTCGCTCGCTACTGGTCGACTTTGACATGCCCAGAAATGTTATTTACAATGGTTCATTTCGTGACGTAATAGAAGCTCGTCATCTCTGGTATACGCAACATACATCCCTTAGTTCGTCATTACACATATATCTGATGCTTGTCATTCGTTATATATTTCTACTGGCTTCCATCTATATATGTCATCAAAACTTATGTCATTTCCCAGAAATTTCAGAGTCTGTTATTTACAATTGTTCATTTCGTGACGTAATAGAGGCTCGTCATCTCTGGTATACGTAACATACATCATTAGTTCGTCATTACACATAGATCTGATGCTTCTAGTTCATTGTGTGTTGTTCCTGGCTCCCATCTATATGTCATACAAACTTATGTCATATAAACAACTTTCTCGGCTCTACGATGATGCATCTCATTCCTATCCTACCAGTCATATTTGTTGACGAAACTGGAAAAGTCTTTCTCGTTCGTCTCGTCGATTTTCATCTGGAATTTGTGAGTGTGAATCTATTTGTGCATCAATAAGAAAAGCGAAAGAGAAAGTTTACTAAAACGACAAAGTGACCTTTTAATGAAATACTGGCAAATTTAAAAAGGGAAAGAAAAGTTTCTTTAATTTAACATCATAAGACAGCATCAATACTATTCCTTAGTTTTGGACTATTTACGTATTGTCGTATTCAACGTTTTGGACTACGGCCTAGAGAGCGAATACAAATATTCAAAGGAAGAATAAAGAGCACTTCGTACATCACTTATTATGACAGGTCTACAGTAGTAAGGCATAGACACTATATTTTTCAAAATATAATTCAAACTCAGTCCTATTGAGAAAGCAGTCTATATTTTCATGTTACACTATTAAAGACTAGTGCATATCTCAACGTTTCTACCGTTTACTCGTGTATGGTGGTTTAATAAATATATATTAGTTATTGAGATACCAATATGCATCGGTAGTACACGTAGTCTTTCATAGCTAGGAGCCTGCTGTATTGTATCGGTGTATTCAGTTCAAGAACGGAATTTAAGACAAACTTCAATTTGGCGTCAAATGCTAATCAATTTCTAGATAATAGTTGAAATAAATTGCGGAATTATTCGCTTGCACTGTTTTTGTCCAGCTACTAATGTATATAGATTCAATTTTCGCCAAAATGTAGATCTTTGATAAGCGTTCTATAATTGTCAGAGCTGAACATGCAAATAAAATATTCCGTTTTAAACCCGTTTTGATTCCCATAAGGTTTAGTTTTAGAAGGTTGTATCAGGCAAAACCAATATTCTGGTGTCTAGAAATACGCTGTTCAATGCCTCTCTAGTTCCGCGAAGAATGTTCCTCAAACTAAATGTTTGGCAACCAGGTTAATTTGCCAAAACAAACATAAATGCTTTTCCTAGACCAATGTTAATATTAACTAGCTTTCCTTTCTTTAATTTCCACAAGAATCCCAGTTGATATTGCCAATAAATGTGACAATGAGTTTTATCGTCTGAAGGTCGCCTCTATGGCTTTGTTGTTACAATCCCCAATACAACTGTCACTGTCAAGGTTAGCGGGGGTTAATATCGGCTTTACGAAGATAATTCAACAAGTCGCTCTCACTTCGTATTTCCTGCGTATAGCTTTGGCCAATTTTGTCACACAATTTCTCCTTGAACACGTTTGACTATGAAAGTAATGGTAATACGGATCCCAGACGCACCCGATGACTTCCAAACGCTGCATGGGACTTGTGGGGGAGGGGGACATGAAGCTGGGATTGTATCATGATGTATTATGTTTGTTACAACAATTTATGGGGTTTAAAGGTCTAAATGATATACCTCTTTTTAACACAATTAGAAACTTGTCTACATGGTTATTTTAGACAAGAAGATTTTTCCTGTGTCCGTGTGGTTTAGTGATCATAAATATTATTTAAGCGTTGCAAAAACCATGGTACAATGAAATAGCCACTATGTACGATTCAATAAAACTTGAGCTGATTGGAGTCTTGAACTGGACAAATTCCGCGGTCTATCCATTAATCAAAAATTTGTGTATATTTTTGAACACTGAAACACACGAGCACAGGGAAAATCTTCTTGTCTAAAATAACCATGGATTCAAGTTTCTAATTGTGTTAAAAAGGGGCATATCATTTAGACCTTTATATCATATCAGAAGTTGTTGTAATAAACTAAACCTATGATATGTCATTGGGTTGACGACCAACAAGAGCTTGGCCTTACTCAGTAGAATTTTCTGGAACACTTTGCAATACATTGACAATGCTTAAGCATCTTCAGCTATATATATATTTATGAAAACTAAAACAAACGGACACAAGGAAATATTCTTGTCTAAAATAACCATGGAGACAAGTTTCTAATTTCGTTAAAAAGAGAAACTGACAAAGCAAGTCATTACCTGTTATACTGTTTGTCGATTAAATTGGCCTTCATGCTTTATACCCGAAAAGAGAAAACAAGTATTTACCTATGCTGTCCCTAAAAATGCAAACTCGAAAATTGTTTTTGTTTTACATTATTAATTGATGACTGATAAATTTTCTAAGTCAATTGTAATGGTTTCTTATTCAGCCACATGCAAGTGCTTCACTCAAGTTTATAAGCGAAGGAAGATTTTTAAAAAAAGAGTTGCTTTATCAGTTCACGTACATGCCTCGTGGCCAGAAGGAAAACCTTGCCCCGACTTCAATTCCAAATATTTGATGACAATATATAAACGTGTACCTTGCTAACTTCTCTTAATTAGATAGTCAACAATAGAAACTTGCGAACACATTCTGGAGTGAGGAAAAACTATCCGTGTTAGCTTTGTAAGATACGGAAGCAAGCAGTCAAGTAAAATATGACACTGTTTGCAGGATTAATTCTCATGTCATCAAGAAAATAATGCTCATTACATATATATTATTTGCCAAAAATTGATTTTCTTTTTTAATTAGCTTATCAACATTGAAATTTGCTTACATCTTTAGGGCTTGGAAAATAATGCTCATTACATATATATTATTTGCCAAAATTGATTTTCTTCTTTAATTAGCTTATCAACATTGAAATTTGCTTACATCTTTGGGGCTTGGATACAAATACATAATATAATAGCATTCGCATTGCAGATTTGAAAACCTTTCCATACAGACAAAAAAAAACATAAAATGCTGCTTGTTTTATTTGCATCGTCATCGCAATAAACATGTGTCATTTGCAAAAACGTGCAAGTGGGTAAACATTTGCTAATAATCTAAGAATTTTCCATTTTTACCAAAGTATACTTGATATTTCTGCTAAATGATGGTTACAATATAGGTATCATTTCTGTTGGCATGTCATCATTTCTAGGGTTTTAACTACACACGTTTTGGATGCGTCATTCTTAACGCTACACCACATGTATGGAGGTGGGGTTTGTGGAAACATTTGACTTTCCAATGTCGTCTTTCTGTATTAGCGTAGTTTGAAGAAATTCTGAACATGTTTTCTTTTATTTGAAATACATCTTTCATGCAGATTTACTTTTGACAAAATAATAGGTTGTGTATCTTCCAGGCAAAGTATTGACAGGGTTTCCTACTCCAAAATGGCTATTTTTTTTATACTGACGGTCGTTTTTTGGAGTCAAGGTTCATTGCAAGCAAAACCCCGTAGTAGACTGTCCGTTTCCCCGCCATGGCAGTCTTCTTTGGATTTTTGGTTGCAATGAACCCTGAATCCAAAATACGTCGTAAGTATAAAAAAAATAGTTATTTTCGGGTTAGAAACCCCGGACTAAACAAAGTATTGCTTAATAGAAGGTCCATGACTTTATCCTTTGTATGTAAGGCATAGTCCTAGTCAGTTGCAGCCAGAGCGCTTAAATTTAGAACACTTTCCATGGGCCAGCTCTAATAAGACTGGGTCAAGTGGATTGTCTTTTGGAAGATTCATACAAGAACGAATGATTAAGTATATACAGAAAGTTTCTTCTGTTTTAAATATTACAAACGATTTGTCCGAATCTGCTCTACTCATTCTAACATTTGGTAAGTGGTGTTATTGATACAAAAACAACCGTGGAACAGCAGGCAACATATAGTTTTCTAGCGTTAAAGAAGAAGTTTGTCAGTATTCAATTACCGTTCGAATCTTCGTAGCAATATGACCTCTATACAGTAGGAATTGTTCTTCTAGAATTTTGTTCTTTTCTTCTTTAGAATACCATAGACAATGGCACCAACAGTCAGAATTCCAACATTTATCTGGAATTTTATTTGCAATGGAATCCAAGAGTGTGCATTCGTTGAAAATGTAAAATATATAAAATTGGCTTGTCAATTTTTCACATCCAATATGATGATGATCCAATATCGAATGTGATATTTAAATAACCAATTTGCACATTCATTGGTTTTAGAAAGAGATTACTTCCGAACTACACTCTTCAGACTAGCTTCTAATTTGCACTTCTTCAGAAGAAAATCCGAACATTTCCTACTCATCTTTTAACAAAAATAGTAGGAGATAATATAAGCTACAAACATACAGTTGTATCACAAAACATCCTTTCTCGTAGGAGAAGAGTATTCTCGTCTTGCGTGATTACGTCAATGGTTTTTTTGTCAATAGGAAATATGCATTCGATATTTATTGAAAGAAGTATAACGACCCGGGGTCGTGGGTTGAATTCTTTTTAAAAAGAAAAGGTAAATTCTAAAATCTACCGTCAGATAAATGTTATAGATTGGCATTTACAGAAAACTTCCAAAGCTCGTTTTATCCCAAAATACCCGGAATTTTTCTATATGATTCTGGCAGTATGATCCGAAATAGGAATGCTACGGTGAACCCCGTTAGATGAATACCAATAAACAATAACGGCGTTTGAAACAAATATACAATTTGACGGTAAAATAAAAGCATTTCAAAATCTCAAACGTTTCTGGAAAACGGTTTAATTTTTTTTTAATTACGGACTATCATAAGCATGCTAGGGTCCAAAATCTATCCAAAATATGACAAGCCGAACTCTTGAATCTCAGGTATTTCCTCGAAATCCAAATTGCCCTAAAAGAAAGGAGATGAACATAAGATATAAACTTACCAGAGCATAACAGCAGGATGACCGTTGTCTCCATCGCTGCTCTAAAATAGTCTCAATACAGTAGTTTTCTTTTCTTGATCGCTGCTCTAAAATAGTTTCAATACAGTAGCTTTCTTTTCTTGGACGATGGCTTTCAATAAGTACAAAGGGACAACGCTAAATTGTCTTCGGAACAAGACAGATGAGAGGAGATGTCCTTGGCGCAGCCCGTCGTTATTGCAGCGAACTTGCGTAGATCCTACTCAAGGAGCGTGTAACGAAATTCTGACTTGATGTAAGGTTTTACAGCTCATCTTATGGCCAGGACACAGCCCTGTGGATGGAGGAATGGATGAGACAGAAGTAAAGCGCCGCCTAGGGGTTGAGAAAGACAGCAACTTCTGTTGACACGGCTGACTTTGTAAGTTTGGATAACTTTTCCCTACTGCTAAACCAATAAGTTTATAGCATTCTTTCCAGGTCGGCAATGAAGCCAAGCGTCATCTGCCAAAACTGCTTGCAGTTTGCATGAGTTTAAAATATCTATCCGACTTTTTCATCAAGCTTATAGAAGATTAGATGTGCTAAGATCAAGTGGAACCCCTTTTTACAAAACCCAAACAGGTCTTCTTTTTTTGTTTCTCGTGTGTCTATATTTACACGCGCTCTTCGAACGAGCAGCAAGTGCGCATTCAATTTAAAATAAGTAAACGATAGCGGAAAAACTTGCAATTAACACTAATTTGATTCTGTGTGGACATATATTATAATGTGACGTGTGAATTTTGACATTTTGGATAAGCTGGGCCTTTGCTGTGTAATAGCGTTGACATGTACTCGACCGTCCCCGAATCTCGTAGAACCTTTATCATTCGAGAACACAATGACTTCTTGTCATCTTCATCGATACAGAGAGTAGCCGGATCAAGGTCATTGTAGGTCGCACTCATCCCAAGGTTGATCATTTTCTGAAGTTTAACATTTTTAACTATATCTAAAAGCGACAGGCTATCAAACACGTAACTATATTTCTGCCAGAAAATTCTACTGACCAAGGCTAAGCTCCTGTCAGTCGTCAACATAATGAAATATCGTAGGTTTGGTTTGTTACAACAATTGATGGGGTATAAAGGTCTAAATGATATACCTCTTTTTAACACAACTAGAAACTTGTCTCCATGGTTATTTTAGACAAGAAGATTTTCCCTGTGCCCGTGTGTTTTAGTGATCATAACTATATTTCTGCTCATTTTAAGTCTACTTAGAGAAAGAAATGTTCACTTAATATCCAATCCTGGAATATATAAGATCTTTCAATGGCATTTAGAAGTTGAAAGGTTATAATGACGTGAAGAATTACTTATGGATAACAACTTCTTGGTTTATTGGGTGACGACGTTTCGATGTTGTTTTTACATCGTTATTAAGTCAAATACTCTGTATTATTATCATTTTGAAACTGAGGGTACAAATTCAGTGCAGTATTTTAATTCCTTGCGTATAGGTTTATCAATTTCTTTATATAAAAAACAATCATCTTGGAAATAAAACAATCTCTGGGCGAGCTAAACTGGTTTGCCATTAGTTTAGTAAGAATTTAATCGGGACGTTTCAGTTATATCCGATATCAAGGACAGTTTATGATAATCTGAAGAAATTCTGTCTCGCCATATTTAAACACCTATGATTGCTCAACCCTGGCAAAGCTTTGTCTCTATTTGGAATAAAGTACAAAAAACTGTTATATTTTCTCCGCGTTACGGAGAGTTTGATTATCTGTAACGTTAAAGACGGGCTGGTCCTCGCTTTAACCCTCGTTTATTTGTTCTGTTCGATGTCATTATCAGTTTTCCGTCTGCAAAGCACGCAGTAAAGTTTGTTTTCATTTTACTGTTACGAAATATCAATAAGACGTTTATACAGAAAGGATCCATACGGGGAGACCTTGTCTTCGTTTCTTTAGCATTTCTCTCACACCATTTTGGCTGTCTTGTTGAAAGCCGCCAACAACAAGGTAAAACTGAATTTATTCTGGGATTGTGCGATTTGAAGAAAGGGAATTTATGAATTGAATTGAACATATATATCTTATTGTAGAAATAGCAATGGGATTGGGAACAAGTTCTAAAACTCCCTAGTCCCTCTCCCTACACAGTTGTATATGTTGAGTAATTTGGTTGAACAGAAGGAATACATAAAGATACAATGTAAAAATGACAATGTAAATTTTTCGGAAGTTGGGTGGCGGGAGAGAAGGTGTATCGCACATACCCTGGGTAATTTATAAACCCGTTAATGAGTTTTGTTATTGGGCAAAAGGTAAACCGATATAACTACCGGCTGTGTTAATTTCCAATTATACCAATGAAGATTTTTTTATTGTCAAAGTTGAATGCAACTTTGTGTTTTGTAAAATCGAACTAATGAGCCCAAAAAATCTTCACAACGGATTGCCCTGTAAATGATGAAAATTTCAACTTTTTGCTGTCTTTTTGGACTATGTCAGTAAACATAGTGAAAAGTAAAATCATGAATCATGTTTTAACTTTTTTTTTAGCAGTAAACTGTCTAATTCAAGACATGTTAGTGCCTAATAAAATAAAGGTTTCAATATTGCGAAAGGGAATGATTCTAATCGATTGATTGAGTTGTTTCTGATAGCTTTATCGATTAATGCTGCATGGACTGGTTAATGTATTTATTATTATTGATTAATTCTTTGAATGTTTGATTGGTTGAACCACTTTATCTACTTAATTTTTATATATTATTGTCTTACGAAATAGTCGTAAGTGCTAAACTATGTTTGGTCTTGAAAAGACGCCACAAAACGCCTCAAATTGACCATATACTTTGAAGCCAAATATATTTAATAACACATGCTGAGAACATAATGACCAATTCTACAGACTACAAATATAAACAATATTTTTACGCTTCATGGGTATAAGTAAAGAAACAAAGTTTCTCTTTCAACTGAAATTTTCTTTTTGAAGTTCAGGATTTACGGTTACAGTATAAAGTTCGCCGAGGAAAAACGTTGCTTTCGTTTTTTTTTTTCGAGAAACTGGAAATGTCTTCACTTAATAACAGCATGTCTGGTCAACATTGGTTTTTTGGACAACGTGCAATGGTGGCCCGTGTTTGAAAGAAAACTATACCTAAACTCGCATTTCCCATGCGACAATAGCTGACATACGTTGACTCGAGGCCATGCAGTCATCAGCCACATGTATCTTCCACATGTTGTACAAGATATTCCCAGTGTAAAACGTATTTCTTAATGATGTCATGTGTAGAGACCGTGCCGGGACGAAAACTGTTATTTTCCAAGTGGATTCCTGAACCAGCCATCATTCTGACCTCATACCATGCTTTAATATCCCCATGGGCCGTCGTTAGTTTGTGTTTAACGCCGCAATCAAACTTATTAAAGTGGCATGAGCTGCCAAAATGCACACTTTTTCATAATTTTTATCGTCACGACAGTAAGAGGCTTTGAAGGCCATCGAAAAACTAAACAATTGGCGTTGGAATTAGAAAACTCCATACAGTATGTGGCCTGTACAAACCAAAAACGTGCCGAAAAGTAAACAAAATTTAAATAACGGGATGACCATTCCAAAGTTAGTACAAAATAATACTTTATCGTACATTCTCGAGACAAGACGCATAAAAAAGCTCCTGAATTATACGTCTTGAGAGAAATAGCCAATAATTTCAACATTCTGTTTTAATGTCAAAATGATTTTTGGTGGGACATTATCATACCAATGTCCCTCATGGTTCCATTATGGTTTCAACGTTTATGTATTTGTGATTGTGACCAGATATAAGATCAGATGAAAACCTATAAGCCCTTTCAGGGATTTAGAGCAATGTACAATTTGACCTCTCATTTATGACAAATGCCCCATGCAATAAGCCCATGTTTATTATAGCAAATTAAAATGTTAAATAGATCCTTCGTCGTAAAAACGTGTTGATGACAACAAAAGATAGGTATGCTTTACCCATTTTGCCTTCTCGTCTAATTGTTTTGATCACAACAAAAGTCAGGACTGATTCACCCAACGCTTCCCGATAACGGAATATAAAACAGAATAGGAGCTTATAGAAATTTGAATTCTCAATCTTACGACAATCAATCACGCTATCATTTGATTTCGATGGTTATACGCAAATATATAAACCTGGGAATATATAATTGGACTTATGTTTAAAATTTGGATCAAGTATGTTTTATTTATCGGAGAAATTTCAGTATTTTTGTTTATTTGGAACCACCTGTATGTGGAATTTTCCCTGTTATGACCCACACAGGGAACTTTATCCGTTAATCCGAGTTAACGCCGGTTTAAGCCGTCTGGGAGGAAGAAAAAACAGGGCAGTTATTCACGCATTAGATTCATACTCGATCCAAAAATGTCTCGCCCGTTCGCCAAAACAATGGCTCTGGAACTGGCCTAGACATAGCTGTGCTTGGCAAGGATTTACTGCTTGTTGCCTTGACCTCACCTTGGTTTCTTGAACGTGGAATAACACAGTTCCGAGCATCGACTGGCCGGAGCACTTGCACCAGTACTACAAAACTTCGGGGTTCGAATCCTCCTTTAACATACATATACATCTCCATGGTCATTTTATACAAGAAGATTTTCCCTGTGCCCTTGTGTTTTAGTGTTCATAAATATATACACACATTCTGACTGCCGTGGAGACATTTTTCAGTTCTTTTCAAGCCAATTCAAGATTGTTTTTCTTGATTGTAAGTACATATGGCGCCGCTCAGGACTGAGTAGTATGTCCAGCGGACACCCTGGGGACCCAACCAGTACGTAGCCCTCCGCCATAGAACAATACAAAATAAAAGCACCCCAAACGTCTAGTTTAATTTCTCAGCTGATGTCTAAGTGTAAAATATTGCAAGTTCCACGTGTGCAGTTTATGGCGCATGTGAGATTCCGTAAATGGCAAACTGGGTATCTCTAACCCCGTTTGACTTCGCTTACATCATATGACAAACGCACGTCATTCTGTCAGTTTTTACATTTGTTTATTTACGTGTTTCTTGGAACGTTAACATGGGCTATTTTTGGTTCTCCGACGCGGAGAGTTTCTTTTTAATGTCCTTCGAGAACAGAAGCGGTGAATCGCGGGCAAACTTGGTTATTTTGTGTTTTTTGCTGTATCGTATAACATCAATGCGCTTTAAACTACAAATCTTCCCTTACGTTTTAAATTTCATTTTGATTTATGCAAAAAAAACCAAACACGACTACATTTATATTAAGAAATGATAGTCTACTCATTTCTTGTCAGTGCATGTGTATTTATTTGTTGCTTTGGACCTGTGTCTATTTAAACAGACCTTTTGCATTGCAGCGAAATGAGGTTTGCACTTGCAATTTTTCATGACGTAGATAGTTTATTGTTTATATTAACCTTCAAACAATATACACTTACATTGTTGACCGGCAAATAGCGAGAATGCTGAACAACTTTAACTTTTTTTTTGTTTTGGGGTTCAAAGGTAGAGAGTTGTTCGGCACGCTTAGAATTAAAAACAGACAAGAAAAGTAATATAGGGGACGAAAAATTATGTAATGTTCTATGGAGCGGTTTTACTTAAACCAAAACACATAGGACAACTTGTACTACTTTGTACATGGTGATCTCGAAAGATCATATTAAACATCACCATGTACAAAGTAGTACAAGTTGTCCTATATGTTTTGATTTTAGAAAGATTATGTATCTCGAAACAAAACCAAGCGTGTATCATAAAAGACATACCTTTAAGTAAAACGATTTGAAGAGAAATTCGAAAAACGCATGTAAACTGTCAAATTAAAAGGAAAACATTTTTACTGCTGTGAAAACAAAAGTTTACACTGCGATGGAAACGTTTACCCCGCGGAGAAAAGGTTCTCATCCGGAGATAAGGTTTCCACCGCGGAGAAAACTTTTCCCCACGGTGAAATCATTTCTACTTCGGTGATGAATCACGTAATGTCTAGAAATCATTTGAATTTCCACAGCGGTGGGAAACTTTCCACGCCGTGTAAACTTTTCCACCTCTGTAGAAACCTTTTTATTACGGTGGAAATGTTTTCCTTGTGATCTGACTGTTGACATGCGGGTTTCGCGTGTCTCCGGAAGTGGTTTTAGTCAGACATATATTTCTTATGATGCGCCCTTGATTTTCTATAACGTACCCAGAACAACGTTTCAAAACGAAGTAACTACAGAGGTAAAATTCCAATAACGGTCCAAAAACACCTGAAATATCAAAATTCCACCCATGTCACTAATAGGCCTCCGTATATTATGCATTAACATTTGAGAAGATATAAATCGATCTCCACATAGCCTTTGCTATGTAGGACCATACTTAAATCATAATTAACCAAAAAAATTGGGACGTATCTTCGCTTACGACAACGCCTAAACATTAGATATTGGGAAAATATTGAGATTTTTGTTGAAATATAAATGTTGCTGCCATGTATATATAACCTGTAAATACCCGAGGCTTGTCTAAATATCGCCGTGCAAAGTTTATTTCACGATATGTCAATTCTTACAGCAAGGCAAAAAAAAATATTTGTTTTGTGTCATTTTATATTTGCGTTTCCTGTAGTGAAAGAAAACAACGTGTGATATGCTGCGGCTGTAAGAATATCTGACATTTTGTCTCGCCATTTCCCGCCTTCTTTGCGATGTTATCGTTAGATCAGAAACGTCAATTCCATCGGTGGCCTCAAAACCAATGTTTGCATTTCTGCGCAATATCCAACTACCGGAAGTTGACGAACGATAAGGAGTTCCTTTCAAGTTCTGTAATGTTTAAAAAGATTTAAACTCCTGAAATATTTATTGATAATAGAAATAGTTAGAGTTGAAGACGGAGCTTCAATAAACTTGAATGTTGATTCAAATGCCTTTGATTTTGAAGCAAGCCCCACCCAACGAAATTTGTAAAATTGTCATGCAGGACATATATGAAAGTCAGAGGCCATCTTTGTGTTTGCGTTTATAGAAAACAGTTTATATAATTATGATTTTGAAACTTTCCAATTTAGTTCCTAGAAAACTTGTCGACTGGCGTAGGAAAGTTTTAAAATTACCTCCATAAAGCATAGGCATACTGATGATAAACATTAATCTTAAAACCGGTTGATATGTCAATTAAAGGGGCATGAGCTGCCAAAATTCACAGTTTTTACATAACTTCTGATCGTCACGACAGTAAGAGGCTTTGAAGGCTATCGAAAAACTTAATGATTGGCGTTGGAATGAGAAAAATCCATACAGTATGTGGCCTGTATGAACCGAAAACGTGTTCAAAAGTAAACAAAATTTAAATAACCGGGACGACCATTCATTCATTCTAAGCCAAAGTTAGTTTAAAACAGTACTTTATCGTACATTTTCGAGACTTGAAGCATTAAAAAGCTTCTGAATTCTACCTCTTGAGAAAAATAGCCAATAATTTCAATTTCAATAATTTAACGTCAAAATATCAACATTTTGGCAGCTCATGCCCCTTTAACGATACTTGGGAGTCAGTTATTCAGGTAGTGATGGAAGACAATTCTCCAACAGAGGGCTTAGTCAAATTAGTTTATCGTTCAATATTTTTATGTTTCTTTGGGGGGGGGGGGGGGGGGCGATTTGTGATTTTGGATTCTGTTTATCGTATATTCTAATTATAAACTTCACTCGGCGTAAAACAGGACATGTCTCATGAAAGACTAAAAAAGTTCATCAAAAGATAACTTAAAATCATTCAAAAACTTTCATATGATTAAGGCATCTGACTTTTGACATCTGTGCCGGTGTCAATATTTATTGCACTTGATAAAGACACCGGCACAGGTGTCGAAAGCTTGTGTTGGCCACAAACAAACTTACTTTTTGGTGATGCCTTAATCACTACTCATTAGTATGCAGCCCATGCACGTTCAAAGAGGATTTCAAACATTTCCTTTAACTTTTATACTGTTGATATAGAAAGGATAAGGATGGGTTACAAATAAATTTGGCCACATTATTTATGGTTGATCAAAACATTCTGTTCTTAGACTAGCCAACATACAAGGAGGAAAAGTCGGAAAAACTCTTTTTCGGATTGTTTCCGAAGAAATCAAGGGATTTGATTCTGGATTTTTTAAAACTCAAGAATTCGTGTCTGTGAAGATCTTATTTCCTATCACCCGGGATATCGAATAGATCTTAACAGTTTACATATTTTGAACAATCCTGTAAATTGTCGGTATTAGGTAACGTCCATGGCAAGCTAAAACGATTCACAGAATAGAAAAAGTCACACGCCTAAAAACAAAGACGCCCGGTTTGTAAGATTAGTCACAATTTACAGGAACACCAAGTAAAGATGACCCTTATCTTTGTCAAATATATATCCGTTTAAGTTAAAACGTAGATCCACGAGTACCGTGTGCTGCTGTCGCCCATATTTGATCGAAGCAGACGACATGTTTTTAGAAGCCCATCTCGAGAGAGTGCGCGAGATAGGCGCGAGACATACATTGTTAAGATGTTGAGTCAAGCAAAAAGTTATTTCAATCCTGTTTTGATGCAGGTTTGTCCGAAATAAATAAGAAATAGACTGTGTATATATTGGTAAGCATAAAAGAAATCCCAATGTGATCGATTAACACCCCGCAGTTAATACGAACAGGAAAAGTGAGATCTGCCACAGCATTAATGGGATATACAGTCTATACTATGGATGAGTTTTGTTTCATTAAGAAGTTGATGGTATAAACACTGGGGACAAACGTATAGATAAATCAGCTTAGATGAAATGACTCATGTCTAAAATAGTCAGAAAATGGAATTTGATTTCTAGTTAACTATTTTACTCATCAACGGTTGTGTTACAGTGTATAACAAACAGCCTATGAAAATACAAACTCGACGAATTTCTGTATTGCTATCTGTAAAACATTCGTATTTTTACTAAGCTAAACTTTTTTTAAAGCAGGAGTTGCCAGATTTGTTATTGATATTTCGGAATCTCTGCTATTTTCTCAAAAACCTTTTTTTTAAATACTCCTATTCTCTGGACAATCGCAATAGAATTTATTTTGAAAGTTTATCTTTTTGGGCTATATATTTTGTTCCTAAACATATTTATTTCCAATAATACACATAAAGTCAAAGGCGTATACTGCGTATAGCACATGGTACAGACATCATTTTAAAGCAATGGTAATAACTTATATATCGTGAAGACCTCTAGTCGTTTGGAACCCACCAATTTTTCTGAACCAAAACAGTTTTGGTTCCAACAAGTAAGTTTTGTTTGAATTTTAAGATTTTTCATTATTTCCGATTGTCAATATAGAATAGGAGTGTCGGAAACACCTTAAAAACTAGAGATTTGCCATTGAAATAAAAAAAATCGGTAAAGTCAGTTACCACTACCTAAACGTACATTTAGAGGATTTAAAATAACATAAAGCTCACTAGTAAATTATTCTGCATGATTTAACGAAAATATTCCAATATTTGGCAACTGATGCCTCTTTAATCAAAATATTCTTGGTCGAAAGATAAAAGGCGTGGGTGAAATTGGCTCATCTCGTATTGAATAGTCCTTGACGTATCTGTCAGTATCAGCGATATTTTACAAGAATTTGACCTTCAGGGATGGACAGTAAATAAAACCACTATCGATTTAAAACGATGCTTTATTCAGTCGTGTCACTTCTTGTTTTGATGTTTTCATTTTTGTATAAACTGCTCTTATCGGCTTTGAGATGTAGATAAAATACACGAGTCTTATTGACACGAAAGCTTCCCTTTGTTTAAGTAGGTCACATGACCAACGTGATGAGAGTGCCACACGAGAACGAGAAATATTTGACAGCTACGAACGCTTATATAGGTCAACTGAGAGTCTTGAACCAATTCACTTTAAAATTTAAATCTACATTCAAAATTGGGGCAATATAAATGCTTTTTAATATAAATATAAATATAAATGTGTTGGCGCTTTGTACAGAGATTCTGGTTTAATACAAGGTCGAGTTCCATTACGTATTCGGCGTACGCCGAGGGTAATATCTGACGTAAGCAAAGTGTGTTTGCTCTTTGGTGTTAAAATGAAACGTGCAGGCACCAACGGAAGTAAGCAAACGTCACAGTTGCCATGACTACTTGTTTATCTGCATATGAATGGCATGGGCGACATCTGAAAATCCGAGCGCATCCTGGCTACTTGGGGATTACGTGGTGCGCATAAATCGGTCTGAGCTGAATAAAGTCATTGGGTAACTAACAGTTTATGGTGTTCGGCGTACGCATAATCGAACTAAGTGTTCCAGAGGTGATGCAAGTCACATGACCCAATAATGAGATGACAAATTCAAAGTTTTGCAATAACTGAGTTCGAGATCTGGGTTAACTACAAAAAGGGTGATGCGGACGCCAGAAAAGGATAATTTAATGAGTAATCTTTTTTTCCTTTTGGGTGCATCCTTTGGAAGTGATAAAGTTGGTTATCACAAAATTAAGATATCTACTTTATAATAATAGTATACTTAAAACCGAAATGGCTGAAACATATATATGGGTTTTGAAACATTCAAATAGTGTTTAACCAAAATACGAGGACGTTATGATGGCCCAATGTTTCGACCTTTATCATATAATCATCTACTGAAGAAAGTCGAAATATTGAGTCATTAGATTTTTTTCTGTTTTTCGGATTAACACAATGTATACTCGTGGATTCCATGAAAGTCATATGTGGACCTAAAGAAAATGAGCATATTTGTTTGCATAATTTTAGATTTTTTGTTAATTGTTATACAGAAAAATAAAAGTGCTAGGATTTCTATTAGCTCAGAAGCTTATTTTTGGGTATTAAAACCACCATACGTACAAGACGTACAATATTTTCGCTATGACCAATATTAAGTAACATTTTCTTGACATATAGAAGACATTCTTCCACTGAGTTTCGTTCGAACCCGATCAAGAAACATTTTGTTTGTACATGTACCAACTTAAGAATCTACTTTTGGAAATAGTTAACACAATTAACACGAGAATGAACATTGAAACGAAAGAAAACTTAGTGAATAAAAACCGCAGTCGAGATTTCGTGCCATTCTACGAGATCTTCAACACGAGACGAACGGCAGTAGGATCTATCACTATTTTAGATTGTAAAAACCGTTAACTGGTTTCCGGTAGGTTTAAATCTATTCCTGTGATATAGAGCCTTAAATATTTATTACGAAATAAGCACATATTGAAATTTGTGGAAGCCGTTTAGACTTTCAAAGGGCTCAAACGAGATATAGTTAGGGTGGAGAACGGGCGATTTTTTGTCCAGCCGATTTGCCTATAATTTTCGCAGTGGGGTACCGACCCGTGGGGCATTGTCCAAATGTCAATTTAGCCACTCCGTCCCTGGACTTGTGGAATCAGTATAAACAAATAAACAAATTTAGCAGGTGTTGCCCTTTCAAAAAACAAAGACAGCAAATACATCTTCTTTTTACTAAAAGGATGAATTGATTCCTTAATGTTACACCTCAAATTAGTTCAGGGAATAGTGGGTTAATGGAATTGGGAACTGCGTCGATCAACTCACTAAGATTTTCCACCCAGCCAACTAAACTGGTGATACAAAATCCACTTAAGAAAATGTGCGTCAATTTGTCTTGGGTCATTGCTGGTACATCTTAAATCTTGAATTGATATCACAGATCTTTTGTTTAGGCTTGTCAAAGAGATAAAGACGGATGCTCTGGTGATGATAATCTTCTATAGGCACGCGTCCAATTTGATGATGTAAAAAAGGCTTGGCGTTTAAAATGACTTTGGTGCATAATCCCTTTATTTTTATCTTTATTTGCGGGGACTTTTCAAACAGGTTCTATTGAGCTTAGATTACATGTTTGAATTAAACCCTGTACGAGCAATGAACCCTGGCGAACCCCCTCTGGCTTGTGTAAACCTTGGATCATAACAAAATATGAAATAACCAGACATGTGGAATCTTGTGTTGGGATTATTTCAAGATCTTTTTAAGATGTTCAAAAAGTTTGGCATTGAGACTGCTTTACCCGTTGAACTATTAAAGCTTTTAAGTTTCAGTTATATTACATAACTAGTACATTGCTCCCTTACTTGTAACTGGCAACTTTACAACTTTTATTCTGTAATCTGTAGATGTTCAATCTATGGTTTATGGTTTATACTTATAGATAACATACATATAGTGAAGAATTTATCTTTCACATCAGTGAAAGTAAAATAAGAACCACTTGTAAAAATCAATCAAAGCTGTATTATTATAAGATTTGTTGCTACAAAATCCGAATCTGCGTTGATATCTGTTAATATTCTGTTGGCAATTTTCCTTTCATAGCCAAGTGAAGAAGGCCTGAAAAAAATACGAAGTGTTGTATGAAATAAACATAAGGAGAAATATAGCCTTATTTACATGGAGGTTTTTGTTTATAGTTACAGGTCGACTTGAGTCGACAGCGAAATATAAACGTCAGCCTTACACTGATAGGATTTAAACAATAGTTAGTAATTTCCGTCTCTGAAGGACTCAGAAAAAAACCCAGGCCCAGATGAGACCAGGGGGCCGTTTCACAAAGCCGTCGCAAAGTGCGATCAACTCGCTGTTGCCATGACGTCGTATCTCTTCACTATGGTATCCATTGGCAACTAGGCCTACGCCTCGTTTGCGATGTGAGTGCTTTGTGAAACGGGCTCCAGAACTCATGGTGCGCCAGGGTTACACGGACCTCTCCGCCAATGTAATATGGCACTCGGAACTCCCTTCCGCTATCTTGGCTCGCTACCGGTCGGCTTTGACACGGTATTTCACGTACGTAAATCCCCGAAGTTTCAGAGTGTGTAATATGGGCTACCCAAACGTTCGGAAAGGTCCAGTGGTTTAGGGTGATGGTCCCTCAGTCCCACACAGACCTTCCATCCATCGATGCGGTGCGGGTTCGAAAAACACTCAGACCAAATAAAAATTTAAAAAACGCTTAGTGGATTTTTTACTCGGTTGCCGTATGTGGAAGAGTTGCCAGGTACTCGCGAAGGGCGGGGGTTTATTCCGGGCAATGGGCCCAGTTTCCTCCCTCACTAAACCTGGCAACGCCGCCATATAAGTGAACTAAGCTTGAGTGGGCGTTAAACATCAGTCAATCAATCATTTTTACTTTGCTGCAGATATTGTTTGAAGTAGACATTTATAATTTCCAGAATCTTACCGGCTAAGGATGACTGGAAGCCAGCATTGTAATCGCAAGCGACTTCATTGTGAACATAGTCATCTCTCTTATCCGTGTACACATCTTTCTCATCAGGCCCCCCAACAAGGGCCCCACAGAGGGGCTGTGGGTTCGGAGTAGATGTTCGGAAATTCTGCCAATCACATTTTGTTGGTCTCGAGGGACAAGAACTGGAAACCACAATAAAGTTATAAATGGTAGCAACGGCTCTAATTTTCTCAAATTGGGAACCACGTGATGAATAAATTTTATTTTTTTTTTATCAAATTGGCAGGTAATTTTACTTTTACATTATTTTAACACATTCTCAACACCCTACGAACATTGGGGCAGCTGAAGTCAACGATGGCAACCGATCTCGGTCATAAAGAAGGCTGTTTTTTTGACAACCTAATTCCCCCGTTCGTCTGCAATCGGTTCTGTAGACGACATAATGAATATCAGATAATTAAACAAAGAGGCAGGTAAGAAATTCACTTTTAGTGAATTAGGCAGGCCCCAGAAATGAATGAATCAGTAATATGCACAACAAACCTTCCTCTGTGATGAGGTTCTTGAGGGGGGTTGACACCGTATCCCACAATATAACTATGTCCAGTATCTCCTAACATGTAGTTTATCTCTTTCTCTGCCCATTTTCTGTAAGTGTCCGAATTCATACCATAGTCAGCCAGCATCAATGCTATCAAACAGCCATTTGCTAAAAGGGGAGATAAATATGTAATTATTTTGCGAAGATCTGGGAGTTAAATATCCCTTACATTTTCAGGCACTTTCGTATAGGGGCCTTGATGGCTCAGACACTTTCGTATAGGGGCCTTGATGGCTCAGACACTTTCGTATAGGGGCCTTGATGGCTCATTCGATTGGGCAATAGTCTTTCATGCCGACACAAACATTCCATCGATGGGTCGAGGGTTGGAATACAACTCAGTCTAAAGAAAATTGATTAACACTTTATGAGGGTACTTTCCTTCGATCGTCAGAATGGAAGGTCGCCAGGTTCCCGCAATAAACTTGGTAGGGCCTATTACGCAACGATATAAAATGAAAATGAAATAATATTGAGTACGGTGTAAAAAAACAATCAACCAATCCGTTATTCCTTTTTTTCATTTGAAGGCCTTGTGAAGATAATAAAGTGGTAAACTTGCACTGCACTTAAATCAGGGCGTTGTCCAATTGTGTGCGTGTGTGCCCGGAGGAATGGGCAACTCTTCCACATAAGGCGATCGAGTGAAAACAGGCCTTTTTCGGACTGATGGACTATAATAATAATAATAATAATATTTATTCACCAAATAATAGATAGATACAAAACAATGAAAGCATTTCAATTGGAGTATATGGCGGGAATAAAGCCGGAGCTTGTTTTATCCCTATGATATCATATTTGTTTGGGGAGATTAATGAATGGAAAAGTTACTTTGTGAGTATAAAAAATTCTATCAACTAGATCACGAAACTTTGTTATCAATTGATAGAGAAAAAAAAACAGAAATAATATACAGTCGAACTGTTAAGTGTATCACCACAGCGACAAGTTATACATAAAATATAATTTAAAAGAGAAACACAAAATATCATACATTTACATAGGCCTACGTACCTTAGCACTCGTATGTGTATTGTTACATATACACGCATATATACATCGAACATTTTCCTATGTGAGTTGATCAAGAAAACTTAGGCCTTATATATATACATGTAGAAATATGCGTTTAACACCCGGTTGCTGGTTGGATGACCAACTAAGCTTGTTAGCCCTGTTTAACAGGGAAATAAAGGACACTTAGCCAGAAAATAGAGCGTACTTAAGATTATAGATTTGATTTTAAAAGCATTTGTAACATGTTACGCTTAAACAGTGATAAAGAGTGTGTGATTTTTAAACCACGTGGGATTTTGTTCCAAACTCGAGCAGCTTTGGATTTGAGTGAAAAAAATGACAATTGAGAAAAGCGAGGATAGGTATAAAAGTTGATATCAGAATCTCTAGTTGGGTACGTGTGAACTGAAGATAGACGAGTTAAATAATTTGAGTAACTTGCCGGAATTAAGGACGGGTGGTAAATAAACTTATGAACAAAGATTGCTATTACATAGTCATTTAGTTGCGCTATTGGTAAGAGGTTTAACTCAGAAAATAATGGAGCTGTATGAGCATCAAATGATGCCTTGGCTATAATACGAATCAGTCGTTTTTGGAGCAGAAAAATTGGGCGTAGATGACTTTGATATGTGTTTCCCCAAAGGATGTTACAATACGAGATATACGGGTAAAATAAGGAGTAATAAATAATTCTTAAAGTTTGTTTATTAAGGCAATGTTTTACACTGTTTATTACCCCAAGGTTTCGTGAGAGTTTTCCCGTAATATAGTTAATGTGTGGCTGCCATGTAAGTTTGTTATTGAATATAACGCCTAAGAACTTAAACTCCTCGGTTTGTTTAATAGTTTCACCGCCAAGGAGTAGTTTTAGAGTTGAAGTGGGTGATTTATTGGTAGGTTTGATGACCATGTATTTAGCTTTTTTGACATTCAATGTTAACTTGTTACTGATGAGCCATTCAAAAATTTTGTGTAACTCTGTTTCCATAGTTTCGTACAGATTTTTTATATTTTTGTCAGAGATGATAAGAGACGTGTCATCTGCAAAAAGAATGACATCAGCCACCCTAGAAATGGTCGTAATGTCGTTGATAAACAGTAAAAAAAGGATGGGTCCTAGTACCGAGCCTTGGGGCACGCCCGAGGCTATTGGTCTTGGTGGAGATAAGTTTTTGTCAATAGATACGCATTGTGTACGTTGGGATAAGTAGCTTTTGAACCAGTGCAGCGTCTTACCCCTGAACCCATAATATTGGAGTTTTAAAAGGATACGTTTTAAAGACTATCGCCGACTGCGTCACCCAGGCCCCTTTAACAATATAAATTTAGGAAACACATTGACCCCCTTTAAATCACGACTTTCTAAACGAAAATAGTCTATAGGTTGTACATCACGTTGTTTGTTATTAAAATGCTTTTAGCAAAACAATAATTCGTTGAAGGTGTACGAGACTTTCTCTGACAAACGTACCCGTATATCGAAGAGGTCCCCATCGATCTCTGTAAGCCAGGCCTTTAGGGGTATATCTCCATTTACCGCCCGGCAACCACGTAGCCAATGCCGTGTTGATATCCGAATGATACTTGTCTTTTCCCGTTAAATGATATAACATTACCTGATATAACATATATAATATTTCAACAAATATAATTTAGAGTTGGATATTATCCTAAAATTTGCATTTACTCATCAGTTATATTAGACAGGTAGGAACTTACATTTAGTTATATATAAAGCCGCTATTTATTGACGACTCTAAACCGCAATAGCAATGCCAAATGGCATCACGTTAGGGTTTGAATGACAAACTATAAAAATAAGTGGCTGTCGCCATCAGGACCCCTCGGGTCTGGGCCAAAGAAACCAAAGATATATTTATTTTCCAGACAATTTGTTGTGAGTGAAAATCTACTCCACATACATGCATCACATTTACAAGGAGGTTTTTGGCTGATAGTCATGTAAGGGGCATAACTCTTGAAAAATATGTCCGAGCACATCGATTTTAAATAGGCTTCTTGTACTTGCTGTATTGAACAAATGTAGGAAGTTTCAAAGTTGTAAGTTAAAGACTTTTTTAGATAATGTGTTTACAAGGGTTTTTATAGCAGCGGTAATGTAAGGGGCATAACTCTTGAAAAAAACATCCGAGCGCGTTGATTTTAAATAGGCTTCTTGTACTTGCTGTATTAAACAAATGTGTGAAGTTTCAAAGTTGTAAGTTAAAGACTTTTTTAGATAATGTGTTTACAAGGCTTTTTATAGCGGCGGTAATGTAAGGGGCATAACTCTTGAAAAAACATCCGAGCGCGTTGATTTTCAATAGACTTCTTGTACTTGCTGTATTTAACAAATGTGTGAAGTTTCAAAGTTGTAAGTTAAAGACTTTTTTAGATAATATGTTTACAAGGCTTTTTACACCAGCGGTAATGTAAGGGGCATAACTCTTGAAAAAAAACATCCGAGCGCGTTGATGTTCAATAGGCTTCTTGTACTTGCTGTATTAAACAAATGTGTGAAGTTTCAAAGTTGTAAGTTAAAGACTTTTTTAGATAATGTGTTTACAAGGCTTTTTATAGCGGCGGTAATGTAAGGGGCATAACTCTTGAAAAAACATCCGAGCGCGTTGATTTTCAATAGACTTCTTGTACTTGCTGTATTAAACAAATGTGTGAAGTTTCAAAGTTGTAAGTTAAAGACTTTTTTAGATAATGCGTTTACAAGGACCAATGGACAGACGGACAGACGGACGGCGGAGGCAACGACAATACCCTTCGGGCAAAATTTGCTCGAGGGGTAAAAATGATTACTCCAGGGATGGGCGTTTGAATGTTGGGATTTCGGCCCCTTTGTCCCCCACCTGAACAGTTTTACATAAAAAAAACTATACATGAAATAATCTAGAGAGTATCGAAAAACAACATGCAACCAAACAAAGGTAGGATATAAGTGTACTATATTAAGAAAAATTCAACCAATTCTTTTAACTCGCCTCAACGGCAATTTTCTTATCGTCCCACGACAGAGCCCAGGGGATCTCCGTGATTACATCCGGGTATTTTGTTTCGGCATCAGTCAGGTATTGTGTGTCGTTGGTAGCCATATAAAGCCAACAGGCGGCCCAAGCTACTTCATCAACATAATGACTGGATCTAATTAAAATAAACACCAAAGTTATTTGAAAATAAGCGTTAAAATGTTAAATAACACAACAGGGTTAAACTTGTCCGGGTTTCTAACTCCAAAATGACTATTGTTTTAAACTGATGGCCGTATTTTGGAAAATACGACCGTCAGTATAAAAACTAGTCATTGTGGAGTCAGAAACCCCGACTAAGGTTAAACGTTAAATAACAGCTTAATGAGTTATCTTTAAGACCTCAATTAATTCTGTTGCAATTCCTTCCCTTTGTTAGTATTTTGTTAACACAGAAATCTCAATTTTAGGTGGCTAAGCTCCACAAGTATTGTTTGGTCGAAAACCTTTATTAGGGTCAAGCATGGCGTTACACCCATTTATAGACTTCTGGGTCCTGTTTCACAAAGCGGCGTAGATGTATTTTTTCATACTAACTTATCTCTACAGTATGGGTTGCTATGGCAGTTACGTGACAACTTACGCTACGCCGCTTTGTGAAACAGGACCCTTGTTAGACATTAACAGAAAAATAAAGTTCTAGCGAGCTGAGGAATGGGTAAAAATAGATTGAATACAGCTGTGGAACTAACCTGTAATAGCCTGAGGCCTGATTGACGCTATTGGAATAGATTCCTGGGAACTTGTTAGCGAAGTCATAAAGCTGTTTGGCATGAGTCAAAAGAGTGGTGGCATAGCTGGGATCTAAAGGTCAAGGTCACATAAGATGAGATCAAATTTGCGAAATTGGTTTAAAAGAATTTATACCTTTAAACCTGGTGGGGTTTTTTTTCAGACAAGGAAATAAAGCTAGAAGTGTTGGCCTAACTGATTTTTAAAGAACAAGAGCAATTAGGCAAATAGCTTTTTCAGAGTCATTTATAATAACAATAACTTGTTGTATAAAGTGTACGTTAAATGGTCGATGGCAGTTTTCTACCAATATGTCTGGACAACAATTCTAGCCATGGGATGAATCTAGGCTTACATATTGAGATCGTAACCAGAATCAACACAAGACTGGGCATTCCATTTCCAAAATATCACCAACAAAAAAGGAAAGGATAAAAAGTGTGCGAAATCACTTTCATTCATTAGTAAAAAATTTGTATTTAAATATGAGTAAATATTACACAATTTGGTTTTTCGTGTCAAACCTTTATCTTTAAACACAAGATATCCAGCTGTCATGGCGGCGGCTGTTTCAGCAGCTACGTCAGCACCCGGTTTTGATTCGGTAATTTTGAAAGCTGGTCTGGACATCTTCATATCTTCCGGTCTACCCCAGTACGCATGATCGGGTCCACCATCCCCAACCTTGAAAGATAATCCAACAACAACAGCATGATTTGTCTAAACGCGTTTCAATCAAAGTAGTTTCAATAAATTTTATAAGAAAACAGCTTGAATTGGACCTATTTTCGTGAAACGTAAGCGTTTATAAGTAACTAAGAACCACTTTGATAATATGAACACCCCTCTCCGCCGATTACAGAATACCGTTTGTGAACTCATGGATTTAATATTTAAAATCACCCATCAAAGAACTGCGTGAGCAATGGAGGTTTCGTCTGGTAGATATGCCGTATAGTGGCAGGCCTCTATTATGTTTCAGCATTTAACTGTTTTCCATATTTGCCAGAATCAGTCACACGGATTTTCCCATAAACAGAAGAAGAATTACTCTCATAACCATTTCACCCTTCAATAATTTACCTGAACGTAGAGCTCATGTGGTTTGCTGTGGCATCTGATGAAATAATCCAGCGGCCATTTGATACTGTCATACATATAATCCAACTGTCCCGCCGCCACGTACGCGTCTTTCCATTGGAGGAGTCCCCAGGCCAACAATGTGACGGACGATGCCATTGGTAGACCGAATTTCACGTGATCTCCAGCTGAAATAGAAAACAGACGTTTTATTTTAGGGATGATTGCAAATCATCATCAGATTATTGCCTTCAACATCCTATCCGATCTAAAACCAGGAGATGAATTTGCCATCAGGCATTAACAGTAAAAATATATTCATGAATGGTTTTGTACAAATAAAGCTGTGCGTCTGCAAGGGCTTAAAGAATGATTTCAAAGTATTTTCGGTTATGTACTGGCCTGAACAAGAATTCTCAAAGATTTGGATTTTGCACACGAACAAGTCCCTCTAATGATAAACCCTTCCTCACCAGAACCTTCTTGGTTCTATGCTAGAATCTTCTTGGTTCTATGCTTGTGCCGAGCGGTTGTTGTTAAATGCTTGACATTATATCGCTTAAAACGACCTTGGCAACATGATTACAAGTTTTAAATCTTAACCCATACATTAATATTTAGTGGACCTATCTAGAAACAAATGTACTTGTCGATCATACCACATAGAGTTATTCATTGAAAACATTATTAAAGGTTTTATGAACAAACTTTGGGAATATTTTCTAATTTGTGTTAAGTGTGTTGTAGACTGACCAAAAAGAAAATTAAATTTTGGTCGCAGCACATACAAAATTCAAGCCACATTTGCCACTCTACAATGCTTACGAAAGCTAATTATGTCAGGGACTTATGACGTCAGACACGATCTACGTTGTGTACGTACCCTCACAGCGATGACGTATTAAACGATTTCTGCCCAATGAACTATATGGTCACGTAGTGCTTGATATGCTTCGAATGCCGCCATTACTAGGAGATAGTGGAGCGTCCATCAAGATCTTTTCTGCACGCGCTTATCAACTGTCAATGGCGGCATACTTTACAAAGTCCGATCCAAACCAGCCAATGAGACGTGTCCATTCCACGCATATAGTTCATTGTTTCTGCCGTCTCAGTACGTCTTCGTGGCAGTTTGTACACATCGAAGGTCGTATATGACGTCATTTTTCCGAGTAGTTACGAAAAATACGGAAAATATCACTACCAGGGAACTAACGCGGAGGTTGTTTTGTTTCAACTTATGTTTTTCAAATATACATTTAGTCCATAAACAAACACAAACAAACTTTAAATCCTGTTCATAAATCCTTTAATAACTAATATAGTCCGTGTGTGAAGAGACTATCGTTCTACCAACTGAGTCACCCGGTCCACTCCCCCTCCCACCTCCTGCTTGTTTGAAGTCAAATTTGAATGTTATTCCTTACCATCGTACCATCCTCCAGTTAAGTCCAGTCCTACATCTTTACCGTCGTTAAGAGCGGAATCACCTCGCCAAGAGATGCGGTTGTTTGCCGGAAGTTTACCAGATCGCTGCGTCTCAAAGAACAAGATGGAGTAAGCGATGGCCTTTGAGTAGTCATACTTCATTTTAGCATCTGTAATCGTCCCCCACAAAAAGATGAAAATCAGTCATCTCCATTGTTGACAGACATGTTTTACTTTATCTTCGCAAATAAATAACGTTGATGCTAGATTTATCAAGATAAATTAATAATTGACAACATCTGGGGTGAAGGTGCAAGGTCCATATTGAAATCTTGACACTTTGCGCCGAGGAAATTTGCCACCACAAATGAAAAGAAAATATTGTTATTGGAATGTGAAAACGTCACCCGATGATCCAAGATTATCGATTGTTATCCATAAGTCATTCTTCACCTAATTGTAAAACTTCAACTTCTAAATTCAATTGACAGATTTAATATTTTGGTATAAACATTGTGAGACGTTAATTATCAGGGAGGCCATATTCACTGGTACGTTTACCAGCTGATTGGGCCTTATACAGGGCAATACCAAAGAGAGTGGATTGACAAGAGTGGTCACTTCGTCCGCGCCATGTTGAATTTGAACTGACACGATTCGATTATTAAGAACCTCCGTTCTGTAGGGGGCGCCCTGCAGTCGAATCGTGTAAAGTCGGGACACCCTTCCGCTAGGTGGCCAGAAGAACATTCCGGCAATGCTGATTTGACGAAGTTACCACTCTTAGCCAATGAGTTCTGATAAACTAACCGACAGTTTTTGCATGAGCTCTGTTGTCACAAAATTCGTTAGCTGTCTCAGTAGCTGGCGTCCATGTTGCTGTAAAATAACAAAGACAATTTTACATTTGATCGATTTCAATTGACCAGCGCTAAAGGGGAATCAGACATACCCTGCTTAGAGCTGGTATAGGTATTTGTCTACCTTTTGTCTTATATGAACATGTGATATACATCCGCCATGGTTAGCAAAAGTGACAAGATGCGCATCAACTAGTTTACAATGAAATATTAAATATGGAGGAATCGCAACAAAACTAAAAATCCTTCAACGTTTACAATTATGCAGATTCCGTTTGACAGTGCACGCGCTGACAATTATCTGGAACTTACCACCAGGAGCAAGTGTTACTGTCACTTCCGGTGGCAACGTTCCACCAGAAGCCACCGTCACTGGAGGGAAGGTGACGTTTGCAGATTGTCCTTCCAAGAAAACAGTCCCTCTGGGTGGGTTATCTCCCGTTATCGTTCCTTTAAAGGTCAACTCAAGGTCAGCGCCGGGTTCAAGGTCGGCATCCCAAGTCTTTCCTTGAATCACATAATCTTTTTTATCATCACTTGTCGACACGATATCGGCGCGCCATATCTGATGGAAAAATTAGGAGTGATATTCAATATGTTTGCATGTTTTGTTTTGTGAAAATATAAAAATTCATATCTTAGCATCTTAATATAAAGCTAGAGAGCGATGATATTTTCTCACCTCGATGCTTTCTACGGGCGAGTCAAAAACAAGATGTGCCTTCCAGGCGGTGTAGGCATGGTCAGCGTGGATCGTGAAGGCCCCGTTAAACCCCCCTGTCCAATGCGATTGAATGGTGATGTCCGAAGCAGCGAAACTGTAATCCACCCCCACAGCAAGTATCACGATGAACAACAACGGTGCCACGGTGACTGTAACTGAAGAAGACGGTTCATAGATTCAATGAAAGTTTGCTATTTATTTGAGAAAATGTTTTGGAAGAAAAATTTGAATTAAAGTAAAAAAAACCAACACTCAAACAATGGATCACAAACAGATTAAACAGATTCAAAAATTCCCACATCGTATCAAGTAAGAATGTTTGATGGATCTTGTAGCATTCAAAAGATTGTGTTTTGTTCTTTTGTTCTTATATCATTAAAAAAATGTGTTTTGTTCTCGTAGCATTCAAATAATTGTGTTTTGTTCTCGTAACATTCAAAAAATTGTGTTTTGTTCTCGTAGCAGTAAAAAAATTTATGTTTTGCTCTTGTAGCATTAAAAAAATTGCGTTTTGCTCTTGTAGCATTCAAAAATTTAATGCACATAATTTTAAAATCTGTTGTCTATTGGCGGAAGAACACATACTCGTTGTGTGAACATAATTCGGTCCATTTTGCAAATCCTTAATGTATTACAATCATGAAGAAACATTTAAGATATCGACTTACCCGATGGAAAGACTGTCTGGAAACTGCGTTGTAAGTAGCTTTTTTCAAAAATGTCCTACTTTTTGGGGTTATCTGTCTGTAATCTTTTCTTGGACACCTGTTTAGTTTCTGTCCAACTGGTCGATGGGAGGAAGTCAGTGCCGACTGATCTAGTTCTCGCTGTTATATATCTGTTCCATATCAGTAACAGTAAATTAAACAAGCCTTGCTTCTTAGAATTGTTATCTTTTCTTACTAAACGTTATGATTTGCAATGCAGGATTTTGTGTCCTCTTTGATTTTTTTAGTTCTGCTTTATGACTTCATTTGTATGTTTTTGGCATGTGACTATTTTGTGCATAAAGGCAAAAGTTTGCGCGGGTTTTAATATGGGCTTCGTGTCCAGTGATTCACTGAGAGATATTACGTTCTTCGATAAATTTGTTGCCAAACTATTACATTATACTAGTAGGTCATAAAGTTTTGGATCAAAATGCGCCACATATATTGGCATGCTAGGGGCCTGTTTCACAAAGCGGCGTAGCTTAAGTTTTTGCGTAACTTCCATAGCAGCCCATACCGTAGAGATACGTTGCTAGGGCAGTTACGTAAAAACATACGCTACGTCTTCATTATTGTCAGATCACGCTTTGGTTAGTAGCAGCCATGTCATCTATGTTGTGCCTGTAGACAAAAATACTTTACATTACAATGCTATAAACTAAATATTGTGTATTTTATATCACCGATAAATGTATGTATCCCATTCCACCAAACACTTTTTAAGAAACAAGGTCGAGCTAGGAATAGAATTGCTGTACATAATGTAAATACTTCCAATTGCCTATGCCATAGGTATTTTCTGCATGTAAGCGGACCAGTACCATAAGCTTTGCTTAAAACTGATCCGCAATCAAAATAAAGCATGTTTTAAACAAAAAAGAGACAAAAATACATATGATAGCATGGGTGAAGTTGACTTTGGCAAAGTATAATCGATCTCATCCTATAAAACACGTTAACGATAATGTCATGAAATTTTCAATATAGAAAGATTTATGGCTAATTATTCTCTAAAAGAAAGATTATACATGTGTTATAAGGCTATAAATTGACTTTTAGAAAGATTGTTTATAGTTATTTTACTCCAGAAAGTATGTCCTGTTCCAGTGTGTTTTGAGAAAGAAAATAGAAAGATTATGCCAGACTCCTGACGATGACTTCATTAAAGTCGAAATCTTGAGATTACACCATGAATATTTACGGAGTTTCATTACTACTTTATTATGTTAAGTTATTCAGTGGATCAAATATATGCCAGACTATATGTATATGAAACCAAATTCTAGTATCTCTGGCCGTTTGCTGATTCTACCAGAGACACATAGACTAAGGTTTATAAAACAGGTCAAAGTCTTTCAACTGGATTCCACGATAGGTTTACGTCTGCTTATATCGACTAGAAATTAGAACCATAAGTTTGACACGTGATCGGTACGTTAAGGTTAGAGATCTCGGTCAACATACAGCATTTTCCTTCGTTGACAAAATAAAACGAATTAATTGGTTTGGAAATAAACTCAAACCAAAACTTCAAAAACAACAATATTTATTTATTATGTGCGTTTTGCATTCTAGAGAGTCTGTATGCTAGAAAAATCCTTTGAGAGGCGAAATTTGACATCTTCCTAAGATTTTTTCGTTTAACACAATTAGAAACTTGTCTCTATGGTTATTTTCCCTGTGCCCGTGTGTTTTAGTCTTCATAAATATATATTGTTTGTACTTTTGTGTTTGTTTAAAAGTTTAACGTCTTACTCTCAAAGTTATTTTCATTATATGGTGGGTTATGTTTGTATTTTTTTTTTCTGAAAGGGAAGACGATTTTTGTAAGTGGGAATCCCCCAAGTTATCAATCACGCCCATGTCTCACATATGGATCCAGACAGAAAATAAAATGTGTATCTGATTGCCTGTGTTGGAATCAAATCCTTGAGCCTCTATACCCAATATATATGGCACTCCGTGACGAGGGGAAGTTAGGTGGATCCCCTCATCGTCGGAACTCACGATTAAAACTCAGGCTTATTTAGATTTTATTCCTAAGCGTCTCTTGGAATCGACCACATCGATGCAAACTATCAGCGTTTGGTTGGTTGGTTGGTTGTTTTAGCTTATTGGCGCGTCCATTCGAAACTTGTCTCCATGGTTATTTTAGACAAGAAGATTTTCCCTGTGCCCGTGTGTTTTAGTGATCATAAATAATGTATCAGCATTTGGTACGGTAATCATTGAGACTGGCGCAGATCACCAAAAAACCATTAACAGAAATAACTTTCCTCTAAACAAATGGCTCGGGTTGACCTTTGTGTGCTAGGTCTTTTGCGATAATAAATGTCACCTCTTGAGAGATCTTCAACCTGTCGCTACTCGTTTTATCGACAGATTTATTCTACTTTTTCCCCTTTAACAAACCTTTGAGTCTGTCCTCTTACTGAAACAAAACGTGTCGGGACTTTGGGTAAGTATATAATATCAGAAGTGAATGTCATTCATTTATTTCTGATAATATGCAGTAGCTTCAAACATTTGAAGCAAAAGATGTTGAATGAATCGTAAAACATTTATTGTGATTTACAACTCAAATATTAAATCTTTGGAATGTAGTTTGAAATTCGTTATTTAAGAAGTGTCCATTAAACGCATCCTGTAATGAGATTAGCGAAGCGAAGCTCAAATCGTTACATGGAGCATATACTGTCCAATCCAATATTCGACTTGCAGCAAGAATGATTGTTTTTTTCCCAATTGCGTTCAACTGTCTTGTCACTCTTTTTCTTTGCTTTTTCTAAAACTGTTCAGCGTGGTTTAAGTGGGGCATTATTCCTTAGGTGACATTCTTTTGTTGTCGTTTTTACAGCTTCGGTGTTTAAATTTACAGGACTTTACTTTGGTACTGACAATAACGCCATGTTGCTGTTGTTGTGCATCTGTGCCGCCTTGGCCCTTGTCAATGCAGAATTTATGACTATTACACAAACATGGCCGGGGCATTTTAAAGGGGAATTTAAAATCCATGTGGATGCTGCTGAGAAAGGCTGGAAAGCTCATTTGGTGTTTGATAAACCTGTTTCGAACCTTCAGGTGAGTGAAGAATTTTTGTGCTGTTCCTACGACGATTCCATGAAAACATGGCTGCATCGTCTAGCTTGTATAGGCTTTCCATCGCGTGTATTATTGACACAGTTATAGTTTACTGCTTTGCATGCAAGTAAGATATTAGTTAATTACATGTAACTCTCTCCAAGGTTACTATTATTTCGACCGGCCAGTAGTGAATTCAACGCTTGGTAATGGATTTCTTTTCTGGTCCACGGGACATTCCTCATCTGTCAAAAGTCGAATTTTGACTAAAGATTACTAGTTCATCCTCAGTCCGAGCCCAACTCCCAAGAAATTCTCAAATTTAAAAGAAGAACTCTTTACGGAAGCAATGCTAAATAACACCATTCGTAATGTATCTTTTGTCCACAGTCTCCTCACGCTAAAATCATATCTCAGTCTGCGGGCGGCCTGCAATGGATCGTGGGCAACTTTGGCTGGAATTCAGATATATCTGAGGGAGATTTTGTCAATATCGACATTCTTGGCGAGGCTGATGGCGACGCGCCGAGGGGAACGTCATTCATTGAAGGCCAACATGGTGACCCCGGATCCAACGGAACCGTTACTTTTGGAACCGTTCCCACAACTCAGTCCACCACATGGGGAAATGGAGTTTCGGTTTCAGGGGCCACTCCAGGAACCCCCATTACCAATTGTGATTCCATCATAAACATAACTACCAATTTCAGCGGTGAGTCCAAACTAATATATAAATTTAAATTGCGTAAATGTATAAGATGCAGATTTTTCCACGCAGTATTTTTACATGCGTGTTTGCTAAACCGTTCATTCGCTCTTTGTGCATGCGTCTATCCCCAGTAAACTGCAATCTCTCTTTTTAGTTGGCTCGCTCGTTCATCGTTATCCAGTCAGCCATTGCATTCGTTTGTTATTTCACTTAACCTCTTTGTTAGCCGTTTGATTAATGAGTTATTGGTTAATATTGTCTTTAACAGGAGTTCCCATGAAATATGACTATCCAAAAGCTATGGCTTACTCCATACTGTTCTTTGAAGCCCAAAGATCGGGTAAACTTCCGGCAAATAACCGCATCACATGGAGATCAGACTCCGCGCTGAATGACGGGAAAGATGCCGGGTTAGATTTGACAGGAGGCTGGTATGATGGTGAGGAACTAAGAATGATCCCATACTCTAAATGTTTTTCTGGATATGATTATATCATTATGATCTGTTTGCAAAAACTATATACATGGATAGAAAGATTCAGAATTAACGAAACTCAAGCCTCGACATCATGGCGTAGGAATATACTCTTTCTTAAAAATGTATTCTGATCAAATTTCGCAATACTTCTTTTTTCTTACAAAATCTATTTTCATAATGGAATTTTGTTTCGCTAATGAATTGTCACTTCATAATTTATTGAAATTATTTAAACTCTAAAGTTACTCTTTATCACAAGTGAATGTTAAGTTAATTAAGACAATGTCTAACGAAAAAAGCTTGGTGGATAAGGACAGTATCTCTGAAGATAATGCATACGGTCAACAAACCCAATTAATCCATGTGTAGTCAATTCATGATATGGATTTCATTGCTTGTATACATTTGAATTTACCTCTGGTTTTTTTCACAGCTGGCGATGACGTTAAGTTTGGACTGCCAATGGCATCGTCCGTGACCCTTCTCCTCTGGGGTTTGATCCAGTACGAGGATGCTTACCAGGCTGCCAACCAGTTAGACTGGATGTATGACAGTGTTAAATGGCCGCTCGATTACTTCCTCAAATGTCATTCCTCGCCCAATGAACTTTACGTACAGGTATGGAAATGCTTATAGTTATTGTCTTGTGCAATTATAGGTCTTCTCCTCCTCTCTTGGCCTCGAACGACCTATGTGGGATAGTTGCCAGTTACCAGCGGAAGGTCGTGGGTTTCCTCTGGGCACTGAGCCCGGTTTCCTCCCACAATAAAACTGACAACGCCGCCATATAAGTGAAATAATCTTGAGCGCGGCGTAAAACACCAATCAATCAATCAATCAATCCTCTCTTGGCAGTAAAATTGGGCATTGGGAAGACTCACACTTTATTGGCCACCTAATAAAACTATAAAATTGTGTGTTTTGATCGATTATATGTGTTAAATGTTGAACTCATTGCAATACGTTATCGTAGGTAGGCGATGGTGGCAAAGATCATGGATTCTGGGGACGACCTGAGGACATGACAATGGAGAGACCTAGTTACAAGGTGGATGCGCAACATCCGGGCGCTGACGTTGCCGGGGAAACTGCTGCTGCAATGGCCGCTGGATCAATTGCTTTTAGAGAGAGAGGTTGGTTTTCTCACACACAAAATATTCCACAACGTAACCAATATCAAGGGATTATGCATTCATGTTGGTGCTGAATGGTAGGTACCAGCGGATTTCCTTCTGGTATAGAGGCCAGCTTCCTACTCCCCAAGTCGCACTTCATATAAGTGAAAAAATCTTAAGTAAGGCGTAAAACACTTATGAATTCTTTTTATTTTTCCTAGATACTGTTTTTGTTATATTCCGATTATAAAAGTATTGTTTTATCCCCAGGATAGAACCAGCACAAAGCCACCATTAAAGTGACGGGTTAGGAATTCAGAAAACGGGAAAATCGTTTCATGAAAAAGAGTTGCGTCGCAAACGAAGCTTAGTTACCAAATTAGGGAAGAAATGCGACATCATGGCGACTAGGATTTGTCTTGGGAGGGCGTTTTGAAAGGGAGTTTGCTCAAAGAGAGGGTGAATGAAATATTGTTGAATTAGACCAAATTCAAATCCAACAAATATATAATATCAATAGTCAGCTTTGTTATGATACGACGAGTGACTGTAACGTATATGTTTGATTTATAAAACATTGTGTTTTCGGTTCTTTGTAGATGCCAATTACTCAGCCATCCTTCTAACTCACGCTAAACAACTGTATGACTTTGCGGATAAAAACAGGGGCAAATATACAGATACAGTCAGTGCTGCTGCGGGCTATTATAGGTCAGTCGACGACGGTTTCAGGAACAAATGGGGAAAACAAAACACAAAAGAGTTCAATAGATTTCACATAATTGTATTCTTTTAGCATTCGAAATTCATTCTTTAAATCCTTTTGTTTCGAAAGCTATTACCTCTGTGTTTTGATCTATCCGTTGTCTAAAAAAAAGACGACCGATTTTGTAAGATATCTATTGGACTTGAAGTTTCTTAAAGCTAATGCGTCTGAACACTTTAACGGGTTGCAAGTAGACACATATGGAAAAAACATAGGAAAAAAACAATAATTGCCTAGAATCCACAGGCCTAACGTCTTAATAATGTCGCCCAATTTTGGGTATGTGGACAAAAATATGTGGGACCAGAACCCTGCTATCCCATTTACGCAATAACGGTGGTTTATTTCGCCAAATTCGTTCCGACAAATCACTGCTATCATTGTAACGTCCATCATCGGATACCCAGGGTTAAATTCTCAACAAGCTCACCTTTTAGTGAGCGCGAGCGTTAGTTTTAATCGTGGAAAATCGGAAACAAAATATATGTATTTTAATAAACTTCACCCCATTGTGTTCTTTTAGCAATCGAAATAATTTATTTACAAATCGAATTGTTTCGATAGCTAATGCTTTAGAGTTTTTGTCCCAGGCTACATAATTAACCTTTATGACATCTAACAGATCAAGTCACTACTTGGACGAGTTAGCCTGGGCGGCTTGTTGGTTAAAACTGGCAACTGGAGACGATAAGTACGTCACAGCAGCCGAAACTCTGTATCCTGACGTCATCACGGAGACCCCGTGGGCCTTATCCTGGGACGATAAGAAAATAGGAGTAGAGGTAAGAGCGAGTGGATTAGTAGCCTGATACTTTGCACCGGACATAGATCGATTTCCTCTCCCAAAACCCGACAACGTCTTAATGAAAGGGTGTTGATCAAACCCAAAGCCAAAGTATTTTCTGATTGCTTGGGAGATTTTAGTCCTGTGACAAATAAGTTTATCTCTATCTTTTAAATGAATGTAAAAGTAAAGAGACTCGGACAACAGGAGTGATCACATCATCAGCGCCATGTTTAATTTAACATCCAAACACTAGGTGGCACCACTAATTCTGTTTAAGAGCATACTCTTCTGACTGTAAAGATGATTTGCCAAACTCACGAGTATAATGCGTCCTTATAGTTCTCCAATTAAGAGTCAGGGGTAATGAGATTTTCGCGTTCTCTATGTTGTTATTTGCGGAATTCATTTTGGAATAAGATGTGGCGATATATATCTGTTAGAAATTATCCAGGGCATATATTCCACCAGTAAGATAACATTTTTAGAAAATCTTTTATGGCGGACTTGGCGAGCAAATCTTCAAACGTCAAAATAACAACAAAGATGAAAGGTTTATTTTATGTAGTTTTGTACTCTATTTCAGAATGTTCCCATTGTTAAGATATTTGGGTTCTATGACACTTCCGAGCCTCTAACTATAAAAACATATATGCATTTTCAGACGTTGCTTTACAATATAACTGGTAAGGACAAGTATAAGACTGATATCGAGACGGCCATGAAGAGTTGGTTACCCGGGGGCTCCTGGTCCTATACTCCTAAGGGACTTGGTTTCCGCGATAAGTGGGGACCAATCCGATATGCCAGTAAGTGTTACATTGTTTATTAAATGATATGAAATCCTAAATGTATTTTTTGCCATGGCTTGTCGTTCGTATATAAAAGGTTGAAATTCACTTGATAAAGCATTAGAAGTCGATGTAGTTAATAGTGTCAGTTTACTTAGCCATGCAGATTCAAGAAACAAATCGTATATACTTCATGGTGTCTTGCTCTTGTTCTTCTGTGTTTTCTGGCAAATATACTGTATTTCAAGGCCAAAGCCAATTTCGCAAAGTGCTCTGGTTTGGTTTTCGGCAAGCAGGGGTTAAGCAAACACTCACCAAACCAAAACAGCCTGTCCGTCCCATATAACCTGACGACAATCAAAAGCAACTTGCCAATTAACCCATCTAAATAATCATGGAGACATTCTGCTTAAAGCGATTCAATCTGCGACCAGGGACCGGTTGCACAAAGCTGTATTAAGTTTAATCCAGGCTTAAATACGTCGCGTTAGTAAGAAATTCGTTTGTGACGGTGCCTTGGTAAGTCAGACTTGAGCTTAATACACCTTCGTGCAACCGGTCCCTGACTCAAACGCAAACCATCCCCGTATTCGCTACCCTCATAACCTTTGGATATTTTTCAGCCAACGGAGCATTAATCGCTTTGGTCAATGCTGATAATGGAATAAAACCGGACATTTACCGGTCTTGGGCAGTGAAGGAAATTAACTACGCTCTGGGTGACACGGGACACAGTTACGTGGTCGGATTTGGTGTTAACCCACCTGCAAGGCCGCACCATCGATCCAGGTAAAGTGACTTAAAGAACATTGGGAATTTGTTGATGTGGGTTTTTTAGAAAAGATATTTTGATCCAGATTATTTGCAGACTCAAGAGTTATTTCCTAATTTGGAACACAAATCTTTCAACAAAGAATTCCGCAAATTTCCTGTCGCTTGTGTTGTTATTTCGCATGTGGTTGAGCCTTTTTGTTCCAACATGTCGATTACATCTGACGTAACCAAATCGTTTTAAATACGGCCATCCATCAGCGTATATCACGAAATCTCTGAGGTAACTTGGAGCCATATTTTGTAGCTACTTTCCAGTGTTACTATAAAATGCTGTTAAAAAGTAGAATCGAGATGACTATTATAGACTGTAACTTTTTAATTCGGATATTGCAGGTATAGGGTTTTTATTATTACATATATTCCGTTGAAGGGGTTCAGAACCCATATATGTAAATGCTCTTCGTCTTTGATTGGATCATATCGTCCCTATCTCAGTAATATTACACAAATCATGTTTCTTCTGGAACTCTCAAAGGCGAATGCAGCGAAAAACATTTATCAACCAAAAAATATTGAAATCTTATTTTACTCAGCTCTTGTCCCACGATACCAGCCAATTGTGATTGGGCAGCGTTCAACAGCCCAGGCCCCAATCCCCAGACGCTATGCGGGGCCTTAGTGGGGGGTCCGGATGGAAGTGACGTTTACGCTGATGATAGAAAGGATTACGTCAAGAACGAAGTGGCTTGTGATTATAACTCGGGTTATCAATCAACCCTAGCAGGTAACACAAATTGTCCACATTTTGACCTATTCACTTGCCAAATGGTATGGCGTTATACGGCTGATGTAGTTAGTTTTTAGGTGTTTTACGCCGCGCTCAAGAATTTTTCTCTTATATGGCGGCGTTGCCAGTTTTTATTATGGGAGGAAACCGGGCTCTATGCCCAGAGAAAACCCACGACCTTCCGCTGGTAACTGGCAACCATCCCTGACCCACACAGGTTAGCTGATGTGGAGGGTGCATTACGAAAGTGCACAAAGTCCCAGGCGTGGTTTATTGCGTCTGTCAGAGCACATCACACATCATGAATATTTATAAGGGTATTCAAACAAGACAAGCTCTACGCAAGATGTTCGCTTTAACAAAATGAATAGTTTTTCCCTAATTTACAAGTCGTTAGACCATACCAGGACGTCAAATGCCGTTCAAGTTGCAAATTTATCTTCTAAAAAAAGTTTAGTAACTTTTCTGTGAACATCCATGCAGCCCTGTTGGATAGAGTCCGCGTTAACTTTACTTACGTTTTTACGAAATTGGCCAAACAAAACTTGTTCGTTTTGCGGTCTGTTGATTACTATGTAATTAGGATGTAATCCTTATATGGTGGTTTTGCCACGTTGCCTGGTTACGCTGGCATTCCAGGCAATCACCTTTTTCTAACTAAATTTGTTATCTATAATTAAAGCTAATGTTGATTTTTTTCAGGTCTTATTCACTTGGGTTTAAATGGACAGCTGCCAACCGATTATTAATAAGAAAAGAGTGTACTAATTGTAAACCAATGCCTTTATACACAATGTTCAAATAAAATGTGATTACAAAGTAGACATTTACGGTTTTACAAATGCTTTGTGGCGGGCTTTTTTTTTTGTAACACCATCTCTCCTAGGACCAGAAAGTCAAGAATCTAACTGGTTCAAAGCTGGAAAAATACGTAGCATGATAAAGTATAAAACCTGAAATGTATAACAAGAGTATGACCCTGCGCATGCGGTGTGGAGTGTACTGGCCCGGGATAGGTGGCAGTGAATTGCTGTTTTGAGAGGAGATGGGGGGCAGCATTGGTGTTTCAGATATTAATTAATTTCTTCCTCTCAGAAAATATCCAAATGTTAACTGACGCAGATAGTTAGATATGGCTATATGACGCAGATATGGCTATAAACACCATATACGTAAAATAATTTCCAGCTTGATATCGAATATCAAGTACAACTGCTATACACATACGATCGTGATGACGCGGCTATCATCGCATATCAAGACTTCTCACTACTATAGGGGTACACAAAGATAGGCGCGTCGTCACGATTTGTGTCTTAATATCAGCTCCAGACTTCCGGTGTCAAGATGGTATTATCTGGCATAACCTTCATATTTTTCCAACAATACAAATTAATTAAATGCTTTTTCGTACAAGCCTCCATAAGTGTATGTCCATATTATAAATGTTGAAAATCAAAATGAGTCAGTTTGGATAAATTACTCTCTCAAAATTACCTGTTCTGTCACTTCAAATTCAATAGTTTAGAACTTCAAAGTAGCAAACATTGTCAGAAAATTTGGGCTATTATTTCACTGTTAAAGTTACATAACCCTTCTGAATGTTTCCACTTCTGCATATAAACGTTCAACAAAAGTAAAAGACATGAAAGACACACCAGTTTTATTGAGGATATTAACAAATTGTATAATTCACAGGGAGGTTTAAAGTTGTAAACTCGAGAATGACATGTACTTATTCCCTATAAGGGAAAACTAATTTTCGTACGTATATTTGGCTTTGAATTCATCAAAAAGACAACTCGTATGTTTTGAAACGTAACCAAATGCTATGTGGGTTCCCTATTTTGTTGTTTTGCACTGCTCGTGACTGATTGGCCGTTAACTACTTCCGGTCAATATGGCGGCAGTTCCTGTGTGATAGACAGATGAATGAGACCTGAAAGAAGAAAAAAAAATGTATAAAGTGTTCAGCTGATCCCGACGGATTTATCGCTGGTATCGAATATTGGCCCAATTACATAGACATTTATCATGTCAAAGAATGTGCACTTTGTATTTTGGTCCTCCAGTTGGCAACAAGTACTTACTTTTAGCCATTAAAGTGAATAAATGACCTTTTTTCTGTGGTTATTTATATGTAATAGGCAAAGCCTAGAAGTGAGCGCAGAAAAAAAAATTAAAAGTAAACTTAAAGTTCATAATTTATCAGTGAAGTTGTTTGAAACAGCCCATCAGAGCGAAAGCAAAAACATTTCCCAGAAGTATTTTTAGAATTTAGAAAAAAGATGGCGGCGGTTTCGAACAGCGATGTGGAACGTTTCGACAAAAAACAAAGTTGACCAGACTTTGAAGTGAGTTTACGTACGTATGTTGTGTATAGAGATCGCTACTATAAGACATTGATTCGATGAAATAGCTGTCTTACATAATGGTTATGCCACATTATCACAGAAAAGACTATTCATTTTAACTTCTAGCAATTCGAAAATTCTAGCATGTGTTTCTACAACTTCACAAGAAAACTTAGGCCTAATTCTAAACGTTGACATTCATATTGACTACTGAAATGTGGTTCAATCAAGAATCGAGCATTAAGACAACGAAGATGATGTGATAATTACCCGCTAGTGCTGATTGATATCCAGCATTATAATCACACGCCACTTCGTTACTGATGTAGTCTTTACGGTCGTCCTTGTAAAAGTCAAACTCATCTGGCCCGCCAACCAGAGCGCCACACAGCGGTTGAGGGTTAACACTTGTTGTATTGTAAGTCTCCCATCCACAGGGCGCTGGCATATCAGGACAGGAACTGCAGAATAGATTTGTTCATTTATTAGCTGTTTTGACTGATTGATTCGTCTAGTTCGTTCGTGTGTCCGTCGGTTGATCGATTAGTTGACTTATTTAATGGAACTAGACCGACTGTGATGGTCGGCTGTGCTTGCTTGCTTGAGTTGGTTTTTGTGGCGTGTGCAACTCTCCTGAAGGGCAGGTTATGTACGCCATGATGGTCGGCTGTATTGTTGCTGCAGAACCTATGTACTGGTCAGTTTATCGAATCACAAAACAGGATTGCCAATTTCTTTGACTTTATTGGTAGCTTGGATATTCGAGTATGAATTGATTGGCTGATTCAGTAAAAAAAACAATGGAGGAAGAAATGGCTTATTTTGCAAGAGTTCCTCCCATCGATGAACTCAATCAGCCAGGCATGGGCCCCTATGAAGGTTTGTTCCGGTTATTTAAATTTTATTTACTTTTTGAACGCTAATTCGCTTCGTCCTGGGCGCAGGGTATATGGAATTTCATTATTCCAACGTCAGTCCTTTAGTTGGTCGATGATCTTCAAACCCTGTTATTGTCTTGGGATCAGAAATTTTCAAAATTGTGTGAATTTTGTCAGCTTATACCATTTTAATTTCTTTTCCAAAATTGTTTCTATTCTTATTTTTAAAAAATGAGATTACGCACCTGGCCCTGTGATGAGGATTTTTAGGATAATTTTCTCCGAAACCAACGACAAAACTCCGCCCAGTGTCACCAAGAGCGTAATGCATTTCATCCATGGCCCAGGGCCTATACACGTCAGGAGATATACCATAATCAGACGCTAATAGTGCTATAAAGGCGGCATTTTCTGAAACAGAAATTATAAGTCCAATGAATTGTTCACAAATCATAGCAGAGTAGTAAAGATTATATCATAAAACTCATTTGTCAGATAGCCAAAGAAGCTGTAAGTCGCCTTCGTTGGTCGCTTTGATTGATTGGTGTTTTACGCTGCACCGATTTCACTTTAATCTTTAATCTTTATTGACTTGGGCAATGATGCCCCTCATCATAATAACTTCACAAATCAGGTGTAGTTCACATTCATATAACCTTATAAGTGAGGGCGAACATTTAAATGATTTTCACGCGTAGTAAAACTTTGATAAATAAATTTCCCAAGTTTCCTTAATACAACACAACTGTGAGAATTTAACAAAATGGTTAATTTGAGCATACTTGGTCTCCTCCAAAAATACGGTTTTATCATTTGTCTACGAAGGTCACTATACAATGGGCAGACCAAGACAAAGTGATATTCATCTTCAACTTCTTGTAAATTACAACAAATACAAAGACGTTCAGGTTTTTCACTCTTATGGCGGCGTTGCCAGGTTTAGTGAGGGGAAACCGTACTATGTGCCCAGAAGAAACCCCGATCCTGGCAACTCTGAATTACAAATGTTCTTCTTAGAAACGCCAAACCTTTCAGTGATACCTGTCTGTAGACGGCCATTTCGCATAGGACGATTAATTGTTTCAAGTTTGGGATAGCCTACTTCTTTACCATACAAATTGACAGAAGTTTTAAAGCGTGCTGCAGCCTCTACATTGCATTCCTTATTTGTATCCTCTATTGTCACACCCTTTATATTTCATACACTGTGTGGATATGAAAACAACTTGATAACATTAGTTAATTTATATATTGATAATAGTATAATATATGGGTTAAAATTGTATTACCAGTATCAATAATACTAAATTACAATTTGTATTGCCTCATGGTTCATTTCACTGACCAGCGTATCTGAGACTCCCCCAATGATGTAGGTATGCCAGTCCTTTGGTTGTATAATTTCTCCCTCCGCCCGGTAACCAGCTGGTTAAAGCATCTTCAACGTCATTCAAATATTTACGATTTTGAGTCAGGTTCCACAACATTACCTAAAACAAAAAATAACTTATTTTTCCCAAAACATACAGTCAATTTTATGAGCAGTTGAAGCTTAACCGTTTACCTCACAAATTCCGTGTTAAATGCGCCATGATGCAAGCCCCTTGATGATTGCCTCGCCAGTACTTGGGAATAAAATTTTATAAATGTAGCGCCCAACCTCTTAAAATGTATACTGTTTATGCACCATTGAATAATGGTAAACTAAATTAAATACATTGAGAGAATGCTAGCCACCTTGTAACAATAAACTTTATTAAGCAGCCATTTCCACTCTTCTTTGTATAGAGTAAGATTTGAAGCGATAGGCATTTTAATATTGTTGAGGGTTGTAGCCAACGTTGGTACCAAAGTGAAACACAGGTCATAAACCATTTACAACTAAACATGTACCTATTACTCAATACCATTTAAATTAAAAAATATATATAAACCAAATGATGCATATAGAGATATATATAACACTAGAACAAGTTCTATGATAAAATCAAGAAAAAGATCAATAAAATCAATCAAAAGCTATATGAAAACAAAGAGGGATAAACTACCTATGGTTGACCAATGAGCTTGACCTGTACCTGAGCTGGAGTTTGAAAATACAATCAGACGGAAAAACACCATGTAAACAGCATATGAAATTTAGTCTTACCTCCACTCCGATTTTTTTATCATCCCAAGAAAATGCCCATGGTATCATGTTGACCGCGGCAGGATAAAGATCTTCAGCCATAGTCAAATACTTCTCTCTCCAGGTAGCTTTATACAACCAACAGGCAGCCCAGGCTAACTCATCAAAGTAATGACTAGATCTACAAGAAATATCGATCCGTTGATTGATTGATTGATTGGGTGATTGATTGATTGATTGGGTGATTGATTGGTTGATGGATTGATTGGTTGGTTGGTTGATTGATTGATTGATCAATGATTGATTGATTGATTGATTGGTTGGTTGATTGATTGATTGATTGATTGATTGATTGATTGATTGATTGATTGATTGATTGATTGATTGATTGATTGATTGATTGATTGATTGGTTGGTTGGTTGGTTGGTTGGTTGGTTGGTTGATTGATTGATTGGTTGATGGATTGATTGGTTGGTTGATTGATCAATGATGTATTGATTGACTGGTTGATTGGATGCTTGATTCATTGGTTGATTGCTTGATTGCTTGGTTGGTTGGTTGGTTGGTTGAATGTTTGATTGATTGCTTGGTGATTGATCCATTAGATGCTTGATTGATTGATTGACACTGTATACCAAAAACTTGTCAAATTCTATATAGCGTCTATCATGGTCGTTTATAACTATAGAAGAAAGAAGAAAAATAGCATTTCTGAATTGCAAGATTATTTTCTTCTGGCAGCATAACATTTATGTCGTCAGATTAGCTCCTAAAGGGGCATGAGCTGCCAAAATGTTGATATTTTGACGTAAACACAGAATGTTGAAATTATCGGCTATTTTTCTCAAGACGTATAATTCAGAAGCTTTTTAGGGCTTCTAGTCTCGAAAATGTACGATAAAGTATTGTTTTGAACTAACTTTGGCTTAGAATGAATGAATGGTCGTCCCGGTTATTTAAATTTTGCTACTTTTCGAACACGTTTTCGGTTCGTATAGGGCACATACTGTATAGATTTTTCTCATTCCAACGCCAATCATTTAGTTTTTCGATGGTCTTCAAAGCCTCTTACTGTCGTGACGATCAGAAATTATGAAAAAAGTGGGAATTTCGGCAGCTCATGCCACTTAAAAGTCATAAATTCTACATCCTTTTTTAAGTACGAAAAATATAGAAATTTGGACATCTGGGAACTATTGTATTAACTTCCAGTAACTGCTTGTTTGAAAACTGTGACTAGCGTCAAACAACTTACTCATAGAAGACGCTGGCTTCCGGAACGCTGTCAGTGTACAGACCGCGAAATCTATCCGCGAAGTCGTAAAGTTCTTCCGCATGTCTCAACAACAGTTCCGCATATTTTGGGTCTAAAAGAAGACAAGAAATATATTCGGAGTTCAATAAGGATCTTTTTTTTTCTATATACAGCGAAAAATCATCAAACAGATTATGCGTCACAGTAAGCAAAAAAAATTAAGAAACAAACGGAATAAAGAATTTTGGACAATGGAGTGCACAAAAGAAATTTTTATCCAACGACTAAACAGCCAAGCGTTTGATTTCCATTCCCCCAGTACAAGTTTACAAAGGCTTTTGCGTACTTTAATGAGATGGCATATAGAGTCGATGGGAATTCAGAATTAGTTTGCATAGATATCTCTGGCCATTCTGGTCACTTCGGAGATTTACGTACATCAAAGCCGACCGGGAACGAACGAAAGCAGCAGTCTGATAACTTTGGGGATTTACGTTTCCTGAAATACCCTCTGATAGACTGCAGGTCATTTTGAATATGGCGACCAAATTGGTAGCCGTGAAGCGTACAATTGCCAAATCCTCTTGAGGGCCCAACAAAAGTGTCCCATTGATAATGTAAAGGACCGAAACACTCGGTTTGTCAACTTTCAGCCTCGATCAGTTATATAATTGTACCGAAATTGTACCGAAACTGCGTCTGTCTACATCATGTGGCTTACCGGGCTAAATAAAATATATAAACAAATATCTTTCTAAATCATATTACCATTTAATAAATTTATAATTATTTTTATTTCCATTTTTCGTCTGTAGTAAAACATTTTGATATTTACTTTCGACGCCATTTTTATTCAGCCCAAAAATACGGTGATTTACCGTATAAAAAGTGCAGACTGTCCGAGGCGTGTCAAAGCCGACCGGTAGCGAGCGAAGATAGCCGAAGTGTGTTCCGAGTGCGAAAGCAGCAATCTCATCCTCGCGAGATCCCCTGCTACTACGTGAACGCGACGGACCTCTCAGGCCGTTCCAAGCCATTTTACCCAAAATTTGGGTTATTAAACTTACTTCCAAAATTGATTTGTACATGATCTGTACCTGATTCTATATGTTGGCTTGTATTTCGTTTCTGGTACACGCCCTGAAGTTTTGAATTATCGTTGATGAAATACAGGGACTATATTTCTACCCTCCGCCATTGTGAACAGGCCAGCGTCCAACATGCTATTTTGTATGTCTACGTCATGCGATTGTAGTGAGAGTATTCCTCCGCAGCACTGGCAAAAGGGGATTCCCCTTAGCAGACGAAGGCAAATGGCCTGAGAGGTCCGTCGCGTTCACGTAGTAGCAGGGGATCTCGCGAGAATGAGATTGCGAAAGCAGTTGAGGTTTTCCATTCAGACCAAACTTCAGCAGTCTACGGTCTACTTCCGATTAGCTTTGACGTACGTAAATCCACGAAGTTATCCGACTAAGAGTTTGCTTAAAATTTCCCAATGTGTTGCTAAAAGTGCCTCTCTACCAATTATTCTTGAATGACCTGTATTTACGTATATCGTTTGGTATACCTCTATCTCTGAAGACAATCGATCCAGCCGCCATTGCCGCCGCCGTCTCAGCCGCCACATCGGATCCTGGTAAAGTCTCGTTGATGATAAAACTTGGCCTGTACATGAACATGTCTTCAGGGCGTCCCCAATATTGATGATCCTCGTCCGCGTCACCAACCTGGGCGAAATATGTAAGAAAATGTGTTATTTTTTGGAATCATTTTGACCTAAAATACCGCATAAGGGTTACCATGAATGTTAATGTCCACCTCTATGGCCAATATGTATTTTTGAAAAAAGTCACACTGGCAAAAGGAACTTCAACAAGAATGATTTTTTTAATAGAAAGGCTATTTTTATAATGGTCTTCAGTTAGTATAAATCATCGTCGATCTGTAGACGTTATAATATGCTGAACAAAACTTGAGTATTTGCCAGCAAGGAAAGAAATAGAACCCCTAGAAGGAATTCAATTGTCAGTCCCTGTACACCCAACGATCCAGTCTCTTATGTGGTCAACATATTGTTATGTTGTGCTTACAGTTAGAAAATAAGAATGATTGTTCGCATTTCTCAGAAAGCGATATAATTTTGTATTCAGGGCCGTCTCGTCCACAGACAATGTAACCTTCCATCAATTAAAGGGAAATAATCTGGAGAACGACATTAAACCAAAGAGAGTAGATTGACAAGAGTGGTCACTTCGTTCGCGCCATGTTGAGTTTGTACTGACACTTAGGAACGCATAGGAGACCCCTTCCTGTAGAGGGCGCCCTAATCCAATCGTGTACAGTCGGAACACCCTTCCGCTAGGGGGCCAGAAGAACATGCCGGCTGATCGGACGAGGTAACCACTTTTGTCAATCCACTCTCTTTGATTAAACGTCGATTATTGAAGGAACATAATGTTTTGTTTTAACATTGATATATTATATTCTTGCACTCCCAACAATGTCAACTTTCGAAATTGAAATAAATGCCAAGTTTAGTTGATATCATTTCTGACCAAAATTATGCCCAATAAGTAACAAAGGTATGGTGTTTTTACCTGAACGTATAACTCATTAGGCGCTGTGTGGCATTTGATGAAATAATCTAATGGCCATTTTACGCAGTCGTACATCCCATCTAATTGTCCGGTGGCCGAGTAAGCATCCTTCCATTGTAATAAACCCCATAGAAGTAAAGTTGTAGAGGAGGCCATAGGAAAGCCGAACTTCACGTTATCACCAGCTGTGGAAACAAATTAGTAGCATGGACCAAGACACGAGAAATTTATTGAAATGAAAACCTTGTAGGCCTATATAGTATATAATACACTATGTCTATACTTTTGACAGTAAATAAAAAAACAAAAATAAGTGTGTTTATGCATTTCAAAATTGGTTTCAAACGCTCTATAGCGGCGAGGGGGGAGGGGGGCCTTGGTGGCTACGTCGATTATAGTGATAGTTCCTCCTCATTCAGATACAGGCCTCCCATCCATGCAGCGCTGGATTGAATCGCAAGAGGATTTTTCACTCCATCGCCGTATGTGAAAGAGTTGCCAGGTACTCGCCGAAGGTCGGGTGTTTCTCCGGCCAAAGAGCTAGGTTTTTGTTCCCTTCTAAACCTGACAACAACGCAACATAAGTGAAATAATCTTAAGTGTAAGTAAAATATAAATCACTCTGTCCCATCATATGTTTGAATAATTCAAAATTTAGATCAAAATGGCTGTATTTTCAAAAATCTCTTTGGGGATGCTAAGTTCTTCTAAAATGATTGGGGTTTTGTTTAAAAATATCTCCAGGTCATTGAATTTGAAGTCATAGTACATTGGTTCAGTCTCTGGCATAGCAGAAATATAATCAAATATAAATTTCAGTGAGACGTAAAACACTAAACAAAGCTGTTCTAAAGAGTTTCTTTTTCTCACCGTCATACCATCCTCCGGAAAGGTCAAGGCCGTTGTCATATCCGTCATCCAAGGCGGAATCTCCCCGCCATGGTACTCGACTGTTAGACGGTAACTTGCCAGATCTTTGAGCCTCGTAAAACAATATTGAGTATGCCAAAGCTCTTGGATAGTCGTACTTCCGTGGAGAACCAGCTGTGAAAAGGTAAAAAAAAACGAAATGAATCAGAAAATACGCCATGAACAATGAACAGATTGGCGTGATGTCATCATCTTTTTTTTATAAAGCGTCATCATCATTGTATCTGTTGTTTACCCACGGATCTGTATAAATATATCTTTGTCGGATTGTTTATCTCGGCGTGTACCTAGTATCAGTTTGTTTGTGTGTGTTTTTTCTTCCTCAAATATTTCGCTGCACCAATAAAATTTTGCAATTGTCACGGGAGCTTATTTTCAGGGCATATTTGGTGATTGTGTACATGTTTATTGACTGATTGTTTCCTGATTAAAAAAGCAAGGGCCAATACAACATGATCGTACCCACCTTCCATAATATATTCTATACGCTTTAATACTGCAGTTATGGAAATAATAGCAATTTCAAGCCCATGGTAGAACCCTAGGAGAATTTAACCCAAACTATAAACCAGAAAATGTTATAGCAAATACTTTCGTTGTATGTAACTGAGGACTTACGAGGCTGTTTGACTGTAACCAGTCGATCACATTCGGGATTTCCTTGAAAAGCTTTAGTTGTTTCCGGTGAGGTCACTGTAGTCGTGCTTGTGGTCGTCGATGTGGTTGTCGGCCTAGATGTCGTCGTAGCAGCAGCTGTAGTCTGTGATATTTTAACCTCTGGGAGAGTCGTGGCCGAATTAGTAGTGAATTGTTCGGGCCAAACTTCGGTAAAGTCACTAGCTTCTTGTGGTGAAATGGTCGTTCCTCCAGGTACAGGGGTTCCTCTCGTGGTGGAATCGTCCAAATTATCGTCCTTCCAGGTGGTAGACGCCGGAAAGGTTTGTGTAATAAACTCGGATTGAGTTGTACCGAGAAATATGACGGGTTCAGCGACAGAATGTTTATAATCTTCATCTCCATCGGCACCTTCGACCATTGCCGTGCCCCAAATATCATCATACTCGGCATCGTAGAAATCATAATCAGCCTCAATATTGATGGGGACATACGGACTTTCTCCCAGTTCCGACCATGAAGATTTCCCCGAGACAGACCATTCTACTCCATCCCTGACGTGAGTCACGTAGATATCACCATCGGCCTAGAATACGAAAACACCCAAATACTACATCAAATTATAGACCGGGGGCCTGTTTCATAAAGCGGTGTAGCGTAAGTTTCTAGGTAACTGCCACAGCAACCCATATTGTAGAGTTACGTCGCTATGAAAGTTAAGCAAAATATACATATACACGGCTTTGTGAAACAGGCTCCAGTAGAGTACATTATAGAGACATTCCATTGAAAAATCCGCGTGTTATCTACATGTATGTATATGAATTTATGAGTGGATTTTTCACTCGGTCTCCGTATGTGGAAGAGTTGCCAGGTACTCGACGAAGGTCGGGGGTCTCCTCCGAGCACTTGAGTGCGACGTAAAACAGCAATCAATCAGGCAATCTATGTATATGTCCAATAGAAAAAATGACTAATTGGGACCATCTGGTTTATGAAACAAAAACTAGTAAATTCTATAAGATGCTTCCTAGAAAAATAATGTACAAATGGCAGAATTATTTTGTATACTTCAACTTCACCCGGTGACTTCGAAATGGTAGCCTATCGCAATGCAAAATGACAGGTTGCGTGAGTTTAAATATGTACGCAATTTCTTAGATGTAATTTTAGCAGAAACTTCTTGTCTAAAATAACCATGGAGACAAGTTTCTAATTGTGTTAAAAAGAGGTATATCATTTAGACCTTTATACCCCATCATAAATTATTGTAATAAAGTAAACCTATAATATTTCATTAGGTTGATGACATCTCCTTTATGTACATTAACCGAAAAAATGTAAAACTAAAAAGAAAAGCCACCTCGCCCCCCTACAGAACCCTGTCACTAACATGATTGTATAACTTACATGTGCAATTTTAAGTTTTTAGTGTTTACGTTATATGTTTCTCTCGCAATAGGATTAGCTTGGTTTTGAAACATCCTTGAAAGACAAAGGGTGCATTATCATTTAAGTGTAGGGATTTCAGCTGATGTAAGATTAACGTAAACAAACTCATTCACTTGGCCTTGAGATGATGAAATATAAACCGGCGAACATATTTTTTTATCATCCTTAGCTGTCATTCCAAAACGTGGACTGTGTAAAATATAATATTTACCGAACTATAACGCGTCAAATTTCACGATTGGAAAACTGTGAGGATCTATACGCTATGCTAGAGCAAAATGTCTGTTCAAGAACTGACCCCAAGTCATCCAAGACAAACCGAATATGTTTAAAGGCAGAAGCCGTTTGTTAGAGATATGGAATCTTCATATGTGAGTTGTTAAAGAGTCTTGCATGCTTCCAGTCTGATAACTTCGGGGATTTACGTGCGTGAAATACGTGTCAAAGCCGACCGGTAGCGAGCGAAGATAGCCGAAGGGAGTTCCGACTGGCATTCTTCTGGTCCTTGAAGGTGAGTATTTTATTGTTTTTGGTTCATATATATGCTCTAAATGTGTTACAGAAAGTGAAAAAAGAAGATAAAAAAGACCAAGATGTCTGTGATTCTTGAATGATGTGCTGTTTTGCTGAATTGTCTTTCTTCCAATCAACATGCCCGGTTCATGAAGGAAGATGATATTTATTTCCACTAAGTTCGATTAATTTGCCAACGATGGGTCGAAGGGTTTCCAATAGCGAAGACAGGGAATTTTTACACAGGAATCCGTACAATATCTCCAAAAATACCGTTAATGTATACAGAACATATCAAGCACCTGTTTAAAATCCCTAAAGTTCTGTTGGTTCTACTTTGAAAGTTTTGCGCCTTATTGGTGCTTATGATATTCCTGAAGGGTTAGATGGCTCAAATTGACGATGGTTGGTTGTTTTAGCTTATTGGCGCGTCCATTCGTATGAATGGTGTGCGCCATACTACTGAATATGATTACCTTGAGCGATTAAGAGAACTGTGATGTTTTTACGCAATATATTGAATGTCTCTGTACAGGAAAAAATTGACGAAGGTCGTTTTGAGTTATAGAATTCATTAGGTAATTATTTCAGTTAAAAATACAATCTCAACGGCACTTTCAGCTGCATTAAAAATAAATTTATCAGTCTTACTTGTAGATTTGAAATGGGCAGACTGAAAACGAGGTTAACTCTCCACCCACTGGTTGCAGTATTTGCCGATAACTTGAACTCTCCATAGAGGTGGCCTTCCCAAGTTCGGCTAATATCCATAACAGCTGTAAATACTCCGGGAAAGATGGACAGCCAAACCAGTTGAATTCGCTGGAAGATCACTGCCTTCATGAGAACGAAATCTGGCGACAAAGAAAGGCAACTAAAAAGGATATCTTCTATTTCCGAAACGCTGTGTTTAAAATACATTGTCTTTGATAGAAGGGAACGCTCTGTTAAAAATACATTGTCTTTGATAGAAGGGAACGCTGAGTTAAAATGTATTGCTTTTGACGGCAAGACACGCTGTGTTACAAATACATTGCTTTTGATAGAAAGAGACGCTGTGTTACAAATACATTGCTTTTGATAGAAAGAAACGCTGTGTTACAAATACATTGCTTTTGATAGAAGGGAACGCTGTGTTAAAAATACATTGCCTTTGATAGAAGGAAACGCTGTGTTAAAAATGCATTGTCTTTGATAGAAAGAAACGCTGTGTTACAAATACATTGCTTTTGATAGAAGGGAACGCTGTGTTAAAAATACATTGTCTTTGATAGAAGGAAACGCTGTGTTAAAAATACATTGTCTTTGATAGAAGGGAACGCTGTGTTAAAAATGCATTGCCTTTGATAGAAGGGAACGCTGTGTTAAAATACATTGTCTTTGATAGAAGGGAACGTTGTGTTAAAAATGCATTGTCTTTGATAGAAGGGAACGCTGTGTTAAAAACACACTGTCGTTGATAGAAGGCAACGCTGTGTTAAAAATACATTGCTTTTGGTAGAAAGAAACGCTGTGTTAAAAATACATTGTCTTTGATAGAAGGGAACGCTGTGTTAAAAATACATTGTCTTTGATAGAAGGGAACGCTGTGTTAAAAATACATTGCCTTTGATAGAAGGGAACGCTGTGTTAAAAATACGTTGTCTTTGATAGAAGGGAACGCTGTGTTAAAAATACATTGTCTTTGATAGAAGGGAACACTGTGTTAAAAATACATTGTCTTTGATAGAAGGGAACGCTGTGTTAAAAATACGTTGTCTTTGATAGAAGGGAACGCTGTGTTAAAAATACGTTGTCTTTGATTGAAGGGAACGCTGTGTTAAAAATACGTTGTCTTTGATAGAAGGGAACGCTGTGTTAAAAATACATTGTCTTTGATAGAAGGGAACGCTGTGTTAAAAATACGTTGTCTTTGATAGAAGGGAACGCTGTGTTAAAAATACATTGTCTTTGATAGAAGGGAACGCTGTGTTAAAATACATTGTCTTTGATAGAAGGGAACGCTGTGTTAAAAATGCATTGTCTTTGATAGAAGGGAACGCTGTGTTAAAATACATTGTCTTTGGTAGAAGGGAACGCTGTGTTAAAAATGCATTGTCTTTGATGGAAGGGAACGCTGTGTTAAAATACATTGTCTTTGATAGAAGGGAACGCTGTGTTAAAAATACATTGTCTTTGATAGAAGGGAACGCTGTGCTAAAATACATTGCCTTTGATAGAAGGGAACGCTGTGTTAAAAATACATTGTCTTTGATAGAAGGGAACGCTGTGTTAAAATACATTGCCTTTGATAGAAGGGAACGCTGTGTTAAAAATACATTGTCTTTGATAGAAGGGAACGCTGTGCTAAAAATACATTGTCTTTGATAGAAGGGAACGCTGTGCTAAAAATACATTGTCTTTGATGGAAGGGAACGCTGTGTTAAAAATACATTGTCTTTGATGGAAGGGAACGCTGTGTTAAAAATACATTGTCTTCGATAGAAGGGAACGCTGTGCTAAAAATACATTGTCTTTGATAGAAGGGAACGCTGTGCTAAAAATACATTGTCTTCGATAGAAGGGAACGCTGAGTTAAAAATACATTGTCTTTGATAGAAGGGAACGCTGTGTTAAAAATACATTTTCTTTGATGGAAGGGAAGGCTGTGTTAAAAATACATTGTCTTTGATAGAAGGGAACGCTGTGCTATAAATACATTGTCTTTAATAGAAGGGAAGGCTGTGTTAAAAATACATTGTCTTTGATGGAAGGGAACGCTGTGTTAAAAATACATTGTCTTTGATGGAAGTGAACGCTGTGTTAAAAATACATTGTCTTTGATGGAAGGGAAAGCTGTGTTAAAAATACATTGTCTTTGATGTAAGGGAAGCGTGTGTTAAAAAATACATTGTCTTTGATGGAAGTGAACGCTGTGTTAAAAAATACATTGTCTTTGATAGAAGGGAACGTTGTGTTAAAAATACATTGTCTTTGATGGAAGGGAAAGCTGTGTTAAAAATACATTGTCTTTGATAGAAGGGAACGCTGTGTTAAAAATACATTGTCTTTGATGGAAGGGAACGCTGTGTTAAAAATACATTGTCTTTGATAGAAGGGGACGCTGTGTTAAAAATACATTGTCTTTGATGGAAGTGAACGCTGTGTTAAAAATACATTGTCTTTGATAGAAGGGAACGCTGTGTTAAAGATACATTGTCTTTGATAGAAGGGAACGCTTTGTTAAAAATGCATTGTCTTTGATAGAAGGGAACGCTGTGTTAAAATACATTGTCTTTGATAAAAGGGAACGCTGTGTTAAACATACATTGTCTTTGATAGAAGGGAACGCTGTGTTAAAAATGCATTGTCTTTGATAGAAGGGAACGCTGTGTTAAAAATACATTGTCTTTGATAGAAGGAAACGTTGTGTTAAAAAATACATTGTCTTTGATAGAGGAAACGCTGTGTTAAAAATACATTGTGTTGGATAGAAGGGAACACTGTGTTAAAAATACATTGTCTTTGATAGAAGGGAACGCTGTGTTAAAAATACATTGTGTTGGATAGAAGGGAACACTGTGTTAAAAATACATTGTCTTTGATGGAAAGGAACGCTGTGTTAAAAATACATTGTCTTTGATAGAAGGGAACGCTGTGTTACAAATACATTGTCTTTGATAGGAGGGAACGCTGTGTTAAAAATACAACGTCTGTGATAGAAAGGAACGCTGTGTTAAAAATACATTGTCTTTGATAGAAGGGAAGGCTGTGTTAAAAATACATTGTCTTTGATAGAAGGAAACGCTGTGTTAAAAATACATTGTCTTTGATAGAAGGGAACGCTGTGTTAAAAATACATTGTGTTGGATAGAAGGGAACACTGTGTTAAAAATACATTGTCTTTGATGGAAAGGAACGCTGTGTTAAAAATACATTGTCTTTGATAGAAGGGAACGCTGTGTTAAAAATACATTGTCTTTGATAGAAGGGAACGTTGTGTTAAATATACATTGTCTTTGATAGAAGGGAACGCTGTGTTAAAAATACATTGTCTTTGATAGAAGGGAACGCTGTGTTAAAAATACATTGTCTTTGATAGAAGGGAACGCTGTGTTAAAAATGCATTGCCTTTGATAGAAGGGAACGCTGTGTTAAAATACATTGTCTTTGATAGAAGGGAACGTTGTGTTAAAAATGCATTGTCTTTGATAGAAGGGAACGATGTGTTAAAATACATTGTCTTTGATAGAAGGGAACGCTGTGTTAAAATACATTGTCTTTGATAGAAGGGAACGCTGTGTTAAAATTACATTGTCTTTGATAGAAGGGAACGCTGTGTTAAAAATACGTTGTCTTTGATAGAAGGGAACGCTGTGTTAAAAATACGTTGTCTTTGATTGAAGGGAACGCTGTGTTAAAAATACGTTGTCTTTGATAGAAGGGAACGCTGTGTTAAAAATACATTGTCTTTGATAGAAGGGAACGCTGTGTTAAAAATACGTTGTCTTTGATAGAAGGGAACGCTGTGTTAAAAATACATTGTCTTTGATAGAAGGGAACGCTGTGTTAAAATACATTGTCTTTGATAGAAGGGAACGCTGTGTTAAAAATGCATTGTCTTTGATAGAAGGGAACGCTGTGTTAAAATACATTGTCTTTGGTAGAAGGGAACGCTGTGTTAAAAATGCATTGTCTTTGATAGAAGGGAACGCTGTGTTAAAATACATTGTCTTTGATAGAAGGGAACGCTGTGTTAAAAATACATTGTCTTTGATAGAAGGGAACGCTGTGCTAAAAATACATTGTCTTTGATGGAAGGGAACGCTGTGTTAAAAATACATTGTCTTTGATGGAAGGGAACGCTGTGTTAAAAATACATTGTCTTTGATGGAAGGGAACGCTGTGTTAAAAATACATTGTCTTTGATAGAAGGGAACGCTGTGTTAAAAATACATTGTCTTTGATAGAAGGGAACGCTGTGCTAAAAATACATTGTCTTTGATGGAAGGGAACGCTGTGTTAAAAATACATTGCCTTTGATAGAAGGGAACGCTGTGCTAAAAATACATTGCCTTTGATAGAAGGGAACGCTGTGCTAAAAATACATTGCCTTTGATAGAAGGGAACGCTGTGTTAAAATACATTGTCTTTGATAGAAGGGAACGTTGTGTTAAAAATGCATTGTCTTTGATAGAAAGAAACGCTGTGTTACAAATACATTGCTTTTGATAGAAGGGAACGCTGTGTTAAAAATACATTGTCTTTGATAGAAGGGAACGCTGTGTTAAAATACATTGTCTTTGATAGAAGGGAACGTTGTGTTAAAAATGCATTGTCTTTGATAGAAGGGAACGCTGTGTTAAAATACATTGTCTTTGATGGAAGGGAACGCTGTGTTAAAAATACATTGCCTTTGATAGAAGGGAACGCTGTGTTAAAATACATTGTCTTTGATGGAAGGGAACGCTGTGTTAAAAATACATTGCCTTTGATAGAAGGGAACGCTGTGCTAAAAATACATTGCCTTTGATAGAAGGAAACGCTGTGTTAAAAATACATTGTCTTTGATAGAAGGGAACGCTGTGTTAAAATACATTGTCTTTGATAGAAGGGAACGTTGTGTTAAAAATGCATTGTCTTTGATAGAAGGGAACGATGTGTTAAAATACATTGCCTTTGATAGAAGGGAACGCTGTGTTAAAATACATTGTCTTTGATAAAAGGGAACGCTGTGTTAAACATACATTGTCTTTGATAGAAGGGAACGCTGTGTTAAAAATGCATTGTCTTTGATAGAAGGGAACGCTGTGTTAAAAATACATTGTCTTTGATAGAAGGAAACGTTGTGTTAAAAAATACATTGTCTTTGATAAAGGAAACGCTGTGTTAAAAATACATTGTGTTGGATAGAAGGGAACACTGTGTTAAAAATACATTGTCTTTGATAGAAGGGAACGCTGTGTTAAAAATACATTGTGTTGGATAGAAGGGAACACTGTGTTAAAAATACATTGTCTTTGATGGAAAGGAACGCTGTGTTCAAAACACATTGTCTTTGTTAGAAGGGAACGCTGTGTTAAAAATACATTGTCTTTGATAGAAGGGAACGCTGTGTTAAAAATACAACGTCTTTGATAGAAAGGAACGCTGTGTTAAAAATACATTGTCTTTGATAGAAGGGAAGGCTGTGTTAAAAATACATTGTCTTTGATAGAAGGAAACGCTGTGTTAAAAATACATTGTCTTTGATAGAAGGGAAGGCTGTGTTAAAAATACATTGTCTTTGATAGAAGGAAACGCTGTGTTAAAAATACATTGTCTTTGATAGAAGGGAACGCTGTGTTAAAAATACATTGTGTTGGATAGAAGGGAACACTGTGTTAAAAATACATTGTCTTTGATGGAAAGGAACGCTGTGTTAAAAATACATTGTCTTTGATAGAAGGGAACGCTGTGTTAAAAATACATTGTCTTTGATAGAAGGGAACGTTGTGTTAAATATACATTGTCTTTGATAGAAGGGAACGCTGTGTTAAAAATACATTGTCTTTGATAGAAGGGAACGCTGTGTTAAAAATACATTGTCTTTGATAGAAGGGAACGCTGTGTTAAAAATGCATTGCCTTTGATAGAAGGGAACGCTGTGTTAAAATACATTGTCTTTGATAGAAGGGAACGTTGTGTTAAAAATGCATTGTCTTTGATAGAAGGGAACGATGTGTTAAAATACATTGTCTTTGATAGAAGGGAACGCTGTGTTAAAATACATTGTCTTTGATAGAAGGGAACGCTGTGTTAAAATTACATTGTCTTTGATAGAAGGGAACGCTGTGTTAAAAATACGTTGTCTTTGATAGAAGGGAACGCTGTGTTAAAAATACGTTGTCTTTGATTGAAGGGAACGCTGTGTTAAAAATACGTTGTCTTTGATAGAAGGGAACGCTGTGTTAAAAATACATTGTCTTTGATAGAAGGGAACGCTGTGTTAAAAATACGTTGTCTTTGATAGAAGGGAACGCTGTGTTAAAAATACATTGTCTTTGATAGAAGGGAACGCTGTGTTAAAATACATTGTCTTTGATAGAAGGGAACGCTGTGTTAAAAATGCATTGTCTTTGATAGAAGGGAACGCTGTGTTAAAATACATTGTCTTTGGTAGAAGGGAACGCTGTGTTAAAAATGCATTGTCTTTGATAGAAGGGAACGCTGTGTTAAAATACATTGTCTTTGATAGAAGGGAACGCTGTGTTAAAAATACATTGTCTTTGATAGAAGGGAACGCTGTGCTAAAAATACATTGTCTTTGATGGAAGGGAACGCTGTGTTAAAAATACATTGTCTTTGATGGAAGGGAACGCTGTGTTAAAAATACATTGTCTTTGATGGAAGGGAACGCTGTGTTAAAAATACATTGTCTTTGATAGAAGGGAACGCTGTGTTAAAAATACATTGTCTTTGATAGAAGGGAACGCTGTGCTAAAAATACATTGTCTTTGATGGAAGGGAACGCTGTGTTAAAAATACATTGCCTTTGATAGAAGGGAACGCTGTGCTAAAAATACATTGCCTTTGATAGAAGGGAACGCTGTGCTAAAAATACATTGCCTTTGATAGAAGGGAACGCTGTGTTAAAATACATTGTCTTTGATAGAAGGGAACGTTGTGTTAAAAATGCATTGTCTTTGATAGAAAGAAACGCTGTGTTACAAATACATTGTTTTTGATAGAAGGGAACGCTGTGTTAAAAATACATTGTCTTTGATAGAAGGGAACGCTGTGTTAAAATACATTGTCTTTGATAGAAGGGAACGTTGTGTTAAAAATGCATTGTCTTTGATAGAAGGGAACGCTGTGTTAAAATACATTGTCTTTGATGGAAGGGAACGCTGTGTTAAAAATACATTGCCTTTGATAGAAGGGAACGCTGTGTTAAAATACATTGTCTTTGATGGAAGGGAACGCTGTGTTAAAAATACATTGCCTTTGATAGAAGGGAACGCTGTGCTAAAAATACATTGCCTTTGATAGAAGGAAACGCTGTGTTAAAAATACATTGTCTTTGATAGAAGGGAACGCTGTGTTAAAATACATTGTCTTTGATAGAAGGGAACGTTGTGTTAAAAATGCATTGTCTTTGATAGAAGGGAACGATGTGTTAAAATACATTGCCTTTGATAGAAGGGAACGCTGTGTTAAAATACATTGTCTTTGATAAAAGGGAACGCTGTGTTAAACATACATTGTCTTTGATAGAAGGGAACGCTGTGTTAAAAATGCATTGTCTTTGATAGAAGGGAACGCTGTGTTAAAAATACATTGTCTTTGATAGAAGGAAACGTTGTGTTAAAAAATACATTGTCTTTGATAAAGGAAACGCTGTGTTAAAAATACATTGTGTTGGATAGAAGGGAACACTGTGTTAAAAATACATTGTGTTTGATAGAAGGGAACGCTGTGTTAAAAATACATTGTGTTGGATAGAAGGGAACACTGTGTTAAAAATACATTGTCTTTGATGGAAAGGAACGCTGTGTTCAAAATACATTGTCTTTGTTAGAAGGGAACGCTGTGTTAAAAATACATTGTCTTTGATAGGAGGGAACGCTGTGTTAAAAATACAACGTCTTTGATAGAAAGGAACGCTGTGTTAAAAATACATTGTCTTTGATAGAAGGGAAGGCTGTGTTAAAAATACATTGTCTTTGATAGAAGGAAACGCTGTGTTAAAAATACATTGTCTTTGATAGAAGGGAACGCTGTGTTAAAAATACATTGTGTTGGATAGAAGGGAACACTGTGTTAAAAATACATTGTCTTTGATGGAAAGGAACGCTGTGTTAAAAATACATTGTCTTTGATAGAAGGGAACGCTGTGTTAAAAATACATTGTCTTTGATAGAAGGGAACGTTGCGTTAAATATACATTGTCTTTGATAGAAGGGAACGCTGTGTTAAAAATACATTGTCTTTGATAGAAGGGAACGCTGTGTTAAAAATACATTGTCTTTGATAGAAGGGAACGCTGTGTTAAAAATACATTGTCTTTGATAGAAGGGAACGCTGTGTTAAAAATACATTGTGTCTCATAGAAGGGAACGCTGTGTTAAAAAATACATTGTGTCTCATAGAAGGGAACGCTGTGTTAAAAAATACATTGTGTCTCATAGACGGGAACGCTGTGTTAAAAATACATTGTCTTTGATAGAAGGAAACGCTGTGTTAAAAATACATTGTCTTTGATAGAAGGAAACGCTGTGTTAAAAATGCATTGTCTTTGATAGAAGGGAACGTTGTGTTTAAAAATACATTGTCTTTGATAGAAGGGAACGCTGTGTTAAAAATACATTGTCTTTGATAGAAGGGAACGCTGTGTTAAAAATACATTGTCTTTGATAGAAGGGAACGCTGTGTTAAAAATACATTGTGTCTCATAGAAGGGAACGCTGTGTTAAAAAATACATTGTGTCTCATAGAAGGGAACGCTGTGTTAAAAAATACATTGTGTCTCATAGACGGGAACGCTGTGTTAAAAATACATTGTCTTTGATAGAAGGGAACGCTGTGTTAAAAATACATTGTCTTTGATAGAAGGGAAGGCTGTGTTAAAAATACATTGTCTTTGATAGAAGGAAACGCTGTGTTAAAAATGCATTGTCTTTGATAGAAGGGAACGCTGTGTTAAAAATACATTGTGTTGGATAGAAGGGAACACTGTGTTAAAAATACATTGTCTTTGATGGAAGGGAACACTGTGTTAAAAATACATTGTCTTTGATAGAAGGGAACGCTGTGTTAAAAATACATTGTGTTGGATAGAAGGGAACACTGTGTTAAAAATACATTGTCTTTGATGGAAAGGAACGCTGTGTTAAAAATACATTGTCTTTGATAGAAGGGAACGCTGTGTTAAAAATACATTGTCTTTGATAGGAGGGAACGCTGTGTTAAAAATACAACGTCTTTGATAGAAAGGAACGCTGTGTTAAAAATACAATGTCTTTGATAGAAAGGAACGCTGTGTTAAAAATACATTGTCTTTGATAGAAGGGAAGGCTGTGTTAAAAATACATTGTCTTTGATAGAAGGAAACGCTGTGTTAAAAATACATTGTCTTTGATAGAAGGGAACGCTGTGTTAAAAATACATTGTGTTGGATAGAAGGGAACACTGTGTTAAAAATACATTGTCTTTGATGGAAAGGAACGCTGTGTTAAAAATACATTGTCTTTGATGGAAAGGAACGCTGTGTTAAAAATACATTGTCTTTGATAGGAGGGAACGCTGTGTTAAAAATACAACGTCTTTGATAGAAAGGAACGCTGTGTTAAAAATACATTGTCTTTGATAGAAGGGAACGCTGTGTTAAAAATGCATTGTGTTGGATAGAAGGGAACACTGTGTTAAAAATACATTGTCTTTGATAGAAGGGAACGCTGTGTTAAAAATACATTGTCTTTGATAGCAGGGAACGCTGTGTTAAAAATACATTGTCTTTGATAGAAGGGAACGCTGTGTTAAAAATACATGTACATGGTCTTTGATAGAAGGGAACGCTGTGTTAAAAATACATTGTCTTTGATAGAAGGGAACGCTGTGTTAAAAATACATGTACATGGTCTTTGATAGAAAGGAACGCTGTGTTAAAAATACATTGTCTTTGATAGAAGGGAACACTGTGTTAAAAATACATGTACATGGTCTTTGATAGAAGGGAACGCTGTGTTAAAAATACATGTACATGGTCTTTGACAGAAGGGAACGCTGTGTTAAAAATACATGTACATGGTCTTTGATAGAAGGGAACGCTGTGTTAAAAATACATGTACATGGTCTTTGATAGAAGGGAACGCTGTGTTAAAAATACATTGTCTTTGATAGAAGGGAACGCTGTGTTAAAAATACATTGTCTTTGATAGAAGGGAACGCTGTGTTAAAAATACATGTACATGGTCTTTGATAGAAGGGAACGCTGTGTTAAAAATACATTGTCTTTGATAGAAGGGAACGCTGTGTTAAAAATACATTGTCTTTGATAGAAGGGAACGCTGTGTTAAAAATACATTGTCTTTGATAGAAGGGAACGCTGTGTTAAAAATACATGTACCTGGTCTTTGATAGAAGGGAACGCTGTGTTAAAAATACATTGTCTTTGATAGAAGGGAACGCTGTGTTAAAAATACATGTACATGGTCTTTGATAGAAGGGAACGCTGTGTTAAAAATACATTGTCTTTGATAGAAGGGAACGCTGTGTTAAAAATACATTGTCTTTGATAGAAGGGAACGCTGTGTTAAAAATACATGTACATGGTCTTTGATAGAAGGGAACGCTGTGTTAAAAATACATGTACATGGTCTTTGATAGAAGGGAACGCTGTGTTAAAAATACATTGTCTTTGATAGAAGGGAACGCTGTGTTAAAAATACATGTACATGGTCTTTGATAGAAGGGAACGCTGTGTTAAAAATACATGTACATGGTCTTTGATAGAAGGGAACGCTGTGTTAAAAATACATTGTCTTTGATAGAAGGGAACGCTGTGTTAAAAATACATGTACATGGTCTTTGATAGAAGGGAACGCTGTGTTAAAAATACATTGTCTTTGATAGAAGGGAACGCTGTGTTAAAAAATACATTGTCTTTGATGGAAGGGAACGATGTGTTAAAAATACATTGTCTTTGATAGAAGGTATAGGTTTAATTACTAGGAGCTGAGATACGTTTATTCCAGAAGACATTTTATGTGATGCATTAGACTGTTGCGTTGACAAAAAATGTACCAATTCCCCAAGCCATATTGGCCACATTCAAGTACATGTATAAAAGGAGCAATGTAAACCTAAAGAAATATTATTTATTGTTTGCAAAAATGAATTCAATGCCGCTGTCAATGCTGTATGTGTGTGCGTGGGGTGCGGGTGTGTGTATGGGGGGGGGGGGGGGGGTGTTATGAGTCACATTCAAGAATAGTTCATTCATATTGCGGGGTTACCACGATTATTGTGGAGGAGTTGCCTGATACTCGTCGAAGGTCGAGGGTTCCCTCCTGACAGAGAGCCCGATTTATTCTCCCACTAGACCTAGAGTGAAATATTTAACCACATCAATCACGATTGTTGTGAAAGAATCCTCCCTAGTTATCAGTAGGAAAGCCCCGACCTTTCGCTGGTCACTGACAACCCCCGGGGTCAAAACAATACGGGGAGCTAGTTACTTTCACTGATAACCATACTGGCTATATTAGTATCAATATGAACTAAAATTACGAGTAAACACCGTCAAGAAAAAAATTGTCACTTTTTATTTACGTCTTCAGCGATCTATTTTAAAAATATTTGTTGACTTATAGATTGCAAAATCGTACAAAAGCTATTAGCGGTAGCCATTGCTATTTTCCTTTCCTCGTCAATAATTATGTCAAAGGCGGCTTAATTTGAGTCTAAGACATTACGCACAGCTTATTATGTAAAAGAAAAACTTTACTTACGTACACTTCCGAGTTTAAGGCTTGGAGAAAAATCCAAGTGACTTCCTGAGTAAAAAAAATAAACAAAGATATTGCAATCGTGATTGTTTTAAACCACGTTGTAGACAGTTAATGAATCGAAAGGGCGACTGAAACTGAAAAACTAACGGACGTTAATTTTCAATTTTTAAGCCGATTTTATTATTAGGGATCTTAATAAAAGTTTATTTGTGCGATTCTTCGGTCAACAGACAAGCAAGAAATGGCACAGCTTACCTCTATTTGTTTCGAACCATGCCCTAGGAGATTAGGGGTGTTTTTCGGTGCATTTGAAAGTCGATTTGACTCTCGCTGGTCACACAAGATGTTACACAGGGTAAACGCATATCTCAACTTTTAACGCTGCATCAAAACGTGCCGGTAAGACGAAGGAAAACTCTCAACCGTTATCCGCGATTTAAAAAGATTCGCATTTATGTATTTTGACAATGAGAACGACACGGCCCTGTTATTTTTACATCGTCTGTGCCATAGCTAAATCCGAATGAGTATTGTTTAGTGGTTCAAGGACGGTCACGTGACCAAATAGAGGTGTTCTTTTTCGTTGAATTAAATAGCTTACAATCTAAACGGCTTGACGCTTAATTCTTTTTTTTTCTATGTAAATAAGGCTAGGCTATAGAAAATTTACTCTGTTATAGGCCAACACAACCATTAGGGGTCCAACTGGGATATATTGTCAAAAATTCAGCGTTATTACTTCAAATTAAAGCCGGTCCTTTTCATTTGTTCGTTTTCTTTCTTTTTTTCATGTAGGCAATATTGACGTAAAATGACAAAATACGTTTAAGGTCAATGGATTAAAAGCCTAATCACCAAACGGTCGATGGTTCAAATACTACTCCGCCCAAAAATATGTGTAAATTTTCTGACTGCGTTTTAGTGGATTCATTGAGGTTTAACGCCATGCACACTCAAGATTATTTCACAAATTCCAGCAAGAAGGACAGCGTTTTAATCCGGGGATGATTGTCGGGTATACTAGAAGATGTTCATGGTTTCCTTCAAACTAAAACATAAGAATCTTGACCATGTCTAAAGGAGATCTTGCGAGAATATACGATTATAAAAATCCAAATCTATGAGTTAATTTTGTTTTTCGTCTGTTCATTTTTGTATTCATTTATACATCATTCTTTGTTCAGATTTTGACACTTGTGCAATCACTATGAAACCGCTACGTTGTTTAAAGTCTTCGATTTTTTTCTCAACTCGTTAAAAGTGGCATTTGACCATACGTGTATATCCCAGAACATTATTATAAAACACAGCCCACAATGCTAATATCGACGTTGAGAGAATTTCGTTGCGCTTGATTCAATAGCCCAAGTGTGTACGCATTCAACGCTTCGGAAATTCTCGATCCCAAAGGTACGAGAATATCGTGTGGATATCAGGCCTCTAGTTAATATACCTGATTCCTAAAGGTTTTGAAAAACATGACAACAAGTCTTGGGTCAAAATCTCAACAAAGAATGATGTGTGTAGTTTTGTAATCTATTTTAGAATGGCCTATAATGATTATAGGCTAATCTTACAAATAGATAAGGCAGTCGGTATTTAGTGCTCGCAATAGGTGCCATATTCTGGGCCCGTGTTCGATTCCCGTATCGGACGTCAGTCAAAATCGATGGAAGAATTTCTGTCATTTTTCAAGAAAGTGTAATCCCAAAAATAACCAGAATACTGTTATGCTCACTTTCTAAGACTCACTGTTTTCAAGAAAGTGCCATCCCAAAAAAAAACTGAATACTGTTATGCTCACTTTCTAAGACTCACTGTTTTCAAGAAAGTGCCATCCCAAAAAAAACCAGAATACTGTTATGCTCACTTTCTAAGACTCACTGTTTTCAAGAAAGTGTAATCCCAAAAATAACCAGAATACTGTTATGCTCACTTTCTAAGACTCACTGTTTTCAAGAAAGTGTAATCCCAAAATAACCAGAATACTGTTATGCTCACTTTCTAAGAAGGGCATCCCAAAAATAACCAGAATACTGTTATGCTCACTTTCTAAGACCCACTGTTTTCAAGAAAGTGCCATCCCAAAAATAACCAGAATACTGTTATGCTCACTTTCTAAGACTCACTGTTTTCCAGAAAGTGCCATCCCAAAAAAACAAGAATACTGTTATGCTCACTTTCTAAGACTCACTGTTTTCAAGTAAGTGCCATCCCAAAAATAACAAGAATACTGTTATGCTCACTTTTCTAATTAACCTCGTGAATCGAAATGGGTAAACCATAAATGAATGGTTACATGGAGTTATAATAAACCATGATATGAAACCTCGCATTTTCGATCCTGATAGTTTTGGTCACATGATGGACTGATAACTTTTGGTATGTCGATCATTGCTGTCACACCTCAGCGAAGAACTCTTTATAAAGTAGTCATCCTGATGATGGTTTGAGAATAAACCAAATATTGAGTTCATATGTCTTACATGCTAGTCAGTGGAAATTCTAATATTTAAAGAACTCTTTACTGATTGACTGATGATTTTAGTTCATGGATCGCCATGGACCTCGCAAAAATCTAAAATTTCTCCATTACCTTATTCGCCTCCCATCCATCCACACACCCCAATTTAGTATAAAAACATGATTGATTGATTGATATAAGCGTGTTTATAATCTCTCGGTAACAAGCACATCAACCAGTCAATCAATCATGATGTTTTACACTGTTTGGTGGCGGGGGCGGGGGGGGGGGTTGTTCTTAAAAAATATGATAGAATAGAAACTGAAGCCAAGATTACATAAGGTGTTATTTTTCAAATTTATTTTAACCAATAATTATTGGTGAGAAAAACGGATTATCTATGAGTTTATAAATCTAATAATAAGGTATGGGATCACACTGAGGGGTGTATACCGGTACAGGCTCGCGTCCATCCGTTCTAGGAATCGGTCGTCGACTGCCATCCTTGATGCAATAAAAGAAAAATATCCCGTCGAAATCCATGAAGATTTCTCCGGGTTTCGGCAAATTAGGATCAAAAATTTTACAAAATTCCTTAAATTCTTGAATCCAATTGTCTTCGTATACCAATCCTGTTCTCCATCGTCCAAGCCGTTTAATAGATAGTCCATTGCCTTTATTTTTGAAATCTGCATAAGGAATGCCGAAAACTCTTCGGCTCCAATATTTGGCGACTGCAGAGGTAATAGGTCCTTTGTTCCTGCCACGCCGGAATCGATTGGTTCTGTAGCCATTGATCGGGCCTTCGAGTAACCCTTTCTCCATACTTGACAGATCTGCAATACTCGCCTTGTTTCTCAGACAGAAAGAGCATTTACCTCGAGCCCCGTACACACAAAGGGCAATAAGGATGAGACCAGACAGGGTGGCAAAGAATGATAATGGTATCATCCATTCCATGCACGAGGTTGATCCGGTGTCGACCGTTGATTGTCCAGTCGACTCACTAATGGTGCCTGTAGATCTCGAGGTCACCAAACTTGGCTTATCTGAGGTTGTGGGTTTTCGTAATGGTAATCCATTTGAAATATCTACCAAAAGGCATACTGATAACAACAGAGAAAAATTCAGTTTCTTCATTGTTATCACAGAACGTTGAAACACGCTGCTTTCTCAAGAGCTGTCGAACAACATTCGACGTCCGTGTTTGTTACGTCACCAAATCAAATGATCGACTTGACGCCCATTGTGACGTCAGTATGATTTGCGTCACAGTATATTGCCCCATTTATACCTCTCCTTGGCAGAAACTTGAGATCTATCTGCTGAGCTAAATTTCATTCGTGGCACTTGCCTTTAAGCACATAGCTCACGTTAGCGGTGAACTTTAGGTGAGATTTTCGTGATTCGTGGCGCTGCGTCAAATATTCAGCGTGTTTGATAATTTTGGCCATTCGTGCAACTTGCTTCTCGTGTGCGGTGGACGTGATCTAACTGCTTACGACTTTTTGTAACGTCATGACGTCCCTGAAGTACCAGCTATATAATTTTATCACCATTGAGATAAATTTCTTGGCATTTGATTGGTCGAAATGCCCAGAATGTAAGTCTGCATCGGAGTGCTTTCTGTGTGCGTCACAGAATTCTTCAGTCAAGACGAAATCCTATTGGGGCGTCAGTTTAGAATGTTGTTTCGTCAGCATTGAACACTATCCCTATGCTTGTCTCAAAGATCATGAAAACCCGATATAACTTTGCAACGTCATAATATAATTTATTTGTTTCGCGACGTCATTTAGACCTTGATCAATACACTCAACCCAAGACATTTTTGCGAACTTATCAAATAAAGAGCAGCTGATTATACTCAGTTTTAAGTAAACAAGCTGCTCTGGATGGTGATAAATTCGTTATATGACGCCCTCGCCTCAGAAAAATATTAAAGTGGCATGAGCTGCCAAAATGTTGATATTTTGACGTTGTTACAGAATGTTGAAATTATCGGCTATTTTGCTCAAGACGTGCAATCCAGAAGCTTTTTAGTGCTTCAAGTCTCGAGAATGTACAATAAAGTATTGTTTTAAACTAACTTTGGGTTAGAATGAATGAATGGTCGTCCCGGTTATTTAAATTTTGTTTACTTTTCGAACACTATTCAAGTTCGTATAGGCCACATACTGTATGGATTTTCCTCATTCCAATGCCAATCATTTAGTTTTTTCGATGGCCTTCAAAGCCTCTTTCTGTCGTGACGATCAGAAATTATGAAAAAAAAGTGTGAATTTTGGCAGCTCATGCCACTTTAATGTCAGACACCAAATATCTACCCGTATACCCACCCAAGGGCGTCATATAACTAATAATCTATGACACCAATACCCTCGTATAATGGGCTCCATCATTCACCAAGCTATAGTGGCAAAATACTGTTGGACTACAACCTTTTTAGGCCGGTATGTGATATTTGAAGCACAAATTCCGAACCTTGAATAACTGAATAATTCAACACTATAAGTAGGTTTGATTGCTATAGTGTTGAATATTTCACGTATACACATCGCACATACTGCTATTGAAGGACACAACTTAACATTCAACTCTTTCAGAATTTTAATTATTTCTGTTTACCAAACGAAGATCGTTTTAATGGATTTTATTTTAAATATGTATAAATTACAGTGTCAGACCCAAAAGCGGCAAGGTCGCTGGTAGTCTCGTGACGCCATGACGTTGCAAAAATGTGTAAGCAGTTAGCTTAAGGCCCGTTCACACGATGCAATTAGTTGTATACAACAGGTTGGATGCAACTAATAGACCATAAATTGCCAGTTTCGCGCCCAACAATGAAATAACGTCGCGGCATCAATCTTACACCGGACAAGCCCAGCAGACATGTTGACTTTAGCCATATTCGGTCAAGTTCCCTTTAAGTCCACGATTTTTTCGCATTTCTTGATTCATTCGGATATAAGCTGTCCGAATGTAGCTTTTCATTTCTTATATCTGATGTAAAATATCGAAAATTTGATGTTAAAAACAGGCGGATCCTTTGTCCGGTCTACTACTTGGGGCAGTAATCGTGACGTCGCTAAATGACGTCATTTGCAAGTAATTGGCAAATCATCTACTGCATAGTGTGAACGGGGCTTTACCATCGAGATCTAAAAGTAATTATTAGTTATTTTTAGATCTCTATGGGCTTTACCCTTACACCGTTTTGTGACGTTACCACGCCGTACGTCACAGCAGATATGACGCCGACTTTTTTTTATTACGACGTAACGAATACGTCATAAAGGTTACACGTTCGGTTTCCAATAGTATTGGATACATAATCGGCTTACTGAGAATTGCTGCACGACATTTGTTTAACATTGCCATACTTCAAGCGAGAAAATGGGCAGACGATTTCGGCGCCTGCGTCGAGTAAAAGAACAATTTGTCAAAATAACCAGGCGTTTTTTACGCGTATGTTGTGTTTGTGGAGACACTGAGGAAACTTTCAGAGAAGACTCCATATCGGTACGAAAATTGTTCAAAGGATCTTCATCAGACAGCAAAGATGACATGCAGTTGTGTTTATGTTCCTCAAAACATCCTCACACCTCCGAACTCTTGATCGAAGGCATCAGAGCAGGTTACATCGACATGGACCAACTCAACAAAATTTCAGCTGAGCCGGGCTCAGAGGTGCAGATCAACAGCACTCAAGCAGATCTGCTGAAATCAGACTTCAGGCCAAATCAAAGCCACGCAACTTCAACTGAGCCAAGTTTTGATGGGCAGATCAACAGCACCGAATCCGGTATGTTGTCACCAGACCTCGGCTCAGGTAAAATTAACAAAACATTGGCTGAGACTAGCTGCTGTCTCACATCTGAATCCAAAGACGAATCCGTGGAAGACAGTCATGAAGCGAGTATGTTTGTTGAATTAGTGAAGTCACAGAGAGAGACCTGACAGTTCACTTGCTTCTTCTGATTGTGACAGTTCATATGACACAGACTCGGATATCAGCTCAGTTTACGACACCACAGATCTCAGTATAACTTACGATGGTCAGTCGGACTGGATGTACGACCAGCAACTGGTGTCCACTCCAAGGGATGACATCACGGAAGGTGTCAAGGACCTTGATGGGTTACGAGCTTACTTCAGAGTTGACGCCGGCGCTGAACTCTCCGTTATTGACTGCTCTACCGATTCCGTTGATTCCCAGAATGCATCTTCAGACATCGAGACTTCACAAGATGACTCAGCCGGTTCAACGGAAGAATCCGAATCTGATTCAACAGAAGAACAAAAAGTTCAAAAGATTGTGATGGACATTTTTGCTTCCTTACTCGTCTAGGCAAGAGTAAATAGGAAACCTTAATTGTAGCAGCTGGTCATGAACAGCCCTACAAATCCAGACAAGTTATCTCGTATGTTAATAACAAACTAAACATATATGCTGTATGTAATTTCCTGAGTTGATTTTTTCTGTGTCTGTAAAATTTTGAACCTCCTCGCGATATGTTTTTCAATATAGAATGCACTAAATGTCCATCAAAAAGGCACTTGTGTTTAATTTTCTTGAAAATGCGTGCGTGTGTGTGTTTTTTAATGTTTAACCCATTTTGAAAATACCACAGTCTGGCTGATAATGTGTGCCTAAAACTGTCAAAATGGTGGTACCCATGTTGAGTTGTGTGTAGCGTGAAATCGGAATGTACTATGTCAACTTTATTTGGTTGTAAAAGATGTCTCGTGTTGAGCTATTTGAAAATAGAAAGGAAAAACCTTCAACGAGATTTAGGTAATTTTCCCCAAATCAAAACGTTAACATTACCACAAATGGGAAATGAAACTGTCGGGTCAAATAAACCAATCTTATTGTCAGTTGTAAGGTGTGCACATGTTTCAGTGACATCCAGTCACCAGACATCTAAGAATGATCAACCATAGCTTTTTGTAGGAAAGTCATAACAAATAAATAAATCATGTTTTGAGACCAGGTAGATAATGTCTTTAAGATGAAGTATATTGTATTTTACTTAAGTGTTCACTATAAGGAAACTGAAACAATCAAAGGTTTTATTAAAATCGCCTAATGTGCCTCGCTGTTGACGATGTGTTCCACAAGGGATGTTGGTGTTTTAATGCAAATTAAAAGTCAAATCCACGATTTCTACATCAGAATCCGTTCAATAGGCAGACACAAGCCATCAAAAGTTTTATTAAAATCGCCCAAAGTGCCTCGCGGTTGGCGATGTGCTCCACAAGAGATGTTGTTGTTGATTAAAGAAATCGTGAATTTGACCTTAAATTGGCCTTAAAACACCAACATCCCTTGTGGAGCACATCACCAATAGCGACCAAAGACGATTTTAATAACGCTTTTGATTGTTTCTAACTCCTCAGAGTCTAATGAACACACTCCGATGAAGAAATCGTGAATTTGACGTGTTATTAGCCTGAAAACATCAACATCCTGTGTGGGACATATCGCCAATAGAGAGGCACAATGTACGATTTTAAAGAAAATTATGATTGTTCCATGCGAATGGGATTATGAGGCAAATGGGATTATGAGGCGAATGGGATACGAATGGGGGTTTGGCCGAATGGGATTATGAGGCGAATGAGAGTATGGAATTATGAGGCAAATGAGAGTATGACTGAATGGGATTATGATGCGAATGGGTATGGGCGGCCGTTTGATTCAAAATTAAACATTTAACACTCAACACAAAGTTATTACTTTACAAGAAACTCAATACAATAGTTTTTATTTCACGTAAACATTCTGAATATTTCATGTTTTTTATATTTGTAACTCTCTTTTAATTCAAAACACATAAGTATTCGTGCAATATCTAACATTTTGCACTCTGTAAATCTTTTCGAATCGCGCGCCAAACATTTTGCACTCTGTAAATCTTTTCGAATCGCGCGCCAAACATTTTGCAATCTATAAACTTTACACGAACTGGATACATCACACACCGCCAGGGGGCGCGCTGTTCCACCAGATGGAAGTCTACCTAAAATTCAGAGCAGCCCTGATTGAGCACGGGGTCCTTGAGGACGTTCTGTCAACGGCTGAATACTTTATAAAAATACATTTGTTCAATTTTTTAAATAAAGTTTTCAGCCGTTGACAGGACGTCCATATTTACGGAAGCGTAGGGGCCTATTAGGGTCAAGTGAAAACAAATGTTTGAAATTCGGAGTTACTATCTCCTTGTGACTTGGTAACTCCGAATTAGCCGCTAATTTGGACTTTGGTCATTTTTTATGTAGCGACCAAAAGGTAGCCGTAAAACGAACTACCCATATCCTCTTCAACCTTAAAGGGCCTCCCAATCTAACATAGAGATTGACCCTTCTGCCATTCGTTGAGTCTCGTGTTGAAGATCTCGTAGAATGGCACGAGATCTCGATTGAGGGCCTCCGTGGCTCAATAGTTAGAGCGTAGGACGCTGAATCCGAACAGCCTTCCACCTAAAAATAGAATGACGAACTCCGGGTAAAATGATATCCATAAGACTATAAAGGAGGTGCTTCCTTTGAGTGGCATAGAAGGGACAATCAAGAAAGAAATGAAAGACATTTTCAATTTTTGAATGCCATTTTGGACCAGGCTGATCAGATATTATAATATCATGTTTAAATAAATCAGCTTAAAGAGTGCTCAGCCCCATTCTCATTCTACACAGAATAACTGAAGATAAATTATCAAAAGAATTATACAAGGCTGTAGAATCATTGGACTGGTTTTGTTCAGGAAAAAGAAATGACTTCATCTCTGCAACTGAAAAATTTATATTTTGGGTCTCAAAAGATTCCAGTCTTTAGTTGTTTTGGGGGAAAATGAAGAAGAGAACAGAGTGATACGGTATTTAAAGTGGCATGAGCTGCCAAAATTCACACTTTTTTCATAATTTTTGATCGTCACGACAGTAAGAGGCTTTGACGGCCATCGAAAAACTAAATGATTAGCGTTAGAATGAGGAAATCCATACAGTATGCATCCTCGGATACCCAGGGTTAAATTCTCAACAAGCTCGCCTGTAAAATGAGCGTGAGCGTAAGTTTTAATCGTGGGTTTCGACGATGTACAGTATGGCCTATACGAACCAGAATAGTGTTCGAAAAGTAAAAAAAATTTAAATAACCGGGACGACCATTCATTCATTCTAAGCCAAAGTCAGTTCAAAACAATACTTTATCGTACATTCTCGAGACTAGAAGCACTAAAAAAATTCTGAATTATACGTCTTCAGAAAAATAACCGATAATTTCAACATTCTGTTCTTACGTCAAAATATCAATATTGGTTATTTCTCTTTCGCAAACTGTAAGTACCCCCTGCTGTGTTATAACTGGAAGTTGTCAAAGCCTTTAAATATGGGGGTGACAAACCATTAACAATTTTAGAGAATAGCATTATTCTGTGTGATCTACGTGTAACTTATGAATTCATTCTGCGTAGGCTTACACTTTAATCCAATGGCTTATAGTACAATGGCTTCTACTTCTAGATGATATCAGCATGTAATCAATTTGTAATTATTTTTCGTGTGTAGTAAAATATTTTGTATTTTGACTTCCTTTCGCCATTTGAATATTGCAAAAAAAATACGGTGATTTATTGTAGGCCTATACAAAGCCCAGACTGTCCGAGGTAATCCAACTGGTAGCGAGAGAAGACAAGTTTGTTCGGTCGATCTAGGGGAGGGGCCCCTGTTGACAGAATATGTTAGCTAGCTGTGTGATAGCCATAGCATAGAGGACGAAAGGACGAAGTCCACTGCATCTTTGATTGTCCGGCATACGCCGATCTAAGACTGAATCTATTAAATGATATTCTATTCCTTCAAATGCCAACATATGGAGGAAAATTGCAAAACCTTTTTGAGTTTTATACTAGAAAGATATGTCAATATGTTAGATTAGCTTATTATGGTATACGACAAAATCGCCTTTTCTCTGCTGTTAACCCTAGTAACCATGTATAATTTTCAGTTTAGAGTGGTTGATAAGCTCTGCCAGGGCTGGGCTCAAATATTTATTTATATGAATGCTAAATCTTGTATCATGGTTCCTACCACTATAAATAAACATTTTCTGTTCAGACTGGGAGCATGTAGGGGAAAGTGGGGCAAAACGGAACACTTAATTTGTATGGGGTAAAATTTTTCAATGGGTGCATAGCATAAACAAAATATTATTTAAAAAGGTTTTTACGAGCTTAAATTTTATAATTAGCATGAAAATAACTTTGTTGCACAATCTTCTTTCAGTGTCAACAACTTTTAAAAAATTGACACCATGTCTCATTTTGCCCCAAGGGCTGGGGCAATACGATACTAAGCACATGGGCAAAACGGAACGGGAGTCTCGTTATGCCCCATGAGGTACAATATTAGTGGTAAAGCGACATGTATGATTTTTTTAAAATAATAAGTGAGTAATGAGTAATTATGAGAGAGCCTTATTTTATTCAATTTATTCAATCTTGAACAAGACATCAGAAATACTATGAAATTGGAAATACTTGTCTCACATATATACAGAATATCGGCTGTCTAGTCATAAATAAACCGGTAACAGGACAGTTGGAACAAAACAGAAACAAAAATTCCTGGGCTATTCGTTGTGTTTGATAAAATCAAGTGCATAGATCACAGATAAATTCTACATCATCTCTACTGATTCCGGCACAAGCAGTGTGAGACCATTCCATACAGACAGGCACTCCACCACTCCGAGCAATATATACACTGTGCATCAGAACCACTTTCCACATGTGGATCGCCAAACTTCGATGAAGATTTAGCTTTTAGACCCCCCTTCCTTGGCCTTTTACCCTTGTCTTGCTTTTTTGTTGAGTCCCTTTTGCCCAATTCCAATAGACTGTCTTTGTAGGGGCTGCTAGTTAGAATCGTGGCTTTTCCTCTTTTGGTGGATCTATTCGGTCGAACAGAGGCTTTTGGGGGTGGCGAAAACGTGAAAGGAGAAATAAATTTTTCCGCATTGCTAGACGTGCTTCCTACACTAGTTCCAGCAGAGGAGGAACCTGGTAAGGGGGTTGGTAAATCGCAATCTTTTGCTTTGTTGAGGGAATGTGGGCTGGTTACAATGTCTGGGGAGGTTGTGCAGGGTCTAGCCAAAACGGATTGCAACATTGGAGCTGATAGAGATCCTGACGCCGCGATGGAAACATCATCTGAAACGGACGTTGAATTGTAGCTTGGATCTGGAGATATATGTGCTGTTAGCACTGAAGACGACTCTAAAGTTTCATTCAGGGGTGCAGCAATATCTGGATATGGTTCATCGGAAGGAGCAGAGAAAGTGGGGTTTAAAGATGGTGCTGGGAAATCTGTGGTTTCGGCAGGCGCGAATTCTTCTGGCTTGAATATATCTCTGTTAGTTGGAAATATTCCAGTCTTTCTAAAACCATTTGCGGCTGTATCTACCGTGGCTGCTCTCGTAAACGCATTTCCAAAAATTTCAGCAACTTGATAAATTGTAACAACTCTTCCAGGGTTGTTCCTGAGCCATTTTTCTACCTCCTGGTCATAGAACGTGGACAGCGGCTTCATAAAACTTACGTCCAAGGGCTGTAGTTTATGGGAACAATGAGGGGGTAGGCACAATAATTCTACTCCATTTTCACGCGCCAAATCAATGACTTCAATATTCTTCGTATGTGTAGAATGCCCATCCAAGATCAACAGAACACGATTGTCTTTTGAAGCCCCGGACATTTTCACAAAGTAGCTAAACCACTCAGTAAAAACAGACGTTTGCATCCAACCACTTTTGTGGCACGCGACAATAGATCCAGGGGGGGGGCTCCATCCATAAGCTCTGGCTTCATCCTGACACGGGGAAAAATGAAGAGCGGAGGAATAAACGATCCCGTGGCATTCATGCATATCTCCACTGTTACTAATTCTCCTCTTTCTGAAGATGTCAGACTCCCAACTTGACGTCGGCCTTTCTTTGCAAGAATTCTGGACGGCTTCGTTTGTACTGTTGTCATCCCTGTTTCATCCACATTGTAAATATTGCTAGGATGGAAAAGGTGTTTATCAACCAGCTGCTCAAGAAGATCGAAGAAGTTGTGAACATTTTGTTGATTAAATGCTCTGGCACGCGCAGCTGACGTTGCCTCTGGTTGTCGTAAGGCTATCTCTGGGTGACGCTTTCGGAAGCCATAAATCCAATCCAATCCGGCCATTTTGGTAATCTTGTTGAAAGAATTAGGAAGACCATTTCTTTCTGCTATTTGGAAAGCCAGTGATCTTACATCAAAGGTTGTTAATCCAAACATTATGGTCTCCATTTTAAAAATATAGTTTACTAAATCAGCCTCTATATTCGGGTGAAATTCGGTCTGAAAAAAAGAAACAAGTAATTTAGACGGAGAGAGCTTGAGTTATGAATTATGCTATACTTTAATTTACACCAATTGACAACGTTTAAGGCCAGTGTCGACAGAATGTGCTTCTTATATAATATATTAATCTATATTTCTATCGAATAACCTACTTCGAGTTGGAACCGGAATCTGTCATTATTGAGTGAAGTTGTTTAAGGATTTATGAAAAGTTCTTTCTTATATGATGAAGAAGGTTTGTATTTGTCAATGGTCTGCATTTCAAATTATGTTTATGGATGGTAGCACGATATAAATTCTTTAAATTTATTGTTTACCTTGAACTGCCCTAACACTTTTGTGGAACCTTTTGCATATATGTTCTTATTTTTATGGCGTCTTTGGAGAGTAGCGAGAGGCACGTTGAAAGTTTTACTCGCATATCGCAATGACAGCCCATTGTCCACAGCAGAAAGAGCCTCCTTCATAGACACTTCATTCCAAAACTGTCGTTGGGTTTTCCTTTGGTATTGCCTAACCATAATGCCAATCTGAATAGAAAAAAGGATAAATTAAATAAACAAAAAATATTCCAACAACAGCCGATGTTAGCTGCAGTAGATTATTTAGATTATAGTAGGCCTATATATACAAATTGGTCTAAATCTCTAAAATGATATACCTCTTTTTAACACAATTAGAAACTTGTCTTCGTGGTTATTTTAGACAAGAAGATTTTCCCTGTGCCCGTGTGTTGTAGTGTTCATAAATATATAAAAATTAAAAGGTTTTCTCAATTTTATTATACGATGTATTCCATTTACAATGCAAAACACGCGTTGGGGCAAAATGGGACGTATGTCTCATTTTGCCCCAAACCCGTGATTTTACTTTTTCTCTATGGGCAACGAAATTAGGTCACAACATGGAGGAAAGATTGTCTGAACATAAAACTTGATCATATAACGATACAAGATAACACACGAGGATTGAATGCGGGGTGGTTTTACAACCTTTGTACAAATTCAAAAAGTGTACTTACTTAACATCAGAACGGTGAAAAAAGATCTTCTGGAGTGAGATTCAACAGAAATTCGACAGCGGTGGTAAAAACAACGTGACTGTGATTCTTGTACGACGCGCCTACACAGACTCATTGCCCGGTAGATGGCGCATATGTCTTGGCGGGTAAATCACAAAGTCCCATTTTGCCCCAGCGTTCCATATTGCCCCACTTTCCCCTACTTATTTTAGTGGATCCGCGCGGCGCAGAACCTCTGATCGACTTCTGTTGGAACGGCGCGCCCCCTGGCGGTATGTGAAGTATCCAGTTCGTGTAAAGTAGAGATTGCAAAATGTTTAGCGCGCGATTCGAAAAGATTTACAGAGTGCAAAATGTTTGGCGCGCGATTCGAAAAGATTTACAGAGTGCAGAATGTTAGAGATTGCACGAATACTTATGTGTTTTGAATTATAGAGAGAGTATTAAATATAATAAAAAAATGAAATATTCAGAATGTTTACGTAAAATAAAAAACTATTGTGTTGAGTTTCTTGTAAAGTAATAACTTTGTGTTGAGTGTTAAATGTTTAATTTTGACACAAACGGCCGCCCATAAATGGGAGTATGACTGAATGGGAGTAGAACGAATGGGATGCGAATAGGAGTATGACTGAATGGGATTATGATGCGAATGGGAGTATGGCCAAATGGGATGGGAATGGGGGTTTGGCCGAATGGGATTATGCGGCGAATGCGAGTATGGGATTTTGAGGCAAATGGGAGTATGGCCGAATCGGATTATGAGACGAATGGGATGTGAATGGGGGTTTGGCCAAATGGGATTATGAGACGAATGAGAGTAAGGGATTATGAGTCGAATGGGAATTTGGCTGAATGGGATTATGATGTGATTGGGAGTATGGCCGAATGGGATTATGAGGCGAATGGGATTATGGTGGGATGGGATTTTTAAGTCAAAAGGAATTATGAGGCGAATAGGATTATGATGTGATTGGGAGTATGGGCGAATGGGATTATGAGGCGAATGGGATGCAAATCCATCTTTATTTATTATGTGCCTGACTTATGTTACCTACATTAAAACAGGTGTTCACGAACAAATTATTTTGTTTTACGCATGTCAAATGTAAGCAAACGCAGAATCAATTATTCATTCAATCAATAAAAGTATCAGTACAAATGAAATAATGTTGAGATTCCGTAAGATACCTATTTTTCACACCAACATTTTGATCGCAGGAAACTAAAACAGGAATATAATCAATGTGTTTCAAAACAAATGCTTTATTTTTTTATTATGAGCGTTAGCAGAAGTATCTTTCATTTACTTCTTGAGTTAGTAATTTACTATATGAATAAATTTATATATCATAAACAATATTTAATACACCAATGTATAACAAATGCTATAAAAACAATATCTACAAAACGTAAAAGAATAAAACAACTAAATAATTGTATTATATTATGTATAAGACGTAAACGCCGTGATGAGTAAATGGTTTATTGATTGATGTTTTACGTTGCAATCAAGATTAAATGGCATCGTTGCCAGGTTTAGGCGAGGGAGGGCAGTGGGGTCTTCGACTGAAGCCACCCCCACCCCTAACCTTCAGCGAGTACCTGTTATCTCTTCCATCGAGTAAAAGAAAAAAACACTTCGAAGATGAGTAAATGAAAATTTGTCTAATATAAATTTGTACCACTTGGATTGTTTTGTCAAAGATTCAACATAAACTAAAACAATCCAAAGTAAATAACACTGAATAATATCATTTGGTCTCCCGGAATATTTCTAATCTAACTTACTCGGGGAAAATTCATGATTGACAGAAAAAGGGATTTTACATGTAGACAGCAGCTGTATTTGTAAATACAAAAAAAATATCTGAAAACGCAAGAATAGCAAATGTAAATACTTCATTGACAAATACGCCAATGAAAGTTGTTGAGCAAAGTCATTATTTCCCAGTATTTGATTTTGTAATTGCTCTATGCTGTACACTTAACTCACTATCACTTTGATTATGCCTAGGTTTGCAGGATTGAAAAATGTAGTGTTCAGTCTCTGCACTATTATTTCATTAGCGGCCAGAAACTTTTACTTTTTGTTATTTATGAACACTAAAACACACGGGCACATGGAAAATCTTCTTGTCTAAAATAACCATGGAGATAAGTTTCTAATTGTGTTAAAAAGAGGTTTACTTTTTGTTAGGTGGGATGGGGTGGGATTTAGGAGGGCATCTCATCTGTGCCAGAATAGCCCCGAGGCTTAATTACGTCTCTAAACAAATTATGGTATATTTGAGGGGGTCTTGTTAAAAATGGCTGTTTTATTACAAGCCCATGCAGCAATATGCATGACAGCATGCATATATACTCAGTATGCCATGATGTCGTCACTAAGCAATCCATCTATTGTAATCATAGTATTAAGAATCAGTGTTATATTCTCAGTAGAGTTACCCCCCTTCCTTCCAATGACCCAAATCGGGCAAAGGTTGGAAAATCTGTGGGTTTAAGAAAAAACCAAATAGTGTATGGAAGTGTTGTATTCAGGTACTGGGTGAAGCCCTGGAATAATAGATTTTATAAGCCTTCAAAACCCCACAAATTTAAATTTCAAAGCCTTTAGTGGAGTTTTGGGGGGTACAGAGGAGGCGGAAGGAAAATTGTTGATAGGCGTTGAGGGGGGGACGAGACAAGTCACATTGTCCCCCCAAAAACCCTGTACCCTTTGGCTTTATGTCTGCAGAAAAGTATAGGCATGCAGTCATATGTATTGTAACAAAGTCCAACCCCTTTTCAAACCCAGCAATGAATCAAGCCAAGGTTTATTAACAAGGGGTTCTAACTGGCTGCCTATTGATCTAGTGGAGCTTTAAATGCTGTGAGAAACTAGTATGAGCACATCTTTAAATAACAAATTAACAACAGCTACTTATAAACTATTTCTATTCCCATGAGTATGTTAATCATATTGAGTCCTTACCAACAACAACAACATTGAAAATCAATGGAACAGAAACATAAAGATAACAAGCACTATCTTAATAACAATAATTCTCATAAATATCAGCTGTATGATATCCTTCCAGTACATGATTTTCTAATAAATTCAAAATGTGTCACAATACTTTCTATTGGCCTAATTCATTTAGCCAATTTCTCTTCTAATGTCTGAATCCTTAGGTTGAAAACAATGTCCAAATCTTTGGAAGATTTACAGTTCTGAAAATGCAAAGCTTTTTTTTTAAGTCAAGTTTACAAGATATGCTCCACAATGAATACTTACAATTACATGTTTTATTAGTTTTACATTTGTCCTTCTTTATTGAAAATCATTCAATAAAGGTCACCTTTGGTCGATGACCTCTGGCAAACCAAACTTCGGGAAAGAGTTCAATGTGATGTAGAAATGAGCACAACTGAAAAATTTCAAAGTCAGAAGAAACATTGTCCCATATTATTACTAAGCCTTGACCCTTCATGCTAAGCTGCACCAATTTCTCCATTCCATATAACAAGTCAAAATTACCGGAACCGGCATTGGTCAGCAAAGTTTGAGATTCTACTCAATGGGGTAACTAATTAGCCTAGAATAAACACTAATTGCGATAACTTACAAAACTACTTATGGAGATTGATAATTATATTATTAGCCTCAGCCATATACCTATAGCCAGATATAAACTTCAATGTGAATTATGCTTTTTCAATTAAGATTTCAACCTCCATTTAGTAGCACTTTTAACATATCACAGGGCCTCCGGGGCTCAGTAGGTAGAGCGTTGGACGCTCAATTCAAACAGCCTTTCACCAATGGGTCACGGGTTCGAATCCCACTCAGTCCCCAAAAAAATTGGAATATTTTCTGACTGGGTTTTCACCCGAACGACCTATGTAGGATGGTTGCCAGTTACCACCGAAAGGTTGTGGGTTTCCTCCGGGCATAGAGCCCGGTTTTCTCCCACAATAAAACTGGCCACACACAAACACCAAACAATCAATCAATTTAACATATCAGAAACATAAATAAAAATTTTTATAGTTCTTTAAAACTTAAACACATTTCTATTTATTGATAGATTGATGTTTTGAGCCACACTTACGTAAAATTAAATTTCTACAGAACTGCCATTTTGATTTTCACATATATACAGTAACCAATGTAAAATATGTTCAATTATTTGTTTAAAAACTCTTATTCCAATTTCAAACTTATCACACTAAGAGTTATAGTAGTCTGACAATTTTGACAACACAATGTTGAACATCATGGAAAAGTATGTGCATATTTTAAACCTTAAAGATCTATGATTAACCCATATTTTAATCTGTCAACACCATACCTTTTAAAGTGAGAATATGCACACAAGAATTTAAAGATTCCCAGCTCTTTTTTTTTAATTTTGGATTTCATCCAGACTTTTGTTACAATACACTCTTAACAGTAGTTTTGTAACTTTTGGGATTACACTTTCTGGCTGAAAATTCTCCATTATAGTGATGATTATGATTCAGTGTCAAATTGATTGGGACACAATCTAAGGTCATATTGTGAAAATAGTACCAACCGACCAAAAGATCAACCCCCCCTCCCCCCCCCCCCCATCTAGATTTGAACAATAGGTTTCCAATGACCATAACATATCAGAGAGGATAATGTTTTGGGGATACTTAATGTTCCTCCTTGCTAGGTCAGCAAACATGGCTAAAGCAAAGCCACAATGCTGCCAATTCGATTAGAAGAGGAACGAAAGAAATTCCCCATTTAGCATCAAATCTCTAAACATCCCACGACAGCTAGACTCTAGCCCAACACAGACCAACATTGATACATACCCTCCTGCAATAACGGGTAATCCCCTAAGTTACAAAAATACTGTTACATTCATTTTTTATTCCCACCTAACACCTCTTAATAAGAGATGTACAGAAACAATTTATAACCACGGTAATTAATTTACCTATACATACAGTTTTGTATCTACATGAAGCTTGAGAAATCACTTGAAAACCTTTGATTTCTTCTTTTAATTTGGTGATGGCATACATTTAAGTCGATCAAATGCAGCTTTCTCCAAACTTTCCCTGTGGTCTGGATGAGAAATTTGGATAAGTTCAAAGGCTCGTTGACGGAGATTCTTGCCAAAGAGATTCGCGATTCCATATTCTGTCACCATGTAATGTACGTGAGCCCGAGTGGTGACAACACCAGCGCCTGTCAAACAGAAAATAAAAACAATCAAACAAGGGGAGATAATTGTGAATTTCTGTCAAACCGAAAATAAAAACAATCAAACAAGGGGAGATAATTGTGAACGTCTGTTAAAACAGAAAATAAAAACAATCAAACAAGGGGAGATAATTGTGAGCGTCTGTCAAACAGAAAATAAAAACAATCAAACAAGGGGAGATAATTGTGAGTGCCTGTGAAACAGAAAATAAAAACAATCAAACAAGGGGAGATAATTGTGAGCACCTGTCAAACTGAAAATAAAAACAATCAAACAAGGGGAGATAATTGTGAGCGCCTGTCAAACTGAAAATAAAAACAATCAAACAAGGGGAGATAATTTTGAGCACCTGTCAAACAGAAAATAAAACAATCAAACAAGGGGAGATAATTGTGAACGCCTGCCAAACTGAAAATAAAAACAATCAAACAAGGGGAGATAATTGTGAGCACCTGTCAAACAGAACATAAAAACAATCAAACAAGGGGAAGATAATTGTGAACGCCCGTCAAGCAGAAAATAAAAACAATCAAACAAGGGGAGATAATTGTGAAAGCCTGTCAAATAGAAAATAAAAACAATCAAACAAGGGGAGATAATTGTAAACGCCTGTCAAATAGAAAATCAAAACAATCAAACAAGGGGAGATAATTGTGAGCACCTGTCAAACAGAACATAAAAACAATCAAACAAGGGGAAGATAATTGTGAACGCCCGTCAAGCAGAAAATAAAAACAATCAAACAAGGGGAGATAATTGTGAAAGCCTGTCAAATAGAAAATAAAAACAATCAAACAAGGGGAGATAATTGTAAACGCCTGTCAAATAGAAAATCAAAACAATCAAACAAGGGGAGGTAATTGTGAGCGCCTGTCAAATAGAAAATAAAAACAATCAAACAAGGGGAGATAATTGTGAAAGCCTGTCAAGCACAAAATAAAAACAATCAAACAACGTTTAAGAGCCAAAATCCCACCCCTTAGCATTTCACAATTATGATTAACCCTTATACAATTCAATCTAGTATACCTCAAATGTAGCCCTTAGTTTTTGCCTCTAACTGAATGTACATGTATTTTGTATAATATGTTACAGTTAAAATGTTGTGATGTTACCATGTAATTTGCGTTTTATTTGATATATGCCCTTCAAAGTGTAAAAAAAAACAATAATATAGTTAGCCGTGCAATCTCTGGTCACGTGGGTAATGTATCTACGTCTAAAGTTTGTAAAATTGTGGCATTTATTAAAAAAACGCGTGTGCTTGCGTACAAGCTTAACACCCCACCCAAAAGAAAACCCCAATCAAACAAGAGGAGGTCACTGTGACTTCATCACAACAACCACACTATTGAATAATAGCTTTGGATGACCAAGGACAATTTTTGTTGTTCTCTCTAAATTTTAAACCAATGTCATCAAAAATAAGAATATACTTCAAAGATCAAAATCAAGATTTTAAAATACTTGAATGCTGGTGGCTAGTGAACTTTATTTTATTTATTTCATTTATGTGCTTAACTTTTTTTTTTTTTTCTCTCTTTTCCAGACCAGTCATCCTGTTACTTTAGGAAATAAATAATGGCTTATATTAACCCATTTTAACATGTTGACTACCAACTGTAAAGTGTGATGGGTCTCCCATTTGCCATTCAAACTTGTTAAGCGTATGACCAATGTTTGTTTAATGTGCTATTTTTAGCAACACACAGAGTGGTTTCCCTTGATGCTTTGTGAGAAAACCCCTGAACGAGATATGTCGTATCTGGCAGTGAGATTTAATCATTACGTTCAGTACGCCAAGAAGTATAGTTATTCTAAAAGATACCTATGTTAAGCTACAAGATAACTCGTACCAGCAGAATCCGGTGCGCTTACCATTGTGATATATCACGTAGTCGACAGTCAACGTGTTAAAAAATGTTATCAATTAAATGAAAAAATAAAAGCTAGAAACCCACCATCTTTTAAGAAAGGCACAATTTTGGATTCTCCTCTCTTGGTAACAGAGGGCATGGCCAGAATGGGTTTTCCTTGACCGTCTAAACTCAAAGCAGCTCCTCTGATAAAGTCTACCTGACCTCCCACGCCTGAAACAAAAAGTGACTTCAATTATAGGTGATTTATCAATTGCTGACCAATGTGCAGTTATGTGACTTTGCTGAGGCTTATTCGTCAAGCAGTTTTTTTTTAGATATTTTTATGTAAGAATATAAGGGAAAATCTATGCTTCAACAGCATATGTTCTAGTAACTGTCGTAAGATGAAATCTTCTGGGAATGACAGATGATAAACTACACTTGTCCGGTCCATTATCACACCTCACAATGAATACTTCCTTTTGATTGGTTCAAACCAGTCACATGGAGACCCTGTATATTCTATATTAATACATGTATGTCTCCGTGCTGATCCATACAGGGTGACCACCATATATGGCCCTGTGACCTCAAGTCTCATGCTACATGTTAGAAAATACTTTTCCATTGGACAATTGGTTACCGCAAGAAAGCTTAGTTAAACACTGGACAAATAAAAAAATCTAAAACTAATCAATTATATTTTTTAACACTATAACACACGGGCACAGGGAAAATCTTCTTGTCTAAAATAACCACGGATACAAGTTTCTTATTGTGTTAAAAAGGGGCATGTCATTTAGACGTTTATACCCAATCATAGGTTGTTATAATAAACAACCACAACCCATGATATTTCATGAGGTTGACAACAGGCAGGAGTTTGGCCTTAGTCAGTAGAATTTTGTGGAAAAGATAATTTGGCAACAAATCATCAGTATTTTTGGTAAAGCTAACATGCCGATTTGGTATAGGTTTTAGATAGTAATCAATTAGCTGTGAAATTCTTTAAGGTGGAGCTCTAACAAAACTTGAAACAAGGGTAGATTCTGTTCATTGATAACCCATGTGTATATTTAAGACATTATATTGAAGACATGGTGCTTGATTGATTGATTGATTGATTGATTGATTGATTGATTGATTGATGAGTTTTAATAAGTTAGTGTCTTTTAGATTGATTGTTTGGTGTTTTACGCCGCGCTCAAGATTATTTCACTTATATTGCGGCGTTGCCAGTTTTATTGTGGGAGAAAACCAAACCCACGACCTTCCGCTGGTAACTGGCAACCATCCCACATAGGTCGTTCGAGTGAAAACCCAGTCAGAAAATTTTCCAATCTTTGGACTGAGTGTGATTCGAACCCGCGACCCAATGGTGGAAGGCTGTTCGGATTGAGCGTCCAACGCTCTACCTACTGAGCCACGGAGGCCCCAGTGTCTTTTAGAAAGTGAGTATCAGTATTCTCGTTATTTTTTTGGGATGACACTTTCTTGAAAAATGCCAGAAATTCGTCTACCGACTTCTGGGTGAAACCCGAAGCGGGAATCCAACCCGTGTCACAGAGTATGGCACCTATCGCCAGTACTAAATACCGGCTGTCTTATCCAATCAGCCAGCCGGCATAGGTCGTTCGAGTGAAAACCCAGTTAGAAAATTTTCCAATTTTTGTGGGGGGGGGGGACGACGGAGTGGGAATCGAACCCGCGACCCATTAGGAGAAGGCTGTTCGGATTGAGCGTCCAACACTCTACCTACTGAGCCACGGAGGCCCCAATCTCAATTGAAATATGGGGCTTAAATTTTGATAAATATTAAAGGTGACAAACCTGAGTAAATCTTTGTTCCTATAGAATCTGATACAACTTGACCGGTCAAATCTACTTCTATACAGGAATTAATGGCCGTCACTCGAGGATTTTGACAGATTATCGCCGCAGAGTTAACAAACTGAATATCACACATAACTGGAAAATAAAATTTAAGTTTAAAAGAATAACATTACTGGTTTTAATTAAATGGTAAAAGCTTCAAAAAAGCTGAAAGTTCCAAATATCTACTTTGAATACATATAAAAGACTACTAAAAATTGTAAAAGGGGAAATATACATATAACATATGCAGTCAGATTTTCAGTTTGACTCAGCCACATTGGAAGTAACATTGGACACCATACCGTATTTCTTCTAAATATTCAGCCATTCTAATGGCCTAAATTTTCCATTCAGTCGGACAAAAATGGAGACGAGGAGTTGTCTTTAAGGATAACCATTTTCACACACTGCTCAGCGGGTCATATTGCCTTAAATTCCCTCTATTGGGCGAATTTGTCTGGCCTCATTTGGCAGATTTCTTTTCTAATGATCGAATCCTTAGAATCGCTACAATCAAGATCATTTCACATCTTCATGTAGATTTTATTAAAGGAGATTTTGTACACTTGGAAGACTTACCAACAAAAGGATTATCGTTTAAGAAGTCGTAGAGACGTTTTGTTCCGATGGCAAAACCAGATACGACCTTGCCCGTTTGTATGACCTTTCGAGCATTAGTAATGGCGCCACAGTCCACCAGATCTATAATTCCGTCACTGACCATTTCCGAGTGGACGCCAAGATCACGATGAGTTTTGAGCGATGAAAGTACAGCATTTGGGATACTTCCAATTCCTGGTAATAAAGAAATTCCATAAATTATATTTTATTTGCACTTACTAATTTTAAATACACTGGCATATGAAATAAAATGTACCTTACTAAATAAGAAAAATTATCCCAACCTTGGACTGAAAATATGTAACTTTTTCCAAATCTATATCACATTTAATTAGTTTGTGTCTTTAAGAAAGTGGGATCACACTTTATTGAAAAATGGCAGACAATCAACTCATGTCCTACAGTTTTGCACTTAATACTAGTCGTCTTTTCCATTCAGACAACTGATCTCCTCTAAAAAAGGAAGTAGTTGGCTGGTGAATTCTACAGCAGTGATTTAGTACAACTCTTATAAGGTACACGTACATGTAATTGGCGTAGAAATTCTTCTACCAATTTTTCAGTGACGCTCGAGCCTGGAATTGAACAAGCGCTCTGGAGCTTGGGAAATGGCTTGCACTAAATGTTGGCTGTCTTACATTCAACCAACCGGTCTCCTCTATAGGTTTGTAGATTATATGGCGAACATAAAGTACCCCTCTGGTATAGCAATTTGACACGGCCCCCATTGTTCAATGCATCAGTTTAATTAATTTGTGTCTTTTAGAAAGTGAGTATTTTCGTTATTTTGGGATTGCACTTTCTTGAAAAATGGTAGAAATTCTTCTACCCATTATTGAGTGACACCAGAACAGTGAGCCAAACTCGCATCTCAGAGTTAGACACCTTTAACCAACACTAGAAGAATTTCTGACATTTATCCAGAAAGTGTAAATCCAAAATAACAAGAAAGGTGGATCAACTTTACAAATATTAGAATTTCCACTGACTAGCTTGACATAATAAAGTAGAGTGAGCAATCCGAAGAAAGACATGTAAGACATATTAACTCAATATTTCGGTTTATTCTCAAACCATCATCAGGAGTAGTGATACAATGAAAATAACGCTATATATAGGCAGTAGAAAAGGATTTAAAACAACACATGTAGGGTAATGAGACGATTAAAGGTTATGTACAGCAAGAATATTAAGGAAACACAGCATGGGGCATACAGGTGGCAGGTAATAAACATGGCATAGTAAGAATATAGTACTTTAGGATAACTAAGATGGTTGATACAATAGAGATTGACAAGTGTTTGACAGGTATTTACTGTAATGAGGCGAGACAGAAATTTTACAGAAATAAATTAAATTGTTTGGTGGCCTTTACGTCAGTGTTATGTTCAGGGTTGTGGTTTTTGATGGCATACGCCTCTTTAAAGAGAAGCTCGTTCCAATGTTTTGATCTGTCAATAACTTTTATATTATTTAGAATGATTCCTGAAATTTACAAATCTTACCCATTTGTAAGGTTGCTCCATCTTGAACTAGATTCTCTGCAATGAGTTGTCCGATCGTTGCCTCTTCTGGGGAGGGGGGTTTATTTGGTAGAATGGGGAGTGGCGTATCGTCTTGTACCATGGAGTCAAAGTGAGACATGTGCACCATACCGTCGCCAAACGTACGCGGCATGTTCTTATTGACTAAACCTGTGGAATTAAGGGAATGGATATTATTAACAAACGGAATTTTAGTGGAGTTGACAGACAGAATTTTTAACTTTATCATTCTGATTGTGACAGTATATTAGTTAATTTGAGTAGTTTGAACAGTAATCAGGTTTATGAAGATGCTGTTTTACGCAGATTGGACTGTATTTGACATCAAAGTCTGTATCCAGTACAAATTACGTTTTGCGATTTGTCAATGCTAACGAAGTTAGTTATGCCACGGATTAACATAGAAATCTCACCTATGATAAATTTAGCATTTTGCAGGGCAGCTCTTGTACAGTCTACACTGACTCCTAAAGTACAGAAACCGTGTTTATCTGGGGGACTGACCGTAACCATAGCAACATCGAGATTCAAGATCTTTCGTCGGAAAAGAAGTGGAGTTTCACCGAGGAAGATGGGTGTGTAATCTGCGCGTCCATTATTAATAGGGCCTCGGCAGTTGGCTCCGGTAAACATGGAATTGCTGCGAAATATGCCTGAGGATATAAAACATATAATACATTTGAAAAAAAGATCAAAGATGTGGGGAACAAATAAATGATATATAATGTACAGCAAGACGTTAACTGTGACCATGAAATAAAAAAGCAAGGAGGCTACTAAATAAAACAGAATTCAAATATGTAAGTTTAGGATTACATGTAACTTTAAACAAATGTTTATCGCTTATATGTGTATGTTGGTTTCAGAATTATCATGGCTGTTCCGGGGTATGCCCGCGAAATCTGATTATATTTACTGAAAGTACATTTACAAACACCCCCTTAACTCAAACTCCATGCTCCTCAAGCATACTTTCAGGAGTTTGGATCATGGATTGAGTTCATAAAACAATCTGAGAACGTGCTCAACTGACTACAAAAAAAAAGGCAATCTCAGTCTGGTTGAGCACGATTTGTTGGGAGTTCTCCAGGAAGGGAGGTAAAAATTACTTTTGTTTTGGTGTTGTTGCAACTTTGTCAAGTCCTCAACAGTTTGACCAATCAGAAATTAGCAAAATTAAGGGTTTATCATTTACAAAATTAGTGGAAAGAAACTATTATTTTTCATTAGATATTGATACTGAAATGTGTTTTACTATTTTATGTTGAGTCGAACTTGAAGCAAGTTGATAGCTTGCTCAGAATTTCGCACTCAGCGAGACACAGAAATGAACTAAAACGTTTTATGATCTCAACTTTTGAAGTGTGAGTTTGGAGTTGAGCACAGAAACGCCTCTTGACCACAGAGACGTGCTCAAGCATTTTTCATAATCACAGCCCCTTGATTTGGTTTCTGCTTTTGGACATGCTTTGAAACCCTGTTTATAGCACCTTGAGGTTATGTGACCCGCCTGTATCTCTTTGCGTCATAGACAGACAAAATGAGCATGATTTCAATGTCGGATTTATCCAAAAACTCACTGTAGCATCATTTTACCATACACATGGCATCTGAGCAGGCGTCAATCCTTAAACCAAAAGTGTTTATTCAGAGTGTCTTACCTTCACAATCAGGGCCATTATATAACCCTGGTCCTTCTGTGTGAATGTCTTACCTTCACAATCAGGGCCATTATATAACCCTGGTCCTTCTGTGTGAATGTCTTACCTTCACAATCAGGGCCATTATATAACCCTGGTCCTTCTGTGTGAATGTCTTACCTTCACAATCAGGGCCATTATATAACCCTGGTCCTTCTGTGTGAATATCTTACCTTCACAATCAGGGCCATTATATAACCCTGGTCCTTCTGTGTGAATGTCTTACCTTCACAATCAGGGCCATTATATAACCCTGGTCCTTCTGTGTGAATATCTTACCTTCACAATCAGGGCCATTATATAACCCTGGTCCTTCTGTGTGAATATCTTACCTTCGCAATCAGGGCCATTATATAACCCTGGTCCTTCTGTGTGAATGTCTTACCTTCACAATCAGGGCCATTATATAACCCTGGTCCTTCTGTGTGAATATCTTACCTTCGCAATCAGGGCCATTATATAACCCTGGTCCTTCTGTGTGAATATCTTACCTTCCCAATCAGGGCCATTATATAACCCTGGTCCTTCTGTGTGAATATCTTACCTTCACAATCAGGGCCATTATATAACCCTGGTCCTTCTGTGTGAATATCTTACCTTCACAATCAGGGCCATTATATAACCCAGGTCCTTCTGTGTGAATATCTTACCTTCCCAATCAGGGCCATTATATAACCCTGGTCCTTCTGTGTGAATGTCTTACCTTCACAATCAGGGCCATTATATAACCCTGGTCCTTCTGTGTGAATATCTTACCTTCACAATCAGGGCCATTATATAACCCTGGTCCTTCTGCACAAACGTTTGGAAAGGGAAAGTTTTTGGATTCAAACATTACAAACTATTTATCCTTTGGGTTTGAACTTGGACCCCGGAAGATGTCGTGAAAAAACTATAATACCATTTGTGTTTCAGTATAACAAAGCTAGCATCGCTATGGCCAAGATTATAGTAGAAGAATACAAACTACTTCAAAGTAAACTTGCTCGACCTCTGACCCAAAGGCCTGTCATTGCTTATAAAAAGAACAAGAGTTTGAAAGACATACTGGTCAGGGCTAAACTCCCCTGTCTGCCTTCTACCTAGGTTTTCTGGGAAAGGGTATGGGGGGGGGGGGGGGGCATACTATATAGTCTGACGATATTCTTACTATAGCTTAAGATGCGTAAGCATTGTCAATGTAATACAAAGTGTTCCAGAAAATTCTACTGACTAAGGCCAAGCTCCTGTCAGTCGTCAACCTAATGAAATATCATAGGTTTACTTTATTACAACAATTTATGATGGGGTATAAAGGTCTAAATGATATACCTCTTTTTAACACAATTAGAAACTTGTCTCCGTGGTTATTTTAGACAAGAAGATTTTCCCTGTGCCCGTGTGTTTTAGTGTCCATAAATATAACCCTGGTCCTTCTGTGTGAATATCTTACCTTCACAATCAGGGCCATTATATAACCCTGGTCCTTCTGTGTGAATATCTTACCTTCACAATCAGGGCCATTATATAACCCAGGTCCTTCTGTGTGAATATCTTACCTTCCCAATCAGGGCCATTATATAACCCTGGTCCTTCTGTGTGAATATCTTACCTTCACAATCAGGGCCATTATATAACCCTGGTCCTTCTGAGTGAATATCTTACCTTCACAATCAGGGCCATTATATAACCCTGGTCCTTCAGTGTGAATATCTTACCTTCACAATCAGGGCCATTATATAACCCTGGTCCTTCTGTGTGAATATCTTACCTTCACAATCAGGGCCATTATATAACCCTGGTCCTTCTGTGTGAATATCTTACCTTCACAATCAGGGCCATTATATAACCCTGGTCCTTCTGTGTGAATATCTAACCTTCACAATCAGGGCCATTATATAACCCTGGTCCTTCTGTGTGAATATCTTACCTTCACAATCAGGGCCATTATATAACCCTGGTCCTTCAGTGTGAATATCTTACCTTCACAATCAGGGCCATTATATAACCCTGGTCCTTCTGTGTGAATATCTTACCTTCACAATCAGGGCCATTATATAACCCTGGTCCTTCTGTGTGAATATCTAACCTTCACAATCAGGGCCATTATATAACCCTGGTCCTTCTGTGTGAATATCTTACCTTCACAATCAGGGCCATTATATAACCCTGGTCCTTCAGTGTGAATATCTTACCTTCACAATCAGGGCCATTATATAACCCTGGTCCTTCTGTGTGAATATCTTACCTTCACAATCAGGGCCATTATATAACCCTGGTCCTTCTGTGTGAATATCTTACCTTAACAATCAGGGCCATTATATAACCCTGGTCCTTCTGTGTGAATATCTTACCTTCACAATCAGGGCCATTATATAACCCTGGTCCTTCTGTGTAAATATCTTACCTTCACAATCAGGGCCATTATATAACCCTGGTCCTTCTGTGTGAATATCACCTTCACAATCAGGACCATTATATAACCCTGGTCCTTCTGTGTGAATATCTTACCTTCACAATCAGGGCCATTATATAACCCTGGCCCTTCTGTGTGAATATCTTACCTTCACAACCAGGGTCATTATATAACCCTGGTCCTTCTGTGTGAATATCTTACCTTCACAACCAGGGCCATTATATAACCCTGGTCCTTCTGTGTGAATATCTTACCTTCACAATCAGGGCCATTATATAACCCTGGTCCTTCTGAGTGAATATCTTACCTTCACAATCAGGGCCATTATATAATCCTGGTCCTTCTGTGTGAATATCTTACCTTCACAATCAGGGCCATTACATAACCCTGGTCCTTCTGTATGAATATCTTACCTTCACAATCAGGGCCATTATATAACCCTGGTCCTTCTGTGTGAATATGAATACATTCTATATCTTTCAACTTCTGACTTTTACCATGTTCTACCATAGCCTCAACAAGCTTTAGTGGCGTGGCAGCAGCCCCGTGTATGAATACACGTTGTCCTGTTAGAAAGAGGATATTAAGATCATAAGTCATGCATGGATATATGCTGTACTGTAAAAGTTATATATGTATATGGTTGCACAGGGTTTCCTGGATATCAATTGTGGAGATCGAGTATCTTCCTCAGAATTACTATAAAAACTCACTTGCAATTTATTTTATAAGGAAATATTCAATATTAATTCAAAGTGGCATGAGCTGCCAAAAGGTTGATATTTTGATGTTAAAACAGAATGTTGAAATTATTGGCTATAGAATGAATGAATGGTCGTCCTGGTTATTTAAATTTTGTTTACATATATAACTTGTTGATCCACTGAATAGCTTAGCATAATGCAATAGCAAAGTAACTCCGAATAAATTCAACAAACGCATATTGACAATCTCAATATTTCGACAAAGGTATATTTGTCATCTTCAGGAAAATGTGACAGTGTGGAAAAAATACAGATATTTATACATTGGACAGGATGTTGTTTCTAATGACATAATATACAAAGATAAAAGAGATAAGGGCATCAGACAAATATTCACGTATGTAAAATGTTAAAACAACATAGGGATGGCAGGTTAAGGTAGAATCGTATGGGATATGATAATTATGAACAAATATACAAGTTATCTAAACAGAGTTAATTCTTTAGATGCTTTGACACCTGTGTTGAGTGTGGGAGAATTTCGACGAATGGCTAAAGATTCTTTATAAAGCAGTTCACACCAGTGATCAGAGCTGTCTATTACTTTAGAATTATTTAAAACAAACTCGGGGAGGGAAGAAGGGGGCAAATTTTCTAGTCTGTTAGGCAGGTCAAAAAGGTCTTTATATTCTTGGAATTGGGGACAGTTATAGATGTGAGAATAAATCTCACTGCTACCTGATGTATGCTCTTTTATTCTTTGAAATAAACAGTGTTCTGTCTTGCCAATGTATGAAGCATTACAACCAGGACATTTAAAGAAATAAACAATGTTGCTTTTCAGGGGGAGAGGTGTTGGGTCCTTTGTGTTGCAAAATGTAATAATTTTAGTAGTTTTCCATCGAATACTAATAATTACAGGTTTATTTAGTAGTCTTTTCAGTTTTCTAGTGAACCGTTGGCCTAGTTTTTCGCCTTCTGTTCCTACATAAGGGAGGTGGAGCCAGATTTTCGGAATATTTTTATCACATTTAGGTCTCGGAGTACAACAAGATGCTACGAATTGATTTATGAGCTTGGTGGAAAGAGATTTAGGGAAACCGTTCCAAGAAAGGAACTTCCGAATATTATTTAATTCTTCGTTGAGGAGGTTAGGAGAACTGCATATCTTGTAAGCTCTCGTAACTAAGGCTCTAACCCAGGCTATTTTCATCTTCCATGGCTCATAACTGTTAATGTGGATATATTGACCTGTGTTACTGGTCTTTATGGAAATGGTTGTGGGCGGGCCTTGGTTGATCTTTATGTCCAGAAAGTGAATATCTGTAAAGTCTGGAAACTCCTCATGGGTAAATTTAATTTCGCGTTGGAATGAATTTAATTTATTTCGAATTTTGTTAAAGTCTGTGGGTTTGGCTAGCACAAGTGTATCGTCTACATATCTAACATAGAATTTAATCGATCCATCATTAATGAGATTATTTACAATAACTTTTTCAGTTCTGTCATTAAGATATTAGCTAAGGTGGGGGCCAGAGTCCTTCTAGAAAAAGATATTTATCTTTCGACCGTGCAAGTAATGTTTGATAGTGACAAAACTAAATTCCGTGTGTGAACTGCTTTATAAAGAATCTTAAGCCATTCGTCGAAATTCTCCCACACTCAACACAGGTGTCAAAGCATCTAAAGAATTAACTCTGTTTAGATAACTTGTATATTTGTTCATAATTATCATAATCCCATACGATTCTACCTTAACCTGCCATCCCTATGTTGTTTTAACATTTTACATACGTGAATATTTGTCTTATCTCTTTTATCTTTGTATATTATGTCATTAGATTTAGAAACAACATCCTGTCCAATGTATAAATATCTGTATTTTTTCCACACTGTCACATTTTCCTGAAGATGACAAATATACCTTTGTCGAAATATTGAGATTGTCAATATGCGTTTGTTGAATTTATTCGGAGTTACTTTGCTATTGCATTATAATATACATATATGTAGGCCTAATTCTATAAACTATAAAAAGTACTATAAGTATAACTATAAGTATAAGTATAAGGCTATATCGTCTAATTGTAGTCATTTTTGACGTAACTTAGGCTCCATAAACCAACTTGCTAGATAGATACAGTGCTGAGTTTAAGTGATTTCTCCTAAAGTACATTTTATATTATTAATTTCAGAATAAGAATTAAGGACGTCTGCACTGAGTCCAGTGTTTGTTGATGAGGCGTAAGTTTTCTGTCTCCTTACCCGACTGCACTACTTTGACAGCTTCTTCCGCAGTGGTCCATGTTGGAGATCGATCTACTAACGGGTGAAAAGGCTCAGGAGAATATAAATAAAATGTTCTGTTTGAGCAAAATAAAGGCAATGCCTTATCGACAACTTTTGATAAACGCGAAAAAGATCGCAAAGCCATTTTTTTCAGAATCGCATGAAGACTGCAAGTGTCACAACAACCGGCTGGGCGTTGACCTTGACAGATGATACAAACTGCTCTCAGTGATAACACTGCCTGCCCATATCCTGTTAAAAAAGATTGTTTGGGCGCACATTTAATTTCTGGTGGCTGCTAAGCTTTATATAAAATTACCAAAAGATCCAAGTGTTTATTTATGGGAAGCAGAAAATTATTTAAGTTTGGTCATCAGATCTAGAATTGATTCGACAGCAGTAGAGACTGCAGAGGTTTGAATGGCGAGCACTCCTGTTAAACGTGACCAGACCAATGAACTATATGCGTGGAACGGAGGTCACGTGGTGCTTGATATGCTTCGAATGCCGCCATTACCAGGAGATAGTGGAGCGTCCATCAAGATCTGTTCTGCACGCGCTTATCAACTGTCAATGGCGGCACATTTTACAAAGTCCGATCCAAACCAGCCAATGAGACGTGTCCATTCCACGCATATAGTTCATTGGACCAAACAGTACTGGCGAGCACAGGCAATCTCAAACGTCCCGCACAAGCCCGGAAGTCTATCTATTGAATGCCCTGCTGACATTTTAAAGAATTTATAGCATCCTCTAAAGTAAAAGTGGCATGAGCTGCCAAATTAAGATATTTTCAGATTGTCAAGAGACACAGAGAATTTGCATCTCAGAACCGCGCAGAATAAAAAAATATTCAAGGAGTCAATATTTTGTATTACTATTAAATCGAAGAAATCTATGGCTGTTTTGAAACCGAAAGTGAAAGTATGCGATCCATTTAGCAGCCATGACGATGTGTCATAGCTTCAGTCAGACTGATTGAATAGGTCAGACCTGGGGGCTGTTTCTCAACAATAACGTAACTTTGCGCCTGGTCGTAACGTAATGTTGAAGGTATATGTTGCCATGACAGTTGGGCCATGGATTGGACTTACGTCGGTCGTAAATATGTTGAGAAACAACTGCTGATGTCTATTTCATAAAGGAGTGTAGACAGCTAAACCTGTACATAGCCGACTAACATTTCAATGGTTTAACAATACGGATTAATCTGCCATCCCCTGTTAGTCGGCTAAATACGTTTTTATTTAACAGCTCCATGGAAATTTTGAAACCACTAAGGCTAAGTCTAAAACATTTTCATGGAATAGACCGATTGCTGGGAATATCATGGGGCTGTTACAAGGGGAAAATGGCAGACGCAAAAATATGTGCACTGAAAATTTTCGGCTAATAGGTACACGTACAGTCAAACGTGTCGCAAAGCGGTCACCATAAAGCCAGACCTTCCTCAAATATCCCATAATTCCTCTAGTGACATCTGATCATTAAGCTGCAGGCATATTGCCGAAATATGGTTTGCAATGGTGTATGTTTTATGGGTTACCTGTAGCCCGGATTTTCGGTCTAAGGACGACTTGTATTATATTTGGCTGGTAATGTGAACCGCCATTTACAAATACGGAAAAAAATTCGACAGAGCCCAGATTTCTCGGCTAGGGTGACCTGCAATTGAAAGACAAACTTTGTGAATTTAACATTTTTTTTTTTCCATTTCCACGATTTATGACTAAAGGTAGACCTGATGGTAATGAGGCGAGTTATTATCTTCCGGGTTCCATAAGTGGTAGAGGTTAGTGGTTAAACTCAGATGCACGAACAAATTTTTTGAAATAAAAAAAATCCCAAATTCTATCCGAAATATCACGATGTACCGCACCCGTTGTTATGATTAACCACAAGCGAGTAAAACTATACTAAATGAGGTCCTGTGGCATTATGTTTAATTAAATTTTTAATATAATTTGAGTTTTACGGACAAATGAATAAACATTGATACAGTATCATGTATGGAGCTGATGTAGGAAGAAAAATAAATACTCGGAGACCATCCCATACCGACATCAGCCAAAAGGGGTAATTAGTACAAATACTAAAATGTTAAATTAAATATATATTTACGAACACTTTAACAAACGGTCATGCACAGGGAAAATCTTTTTGGCTAAAATAACCATGGAGACGAGTTTCTAGACCTGACTAGTAGATCTTACAGACTCTTGTTCTATTTATAAGCAATAATCAACTGTTCGTTGGCTCCCAGGTAGAGCCATTTTACTCAAACTCCAAGTTTGCATTTTTCTATAATAATCTGGCCATAGGCCTACGTGTACGCTAAAGTTTACATTTCAAAATAGGCCTATACATAAGGAGTTGTTTCTAGTTTGGTTTTAATGTATGGCTTAAATATATAAAAATTCATTATGTTTGGCATTTGAAAAATCTGTTATTAGTCAGTGGTTTCGTTCCCGAAATACATACAGTAAGAACAACGATGCAACGTTGTGGTTAGGGTGGTTAAAAGCCGAACCGAGTGGTCTCCCCTTAAACCACTTTTTAAGTCTATAAATATGAAATGACACAACGTATGCTACATTCATTGATGCAAATAGAATTGTCAAGGTATTGACGCCTAGTGTCATTGTCGTTTTTATTAGGTAACACTGATAATATTTTAACCACAAAAACCTTAGTTAATTGAAAAGTGGGTGTAAATTCGCGTGGATAAATATGCTTTTTCCCGTTTTTTTATGTAAACCGCCCCAAGATATGAAGCCACGCGTAAAGAAAGGCTCGCCCAGAAGGCGGGTCTGTCTCACTTAATAATAGTTATAAATCACTTAATTAATCGTTAAAAGATAGATATAACAGCAGAAAAAAATATTAATGAAAATGACCTTCAACCCATCCTCCCACTTAATAAATAATTAGTGATGTATAGGTGACTTGTGGTAATACACCATACAAAATACAGTAGTTCTCTCCTCTATATAAATAGATATTTTCCACAACTCTGTATCCATTTGCTGATCTCGGTAGTCAATTGCTGTGCAAAAGGGGAGCGTGTACCATTAACCAGTGTCCAGTGTGAGGAATTACTTTAGAGTTTTATTAATTAGTCTCTTCATGTTGATAAAAAGTTTGAGTTAGGTGAGATTTCACACAAAATTGGATCTTGCTCGAGTATTTCTTCTTCTTTTTTGTTCCACACGTAGACCAATTTGCAGAACATTGTTCCCGTTCAACAAGGTTTTAAGAATCAAGAGAAGGTTTAAGTGTTTTAATATTGACGTTCCGCCATGGAGACACAGTTCCAGAATACTACAATGATGACACATTTAATCATAATGCTGAGCCTTGTGTGTCGAGTGTCCGGTATTCAAGTGTTAGAAGAAAGTCTACCTGCTTCTGGAAAGTTTCCCGAGTTTGTTAAAACCGTATCTCCACTAACGGAAAATCCGCCTGTAACGCAACACGACGTACGCGTCTTCCTAAAGACGGCTTTCTCAGTTGGCGTCTCTAGAACGTTTGGCGTTGGCTTCAACAGGTCAGTGGCTGGACGTTTAACGAAGGCGTATTTGGATGGAACTCGTCAAAGACACAGACTTGAATGCTTTCGACCCCGTGACTGCTCAGAAATCCAACTGTGTGGCACAAAGAGTAGCGGTTTCTATCGTATCTATCCTTATGGCCTAGAAGAGGGTGTTTTAGTGGCGTGTGATTTGAATACTGAGTGTGGCGGGTGGACGCTTGTGCAGCGTCGAATTGACGGTTCAGTCAATTTCAACAGAAACTGGGGCGCCTACATGGCGGGCTTTGGCAATTTGCGGAGTGATTTCTGGATGGGACTAAATCTATTAAACCAACTGACGTCACTGTCCCAGACGGAATTGATGGTTGAAATGTCAGATTACAACGGCAACTCAGCTTCAGCTCGATATAAGCATTTCTATGTGTCCAATGAACAATCGAAATGTCGATTGTTTGTTCGCGGGTTTTCGGGAAATGCCGGTGACGGTTTGAGTCAACATAACGGGATGATGTTTTCCACGCCAGACATTGACAATGACATATCCTACACACGTCACTGTGCTGACGAATACAGCGCCGGGTGGTGGTACGGAAAATGCGCCAACGTCAATCTGAATGGCGAATACGCAACTAGACTAAGCGCTGACGTAGATAATTTCTCAAACGTCATGTGGTTTACGTGGCGTAAACGCCAATCTCTTCAGTGGACAGAAATGAAAGTGCGCCCTGCAGAATTCCAGTCACAATGTCTCCAGCAAAATTAGTTTTAAATTTCACAAATTTTTGTTAAAGTTTTAACTACTTCTTTCTGATTCTACCTAAAGGGCATCCATAAAGGGTATCGATCACAACGTATGATAAAGTTGATGACTTTAGATTATTATTTTTCCATATTATTTTTCCCCGAAGAAAGCAATAGGGTAATGGGGTTGCTCCGTATAATGATTCCCAATGCATGACCATCTTCAGAACAGTATACCGGTATCTTAATTTATTTCAATCTAATATTGGGTATTAGGCTAAAATATATGTACATGAACACTTATAATCGTACCTCTCTTATAAAGTATTGTAAAATAAATGAATGAATCCATTGTTCAGTCTATTTGACGTTTTTCATTACGGTTTTTTTTAATATAGGCCTATGTTCAGCATTTAATATAGCTGTAATCCAATATATGTTTTGTAGAATTTAGACAAGGAGGTATGACTTTGAATGACGTTATTGGATTGATTCACTGGTTGGTTGGTTGGCGTTTAACGCGACGCACATAAGATTCGCGGCGTGGCCAGGTTTAGTGGGGAGAAAACAGCGCGGGCTCTGAATTGTTTTACTTTAAGGTCGAATGTTTCCATGTAGACAAGGTTCTAATCGTGTTAAAAAGGGAGGTATGCCATTTAGACCATTCAACATATAGTAGGCCTAATGTTAGTTCTGTATTTTGGATTCATTTTTCACTGCAGTGGAAGTTTTTCGTATTTTGTTTTTAACCAACGCCATCAAACTGTGGAAGCCGTAAACACCAATCTAGTTCGCTGGCTTTTTTATTTTATTTTATTATTATTATTTTATTTTTTTTGGCGGCCCCATCCGACTCGTTATATCCCCTTATTTGCAGCTCTTTCAACCGTGCCAAACACACCAACATTGACAATCGATTAAACCCCTCTCAAAAATATATATTTTCCCCATATTCCATTTCGAGTCCTTTCCTGGTGTGACTGAAGGCGGCTTGAAGAACGCGATTCTACTTAAAAGCGATGCGCGAGTGCCTATGCAAGTGTGGTCGGTAGCCGAGAAATCTGGGCTCTGTCGATTTTTTTTTTCTCTCCGTGTTCGTCATAAGGCGACAAGACACATTAGCAGCAGCCATATAATACCAGTCGCCGTAAGACCGATAATCCGGGCTGGTGTGGTCCCCAAACACACTACCGGTGGCCCTTCTTCAAGCTTTAAAGATCGCGACCCTGTTCAATTCATCCCAGTGGCACTCTATGGTATGGTGTTCTATTTGGGCCACTTCTCCGTCGCGCGTCGACTTACCCAAACGCGACGTGCGACGCGACGTGGTACTCGACGTCGACCTCCGCGTCGCGCGTCGAGTTTTATAATGTTAAAAGATAGACAGTGAACTCGACGTCGCGTTTTAGAGTGCGACGTCGCGTTTTTCTTCACCGTATGAATTTAGTTCAGTGAATAAATCTGATCAATGATATTTATATACTTCGCTTTTTGTGAACGAACCCTAGAATAAAATGCTCAGTTTTTAAAGATGAAAGTTAATTTGCTTCCAAAACAAACAAACAAACAAACGACTTACTATAAAATAGCGGTTTGACAGCTAATATTTTAATAGCCTACACATTGGAATAGACGTTTGATTATAATTATTGATTTATAATAATGAATGGTCCCCACACATGCGCAAAGGACATAAAGCCCTGAACTTTATAACTCGACGCGCGACGCACGACGCGGAACGCGACGTCGCGCTCTAAAACGCGACGTCGAGTTCACTGCCTATCTTTTAACATTGCTAAACGCGACGCGACGCGGAGGTCGACGTCGAGTGTCGCGTCGCGTCGCGCGTCGTGTTTGCAAACTCGACGCGCGACGCAGAACGCGACGTCGCGCAAGAAAAACGCGACGTCGCGCTCTAAAACGTCTGTTTATCTTTTAACATTATAAAACTCGACGCGCGACGCGGAGGTCGACGTCGAGTACCACGTCGCGTCGCGCGTCGCGTTTGTGTAAGTCGACGCGCGACGGAGAAGTGGCCCAAATAGAACACCATACTATGGTGAGCTGCCAGATCTCACAAGCTTCCTATATCAGCATATAACTTCTCGCATGTATTCTCGATTTCGTCACGATCCAGACAACAAGGCTCCCGAGGTGAAAACAATACCATAACGACGCCATTTTGACTGGCTGAGGGAAGACCACGTGACCCTAAGTACCCTAGCCGGCTGGTCAGGTACCCGGATGTCCGAAACCGAGAATAAAACATTCTGAAAAATAAGAAGTGATGTGACATAGATGGGCTACCATACAAGGCAGAGGGCGTTACTTACTTATATTGACAGTGTGTGGAGATCGCCATGCGCATGTTGGCGGCGGGAGTCGGCTCGTGAAGGCAGGGTTAACTTCTAATTTAAACTGACTTTTAGGAAGCCTCTATCAAACTTACAACATGCTGTACAGTGTACTTGTAAAGTTTTGGCTGCACTTATATATTTTGCAGTTTAAACTACTAAACGTGCTAAGTCGCGATTTATACAAATTGGAACTGGGAGTTGACCCCGTAGGCCCTACGCCTACGGCTGTAAGGCCGTAGTGTAATTCAATAATATTAAATGTCTACCTCGTAGAGGTACCTCGTTATTTATGTTTGGTTATCTATGGTCGGTATCACGACGACCATAAATGTCAGAAATTATCAAATAACGGAGTAAGACCTTTACTTTAGACTAAAGTTTTGTGAAGTAGGCTGTAGTGTATCTACCTGACCGGCAAAGTAAGTAAACCAGGATAGAGACACACGAGTGTTGCTAGCTGTAGTGTAGCCTGTACGGCCCTACGGCGCGGACCGCTGTGTTGTTCCTGGCCCCGTACGTACTACGTAGGGCCCTACTACTAGTACATGTACGGCTCTACGCCGGCAAAGTAAGTAAAACAGGATGAGACCCATGAGTGCCACAGGCACTCTAATCTACCCTCAATGTTTTGGGTTTTTTTTACACAAAATAATGGCTGCATTAGATTGGAGTGTCTGTAAGTGTGGCTATAGTAGGCCCCTATAGGCCCCCCTAGTTGTACTTGTACTTGGAGATCTCCAAACTCAAAGTATATTGATGATGCATGGGGTCACCCATCATCAATATAGGCCCCACTTGAACTGCTCACTAGTCCGAAGGCTCAGTGGTCAGGAGGTTCACTACTCCGAACAACCCTTATATTCTTTGCTACTGACTTGCAGCGTAGATTAACATTGAGGCACATTGTAGCAAAATCAAGGTAAGTAGCTCAGGAAAGCGAGTTGCATTTGTGAGAAAAAAAATACAAGGAATTTATAGCAAAATCAAGACGAAAAACTTTTGTTTGTGCCTCGCACCCATCTCACATAAGATGTGGCAATGTCTTTTCTACCTGACATTCCACTATTTCCAATAGCCTAAAAGCAGTCTAACCACGAATTAGACCAGACACCGGGGCCTTGAGAAGGTTGGATTTTCTCTGCATACATATCCGGTCGTCTTTCTAATATTCAGGAAAAGTAGGTGATGGGGAGGGTAGAAAAGCCACTAAAACTCTGAAAGTAGTTGGGGGACTTGGAAAAGATCTCCATATATAACCGTACAGCTGTCTGTCTGTCTGTCCGTCAGTCCGTCACACTTTCTTGTGAATGCGATAGCTCTCAACCTGTTACACCAGGCCCTTATACTTTTATTATAGGCCCCCTATAGGTATACAAGTGTGACCTCGGACAAGAATTTCCAGGCATCTCAGACCTATTTTTATAGGTCACAGAGGACTTGAGGTCAAAGTCTGAGGTGTGCCTGTGAACATGATTGATAAACAATAACACTCAATCCTTTAGTTTAATTTTTGGTATACTGTGGGATAATATGTGTTTTTTGTCTGTCAATTTGGCTGTTTGGGATTTCCGGGCATGTCAGCTTATGTGTGTTTGTCCGTATCGGTAAGTTCATTTGTCCATCCCATGTGTTTATTTTGTAACTTGATCATCAACAGGTCTACTACATGAATGAAGGTGTTCTCCAATACAAAGCTTATAGATTTCCCAAGATCCCCTGTTCAAAATGGATGACAATTCTGAAGAAGATGAACATTGGACTGTTCCCATGGCAACATGCATAACAAAAAAAAAACCAACACCGCAGAAATCAAATGCCCATTCACCTTCACCAGTCAAAAGTGAGAAATCAACATTTTTGTGCTTAAAATAATTTTTACGCAAATAATTATATTTTTTTGCTTAAAAGCACACTGATCACCGCAGCCTTTTGGACAATTTTGATTTGTATTTTTAAAAAAAGCCTATGTACACAGTCACAAGCTTACGAATAGTAAAATCACTTAAATTGAATATGGGGTATACAGAAAAGCTTTTTTAACATAAATAGTTTCTTCGTTCAAAAACTTTTATTTTTTGCTTGAAATCAACGTTTTCATTTTGCAATATTTTTTTTTAAGGCAGCTGTGAATTACTATCATACTCCAAGGACCTATGTTTTTTTTCTATTTTTAGAATCCCCTACTGAAAATGACCTGTACGAATCTGAATATGGTCATAGTCGTACAATAGTGCAAATTGATGTGGACTGTTTTTATGCTCAAGTGGAAATGATTCGAAACCCATCTCTTCGAGACAAACCGTTAGGTAAACCTATTTTATATAATCTTGGCCAGCTTGCAAAAAGCGCTCTTACCGAGGCAGGGTTTCATAGAAGTCAAAAAAATTTTAGGCCGTAACCTTAAGTATTATGAGTTACTTCAAAGTGGAAGTTGCCATTTCCTACTAAATTAACTGCAATTCAGTTTTAATGAGACTGAATTGAGTATTTCTCCTCGTTTTGAGGCAGATATTCGACCTCAGAAATTGACTTCTAGGAAACCCTGCTAGAGTACTCTTAGCATATCTCTACAACATGCAATTCACCAAAAGTAAATTCCTTATCTGCCTCCTTGTTTAACTAAGGGCCCACTTGCCGCCGTAGCCTGTTTAAATTTACTAAGAAAACCAATTTACATGAGCTTACTACGACTAATACCACTAAACTTAAACATAGGACACATAAAACATGTCTAGTTAGCTTTAGAATGTAGAAATGGGATGAAAAACAAACGAAGAATCGAAGCCTGATTACAACAACAACGATCAGTGTCGGTCAACTTTCGTGTTGGTTTACCCTCATTTCAGGCCTTTTTATCTTTGGTTTACACTCAAACAATTATCAGCAGGCTTTTCCAGTCGCTGTTAACCGATTGTCAGTCTTTATTTCTCAGATAAATAGGCCTACGTAAAATTACACTGTGCCGTTAGTTCACTCACTCGACTGAAACATAACATCGCACATGCAAGCAGATTGGTTTGTTTACGTTCCGGGCACCTAACAATTCAAATTTTCAAATTCAAATTAAAAATACAAAGTGACGTCCAAACTTTTAAATTTTGGTAAAAATAGAAAGTTCCTAACTTATATTGTCTGGGAAAAATACAGAAAACGGTCTTTCTTTTTTTAATGTAAACAATATTCCTGATTTTCGCGGCAAGTGTGCCTTTAATAATCTGACCAGCAAATATCAGAATGGAGATAACAAGTCGGGTTTAACTTGTTGAATTATACAACATGGAATTTAGGAAGGCTGGTAAACTTTGCAGGTTGTACAGATATGCTAAGTGTCCCCTTAAGTTAAGAGCACTTTGTGCAAGTGGGCCCTGATCCCTTATATTTTAGTATAGCCAGCATCATCAGTCCATCCCTTGATTCCCTTCTGACCCATAATCTCTACAACTTTGCTCTGATCTTAAAATTGTTTTGGAGTATATACATGTACCATATTACCTGAGAGTGTGTCAGGCACTCTTTTGTGGTATTTCTTAGACCGAACATTAAAAAGTAACATGCAGTATTCTTTTGACAGCACATTATAAAACAATAATTTTCCTTTGACCCTTGAGAACCTGCAAATTGAATTTCTTTCCAACAGTTTTGAAAAAATCTTGAATTTCTTGGTATGACTTGCTGTATTGATTTGATCCAGTACTCTACAATTTCCTTATAGTTAACCCTGTTTTATGACCAGAAAAACTTACTGTATGGGAAGGAACGTTAATTTTTAGTTACGAAAAAGATATGTGTCTCTACTAGGATGCAAATGTGCTTGACATCTATGGAGTTTGGTGACGACAGACTCCTAAAAATTCTTCACAATTTTATTAATTTCGTACGAGCTAGCCTAAACTGTATGAACCATGTATCAGTTTTCTTTCCTGTAACAGGCATTCAGCAGAAGTATATAGTGGTGACTTGTAATTACAAGGCTAGAGAATACGGAGTTACAAAACTAATGAGTCTCAAAGATGCAAAGGAGAAATGTCCTCAGTTAACACTGGTGTCCGGAGAGGATTTAACTCATTATCGGGCCATGTCTTATAAAATAACAGGTGAGTTAACACTGGTGTCAGGGGAGGATTTAACTCATTATCGGGCCATGTCTTATAAAATAACAGGTGAGTTAACACTGGTGTCAGGGAAGGATTTAACTCATTATCGGGCCATGTCTTACAAAATAACAGGTGAGTTAACACTGGTGTCAGGGAAGGATTTAACTCATTATCGGGCCATGTCTTACAAAATAACAGGTGAGTTAACACTGGTGTCAGGGAAGGATTTAACTCATTATCGGGCCATGTCTTACAAAATAACAGGTGAGTTAACACTGGTGTCAGGGAAGGATTTAACTCATTATCGGGCCATGTCTTACAAAATAACAGGTGAGTTAACACTGGTGTCAGGGGAGGATTTAACTCATTATCGGGCCATGTCTTATAAAATAACAGGTGAGTTAACACTGGTGTCCGGAGAGGATTTAACTCATTATCGGGCCATGTCTTATAAAATAACAGGTGAGTTAACACTGGTGTCAGGGGAGGATTTAACTCATTATCGGGCCATGTCTTATAAAATAACAGGTGAGTTAACACTGGTGTCAGGGGAGGATTTAACTCATTATCGGGCCATGTCTTATAAAATAACAGGTGAGTTAACACTGGTGTCAGGGGAGGATTTAACTCATTATCGGGCCATGTCTTATAAAATAACAGGTGAGTTGATGGTTTGATTAGGTGGATCCTAAAGGCTGGAGTCTGACTGCCCCCAGGGGCCTGGCAAATAGCCCTCGATGAAAAGGTCAGATCATTAAAAATTTTCTGACTACCTTTTCAACCAATACAGGGGGCCTTGGTGGTCCAATGGGTTAGACTGATCGTCCCTCAGTCCCACACAGACCTTCCATCGATGGGCGCGGGTTTGAATCACTCCCAGACCATGTATGTTGAAGAGTACTCGCCATTGGTTGGGGGTTTCCTACGATCAATGAGCCGATTTTCTCCCCCACAGTCACTGAACCTCCCAATGCCACCATATAAGTCAAATAATCTTGAGTGCGGCATAAAACATTAAGTAATCAATCAATCATCCAATACATTTGATTGATTTGATGCTTTATGTTGCACTCAAGCTTCTGATGGCGTTCAGTGGGCAGAGAAAAATGGGCTCTTTGCCCGGAGGTAACCCCTGACCTTCGGCAAGTACCTGGTAACACTTCCTAATACTCATCCAATAAACCTGAGGATGAAATATGATCAGCATGTTATTCAGTTTAAGATTAAGTTTATTCTACAGAAAATTATTGCTATACACGTTTCATGCTCTGTCCTCGTCCCTATATTTATTAAGTCCAAAAAAAAATTGGAAAATTTTCTAACTGGGTTTTCACTATAACGACCATTGTGGGATGGTTGCCAGTTACCAGCGGAAGGTTGTGGGTTTCCTCCGGGCATAGAGCCCGGTTTCCTCCCACAATCAAACTGGGAACGCCGCCATATAAGTGAAATAATTTTAAGTGCGGCGTAAAACATCAAACAATCAATATATTTACCAACATGTTCTCTTTCCTCAACACAGACCAGCTCGATAGCTCAGTCGGTAGAGCGTCCGCTTCAGGCCTGGGAGATCTGGGTTCAAGCCTGGGTCGAGTCAGACCAAAGACTTTAACAGTGGTAGCTGTTACTGCTTCGCTTGGCGCTCAGCAATAGGAGTTAGAGCAGCGACTGGTTAGCCCGGTGTCAGTATACTGTGAGTGGGTGAGGGGGCTTGCTGGTTGTCTTCGGCAAGTCGTCTCGGTGAGGCAGCACCTAAAAGAGCGGTGGAAATCCGCCCTGCAACAAGGAGACAACGTCTTCATATGACTGAAATACTGTTGAGCAGGACGTAAAACCCAAATCACTCACTCACTCACTTTCCTCAAGACATGTCAGCATATACATGTTATATCAAGGTTATAATCATTTGAATACAGAGACAAATTGGGTATACTGTCTGAATAATTTAACATCAAGAATCTTTGTATTTTTTTTTTAATTCAGAGGTTCTCCAACAGTTTTCCTGTGATGTCGAGCGGCTTGGGTTTGATGAGAATTTTCTGGATATTTCGTCCCTTGTAGACGCCCGTCTCAAACATCACCGCGAGGATGGGATTGAGGAGAGGGTAGAAGGTTATATTTATCAGCCCACTCACCTGGATAACCAGTCAGGTGAAAATACAGGTACAGGTAAGGGCTAGTACAATTGCACTAAAATGGTGAAAGTCTCTTTATAGCATAGAACTCATAGAAAAAATCCCATGCTGTAAAGACCATGCTGTAAAGTCCATGCTGTAAAGTCCCATATGTTCATGAATTCCAGAATAGACTTGATTGATTGATTGATGTTTTATGCCGCACTCAAGATTATTTCACTTATATGGCGGCATTGACAGGTTTAGTTGGCAAAGAAACCAGGCTCTTTGCCCGGAGGAAACCCCCGACCTTTGGCGAGTACTTGGCCACTCTTCCACATATGATGCAAAATAGACTTGAACCCTAATGATGGAGATGCATTCTGAAACCATGACTGCACACATGTACTTTCCATGCAGAATACTTTGTCAGACCACGCCAAATACCTCATTGATGTCATTAAGCAAAAATCTGTTTAAGAAGTGAAAGTCAACTGAAATAATCTTGAGTAGGGCATAACAAATCAATCAATCAATATTTACAAATTAAAGATGTGCATATTTTTCAGGTGTGCATTTCTCCTTAGTCTCCCATTAGCATTTTGTGTTTTTTTGACTTCAGATATCTGGGAAGGACTACAAAGATTGAATTAATCTGTCTAAAACATAGTTCAATTTTACCTAGCATGGTGATATTACATATACCAACACCATAATTTCGGTAAAATTGAACTATCTAAAACCCAGTATTCTCGTTATTTTGGTATTACACTTTCTTGAAATTATGGTAGAAATTCTTCTACCGATTTTTGGGTGATGCCCGAAACGGGAATCGAACCCAGGTCCCAGAGTATAAGACACTAACTAATTAAACTTATCTAAAACCATACTGATTTCAGATACTCCCAAAGGCCAGTGTCGGTGTGGGTGTCATTTAAGACTCGCTATTGGTTCTCACATTGCTTCAGAAATCAGACAGAAGCTGTTTGAGGAATTAGAGATAACATGCTGTGCTGGTGTTGCACATAACAAGCTGTTGGCAAAGTTAGTGGGAGCGGTTAACAAACCAAATAAACAAACCACCCTCTGGCCCGAGGACACGCTAGTTTTTATGGCTAATCTAGGACATGTGGGGAAAATTCCAGGTAACTACCCGGTAGTTTACAACATTTATAACCAGGTATTACAATAATTCAACCGGAATAGACATAAAAAACTCATGCCACTTTTATTTTATTGTTTTCATACATGTAATACATCAGGGTTATAAGTGGGTGGCATGTGCTGTCAAAATGTGGATATTTTATTGTGAAAACAAACTTTTGAATTATTAGTTATTTTACTCAATAAATTCGAATTAGCAGCTCTTGTGATACAGTTTTCAAAAATGTACTTAAAATTGGCATTTTGATGGAAATGAATATTTGTTCCGGCTATTTAAGTTTTGTTGACTTTTAGATCACTATTTGCCTCATACATAGACTGTAAGGATATTTCTCATGTCAATGTCAGTGATTAAATTTTGCAATGAACTTCTAACCCCTTGTGGGGGCCTCCGTGGCTCAGTAGGTAAGAGCGTTGGACGCTCAATCCAAACAGCCTTCCACCAATGGGTTGCGGGTTCGAATCCCACTCAGACCCCAAAAAAAATAATTGGAAAATATTCTGACCGGGTTTTCACTCGAACGACCTATGTGGGATCCGGATGGTTGCCAGTTACCAACGGAAGGTTGTGGGTTTCCTCCGGGCAAAGAGCCTGTTTTCCTCCCACAATAAAACTGGCAACGCTGCCATATAAGTGAAATAATCTTGAGCGCGATGTAAAACACCAAACAATCAATCAATCATGTGCCTGGATACAACAGTGCATTGTCTTTATGTTTGGATTACATACTTGATCTTCCAGGTATAGGCTACTCATCAGCCAAGAAGCTGTCTGGTTTAGGTATACAGACCATCACAGATCTACGTAACTCATCTCTGGATGTACTGCTCACAGAATTTGAGGAAAGTCAGAGCATAAAGATGAAACAGTTGAGTTCAGGTGTTGATGATTCTCAGGTGAAATTAACAGGGATGCCCCAGGTAAGGTCACGAGTTTCATCAGCCTCCCAAATAGGGCCTGGGAGTCTACCGAGAGATTTCGCGATATCCGGTGACAGATGTCGTTTTTTCATGACGTTGTCAGTTCGATTGACGTTTTTTGTTCTAAAACGTCAGATATGAGCGTCATATTCGAGCGATAAAGGCTCCTCACATGCGTAATGACAACGCCGGTGACAGGAAATTTGTGGAATGGTCACGTTACTCTGCTCCCTATTCAAACTTATTGCATAAAAATATTAAATTGTAATGCAAAGTACAAGGTTTTCATTAACTGACACGAGCGTTCCAAATTTAGGTTGTTTGCAGAAAAACAGTAATCATAAGAAGATTGGCATTTGAAGTCCCTTGAGAAACTAAAAGATTGATGTTGAAATAGAAAATATTGGTAAAGCTAGTAAGCCATCAAATAAGGGTCAAAATTCCCATAGTTGTAATGTATGAGTATGTTTTAGGGTGTTTGTCGTTTGAAAAAACTACATGTGCCTTACAGGTTACAGGAAATTTTCCATGCATTTCACTTTTCTCATAAAATTACTATTGTCAAGAGAATGCAAACATTTGAAATTCATTGGGAAACTTTATAAACACTGGCTTGACGTACCCAAAGTTCCTGATTTTCTCTCTATTCTTGAAAAGAGTAGCTGGCGATTTCCTTGTTCTATTTTAACAAAAATCCTTAGCTTTTGCCATGTTTCGATGTTTTTTTTTTCTTTGTTTGTTGATATTTCTTTGGGTGTTGATATTTATTTGTTGATATTTCTCTGTTGATACATCTTTGGGTTTTGATATTTCTTTGATAGTTGATATTTTTTTGGGTGTTGATATTTCTTTGGTTGTTAATATTTCTTTGGGTGTTGATATTTCTTTGGGTGTTGATATTTCTTTGGGTGTTGATATTTCTTTGGTTGTTAATATTTCTTTGGGTGTTGATATTTCTTTGGATGTTGATATTTCTTTGGTTGTTAATATTTCTTGATATTTCTTTGGATGTTAATATTTCTTTGGGTGTTGATATTTCTTTGGATGTTAATATTTCTTTGGGTGTTGATATTTCTTTGGGTGTTGATATTTCTTTGGGTGTTAATATTTCTTGATATTTCTTTGGGTGTTGATATTTCTTTGGGTGTTGATATTTCTTTGGGTGTTGATATTTCTTTGGTTGTTGCTATTTCTTTGGGTGTTGATATTTCTGTGGGTGTTGACATTTCTGTGGGTGTTGAAATTCACTTAGGGTGTTCTTATTTCCTTAGCTGATATTTTCTTTTGGTGTTGATATTTCCTGTCGGGTGTAGATGTTTCCATCCGTAAATTCTCAAGCTACGTCAAATACTCCAATTCTCCTAACAATCTGTGGAGCCTCTGTGGTTCAGTCGGTAAGAGCAAGTCCCTTTGTCTGACGCAAGCCTTCCATCAATGCGGCGCTGGACCGAATCCCACTTAGACCCAATAAAAATTACTAAGTGGATTATACACTCGATCCCCTTATGAGTTGCCAGGTACTCGCCGAAGGTGGAGAGTTTCCTGCAAGCAAAGAGCAGTTTCCATCCCAATAAACCTGCTGAGTCTGCCAAATGAAATAACCATGAGTGTACCGTAAAACAATCAATCAATCTGTATTTCTGGAAAAAGTCTGAATTTTGGCAGCCCTTTCCACTTAAAATAAAATAACCTTGAGTGTAGTTAAAACCCCCAATCAATCTGTGAATGACTCCAGATGCTAATTCTTACTTTATAGTCTATCAGTGATGAAGATTCCTTCAAAAGATGTTCAACGGAGAAGGAGGCTCGGGAGAAAATTCTACAATTACTGGACAATCTGTTGATCAGGTACGCATGTTTTACTTACGTCACTTGTACAAAACTACTCACTTCCCTTCCTTGTTTCTGATACTCAGTAATACCAGCATTCCACCAAAGTCTTCTTGTGCCCATTGATAAGTTCTACTCAGTAAGAGATAGGCTGTGCATTCAGTTAATGCCAGGCCGAGGCAAACCCATAGGTTCTGGGACGTTCCTTAGAGATTTCGTGATATCCAGTGACATATGAAGTTTTTTCATGCTGTCAGTTCAATTGACGTTTTTGTTCAGAACTGAGCGTCACATTCAAACGATAAAGCCCCCCCCCCCCCCCCCCCCACACACACACACATGAGCAATGCTGCCTGTGACAGGAAATTTATGGAATTCCCACGAAACTCTCCCTCTCGATATCACTAAATAAAAGTGAACAATGCAAAGGACAAAAACTTAAGACTTGTTTTCTTTTAACCTCAGAATGCTACTGATATCTGAAGGTTTAATTAGGAATACAAAGTAACATGTATGGTAGTCCTGTGGAATAGATCGGGTAGATTACCCAGCCCCCATACTTGTTAAGTAAATATTTTTGGGCTTTGTTTTCACCTCCATACACTTCGGTGCTCCAGTGGGTTACAGTGATCGTCCCCCAGTCCCACACAGACCTTCCATCAATACGCCGCTGCCTCAAATCACACGCACACCAAATAAAAAAATTGAAAAAATTCTGAGTGGATTTTTCACTTGGTCACCATATGTGGAAGAGTTGCCAGGTACTCTCCTAAGGTCGGACATTTCCTCTGGGCAAAAATCCCCTCCTCCAATAAACCTGGCAACGTCACCATATAAGTGAAATAATCTTGATTGTGGCGTTAAACATCAATCAATCAACCATGTACTTCTGCAGACCAAGTAAGCTTGATGAATAGAATCAAAGATCATTTATTGATGGTAACACCAGCAGTGCTATTGGTACTGGGAACTACGTAAATAATTAGATTGTAAACTTTACTTCAAATTGACCACTGCTCAGTCAATTCTAGGTTAAATACTAATGATAAATTTGTTATTGTAGATTATCAGAAGATGGGCGTACACCTCAAACAGCACGGCTTACAGTCAGAAAGTTTACTACAGTCAACAAGTACAGTAATCGTGAGAGTCGACAATGTTCCATACCAAGTCACCTGTTTTCTAACTTTAGTCCTGGTGAGTGTTGTCGGTTTGTTTTCATCGTAACATAAATATGGTTTAAGAAATGTTAGAAACTTGACGAAGACACCGGTATTGGTGTCAAAAGCTCATGTTGTTCAAAAACAAATAACTACGCGGTGATGTTTTAATTTTTTATCATTAGTAAATATGGTTGTCTAACTGTGACATAGCTTATCTTTGAACATTGATGGAGAATTATAATTATATCATTTTATGACAAACAGTCTATAAAAATGTGTAACATTTCACCAATGTATCACAGTAAGGTGAAGAATTACTTATGGATAACAACTTCTTGGTTTTTTGGGTGACTGACGTTTTGATGTAGTTCTTACATCTTTGTCAAAGTCATTTGACCAATGTATCAGAGGTTTAATCTTACAAGCTTGGAAAAAAATTAAAATTTCCATACTGGGTTTTCATTTGATATGGGGGATGGTTGCCCGGCACAATGTGAATCACAAGTTTGGGGAGCACTAACACAAAGGGCCCTTGGTGGTTCAATCGGTAGATTGATATGCTCTTACACCAATGCAAGCATTTTATCAGTGGGTAAACATTTTATTGAATATAAACCTGGTGCGTTTTAAAGTTTCACTTTAATTCAACCAAAAGTGTAATTATCATGCCTTCTATTTGGATTTCTTTATCGTTTTAGAATCGTACCATCGTGTAAAATCAAAGCTGTGTGAAATTTTAATGCCTCTTTTCCACAAAATGGTGGATGTGAAAAAAGACTTTCATTTGACATTAATTAACGTCTGTTTTGCAAAATTCGTCAACAATTCCAAAAATACAATTGCTTCATTCTTTGCATCTGCAAATTCTGTTTCACCGAAAACTTTTAATTTGGAAAGAAACAAAAGGAAATCTTATGAAATGGCTGATGTGTGTGAAAACTCGGACGTATCAAAAACATCACGAAAAAGGCTTCTTCTGGAACCTGAAGAACGGATGCTTAGAAAAACACAAAGTGAAGAAAACAAATTTGAAAATTTACAGACTCAAGAAAATTCACAAACCATTGGAGCGTCTGCTTTGATCAAAGCGCCACCTGGTGTGGAAGAATCTATTTTTAGATCACTGCCAATAGACATTCAAAAGGAGCTTTCTCAAAATGGTATAACTGATCAACAGCAAGTACTATCAGAGACTGGTTTTCAAGAAAAATCTTTAAAAGTTGTTATCACCAGTAAACAAAATTTGACCAAGGGACAACAAAGTTTAAAGAATTTTTGTAAAAAAGTTACGCCCAAACCTCCTCATTGCTCAAGCTCAAAAGATCCATTTTTAGCCACTGAGAATATGTGTCCTAACATTCCATCAACTTCTAGTACCGTTAATTTTACAGAACCCAAAACTTCAGTGCAAAACAGAACAGAAACCGTTTTGGATTCATCAATTGAGAGTTCATCCATTTCTTCCAATAATACTTCATCAGATATTTTATCCAATGAAATCCCTCCAAATATTGACAAGGACATTTTTATCTCCCTTCCCAAAGAGGTCCAAGAAGAACTCTTCTTAGATTGGAGGCATAAACAGGCTAAATCAAAGCCCAGTCCTGATGTAAATACTAAAAAGTCTGGAATCCTACAGTTTTATGTAAAGAAATAGATATAGATTTTTAAATAAAAGAAAAGTCTTTAAATATGGTAAATTGTTTTGCGTTTTTAGGTGTTCCTGTCAAAGGCGTACACAATTTTTGGAAAAAAAAATATCTATTTGGGGTCTGTACAATTAGAAACTTGTTCCTTTTCTGGGTGCAGACAGACTGGGTGCAGACATTGAATTCCCCAAATTTCAGGTTTAATTTAAGGGTAACTGCCGCCAATACCCATGCAATGCGGCTTCCAATTCCTGAAGATTTTGTACAGGAGGCTCCAGGGCTTGAATGTTTCTGCCCATCCTATCCCAAATGTGCTCTAAAGGATTCAAATCCGGACTCACGGCGGGCCAAGGCAGAGTTGTTACAGCTTCGTTTTTGAAGTAGGCTATTACAGCCGGGGAACGATGAGTTTTGGCGTTGTCATCCATTTACACAGGTCTTGGGCCTAATGGGTGGTTCTCAAAATGAGGCACGACAACTGGTTGCAGGACCTCCCGAATGTACCGGTCGCCTGTGAGGTTTCCTCGTATAGTGACCAAGTCAAATTTGCAGTCGTGAGAGACCCCCAAACCATTACAGAGCCCCTCCATAAGAAAAATTCATGTCACATTACATGCAGTTTTTGCGTTACTGTCACTCATGAATTGCCACAATCGTTCAATAGAACATCATTCTTATCATCATCATAAGTGGCATTAGAGTTAACAGTAATGCAGATTTATAATAATTAATTTCAGCATGGGGTGCTTAACTTTTTCCCTTGTGTATAGATTAATAATCACATTTAAGAACACACTTTTCAAACTAATCTATATTTTCCAATGTTGCCAGTTACATCAAAAGAGACTGGCAAACCGGGCAATTTACCTAAAAGACTTTCCCTTACATTTCAACCATTTATATAGTTAATATATTAAAGAACACTAAAACACACGGGCAAAGGGAAAATCTTCTTGACTAAAATAACCATGGAGACAAGTTTCTAATTGTACATTTTTTTGCTTTTTCTCATATCTTTTGAAATGAGGAATCTATGGGTTTGAATTCAATGACATTTTTTTCATCAAATTCATAAAACTGAAATAATTCACACTCATGTACGATTTTGACTTCGTTTTATTTTACTTCTAAACAAGCACAGAAATAAGTGAGGCAAGTTTCTGGTCACCCAAGTTCACTGACCAACATAAATGTCACTACCCCTGCGTGGAAAAATATTTAAAGGCACACTTGCCGCGAAAATCAGGAATATTGTTTACATTAAAGGCACACTTGCCGCCGTAGCCTGTTTAAATTTGCTAAGAAAACCAATTTACATGAGCTTACTACGACTAATACCACTAAACTTAAACATAGGACACATAAAACATGTCTAGTTAGCTTTAGACTGTAAAAATGGGGCGAAAAACAAACGAAGCATCGAAGCCTGATTACAACAACAACGATCAGTGTGGGTCAACTTTCGTGTTGGCTTACCCTCCTTTCAGGCCTTTGTATCTGTGGTTTACATTCAAATAATTATCAGCAGGCTTTTCCAGTCGCTGTTAACCGATCGTCAGTCTGTATTTCTCAGATAAATAGGCCTACGTAAAATTACACTGTGCCGTTAGTTCACTCACTCGACTGAAACATAAAATCGCAAATAGGGGGCAGATCGGTTTGTTTACGTTCCGGGTACGTAACAATTCAAATTTTCAAATTCAAATTAAAAATACAAAGCGACGTCCAAACTTTTAAATTTTGGTAAAAATAGAAAGCTCCTAACTTATATTGTCTGGGAAAAATACAGAATACGGTCTTTCTTTTTTAATGTAAACAATATTCCTGATTTTCGCGGCAAGTGTGCCTTTAAAAAAGAAAGACCGTATTCTGTATTTTTCCCAGACAATATAAGTTAGGAACTTTCTATTTTTACCAAAATTTAAAAGTTTGGACGTCACTTTGTATTTTTAATTTGAATTTGAATTGTTACGTACCCGGAACGTAAAGAAACCGATCTGCCCCCTATTGGCGATTTTATGTTTCAGTCGAGTGAGTGAACTAACGGCACAGTGTAATTTTACGTAGGCCTATTTATCTGAGAAATACAGACTGACGATCGGTTAACAGCGACTGGAAAAGCCTGCTGGTTATTGTTTGAGTGTAAACCACAGATAAAAAGGCCTGAAATGAGGGTAACCCAACACTAAAGTTGACCGACACTGATCGTTGTTGTTGTAATCAGGCTTCGATTCTTCGTTTGTTTTTCATCCCATTTCTACATTCTAAAGCTAACTAGACATGTTTTATGGGCCCTGTGTTTAAGTTTAGTTATAATAGTCGTAGTAAGCTCATGTAAATTGGTTTTCTTAGCAAATTTAAACAGGCTACGGCGGCAAGTGGGCCTTTAAGAACAATAAAAAATAATCATAGAATGTAAGCTTATTGTTACATCGAGTTCTATAATGTTGGTTTATACAATTATATACACGTAACTGCTTAATAATTTGTGATTCGACAGGAGAGGTTGCGGGTTTAAATTCCACTCCGTCTAAATAAAAAAAGAGAAAGAAAATTCTAATTGGTTCAACGAGGTACAATCTCGCCTCCTACCAGTCAAAGATCGCCGTTCCCGCTCCTCACTAAACGTTGTTATCCCGCCATATAAATGAAATAATCTTGAATGCGGCCACCAATCGACTAATGGAACAAGTGTAACACTTTGATTTTGTTTCCTTTTGAAATTCAAAGCATCCTTTCACTTCCATCCTGTTTAAGCTGCTCTTTCCATTCTGTAGAGTTAAATGTATGTCCAAATGAGAAAACATAAAGAAAGGATAACTGTCAAAGATAATGTCTGCAGATGACAATATGCATTGCTTGGCACTTCGTCATCGCCATCGCCTACAGTTGCAAATAACCGCATGGGACCCCCAGTTCCTCTGTGAAGGCTTATCGGTAAGGCGTAAATTGTGGCTCCACTCGGTGGGATTTTATGCAGATTAGCCACGTTTTCTAAGATGACTTTATCAGCTCCCAGAATCTTCTGATGGATCCGGAACTGTGGGTCTAAATCTGATGACGGTGTGTCAGAACCCAATCCATTTATATTTCTGTTGTTAAGCAACCATTCGCTAGCGGCGACGGTCATCGTTGGGAAGTGGAATTTTCTTGACATGGCACCCTCATTAGCGATGTCAACACCGAAAATGTCCGTACTGTTGGGATATTTTTTCCCCCAACCAGAATTAAAAAATACAAACGCTCCAGGTGGTATGCGACCGTAGGTCTCTTCCCATTTTTTCAGATCTTCTATATCTACCTTGGTATCTCGGTTTCTTGACGCTCTCGAGACAATATCAACGACAACGCCCGGACCGATTAGGCTTTTCAGCGGAATTTCATCCAAGTATTTCCCTTTAAAATCAAAGTGAGCTGGTGAATCCATGTGCGTCCCCGCGTGTTCAGGGATCTGAAAACTATTGTATTCCAACCTGTAAATAAAAATAGTATGATATTTAAAAAACTATATAGACTTAAAGTGGCATGAGCTGCCAAAATTTACACTTTTTTCATAATTTCTGATCGTCACGACAGTAAGAGACTTTAAAGGCCATCGAAAAACTAAATGATTGGCGTTGAAATGAAGAAAACCCTTACAGTATATGGCATGTACGAACCAAAAACGTGTTCGAAAAGTAAACAAAGTGTAATTAACCGGGACGACCAATCATTCATTCTAAGCCAAAGTTAGTTCAAAAACAATACTATATCGTACATTTTCGAGACAAGATGCACTAAAAAGCTTCTGAAGTATACGTCTTGGGAAAAATAGCCAATAATTTTCAACATTCTGTTTTAACGTCAAAATATCAACATTTTGGCAGCTCATGCCACTTCAAATAGTAATACATTGTTTCATCATCAGTAAGTTCGTTTGGGATTTCAAACGAATGAACCAGGTTCATCCTAGAAGTGTGAGTAGACAAGGTCTTCAAAACCTTAGTGTTCCAATCCCACTCAATTCAAAGAAATTGTTAAGTGGAAACAAATTTTATGGATTTCTCACAATCACCCCACGCATGTGGAAAATTTTTCAGCTACGCATCGGAGGTTGGTGATTTTCTCTGACAAAGAGCCCGGTTTCCTTCCCCACTAAACCTGGCAACTCCCCCATTTATTAATTGTCAGTGCAGTGTAATGGCTAATCTATAATATATCACTGTTCCGTATAAGACCACACTATTTGCTTCCAGTAGAAAAAGAGTACAAAAACGCTGACACTTATGTGGTAGTAGCCGCACTTGTGTGTCTCTATCCTGGTTTTACTTACTTTGCCGGTCAATGTGGTAGTATTCAAAAATATAAAAGCAGAGTAAAATCTCAACAAAGAATGACGTATGTAGTTTTGGGTTCTTTTCCAAATTGGTTAGTTACTTACCAGTAGCCGTAATCGTTCCCGGAATAAAGATTGGTAAAATTGAATTTAGGGTTACCGGGCCACGTGATTACGTGCTCCGTGATTGGATGAGTAAGATCGATGTACCGCCTCCCACCAACTGATTGTCAAATGAAAACCAGTGTTATCAAGAACGTTTTACACTCCATGTTAAATTCTACAAACAAGGACAAAACCCTTCATTAATCCAAACAAAAAAATCATTGGTCGAAATAATGGCATCTCTAAGTGAAACTTCGCAGTTCTGTGGAATTCAGTGAGCAGATTTTTTCCCATCCCGCGACTTGGTATAGTTCGTTTTGGAAGCCACTTTCAACGTCACTTTTAAAATCCTCGCGGATTATTTCACAGATACATGCATGTGGTTAACATTCTCCTTGATTTTGTTATCAATTTCGTCAAAACAAAAGTTGAATATTTCCATAATTTAATTAAAAAACTATGTTGGAAACGTTTTTTTTTAATTAGCAGTAGCATTATTATATAGAGAGACATATACTAAGTCGCTTTTCGCCTACGGTATTTGGTAATGCTTGCAATGCTATATTTCAATGTCAATCCTATAGTATTTTCAAAGTGCTTCAAACATTCAATCGGGATTTATGAAAAAAGTCTGAATCTGGAAAGTTTATACCTCTCAAATAAAGTAGTGAGAAACACGTAGCTATATATTAGTTCCCAATGCTGCAATTATGCACAACAAATTATAACTTATCTGAGATGTTAATACCGGGCAATTCTCCTCATCATAGACACGTTCCCAAGCCAAATTATTATTTTCTTCATCTTATTTTAAAACTCGTTTTAAAACTCATCGAATTACTTTCAACTTCAGAAAACGAAAACCAAACATCCCCTTGTACGTTTGCGGTATTTTTTTGTGACCGTTCCCACTAGGCCTGTCGTGAAAGGGTAGATTCCATACAACGGAACGATGTAGTTCTCTAAGTTCACCAGACTGGGTCAGTTCGCCTCACATATCCTTTTGTATTTATCGGGACTCTCTCTGCGAGTAACTTTTGTTTACAACTAGGGATAAAGTTTCTTCGACAATCTACATCGTTTCCAAGGCAACAAACCTTGGGTGTGATAAACGTGACAGCTGATATTTTCTCACTTTTCTTAGCATGTTTTACTATTACGAAAGTACAGAATGTTCATGCAGTGACATCAGTGGCCTATTTCATATGGGAGGTAGCCGACAAAATTTTAAATGGTTTAAAAGGAGACACTGCATATTAAAGTTTGTTGAAATTCTCCGTTGACCTTCAGATTAGTAGAAATATATTAAGAAATGATCAAGAAAAGGATGTAATTGATATTTACCAAAAATGCACATGTAAAGAGATATTTAGGGAATTCCATGTTGTTATTATTTTTCTGTCTGACAGTTTGTAAACAAACAGGCGAGAAAAGAAGATCGTTAATTGTTTTCTTTTCTACTGCTGCTTATATATAGATGACATTTACAGATGACCGTTGCCTATAACTCCCAGGGACGGCTTGGTAGGAAGTTATATAAGGGGATTCCTTTTTCGTCTTTGTTTGGGTTATGATAATTGAGTGGGCTTGTGTGCGCACACGAACAGCCTACGTGTAGCTCTTTGGCTGCGTGTATAATGCATTTTCGTCTGTCGGACAGAAAAACACGAGCAACGGAGGACTCATTCAATAACTCTCTACAAGCACTTGTTTGGAGGAAAATGTACTTGTGGCCTTTCATCTGAGATTAATTACTTGTTATATGTTTACTTATTTGAGGGTCAACGAAAAATAGTTTTAAACATGCACTTAAAGTGGCATGAGCTGCCAAAATGTTGATATTTTGCCATTAAAACAGAATGTTGAAATTATTGGCTATTTTTCTGAAGATGTATAATTCAGAAGCTTTTTAGTGCTTCTAGTCTCGAAAATGTACGATAAAGTATTGTTTTGAACTAACTTTGGCTTAGAATGAATGAATGGTCGTCCCGGTTATTTAGATTTTGTTTACTTTTCGAACACGTTTTCGGTTCGTACAGGCCACATACTGTATGGATTTTCCTCATTCCATCGTCAATCATTTAATTTTTCGATGGCCTTCAAAGCCTCTTACTGTCGTGACGTTCAAAAATTATGAAAAAGTGTAAATTTTGGCAGCTCATTCCACTTTAACTTTTGGACCCTGGCTGAATTACATAATATTATGGTGGGATACAGATAATACTTTATATTTCTATATTTACGCTATCTTTCAAGAACATTGTGTTTATCTGTTAAAATATTAAGTTTCCTACAGGCGTACGTTGTATGACAGCCCCTTTGTTCAATTTACAAGTACACGAACAGAGCAGCTCACAAAATGTTTAAAATGGTGCCAGTCGCCTTATTAAAAAAAAACACACATTGAAACAGATTTAGCTAGATCTTCGTCCTTTTTATGAAGAACAAAATACGAGTTTTCGTTTGACGCCGGTCTCGTAGATGCACATTAAGGGAGTTTTCCTAAGCACCAAAATAACTTAAAGTGGCATGAGCTGCCAAAATTCACAATTTCTGATCGTCACGACGGTAAGAGGCTTTGAAGACCATCGAAAAACTAAATGATTAACGTTGGAATGAGGAAAATTCGTAAAGTATTTGGCCTATATGAACGGGAGTAGTGTTCGAAAAGTAAACAAAATTTAAATAACCGGGACGACCATTCATTCATTCTAAACCAAAGTTAGTTCAAAACAATACTTTATCGTACATTCTCGAGACTAGAGGCACTAAAAAACTTCTGAATTATACGTCTTGAGAAAAATAAATAAGTTTAATTTCAACGTTCTGTTTTTACGTCAAAATATCAACATTTTGGCAGCTCATGCCACTTTAAATATACATAAATATTCGGTTAGCGGATAAAACTCAATGTCAGTTTTTTAGTCGTTCAAGGCAGTCGTTCGCTTGTCAATCGAAATTTATGAAAAAATCTTCATCATGCCATTTTGAAATAAAATATATATTTACTTACATGAAAATACCTTGCCTCACTTCTTTCCGTAAAAGAAAAGATAACTTTTTTGTGTAATTTACTTGATGATATTGAAACATTGATGATACAATAACACTTACTTGTTAAGTTTAACACCCTTTCCAGCTCTCCGTTTAAGTCGTAAAGAGTTTGTAGAGAGGGGCGGGATACACTGGAAGTAAGTAATCGACACAATCAATCGTTAGACATGTTTGCAGCAAAGGATACTGAACTCACCAGATGCCATTCCTCCCATACCAGACATGATTGTACGGGGTGAATAATCTCTTCTCTTAGTGCTGTAATGTGTCTTACATCCTCAGCTAATGATCTACTGTTTTTAGCTTCCAACCTGCGTCTCAAGCCTCCAGTGAGACGTCTGTTGTATGGGATAACTGCGCTGATTTGAATCCTTTCAAGCACATTTGTGATAGGATGGGCAAAAACATTCAAGTCATAGAGCCTCCTGTAGAAAATCTGCAGGAATTGGAAGCATCGGTAATGGCGGCAGTCACCCCTTCAACAGACCCGGCGTCTCACTGGAGGGTTGAGACGCAGGCTGGAAGCTAATGGAGGCTATACGCGCTAGGGATGTGTTCTACACACTCCAAGTGACATTTTTACTTCAATATGTTCGCCCCGTGAAGCCAGATGGAAGTTTCATACTTACAAGCATCTTTTTATTTTGCTAAAATACACTTTTGATTTGGCTAACGATATCCTGATTAAATTGTATAGCTTATTGCCATTAATGGTGATTTCTTATCGCCAGAATGTGGCCCTTTATGATCACAATCGTTTCTGTAACATCAGTTTGCCAGCAATCTGCCTTCACCAATGATTTCATCGGTCGATGCAGACTTTCCAGGGGGGGTGGGGGGGGGGTGCTTAACTTTCAAGTTTTTCTTTGTGTCTATGTTAGATCTAAATATAACACATCAAACTATTATTATTATTTTAATCACTCTGTCACAGTATTGACTGCTTTACTCTTGAGGGATAAAACAAGTCCCATGTGGAACTTTATTCCCGCCTTGTTTTTTTTACTATTTTGCCTCAATCTTTCTCATATTATGCTCTGTTGGTGAATAAGTATCCAATAAAATCAAAATCAGATTGATTCTGAAGTTTCATACTTACAAACATCTTTTTATTTTGTTAAAATACACTTTTGATTTGGCTAACGATATCCTGAATAAATTGTATAGCTTGTTGCCATTAATGGTGATTTCCTATCGCCAGAATGTTGCCCTTTATGATCACAATCGTTTCTGCAACATTAAAATTTACGAACAAATTGCGAATTTTTGCAGCTCGTGCCACTTTCAAAAAACGGAATTATTGTTCGCCAACACTAGCACAAAGCAACGAATGATTATCACTTTGATTGATGGAAACATTTTTAAACAATACAAGTTGAGAATCGGAATGTTTTTTCTTTGGACATAGTTAGATTCGGGCCCACCAACCATCGATTCCAGACGTATGTTGGAGTGAGAGATATCATTTCGCAGACTGATCCACCGATGCCCTTATGATTAGACGGATATATCTTGGTTGTGACATAAAACGCCATTTTTAGACTCGTTCTCATACACTGTGCGATTTGTCGAACCGACTTGTAGCATGCGATTCACATGGATGCATTTGATTGGTTGAGAAATCTTATCGACCAATTAAAAGCATCCATTTCAATCGCATGCTGAAAGTCGGTAAGCTAAATCGGCAGTTCTCACTGTGCGATTTGTCGAACCGACTTGTAGCATGCGATTCAAATGGATGTATTTGATTGGTTGACAAATGATATCGACCAAATAAAAACATCCATTTTAATCGCATCCTACAGGTCGGTAAGACAAATCGCACGGTGAGAACTGGCCTTCACTTAACTATTTTGAAGAACATCAACAAAGCCCATATTTTGATATGTTATAGGATTTTTTCTATTCTCGTGAATTTTAGAAGCATATCTTTACTATTGTCGACAATATAAATAAGCCTACATAAATAAATAGCTATGAATTAAAAATATAGTTTTGATCCACGGTAAAGCACTAGTCATATATATTTGATGGTTTCAGTTCGAATACAGAATGTCACGGAAAGTGTCCCTTGTAACACACACGTTTGATGGTAGAACGGATGCTGAACCGTTACCATGGTTCCCGTGGCTTATGTGTCCATGTATATGGGCATTTGTTCTGTGGGGGTGGTAAGGGGCGTTCCTTGCACGGGTTGTGACCACATGGTTGGGAGGAGGAACAATGTATTTTTTACTTGAGTTAATAAGTCGTTGGAGCCCACTTCCTGGTTTTGAGTAAAGATTGGATGTCTGTCGAGGTTTTGGGGCTGGTGGCTGACCCCCGTAGTAATGTATGGTTCCTCGTTTGAGTGGCAAGGGGAGGTTTTCGAGTCTTTGATTCCCTGGACAACTGTACTCATCGAAGGAATTGGTTGGTTGGTCGTCATCAATGCATATTACATCATGAACGTTTGGCACTTGGTTTGCCGACGCTTCAGCGGATACGTTTTCTACGCCGTAAACTTCAACGTGATCCCGACGTTGCCTCTTGCTGTTAGGTATAGTAGCACCGAGCATATTGTCTGCCGATCGCTTTCTTGAGTTCGAGGGATGGCTTCTCTGTCGAGCAATGGTTTCATTTAAGGGTGCTGGTCGATTAAAAGTGGCTCGCTGATTTCTGTTTCCCTGTACCATGTTTTGGTGAATTTGTTGAGGAGCTGGGTTTGGTAGTCCTTGGACAGCGCTGTATGGAATGGAATAAGGCATCGTATTTGTTGGAGGGAAGCCTGTATTCGTCGTCCAGGGTGGGGAAACGGAGTTTGGTCTATTAGGCTGAGCTCTCTGCGTGACGCCAGCGTTAAAAACGTGACCAAATTCAGGCGCCTGGGCGAAATTGAAATCCTTAGCGACTGTTTGTGTGAAACGCTGTGAGGGATTGCCGGGTTGTTCTGGTACCGTTGTTATATTGTTTGAGGACTGGTAGGAGCTTGGATGGGCATATTCTGGTGTATTCGTAGTAGGGGTTGAGGTTCCAGAAAAAGTTCCGTCTGTTCGGGTCTGTGACATGCTATCATCGAATGGATCTGCAATACAAGAATAAAAAGATGTTAAGCAATTTGAGCAAGCAATAGATCAAAAGGTGTATATTACTGACCGTCGAATTATTGGTAATTTATTTAGAAACTAAATTGTTTTAATCGGAAAGTTGTCTTTGAGTTAAAATACAAAGTTCTGAATTACAAGCACTAAGTGTAGGCTATCTACTTTTTAAGCTACGGAGACCTGATTCACAAAATTGAAAGATTTTTTTGTTCTTACCTAAGCAGGACATAACTGTTGATGGCAGAAGTTCGCTTTGGGAAGGATACCTTTTTGCTAAAGGTTGGGGCCTTTGTGGATATTGGACCCCGGTTATGTTTGGGATTGGAAGAGAAACGTCTCCGAGATTAGTGGGTATTTGTTCTGGTACCGAAACATCTTGTCCGTATGATAGTCTCCTCTGAACGCCATGGAATGCGTAGGGTTCGGATTGCTGGGCGCTGGTTTCGTTGATAAAATTTGGAAGATTTGGCTGGTTTGCTGGGTAGATTCGCTGTACAGAGGTTGTATGTTGATTCGGCAAGGCAGGTTGCTGGGTCAGTGGTCTTTGAACTGGCTGTTGTCCTTGAACGGGGAAATGGGCCATTAGTCCCAGTCCCGTTTGACCGTGGTTATTTAACGTTACGCGTTCAGATGAATTAGAATTGAGAGTTGGGACGAGTTCATCCACACCAGGACTGTCTTGATGAATATCCGCGTCCTTTGGGGCAACGACCAGAGCTGGTTCTTTTATGTTGACTTCTGATATGCCTGGAAAGCGTTCCTCTTGAAATTCGTATTGTAACTCCGTTTGAATATGCAACGGTTTGAAATAGTCCACGGCAGCACTGTTGATAGATAGCATCATGTAATCCTCAGTGGAACAACCAACTATTAGAAGACTCAAGCCTCGTGTAATGAAAGTCAGTTCTTATGCTATTGTAAACCACTTGTGTCCCCCGATATGTTTGGGTGTTGACTGTTCTCTGACAACTTGGTATACTGATTCCAGAGCTTTCTCCAAACTTATGTATATTGCCAATGTCACTCTTCCAAAAGAGAAATGAGAATAGCTCATAAAAGGTGACAGATTAGACGCGGTCCAAACCAAAGTATTTTAACTACTTGTCATTGTGATGCTATTTAGTTAAAAACAAAAGCGTGGATTAAGGCTTGGTTGAAACAGGTGAGAAAATCGCCGCGTGAGTCCGCGCTGCTTTCGGCTCCTTGTTCCATGTCGACCCCCAGCGGTTCGCGGAAGGTGAGCAAAAGAACTCTCGGATTAGGACTCGCTTTTTGAAATGCACAAGTAAGAAGACACCCGTAGTTTGAGTTAATTAGGATACATTACCATCCTCTTTTAATCTAAATACATAGAGTGGAAATGAAGTGAAATGTTCTACTCGTTAAAACAAATCCCAGCGTCAAAGCCAGGTGTGTCATTTATATTGACAAACATCAACTATTGTTCAATACAGGGCTTATTGACTATTATCACCCTGTCCGACTTTCATTAAACTCAAACAATTATAAGATAAATACTTTTTGTATGGAAACGGTAAACTGAGAAGAGCAAACTTTAAGAAGAATAGAGGATATTCTTAATCCAGATGATATGTTATTCTTCAATACAATTACTCAAATGTACCTTATAAAACAACCGCCTTGATTAACACGTTCATCAAAGGTACGACTTGTAGTAACCTTCCCGTTTAGCAGTGCTCGTGCTGGTTTAAATAATATTCCTCTTTTAAAAATAGACTTTGATAGATTTTCTTGGTTAACTACTTCAGTCGGCTGATAATGATTATATTATAATGGAAATTTTAGATTGTTTCAAGTAAAGTTTGGTCCTGGTTTAACGCATAAGATTATTTTCACGTCCCGTATACAAATCGACAATCTAAATGTCCTATAGTAAAGAATTAGACGTTAAGTTCTTAATTTGTTTACATGGTACCTAAAACAACTGATCTCTTGTTTTAAACAATATTTATTCCTTCTTAAAGAAATGGATTGGTGAACACGCAATTGCATGATGTCTTGTGGTTTAACACGTCATAGAATTTAAAATGTTTAGATTAAATGATTTTGTAATCTGCACTTATTTTAATTTGTAAAATTCAATTAAAGTTTAACAGCCCAAAAGCTGACGAGTCTATAAATATCCGCTTTTATGTAACAATATTTAGACCTCTGTTACTCTTAAGAATCAATGATTTCAAAACTTTGACTTCGATTTTCATAACGTTTGAAAACAACAAACAAAAAACCGGGTTGAAAATTGGAATCTTCAGTTTGTATTTTTGTGCGTCTAAACACAAAAAGATATCATTGAAACCAATAAACTTTGGTCAATTTGAGGTTTTTATTCAAAATGTCCGAAATTGGGCAGTTAACGCCTGAAAAGTTTTCAAAAAATAATTTAACTCGTGTGCCCTTCACTTTTTGGTCCTGTGAAAATAATAAATTGTATACCCAAATATTGTACAAAAGTAAACAGTTTCTAGCACCTTTTATATAGGCAGTTTGTCAACAATATGTACAGTTTTGTCCTCTAGTTTAGAATGCCGTTACATGCCAAAGCTATAACCTCGAAATTATCAAAATCTCTAAACTGTACTCTTTGTTTATCATTCGGGCATCCCAAACAGATGTCTGGTGTGAAAATAAAACATTCTCGTCGGTAAAATAAAACCAATTTCAAAGCCACGTCTAATCATGTCATGCTCACATTTTATTAAACCAACGACTTCTACTCAGCTGTTTAGATCTGTTAGGTACCGAGAACTATTGTAATATCACACCGCTAAATCTCTGTTGGTGGGCGCTCCAAATCTTCGCTGTAACAACTTATAAAACTAACTTTTCCATAATTGTTTCAGTATTAAAAAGGTCCACTCGATATACCCCAGATCATAGTATCAGAAGCCTTGATATACTTCTGATAGTATAGATTGATTGATTGTGTGGTGTTTTACGCAGCACTCAAGATTATTTCCCTTATATGGCGGCGTTGCCAGTTTTATTGTGGGAGGAAATCGGGCTCTATGCCTGGAGGAAACCCACGACCTTCGGCGAGTACCTGGCAACTCTTCCACATACGGCGACCATAGTATAGAAGAATACAGACTACTTCCAAGTAAAATGGCCCGACCTCTGACCCAAAGAACACTCATTGCTCATAATATGAACAAGTATTTGAAAGATCTACAAGTCAGGGCTAAACTGCCTTGTCTGTCTTCTATCCAGGTATTCCTGGGGAACCAAAATTTTCACTTTTTTTGCTTTTTACCGAATTTCTGGCCATATAGCTAAAGTTACGTAAACATTGTCAACATATCGCAAAGTGTTCCAGAAAATTCTACAGAATTAAATTGATTGATTGATTGATTGATGTTTTACGCCGCGCTCAAGATTATTTCACTTATATGACGGCGTTGCCAGTTTTATTGTGGGAGGAAACCGGGCTCTGTGCCCGGAGGAAACCCACGACCTTCCGCTGGTAACTACAGAATTAAACAAAATCCTGTCTGTCGTCAACCTAATGAAATAAGCGACAGAGTATAAAGAAACTATTGACCGTTTAACTCTAGAGTTGGAAACGAGCACCTCTTCCATTAAAGGTTCCCCAATAGTTGGGCCACCTGTATATCTTAGTTATTTTATAATTAGGCGCATTTTCTTTATTTGCAATCCAAATATCCCCCAAATTCCTGATAGAGTTTATCTTATACTTCTGCTGGAGGATTCGGTATTCAAATTTACGATGACAAAGTGTGTATTCAAAATACATTTGTCATATTGCTACTTTAATTCGGTTGAGTGATTAATGTTATACGTCACTTTCACTGTTTTGACTGAGTAGGATTCAAATCCATGGGCGGGGAGGCTTGTGTCGGTGATGTGGAGACTCACGAACGCCCTGCCGATTAAGGCGACGAAGCCAGTATACGATAGGTCACGCTGATTTATACATGTCAATATACTTTTAATGACTGGAACACTTTGTACTAATTGTTTATTCCATTGCATACCATCGGCGAGTAAAACAAGCACCACACGGGCGTATATTATTCTAGGGTGCTATTTATCCTCATTCAGTCCGTCTTGAGAAATTATAAACTCTTTAAATTAATATAAAGTGTAATAAAATAATAAATAAATGCATTTCGATTGTTTCTTTACTTTATTGTGTTTATTCTCTAGGCATCCAAAACATAAGCAGTCGGAGTAATATCTATACTACCTGGTAAATAACTGTCCAAACTAATGGTGTTTTACCCAGTCTGATAACTTCGGGGATTTACGTGCGTGTCAAAGCCGACCGGTAGCGAGCGAAGTTAGCCGAAGTGTGTTCCGAGTGGGTGTTACCGTTACACTGCATTTAACTAACTCGACTGCTTTAATTGAAGAATTTGTATTGTACGAAAGTCTGTACAATAACTGCGCGACAGAGAATATGAGGGGATTCTCTTTTTAAAGCTCGAAAAATGGTGCTGAGAATCTAACATACATGCACTCCATGACGTTGACACCTAACAAAATCGGAAAAGAAATTCGGCAGAGCCCAGATTTCTCGGTTACTTTGCACTATAGCCCTACATATCGTCCTGTTTAACCTAAACAATGTATTCGATAAATATAACCTTACGAAAAGTAATTCACATAAAGTGTTAACCCGCAAAAATGACAGTTTCATGTTGACATAATGTTTCAGCATTTATAGTATATACCAATACCATCATGCATGGTAAAATATATGCCGAAATAGTTGAGTCAATATGAAACTGTCGTTTTTCGGCTTCACATTATTTGTGTATTATGTTAAACTAATCAGCGGATCTAATGGGTTATGAAACATGTTTTTTAAAGAAAATAAGAAAAATAATAATAATCTTAGTAATCCAATGTAAAAGTTCTTTTCAGTAAACTAAAATATTAGTTATAATTTAGGCCTAGTTTTCTTTTCTTTTTTTTTCTTCAAAATTTATGCTGAAGTCTTGGTATAGCATTTTTGAGGAGATAAACAAAATATTCGGCCCCTTGATGGCGATTTAAATAATGCTTGTATACATTCGTCACACTCGCTGGTTTATGCCAATAAACAATTAATGACTTTAACACATTATACTAATTGTTAATTCTAGTTCAGAGCATCAACAGGTTGAACAAGTATGCTGACACGGATGTGTTAAGGAGCCATTAGTTCTCACAAATGATGAGCGCGTATTCTGTGAAGAGGGAATTATCTCCCTTTATTGATTTATTTTTTTTGTGAAAGGGCACTAAAACTTGGTTAAAGGCACACTTGCCGCGAAAATCAGGAATATTGTTTACATTTAAAAAGAAAGACCGTTTTCTGTATTTTTCCCAGACAATATAAGTTAGGAACTTTCTATTTTTACCAAAATTTAAAAGTTTGGACGTCACTTTGTATTTTTAGTTTGAATTTGAAAATTTGAATTGTTAGGTGCCCGGAACGTAAACAAACCAATCTGCTCGCATAGGCGATGTTATGTTTCAGTCGAGTGAGTGACGATCGGTTAACAGCGACTGGAAAAGCCTGCTGATAATTGTTTGAGTGTAAACCAAAGATAAAAAGGCCTGAAATGAGGGTAATCCAACACGAAAGTTGACCGTCACTGATCGTTGTTGTTGTAATCAGGCTTCGATTCTTCGTTTGTTTTTCATCCCATTTCTACATTCTAAAGCTAACTAGACTTATGTCTCCTATGTTTAAGTTTAGTGGTATTAGTTGTAGTAAGCTCATGTAAATTGGTTTTCTTTAAACAGGCTACGGCGGCAAGTGGGCCTTTAATAGAGCGAATGGCTTTTGTTTCTTTACTAAATGTTATCTTGCGCATGCATGGTTCCTCATTTAACGGTGTAAATAAATCACAATGTTAAAGATATAGGTGCGAAATTTAAATCTCTCGAAAGAGCAACTAATCCCATTTTTAGTCTAAGGTGGTTCAGTGATTATCCTTATATTAACGCCCCCCCCCCCCCCCACCCCCACCCCCGAACCTCTATCAACATCAGGCTCGTTAGGACCTGTAGTGAAGTGTTGAACAAGTCTCAGTTAAAGTGGCATGAGCTGTCAAATGTCGGATCATACTCAATACTTTCGGTAGACAAGAGAAGTTCAGTTTTTTTAACATTTTGAAAAACTAAAACATTGACTTTGAAATATCGATAAACGACCAAAATTCCAAAAGCCAGGATGTAGGAGTACAAAAATGTAAAAGAATCCATGATTGGTATCAGCGGAAATCTCTTACATTTTTGTACTGAATCTTGATAAAAATTTGTCCGGGTATCTGAGTGGTGTAATCTCAATATTTCGACTTAAGTTATTAAAGTCATCGTCAGGAAAATTATGAGTACATGTACATCAAAAGACAGTGTGCATTTACATAGAAAAGACAGAGTACCAGGGCACAGGGCACTGAGGGGGCATGAAAGATTCAAATTCTTATGAACAAATGTAACAACAAGTTCAATCTTCCATGCCTTCATTGTGTAACCAAACGTCCGGGCGTTTCCTCTACCACTAAGCCGCCATATTATAAGTGATATAATCTTGAGTGTGACGTAAAACATCAATCAATCTTCGGACTGGAAAAATGTAGAAAACGCTCTCCGACGTTAATCCCTTTGTTTTTTATTAGGTTACTTCAAGTGTTCAACCTTTCATGAGAATCGTGATTTATGAAGAAAAAAAACGTCTGAATTTCGTCAGCTGATGTCATTCAAAAGTGGCCATGAGCTGCCAAATATTGAGAACATTTCCTTGGAACAGAATTATCTAAGATATTGTCATTTTAACAAGAAATACACGATAAGAGCTCTCAGCGGGTATCAATTTTCGGGGTGTACGTCAAGGTAGTTTTTATAAGCAACAAAAAAACCAAAAATATGCATCCTCTATTATTGGCATACATCTTCGGTTCGCAAGGGTGAGTTCCTTTCTTTTTTTATTTTCATCGCCAATCAATAAGTATTTCAAAGAACTTCAAACGCTAAACTTTTGGCCGCGATCCGAATCTTAGCAGCTCAAGCCACTTGTCTCCATGGTGGGGTATAAAGGTCTACATGATATACCTCTTTTTTACACAATTAGAAACTTGGCTTGGTTATTTTAGACAAGAAGATTTTCCCTGTGCCCTGTGTGTTTTAGTGTTCATAAATATAAATAAAATACATCTGAAATAGGTCTCTTAACAAAGTGACAATATTTCTTTGTAGATAACTTTATTACTAAAGGCACAGAGTTTTAACAAAAAGGTATATCCAATTATCCATATACGTATCAAAGACAATGTATAAATTTCTATAAATAAAAAAGCACCTTTGGTATGAGTTTCCCTCAAAAAAAAAAAAAATCTACCTCTTCTATCACATAAATTTTTTTTACAAAAACGGTTAACACTAAACAGTTTTCACCTAGCTGACAAAGCTTAGCTATGAGACTTTTTTTTTAGATGTTCTTCTCTATACTTCCAGGATGACCTATTATCCAGTTATTTGCTCAGAGTTTAATAACAATTACATATGTCACAAAATTCTTTAAAGGGGCATGAGCTGCCAAAATGTTGATATTTTGACGTTGAAACAAAATGTTGAAATTATCGGCTATTTTTCACAAGACGTATGATTCAAAAGCTTTTTAGTGCTTCAAGTCTTGAGAATGTACGATAAAGTATTGTTTTGAACTAACTTTGGATTAGAATGAATGAATCGTCGTCCCGGTTATTTAAATTTTGTTTACATACTGTATGGATTTTCCTCATTCCAACGCCAATCATTTAGTTTTCCGATGGCCTTCAATGCCTCTTACTGTCATGACGATTAGAAATTATGAAAAAAGTGTGAATTTCGGCAGCTCATGCCACTTTAAGAGGCATTTAGATTGATAGATTGTTTGCCGCGCTCAAGTTTATTTCACTTATATGGCGGCGTTGCCAGTTTTATTGTGCAAGAAAACCGAGCTCTATGCCCAGAGGAAACCTACGACCTTCTGGTAGTAACTGGCAACCATCCCACATAGGTCGTTCAAGTGAAAACCTTTACAAATAAAAAGAAGTTTTTTAATATGTCACAAAGCTTTTTCCCAATAATGCTCGTTAAGCCCTTCAACTACATACCTAATGACAATGTTAAATTTTGGCACTACAGTGCCTATACAATGTACAACTCATTGGAATGATTTCTGTGGTGATATTTACTGGTCCAATCATAAGACACAATGAAAATCAGATCATAAAACAGACAAGGAGCTAAGAAATTTACTATTGGTATGTTAATAGTATGGATAGAAGACAAAGTTTGAATATGCAAAACGAGAGGGGGGTGGTTAAGGGGAGGGGGGGGGGGGGGTAATTAAGCATCTTTTATGTTACAACATAAACCTTTTTTTAAATCATTGGCAATGGTAAGTGAAAAGTTTTAAGTGACAAATCTAAACAACAACAACAATCCCGTAAAAAAATGGGTGAATATATATATTAGAAATAATCCTATAAAATTAATTTAAATGAACTTATAGCTCTATGGTTTCCTTGATATAATCAGTGTATCTCAAATATCATAAAATATATTTCTAAAAAACTAGGTTTTTCTTACGTGTTTTCTTTATTGTCTGGTAAAAGACAAGTATGAACATCAGCAGTATCACAGTCTATGGAAGATATACTGCCTGAAACAAAGTCACTTTCATTTCCTTCAGGCAAAGATTTTTTATTTGTTTGTTCAGAGGAATTAAAATTTAAATTCACTCGGATTTCTTCTGGAGATAAAGTTTTCAAAATGTCTTCAGGAAAGTCCTGATCTATTTGTTGTGAATTATGGATAGGATCCTCAGCTGAATATATAATATCACAGTCAGAGTTATCTCCCTCATTCTCTGCCACCAGGTGGCGCTGAGGAAGCGTTTCCATGGCAATGCTATCCTCCTCCATGCCTATGGCTGTATCCTGATGTCCTGATATCTGGTAGTATGTAGCACCATTATGATGTCTAGCCAATCTTTGAGCTCTGGCCGACAACAGTAACATTTTTTTATGTTCTTTTTTCTCGTCATTGTAACACATAGCATACTCCATTGTTTCATAAAGAGCCATAAAGACAAAGAAGGCACCACTTAACAGCAAAATCTACAAACAGAAAAAAAATTAGAAGAATGACATTCTTTCCAGGTACAAAGCCTTAAAGAGTGGATTGTTCACCGCCTTAAACCGATTGATGGCTTTACCGTTTTCCTTAGCATCAATTATCAATATTAATAGAACATACCCTGTTTTAACACAACTAGAAACTTATCTCCATGGTAATTTTAGTCAAGAAGATTTTCCGTGTGTTTTAGTGTCAATAAATATATATTTAAGTGACATGAGCTGCCAAAATTCACACGTTTTTCATAATTTCTGATTGTCACGACACCAAGAGACTTTGAAGGCCATCGAAAAACTAAATGATTGGAGTTGGAATGAGGAAAATCCATACAGTATGTAGCCTGTACGAACCGAAAGTGTTCGAAATATAAACAAAATTTAAATAACCGGGATGCCCATTCATTCATTCTAAGTCTAAGTTAGCTCAAAACAATACTATATCGTACATCTCGAGACTAGAAGCACTAAAAAGCTTCTGAATGATACATGTGCGTCTTGAGAAAAAAAGCCAATAATTTCAACGTTCTGTTTTAACGTCAAAATGTTAATATTTTAATATGTTAATATTTTGACAGCTCATGCCACTTTAATAGAACAGTGTGGCAAAGCGTTTTAACCTAGTACACTGTGATTACACATAAATTAAATATTTTATTTGACAATGGACCTTAAGCCTAATGGTGTCACCTGAAAAGGATTTATTGTATTGGTTTCTATTAATTAATATGGCGGCATTTCTAGGTTTAGTGGAAGAGGAAACCAAGCTTTTTGCAAGGAGGAAACCCCTGACCTTCGGCAAGTACCTGGTAACTCTTCACATAGGGTGATTGAGTGAAAAATCCACTCAGATGTAAGGGGGGTTTCTATGCAGTAACTGGCTTGTTACAAACGCTTGTTACCACACATGTGACTGCATGTCTATACTTTTCCATACAGACTGCGAGAACTTTCTGTCTGAAATATTGAATCTCACCCACAACACATTACAACAGTAGTCAATAACGGCATTAAGCAATAGGTCTGGGGCTCGTTTCACAAAGCAGTCGCATCGCAAACGACACATAGTTGCCAATGGGTACCATAGTGAAGAGATTCAACGTCATGGCAACTGCGATTGATCGCACTTTGCGACGGCTTCGTGAAACGGCCCCCTGTTATAGATCTTATTACCTTGAGTGTTTTCTCTGACAATACTGGTTTATCAGGAAGTGAATTGACCAATGGCGGTGGACACGGAAGACTGTAGCTGTCATTCAGAAATTCTCCTGACATCGCCTCTTCAATTCGCCTGTAGAAAAAATGGAACGTCGATGGTCAAAAACCCAGCTATTGTTAAGCCTTGAGAAAATATAGATTAAAGGCACACTTGCCGCGAAAATCAGGAGTATTGTTTACATTAAAAAAGAAAGACCGTTTTCTGTATTTTTCCCAGACAATATAAGTTAGGAACTTTGGAAAGTTTGGACGTCACTTTGTATTTTTAAATTGAATTTGAATTGTTAGGTACCCGAAATGTAAACAAACCAAACTGCTCGCTCAAGCGCATTTTATGTTTCAGTCGAGTGAGTGAACTAACGACACAGTGTAATTTTACGTAGGCCTATTTATCTGAGAAATACAGACTGACGATCGGTTAACAGCGACTGGAAAAGCCTGCTGATAATTGTTTGAGTGTAAACCACAGATACAAAGGCCTGAAAGGAGGGTAACCCAAAACGAAAGTTGACCGACACTGATCGTTGTTGTTGTAATCAGGCTTTGATTCTTCGTTTGTTTTTCACCCCATTTCTACATTCTAAAGCTAACTAGACAGGTTTTATGTGTCCTATGTTTAAGTTTAGTGGTATTAGTCGTAGTAAGCTCATGTAAATTGGTTTTCTTAGCAAATTTAAACAGGCTACGGCGGCAAGTGGGCCTTTAAGTAGTGTCGCAAATCAGTAACAAGAAATAAATTTAAGAAATGTTTGAAACTCGTGGGTTCCATCGTAATGAGAAATAACTACGGCATCACCACGAAGTTAGTTGTTTGTGAACAACATGAACTGTCAACACCTGTACCGGTGTCTTAGTCAAGTGTAACCTTAAGAAATAAATTAAGATTTACCTTCTCCTGCTTTGGAACTCTTCTGAGCTCATTGGTGAACCATACAACCTGAGCTGCCACTTTTTCAAAACACCTTCTGGGGAGCCAGGGCTACCTGTGATAGTTCAAAAGATATTGGTCGATTTTCAGAAAACATTACAAAGAAAATGTGAATAGGGCTTGAAGATTACCATCACTTAAAATCTCCACTAATGAAATATCATAGGTTTGATTTGTTACAACAATTTATGGGGTATAAAGGTCTAAATGATATACCTCTTTTTAATACAATTAGAAACTTGTCTCCATGGTTATTTTAGACAAAAAGATTTTCCTTGTGCCCGTGTGTTTTAGTGTTCATCAATATAATCTCCACTGTATATAAAGCTGGCTGCAATTTTTCTACTCAGGGGAGTCCAGGGTCCTGTCTTATACACAAGGATACTGAGTAGGCCTCCCCACCTGCGCTCACCAAGCATACTGAATGGCCCAACCTATAGTCACCAATCATACTGAATGGCCCAACCTATAGTCACCAATCATACTGAATGGCCCAACCTATAGTCACCAATCATACTGAATGGCCCAACCTATAGTCACCAATCATACTGAATGGCCCAACCTATAGTCACCAATCATACTGAATGGCCCAACCTATAGTCACCAATCATACTGAATGGCCCAACCTATAGTCACCAATCATACTGAATGGCCCAACCTATAGTCACCAATCATACTGAATGGCCCAACCTATAGTCACCAATCATACTGAATGGCCCAACCTATAGTCACCAATCATACTGAATGGCCCAACCTATAGTCACCAATCATACTGAATGGCCCAACCTATAGTCACCAATCATACTGAATGGCCCAACCTATAGTCACCAATCATACTGAATGGCCCAACCTATAGTCACCAATCATACTGAATGGCCCAACCTATAGTCACCAATCATACTGAATGGCCCAACCTATAGTCACCAATCATACTGAATGGCCCAACCTATAGTCACCAATCATACTGAATGGCCCAACCTATAGTCACCAAGCATACTGAATGGCCCAACCTATAGTCACCAATCATACTGAATGGCCCAACCTATAGTCACCAATCATACTGAATGGCCCAACCTATAGTCACCAAGCATACTGAATGGCCCAACCTATAGTCACCAAGCATACTGAATGGCCCAACCTATAGTCACCAATCATACTGAATGGCCCAACCTATAGTCACCAATCATACTGAATGGCCCAACCTATAGTCACCAAGCATACTGAATGGCCCAACCCATAGTCACCAAGCATACTGGACAAGCCCTAAAAATTGGGAGTCACCAAGCATACTGGTCAGGCCCCAACTGTAATCAATAAGCATACTGATCAGACTCCCATGTGTAGTAACAAGGGTATTGAACAGGCCCCACCTGGAGTCCTCAATCAAACAGAACATGCCTCCACCTGTAGTCACCAAGCATATTGAGCATACGCTGAAGAATATTTCACTTATATGGCGGCGTTGCCAGTTTTATTGTGGGAGGAAACCAGGCTCTATGCCCGGAGGAAACCCACGACCTTCTGTTGGTAACTGGCAACCATCGCACATAGGTCGTTCGAGTGAAAACCCAGTCAGAAAACCAAGCATACTTAAGAGGCACCCACCTGTGGTCAACAAGCATAGTGAAGAGGCCCCCATTTGTAGTCAGCATGCATAATGAACATCCTGTATATGTCAGTAAAAGACTATAAAGACTTGAGGTTTTACAGAGTTTTGAAATTTGTGTTCTTACTTTTGTCCGAAACGACAAGTTTCCAGTTGCCAACAGGCCCCTCCCCCCAGCAACGTACTGTGGTGAACACCCAATCAGTAAGGCCCTCATTAGACCTGAAAACAAATTCAGATAAGTCGAAATATCAATGGCTATTGCTTGTAATAAAATGACAAAATCCAGAGTCTTATAATGGAAATGAGTCAATAACATGTAGTTGACCTATCAGCACCACATGCTTTGGTCAAATGATCTACAAGGTTAGACAACTCCGCGAAATAGCCCTGTGAAGTCATGATATTGGCAATGTCAAGGTTAGACAACTCTGCGAAATAGCCCTGTGAAGTCATGATATTGGCAATGTCAAGGTTAGACAACTCCGCGAAATAGCCCCGGAAGTCATGATATTGGCAATGTCAAGGTTAGACAACTCCGCGAAATAGCCCTGTGAAGTCATGATATTGGTAATGTCAAGGTTAGACAACTCCACGAAATAGCCCTGTGAAGTCGTGATATTGACAATGTCACAAAGCCAACACACTGGGTCAGGGCCGTATCTAGGACCGTTTTGCTTCCGGAAAACGATAGGGCGCCCAAACGGTCGGGCGCCCAAACTAAATGAAGAAAAAATAAATGGGGGCTTTATTTTAGGAAAAAGGAAAAGAAAATAGGCCCTTAAAAACGTTTTGCACATGGCCTTGTAACACAAGGCAACTAGAGACGACTCCGTATTAAGTCCGTTTGAGTTGCATCGCGCCGTTGAACGGTACACATACAGCTACGGCCGGCACGCTATGGTCCTGTGAAAATAATAAATTGTATACCCAAATATTAAAAATTAAATTTAAACCCCGTAAACAGTATAAAAGTTTCTAGCACCTTTTATATAGGCGGTTGTCAACAATGTGTACAGTTTTGTCCTCTAGTTTAGAATGCCGTTACATGCCAAAGCTATAACCTCGAAATTATCAAAGGTGTCTATACTGCGCTCTTTGTTTATCATTCGGGCATCCCAAACAGCTGTCTCGTGAGAAAATAAAACATTCTCGCCGTTAAAATAAAACCAATTTCAAAGCCACGTCTAATCATGTCATGCTCACATCTCATTAAACCAACGACTTTTACTCAACCGTTTAGATCTGTTTAATGCACTGAGAACTATTGTGATATCATACCGCTAAATCTCTGTTGGTGGGCGCTCGAAATCTTCTCTGTAACAACTTACAAAACTAACTATTCCATATGTGTTTCAGTATAAATCAAGGTCCACTCGATATAGCCCAGATTGTAGTATAGATTGATTGTTTTACGCCGCGCTCAAGATTATTTCACTTATATGGCGGCGTTGCCACGTTTAGTGGAGGAGGAAACCTGGCTCATTGCTCAGAGGAAACCTACGACCTTCGGCGAGTATACCTGGCAACTATTCCACATACGGCGACCATAGTATAGAAGAATACGGACTACTTCGAAGTAAAATGGCCCGATCTCTGTCCCAAAGGACACTCATTGCTCATAATATGAACAAGTATTTGAAAGATCTACAAGTCAGGGCGTAACTACATTGTCTGTCTTCTAGGTATTCCTTGTCAACCAAAATCTTCACCCTTTTCTGCTCAAAATCTTATTGACCATTTAACTCTAGAGTTGGAAACGAGCACCTCTTCCATTAAAGGTTCCACAATAATTCATATATGCGGGTGGACCACCTGTATAAGTTGAGAAAACTCGATATAGTTTTGTTTTTCATATAATTAGGCGCATTTTCTTTATTTGCCATCCAAATATCCCCCAAATTCCTGATAGAGTTTATCTTATACTTCTGCTGTCCAAGTATTCGGTATTCAAATTTACGATGACAAAGTGTGTATTCAAAATACATTTGTCATATTGCTACTTTAATTCGGTTGAGTGATTAATGTTATACGTCACTTTCACTGTTTTGACTGAGTAGGATTCAAATCCATGGGCGGGGAGGCTTGTGTCGGTGATGTGGAGACTCACGAACGCCCTGCCGATTAAGGCGACGAAGCCAGTATACGATAGGTCACGCTGATTTATACATGTCAATATACTTTTAATGACTGGAACACTAATTGTTTATTCCATTGCTCACCATCGGCGGGTAAAACAGGCACCACACGGGCGTATATTATTCTAGGGCGCTATTTATCCTCATTAAGCCCGTATTGAGAAATTATAAACTCTTTAAATTAATATAAAGTGTAATAAAATAATAAATAAATGCATTTCGATTGTTCTTTACTTTGCTGTATCAATGTTCTCTTGGCATCCCAAACATTAGTCCGAAATATCTGCGATGATGATGTAAGACATTTTCTGACAGATAGGCCATCATCATCGTCAGAACGCATTTGATCAATTTACTGGGAATTTCTTGCCACCCTTCGAGGTGGCAAGACCACCTCTCGTTTCTCATCAAAAATATCGAGATTCTCTTCATAACTTTCAAAAAATAAAATTGCTAACCCGTACTTTAATGATTTCCCTTTCTCCTCGCACCAATCTTAAGTCTGTACGTCGACAAAAGCCATAAATCTGCCCGGTTAAATTTCAAACTGTACCAAACCTTTAGTTTACAAAAGTCGCCATCTGCATAATCTCATTGATACGTCACTGTATGCGCGAAAGGTCAATCTGTCACATGACTACCCCACTAGCAGGCGATATAGTTCATTGGTCGTGTTGCTTTTTTGCTGAAGTCACGTGAACCAACACGACCAATGAACTATATCGCCTGCTAGTGGGTAATCATGTGACAAGTTGACCTTTCGCGCGTATATTGACGTAGTATGCAAATGGCGACTTTTCTAAATTAAAGGTTTGGTACAGTTTGAAATTTAACCGGGCAGATCTATGGCTGGTGTCGACGTACAGACTTCAGATTGGTGCAAGGAGAAAGGGAAATCATTAAAGTACGGGTTAGCAATTTTATTTTTTAAAAGTTATGAAGAGAATCTTGATATTTTTGATGAGAAACGAGAGGTGGTCTTGCCACCTCGAAGGGTGGCAAGAAATTCCCAGAAAATTGATCAAATGCGTTCTGACGCTGATGATGGCCTATCTGTCAAAAAATGTCTTACATCATCAGCGCAGATATTTCGGACTACCCAAACATAAGCAGTCTGAGTAATTTCTATACTACCTGGTGAATAACTGTCAAAACTGAAGGTGTTACCCAGTCTGATAACTTCGGGGATTTACGTGCGTGCCAAAGCCGACCGGTGGCGAGCGAAGATAGCCGAAGTGTGTTCCGAGTGGGTGTTACCGTTACACTGCATTTAACCAACTCTGCTTTAATTGAAGATCTTTTTTGTACAAAAGTCTGTACAATAACTGCGCGACAGAGAATATGAGGGGATTCTCTTTATAAAGCTCGAAAAATGGTGCTGAGAATCTAACATAGGCCTACACTTCATGACGTTGACACCTAAAAAAATCGGAAAAGAAATTCGGCAGAGCCCAGATTTCTCGGTTACTTTGCACTATAGCCCTATATATCGTCCTGTTTAACATAAACAGTGATATTCGATAAATATAACTTTACGTAACGTAATTCACATAAAGTGGTAACCAGAAAAATGACAGTTTCATGTTGACATAATGTTTCAGCATTTATAGTATATACCAATACCATCATGCATGGTAAAATAAATGCCGAAATATTGAGTCAGTATGAAATTGTCGTTTTTCGGCTTAACATTATCTGTGTATTACGTTAAACTATAATGAGCGGTAAAGAAACGGTTTTGAAACATGTTTTTTTAAAGAAAATTAGAATAATAATCTTAGTAATCTAATGCAAAAATTCTTTTCAGAAAATAGAAATGGTAAAACCCTAGAAACTAAAAAAAAATAGTTTAGCTTTATTGTTGTTGTTTTTTCAAGATTTATGCCAACGTCCTGGTATAGCATTTTTGAGGAGGGATAAACAAAATATTCGGCCCCTTGATGGCGATTTAAACGACTGTATATGATAAATAATGCTTGTATACATTCGTCACACTAGCTGGTTTATGCCAATAAACAATTAATGACTTTAGGTTTATGCCAATAAACAATTAATGACTTTAACACATTATACTAATTGTTAATTCTATTTCAGAGGACCAACAGGTTGAACAAGTATGCTGACACGGATGTGTTAAGGAGCCATTAGTTCTCACAAACGATGAGCGCGTATTCTGTGAAAAGGGAATTATCTCCCCTTTTTATTTATTTATTTTTTTTGTGAAAGAGCACTAAAACTTGGTTAATGGAGCGAATGGCTTTTGTTTCTTTACTAAATGTTATCTTGCGCATGGTTCCTCATTTAACCGTGTAAATAAACCACAATGTTAAAGATATAGGTGCGAAATTTAAATCTCCCGAAAGAGCCACTAATCCCATTTTTTAGTCTTCAGTGGTTCAGTGATTATCCTTATATTACCAACCCCCCCCCCCCCCCCCCCCCCCGACCTACACCAGGCTCGTTAGGACTTGTATTGAAATGTTGAACAAGTCTCATTTAAAGTGACATGAGCTGTCAAATGTCGGATTATACCCAATACTTTCGGTAGACAAGATAAGTTCAGTTTTTTTTAACATTTTGAAAAACTAAAACATTGACTTTGAAATATAGATAAACGACCAAAATTAAAAAAACCAGGATGTAGGAGTACAAAAATGTACAAGAATCCATGATTGGTATCAGCTGAAATCTCTTAAATTTTTGTACTGAATCTTGATAAAAATTTGTCCGGGTATCTGAGTGGTGTAATCTCAATATTTCGACTTTAGTTATTAAAGTCATCGTCAGGAAAATTATGAGTACATCAAAAGACAGTGTGCATTTACATAGAAAAGACAGAATACCAGGACACAGGGCACTGAGGAGGCATGAAAGATTCAAATTCTTATGAACTAATGTAACAACAAGTTCAATCTTCCATGCCTTCATTGTGTAACCAAAAGTCCGGGCGTTTCCTCTACAACTAAGCTGCCATATAAGTGATATAATCTTGAGTGTGACGTAAAACATTCAATCTTCAAATCAATCTTCTAACCGAAAAAATGTAGAAAACGGTCTCCGACGTTAACCCCTTAGTTTTTTTGTTTTAGTTACTTCAAGTGTTCAACTTTTCATGAGAAACATGATTTATGCGGGGAAAAAAAGTCTTGATTTCGTCAGCTGATGTCATTCAAAAGTGGCCATGAGCTGCCAAATATTGAGAACATTTCCTTGGAACAGAATTATCTAAGATATTGTCATTTTAACAAGAAATACACAATAAGAGCTATCAGTTGGTATCAATCTTTGGTCTGTACGTCAAGGTAGTTTTTATAAGCAACAAAAAACCCAAAAATATGCATCCTCTATTATTGGCAAACATCTTCGGTTCGCAAGGATGAGTTCCTTTCTTTTTTTATTTTCATCGCCAATCAATAAGTATTTCAAAGAACTTCAAACGCTAAACTTTTGGCCTCGATCCGAATCTTGGCAGCTCAAGCCACTTGTCTCCATGGTGGGGTATAAAGGTCTACATGATATACCTCTTTTTAACACAATTAGAAACTTAGCTTGGTTATTTTAGACAAGAAGATTTTCCCTGTGCCCTGTGTGTTTTAGTGTTCATAAATATAAATAAAATACATCTGAAATAGGTCTCTTAAACAAAGTGACAGTATTTCTTTGTAGATAACTTTATTACTAAAGGCACATAGTTTTAACAAAAAGGTATATCCAATTATCCATATACGTATCAAAGACAATGTATAAATTTCTATAAATAAAAAAGCACCTTTGGTAAGAGTTTCCCTCAAAAAAAAAAAAAATTCTACCTCTCGTATATCACATAAAAAAGTTTTTCACAAAAAAGGTTAACACTAAACAGTTTTCACCTAGCTGACAAAGCTTAGCTATGAGACTTTTTTTTTTAGATGTTCTTGACTATAGGCCCTACTTTCAGGGTGACTTATTATCCAGTTATTTGCTCGGAGTTTAATAACAATTACATATGTCACAAAATTCTTTAAGAGGCATTTAGATTGATTGTTTGCCGCGCTCAAGATTATTTCACTTATATGGCGGAGTTGCCAGTTTTATTGTGGAAGAAAACCGAGCTCTATGCCCAGAGGAAACCCACGACCTTCCGGTGGTAACTGGCAACCATCCCACATAGGTCGTTCAAGTGAAAACCCAGTCAGAACATTTTCCAATTTGGACTGAGTGGGATTCAAAACTGCGACCCATTGGTAGAAGGCTGTTCGGATTACTGAGCCACGGAGGCCCCCTAAGAAAAATGAAAAAATAGTAAATGTAAAAACAATTTTAGTTCGGCTATGTATAAATTCCATAGTACTTGTTCATTATGCTTGATAACCGTACTAGAATCTGTGCCGAAACGTCGCTTTACAAATAAACAGAAGTTGTAATCCATAAACCTCGAGCTAATAAGTCACAAAGCTTTTTCCCAATAATGCTCGTTAAGCCCTTCAACTACATACCTAATGTTAATGTTAAATTCTGAAGAATTGGGGGGATAATTCTCATATTCCCCCAAGATATATACTGACCTGTCCAAACACATGCCTTTCGACCCTAGAAGAAAGAGCAACATGCATTTTACACAATAAAATTAAAAATCTTGTCCCTACTGTTCTATATATTATCCTATGTTAATGCCCTGTACTAGATGTCCATTTATACGCACTGCGCATGCGCAGCCCTTCCTTTTCAACTTCCTCTTTTCAACGCGTGGACGTAGTAGTGAGGGGAGGTCGGGCCGGGCTTAACTGTTTGGACAGGTAAGTATATATCTTGGGGGAATATGAGAATTATCCCCCCAATTCTTCAGATTCCCATAGATAATACTTACAAACTGTCCAAACACATGCCTTGAATGACACAGTCCGGAGGAGGGACTAATACGGAGTACAGAGCATTAAAAGATTTTTTTTTTTTTTTTTTTTTTTTTTACCAAATAACATACTGCTGATTGCCAACTAGCATCAAAAAGTCATTCCCGGGCTGTGCTTGCAGACCCCAGGAGGACGTGTGTAGTGTGAGAATCGGGTCTTCCACACACTAAACTTCTAGTTCTAAAGTAGAGAGTGCAAATCGACGGACCAGCTTAAAAGCGGGCAGGAACTGATCTGCGTTTGGTATAAACTGAACTAACAGTCAAAGTGGAGTTTCTGTAGGTAGTTGGTCAATAACAACGAATGTAATTGAATTGGAGATGAGAAGGGCAGTATTCCGAATGAAATCACGTGTCCGATCGCGTCCTCGTAGACTGCGGGACGTTCGATCCGATTGCGCAGAAATACGTGTTCATCGTCTATCGCGTCGCTCGGTAAACGAGGGTTGCACAGAAAATATATCTGCTATTGAGAAGGAATCCCCTTTTTCTCCTCCATTCAGAAATAAACTTCACTAGGAAGAGAATAAACGCACTTTGAAACTCCTCCATCGGCTCCGAATGACTACGGTCGTCGACCAGGTCCGCGCTCAAGTTGGTAGATTTTCTGCCTCTCAACAAGCAAACTCAGCATCAAAGGTCAAGCGGCAGTACATTTACTCGGAATAAAGACTGTTCGCGTGATTTCCTTTTTAATATAAGACGACCGCCTTGCAGATTTCAGCGATAACGTCCAATAGACCCGAAATGGGCGATATGATGTAGCAGTTAACCACTCAACACGCCCCACATGTGAGTAGATGTCGATTAACCAATCACCGGTCGTGTCTCTTACCGGCATGGGAATTCATGAAGATGGCGGAAAGCGGATAATTTCCAGCAAGCCATCGAAGGGCATACAAATCATTAGTATGGAATACGCTCGAACTTATGAACTGCAGGCAAAACAGGTATTTTGTCCATAATCTGTTTTTGATAGAACTGGCTCGTAAACAAGTTGGCGAGCAATTTACCGAAGAATAGATGACAACCATGTACCAGGTGCACGGAGGGAGTTCACAGTTTAGACTGACTATACATGGCCACTGTTATCGGGGATCCAACTAAATTCGTACCTCTGCGAGAGGTAGGATCAAAGAAATAATAGTAAGTTGTCTTGACGTATTGTCGGGAAACCAAAACAGTTCTACAAACAGGGAGTTATACATTTTACAGCCCTGTTGCAGTATTAGGATACATCCCTACATGGCCGATTGACTGATTGATTGTTTTACGCCGCGCTCAAGATTATTTCACTAATATGGCGGCGTTGCCAGTTTCATTGTGGGAGGAAACCGGGCTCTGTGCCCGGATGAAACCCACGACCTTCCGCTGGCAACTGGCAACCATCCCACATAGGTAGTTCGAGTGAAAACCCAGTCAGACAATTTTCCATTTTTGGACTGAGTGGGATTCGAACCCGCGACCCATTGGTGGAAGGCTGTTTGGATTGAGCGTCCAACGCTCTACCTACTGAGCCACGGAGGCCCCCCCTACATGGCCGAGAAAAGATGGACGGTCAGTCTTGATTGAAAGATTGTTTGGTGTTAGACTCCGCGCCCAAGATTATTTTACTTATATGGCGGCGTTTCGAGCTTTATTGTGGGAGAAAACCGGGCTCTATGCCCGAAGGAACCCACACCGGTCAATCTTGAAGTCCTGGGTGGAACCCTGACGAGCCGTCTATTTTAAGGCATGATGTGCGGACACCAACGGATCTGACGAGTGTAAACAACTGTACACTAACGTCAAGTCTCGTAGGTTTGATTGAGGCTTTTACATCACACCCACGATTATTTCACCTATATGGTGACATTGCCAGGTTTAGTGGGGGAGGCAACTGGTCTCCTGCCGGGGGAAACCCCGACCTTCGACGAGTACTCTCCCACATAAGGCGACCAATAAAAGATATTTCCGTTTCTATTTGGTCTGAACGTGATTCGAACCTTCACCTCATCGACGGAAGGTCTGTGTTGGACTGAGGCTGGTTGATGTTTAAGTTTAACGCCACATTCAAGATTATTTGACTTATATGGCGGCGTTGCCAGGGTTAGTGGGGTAGGAAACCGGGTTTATTGCCCAGAGGAACCCACCGACCTTCCGAGGGTGTATCTGGCAACTCATCCACCTATGGCGACCGAATGAAAACTCCACTCAGAAATTTATTAATTTTTATTTGGTCTGAGTGGGATTCAAACTCGCGCCGAATCGACGAAAGGTCTGCGTGGGACTGAAGGACGATCACTCTATGCCACTGGACCACCGGCCTCGCAGGTAATATGCTGCGTAGGTCAGGGGGCCTCAAACAGTAATCCTTGTAATGTCCGACATTGTGTGTTAATGGATGAGAATCCAGAAGGCTGCCACGGCCCTGATTCCCTAAAATCTAGCCCTCAGCAAGGTGGCCGCGGGAAGATTATTTCAAGGCATGAGGGCGGGGCATTCCTAGATAATTCCTGTCTTGATGGACGAATGGTAGTTAACCGTTTAAATGATTACAGCACCCTGTGTTCCCAGGTGGTCACCCATCCAAGTACTAACCGGGTTCGACGTTGCTTAACCTCGGTGGTCGGACGAGAACCGGTGTTTTCAACGTGATATGGCCGTAATCTATTAATTGCTGTTTTCTGCCACAATCGAGGTTATTTCACTTACCTGGCAACGTTGCCAGGTTTAGTGGGAGAGGAAACCCCCAAGCTTCAGCGAAGGGTTTCTACCGGTCCAACCGTCTGATTGACAGGGAGAAAAACTCTGCGGACTGATCGGTGGTGGGGTCCAGTTCTTGAAATGCTCCCTTTTCCAATAACAAGTCCATCGCCTTGAGGAGTTCGGTAACTTGACCTGGGGGGTGGACTGTTTAGGATTTCGGTGGGGAAATTCTGAGGGGTGGAACTTGAGTGAACTGGAGACGTAAGCCCCTCGAGATAAGTTCCAAGGCTCAGATTTCCGGATGGATAGATTTTCACCCCTAATAAATTTCCGCAATCAACCCTCACGACGTCCTCCGGTTGGATCAACGGAGATGTCGGCTGACTGGGCAAATGGATTACCGACCGTGCGATGCCCTGCGCACTGACGGCCCCCCTCAAAATGGCCGCCTACCCATTGGGGTCCGCTCGAGGTCCGTGTTTTTTGGGACTGAGGTCGGGAGCTCGGTGGTTTGCGACGTTCTGGGCTGCATGGGCGGGACGTCTGAGGAGCCGTGAACTTCCGCCTTTTGGGAGGGGGGAGGTTTCTTCTGTGCCAACGACTGACGTTTCATGGGCGGCCTGTAAGCACTCAAAGTATGATCACGTCTAGCATTCAGCCTCGGTTGAATAACTTTAAGTGATGCATCTGCAAACATGTTTGCTGATACCGGTGAGGCTTGTCTCGCCCGTTTTACTCCCTCTGGGGTCCAGGTTGACAGGGCCTGCACTAGGGGCGTCCTTCTCGCGTCAGTAAACGCGATAGACGAAAAGGCCGCCGCTGCCAGAACATCCGCAATTACCCTAGACGCCAAATTGAGATACTGATAGATCAATTGAAGGTCTTCTGAAACCGGCACCGGTGGGCTGTAAAGGCGCAATGGTACGCCGACCCGGTCCAACAGATGACGTATGGCCAACAGGAAGAAATCCAGGTATGAAGCCATAGCCACTGGAATTACATAGTGGAAGGCTTCTTCAGCCCGAACAGTCTTTGCTGGTGGCGAACGCCCGCCTTGACGACGCCCTGTCTAGGGTGGCCGTCTTTGAGGTGTCGAGCCCTGCGTTTATCCCTCTACGACGTCTGTCACCACCGCTGATGGGGGGAGAGACGATCGATATTTGGACTGCGCAGGTATTCCCGCCATGGTTGGAATCCTAGCAGACCACACCTCGGGTGGTGATTCCAAATTAGGTACCAGCCGATAGATGTGGTCTACAAGTTCAGAATAGGACCAATGCAGCTCATCTGTCTCAGCTGCCGAATCCAAGACGGAGCCCTTTTCTGAGATTTCTTAATTAGATTCTAGGTAAGGGACGTCTGGATGGCGGCGATCCGTCGACCGAGTACTAATCCGGGGCTATTCCTCCAAGTACTGGTCAGGTCTCATCATGACCTCCTGGAACGCCTCCTGGCGTTGAGACAGATCCAGACCTGCGGAGTGGCCATTGGCAAACCTCCCAGGACTGGTTGTCAGGCGGAACGACTCGTGTACCTGGTCGTACAGTCGTAGTCGAAACCGCTGAGGATTTAGGTCGTGGTGACCTGGGCCCTGCCATTGCTCCCCCTCGGGACCCTTTGGGTTCAAGCGAGGAGTCGAGCAATGGAGTTCTTTAAGCCCTCCAACGTCTGTTCCATGGTTTCCAGACGTTGGGAATCCCACTGCTGGTAGGTTTTCCGCCTGCTGATGGGCCAGATGGTGGGTGGTGGGGGTCCGACATCCGCGGCGACTATCCCTGATAGTGGCGACTTGGAGTGTGCGGGTCCAATAGGGGCTTGACTGGTTGGTTGGTTGAGTGAGGCTGTCGACAGAGAAAAAACATTTCAATGGTAAGCCAATGGGTATAATCCAATTATAAACCTGAATTCCCCTTTCTACTTAATATATTTATATATATATAGGAGGCGAATATTAATCGAGGGCCCAAACAGTGCAGCTCCAGCTCAAAAACCCCCGTACTAGGGGGAAACTTGAAAATAAAGAAAGTATACAATCAATGCTTTATTTATATACATTATTATTTTTTATTCTTTATATATATATTTCTCACCTTGTTACGAAGTATAAGGTAAGAATTATCGTTATTTCGGCTTGCCTGTATTGTTGACCCTGATCACCTGAAATGGGGGGAATCTGATGATCGCCCCCCCCCCCCCCCTCCTCTGTTTGCTTGATTTGCCCGTCCTGAGCGTTAGTGAGGCGCTCCGGGACCGACTCTTTCTCTTTTGGGAGTCGGACACCAGGGGCTACCGTGGCGGGCAATGATGTTCTTCACCTGCGGGGCAAACGCCACATCAGGTGACACACAAACGGCTTTCCATAAGTAGTTCCTAACAATCTGCAAATAAGGAAACAGAAGGTAGGGATGTGCAGCATAAAATTTAAATACATTTTTTTGTATTAAATAATGGGTGGAAATGAATAAGCATATGCCAAAATACCTTACAATTGACCATTTATACCAAACCTTGACAGTCAAACTCTAGGACAGATCAACAAAGTGTCCCACCTAAGTCTCAGCTTGCTAATGTAGAACTGGTTAAACACACAAGAGTTCCAAATATGCCCATAATAAGTTCTCCACACAATATTCTTGGACAAAAAAAAACTATATGTAGGAGAGCACAATTTTCATTGGCCTAAAGTTCACTAGGAAGTGTGAGGGTTCAAATGAAGGACCACATTTACTGTTCAGGAATGTCATATCACAAATCAAATTTGTCCCCTCATTTGGACCCTCTCCTGTTCTACTCTAGCTTAAAATGGAATCACTGTAGAAAGACACAGGTAAAAGATGCCAATTACACCAGCCATTAGATGTTTTGTTGTTTATTGAAGTTATCAGTTTTGTATTGGTTGTTTGAATTGCTACTTTGACTTTCAAAATACTTTTTTTTGCTTGGCCTAGACACTGTATTTCAGATCCAAATACTGAATGTTTATGCTGTTGTTGTTGTTAGATTTCATGTGTACATTGACTGTTAACAAATCCTAACAGTTCCCATGTAATCAAGAAAATAATTTCAGTTAAAGGCTATTTTTGTATGCAAATGAACCCATGTGACCTTGGAAGCCTCATTTTGAATTTCACATTTTCCCCATTCAACTTAGTGTCAACTAAAAGCTGGCAGATCCATCCAGGGTGAGCATCCCTACAGAAGGAAAGCTAAATATTACAAGTCAAAAATAATTGACAATAGTCGAAATTAATCATAACTAAGCATCATCTATCGCAAACTCAACCCAGTGGGTGTTAAACACACCCTCTCGGGCTCAAGAGGGGGTGAGGTGATTCGGGAGTGAACCATAACGGCCCAGCAGCGCAACCACGTGGAGTGACGGAAACTGGACTCTCAATGATACTTGAACGGGTGGAAATCTACAGAGTCCAAAAACCCCTCAAATATCAAAAATATAAAACAATTTCTGGTCAGAGAACCTGCCGTAGCCTACAGGGAGGTATCTAACCGCTAGGGACAGATAAATTTTAAACCCCAAACAAATTAGGTTGGAGAAAGTACAAGAAAAATATACTCAGACTTTTTTGCAATGCTGCTTCAATCAATGCAGAGTTGAAAAGAGGAAGTTGAAAAGGAAGGGCTGCGCATGCGCAGTGCGTATAAATGGACATCTAGTACAGGGCATTAACATAGGATAATATATAGAACAGTAGGGACAAGATTTTTAATTTTATTGTGTAAAATGCATGTTGCTCTTTCTTCTAGGGTCGAAAGGCATGTGTTTGGACAGTTTGTAAGTATTATCTATGGGAATTTGGCACTATAGTGCCTATACAATGTACAACTCATTGGAATGATTTCTGTGGTGATATTTACTGGTCCAATCATAAGGCACAATGAAAATCAGATCATAAAACAGGAAAGGAGCTAAGAAATTTACTATTGGTAAGTTAATAGTATGGATAGAAGACAAAGTTTGAATATGCAAAACGAGAGGGGGGGGGGGGTAATTAAGCATCTTTTATGTTACAACATAAACCTTTTTTTAAATCATTGGCAATGGTAAGTGAAAAGTTTTAAGTGACAAATCTAAACAACAACAACAATCCCGTAAAAAAAATGGGTGAATATATATATTAGAAATTCAAATAATCCTATAAAATGAATTTAAATGAATTTATAGCTCTATGGTTTCCTTGATATAATCAGTGTATCTCAAATATCATAAAATATATTTCTAAAAAACTAGGTTTTTCTTACGTGTTTTCTTTATTGTCTGGTAAAAGACAAGTATGAACATCAGCAGTATCACAGTCTATGGAAGATATACTGCCTGAAACAAAGTCACTTTCATTTCCTTCAGGCAAAGATTTTTTATTTGTTTGTTCAGAGGAATTAAAATTTAAATTCACTCGGATTTCTTCTGGAGATAAAGTTTTCAAAATGTCTTCAGGAAAGTCCTGATCTATTTGTTGTGAATTATGGATAGGATCCTCAGCTGAATATATAATATCACAGTCAGAGTTATCTCCCTCATTCTCTGCCACCAGGTGGCGCTGAGGAAGCGTTTCCATGGCAATGCTATCCTCCTCCATGCCTATGGCTGTATCCTGATCTCCTGATATCTGGTAGTATGTAGCACCATTATGATGTCTAGCCAATCTTTGAGCTCTGGCCGACAACAGTAACATTTTTTTATGTTCTTTTTTCTCGTCATTGTAACACATAGCATACTCCATTGTTTCATAAAGAGCCATAAAGACAAAGAAGGCACCACTTAACAGCAAAATCTACAAACAGAAAAAAAATTAGAAGAATGACATTCTTTCCAGGTACAAAGCCTTAAAGAGTGGATTGTTCACCGCCTTAAACCGATTGATGGCTTTACCGTTTTCCTTAGCATCAATTATCAATATTAATAGAACATACCCTGTTTTAACACAACTAGAAACTTATCTCCATGGTAATTTTAGTCAAGAAGATTTTCCGTGTGTTTTAGTGTCAATAAATATATATTTAAGTGACATGAGCTGCCAAAATTCACACGTTTTTCATAATTTCTGATTGTCACGACACCACGAGACTTTGAAGGCCATCGAAAAACTAAATGATTGGAGTTGGAATGAGGAAAATCCATACAGTATGTAGCCTGTACGAACCGAAAGTGTTCGAAATGTAAACAAAATTTAAATAACCGGGATGCCCATTCATTCATTCTAAGCCTTAGTTAGCTCAAAACAATACTATATCGTACATCTCGAGACTAGAAGCACTAAAAAGCTTCTGAATGATACATGTGCGTCTTGAGAAAAAAAGCCAATAATTTCAACGTTCTGTTTTAACGTCAAAATGTTAATATTTTAATATGTTAATATTTTGACAGCTCATGCCACTTTAATAGAACAGTGTGGCAAAGCGTTTTAACCTAGTACACTGTGATTACACATAAATTAAATATTTTATTTGACAATGGACCTTAAGCCTAATGGTGTCACCTGAAAAGGATTTATTGTATTGGTTTCTATTAATTAATATGGCGGCATTTCTAGGTTTAGTGGAAGAGGAAACCAAGCTTTTTGCAAGGAGGAAACCCCTGACCTTCGGCAAGTACCTGGTAACTCTTCACATAGGGTGATTGAGTGAAAAATCCACTCAGATGTAAGGGGGGTTTCTATGCAGTAACTGGCTTGTTACAAACGCTTGTTACCACACATGTGACTGCATGTCTATACTTTTCCATACAGACTGCGAGAACTTTCTGTCTGAAATATTGAATCTCACCCACAACACATTACACCAGTAGTCAATAACGGCATTAAGCAATAGGTCTGGGGCTCGTTACACAAAGCAGTCGCATGGCAAACGATGGGTAGTTACCAATAGGTACCATAGTGAAGAGATACAACGTCATGGCAACTGGGATTGATCGCACTTTGCGACGGCTTCGTGAATCGACCCCCTGTTATAGATCTTGTTTACCTTGAGTGTTTTCTCTGACAATACTGGTTTATCAGGAAGTGAATTGACCAATGGCGGTGGACACGGGAGACTGTAGCTGTCATTCAGAAATTCTCCTGACATTGCCTCTTCAATTCGCCTGTAGAAATAAAAAACATGTGATTTCTTTTTTGATTAAAACAATGGCGTGCGTTAAGAATATAAATGGGAAGTGTGAGACATACTACATTATAGAATTAGTAAATTAACTGACACTGATTGACCCGGAATTTTTTCCTGGCTAGGGTGAGAATCTCACGACTTAGGGTTACCAAATTTTCAGTGTCGGTTAATTTACCAATTCAGTAATTTCCCTGATGATGATTGCAGCATACTACATTATGGGATCAATGGACGACAAAGTAGCAGTTCAGAGAATGCATACGTTCTTATTAAAGCTTTACGCAGAACGCTTCCAAAAGAATTGATTGATTTTTTACGCCGCACCCAAGATTATTTCCCTTATATGAGTTGCCAGCTTTAGTGTGGATTCCCCGAAGGAAACCCCTGACCTTGACAAGTACATGGCAACTCTTCCACATATGGCGATAGAGTGAAAAATCCACTCGGCTATTTGTCTGAGTGTGATTCAAACCCGTGACGCATCGATGGAAGGTCTGTGTGGGACTGAGGGACGATCACTCTAACCCTCTAGACTAAAGAGGGCCCCTCTTCCAAAAGAAGGCATTTTACTGAAGAGTATAACTTAAATTCATATCATTTTTAGATTAAATATTATCTTCTAGTGGGGTTCAATATGTTATCAGAATATTAAAGAGTTTTTTCTTGTTTACGTCCAGCATAAACGTAAATGTGTCATGACAATTGTTTTAAGTGGCATGAGCTGCCAAAATGTTGATATTTTGACGTTAAAACAGAATGTTAAAATTATTAGCTATTTTTCTCAAGGCGTATAATTCAGAAGCTTTTTAGTGCTTCTAGTCTCGACAATGTACGATAAAGTATTGTTTTGAACTAACTTTGGCTTAGAATGAATGAATGGTCGTCCCGGTTATTTAAATTTTGTTGCTTTTCTAACACGTTTTCGGTTCATACAGGTCATATACTGTATGGATTTCCCTCATTCCAACGCCAATCATTTAATTTTCCGATCGCCTTCAAAGGTTCTTACTGTCGTGACGATCAGAAATTATGAAAAAAGTGTGAATTTTGGCAGCTCATGCCACTTTAATCCACAGCAGGGCGCAAAATGTGTGTGGTAGCAGTTAGTTATATTTAGCACTGTAGACGTGCCTGTCACATGGAACCCACTCCTATGCATCCCATAATAGTCATGGCTGTAGACAGAGCTCATTGCATGTTCAATATAACTGGGTTTTTCTTAAAGTGGCATGAGCTGCCAAAATGTTGATATTTTGTCGTTAAAACAAAATGTTGAAATTTTTGGCTATTTTTCTCAAGACGTACAATTCAGTAGCTCTTTTGTGCTTCTAGTCTCGAAAATGTACGATAAAGTATTGTTTTGAACTAACTTTGGCTTAGAATGAATGAATGGTCGTCCCAGTTATTTAAATTTTGTTTACTTTTCGAACACGTTTTCGGTTCCTACAGGCCACATACTGTATGGATTTTCCTCATTCCAACGCCAATCATTTAGCTTTTGGATGGCCTTCAAAGCCTCTGACTGTCATGTCGATCAGAAATTATGAAAAAAGTGTGAATTTTGGCAGCTCATGCCACTTTAATATAGAGAGTGAAAGTATCCTGTTCTAGTGTGGAGTTCAGTTCTGATGTTGAAGAATTAAAGCAATATACGGCAATTTGAATGACAATGATTGATTGATTGATTGTTTGGTGTTTTATGCCGCGCTCAAGATTATTTCACTAATATGGCCGCGTTGCCAGTTTTATTGTGGAAGAAAACCGGGCTCTATGCCCAGAGGAAACCCACGACCTTCCGCTGGTAACTGGCAACCATCCCACATAGGTCGTTCGAGTGAAAACCCAGTCAGAAAATGTTCCAATTTTTGGACTGAGTGGGATTCGAACCCGCTACCCATTGTTGGAAGGCTGTTCGGATTAAGCGTCCAATGCTCTACCTACTGAGCCACGGAGGCCCCCTGAATGACAATGACATCAAAATTTAAACAAAAAAACATCAATGTCTATTACTTTAGGGATGGTTTCCAAGTAAACATGAATTGGATGATTGATGTTTTAGCCGCATTCAAGGTTATTTCACAGACATGAGTGACAGCATTGCCAGGTTAAGCGGGGACGGAGAGCAGGCTCTTTGCCCGGAGGAAACCCCCAACCTTCCATTAAGTACCTGGCAATTCTCCCATAATGGGCGACCGAGTGAAAAACACGTCTTGGACTGAGCTGGATTCAAATTCAAGACCATTGATGAGAGGCTTCTGCCACCTGCCAGCTGGCGTAAGTTACGTCGGACGCAAATCAGTGTTAAAGCTATAGGAACTTACGCCCTAGTTGCAACTGGTCCATGTTGTCGATCTATGCGCAACTCTACGCCAGCTTCGTAAGACAAGGCCCTGGGCCCCTAAGTACAAATGGAAGGTCGATGGTCAAAAACCCAGCGACGATAATGTCGCAAACTAATTTAACAAGAAATAAATTATGCAAGATTTACCTTCTCCTGCTTTGGAACTCTTCAGAGCTCATTGGTGAACCATACAACCTGAGCTGCCACTTTTTCAAAACACCTTCTGGGGAGCCAGGGCTACCTGTGACAGTTCAAGAGATATGGGACGATTTTCAGAAAACATAACAAAGAAAATGTGAATAGGGCTTGAAGATTACCATCACTTATAATCTACACTGTATATAAAAATGGCTGCAATTTTTCGAGGGTCCTGTCTTACACACAAGGATACTGAGTAGGCCTCTCCACCTGAAGTCACCAAGCATACTGGACATGCCCCCACCTGTGGTCAATAAGCATACTGGACAGGCCCCCACCTGTGGTCAATAAGCAAACTGGACAGGCCCCCACCTGTGGTCAATAAGCATACTGGACAGGCCCCCACCTGTGGTCAATAAGCATACTGGACAGGCCCCCACCTGTGGTCAATAAGCATACTGGACAGGCCCCCACCTTTGGTCAATAAGCATACTGGACAGGCCCCCACCTGTGGTCAATAAGCATACCATACTGGACAGGCCCCCACCTGTGGTCAATAAGCATACTGGACAGGCCCCCACCTGTGGTCAATAAGCATACTAGACAGGCCCACACCTGTGGTCAATAAGCATACTGGACAGGCCCCCACCTGTGGTCAATAAGCATACTGGACAGGCCCCCACCTGTGGTCAATAAGCATACTGGGCAGGCCCACACCTGTGGTCAATAAGCATACTGGACAGGCCCACACCTGTGGTCAATAAGCATACAGGGCAGGCCCCCACCTGTGGTCAATAAGCATACTGGACAGGCCCCCACATGTGGTCAATAAGCATACTGGGCAGGCCCACACCTGTGGTCAATAAGCATACTGGACAGGCCCCCACCTGTGGTCAATAAGCATACTGGACAGGCCCCCACCTGTGGTCAATAAGCATACTGGACAGGCCCCCACCTGTGGTCAATAAGCATACTGGGCAGGCCCACACCTGTGGTCAATAAGCATACTGGACAGGCCCCCACCTGTGGTCAATAAGCATACTGGACAGGCCCCCACCTGTGGTCAATAAGCATACAGGGCAGGCTTACACCTGTGGTCAATAAGCATACTGGACAGGCCCACACCTGTGGTCAATAAGCATACCGAACAGGCCTCCACCTGTAGTCACCAAGCATATTGAACAGGTCCTCACATGGGGTCACCAAGCATACTTAAGAGGCAAGGGCCCTACCTGTAGTCACCAAGCATACTGTATAGGCCCCAGATTTCCAAATGAAGTCACCAAGCAAACTAAAGAGACCCTTACATTTTATCAAGAAGCATATTGAACAGGCCCCCACCCATAGTCACTAAGCAAACTGAACAAGCCCCCACCTGTAGCTGCAAAGAATACTGGAACGGCCCCACTTGTGGTCAAAAAGCATAGTCAACAGACCCCCACCTGCAGTCATCAAGCATACTAAACACACCCCTGCCTGTAATCACCAAGCATATTGAACAGGCCCCCACATATAGTCACCAAGAATACTGGGCAGGCCCCCACCTGTGGTCAACAAGAGTATTGAACAGGCCCCCACCTGTAGTCACCACTTACTGAATATGTTAGGAGACTATAAAGATTATAAAACCTTGAAGTTTACAGAGCTTTGATGTTTGTGTTCTTACTTTTGTCCGAAACGACAAGTTTCCAGTTGCCAACAGGCTCCTCCCCCCAGCAACGCACTGTGGTGAACACCCAATCAGTAAGGCCCTCATTAGACCTGAAAACAAATTCAGATTAGTCGAAATATCAATGGCTTTTGTTTTTAATAAACTTATCTTACAAAATCCAGTGTCTCATAATGTGTCTTATAATGGATATGACTAGAGTCTATAACATGTGGTTGACCTATCAGCTAGCACCACATGTTTTGGTCAACCGTTTTATAAGGATATTAGACAACTCCGCGAAATAGCCCTGTCACGTAATCATATTGACAATGTCACAAAGCCAACACACTGGGTTTGTCTAACGTTTGGGATGTCTGACATAAACATGTGGCGCAGACAAAGAGGTCAACTATCTGCTGGCGAGTGAGTTTAAAAATTAATACACTCCTGTGATATCCAAGACCATTATTAATTACACAGGCTTGAGTTCAACATAATCTTTTCTCTCACAATACACAAAGATACAACATTGTATTCTAAAAACCGGATGTCAGCTATACTTACTAAACAAATTATAACAGTTTCTAATTTCTGCACTCAGTCCAAAAAAATTGGAAAATTTTCTGAGTGGGTTTTCACTCAAACGATCTATGTGGGATGGTTGCCAGTTACCACCGGAAGGTCGTGGGTTTCCTCCCGGCATAGAGCCTGGTTTCCTCACACAATAAAACTGGCAATGCCGCCATATAAGTGAAATAATCTTGAGCGCGGCGTAAAACACCAAACAATCAAGCAATTAATCTAATTTCTGATCACTTACTTGTCTTTAGGTCTAGCAGCACCCAGGAGTGATTCCGTGCCATGCGGACTTTTCAGCCGAATTTCCAGATTTCCACGTCTCCAATGAGACAGTGTTATTATAACCTGTACTTGTTCTAAAATCCGCAAGTCAAATCCTATTAACATTACTTCACTAACTGTGAAAAGAAGAAAAGGAAAACAAAATGTTAATATGTTCAAATGAAAGCAGTCAGTAGGTGATTGATTGATTGTTTGGTGTTTTACGCCGTGCTCAAGATTGTTTCACTTATATGTCATTACCAGGTTTATTATGGGAGGAAACCTGGCTCTAGGCCCGGAGGAAACCCACGACCTGCGAAACATTGTTAGCTTTTTAAGCAAAACTCCCAAATCGCTTAAACAAAGGTTGAAAGATAAAGGTTAATAGGTATGGAAAGGGGGCACTTTACCACTATATAACTTCCCCTTCTACGTCTTCTACTGGAAAATATCATATTTAAGTGAAACAAAAAGAAGCAAAAGAAACGGACTCCGTTCAGCAAATTTAAGGACCTCCTCTTGTAGTATTGATAGATATTTAAACTCAAATCAGACTACTGTATTAAAAAGTCTCTTTGGGGAAAATTCATTAATAACATACCTGTTGCATTGAGTATTAATGGTTTATATGCTGAAGGAATGGTTATCAATGGTGTGAAGACTTCAGAAGTATAAGATGTCATCCAAGGTACTGGCTCCCATACCTAAAACACAACCAATAAAACAGAGTTAGTTTTACCTGGGATAAATATGAAAGGGATATGAAACGCCTTTGTATTGTAGTCAGTCTACTGGCAGAATGTTTGGCTCGCTATTGCTCGTTTCAGACACCATGTGACGGCATTCCGATCGGCCTCGAGAATAGACGAAACCCCATTCGGAACACACTTCGGCTATCTTCGCTTGCTACCGGTCGGTTTTGACACGGTCGGTTTTTTACATACGTCCCCAAAGTTTTGGAGTGCCGAAACACATGTTGTGTATTCCGATTCATTCCGAACCTTACCGATGTCGTGGATATATGGACTGCGAATGAATCGGAATGCCTTCACGGGGTGTCTGGGACAGACAATAGCGAGCCAAACTGCTAATCGCAGACTGACTATAATACAAAGGCGTTTCATATCCCTTTCATATTCGTCCTAGGTTTTACCATACCTGAAACACAGTCAATAAAACAAAATTAGTTTTACTATAACGAAAACATTCAATATTTGCACATTGAATAGGGTGAACCCTTGCCAAGAATTGAATGATTAGAGTATCAATTTTGTAAAATGACCAGATTTTCATTGGACCATTTCCAAACTAGACAGGAAAAATTCTTTATGTGGTTTCATCTTTCAGGTAGCATCAGATGAGCAAAATATCTCTTTACTTCCTGATTGATTGATGTTTGACGCCGCAATCAAAATTATTTCACTTATATGGCGCCGTTGCCAGGATAAGTGGGGGAGGAAACTGGGCTCATTGCCCGTAGGAAACCCCCAACCTTCGCCGAGTACCTGGTAAATCTTCCACATACGGCGACCGAGCGAGAAATCAACTTTATTAACTTTTACTTGGTCCGAGGGAGATTTACTTCCTGAACTCCGATTAAAAAACAACCTGTTTGAGTCAGGCAGTGCAAAACAAAACGCGTTTGTAAAATGTCAAAAACATGTTAATTAACAGGATGTACATTCATTTATGCTACTTCCTAACACTGCCACCTGATGCGACATAAAACTCCCATCAATCAATCAATCAATCAATTCTAACACTGGCCAAATATAGATGCCATATTATGCAAAACAAGAGTTTTGGGAAACCCAAAATACGCCCGAAAAGGCACAGTCACTGCAGCCATACCAAAACAAATCCTTCCATATATATATTTTTGAATATATGCAATGGGTCCTTCAAATATGAAATCTCATCTGGTGTTAAATGTCCAGGTCTTCAGATTGGAGTCCAGCTAATTCTGACTGGTCAGTGGGTTCAATCACGAAGACATCACTGACCCGGATGTTTGCCACATTTTATATAGGTATATTTGAACAGACCCTAATCTCTGAGACGGTCAATGGTGTGTAAATATACAAGTCTTATCTGTTCACACTTACAACCAGATTTATGAATATTGTCAAACATATCTTTAAGCAGCTATATTTGCTTTACCATATGGGTAATAAAACTGAATTGAAGAGCCTTTAAAACAGAGAAATAATTATAATTCTTAACTTTTTAGGTTTTGGCCACCATAAATGTAGCTATCACTAAATTATCTAAGGAAGCTGACGCACCTTCTACCCATAAGCTATATCCTCAGAAAAAAATGTCCAGATGGAATAAAAACTTTGAAAGTTATGGAGTGGAAGGGAATATTACATAATCCAATATAACTGCCATATTACGTAACCAGTGATGTTAAAATAGTTCGCAACACACCTTCTACCCATAAGCTACATGTGTATATCCTCAGAAAAAAATGTCCAGATGGAATCAAAACTTTGAAAGTTATGGAGCGGAAGGGAATATTACATAATCCAATATAACTCCCATATTATGTAAACAGTGATGTTAAAAATAGTTTGTGACACACCTGCTACCCATAAGCTATATCCTCAGAAAAAATTGTCCAGATGGAATCAAAACTTTGAACGTTATGGAGCGGAAGGGAATATTACATAATCCAATATAACTCCGATATTATGTAACCAGTGATGTTGAAAATAGTTTGCGACACACCTTCTACCCATAAGGTATATACTCAGAAAAAATTGTGCAGATGGAATCAAAACTTTAGAAGTTATGGAGCGGAAGGGAATATTACATAATCCAATATAACTCCGATATTATGTAACCAGTGATATTGAAAATAGTTTGCGACACACCTTTTACCCATAAGGTATATACTCAGAAAAAATTGTGCGGATGGAATTAAAACTTTAAAAGTTATGGAGTGGAAGGGAAAGCGGACGCCGGACAGCCGGACTGCAGGACGGACGGAGATGATACCATAATACAGCCAGCTTTTCAAGCCGGGCGTATAAAAAAATGTCATAAATGGTTGATGACAAACCATCTACCCATAAAGTATACGTTGTAAAATAATTGTTCAACTCTTCAAGTTTTGAGCGAAAGGAAACAAAGATATAGGCTAAAGAGAATAATACATAATCTAATTTATATGCCATATTATGCAACCAAAGCTGTCATAAATGGTTGATGACACACCAGCTACCCATAAGGTATATGCTGTGAAAGAATTTTATTACATTATCCAATATAGATACCATATTATGCAACTGGAGATGTCATTACAGTGTACATCTATCCATAAGGTATATTCTGTTAAACAATTTTAAAGATCGGATCAAAACTCAAAGTTTCGAAGCGGAAGGGAACGTGGGATGGACGGACAGGGCTGGGTATAAGGCAGATGTATAAAAACATGTTACCTTTGCAGCATTAACTAGCCTCCATGCCTTCATCAAACCAAATCCATGTTGAAGACTGTGATGTAATCCAGAGCCTGTTCGAGCCCAACCACCTATATTTATATCTATCTGCCAAAGACAAAAATTATCTGTATATATAATTCAAAATTATCACGGGCTTCTGGAATACATAACAGTAACATTGTGGGAGTCCAAAATCACTATTTTCCACAGAGGTGGGTGTTCAAAATGACCTTTATGTACTGTTGTATCTAGACCATGTGAAATTGCTGGGTTATTAAATGGCCAAATAAGATGAATTTTGACCACAGACCATAGTCTTATGCCTAGCGCAGACGGGCGTTTGTTGCGGACAAAAAATCTTGTCGTCGTTAAATTTTGCAGATAAATATAAACTTGTCTGACCACTGTCAGCGGATCAGATTTTTATATCCAAAACGGATTGATATTAGCCAATTAACATTTGGTAAGGAATCGTGTGACGGTATGGTGACGGCATTCCATTTCGATTGATTGAATGATTGATTGTTTCGTGTTTTACATCGGGCTCAAGATTATTTCACTTATATGGTGGCGTTGCCAGTTTTTTAGGGGGGAGGAAACCGGGCTCTATGCCCGGAGGAAACCCATGACCTTCCGGTGGTAACTGGCAACCATCCCACATAGGTCGATTGAGTGAAAACCCAGTCAGAAAATTTTCCAATTAATTTGGGCTGAGTGGGATTTGTTCCCGCGACCCATTGAATGAAGGTTGTTCAGATTGAGCGTCCAACGCTCTACCTACTGAGCCACGGAGGCCCCGATCCCATTTCGAAGAGGAGTTATATGTTGACATCACTATACATTTAGTGCAGTTACTCAAGTGTGTGGGTAACTTCCATTCGAACAAAATATACTGTTTCCAGCAACAAAATATACCGTTTCCAGCAACAAAATATACTGTTTCCAGCAACAAAATATACCGTTTCCAGCAACAAAATATACTGTTTCCAGCAACAAAATATACCGTTTCCAGCAACAAAATATACTGTTTCCAACAACAAAATATACTTGTTTAAGAGGCATATAGAAGTTGAAAGGATAATGAAAAGAAATTACTCTGGATAAAACAACTCCTTGAACAAATTTAGTTACAACGTTTTGATGTTTCTCCTAACATCGTTTTCAAGTAAATGATAACGGTACAATAGATAGCGGTTACAAATAACATGCGTTCTTACGTAATAAGTTGACGTCATCGTAGATGAACGTCAAATTGGATAAGGTTAAAGGAAACAGCGTTATAAAGCATTTACGTCATATGAAATAGTACATAACGTAATGGAGATGACGTAATGGAAATTTGTATCTATGGTTACATAAACAAATACGTAACATAACGTATAATAGAATGCTATGTACCTAAGGTTACATAAAAACAATATACTACATAACTACACCAGTTGTGATTTAAAAATCTAAAAAATTATTACAGAGTATACATTTGGAATAAAGAAGTTAGTATGATTTTAAAATATCTAAATAATTATTTCAGAGTATGCATTTGGAATGAAGAAACCTTGGTCTCTGTTCATTGTTGGCTTAAAGCGTCTAATATTTATAGCTTCTGCGAATTTTCTAGACGTCATGTGAGAAATGTTTGTGTTTAGAATTTGAACATTTTCCCAGTCGACAACGTGATTAGGATTAGCCTGAATATGATCAGAAATAGCTGATTTGGAATCTAATGTTTCAGTTGATTGTTTGTGTTCATTGAGTCGTTTGTTTAGTGGTCTACAGGTTTCACCAATGTATTTAGCATTACAAGAACAACTAATGGTATAAACACAATTTTTGGGTTGTTGTTTTTCACTAGTAGGACGTTTACCTGTTGCTTGGAGAAGATTTTTTAGATTTTTACTACTTGAAAAAACACATTCAATATTACGAGTCGACAAGAGTCTCTTAATTTTGTAACTTAATATACCGATAAAAGGTAATGTGATTTTTAAGGGTGAATGGTTTTTGACTTTTGTTTTGGTGATACATTTTGATGATTTTTGAATGATTTTAACAACAAGGTCATCTGGGTAGTTATTATCTTTAACAAATACATCTCTAAGAATGGACAATTCATTAGATAACGCTTTCTTGGTGGATAAAATGTTAACAGCACGTTTAGTTAAGGTTGAGACAATACATTTTTTAACTTCTACAGGGTGATTTGATTTGTAATTTATGTATTGATTGGTGTGAGTGGGCTTCCGGTAAACACTAGTATGGAGACGTTCTTTATCACGAGTGACAAGAACATCCAGAAAAGGAATCTCATTGTTATTTTCTATTTCCTTGGTGAATTTGATGCGAGGATGACGATTATTCAGGTGATCTAGAAGAAGTTGAGAGTCTTGGTTCTTTTCCAAAATGACAAACGTATCATCAACTTTACGGAGCCAACAAAGTGGGATGATGGGAGAGGAATGAAGGGCAGAGTTCTCAAAATGAATCATGAATATCTCCGTTAACACCGGTGAAAGCGGGGATCCAATTGGGAGGCCGTGTATTTGTTCATAGATGGTATCACCCCATGAGAAGTAAGTTGACATAATACACTTTTCTGTTTAAGAGATGATACTTTCAACACTGATTTTTAATGGTAGAGATATGGTTAAATCTGCGATAGCTTCTGTAAGCCGTCCTTTAGTTATTTCCAGGGCTTCCTTGGTTGGTATGTTGGTGAATAAATCGACAACATCAAAGCTCACCAATTGGTCACAGGTATGAAAAGTCTTGATTTTGGTGCAGAATTCGGAGGAATCCTTAACATATGATGCAGCTGTTTTGCCCAATGGGGCTAAAATCTTTGTTATGAATCTAGCGGTATTATAAAAAATGGTATCCTGGCTACAAACCAACAGTCTAGCTTTAATTGGACTTTTATGAACTTTGACTGTCGCTCTAGCATATGGTATGCGAGGATGATGATTGATTAGATTACTTTGGAGCTTATAATCAATCTCACCTTTGTCTCGAAGATCTTTAAGAAAAGCTTTAAGTTTGTTATTGAGATACGTTGTAGGGTCTTTCTGCAAAATCCTGTAAGTGGTCTCATCATTAAGGGTAGAATCAATTAATTGGTTTAGTTCCGAAGTATGAATCAACACAGTAGCTTTTCCCTTGTCAGCAGGTACAATAGAGACATCATCCAGTTGTTTGATTTCTTTAATTGCTGTGTATTCCTGTTTGCTTAAATTAGGTTTCTGTGGTTTTGATGATTTAATCAGTGACGTGATCTAATGTCTAAGATAATCGATGTTACCACACGGAGCAAGCTGCTGCAATCCGCATTCCAGATTAACAATGAAATCATCAAAATTCTTCCTCTGCGTGTTCGGGATAAAATTTAGACCTTTCGATAGAAGACTGGTTTGACTTGGCGTTAATTTATGAGATGATAAATTGATGACAGTTTTGGTATGAAACGGGTTATCTTTTTTGGGTTGACTGAAATTATTTACATTCTTTTCATCCTCGAGCTTTTTGAATTTTTCAATTTGTTTCTTACTTATCTTAGTGTTCAGGACAGCACTTGTTTGTTCTTGAAGGCTTCGAATTTGATTGTAGAGATCTGGACTTAATGTAGTACTTAGTTGATTGGAGACCGTAGAAAGTCTGTTAGATAAATTAGCACTCTGTTTCCTATGATGCTGGATACGTTCCTTTACAAGTCGATGAGATGCTTGTCCCAAACCGCGAATAACCTGAAATTTCTACTTAGATGCAGAGACAAACAAATTATCCCTAAAGGTCTTCAACTTCATTTACCAGTTAATTCAAATGCAGCCTCAAAGATTTTGGAACAAGCATCTCATCGACTTGTAAAGGAACGTATCCAGCATCATAGGAAACAGAGTGCTAATTTATCTAACAGACTTTCTACGGTCTCCAATCAACTAAGTACTACATTAAGTCCAGATCTCTACAATCAAATTCGAAGCCTTCAAGAACAAACAAGTGCTGTCCTGAACACTAAGATAAGTAAGAAACAAATTGAAAAATTCAAAAAGCTCGAGGATGAAAAGAATGTAAATAATTTCAGTCAACCCAAAAAAGATAACCCGTTTCATACCAAAACTGTCATCAATTTATCATCTCATAAATTAACGCCAAGTCAAACCAGTCTTCTATCGAAAGGTCTAAATTTTATCCCGAACACGCAGAGGAAGAATTTTGATGATTTCATTGTTAATCTGGAATGCGGATTGCAGCAGCTTGCTCCGTGTGGTAACATCGATTATCTTAGACATCAGATCACGTCACTGATTAAATCATCAAAACCACAGAAACCTAATTTAAGCAAACAGGAATACACAGCAATTAAAGAAATCAAACAACTGGATGATGTCTCTATTGTACCTGCTGACAAGGGAAAAGCTACTGTGTTGATTCATACTTCGGAACTAAACCAATTAATTGATTCTACCCTTAATGATGAGACCACTTACAGGATTTTGCAGAAAGACCCTACAACGTATCTCAATAACAAACTTAAAGCTTTTCTTAAAGATCTTCGAGACAAAGGTGAGATTGATTATAAGCTCCAAAGTAATCTAATCAATCATCATCCTCGCATACCATATGCTAGAGCGACAGTCAAAGTTCATAAACTGAAGAATTGGAAGAATAATTCTCATATTCCTCCAAGATATACCTACCTGTACAAACACTTGCCTTTTGACCCTAGGAGAAAGAACAATCTGCATTTTACACAATAAAATCAAAAAATCTTGCCCTAACATCCTGTATAGTAATCTAGGCTAATGCCCTGTACTGGCTATCCGTTTGTACATACCGCGCATGCGCGAACCTTCCCTTCCGGTCTACCTCTTTCAACGCTTGCAGGCGTAATAGTGAGGGGAGGATGGGCTGGGTTTAACTGTTTGTACAGGTAGGTATATCTTGGAGGAATATGAGAATTATTCTTCCAATTCTTCAGATTCCCATAGATAGTACCTACAACTGTACAAACACTTGCCTCGCATGCCACAGTCCGGAGGAGGGACTAATACGCCGTACAGAGCATTAACCAAGTTTTTTTGATTCCCGCGTAAAGAATGGTAACCTCGGTATTACTCACCTCGAACTCTCCTGGATCCGTCCTCAGGTGTCCAGTGGGCCAGGATGAATTAGATCTTTCTCTGAACACTGTTTGGGCCGCTACCAACGGACCGAGTGAATACAACCCACCACGTACCAAAGTCATGTCACGGAGACAATAGTCCGCGAAAGTCGTCGGTGACTTCCAAGACAGATAGATTGATAGGTTGTTTGGTGTTTTACGCTGCGATCAAGATTATTTCACTTATATTGCGGCGTCGCCAGTTTTATTGTGGGAGGAAAACGGGCTGTGTGCCTGGAGGAAAACCACGACCCTCCGCTGGAAACTGGCAACCATCCCCCAAAGGTCGTTCGAGTGAAGAGCCAGTCAAAAAAAAAATTTCCATTTTTTTTTTTTTTTTTTTTTTTTTTTTTTTTTTTTTTTTGGGCTGAGTGGGATTCGAACCCGCGACCCATTGGCGGAAGGCTGTTTGGATTGAGCGTCTAACGCTATACCTACTGAGTCACGGACCCCAGCCTTCCAAGAAATAAGCCCTCATAATCCGAGGACATCGTGTAGGGACATCATCGTTTATCAAGCGGCTTGGTAAACGAAGATTGCACAGGAAATATATTCTCTATTAGAGAAATGTGTTTTATTTTACTGATTTATTTATTTCTTGGAAATAAACTTCACTCGGAAAGGAATAAAGGAATAAGCTCAAATCTGCAGACTTTCTGCGTCTTCACAAGCAAAGTCAGCACCCAGGCTCAAGTGGCCGTACATACTAGGAATAACGGCTGTTCGTGTATTTCTTACTACGGTAATATACACAAGTACTGTCGGCTTGCGTTCACATCCCGTCGACCCGTAATGGCGAAAGGGTGTAACAGTCGACTATCCAACAGGCCTATCAGCCGAGTCGTTGCTGATTAGCCAATCACAGCTCCTTTCTTTCCCCGGCATGGGAAATCATGAAGATGGCGGAAAGAGGACAATTCCAGCAATTGACGGGAGAAAAACATCTCTAGTATGGTTTATGTTCGAACCTAAGATCTGTAGTCAGAACAGGTACGGTACTTTTTCCTTTTGCTCATTTTGGAAAAAAAAAGGAATTTACTTGAAAACCAGTTGGCAAGAAGTCCGTCTAAGATTAGAATATAACGACATTCTAATGAACTAGGAGCTCGGTCTTGTACTTAGATTGATGATTGGTCTTCGCGCCGCACTGAAGTTATTTAACCTATAAGGTGGCGTAGCCAGATTGTGGGGGAAGGACCTGGGCCCGGAGGAAACCCCCGACCTTCGGCATGGCAACTCCTCCGCATACGGCAACCGCCATAATGTAAAAGTTGTCATTTTGCAACGGTAACTGCGAGAGGAAACTGTCAGGGTAATAATTTAAAGTGGCCTGTACGAACCGAAAACGTGTTCGAAAGTAAGCAAAATTTAAATAACCGGGACGACCATTCATTCATTCTAAGCCGAAGTTGGTTCAAACAATACTTTATCGTACATTTTCGAGCCCAGAAGCATTAAAAAGCTTCTGAATTATACGCCTTGAGAGAAATAGCATAATTTCAACATTCTGGTGTGACGTCAAAATATCAACATTTTGGCAGCTCATACCCCTTTAATAGTAAGCTGTCATGACGCAATGCCACAAGAAAATAACAAACAGCGCACCATTTTAAACCACGAACGGGCTGTTATTAATTTACAACCGCACAGTAGTGATATCATTTATTGGTCAGCCTTGAAATCTGCGAGCAGGCCGGGTGAGCAGTCCAACCTGACGCTTGATTGATCGAAGAATTACGCTGCACGCAAAAGCTATTCCGTTTATACGGTGGCGTAGCCAGGTTTAGTGGGGGAGGAAGACCGGGCTTACCGTCCGGAGTAAACCCCGAACTCCGACAAGTACCTTGGGAGTCTTCCACATACCCATCTTGACGAAGGCTGTGCCAACGCACGTGTGCCCGACGAGTGCAACCTCGTGTCAAGTGTCAAGTCTCATATGTAGTATACTGTGAAGGTCGTAGGGGACCCCCCAAGACCAAACCTCCTAAAGCCTGATCCCATAAATTATGGATGAGGGCTCACAATACTGCCAAGAGCCTGAATCCAAGAAGATTAGTCCTCGCCAAGGTTGCTCGTTGACGAGGGAAAATTTTTGCATGAAAACAGGCTCAGGGGTTCCTAGATATTACCAGTCGTCATGATCGGCTAATAGTCTTCTGTTTACGTACCTCCCCCCCCCCCCCTCCCCTCATGTCCTATGACACAATTTGCAGGTCGTCCTGCAGGTCCAAGGGGGGGAAATCTGATTAATGTATTAATCGCTGATTTTTTGCCGCAATCCATGTTATTTCACTAACCGGGCAACTTGTCAGGTTTAGTGGGGGAGGGAATCCCCGATCCTCCGGGGAAAGGGTTGCATGGTTAATGCTTTACGCTACATTTCGGCTTATTCCACTTATACTGCAGTTTTGCAAGGATAAGTTGGGGAGGAAAACCGGGCTCATCGTCTGGAGGAAGCCCCCAACCTTCAGTGAGAACCTGGTAACCCCTTTCCATACGGCGACTGAGTGACGAGTCCTCTCAGAAATGTATTTGTTCTGAGTAAGATTCGAACCCGCGCCGCATGATTTGTGTAAGTAGGCCCCGGGCTGACATTAAAAAAAAAATCAAAGGCAACCAGGCGGGGTCCAGGGCCTAGCTTATCGGATGGGGAGACTCCCACGCTTGGGCGATTTCCCGCTGTCGACCGGTCACCCCAGTGGCCCGCTCTAAATTGAGCAGCAGCTGGCAGATATAGTCCAGGAGTTCAGAGAAAGTCAAATATTGATCGTCCGTCTCCTGTTGGTTTGACAGTTGGGATGATAACCGCCGGCGGTTCGACTCGCACCTGGGCGTACATCCATGGCCGAAAACATGGTAGGTTTAGGCCACTTGGAACACCTCTTGGCGTTTTGACAAACCCAGAACCTGGGTTAGGGCTGTTAGCCTTTCCCCCCACTCTAGTTGTCAGGCCGATCGACTCATGAACCCGTGGGTAGTGTCGTAATCGAAGGCGCCGTAATTTGAGGCTCCCCTGTGGACTGACAAATCCAGAGCTTGGGATGACGCCAGTATTACAATCAGCCCACTTTAGTTGTCAGGTGGCCGACTCGTGTACCTGGACGTACAGTCAGGGTCGAGGCCGCCGTATGCTAAGCCCCCAGGTGGATCGACAATACCAGAGCTGGGGTGACGCCCGTAGGCCCACAAAGCCACTCCGGTTGTCAGGCGGATAGACTCGTGTGCATGGGCGTGTAGTCGTGGTCGAGGCCGTCGTATGTTGAGGCTTCCCGTCGGCTGACAGATCCAGAGTTGGGGTGAGGCCCGTAGGGTAACCAACCCACTCCGGATGTCAGGCGGGTCGAGTCGTGGGCCTGGGCGTACAACCCTAGTCGAGGCTGTCGAATGTTTAAGCATCCTGGTGGCTCAACAGATCCAGACTTGGGGTAACGCCCGCAGGACTCGCCCACTCTGGTTGCTAGGCGGATCGACTTGTGTACATGGGCGTACATTCGTGGTCGAGGCCGCTGTATGTTTAAGCCTCCTGGCGGTTCGACAGATCGAGAAGTTGGGATGACGCCCGAAGGCTCAAACCACTTCAGATGTCCGGCAGCTCGACTCGTGTACCTGGGCGTACAGACGTGGTCGAACCGCCTTGTTCAGTAGTTGAGAAACCCTGATCATCCGTATCTTCCGCCGAATCCGTCGGAGACTCCTCTCCAGTGGGCTCCGGTTCGGGATACTGGACGTTCGGCTGGAGGTAGTTCCCTGACCAAGTTTTAGTCTGGTAGTCGCCCTCTAAGAACTGGTCCGACCATCTCCTGGTCTCAGGGAGCGCCTCCTGGCGGTTCGACTAATCCAGGGACAAGGTTGCCGGTCTTTGCCTGATCAACCCGCCCTGGACGTCAGGCAACTCGACTCGTGTGCTTGGGTGCACAGTCGTGGTCGCAGAAGCCTGTTTAGATCGTGAAGATCTGGGCCCCTCGATTGCCGCGCCTGAGTTGTTTATTTACTCGAGCTTGGCAATTGAGAATTTAACGCCCTCTAACGTTTGTTCCATGGCACACAAACGTTCTGCGTCTGACCTCTGCGTGGGTTCCGGCTGACGGGTGTTCCGACACGCAGACTTCGTATGGGAAGGTGTAACTGACGTTCGGTCGCTGGCTTGAGACAAACTGTCGAAGATAAGCAAAATGAACAGAACATATGTTGAGAGCTAATCCCAACAAAGCATCAACGACAGCCAAATCAGAAGAGATAATCAACAAGAGAACACAGAAAAAAAAAATTTTTTTTTTTTTTTTTTTACTAACTCGTTATTAATTACTCATTCCTGTTATATTATATATCGTTTTTTTCTTTTTATTACAATAAATAATAGTTATTGATTTAGGACTTGCCTGGACCGTTTAACCTCGTCCGCTGAGTCTGGGGAGATCGCCCCCCCCCCCCCTCTTCGAGGACCTCCTCGGTTTCGAAGAATTGCCCTCCTTACTGGACCAGGAAGAACTTCGGGACCTGCTACTCTTCCTCTGAGGCTTCGCTGCTGATGATATTCTTGGCAGGTATTCGTGGGGTAAGTGCCTCCACAGGCACTAGACACCATTTTCCATCACAAATTTTTAATCTAAAAATAACAACGAAAAAGATTTAGAATTTAGTAATGGAACGTAATTTATTTAAACAGGGACGCACCCTGCTTTAAAAAATCGCCTATGAAAATATGTAATAGTGTTTGTATGGGAGGGTGGTGAGCCACAACAACCCGACCGCGTGGTGACGAATTTTGGACCCACGACAGCATATATGTGGGTTGAGATGGGTTGAGTCCGAAAACTCTCCAAAAACAAAAAAATACAGGACATTTTTTGGTCAGAAAACCTCTAGTAATCTAGGGGAGGGTATCTAACCGCTAGGGACAGTAAAATTTCCTACCAAAAACGATTCAGAGAGAAGGATTAGTAAGAAAAGTATACTTAGTATAATTTGCAGTGTTGATCTCTTCTCTGCAGAGTTGAAAGAGGTAGACCGGAAGGGAAGGTTCGCGCATGCGCGGTATGTACAAACGGATAGCCAGTACAGGGCATTAGCCTAGATTACTATACAGGATGTTAGGGCAAGATTTTTTGATTTTATTGTGTAAAATGCAGATTGTTCTTTCTCCTAGGGTCAAAAGGCAAGTGTTTGTACAGTTGTAGGTACTATCTATGGGAATAGTCCAATTAAAGCTAGACTGTTGGTTTGTAGCCAGGATACCATTTTTTATAATACCGCTAGATTCATAACAAAGATTTTAGCCCCATTGGGCAAAACAGCTGCATCATATGTTAAGGATTCCTCCGAATTCTGCACCAAAATCAAGACTTTTCATACCTGTGACCAATTGGTGAGCTTTGATGTTGTCGATTTATTCACCAACATACCAACCAAGGAAGCCCTGGAAATAACTAAAGGACGGCTTACAGAAGCTATCGCAGATTTAACCATATCTCTACCATTAAAAATCAGTGTTGAAAGTATCATCTCTTAAACAGAAAAGTGTATTATGTCAACTTACTTCTCATGGGGTGATACCATCTATGAACAAATACACGGCCTCCCAATGGGATCCCCGCTTTCATCGGTGTTAACGGAGATATTCATGATTCATTTTGAGAACTCTGCCCTTCATTCCTTTCCCATCATCCCACTTTGTTGGCTCCGTAAAGTTGATGATACGTTTGTCATTTTGGAAAAGAACCAAGACTCTCAACTTCTTCTAGATCACCTGAATAATCGTCATCCTCGCATCAAATTCACCAAGGAAATAGAAAATAACAATGAGATTCCTTTTCTGGATGTTCTTGTCACTCGTGATAAAGAACGTCTCCATACTAGTGTTTACCGGAAGCCCACTCACACCAATCAATACATAAATTACAAATCAAATCACCCTGTAGAAGTTAAAAAATGTATTGTCTCAACCTTAACTAAACGTGCTGTTAACATTTTATCCACCAAGAAAGCGTTATCTAATGAATTGTCCATTCTTAGAGATGTATTTGTTAAAGATAATAACTACCCAGATGACCTTGTTGTTAAAATCATTCAAAAATCATCAAAATGTATCACCAAAACAAAAGTCAAAAACCATTCACCCTTAAAAATCACATTACCTTTTATCGGTAAATTAAGTTACCAAATTAAGAGACTCTTGTCGACTCGTAATATTGAATGTGTTTTTTCAAGTAGTAAAAATCTAAAAAATCTTCTCCAAGCAACAGGTAAACGTCCTACTAGTGAAAAACAACAACCCAAAAATTGTGTTTATACCATTAGTTGTTCTTGTAATGCTAAATACATTGGTGAAACCTGTAGACCACTAAACAAACGACTCAATGAACACAAACAATCAACTGAAACATTAGATTCCAAATCAGCTATTTCTGATCATATTCAGGCTAATCCTAATCATGTTATCGACTGGGAAAATGTTCAAATTCTAAACACAAACATTTCTCACATGACGTCTAGAAAATTCGCAGAAGCTATAAATATTAGACGCTTTAAGCCAACAATGAACAGAGACCAAGGTTTCTTCATTTCAAATGCATACTCTGAAATAATTATTTAGATATTTTAAAATCATACTAACTTCTTTATTCCAAATGTATACTCTGTAATAATTTTTTAGATTTTTAAATCACAACTGGTGTAGTTATGTAGTATATTGTTTTTATGTAACCTTAGGTACATAGCATTCTATTATACGTTATGTTACGTATTTGTTTATGTAACCATAGATACAAATTTCCATTACGTCATCTCCATTACGTTATGTACTATTTCATATGACGTAAATGCTTTATAACGCTGTTTCCTTTAACCTTATCCAATTTGACGTTCATCTACGATGACGTCAACTTATTACGTAAGAACGCATGTTATTTGTAACCGCTATCTATTGTACCGTTATCATTTACTTGAAAACGATGTTAGGAGAAACATCGAAACGTTGTAACTAAATTTGTTCAAGGAGTTGTTTTATCCAGAGTAATTTCTTTTCATTAACAAAATATACTGTTTCCAGCAACAAAATATACTGTTTCCAGCAACAAAATATACTGATTCCAGCAACAAAATATACTGTTTCCAGCAACAAAATATACTGTTTCCAGCAACAAAATATACTGTTTCCAGCAACAAAATATACTGTTTCCAGCAACAAAATATACTGTTTCCAGCAACAAAATATACTGTTTCCAGCAACAAAATATACTGTTTCCAGCAACAAAATATACTGTTTCCAGCAACAAAATATACTGTTTCCAGCAACAAAATATACTGTTTCCAGCAACTAAAAAAACTGTTTCCAGAAACAAAATATACTGTTTCCAGCAACAAAATATACTGTTTCCAGCAACAAAATATACTGTTTCCAGCAACAAAATATACTGTTTCCAGCAACAAAATATACTGATTCCAGCAACAAAATATACTGTTTCCAGCAACAAAATATACTGTTTCCAGCAACAAAATATACTGTTTCCAGCAACAAAATATACTGTTTCCAGAAACAAAATATACTGTTTCCAGCAACAAAATATACTGTTTCCAGCAACAAAATATACTGTTTCCAGCAACAAAATATACTGTTTCCAGCAACAAAATATACTGTTTCCAGAAACAAAATACACTGTTTCCAGCAACAAAATATACTGTTTCCAGCAACAAAATATACTGTTTCCAGAAACAAAATATACTGTTTCCAGCAACAAAATATACTGTTTCCAGAAACAAAATATACTGTTTCCAGCAACAAAATATACTGTTTCCAGCAACAAAATACACTGTTTCCAGCAACAAAATATACTGTTTCCAGCAACAAAATATACTGTTTCCAGCAACAAAATATACTGTTTCCAGCAACAAAAAACGCATGGACACCCCTCTGGATGAACCAGATGGTGGGATCTGTGAAGTAAAATAAATACCTTTAATGCTGTAAGGATAATCAGATATTGTATATCCCTCCAACTAAGACAATGTCGTACTTCTAACATAAGTGCAATCATGCCTGCAGCAAGTGGTGCAGCTGCACTTGTTCCGGTGTGACCAGAGGTGCAGCCGGTACCTCCATCTTTACGCCAATCAGTTGTCACCTGCAACAGTTTTGGAAAGGATTCAATCTGAACCAAAAAGCCTTAGCAAGATATAAAGCCCGGCTCAGGTCGAGTTAAGATCCGATCCGATTGTCTGAGATTGAGTCTTAAGACCGTTCATGTGGGCTGAGACTGGTTTATCGTTCAGCCAAACGATTCCCGACTTATCAGTCTAAGCCACGCTCAGGTCGATGCGATTAGTTGATCGGAAGGAAACTTCATCACCATATTCAACAGGCTGGCACGCCACTAGGAATGACGTAACAATACAACGTCTTCGAAAGGCTGAGAAAACAATGACCATGTGATGAAGTATATGTCGCTGATTGGCTGTAACCTTATAACTGTTCGGTAGAAAATAGAACATGTTTCTTTTCGTACGATCGTAAGACTGATCAGTCTGAGACCGATCTGAAGAGTCTTAAGGCCGCTCATGTCGAAAAACGTTCTCCGACTGATTGATCGCAGATTCACTACAGGCTAGAGCTTACGGCGATCGGATCGGATCTTAACTCGACCTGAGCCGGGCTTTAGAGATAAAGGCGACCACTGAATGTTGAAAATGTTCCAAAGAAAGTGGTGCGAAAAACAGGTTCCAAAGAAAGTGGTGGGAAAAACGGGTTCCAAAGAAAGTGGTGGGAAAAACGGGTTCCAAAGAAAGCGGTGGAAAAAACAGGTTCCATAGAAAGTGGTGGGAAAAACAGGTTCCAAAGAAAGTGATGGGAAAAACGGTTTCCAAAGAAAATGGTGGGAAAAACAGATTCCAAAGAAAGTGGTGGGAAAAACAGGTTCCAAAGAAAGTGGTGGGAAAAACGGGTTCCAAAGAAAGTGGTGGAAAAAACGGGTTCCAAAGAAAGCGGTGGAAAAAACAGGTTTCAAAGAAAGTGGTGGGAAAAACAGGTTCCAAAGAAAGTGGTGGGAAAAACGAGTTCCAAAGTGTTGGGAAAAACAGGGGTCAAAGAAAGTGGTGGGAAAAACAGGTTCCAAAGAAAGTTGTGGGAAAAACAGGTTCCAAAGAAAGTGGTGGGAAAAACGGGTTCCAAAGAAAGTGGTGGGAAAAACGGGTTCCAAAGAAAGTGGTGGGAAAAACGGGTTCCAAAGAAAGTGGTGGGAAAAACGGGTTCCAAAGAAAGTGGTGGGAAAAACGAGTTCCAAAGTGTTGGGAAAAACAGGGGTCAAAGAAAGTGGTGGGAAAAACAGGTTCCAAAGAAAGTTGTGGGAAAAACAGGTTCCAAAGAAAGTGGTGGGAAAAACGGGTTCCAAAGAAAGTGGTGGGAAAAACGGGTTCCAAAGAAAGTGGTGGGAAAAACGGGTTCCAAAGAAAGTGGTGGGAAAAACAGGTTCCAAAGAAAGTGGTGGGAAAAACGGGTTCCAAAGAAACTGGAGGGAGTTCCAAAGACAGTTGTTGGAAAAACAGGTTCCAAAGAAAGTGGTGGGAAAAACGGGTTCCAAAGAAAGTGGTGGGAAAAACAGGTTCCAGAGAAAGTGGTTAGAGAAATGGGTTCCAAAGAAAGTGGTGGGAAAAACGGGTTCCAAATTAAGACAGTTTTGTAATACTAGGAAAACCAGGAAAAATGTACATGTATAAAAAGTCTAGAATAAGAATTCCCTTTGCTAGTCTGTTTTAAGTTAGAAAATATGTAGAATTTGATTGATGTTTTATTTGGCAGAGTTGCCAGATTTAGTTGGGGATGAACTCCCTTTGTTGCAGACAAAACCTGACCTTCAGAAAGTACATCACACTCCATTTTCACAAGAAAACACATTTATTATTTATACATAAGTGAAAACTAGGGATTTCCTTCACTCAGAAATGTTATAATTCACTGCAGTGAAATAACACTTTTGTTATTTAATGCACGCGACGAAGCCGATGACGTCGTCGGACCTACTTCTTTCTTGCGTACCGACGTCTGCTGTACAACAACAACAGTACATAGGATTTCGATAGGCTAAATGAAGCCTTTTCAGTCATAATTAGCATTAAGATAAATGAATTACAGCTGAAAACACATAATTGATTTAATAGAGGATCGGCTTACCACTCTAAGTCAAAGCGATAAAACAAAACTTCAAAATCGATCGTATGTTGGCAGAGTTGTGTGACCTGCAGCATGGCTTCGGAGAATCGGACCACTGCGTGTAACGAATAACTGTACTTGCCATTCATTGACGCGTTTAAACAATGTAAAGTAATTTCAAATATCATTTTTTATCCTGGTGACTGATGCTCTGCAGAGTTAAAATCCATGGAGCTCGATTTAATTTCTCTTTACATCAAATATCGCGAAAAACTCAGGGAGAAAATGGCCATTCAAATGACCACAAATCTGACAGTCGATAGTCACGTGAGAAGAACAGACATGCTGTTGTTTCATTGGTCAGCGATATATATTCCTACGTTTGCTGAAAACCTAATCCGTCATAAATTTGTCAATACTTTCTTTTTTATAATTGATAAATTTATACTTCATAAACAATCTCCAGCCTAAAACATGATAGTATAAATAATAAACAGAATATTGTACAGTTGTGTTTGAATAGCATTTATATTTTTTCTCTTGAAAGGCGGAGGGATAACCCACTTGACGCTTCGCGTCTCGTGGGTTATTCTCCGGCTTTCACTCGAAAAAATATAAGTGCTATTCAAACACAACTGTTCAATATCCTCTATTTTCCTCTAAATGCAGACCAAATGTCAAGTTGTTAATACACAGTCAGACAGGCAGACAGACAGGCAGGCAGACATACTTACAATACTCCTTCTTCCATTTCTTCGATCTCCAGAGCTGAAAGTGACAGCTAACATTGAGGAACACTCCTCTCCATAATATGGCATTCGACCAGTCTCATCAACAGCACCTACAATAGTCTGTATTTATCAGAACTGATATAAAGATAGAAATTCAACGGTTGATGACGGTTAACAAAAATTCCACAAAGAAAATGGCGTATTTTTATTGGTCTACACATTTTTTGGAAACTTTAGTTTGGATTAAAGAACCTAAATCAGAAATTTACAAAAAATTGGCTGACACATCTTGTTTTTACTTCATCCAAAAAAAATATAACCACGCATATTTATCAATTAGCAAAGACAGAAATAAGAAAATATATTATATGAACACTAAAACACACGGGCACAGGGAAAATCGTGTCTGGCACATACGGTTATAGAAGATAACGTACAGTACACTTACCTATTGTAATTGTATACATAGAGTTTGCATAGCCATCGTAGTTACAGTTATCCTGGTGTTCCCCTCCATTACCACTGGCAACCACATAAACACTGCCATAGCCTTTACGGCCAAAGTCTACCCCATGACGAAGAGCTTTCTGAAAATGAAAACCAATGACGATAAATACATTTTTCCCTCCTTTTTAAAAACTCTTTACAAAACAAATAAACAGGATGTAAAAAAAATAAAATGTATAAAACTTTTTTTTGATTCATTGATGTTTTATGCCGCACTCGTAATTATTTCAGTTATATGGCAGAGTTGACAAGGTTTAGTGGGGGAGGAAACCAAGCTCATTGCCTGAAGGAAACCCCTGACCTTCAGCGAGTACCTGGGAACTCTTCCACATACAGTAACTGTGTGGGACTGAGGGACAATCACTATAACCCACCGGACCACCGAGCCCCCACCCCCCCCCCCCCCCCTCCTTTTTGTTTGTTGATGTTACACACATACTTTAGGACTTTTGAATAAGAAACCAATCTCTCTGTTCCACAACTCTCATTTAATTCTCAATGACCACCCCTAAAAAGTCTATTTAGGAAATGCCCGCTTTAAAGTGATTAAAACTCACACAAGGCTCATAAAATATGTTCAAGGCTGCCTACGGGTAGTTGCTTGATGTTTGAATTTGTTGACTGGTTTAACATTTTGGCTCACATCATACAGCCTACTATAGAGTAAGCGTTTCCAGTTTTTCTATTTGCCAGTTAGACACCACGTTTCTATTTTAACTGTTCTAAAAATCTTCTTAAATGTCCGGGGAGGGAGGTCAGCTTATATTTTTAGCCTTGCCACAGCAAATCAGAATAGTCAAGTTGGTTGATGAGAAATATTCTACCAAACTTTTATACTTGTCCTAAACCATGGATTGATTGATTGATTGGTTGATGTTTTTTGCTGCACTCAAGATTATTTCAATTGTATGGGTCATAAACAATGGAGGACAATCAGTTCAGGGGCTCGTTTCACAAAGCAGTCGCATCGCAAACGAAACGTAGTTGCCATTGGATACCATAGTGAAGAGATACGTCATGGCAACTTTGATTGATCGCAGTGTGCGACGGCTTCGTGAAACGCCCCCTGTTAAATTCACGCTGTCTTACTCTGGCTAGTTTGTGTGGACCATCAACCGTTTTCCCGTCATCATCAGGACCCCAACTACAACAGACAATACAACAAGGAGAAGTCATTTCTTTGTGAATTGTTACATAGCGTCATAACACAATGATTGATTGATGAGGGTTTTAGTGACTTTGATAAAGATGTAAGAACTACATCGAAAAATCATTATCTAATAAACCAAGAAGTTGTTATCCATAAGTAATTCATCAGCTTATTCTACCACTGATGTCAATTTTATGAGAGTCCTTTGACAGTTATCTGCTCCTTGCTGACTAACGCACAGTTCTCATGACTTTGCTGAGTGACAGACTGGATAAGTGATTGATTGATTGATTGTTTTGGTGTTTTACGCTGCGCTCAAGATTATTTCACTTATATGGCGGCGTTGCCAGTTTTATTGTGGGAGGAAACCGGGCTCTATGCCCGGAGGAAACCCACGACCTTCCGGTGGTAACTGGCAACCATCCCACATAGGTCGTTCAAGTGATAACCCAGTCAGAAAATTTTCCAATTTTTGGACTGAGTGGGATTCGAACCTGCGACCCATTGGTGGAAGGCTGTTCGGATTGAGCGTCCAACGCTCTACCTACTGAGCCACGGAGGCCCCCGGTAATAAACCAAGAAGTAATTCATCAGTTTATTCTACCACTGATGTCAATTTTATGAGGGTCAGTGATCTGTTCCTTGCTGACTAATGCACAGTTCTTGTGACTTTGCTGAATGACAGACTGGATAAGTATTCTGTCAGGATGGACTTGAATTTTAGATATCTCTTTGAGGAAAAATAGAACGGAAAATCAATTTTTCAAAAGTTTTTACTGCACTGACTGTTCAAGGGGAAAAAAATCGAGAATATATTAAGTTTTGTTAAATGATTGATTGATGTTTTACACCGCGATCAAGATTATTTCACTAGTATGGCGGCGTTGCCAGATTTAGTGATGAGCAAACCCGGGCTCTTTGCCCAGAGAAAAGAGCCTATTTTTGACGAGCACCTGGAAACTCTTCCACATACAGCGATCGAGAGGAAAATCCATTTTTCCATTTTTATTTGGTGTGAGTTTGATTTGCATGATGGGCTATGTCAGAGGCTGTCAAAAGTTTTACTGACTATGACACACATCAACATCAGAGGTACACTTTTCCTGTCTGATATTGCTACTATGACCTCACGTTATTGTCACGCAGAGCTGGTAAATAGCTAGTTAGGTCTTGTCTAGTTTTAAACTGAGGCTTTTTATAATGTTAATTACCACAATATATGATAATACATGTATTTTTCAGCCTAATGTTCTTAGTAAAATTCTGTAAACAAAAGAAAAAAATATACTAATAAAGTCCTTTATGACTGACCTACAGCTGTAGATATCGTTAACGTCCATATTTTTGGTGAAAGCTGTGGCTTCAAGACTATCTGTCATTGGTCCATCTAGAACCCTCAATCCCGACACTTTGCTTCCATAGGCCACTCCCACTCCACAGAAGTTATTGACGGCTGCAGCCACTTCCCCAGCACAGCGGGTACCGTGATGATTTTGAACTGAATAAATAAATAAGATATTTGGCTAATTGTAGGTTTACCAAGCTGAGAAACCTGGACTCATCATAAGGCGACCAGACACATTATCAGCCATATAATACCAATCACCCTTAGACAGATAATCCGGGCTATAGGTTTACCCATCATTCAACATTATTTAATCAAATGCATCAGGTTTTTGTCTTCATGTGCCTATATTCACAACTTGTTTGAAGGCAGCACTATTGGAAACGGTTTTGTTCAGTTATTTCAGGTGCCTATATTCATAACTTGTTTGAAGGCAGCACTATTGGAAACGACTTTGTTCAGTTATTTCAGGTGCCTATATTCATAACTTGTTTGAAGGCAGCACTATTGGAAACGACTTTGTTCAGTTATTTCAGGTGCCTATATTCATAACTTGTTTGAAGGCAGCACTATTGGAAACGACTTTGTTCAGTTATTTCAGGTGCCTATATTCATAACTTGTTTGAAGGCAGCACTATTGGAAACGACTTTGTTCAGTTATTTATTACGACAATAGCTAATTTTCTGATGGGGGTGATTTGTTTATTCATTGAGAGCAGTTAAAATTAAACGATTGACGTCAAAATAAGTAAAATCCATACTGTCTGTGGTGTGTACAAAGTCCAAAAAGTAAAACAGTATTCTGTATTTTAGCGGTGAGTGTACCTTTATACCACAGTTACCTTTTTCCCCACTTGGCATGGGGTCGGAATCTTCAGAGTTTAAATCCCAGCTTCCTTCTGCACTGTAATTAGGTAAAATATCTCGGTTCGTCCATTCTAAACCTAACAACGAGAAATGGATATTGTGTTAATTTTTCTATAGCATTTGATTCATTTAGCAGCAGTTTACACCATGTATTCCAAAATATTCTTTCAACTTCTCTATAAAATACAGATTCTGACATTAAAATAGAGATATCATTATTTGATCTTTTAATTTAGTTGGAAACTTCAAACATATGTTAAATATACATTCAACCATGGATTATTACATTACAAGATAATGTTTCTTATTGTTCTGAATTTAACTCTCCTATCCTACATGTATATCCCAGCAAAGTGGTCTAGAAAATTCTACTGACTAAGGCCATGTTCCTGTCAGTCGTCAACCTAATGAAATATCATGGGTTTAGTTTATTATAACAACTTATGATGGGTATAAAGGTCTAAATGATATACCTCTTTTTAACACAATTAGAAACTTGTCTCCCTGGGCCCTGTTCTACTAAGCTGGCGTAAAGTTACACATAGGCTTACAGCATGGAGTTGCGCCTCAAAATTGGGACCATGCTTAAGTTATTATCATTTGACATGCATTTGCGACAGGCGTAACTTACGCCAGAACTTGGACCCCGGAAGATGTCGTGAAAAAACTATAATACCATTTGTGTTTCAGTATAACAAAGCTAGCATCGCTATGGCTAAGATTATAGTAGAAGAATACAAACTACTTCAAAGTAAACTTGCTCGACCTCTGACCCAAACCCCAGTCATTGCTTATAAAAAGAACAAGAGTTTGAAAGACATACTGGTCAGGGCTAAACTCCCCTGTCTGCCTTCTACCTAGGTTTTCTGGGAAAGGGTATGGGGGGGGGGGGGGGGGGGGGGGGGGCATAATATATAGTCTGACGATATTCTTACTATAGCTTAAGATGCGTAAGCATTGTCAATGTAATACAAAGTGTTCCAAAAAATTCTACTGACTAAGGCCAAGCTCCTGTCAGTCGTCAACCTAATGAAATATCATAGGTTTACTTTATTACAACAATTTATGATGGGGTATAAAGGTCTAAATGATATACCTCTTTTTAACACAATTAGAAACTTGTCTCCGTGGTTATTTTAGACAAGAAGATTTTCCCTGTGCCCGTGTGTTTTAGTGTCCATAAATATATCCCAGTCCGGTTTAACATTGATTTACTTTGGTAGCAAGCAATGAGCCATAGCCATGGTTAGTTGGAAAGAAACTAGGTTTTGTTGCTTTTCTTACTCTCAAAACCAAAACATAAATTGTGTCACCAGGATGCAAACCGATCTAAAACTATGCTTAAACTCAGAGAATTTTATGCTTAAAAAACAATTTATTCTTACCATCATCAACAATAGCCACAGTAGCTCCACGTCCAGTGACGTTCAGACTCCAAACACCCGTTACATTTATATCCATGTCATTCTTCAAATCATTTACCTGTAAAATATAGTGGAGATGAATAAAACACTGAATCTTAAGGAATACATAAGTTTGAACACCCAAGCATGCAGGCATAGGGAAAAGTCTTACGGAATACAAATCAAGTTAAAGATATAAACAGGTTGATTGTTTGGTGTTTTACGCCGCGCTCAAGTTTATTTCACTTACATGTATATGGCGGCGTTGCCAGTTTTAGTGTGAGAGGAAACTGGGCTCTATGCCCGGAGGAAACCAACGACCTTCCGGTGATAACTGGCAACTATCCCACATAGGTCGTCCGAGTGAAAACCCAGTCAGAAAATTTTTAAATCTTTTTTGGGACTGCGTGGGATTCGAACCCGCGACCTATTGGTGGAAGGCTGTTGGGATTGAGCGTCCAACGCTCTACCTACTGAGCCACGGAGGCCCCCAGGGTAAAAAAAAAAGGGGGGTTGCTATGCAATGACCACGGAGAAGTTAAAGTGGCAGGAGCTGCCGAAATTCACACTTTTTTTATAATTTCTGATCGTCACGACAGTAAGAGGCCTTGAAGGCCATCCAAAAACTAAATGATTGGCGTTGGAATGAGGAAAATCCATACAGTATGTGGCCTGTACGAACCGAAAACGTGTTCGAAAAGTAAACAAAATTTAAATAACCGGGAAGACCATTCATTCATTCTAAGCCAAAGTTAGTTCAAAACCATACTTTATCGTACATTTTCTAGACTAGAAGCACTTAAAAGCTTCTGAATTATACATCTGTTGTAGCGTCAAAATATCAACATTTTGGCAGCTCATGCCCCTTTAAGAACTTTCATATATAAATGTCAACATTTGGACATCATTTTTCATTTCTTTTGTTATGTACAAGCAATGTAAAAAAACGGAAAGTCTGGCGAGCCCATAGAAGTATTGAGTTTAGCGATTTTATTAGCAGTAGTAAGTTCATATAAAATCATTTTCTTAACAAACGTCAGAAAGGCTACGGCGACAAGTGTGCCTTTAAGCTGTTGGTCTATAGGATAAATGTTCACTTACCAGATGCCACTGTTTCGGGAAAAGAGGATCTTTAAATGCCTTATAGCCCTGTCGCTTCTGTCTGGATCTAACAACTTGTTGTTCTGCCCATTCCACAAAATTATGTTTAGACAATTGACTTGTAATTTTCAGAGATAATTCACTGTGTTGATCTTCAGAAACGTGTTGCTGGTGGACGTCATTTAAATCAGAATGAGAAAGTTTGAAATCACCGCCCTTCTTAAGATGGCGAAGAAGCAGGTCATCTTTAGCCTTTGGAGGTAAATATGTCAATACAAAATGTCTTCCTAATTCTCCAACCTGTCCCATATGATGTAGGTCCAACTCTTGGGCAATTTGATTGGATACTTGCAACAGTTCATTTTCAGGAATTTCATCTGTAAGTTTTATGGCCCAAATCAACAAAATAGTGGGTGTCCTCTTCTTTTCAGTTTTAGTGGGTGATAACTTTTGGTTTGTTGCAAAAGTAGTATTTGAAATGAATCTCAAATATATTTCCAATGCTATAATCCAGATTAAGACCGTATGGCAAGCTCTGTTCATCTTTCTGAAATTGAAAAAGACTTGGGATAATTGGATAATTTGCAGTATGTACAGTATACATGTAAGCTATTTTTCAAAGTTACCTAATATTCAATTTCAAAATGCACATACATGTACTTCTGAGGAATTCAACCTAAAAAAGAAATTAATAGGGAGCGCAAGTTACGTAGGAATTCCACATATTTCCCGTCACTAGTGCGGCATTGCGCATGCGACTGAGCATTTTTCGTTCTAACATGAAATTTATATCTGGCCTTTTAGAGCAAAATACATCAAATGGAATTGCAACATCACCAATCTAAACGTTCTTAATAGCGTCACCGGATAGCGTCACCGGATATCACCAAATCTCATAAGAGTTCTTACGAGACTTGCCCTCTCTATTTAATACATCCAAAATATATACATGTATCATAATAATGTATATGTACAGATTATTTGTTTACAGGGACATGCCCAGGGAGACTGAAAAGAATATTGTTAAAATGTGAGTGTTTTCAACTGCTGTTTATACAAAGATGAGGGTTACTGTTCTAACTCACATGGACTACTTTAGGAGAAATTCTTTTTTTATACACTAACTTCCTTTTCTTCTACAGGAGCTTACGGTCATTCAAAATATTATGGCATATTTGAGGCCAGAGGGGGCTGTTTTCATAGAGACCACTTTGTGACACGGTTGACGACACACCTGTATTATGGCTATATATCCTGATTTATTTCATTTTCGTTGATGGAACCCAAGCTCTAGTTATGTCCATTAGGTTTTTGTCAATAAATCAGGGCTAATTTATGAATAAGTGGACTTAACTCCAGCAAGTCAACTCATGTTCATGTGGGGACTACAAGACCACAGGAAAATCCTACCAGAAAATCCTACCAGAAAATTGTCCATTTTTTATGACCTCTGCATGGAGCGCTAAGTGTTACATGTAGCTCCGTGTATGTTTCAGAAGAAAAGGGATGACAGCAAGAAAAAGATGAAATATTAGAATTATTGACACTTATCTGCAAAAGAGTGATCAGATTTCAAGAAAAGAAACGGTTCAGGTGAAAATCTATGCCATTTATCATATACCGGTAAGTCAGTATAAACTTACTGTTATTAGTCAGGTCGGGTAAATTTTAATCATCCATAGTTTGTTTCTAAAACCTATACCAAACTATTCTTCACATAGTTATAAGATGTAATTAGAATTCCGTTTGACATGTATAATCATATTTACTTAGAAAAATAATATTTAATAAATCAGGGGAGACAACTTTTGTCTCTAAATATGGGCCTTTTCCAAGCATTTTTATGAATGGTAGTTATTTTTCTGTTCAAGCGAAAATGGGCAAACAGGGTCCAGTGGAATGGCCCTGAAAAGATATACAGACTACACTTTTTGGTTTATTTTTAACTGTTGAGACTCACATTTGCTTTTTAACTTTTATGATCGAATACCTTGTACCAACATTTGATGATGTCACCGACCTGCCTACTGTTATTTTATTTAAGAAAAAATTCAGCAATATAGATTTTATGCCAGTCCATCCATGGTACATCATACATGTAAGTTTTGGATGGGAACTCATCTACAATACTAGTCCCTGCAGAGCAGCTCGTATGAGCATAATTCAATATTATTAAATTTCTACAGGTAGGACTACCTTGTTATTTTTTGGTCGGTACCTAGTCGACAAGTAGGCCTAATATATGTCATAAATTATTAAATAACGCAGTAAGACCTTTACCAGCTGTTTACTTGACATGCTTGAGTGGAGTAATACTGTATGAGCATTGCTTTTCTTTAATTAGGTTCGGACTAACCGCAAGTTTTATCTTGTTGGTACCTGCCTACTAGTACTATGCTTAGTTTGCCCAAGCAAAAAAAAAAATAAGAACGACATGGAAGCTGAAAGGGATTATTCTTTGATTTAATTTTACTAATTTTTTAGGCTACAAAACTTATTTAAATTTTAAATTAAAATCCAGTTTCACTGAATGCACCTAAAAACATCAAGTAAATGTCTTACCTCCTTATTTAATAACAGTTACTTGACAGTCATCTGTCGGTCTGTAGGAATGGAGAAAAGGGTTTGAGTTGTCAATTATAATATAAATTCATTTGTACCTTGCAGTTGCAACCACTAAAATTTTAGTAAAAAATTAACCTATGTTGATGTTGCACTTTGTGAACTGCAATCCTAACGTTTACAAAATGACAGTTTGAACAAGCATATCAAAGCTTACCAACAGTTCAACTTTCGATTCTTGCCACGTGTTTTAGTTTTTTCTACCCTCATGTTAATTTAATTAATCGATATTTAGGTATAGCCACACTGTAAATACAACTCAGGAGATGTACAAAAGCCAGAGGAAGAACTCGTACATTTTCAAGGATCATCGTATGAAAGCAATGTACGGTTGCTTCTATGATTACGGAAGCCAGAAACTGCCACAATAAATTATCAAATCTTTCAATGACATTTAGATAGATTGATTGATGTTTTACGCTGCACTCATGATTATTTCACTTATATGACGGCGTTGCCAGGTTTAGTGGGAGAGGAAACCGGGCTTTTGCACGGAGAAAACCTCCGACCCTCAGCGAGTACCTGGCAACTCTCCACCATAAGGCGATCGAGTGAAAAATCCATTAAGATTTTTTTTGAGTGAGATTCGAACCCACTTGCTGTTATCCATAAGTACCGGTAATTCTTCACCTTATTGTAATAATTTAGCACAATTTCTTCCAGACATCGAACGCCCTTTTCTCGTCCTACCATCATCACAAATTTTAACTCCCCACGGTTAAAACAGGGGATGACCACATCAATGTTAGTGTGAACGAAATACACTGCACAAACTGTAAAGATGCACCATCATCGGAAAAACTAACCTACTGTGTGAGGAGATTATTATGCCCTAGATTATGATCAGCAAAGGATACGGGTACACAATTCTCAGACGGTTAAAGTGTTATGACAGAAAAGACTAAGCTCCAGCACGTGGGGATTGTTAAGCTCCGTATATGTGCACAAATCAGAACGTGCACAAATCAGAACAGTTGCTGACACGGGGTTACTTCAAAGCATAATGTTGTAGGTGTTTCGGAGGTGATCGTAGTCTGCTACATTGCCGTGTCTCACTTGGTGCGAAACGAACGACGATATCGTCAGCACAAGTACGTTGTGAGACTGAGGAATAGATATCTGGAATAGGCCTTTGGGATTCGTCGAGAGTCGGGGGTATCTGTGGGCACACCCCATGGGCTGGACAACACTGGAGGAATCTCAGATTATACTGAGGGAGGCAATGGTATTGGTGTTTCCCCGTCATCCTCAGAGGAAGCAGATATACACGTAGATAGAACCTGCTGACAGTCAGAGAATTTAACACGGCTCCGCAGCTGAGTACCGACGAATTTCCTAATACATGTATTACAACAAGGTCCCTCAATGGACACTACTATAGATAACGGTGTCGTCAATGTTTTTTGCTGCTGCCATTATGTTGGTAGACAAGACCCCCTATACTGTGATATTTGGAGGATTGGGAATTGGGGCAGAAGGTGCCTAATTATACTTAGAGCTGTTGGAATGGGTTTGGGGTTAGCATTTCACGAGAAGAGACTATACCGCTGTCTGGATCTAAGTTGGTGAAGTTCTCCTTCAACCTCCTGAAAAGCTTTCTCGGTAACCGGGTTTTTGTTGATATTCTTGATTCGTCCGGTTTCGGTGGCGCTGGTGTAGAATCTCGTCATTTGCTACTGCTTTGGATGCTGAGAGACAATCGGTGATTATCACGGTGGATGGACCAACTAGGGGATTAAATGCAAGGCACATAGGTAGAAAGGTATCACAGATGATAATGTGAAGTTCATTTTCAATTATGAGGGTACACGTGTAAGAAGGGACACATTTTCGAATAATTAGAATTATTTGTCTTTCTCTCTTAAGGATGTCTGCTGCAAATACTGAATCTATTGTTTCGGGAGGATAGCATGTCCTGTGCTCTTGAGCACTGAAATATCTTCTTTGATACAGCAAAGTGGTCACAGTCGCAAGAAACACGCTCTGTGGACTTGTCCGTATTAGGAGCATAATAAGCTAATGCTTCAGTTGATGAGAAGAAGGGTGGGTCAATTGTATATGGAGTGCAGTAACCAACCCATCTAAGACCTCTCTTGAGACACAAATAAAAAAATCTCTAGATGGTGAAAAGGATTTTGACGAAGGACGACAAGTACGTCTTCGGTAGCACGTGTGCTTGTATTATATTCCTGATGATGGCTACGTAGAAATATAGAATATCATTCAACTATGGCTTCAACCACAATGGACAGGGTTACATCAGAGACTATACCGCTGTCGGGATTTTGTTGGTGAAGTTCTCTTTCAACCTCCTATAAAAGGCTTTCTCGGTAATCGGGTTTTTATTGATATTCTTGATTCTTCCGGTTTCGCTACAACTGAGGGAAGTGTACAGGAAGAAATATAGTAGAAATGCGATGGTTGCTGGTATACCTCCCCATCCCAATATGGTAACTGACTTAGGGCCAATAGTGGTTTTGGAAACAGACAGGCTGGAAGTAAACGTTTCCAGTTTCGTCAACAGTGTTGCCCCCGCAACACTGGCCTTCTGCCAGTTTAGCGACGATGCTCGAAACATGTAAGATCAAGAGAAATCTTGGATCTTCGCAGGCCGATCCTGCATTCACTCAGACACCACCGAATGACAACACCACAGGACTTTATAGAGGACTTTGGGAGGGGGGTTGGTAGAAAACATTCGTTAGGTCCGTGGTAATGATATCTTTCCCTTTCCCCCATTTGGCGAAGACTTAAATCTACATCTGCAGGATCGAGGGTTGAGGTTTGCTGTATCGACCAACATCAGCAAACTCTGTTAAGGTCCGTTCTCTCTGTGCGATTTGTCGACCGAATTTTAGGATGCTATTAAAATGGATGTTGCTAATTGGTCGATATGATTTCCTAACCAATCAAATGCATCCATTTGAATCGCATGCCACAAGTCGGTTCGACAAATCGTACAGTGTTACTAATCAGAAGTTCCAGTTGGGTTTCTTTACCAAGAATGAGGGATTAAAATATCCAATGTTGACGCCCGTATCTTCTCAGACTGGTCACAAAAAGACACCCATCTCTTCCAAACCATCCTTGATTTGAAACTAAACTAAATTATTCCGAAAGTATTATGAGAGGCGATCTTTCCTTTGTGGATTGGAGGGGAGGGGGCAGGTGTGAACTGGACCAATAGGCATATTTACAACCGACTGAAATGTGCAAGACTCGTCTTTATATGCTTGGGGCCTCAAATTGAAAACGTCGTTTAATTCTTCAAGCAATGATTTGAAGCGATTCTTGTTCTCATGCGAATACACATTATCGGGGTCAAGATGCACTGGTGTGGAAAAGTAGCATTGTTTATCAATAGGTTTTAGTGGAGTGTACATCTTTGAATGAAAGTCTTGTCACAGGAATCAAAACTGACAAAAACTAGTTGAACAAAATTGAAATTTAAATGCACATGTTAAAACTCTGCAATTCTAATGGGAATCTGTATTTTCCGAAACACGGGTGAACATGTCAGATGTAAGTCACATTTCGGTGTTGCCCTGAAACTTATGTTCCCATCCAAAACATTCCACGGACGGCATCGAATCCATATCGCTGAATGCTTCCTTAAATAAAATAACAGTTTACACTGCAAGACTTATACAAAAAATGGCATCGTTTTGCACTTGAATCTTCTCTCTTGATATCCGACCACTCATTTGCGGATAAGTGCTGATAATTCAAATATTTCATGTTTTTCTTGCTGTCGTCAATTTTCTCCGTAAACATAGACAGTTTTCTGGATTGTCGCGAAGAATGAACCTTAAACTGGCGGATAACAGAAACGGTTGCGGTTTAAAAACGCACAGGTTGGTTTAAATCGCGACGTTGCAACCTTTGGGTTGTTGGAAAAACTAGGATATATAAGCCTAAACAAGTTGAAAGCTTTCAACGACGTTCTCGGTCAGCATTGTAACAGTAAAGTCATTGTGGAATCAGACTTCAACCCGATTTGTGGAAGAATGTAGCTTGCATTTGATAACTTTAGAAAACAAATCCCGTCCCAACAATTTCTCACAAATTCGTGAGACACGGAAGCTTTCTCGAGTAGTTAAGATCAGGGCTGAGTTGTTCAAAAGCGTATTAGCTTAATACCGGTCTAAAAGACGTTGTGTAACAAAGAAATTGAATTGTGACGTCGCAAAGTTATACCGGTATTTAGCCTAATACACTTTTGAACAACCGGCCCCAGAAGTCTATGAACAGGTTAAAGGAGATATGAACAAGATTTAAAGCTAGTTTGTGCTTGTTTATTGACTAAATATATATTTGAAAATCATCAGTTGAAACGAAACAACCTTCGCGTTAGTTCCCTGGTAGTCAAAAAACGAACGGGGAGGAAATATGCATATTTTCCGTATTTTTCGTAACTGCTCGGAAAAATGACGTCATACACGACCTTCGATGTGTACAAACTGCCACGAAGACGTACGGAGACAACAGAAATCGTTTATTACGTCATCGCTGTGAGGGTACGTACACAACGGAGGTCGTGTTTGACGTCATAAGTCTCTGAGATAATTAACTTTCGTAAGCATTGTAGATCGGCAAACGTAGCTTGAATTTTACATGTGCTGCGACCGAAATTTAATTTTCTTTTTGGTCAGATTTATAAAGTACATGTTCTACAACACAACTAATGCAAATTAGAGAATATTTCCAAAAGCTGTTCATAAATCCTTTAAGATAGACTGGATTTTAGGACTAGAGTAACTTCTAATTTTAGACTGACACGGAAGAACAGTTAGTATTTTGTTATTAATAAATGAATGTGTCCAAGCATATGTTGTTAGGCTAATGATGGCGTCCAAGCATTTTGTTAGAAGGCTTGGACGCCATCAAATATCAGTGTGGGTAGCGATTAAACCTGAAGAAAGTTGTAGCCATGCTTTCCACTTCCGTTGTACAAGATGCCTAAGGCATATTAACCCTATTGAAGATATGAAACTAATATTGCAAATTTTTTGCAATGGCTAGGCGTACGTGAAACTCGTTCTGAAAGATACGGTAGGTACATGTGTCGTTATATATTATTCTAGAAAGTCCTAAAAAAATAATACTATTTCAAATTGGATGTCTGATTTTATTATTTTTTGGTAAAACAAATCAATGGCTTAAGTTGAAGGTAGTCCGTGGAATAGGGTCTTGTGTGCTAGGGCCAGGCTGGTCCTAGGCCAGACATTAGGATGACCCGAAGTTAGGTCAGTACAGTTACTAATAAAGTAGAGTGAGCAATCCGAAGAAAGACATGTAAGACATATTAACTCAATATTTCGGTTTATTCTCAAACCATCATCAGGAGTAGTGATACAATGAAAATAACGGTATATATAGGCAGTAGATAAGAATTTAAAACAACACATGTAGGGTAATGAAACGATTAAAGGTTATGTACAGCAAGAAGACTAAGGAAGAACAGCATGGGGCATACAGGTGGCAGGTGATAAACATGGCATAGTAAGAATATAGTACGTTAAGATAGCTAAGATGGTAGATACTAAAGAGATTGACAAGTGTTTGACAGGTATTTACTGTAATGAGGCGAGACAGAAATTTTACAGAAATAAACTAAATTGTTTGGAGGCCTTTAGGCCAGTGTTAAGTTCAGGGTTGTGCTTTTTGATGGCATAAGCCTCTTTAAAGGGGCATGAGCTGCCAAAATGTTGATATTTTGACGTTACAACAGAATGTTGAAATTATTGGCTATTTTTCTCAAGACGTATAATTCAGAAACTTGTATGTGCTTCAAGTCTCGAAAATGTACGATAAAGTATAGTTTTGAACTAACTTTGGCTTAGAATGAATGAATGGTCGTCCCGGTTATTTAAATTTTGTTTACTTTTCGAACACGTTTTCGGTTCGTACAGGCCACATACTGTATGGATTTTCCTCATTCCAACGCCAATCATTTAGTTTTTCGATGGCCTTCAAAGCCTGTTACTGTCGAGGCGATCAGAAATTATGAAAAAAGTGTGAATTTCGGCAGCTCATGCCTCTTTAAAGAGAAGCTCATTCCAATGATTTGATCTGTCAATGACTTTTATACTGTTTAGAACGAATCCTGAAAGATCAATTCTTGCCGGTGTACCATTGTCTGGCATACAAAATAAATTCATAATGTGATCGAACTGATCACAGCTATGTAAGTGGTTATGAATTTCGCTGTTATTGTCGAGCGCATGTTCTGATGCACGGAGAGTCATGCATCTTTCTGTTTTACCTATGTAAGTGTGGGAACAGCCAGGACATGTGAACTGATACACAATCTTGTTTAAAAACTGGACTGGTATTTTATCCTTCATAGAGGTGAAAAAAGAAGACTTAGTATTATTAAAGAACACAATAAATTTAACCTTTGAACTAAGCAGTCTATTAATTTTGGCAAGAGTGTTTTTAACGAGACGCTCTCCTTGTCTTCCAGTGTAGGACAAATTGATGAAGATTTTAGTTTCAGTTTTTGTAACATCTACTGTGGGTCTAGTTTTTGGTTGGGAAAATTTTGCTATAAGTTTGTTCGCTATTTTGGCAGGGTACCCATTCCAAGACATAAATTTTCGAACTTTCTCAATTTCAAGTGATAATAAGGTACTATATTGTTACAAATTTTATGAGCTCGATGAACTAAAGCTCTTACCCATGAGGTTTTAGTTGCCCATGGCTGGAAGCTAGAAAAGTGCGTGAATAAGCCTGTGTGGGAGGGTTTACGGTATATAGATGTACCATTTGGCAATATATTTATGTCCAAAAAGTGGATTTCGTTATTTTCGGTAAAGTCATCAAAAGTAAAATTTATGTTAGCATCATACATGTTTAGTTCTTGAAGGATTAGTTTAAAGTCAGATGGTTTGGCTAAAATGAGGGTGTCATCCACAAAACGGCAGTAGAATTTAATGGTGTCTTCCAAAAACAGTTTCTTAATAACGGTGGTTTCTAGTTCAGTCATAAAATTATCAGCCAGTATAGGAGCAAGGGCTGCGCCCATAGTCACCCCATCTATCTGTTGGTACACATGCTTATTAGCTGTAAATATTGTCTTAGTGCAGGAGTCCATAATTAACTTTTTCAGAGTTCTTTTTGACAGGGTGGTAGTGATGAGTTTCTGATTATACACTTTATCAAGGATAACGTTTACAGTTTTAGATAATGGCACATTAGTGAACAGGGACTCCACATCAAACGAAACAAACCGGTAACCTTGTTGAAATAATTCGCTGGGTATATCATTAATTCTTTTAACAGCATCAAACGAATCTTTGAGGCGATATTCGTTAGTTCCAAGAGGTTGCAGCAGTTGTGGCAGGTACTTTCCAATATCGGAATACACGGTTCCTGTAGTATCTACAATTGGGCGGAATTTAGGGAGAACAGAGAAATGTTTATGGGTTTTTGGGAGGCCATGGCCTCTTCCTGGGTGGGCGGCTTGAGGTCTGATGTTGTTATAAGTTGTCTGGTCGATTTCTTTCCTATTTAGCAGGGTACGTAGGTAACCTTGAGCTGTTCGGAGTTGGGTAAGAGTAGAGTCTCTCTGAAGCACTTTAAATTTTGTTCTGTCCGAAAATAGGTTGTCCATACTGGTGTAGTAGTCATCCTTCTTTATAAGGACTATTCCGTTTCCTTTGTCTGGTTTTAGAATTGCAAACCTCATTTTAAGGGATTTCAAGGTGCGAATTCTTTTGTGATCTGAGTTCAGTCGTTTATCATCAAAGTCCAGAATTGTATAAGCCAGTGACCTGAGAGACTTGAGAGACAGTTACTAAGGTGAGGCTATTCAGTGTTACTATCTGAAGGGCCCCTAGGGGATCGATTTCCGGGCTTGTTGCGGACCCCTAGAAAATACCTGTGCTCTGCAACCCTACTACTTTAATGGTCAAGGGGAGGTAACTGACACAAACACGCGAAAGCGAGGCCATACTTCCGCCATCAACATCGGTGGCTTTTTCGGTGTCCCCGACTTATCGTTTAACTTACTGATGTACAACTCCTGAACTTTTGGTTGATTTTCTTTCTCGTGGTGGAAGTTGTTTCCCGACAACCGTCCAATATGATCTCCAGACGGTAATATTACTTGAGCTTTTCTTGATCTGGTTCTGTAAAAAATATTTGCAGTGATTTTTTTGGTCAGTCGAGTAACGTCACTGACCCTGACTGGTCGATCACCGCGAGGCACACTCAGCTGTTATGACTAGTGTTAAAAATTTACATGAGAAATGCTACTGGTACTACGGTACCCACTGTGTGGTTCCGCTCTATAAAATACTGCCAATGGCCAGGTAGCAAAAATCCTGTTGCCCCAATTCTTAGCGTTAAACTAAGATTAGCAGATTAGTTGGAAATAATTAATATCCAAACTCTATGCCCATGCCGCCTATTCAGTATTGCCAGAAGTCTATGAATGGGGAAGTGTGAAACATCCCATTACACCATATTCAGAGCATTGACGCCTTCAGCCTGCTTATACTACATTATGAGACATTTATTCGCGATAAATTTTGAAATTGTGAACGGTTGCGTAATTTCAAATCATTCATTATCCACTTACTAGACTATCGTATCCAATAAATGCATAAAGTGCATTGATCATATCTATCTGTAATGCCAGCAACCGCAGTTCGAAGACTGCATTGGTTCCCATTAAAAGCTTTACCGAGCACGCGACTCCTACATCTAAATTTCGAATCAATTTGTTCCAAACAAGTCTCCTTGTCTCATTTTGAACTATATCAAGTTCTTCGGAAACTTTGACTTTTGTTCCATCAAGTCTGCTGTCACATCTAAAATGTTCGCCGGCATGTTTTTTCTTATGCATCCCATAATAGTTCATACGAGGAAGAGAAGAAAAGCTACGGTTTCAGACTAACCAAGAGAGGGTGATGTTTATGGTGACCTCTGGGTCAAAAGGCGTGAATTCCCTGAATATAATGTAATAGGACGTTTCACACTTCCCCATTCGTAGACTTCTGGTATTGCTGATTAATATTGTTACACGTATGTTATTGATCTTGTGCTGGCAAATAATGTTGGAAATTGTATCGTGTTCAAAAAATGTAACTTAAAAAATCTCTGCATTTTTCTTTTGATTATCTCCTGATTAGAGCAACACAACAAAAAGAAATAAAGAGTCCTGCAAACGCTCAAATCTGACATATATTTCTTCAACAAGAGGGGGCCTCGGTGGTCTAGTGGCTTAGAGGGATAGTCCATCAGTCCCACACAGACCTTCCATCTAAGTGGCGCGGGTTCAAATCGCACTCAGGTCAAATAAAAATTAAAAAACTCACTGTATGTGGAAGAGTTGTCAGGTACTTGCCTAAGGTCAGGGGTTTCCTCCGGGCAATGAGCCCGGTTTATTCCTCCACTAAACCTGGCAACACCTCCATATAAGTGAAATAATCTTGATTGCGGTGTAAATCAACGAATCAACCAACCTAAACAAGAGTTACTTTTTGGTATCTGGCAAATGTGAGAATTTGCATACCTTTATTTTTGGTGTGAGTGGTGAATTCAACAATTGACCGTTTTTGTATTGTTTGAATAAGGAGAAAATCTGATCACAGAAAAATGAACTAATAACGAACAAAACTCAATCTGTCAGGAAAAACAAGGTGTTGATATCAGGGTGTTTCTTTGGGTTAGACGAGATGTGCAGTGATTCGAGGGTACCAACAGAAGGTCGCAGGTTTCCTTTAGGCTAAGACCCCTGTTTCCTCTCCCACTAAACCTGGCAACACTGAAACATAGAAAAATAGCATTGAATGCAATGTAAAATATCATAAAATATGTTTTTTTAATAGAATAAAGTTACATGTATTTTATCTTTCCGATGTAGGTCTTGTGTCTCACAAAATATAGAACTTAGAGTTTATTTTTGTATATAGATTTTATCATTTCTAGCTATTTCGTCTGAACCCAGCGTTATGGCCGTGCTACCTGTAAAAACAGATAAATTGATTTCTCAGTGTGGCCTGATTACTGTGTAGCGTTAACATCGACAAATAATTTTACCTGTTCAAATAAAAGTTACCTTAACATAGGCAAATATTCACTCTAAACTGTGACATTTGAGCTCAAACCTTTTTTGTCTCATACATTTAGTTCAGTGTTTTGTTGACTCTTGTTGCAGATGGTGTAAACTGTCATGTTATTTTAAGATCTGTAAATTGAAGTCTTGTAAACACACTCTAAAACAACTGGTTAACTGCATATTCACTACTAATGATAACAAATTTAAGACATCACCACGTAGTAAGTTGTTTTTTGAACAACACAAGCTTTCAACACCTACATGTATACCAATGTCTTCGTCCAGTGTAACTGACGAAAAAAAAAAATTCATTAGTATGGATCATACGTTTAAAGAGAGTTTCAAACATTTCTTGCATATTCACTGTCCAGTCATTATGACAGAAAAAGTCTATGTAACATGTTGCTTAAAAAAATAATTCCGTATGCAATCTGAAAATTTGACTTGTTCATTTGTATGTATTTTAATTATTTTTGTTAACATAAAAAAATGGCTGGACTTTTCTTTTTTTAGGAAATCACATCACCATTTTGGCAACTAATACTTCTTTTTGGCCTGGTTGAGAAAGTTATGTTTAAGAAAGTCATAAAAAGTTTATTTGATAACCAAATTCAATAGTATGACATAGAGTGAGGGGCGCAATAACAATAGACAGAGGGATAAACTGTTGTATGGAAATTCATCTGCACAGTTTATATATTTATGAACACTAAAACACACGTGCACAGGGAAAATCTTCTTGTCTAAAATAACCCATAGATAACTATAGATGTGCACTGATGTGTACAAACCGCTTAACAAAACGGTCTCTTCAAATAAAATCCCTCTCCTATCCCATAATTGTTCTATTGATTTTATCAGGCATTTGGCCCATTAGATTTAATACTAATAGAGCTGATTGCCCGAAAGATTTGTGAGCTGTAATTATAGAGCAATGCACATTTTATAGACCATTCATGAAAATGTTAATGTTTCAAGTATTTTAAGTCTTGGTCCAGTTTACATAATTATACATATTTTAGTCTTGTGAACAATAAAACTGGCAATGCCGCCATATAAGTGAAATAATCTTGAGCGCAGCGTAAAACACCAATCAATCAATCTTATTGTAGTCTGTGCAATTTTTTCTTGCATATATATCTTACCTCGTTACTTCCAATAGGTGATTTGCCAATTTCTTTCAAATGACGTACATGTAATTTAGCGACGTCACAGGGTGCCTATGTGGTAGACTGGACAAAGCATCCATCGGTTTTTAACTCAAAATTTTCAGCATTTGAGCGACATGTTTTAGGAAAGAAACCCGATATTGTGACAGTTTATGTCTGAAATAATCAAGTGATGCGAAAAAATCTTGAATGAAACGGAAGCTTGACTGAATATAACTGAAATCTAATTGGACGGTGGGCTTGTTCGGTCTAAGATTGGTGTCACAACGTCATGTCATTGTTGCGCAAAAAACTGGCAAATGGTCTATTCTGGATTTTTTATTTCAAAACTTACATAGCACTGACATTTGGTTGATTGTTATGTGTTTTACGCTGCGCTCAAGATTATTTCACTTATATGGCGGCGTTGTCAGTTTTATTGTGGGAGGAAACCGTGCTCTATGTCGGAGGAAACCCACAACCTTACGGTGGTACTGACATTTGGACTACATGTAGATGGGAGCAGTTATTTACAGAAGTTTTTAAAATTTGTTTAATGTGGGCAGGGTGCGTACAAAATTAAACATTTGACTGACATTTATTTATAAGCGGTCAAAATTTCTATATATTTTTGAAAAACAAAATCAGGAAATTGGCCACTCTTCTCCTTTTAAGCTCAAATTAGAAGCATTACACACAGGAATCTACAGACTCAATAATGAATATTATAGTGTTTCAAGCCTTAAATTTTGGACAAATTATTCTCTGTTTCGGACATCCGGGTACCTGGCCAGCCGGCTAGGGTACTTAGGGTCACGTGGTCTTCCCTCAGCCAGTCAAAATGGCGTCGTTATGGAATTGTTTTCACCTTGGAGCCTTGTTGTCAGGATTGTGACGTCATGCCGAAATCGAGAATAGTCTGTAGACGCGCATTTTTACGAGCCGCGATAGCTCAGTTGGTAGAGCGTCCACTTCAGGGCTGGAAGGTCCAGGTTCAAGCCTGGGTCGAGTCAGACCAAAGACTTTAACATTGGGAGCTGCTGCTGCTTCGCACTCAGCAATAGGAAGTAGAGCAGCAACTGGTTGGCCCTGTCTCAGTATAATGTGACTGGGTGAGGGGGCTTGCTGGGTGTCTTCGGCAAGTGGTCTCGGTGAGGCAGCACCAAATAAAAGAGCAGTGGAAATCTGCCCTGCCACAAGTAGACAATGTCTTCGTATGACTGAAATACTGTTAAGCAGGACGCAAAACCCAAATCACTCACTCACTCATTTTTTCGTGTTAAAAGCAAACCATTTTGCTTTGCAACTGCCAAGGATCTTGAAACACTCCAATTGTTGTCACAATCTGAATTTATTAAAAAAACAGTGTACATTTTGGCAGCCCATGCAACTTTGTGACGTAAAAAGCTCAATTTTAAGAGAAATGTCATACCACTTTAAATATTTATGATCACTAAAACACATGGGCACAAGGAAAATCTTCTTGTCTAAAATAACCATGGAGACAAGTTTCTAATTGTGTTAAAAAGAGGTATATCATTTAGACCTTTATACCCCATAAATTGTTGTAACAAACCAAACCTATGATATTTCATTAGGTTGACAGAATCCTTTTGTAAGACATTGACAATGGTTACGCATCTTAACCATAGCAAGAACAACGGTGGACTGAGATTGAACCCCATAAATTTTAAGTGAATCTGGTTAAGATAAATGTCATGCCACTTTAAATGAGTAAATCTGGTAAAACACAGGAAACTGATATTGTGTTATAGATGGCCTAAAAGTTTCCACTCCTAACCTACATTTGCAACTGACAGATTTAGCAATTCTAAGTTAGCTGGAAATAAAAATGATACCTGCAGTCCTGCACATGTCAGTCCCAGGTTATATTTTTAAATAGTTGGCTATTTATAGCTCAATATTCACATGTGTACATCATGTAAATATATACAACAGAAAGATACTCTACATGCTAAGTATATATATATGTATAATTACACGTTTAGTTAACATTATGTAAACAGCCCACATAATACAGATTTTTGCTGAATAGACCATTTGCCAGTTTTGCACGCAACAATGAAATGACGTCGCGGCATCAATCTTACACCGGACAAGCCCAGTAGTCATCTTGACATTTGCCATATTCGGTCAAAATCCCTTTTCATCCACTATTCTTCATATTTCTAGATTCATTCGGATATAAACTGTCCATATACAGGTTTTCATTTCTTATATCTGTTGTAAAATACAAACAATTTGAAGTTAAAAACAAACGAATCCCTTGTCCGGTCTACAACTTGGGGCAGTAATTGTGACGTCGCTAAATTACGTCATTTGAAAGTAATTGGCAAATCACCTATTGAATATTGCATTTGCTCATTTTATTAAAGCGCCACAGAAAATCATTTTTTAAACATTTTGTAAACAGCCCACATAATATAGATTTTTGCTGCATTGAATAATGCATTTGTTCATTTTATTAAAGTGGCATGAGCTGCCAAAATGTTGATATTTTGACGTTATAAAAGAATGTTTAAATTATTGACTGTCATGACATTCAGAAATTATTGAAAGAGCGTGAATTTTGGCAGCTCATGCCGCTTTAAAGCGCCGCAGAAAATAATTTTTTAAGCATTATGTAAACAGCCCACATAATTCATGTTTTTGCTGAATTGAATATGGCATTTGTTCATTTTATTAAAGGGCTACAGAGAATCAGTTTTTATGCTGAAAAATAACATATTTCTGGCATTAATTATGCTGCGAAAACCCAACATAGAAGTTAAAGGATGGGAAATCTCTAGAAATACATACAGATTATCGTCGATAACAAACTTCAGAGTACTTAAAACTCTTCACGTCAATTACCGCCACTAAACCCTGCAACACGTTCATATAAGTGAAGTAATATTAAGGGAGGCGTAAAACATCACTCAATTTTAACACAAATACTTAGAACATTTTCCGAGATATTTTTTAATTTGAGAAATGTATCAGACTGGCATTTTGAATTTAATAAAAACTCTAACAACTAACCAGAATTTTTCTTTTACAAAAATATAAAAGAAAGGTTCGCATGACAGTCAAAGTATTACGTACACAGAAGTAAAATGGATGGCTCACGCTGTGAAAGCTGTCCAAAGGCTTTGTATACCGTTGAATGAAACAGAAAGAGTTGGGGTTTTTCACCCATCTATATCCCTATATATTTCCCACAGTTTCAATTTCTATCAAAGATTATATCTTATATTGTCAAAAAAAGTCCAGGTAGATTTTAGAGAGGGCTCATCAAGTTTTATATTTATAGGGTAATGGGTATTTAACTTTAAAAAACTTTAACTTTATACTGTGATTCATTATTTGTGACTTTAATTGTAAGTGTCTATTCTTGTGTAGATTATAAATATGTCTGTGTCAATTTTGTGTATACAGGGCCCTGTGGGAGATCAGTGCTACGACACTGAACAGGCATCCTGTTAAAATATGGTTTAATAAATAAATAAATAAATAAAATAAAACATATTCACCAAACTTTTTCTTATAGTGGAATATGTGTACAAGGTAAATATTTTGCCACAATACATTGAATACAAGTATCACAGGGCTTGAAATTTGCCCCCTACCCCCTGGCTACTGAACACAAATTTTACTGACTCGACGGTTTTCAACCTAATGAAATATCATGGGTTTAGTTTGTTACAACCACTTATAATGGGGTATAAAGGTCTAAATGATATACCACATTTGTAACCCAATAAGAAACTTATCTCCATGGTTATTTTAGAAAAGAGGATTTCCCATGTGCTTCTTTGTTTTAATAAATATAATCTTGCATATTTATGGTCTCACATCTTCTTCCCTTAATCTTAAAATAATTTATTCTTTAAATTTTAAATTGATTTTAACATTAGCAATAGATCATTGTTGTCTATCAATGAGACTGTACCCTGTTTCACAAAGCGGCGTAGCTGCCATAGCAACCCATACTGTAGAGATACGTTAGTATGAAAGTTACGCAAATAATACATCTACGCCGCTTTGTGAAACAGGACCCTGAATCTTTAATTGTATGTGGCCGGGTTACCAATTAAATTCTTTCTCAAGATACCGTTTATTTTCTTTTTCCACCAAGGTTTTTAGGCCACCAGCGATTTTCCTTCTCAATTATAGAAACTTTTCTAGTAAAACTATCAATCTTGTTAATGTGTCTGTACACTGTAGTTTACTTTTTTTTTTACTGTCTGATGCAGAATCCAATGCGTAGAATTTCCCTTTTATTCAACATTACATCAGAGTAATGAAAATTTTGAGAGAGATGAACTTTAGAACCCTTCAAGGGGCCTCGGTGGGTTTGAGTGATTGTCCCTCAGCCCCACACAGACCTTCCATTCATGCTTCATGTTAAAATCACACTCAGATTTTTCACTCGGTCGCCGTATGTGGAACAGTTGCCAGGTACTCCCTGAAGGTTGGGGGTTTCCTCCTGGAAATGAGCCTAGTTTCCTCCCCCATTAAACCTGGCTATGCCCCCATGTAAGTGAAATAATCTTGAGTGCGGCGTAAAACATCAACCAGTCAGTCAAATCAATCCAATGGCTTTCAATAGAAAGCCCACCAAAGGAGATGATTTTTCCTGAATGGAAATATAGAGTATTTTCTTATGCTTATGCGTTTAAATGTTGCATCATAATAGAAGGCTGGGGTTTATTTCCTCTTGCAGGCATATAATGTAATGTAGCCCATTCTTCTGAATTATTTTAAACCCGACTTGGAAAATAAGTATTCTGGGAATGAATGGGTAAACAAACATAAATCTGGCACATCATACAATGGTGCTTGTTATCGGTTTAAATTTCTTTTAAATGACCCACATAGAAAAAGTCTTTTTTAAAAGAGGAAGTAATACCTGCCTAGAATAAATTAGCCTACATGTAGAAATCTTAAATGACATGAGCAGCCAAAATGTTGAAAGTTTATTGTCAAAACTTAATTTTGAAAATCGAATAATGAGCTTTTTTTTTACCAAGAAATACAAATTACAATGTAGATGGTTTTTAGTTATTCTTGTCTCAAAGAACTTTGAAGGTGTGTTAAAGTAGTTCTTTGAACAAAATGAAATCTAAATTTAAAAATGAATGAACGTTATATTTTGTTAAGTTTTTGAACACCAATTCAGTTGTAGACACCACATACATGTTGTGTATGGATATTCCTTATTTGAAGCTTAGTCATTTATATTTTTGATGGACTTGAAACTGATGTGTTTGAACAATAATGGCAGCCGATTTTAACTGTGGGTTCACTTTATCCGTGTTGAATGGTTGCCAAGTACCTGTCAAAGGTGGCCCCCAAGGATTACCACATCCTCTAAACGTTTGCAAAGCCACCATGTTAGTGAAAAGCTCTTGTGTAAACAGGGGTTCATAGAAGCTCTAATGCTTGAGGCCATAAACCAAGTTTTCAGTTAATTTCAAGTCCAATTGAGTATTTCGGTTTCCAGAAATTGAATATTTTCATGCAAAATTAACTAAAATTCAGTATTTTTATGGAGTGATTTGATTTTTTATGCTCATTTTTAGGTAGATATTCAACCTCAAAACTTGACTTCCAGGAAACCCTGGTAAAATGTAAAACATCAATCTATCAACCTGGAATTCAAAGGGTTAACAGTAATCCAAAACATGCTTTTGACAGGTACCTTGGTATGACCTTTTTAGACTGACTCACATTTGGGTATTTTTTCAAAAGACTTAAAGACCAGGAAGTAATACTTTTGCCATATAATTTATCTTTTTATCTTGGCCTACATTGTATGTTTGAATTTAGTTTGTGTGATCTGACATATCTGAACCCTGTTTCACAAAGCGGCGTAGCGTAAGTTTTCACATAACTGCCATAGCAACTCATACTATAGAGATACGTTAGTATGAAAGTTACGCAAAAATACATCTACGCCACTTTGTGAAACAGGACCCTGAACCCTGTTTCACAAAGCGATGTAGCGTAAGTTTTCACGTAACTGCCATAGCAACCCATTCTGTAGAGATACGTTAGTATGAAAGTTACGCAAAAATACATCTAGGCCGCTTTGTGAAACAGGGTCCTGGGGCCTGTTCACAAAGCGGCGTAGATGTATTTTTGCTTATATTTCATACTTACGTATCTCTACAGTATGGGTTGCTATGGCGGTTACGTAAAAAATTACGCTACACCGTTTTGTGAAACAGGCCCATGATATCCAACATGGCCTTTACAAACTATAGAAGTATAATAGGCATTAGGCAGTGTGGCACTCTTCCAGAGAACTTCCTGACAACTGATATACCATATTTCTCCTGAAATCCCGACAATTCTATTCCCATTAACTGTCACTTGATAATTTCCCAGCTCTGTTGATTGTCCCCCACTAGCCGTCTGAATGCACTCTGTTGCGTAGTGCGACTCAATTATAATATACATATAAACATAATTAGTTATTGGGGAATCAGGTAACTGTAAAATTCTGGTCTTCAGTGTGTAAACAGTCCCTTGCTATAACAGTATTCTCGTTATTTTTGGGGATTACACTTTCTTGAAAAATGGCAGACATTCTTCAACTGATTTTGGGTGAAACCCGAAACGAGAATCGAACCCGGGTCCCAGAGTATGGCACCTATCGCCAGCAATAAATGCCGTCTGCCCAAAAAATAACGAGAATACTGTTATACATGTACTTACTTTCTAAAAGGCACTAACTAATTAAAGTCCTTTGCTAGTAGCTATAGGGTGGCTGCTGAGTCAAAAGGTTCAGATACCTCCTTAAAGTGGCACGAGCTGCCAAAATTCACACTTTTTTCATCATTTCTGATCGGCACGACAGTAAGAGGCTTTGAAGGCCATCAAAAAACTAAATGATTGCCGTTGGAATGAGGAAAATCTATACAGTATGTGGCCTATATGAACTGAAATAGTGTTTGAAAAGTTAACAAAATTTAAATAAAGGGACGACCATTCATTCATTCTAAGCCAAAGTTAGTTCAAAACAATACTTTATCGCACATTCTCGGGACTAAAAGCACTGAAAAGCTTCTGAATTATACAGCTTGAGAAAAATAGCCAATAATTTCAACATTCTGTTTTAACGTCAAAATATCAACATTTTTGCAGCTCATGCCACTTTAAAGTATGTCAGTTTTCTCAAAGTATCAAACTTTACGTTAAGAATGACTTGTTGAAATTTCAGATGAATCGTGAGCTACATTCAACAAAAACAAAAACTCTAAATTGTACTCATAAAAGTACATTGTCGTCTTTTTAATTTTTTCAGTTCTTGGATTCGTATGAGTTACAATATTTTTTTCATTTCAACACCACTCCGTCTTGTTTTTATCCGATTCACAACTCTTAAACAGTTTGAATTTTCCTTTTTCAGATGGTTTCATCCAAACGTGTCCGGTGTGGAGGCCGAGAAGCTGTTAATGGAGAGAGGCTTTGACGGCAGTTTCTTAGCACGTCGTAGTGAAAGTAATCCTGGTGATTTTACATTGTCAGTCAGGTAAGTGGATCTATTGTAGATAGATAGATAGATGTTCTTTATTTAAAACGGGCTCAATAACTGCTGTAGGTAAATACCTATTTTCAAGCAGGTCATACATTGTCATTACAGGAATTTCATCACTGTGTAGTTTTTATGAGCCAGTACGACATAAAACGACAATCAATTAGCCAGTAAAGTATTGAATGTTTCTAGAAGTGTTTTAAAATTGAATTGTCACTGTATGCTAGGGTACCTATCGACACATATTCTCAAATTTCAAGATTTGGGTGTGGAAATTTGATCAAACCTATGTCCCAGTACCTCGCAGGAAATTTTAGATTTAGAATAACAAATGTATTCAGATCTGAAAAAAAAACCTACTGCCTCACCCTAACCTCACCATTTTCTTAACATTTTGCTCCTCCTCCATTTCGAAGTTTAAAATGATTTTTTTTCCCCATGCACTCACAATGATATCTTTGGGCTTAACTAAACAATTCCGTATTTGTATTGATGAAATATATATATATATATATATTTTTTTTTGGGGGGGGGGGGGGGGGGGCGTTAATCGTAGAATTCTACTATGATTGACGGCTGCCCCATTGCCTTGCAAAAAGAAAATATAATTTTAGAAACAGAAATTTATGATACCTTCACATTCAAGAAAACTCCTATTGGTGCATTACATTGATTTTGATTGTTTGTTTTATTTTATCAGACGTTCTGGAGAAGTTACTCATATTAAGATCCAGAACACTGGAGATTTCTATGATTTATATGGAGGGGAAAAGTTTGGTGCATTACATTTTGATTATTTGTTTTATCTTATCAGACGTTCTGGAGAAGTTACTCATATTAAGATCCAGAACACTGGAGATTTCTATGATTTATATGGAGGGGAAAAGTTTGCTACGTTGGCAGAGTTGGTACAGAATTACATGGAGAATCAGAGTCAGTTGAAAGAGAAACATGGACAATCCATTGAGTTGAGATACCCCCTTAATTCAGCTGACCCCACAACAGAAAGGTCAGTAGGTCTTAGTGGTTTTTTTTTGTATTCTTAACATCTGACCCCACAACAGAAAGGTCAGTGTTTTTATGTTGTTGTTTTTTGTATTCTTAACATCTGACCCCACAACAGAAAGGTCAGTAGGTCTTTTAGTGTGTTTTTTTTTGTGTTCTTAACATCTTCTTGCTGTCTTAATGGGATGTTTCACGATTTTTTCTATAAGTGCAAATCCTGAGTGTGGCTAAAATATCAAATAATCCTATAAATATGTGGGCCTCGGTGACTCAGTCCACTGTGATAGTCTAAGTCAGACACAGGCCTTCCATCGATGAAGCAGGAGTTTGAATCCGACTTTGTCCAAAGAAAGAATGACAATTTCTGAGTGGATTTTTGACTTAATCCCCTTATGTGGAAGAGTTGCCAGGTACTCGCCAAAGCTCGGGGGCCTTTCTCTGTGCAAATAATCTTGAGATCAGGGGAAAATATCACTCAATCAACCATATAAATGCAATTACCCTGGGTCCTGTCTTACAAAGCTGGTGTAAGTTACGTCGGACGGAAATCATTGTTAAAACTATAGTAACTTACACCTTGGGCGCAACCGACCCAAGTTGTGAGCCCATGTGCAAATTTACGCCAGCTTTGTAAGACAGGCTCCTGAAGTTAGCATTTAACATGAATCAACCATGGTGTTTATTCTCTGATTTGGACTTTTTAAAATTAAATGTCTTTCTCAATTGCAGGTGGTTTCATGGTCACATTTCTGGCAAAGAAGCGGAGAGTTTTTTGACAGATAAAGGAAAACATGGTAGTTTTTTAGTGAGAGAAAGCCAAAGTAAACCAGGAGATTATGTATTATCTGTGAGGTGTGAAGATAGAGTTACACATGTCATGATCAGGTGTATTACACAGGTATGTAAGTCATGACAACAGACTTGTGTGAAGATAGAGTTACACATGTCATGATCAGGTGTATTACACAAGTAAGTAAGCCACGGCAATAGACCATTTGCCTAAGGACATCATCAGGACCCCGTTTCACGAGAGGGCATAGGCGTAATTTTGTACGTAACTGCCACAATAACCTGTCTGTACAGTATGGGTTGCCATGACAGTTACGTTAAAACTTATGCTTTCTGCTTTTTGAAACAGGGCCCTGGGCATACTGAGGGATGAACAACAGAATATGGCTGATGATTAGTATTCTTCTCAGAAAATTATGCCCCCAGCCATGCGTGTCAATACAAGGGCTTTTAAGGAAGCTGTCACTTCAAACAAGATACCTCAAATTTCCCATAATTTTTCGAGTGATGTTAAGCTTAATGTATATTAGGCTTCAAAAAGTGTAAAAGATTTTGGGAGGAGGATCCATTGCTAACTGGTCAGATAGTGGCTTGTCATCAATGACCAGGCTCACAGCGGATGGCCAGGGTTTTCTTAAGACTAGGGGCCTCGTTGGGTCAGTCATTTAGAGTGATAGTCCCCCAGTCCTCCCCCAGGCCTTCCATTGATTCGGTGCGGGTTCGAATCCCACTCAGACCAAACAATTTTTTTAATTTTTGAGTTGTAGAGTTGCCATTTACTCATCGAAGGTCGGGGTTTCTTCCCCACTAAACCTGGCAACTCCACCATATAAGTGGAATAAACTTGAGTAAGTCAATCAATCTTTAAGACAAAGAACTCACAAACACATGAATTCCATTAACAGACATGTAAACATTTGCAGACACATCTACGAAAAAAACAATTGTAGACACGTCTACGAAAAAAACATTTGTAGACACATCTACGAAAAAAACATTTGCAGACACATCTACGAAAACCATTTGCAGACACATCTACGAAAACCATTTGTAGACACATCTACGAAAACCATTTGCAGACACCTCTACAAAAACCATTTGCAGACACATCTACGAAAACCATTTGTAGACACATCTACGAAAACCATTTGCAGACACCTCTACAAAAACCATTTGCAGACACATCTACGAAAACCATTTGCAGACACCTACAAAAACCATTTGCAGACACATCTACAAAAACCATTTGCAGACACCTCTACAAAAACCATTTGCAGACACATCTACAAAAACCATTTGCAGACACATCTACGAAAACCATTTGCAGACACATCTACAAAAACCATTTGCAGACACATCCACGAAAACCATTTGCAGACACATCTACACAAACCATTTGCAGACACATCTATGAAAACCATTTGTCGACACATCCACGAAAACCATTTGCAGACACATCTACGAAAACCATTTGCAGACACATCTATGAAAACCATTTGCAGACACATCTATGAAAACCATTTGCAGACACATCCACGAAAACCATTTGCAGACACATCCACGAAAACCATTTGCAGACACATCCACGAAAACCATTTGCAGACACATCCACAAAAACCATTTGCAGACACATCTACAAAAACCATTTGCAGACACATCTACGAAAACCATTTGCAGACACCTCTACGAAAACCATTTGTAGACACATCTACAAAAACCATTTGCAGACACATCTACGAAAACCATTTGCAGACACATCCACGAAAACCATTTGCAGAAACATCTATGAAAACCATTTGCAGACACATCTATGAAAACCATTTGTAGACACATCTACGAAAACCATTTGTAGACACATCTACAAAAACCATTTGTAGACACATCTATGAAAACCATTTGCAGACACCTCTACGAAAACCATTTGTAGACACATCTACAAAAACCATTTGCAGACACATCTACGAAAACCATTTGCAGACACATCCACGAAAACCATTTGCAGAAACATCTATGAAAACCATTTGCAGACACATCTATGAAAACCATTTGTAGACACATCTACGAAAACCATTTGTAGACACATCTACAAAAACCATTTGTAGACACATCTACAAAAACCATTTGTAGACACATCTATGAAAACCATTTGCAGACACATCTATGAAAACCATTTGCAGACACATCTACAAAAAACATTTGCAGACACATCTACGAAAACCATTTGTAGACACATCTACAAAAACCATTTGCAGACACATCTACGAAAACCATTTGCAGACACATCTACAAAAACCATTTGCAGACACATCTACAAAAAACATTTGCAGACACCTCTACAAAAACCATTTGCAGACACATCTACAAAAACCATTTGCAGACACATCTACGAAAACCATTTGCAGACACATCTACTAAAACCATTTGCAGACACATCTACGAATTATACTCACAAACATTTGTAGACACATTTTAAATTCCATTTGCAGATACGTCTAGGAATTTCATTCACATCATTGAACCTTGGATTAATCCTATCTATTTTCTTGCAGGAAGGGAAGTATGACATATATGGGGGAGAACAGTTTGAAAGTCTTTCAGAACTTGTGGAACATTACAAGAAAAACCCTATGGTAGAGACATCAGGAACGGTTGTACATCTTAAACAGGTAATACATATCTTTTGCATTTGTGTAGAGAGCATCGATTGATTGGTGTTTTACGCCACACTCAGGGTTATTTGATGGATAAGGATTCCAGGGCCCACTTGCACAAAGCGCTCTTAACTTAAGAGGACTCTTAGCATATCTCTACATCATGGAAAGTTTACAAGCACTCTAAAGTCCCATTTTTTAGACATGCACTAAGAGTACTCTTAGTTAAGAGCGCTTTGTGCAAGTGGGCCCAGGCTCTTTGCCTCGACCTTTAACAATAACCTTCCACCAATGGGGCGCGGGTTCGAATCCCACTCAGTCAAAAAAAAAGCAATTGGAAAATTTTCTGACTAGGTTTTCACTCGAACGACCTATGTGGGATGGTTGCCAGTTACCACCGAAAGGTTGTGGGTTTCCTCTGGGCATAGAGTCCGGTTTCCTCCAACACTAAAACTGGCAACGCCGCCATATAAGTGAAATAATCTTGAGCGCGGCGTAAAACACCAAACAATCAATCAATCAAAAATTACCAGACAGCCTTCTAAAAACCACTTAGAGAAAGATGAACTGCAAATGTGAAGCTCCGGGAAAACCTTTTTAATATACTACCATATATTTGATGTCTGACCATAATATTAAAAGTCCAAGCATCAGCTAGAGTATATGTGCTAAACAGCCGGCCAGCACTGAATAAATCCCAACAGCATTTTATGGAGTTATCTCCACTTGAAAGGATATAGACCATAGATATCGTATAATAACTAGATTGTCTAATGACAAGCGGCTTCAGGCAAGTAAGTTCGCCACCTTGCTAGTTGATTTTTTACTTTCGTCAACAAGTTGTTTTTTGGTCTTATGTGAAATTTTCCGTCATTTTTTCGAGAACTGGATAAATTTCAAGCGGTAGGTGCTGTATGAAATTCTTCGCCGATCAAGACAAACGTTTAAAACTTGCTTAGTAGGGCCTATGTCTCGATTACTGTGCAACAACAACGATAATAAATGTTTTTCAAGTGTAACCTCGTTCTGGAATGTAACGTTAATGTGATTTCTGTCAAGTAGCAATATGGCGGACTTTTGTGACATTTTTCGAACTTCACTGTGTCATAAACAAACTATTTTTTGTTTAATTGTTGGTATTTCACAATTTAAGTGTTATGTTTAATCCAAATAACCATAATGTATTTCTTTCAGCCCTTCAATGCAACTCGTATCAACGCATCAGGCATCGAAAGCCGCGTGCGAGAACTTCAGAAAGAAACCGGAAAACCAAATAAAGAAAGTGATAAGGAAAATGCTAAAGGAAAAGTTGGATTTTGGGAAGAATTCGAGGTTTGTTTTTGATAATTTCTATATACATGTATGCTGTGTGCTTTAAACTTGACAATATGTGAGTTTAATTAGTAAGTCTCTTTTAGAAAAAGAGTAGAACAGTGTACACGTTATTGTTGGGATAACACTTTTGTGAAAAAGTGGCAGAAATTCTTCTACTGATTTTGTGTAATGCTCGATTTGTTCGTCATGGGTGACATTCAATTCGCGTTTCTGGCATCAAAGTATTTTAGAAGCTAACAGATTAATGTTTTTGCTCTTTACTGGTTCTTGCTTTCCAATCTTTTTTAAATGTTAAATTTTGTAAAGTAATATTTCAATTTTTCCTTCCTAGCAACTTCAACAACAAGAGGTCAAACACTTGTATAGCAGAAAGGAAGGACAGAGGGCAGAAAATAGACCTAGAAATCGTTACAAAAATATTTTACCTTGTAAGTTTTATCAGTTTTAAATCAATTATTCTACCAGTACTTTATTTTTTAATTCTTGTAGAAATTCAGCTGACATATCAACTAATAAATATCTTATACACTTAAAATTTTGTATTCTAAAAATTGAATATAGCAGTATTAATAATATTTTTGGCGTAGCACTTTCTGAGATAATGATCTAGATTCATTTACTGATTAAGGGACCAGCCGGATCAGGAGGCGATCTTGTGTTCCAAAATAAATAAGCATATCACAAAAACCCAATATAAGATCTCTTATTCACTGTGCTGACAACCCCCGCTACATGCGGCACATTAACATTGTGTATGTACTGTAAGTTTGTGTGTGTTTTTATTTCCAGTTGACCACACCCGAGTGATTCTCAAAGATGGTGACCCGTCAGTAGTGGGATCAGACTACATAAACGCTAATATTATCAGTGTAAGTGAAGTTTTCATCATTACAAACATGTGGAATCTTGTTTATCGACTCTTGAGAGACCAGCCCCGATAGCGCAGTCGGTAGAGCGTCCGCTTCAGGCCTGGGAGATCCGGGTTCAAGCCCGGGTCGAGTCAGACCAAAGACTTTAACAGTGGTAGCTGTTACTGCTTCGCTTGGCGCTCAGCAATAGGAGTTAGAGCAGCGACTGGTTGGCCCGGTGTCAGTATACTGTGACTGAGTGAGGGGGCATGCTTGTTGTCTTCGGCAAGTCGTCTCGGTGAGACAGCACCTAATAAAAGAGCGGTGGAAATCCGCCCTGTCACAAGGAGACAACGTCTTCATATAACCGAAATACTGTTGAGCAGGACGTAAAACCCCAATCACTCACTCACTCACTCGACTCTTGAGTAAGGCATTAAAAATCTGTCTACTTTAGATGGAGGGGGGGGGGGCCTTGTTGGCTCAGTCGGTTAGAGTGATTGTCCCTTAATTGCGGCATAAAACATCCATCGATCAATCAATCATTAGATGGATCGCAGGGTTGAATCCCTTTAAGTTTTTTCTGAGAAAGTTTTGACTTGATTGCCCATGGAGAATGGATGCTAGCCACCTGTCAGTGGTTGGACGTTTTGATGAGTCAAAGCCTGGTTACACCCACCACTAAACCTTGCATCGCTGCCGTATAATTGATTGATATTTACGACCCACTCAAGATTATTTCACTGATATGACGACTTTGCCAGATTAAGTGGCGGAGGAACCCAGGCTCTTTGCCAGGAGGAAACCCCCACCTTTGGTGAGCAACTGTTCCACATACAGTGATTTGTAACTGGAAAGTGACTGAATGAGTATTTAAAAAAACATAATGTCAAAACAAAACAAGCTTTTTATAAGGTTCCAAAGCCTCATCTTTTCCGTCTTTGACGTCATTCTTGACTTTTGAACGTTTTCAGTTTGATCATCAATCATGAATACGTGCTGAATCAACGTTGGTCGTGTATGAAGTCACAACAATGTTTATGTGCATATTAGATGTCAACTATGACGTCATGGCGCTTTAAAATCTTTTATTAGTATAGGAATCTTTTATAGCACACCCCCAATTTAAAATTCCCAGAAAATGATCACAGAAGCCAGCTTAGAAATAAACTGAATATTTCTTGGGTCTAAATTTTCTCAGAGGTTTTGCGATATCAGGTGACCAGCGATGTTAACCCGTGAATGTTTCGTTAATGATGTCCCTCAAATTGAGATTTTAAGTTCCGAGTTTTGCGTTCAAACAAAAAATGATCAGCCACATGCTCAATCACAGTAAATTTATGTTACTCTCGCAACGACCTATGTGGGATGGGTGCCAGTTACCAACGGAAGGTCGTGGGTTTCCTCCGGGCATAGAGCCCGGTTTCCTCCCACAATAAAACTGGCAATGCCGCCATATAAGTGAAGTAATCTTGAGCGCAGCGTAAAACACCAAACAATCAATCAATTTAACTCTGGCAATACTTTCTACTCCTCGTTATTTCTATATTAACACAGTTTTCTGGTTTTATTGATTTTTTACGTTTCTGTCTTGTTATTATTTAGTATGAAGAAGACTCTTTGGAACCTAAAAAGTTATATGTTGCTACCCAAGGCTGTCTACCTACAACTATTGAAGATTTCTGGAGAATGATCTGGCAGGAAAAAAGTAGTGTTATCGTCATGACAACCAAGGAAGTGGAGAGGGGGAAGGTAGGGAATTTGTTATGATTATGGAAGCAAATATGATTCCCTTCAATCTTATCAGTCGTAACACAAAAACCTTACTTGTCTCTGTTTTCACACCTTCCTATGTTGAATTGATGCCAGGTACCAGTGAAAGGTTTAGGGCTTGCCTCCTGGCATCGTCCTATTCAGCCCCCGCTTCTGAAATTGATGATGTTGCTGTATTGATGAAATAATCATGTCTGGCCATAAAAAACTCACCAATCACAGCACACCATCAAGTTCTGTCCACATTGGCATCAATTAATAATCAAAACTCACTTGGGGACCATTTCACGAAGCTGTCGCACAATCGCAGTTGCCATGACGTCGTATTTCTTCAATATGGTATCCATTAGCAACCAGGCTTCGTTTGCGATGCGACTGCTTTGTGAAATGAGCACCAGGATTCTAAAATCAAAATGAAGTATTTTTCATTTAAATATGTCCCAATCACATGGTTAAATTTATCATTCTTTTTTTTTCAGAATAAATGTGTGAAATACTGGCCCACACCTAATTCCTCTAAAGAACTGAGTGCTTATAATGCAAAACTAACTGTTAAACACATCTCGGAGAAGACAGAATCTGATTATTGTTTGAGGGAGTTTGAACTCACAAAAGAAGGCTGTGATGTGAGTCTTAGATTCATATAATCTCTTCTGAGTGGATTTTTTCCCACTCGGTTGCCGTATGTGGAAGAGTTGCCAGGTGCTCGACGAAGGTCTGGGGTTTCCTCCAGGCAATGAGCCCGGTTTCCTCCCTCACCAAACCTGGCAACCTCGAAATAATCTTGAGTGCGGCGTAAAACATCAATCAATCATATAAAGTCATGTAAAATGTATTTAAAAAATGATCCCAAGTATGCTTTTTATCATTGTTTTTTTTTTTGAGTGGTCAACCTTAGCTAAATTTCTGACACCGTTTTTTCAACAATCTCATATATGTGGTTCGGTGGTGGCTATCCTAGCAATGTCAGAAGGCAACTGCACATCATTTTTTAGCCAAGTCAAGGCTAATTTGCATCACATGATTTTATTCATCATTGGTTGTATAAAGCAAATGAGAAAATGGTGGTGGCCTTTGAGTTGAGCTATGGAGCTTACTATATATTGTCACAGCACATTCAAATTTCATTTATTCCTTTAAGAGGTGATGATATTACATTGGGCAGGGCCATTGTTTTAGACCACATGAACTCTACTCCTTCCATTAAAACTAGTCTAACAATATAGTTGTCCTTTAATAGATGAAATAGCATGATCTTTTTTATTTTGTTTGTATAGGAAGTTAGAAAAATATTTCAGTTCCACTATATGATATGGCCAGACTATGGCGTCCCTCAAGATCCCGGCAGTGTTCTGAATTTTTTACAAAAAGTGAACGACCAACAGGACTCTATCCCAGGTGCAGGACCAGTTGTCAGTCACTGCAGGTAAAATTACATCCGTCATCTCCCGTTTAATTTACTGAACATGTTTGTTCCACTACCTTATCCACAGTGTCAGCTTTCTTTTTGTAGCCATGTTTGTTGGATGTAGTTTGACAACCAATAAACTTGTGTACCTGTTGAAATTAATTTTCTGGATCCTGTTTCACAAAGCGACCTTAGCCAAGTGTGATCTTAACTACCATGGCAACCAATGCTAAAGGTATATGTTGCCATTGGTAATTAAGATCACCTTAAGCTAAGATCGCTTCGTGAAACTGGGCCCTGGAGCCTATTCCACAGAATGGCGTAGACATATTTTTTTACGTAACTGTCTTAGCAACGTACCTCTACGGTAGGGGTTGCTATGACAGGTACATAAAAATTCACGTTACGCCGCTTTGTGAAACAGACCCCTGATATTTAATATCTGACTTTAATTTGATTTAGTCTTTTGGAAAGAGAGTATAACAATGTTTTGGTTATTTTTGGGATTACACTTTCTTGAACAATGGAGGAATTTAGCTACCTTTGATTGAATTTTTTTGTTTTGTTTTTACAGTGCTGGTATAGGAAGAACTGGGACGTTCATCGTCATTGACATTATTTTAAACCAAATAAAAACAAAAGGTATGGGATCACTTGAAAGATAAGTCTGGCAACAGTTATATATAAGCAAAATAATCCACAGTACATGTATATCTTTTTGATGATGCTTTTATAGTTAACTGTTTTAGCTTACGACAACACTTTTAATTGCTCAAGCAATGAAGATGAAATTCAACATACCTTCAGACTTGTTTCTGAAGCTATTGCGAAAGGAAATCTATCTGAAGAGTTTCTGAAAAAAAAAATATAATACCATTTGTGTTTCAATATCGAATCCCACTCAGTCCAAAAAATTGGAAAATTTTCTGACTGGGTTTTCACTCGAACGACCTATGTGGAATAATTGCCAGTTACCAACGGAAGGTCGTGGGTTTCCTCCAGGCATAGAGCCCGGTTTCCTCCCACAATAAAACTGGCAACGCCGCCATATAAGTGAAATAATCTTGAACGCGGCGTAAAACACCAAACAATCAATCAATCATGTGTTTCAGTATAACAAGGCCAGCATCGCTATGGCCAAGATTATAGTAGAAGAATACAAACTACTTCAAAGTAAAATGACTAGACCTCTGGCCCAAAGATCAGCCATTGCTTATAAAAATAACAAGTTTGAAAGATATGTGAGTGAGTGATTTGGGTTTTACGTCCTGCTCAACAGTATAAAAGATATGTAGTCCGGGCCAAACTCCCCTGTCTGTCTTCCGCCTTTGTTTTTCTGGGGGAAGCAACATTTTCACTTTCTTTTCTCATGATCCTATTTGGTTTAATCTCAGTCTATCGATAATCTTGCCATAGCTGAAGAAGTGTTCCAGAAAATTCTAGGTGCTTCCGTGGCTCAGTAGGTAGAGCGTTGGACGCTCAATCCAAACAGCCTTCCACCAATGGGTCGCGGGTTCGAATCCCACTCAGTCCAAACAAAATTGGAAAATTTTCTGACTGGGTTTTCACTCGAACGACCTATGTGGGATGGTTGCCAGTTACCAACGGAAGGTCGTGGGTTTCCTCCGGGCTTAGAGCCCGGTTTCCTCCCACAATAAAACTGGAAACGCCGCCATATAAGTGAAATAATCTTGAGCGCAGCGTAAAACACCAAACAATCAATCAATCCGAAAATTCTACTGACTAGGGCCAAGCTCCTGTCAGTCGTCAACCTAATGAAATATCATAGGTTTACCTTATTACAACAACTTATGATGGGGTATAAAGGTCTAAACAACGTACCTCTTTTTAACACAGTTAGAAACTTGTCTCCATGGTTATTTTAGAAGAAGAAGATTTTTCCTGTGCCCGTGTGTTTTAGTGTTCGTAAATATATGTATTTGATTGACAGGTCTGGACGTAGAGATTGACATACAGAAGACCATTCAGGTTATAAGGTCACAGAGGTCAGGCATGGTTCAAACGGAGGCTCAGTATAAGTTTGTCTATCTCGCTGTTCAACATTATATAGAAACAGAACAAAGAAGGATACAAGCAGAACATGTAAGCATTTCTCAATATACAGTAAGAATTTCGCTAATTCAAGTACTCAAAACATTACGAAAAGAACTCTAAAAGTTTGAGACTTTTCGTTGGGTGTCTTACCTCCTGCATGGAGCAACCGATAATCCTATCGAGCAATCGCTATTGTTGTTGTTTTACACCAAACCTGGCAGAAAGCAGTCTAATAATTTGTTATCTTCACATTGCTCGTCCTTGAATTAGCGGAATTCTTACCATACCCTTTTGGCTTAAGAATTGATGTTTACGCAGTAGTCTCGGTGTATGGCAAAATGATGCCACATTCAGTTTTTGGATTAAGCTGACGTTGAAATCGTGCTTATTTTTGTAAGCATTTCTCAATAGACCCTTTTTTCATTAGTCAAGTTTTCTGACTCCAAAATTACTATTTTTTATACTGACGGACTTATTTTGGAATCAGGGTTCATTGCAATTAAAACGCCCGAGTAGACTGTCCACTCAGGCAGTATGTGCTCCGATTCAGACAATGAAATAACAATAAAACTAACTAAATAGTGTCATTATGACATTCATGAATAATTCAGCTTTTTGTAAAGTGAATTCTCTTTTTCATAAGAATTGATGTTTACGCAGGGGTCTCTGTGTATGGCAAAATGATGCTGCGTTGAGTTTTGTGTTCAATCTGACGTTGAAATCATGCTTATTTTGTCTATGACACAATGTGATAGACTCGTGCAACAGCGCCTGCAAAGAGAAATGGCGTCAACGCCATACAATTCAAACAGTGTCTTGAAAAACATCTTAATCCAAAGGGTGTATTTGTTCCAAGGAATAGCGTTTGTAAATTTCCTCCCAGATGTAAAAATTAAATGGCTGGATAGTGGCTGTGGTTGGGTTTTCTTTTTTGGGTTTAATTCTTATTTGTCTTTTTTTTTTCAATTTGATTTTAGAGAAGTTCAGTGGCTGGCAGAGAATACACTAACATTACCTATGCTAATGTTTACGAACAGTCACGATCAGGGGGAGGTAATCCAGCTCCTTTACAACCTCCTCCTAGAGCAGCTCACAAAACCAACCAAGATCTACCAAAGTAAGGGTTTTTCGTTTTTTTTTAAAGTGGCATGAGCTGCCAAAATGCTGCCAGATATTTTGACGTTAAAACAGAATGTTGAAATTATTGGCTATTTTTCTCAAGACGTACAATTCAGAAGCTTTTTAGTGCTTCTAGTCTCGAAAATGTACGATAAAGTATTGTTTTGAACTAACTTTGGCTTAGAATGAATGAATGGTCGTCCTGGTTATTTAAATTTTGTTTACTTTCGAACAGTTCAGTTCATACAGGCCACACACTGTATGGATTTTCCTCATTCTAACGCCAATGATTTAGTTTTTCGATAGCCTTCAAAGCCTCTTACTGTCGTGACGATCAGAAATTATTAAAAAGTGTGAATTTCGGCAGCTCATGCCACTTTAAACAACATGCTGTCATTTTCCTAAATTAATTTCTTAATTTTCTTCTAATCTAAAGGTAAATGAAAACCCCCAACAAACTGTGGTGGGATATCTTTTTAAGTGTTTTAAAAAATAGTTTTGTGTTTTTAGGGAAATTTACAAATTCTATTTTTTTTTCTCCAAATATGATTTTGAGATTTCATAACTTTCATTTCCCTTCCAGCCTAAAATTGGTAATGTGTCATTTTAGCTTCTAATTCCATAAATATAGACCTCACTTGTGTCATCTCTCTGTCTAATCATTTCTAATTTAGTTAGTAGATGTAGTTTCATAATGATTCGTATATGAACAGCTTCTATACACAAAACGCCGTCATATAAGGGAAATAATCTTGAGAGCGGTGTTAAACATCAATCAATCAATATATAAATATATAAAGATAAAGTTTTATTTTTTGCTTGAAATTTTTTCTTGAAAACAAATGAAGGAATTTTGTCATTTCAAGTTTGATTAAAGCTTCAATTTAACGTAATATGTATAAATTTACTCATGTAGCTTTTGATGTATGTAACAAGTTCGAAAGATTGTAAATGTTTAGCCAGTAAAAATAAAAAAATAACTTTCAGCTTTTCAGTACAATGTTTGTAGAAAATTACTAAAATTTATTGATAGTTGATATTTCTTTAACATTTTAGAAACCCCCAGCCCCCCAGCTAAAAAAAATATGAAAAAATAAAAATGGTTGATGTGCAGATTTTTATCTATTAGGATACAGTTAAGGCCTTAAACACTAGCACCCTTAAACAAAAACTGGTCTCAAGGCAACAAGGAAAACTGTCTATGAAATAATAATTAAATTACAAAAATACTTCAAACAATTATATAATTCTCTGTATTTTATTGTTTGTCTCGGAACATTCTTTTGTTGGAATTCATTTTTAAACCAAATTTTTTTAAAAAGATTGTTTTGGAAGTTTACTATTCTCCTATGTCAATAACTGTCTAATTTCTTTCCTTGTGAATCTGGGGAAAGGGGGGGGGTCTCTGGTTCCAATTCCAATGCAATCATGGGCCTCGGGGACTCAGTCATTTAGAATGGTAGTCTCTCAGTCTGACACATGGCCTACTATCGAATTTCATTTAGAATTACAATGGTAGGCTCTCAGTCTGACACAGGCCTACTATCGATTCCCACTGATCAAACAATAATTTTTCAATTTCTGAGAGGATTTTACACTTGATCGACATATATCGAATAGTTACCAAGCACTTGCCAAAGGTCGGGGTATCCTCCAGACAATAAGCTCGGTTTCTTCCTCTGCTAAACCTGGCAACGCCGTCATATAGGTGAAATAATCTTGAGCGCGGCGTAAAACACCAAACAACCAACCAACCCAAACATTTCTGAAAAAGGCAGAATATAATTGTGGTATCAATGTGGTACATTATGCAAAACTACAATTTATTACAATATTCATATATTTTTTTCTTGCATTTACAGAGAACCTGACCTGACCTATCAGAATTTAGCTCCTTTAAACGGAGTAAGAGGCGGTTCAAGGAATTAAACAATTTGCCGTTGTCATCTGAATATACACAGATAGGAGAGCTAGCTGTATTGGACATTATTTCACCCTGAAATGATATTGAGAATTCGCCAAATAAAATATTTCATCGACAAATATTTCATTCCATTGATCGAGTGTTGACAAGTTTCTGTGCTGTTTAAGCCAGTGTCGTCAAAAGTTGAAATACTTAAATTACTTCCTGAATTATTTAACTATTTAACAGTTATTTAAACAAATTATAAAATAATTTTTTTTATCTTTACCATCTGGAGGTTGTTTGATGAAATGAGGTAGAATTATTCATGTACGCGGCTGTCTTTGCAACGTATCTTTACATTATGGATTGCTTTGGCAGTTGTATAAATATTTACGCTCACTGATTTGAGAAATAAGCCCCAGGAGGTGGGATATTCTCCATGCTAAAGGATTATTTTGTACAGAAATTGATTCATTTGCAGCAAGCTTGTTTTAAATTGAGCTTATCACTAAAACATAAGAGATTACAGGGCCCTGTGGGAGATCAGTGCTACGGCACTGAACAGGCATCCTGTTAAAATATGGTTTAATAAATAAAATAAAAATAAATTATGATACGGTGGCCCAGTTGGTGAAGAGGTGACATTTTCCCTTCTATTGAGAATGGTGACTGCTTCAAATACCACTGTGTCACAATTTTTTTTTGATTTTAAACAATTTTTGCCATATGTGAATGATTGGCAGGTAAACCCTCGTAAAGTGGAGGGTTTGTTCTGGGTGCAGGGCCTCGGTAGCCCTGATAATCTCTCAGTCAAAGAAAAACGGAGTGTGCTTTCCACTCGATCGACCTATGTGGAAGGGTTCCCATACAAATAATCTTGAGTGCGGCGTAAAACATCAATCGATCTTACAGGCTTACTTCAGCTCACAACCCTTCCATCCAAGGGGCATAGCATTCTGGGCCTAGCTTCACAAAGCGATCTTAGCTTAAGGTAATCTTAATTACCAATTGCAACATATACCTTCAACATGAGTTGCCATGGTAGTTTAGATCACACTTAGCTAAGATCACTTTGTGAAACTAGGCCCTGGTTTTTTTTAATGAATCTATTTAACTACAAGGTTTAGATGCATCGTATCAAACCCTCATTCTCTCCTTGTAAGAATATTATTAAGGACCATAAGTTTTCTTTCAGATTTTATACAATTTAATCGTTATTTCTTTTTGTGTCGTAGACGCTACATCATTTGTGCTCTCTTTAATGTTTTTAGCGCAAATAAATGTTGCTTTATTGAGATTACTAAGTTTCTAATTTAAACTTTTGTGCTGTTTCTTTACAATTTTACAACAAAAGATATGTCTAATCATACCAAACAATTGCCCTCTCCGACAGAGCCACATGTTATGACCACATGTTCCAAAAGGTTAGACTTAGCTGTTGAGTGCGACGTTAAGCCCCAATCAATCAATCAATCGATCAATCCAAAAGGTTAGACTTAGCTGTTGAGTGCGACGTTAAGCCCCAATCAATCAATCGATCGATCAATCCAAAAGGTTAGACTTAGCTGTTGAGTGCGACGTTAAGCCCCAATCAATCAATCTAAAAGGCTAGACAAACTCGGAAAGTGGGCTTTGTGGCGTTGGAAATAACAGGACGTCAGAAAGCCATTTCGCTGATCGTGTATTACCGTATCAGTTGCCAGGTACTCACTGAAGGTCGAGAGTTTCCTCCAGGCAACTAGCCCGGTTTCCTCCCAGCACTAAACCAGGCAATGCTGCCATATAAGTGAAATAATCTTAAGTGTGGGGTAAAACCTTAATCAATCAATCTAACCGTATCAATTATTTGGAATAGACACATGACACAGAGGCCAGTTCTGTTTAATCTCTTCTCTCCGTTTTTTTCTTAAATTAACTTGTAAATATTAAATAAGTTCTGCGAAATCGATTTTTTAAAAAGATAGCATGCAGTGCTTAAACATCACTTTATCGTTCAAAAATTCAATGGGCAATAAAATTAATTTCTTAATAAATATTTGTACATTGTATGCTTCAACATTTTCTCGTAGGTTAATCTACTTGTATCAGTTGTGCGGGGTTGTGTCTGCTACTAATATGTGTAATATATATATTAAACTATGTACATTTTAATATTAAATTCTT